>CM024708.1:12624456-15024456 GCA_014182895.1 Angophora floribunda
GTTTAGTAAGGAAAATCTTTTCTTTCATACACTCTTTTTGATAATTTTTTAATTTTGCATTTTTTAAATCAATTTTTTTATTTTCTAGTGTTTGCCTCCCGCTCTCTCCTCACAATCCACACCCACCATCTCTCCTCCCTTTCTCTCTCTAAACCATGTCCCTCCCTCTCCTCCTTCTCCCAAGCCTCCTTGCCATCCCTCCACCGTTGTTGGCTCAAGCTTTGGCTACCAACAACTCCCCTTCTTGTCCTCTAACCCTTTGCGGCTTCTCAACCAGGACTAGATCCTCTTCTCCCCTAACTCCGCCTTCGCTGCTAGCTTCCAACCCCTCCTCATGATGCATTGTCAACCCAGTTCACCTTCTCTATTTGGTGCCATGGTGTACATCCTTGATTTGGACCCCATCTCTAGTGCAAGGAATGGACTTAGGATCAGTGTGCTGATAACGAAACTAGATCAGATCCAAGGATTGCTCATGACTCAACTAGGCAATTGGGAAAGGCTATTGGGGATCAAGAATACGCTTGATCAAAGTATTCGACCATGGAAATATCGCTCGACCAAAATAATCGATTGTTGGACAATCACATGCTGACACGAATCGATTAGTGGATGATTATAGAACGATTTAGCTTGAGTATATATATTGGTTGTGAGTGATTCTGCGTGGTCACTATACCAGTCGTGAACAACCCTAAACCAATTCCATACGACCATGTATCAAAGCGAGTCAACTAATTCTACATGATTACATGACAACCAAAGGTCATCTATAGATCAACTAGGCTCAAACATGGATTGGTTTTGAATTAACCATAGGTTGCACGTGGAACCCTAGAAGGGCACCAAACTCGGTCCAAGCCCGGCTGTGTAGGGCACCACCAAAGGTTACCCCAATCTATCTATACTATGTTATGGCCAATTCTAACTGCGGCTTAGACATGAACCTCGATCCAGTTACGGGTGTCGATTGTGGACAAACATGAGATATTCCCATTCGGTTAAGATGACATTTAGTTAGTCCTCATAATTGCCTTTAGTTTCCTTGACTTTGGTCAATTAAAGAAGAAATGATTCACCGTCCCAAGTGTCAAGATGAGAACTAACTCTTGGACGACATAATTGTATTTTGGACCAAAGCACATTAATGCTTAGATGAATCACACAAACTTGAAGAGCAAGTTTGGTTTCTTAATGCATATAGTCCAGAAACCATCATTATAAGAAATAATCCAAATGTTTTTTGTATTTAGGCCATGGTTATCCTAAAAAGAGACTTGCCAACAAAGTTTTGCTTCATGAACTCAAGACAACGTCATCTCTTTAGATTTTGGAAGTAGCCATTCAATGCAATTGATAAATCACAATCTTAAGTGTCCTTTAGACTTAGGCCGTAATTGTGCTACATTGAAGACTTGGATGATAAGTCTTGTTCTTTTGGTGACACTTGGTCACAAGTTTAGATAAGAATGATCTTGCAAAATTGTTAGGCAAGACACTTCACCCTTTTAGACTAGCCACTCTCCCACCTAGGACCATTGTTAGAAGAGTAATGATCAAATCTAGTAATAATTGAAGCTTATCCCCTTAGAAAACTTCTTGAAATCTATATAAAGTGTCATGCCCCAACTTTCGAGCTCGCGGCAATCTCATTTCACTTGAGGTCCAGTTGTACGATGTCTTAAGTACTGTCGTCACGAATTTATTTTATCTTGTAATTAAGCAAATGCGGAAACGAAAAACTCCCAAACCAAACAATAGGGATAGCAACAACAACAGTAGAGGAAAGACAAATAGTATTTTATATATCTGAAAATTAGGCTATCCACTAGTAAATCATACACGCCTTACTATAGGCGACAAGTTAATGCCTACTCAAAAAGGGATCGGCCTAGTTTACCTAACACTGTATAAGTGGGGGAAAGCTCGCCAAAAGGGGAGTGGGCCACAACTGGCTACTCGCTAGCCTCAAAGAGATCGCTCTCCTCAATCCTCGGGCCATCTAGGACTTGAAAATGTTAACCATGACGGGTTGAGATAAACTCAGCAAGTTAAAGTGCTAAGTCCCTGTTAGGAACTTCGCTTGCCTCGGGAGTTTAACATACAACCTAATACAACAATCATAGAAATCTAGAGAGAACCAAAATTGATGGCAGTTTGACAAATAGACACAACCATAGGCAATCCTACCTGGTATTGGCACACGTGAGCTACAAGAACAGTCAGTCATTTCATAATCATATGGAAGACACGCAATTAATCAGAGCATTGCACACGTTCATCTATCTTAATGTCCACATGTACTCAGATTATTACAACCCTTAAAGCCACGGCACAACCTTATAGTTCGCAGTCAACTAGTCGTAGACTAGGCATTGTCCTCTTTCTTGAGGCACGGTGACGTCTTGGGCTATCTCCTACCGATGGCATTCCTGAAGGAGCATAGGGCCCGCCCACTATTGTAGCCTCGCAACTAACCATTGTCAAGCGACCCAATGGTCATGGCACAACCCTAACGGGGATTGGCGGTCATCCGGCTGTACCGGGACTATCAACTTTAATCTGACCATATAACACATCATCAAGCAGTTCATTCTTGTCTTTGCTTTTGCTTTGTCGTGAATGCCACATAATCCATGCTCATGCAACATGTGATTACATTTGCACACGTATAATGAAATGTGGTAACCAATGTCTTTCACATACACAGTACAATCCAATCAATCACGTAAAAATTCAATAAACCAAGCTATTTTAATTTCAATTGATCTTCGATCATGCATTTCCTCATATTACACGGTTATACATAACAATCGGCACGCCAAGGAAACAATGCAACCAAGAACACATCAATTTCCAACAATTTTTAGCTTCTGCATGAATAGTGCGTGAACAATGAATTTGAACAGTAAAAATGAACAGTACTTCTTCCGAATTTAATAATTAAAAAATAAAAAAAATTAAATCTAACCATGGTTAACCAATTAACTTAACCCTAGTTAATCTAACCTAACCATGATTAACTTTTAAAACTAACTATAGTTACTTTAATTAATTAACTCTAGTTAATCTAACACTAACTCTGGTCAAGTTACTAATCTCAATCAGCCTAATTAACCATCCTAATCCACTAATTAACTCTAATTAAACACAAACATGCAAATACACTAATTACCCCTAAACAAGGATTAGGAAATTAACTTATTTGGATTGGAAATCTGACGACACCAGTGCGTAGAATGGAACGAGGGTTATGAGGGGTAAGCTCGAGGGCAACAATGGACAACAATCGGTTACCGAAACGTGCCAAAATAGCCTGGAGTTACTATTCATGCGGAAGTAGTGCTGTTGGGCGGAAAAGGCTGAAACGTGTGGCTGGCGGTGACCAAGGGTGGCCGGCGGTGTTCGGTTGGCTCCCTGACTTTGGGGACTACACTTTGGGTGGTGGTGCGGCTCTGGTGACGGTAGCAAGGCTATTTTCCGGTTGGAAAATAATAAAGACAGCAAGAAACAGCAGAAATGGAAGAGAAAAGGAAGAAAAAAAGGGAGAGAGAGGGGGGTATGCTAGACAAATTTGGGGAGAAAGGAGGAGAGAGAAGGCTATGGCAAACTTGAAGGAGAAGCCAAGGTAAGTGGGCTTACCACTTGCTTCAAGAACCAATTAGAACCAAGTAAACAAAGCACAACAAAGCCCACTTGGGCACAAAAAGGAAAAGGCCAAAACAAAAAAGTCCATGGGTTGAGAAGGGAGAGGAGCTTAGGCCAGCTTGGGTCCCTTTTGAGCTGGGCTGGATGGGTGCAAGGCCCATTGGGCTGCCGGTCTTGGGCCGGCTCACTCGCGGGCTCAAAACTCGATCCAAAATTTCTTTTTCCAACACTTCCGCATCCAACAGAAAATCCAAAAATAAATGAGGCGACATACAAATATTTGATAAGTTGAGGTTCAAATTGACCCATTAATGAATAAAGTTTAATTTGATAAGTTGAGGTTCAATTTCAGCATTAGTCCTCAATTTAATCACTCATTCAAGGTCAATTTGAATACAACAGGTTCCTCTAGGCATTGGCAATTAAGTCAATGGTGTATTGCAATTTTAATTGAATCTAGTTTTATTTAATTTGCAATTCTTGGAAAACAATTAGTGAAATTGCTCAATTTAGCCTAAGAAATTCCAATTTGGTGCACCCATAACATAAGTCAAATATTTTCCATAATGATTAGATAATTGAGCCAATAAAAATAATTGAATTGAATTTTCATGATTTAATAGGCCTAATTAGCTCAAAAGTGGACATATCTTTTTGTGATTGGACCATTTTTCTTTAAGATTAGCAAAATTCCTTTACAATTTAATCCTCGAGAACTAATTTGCAAGATTTAGAGGAGAATAGAGACTGAACCTCACCATAAAAGACCGAACCGATTGAAGCGGCCTGAATTGGTCTGATTGATCATCGGTGACGACCATCACACGGTGGCTTGTCCCATGACCTATCCCCTCATGCCCTTCAATTTTTCATATTTTGCAAAAATGCCCTGAGTTTCATAGAAATTACAAAAATGCCCATATTTAGGCCTAAATCGTAAAATTGATCTTAACAGTCGATTTAGATGCATTATGACCGTTCAAATTAGCATATGATCAAATGCTAATATTGCTTAATGGTTAAGCAATTTAGTTAGAGTATTAGATCAATCCTTAGCCATTGAATTGAACCAACGGTTAGAATTTGATAGTGGAGTGGTATACATACAAATTTCCCTCCAAAATATGAAGGGGGTTCATTTTGCTGCATCTTAAAAAACATTGCAAAAAGAAAACCCTCTCTCTCTCTCCCCCCTTAACCGCTTTGCGTGGTTCAGCCGACACCATTAGCGGCGATGCCGTTGTTGCCGTTCTTCCCTCCGGCATTTCTCAGCACCTCCACGAGTCTCTAGTGGCCGGCATCTCCTCAAGCAAGTTTCTAATCAGCCCGCGCCCCCCCCCCAACACCTCATATCACGTCTCCCCCTCTGCCGGTCCGATCGGCTCCAAATCGGACCAATCCAGTTTGAATTTGAACCAGATTAAGGTCGAAGCTCCCTTAGCCTATTCCAACGTCCTCTGGCGAGCTTTGAAGGTCTCGGAGCCTCCTCGGGCCATCCTTGTTGCTATTTTGCTGAGATAATCCTTCATTCAAGCTCCATTTGAGGGAAATCACAAGGTAAACCTCTTTGTGAACTCGAATTTGATGAAACGAGGCTACGATAGGTAGCCAGAGCTAGAATTCATTCTAGGACCGAATACATGCTTCATATTGATGATATATGGCTGCTATGAACATGCTTGATGGCTTGGTGATGATATTCTTTCGGTTGAGGATGATCTGCAAATTCGGATCTCTGTACGCAACTTTCTGTTAGGACTAATTTGAGCTGTTAAACCCCGTTTCCTAGTCTTGATGCCTACTAGACTTTCGTAGTATGCTTAGAGAGCTTCAATTTTTTATCTTACGACACGGGAGTTGACATTATTTGCTATCTAGAAATCTATTCTAAAGTTCGGATTTAAAGTTCTTAAAATTGCAGAAAATTAGTTTTTCCAAGTTTTACCTGATGTTAGCAAGTTTGTCTTTTTTTGTTGATTTTTCTATTAGGATTTTGGATTGATACAGTCTAAATTATGACATATATATATTTTAAAATTTTTCTAAGGAATGTGGATCGATATATATTTTCTGTGAATCGACCTTAAATCTGAAATTGCTTGCTGCACTAATGCTCCAAATCTGTTTGATAATTTTTTGTCAATTGATGTGTTTAGATCTCGAAGTCAACTTCATGAAAAATTCTCTAAAACATGTAGGCTATATGATGTATTTTTCTCGAAATTTTTGGAGCATGTTTAAATGTGGAAAACTCATGTGATTTGATCCCTATGTATGCTATTTTAGACAAACCTGCACCATGAGGATTTTTTTCCAATTTTTATATGAATATCTGGTCTTAGATCTCCACATAAAAAATGTTCACATAAGTCAGGGCTATATTATGTAATTTTTTTGGGGCTAATTTGGAGCTCATCAGATAGGTGGTAAAATTATGTGAACCAACTCTAGGTCATGTCTGTCCCTATAGTAATCCAATTATGTGAATCCTATACTCGAAACTAAATATCTCCAACGGCAATCTCCCAATGAGGTGGGGAGAACTCCCTCCTCCCTCCTCCCCTTTCCCATGTGGAAATGGTGGTCATTAGAGTAACTCCCAATAATTATTTCTCGTGGTCCATAATACCACCACTTATCCTAGCATTTCGAAAGCACCGTCTCCAATTAAAAGGATTAGAAACAATGTGTTAATGTCAATCGATGCAAAGTAATCCTTTTTCTCCAATGAGTTTAGAGTAAAGAAAAATCAATTCTAGTACGAAAAATATTTGCAGAATTACTATATCATACTTTCTTATTGGATCAATCGCTATTCTTCTGTAACATATAACCAAACAATTATTAAAAAGATGAAAAAGATTGCCTCTTTATTTTGGCAGAGTAGGGATGCTCTGCTCGTTCCTAAAGAAGTTGTTCGGATCAACTGCAGCTTTCACTTTGACCAACCTCTCAAAGTTGTCTTTAAAGTACTTGACCCCGTAGACTCGCCCTTCTTCATAGCTGTTGTTACCATTGGTAGTACTCCCAATGTCCAGGTCTCTGTAGTTCAAGAATGCGCTCCTTGGGTTCTTCGACACAAATGGAGTCATGTAACTGTACAGCTTCCTGATTTGCGCCAAGTACTTCTTCCCAACTTCCGGGTCCTCCTCATTCCAACCAACTAAGTACTGAATCTTGATCAGATTCCCAGCCCGGTGCGGGAATGGGGTGGCTGACGCTGGGATCTCACTCATCCGCCCCCCTAATGGGTTTAACTTGAGCATCACTTTCCCCTGTTCGATCATCTTCTTACAAAGCAACTTGAGATCAGGCCTTGCCATCGGAGTTTGGATGTAGTCCGATTTGATCTTGAAGAAGATGGTGGGATAGTCTCGGCTCAGCAAGGCCTTTGGGGATGGGATGGTGCCATTGTCGAAGCTCCACCAGAGAACTGATTCGATCCAACTAATCTCAGTGCAATTCTCTTTCTTTAACCCCAATTCGGGGAACTCCTTGTCCGTAATTGCCAGGAGCTGATCTGAATTTCCAAGGAACAGTGCAACCACAGAGGCCCCTATCGTTTGCTGTCCCTTTTCGGTCTTGGAAGCGGCTGGCTGCAGTACAAGCCTCATGAATAGGCCGGGGTCCGTGCTTGGTGCCACCGACTGCCATTTGTACATGAGATCTGTCGCATTCTGATCGAGCGTCTTTTGAATGCGGAAGACGGTGACTTTTTCCGGGACCGGAACTAACTTAATCTGGTAAGCTAGAATGACTCCAAAGCTCGCCCCACCTCCACCGATGATCGCCCAGAACAAATCCTCTCCCATGGCTTTTCTATCTAGAATCCGCCCTTGGACGTCCACTATCCTTGCGTCAAGGATGTTGTCGACCGTCAGGCCATACTTCCGCACCATGTTGCCATATCCGCCACCACTCAAGTGGCCTCCAACGCCGACCGTGTGACAAACACCGGCAGGGAAGCCATGGACCTTGCTCTTCTCCCATATCCGGAAGTACAACTCTCCTAGAGTCGCACCAGCTTGGACCCACGCGGTCTCCTCCTTGACGTCCACATCGATTGACCGGAGGTTGAATATGTCGAGGATGATGAACTCATCGTCGGAGACATACGATAAGCCCTCGAAATCGTGGCCGCCGCTCCGGATCTTGAGGTGCACACCGAGGTCCTTGGAGCACAGGACGGCAGCCTGCACGTGGGACTCCCGCGTGGGCGTCACAATGATGAGCGGCTTCCCCGTCGAGGACGAAATGAAGCGACGGTTACGCAAGTAGGACGTGAGGACTTTGGTGAAAGAGGAGTTGGCCTGCGAGTAGACGATGTCGGAGATGTGGTCCGACGGTTGCGTGCGGCGGGTGAGGCAGTGAAGGAAGGTGTCGTACACTGAGTCCGAGGCTGCCCATGAGGGAGAGAGATTGAGAGAAACGAGTATGAAGAGGAGGAGAGCAAAGAGGGAAGGAAGACAGGTTAATGGTTTCATTCCCTCGTGATGTTTCAGCAAAACTGCTTTATTTTTGTCTGGTTTGTGATGGAGGGTCTGCATTTATATTTATAATTCATCAAGGAGGACATTTATTTCTCATTTGGCGATCATGAATGCAATCTTTATAAAATTTTCCTTTTTTTAACTTCATTTTACCTCTTTGGGTTATAAAGTTAATACTTTTGAGTTCATATGCCATTTATTTCCCTCAATATAGATCAGATCAATTACCTTTTTTAGCATTATATATTCACAAGCTTCCTCTTAAGGCATCATGTGATGATCCACCTCCTCACCTTTGTTTTTCTTTTCATTTTTCCAATTTTATGCCCATCATTTTAGGTTACCAAATGAATCGCCTTGAGTTCATATCCAATCTATTCCCATTCCAAAGCGAAAACACGACCTATTTCTTTGCCTATTTTTAGCATTATGCATTTAAAAAGTTCTAGATAAGGCGTTGTAACAAATTTACTTCATATTAGGCTCCGTGTCATTTTACGAAAATGTAATGTTGGTGGAAAATGTTTTCCAAGAAGCCATTTTCCAAGAAAATGTAATGATTTTCTGATGTTCAACAGAAACCTAAAATTGAAGTATTCGTTATTTGGTAAGGAAAATCTTTTTTTTTACACTCTTTTTTAATAATTTTTAATTTTTTAAATCAATTTTTTTATTTTCAAGTGTTTGTCTCCCTCTCTCTCCTCACAATCCACACCTATCATCTCTCCTCCCTTTCTCTCTCTAAACCATGTCCCTCCCTCCCCTCCTTCTCCCTCCCCTCCTTGCCATCCCTCCACCGTTGTTGGCTCAAGCTTAGGCCGCCAACATCTCCCCTTCTCGTCCTCTAACCTCTTGTGGCTTCTCAACCACGACTAGATCCTCTTCTCCCCCATCCACGCCTTCGCCGCAGGCTTCGAGCCTCGTCTCCCCGATGCATTGTCAACCCAGTCCACCTTCTCTGTTTGGTGCCATTGTGTGACATCCTTGATTCGAACCCATATCTCTAGCACGAGGAATGGACTTAGGATTAGTGTGCTGATAACGAAACTAGATCAAATCCAAGGATTGCTCATGAATCAACTAGGCCATTGGGAAAGGCTATTGGGGATCAAGAATATGCTCGGTCAAAGTATTCAACCATGGAAATATCGCTTGACCATAAGAATCAATTGTTGGACGATTGTGTGCCGACACGAATCAATTAGAGGATGATTATAGAACGATTCAGCTTGAGTATATATATTGGTTGTGAGTGATTCTACATGATCACTATACCAATCATGAACAACCCTAAGCCAATTCTGTACGACCATGTACCAAAGCGAGTCAACTAATTCTACACGATTACATGACAACCAAGGGTCATCCATAGATCAACTAGGCTCAAACATGGATTGGTTTTGAATCAACCGTAGGTTGCATGTGGAACCCTAGAAGGGCACCAAACTCAGTCCAAGCCTAGTCGTGCAAGGCACCATCAAAGGCTACCCCAATCTATCTATACTATGTTATGGCCAATTCTGACTACGGCTTAGACACGAACCTCGATCTAGTTATGAGTGTCGATTGTGGATAAACATGAGATATTCCCATTTGGTTAAGACAACATTTAGTCAGTCCTGATAATTGCCTTTAGTTCCCTTGACTTTGATCAACTAAAAAAGAAATGATTCACCCTCCCAAGTGTCAAGATGAGAACTAACTCTTGAACGCCATAATTGTATTTTGGACCATAGCACATTAATGCTTTGATGAATCACACAAACTTGAAGAGCAAGTTTGGTTTCTTAATGTATATAGTCCAAAAACCATCATTATAAGAAATAATCCAAATGCTTATGTTTTTAGGCCATGATTATCCTAAAAATGAGACTTGCCAACAGATTTTTGCTTTATGAACTCAAGACAACATCATCTCTTGAGATTTTGGAAGTAGCCATTCAATGCATTTGATAAATCACAAGCTTAGGTGTCCTTTAGACTTAGGCCGTAATTATGCTACATTGAAGACTTGGACGATAAATCTTGTTCTTTTGGTGACACTTGGTCGCAAGTTTAGATTAGAATGATTTTGCAAAATCATTAGGCAAGACACTTCACCCTTTTAGACTAGCCACTTTCCCACCTAGGACCAACATTAGAAGAATAATGATCAAATCTAGTAATGATTGAAGCTTATCCCCCTAGAAAACTTCTTGAAATCTATATAAAGAGGAAGGATCATTAGTTGAAGAACCCCCCCTCTCTCTCTCTCTCTCTCTCTCTCTCTCTCTCTCTCTCTCTCTCTCTCTCTCTCTCTCTCTCTCTCTCTCTCTCTCTCTCTCTCTCTCTCTCTAATCATGCCCCATATGCCCGCCTTTAACCCACAACCCCATTGTAGCTCCCATTCCAGTCGAGTCATTAGCAAATACCCTAATCCTAGATAGGGCATTGCATTACATGGTTCGAACATGGATTCGAGTCTTTTTATGCTTGTATGAGTTGGGAATTTCTTGCCTTTGTATGGTTTATTGTCCATGAGTCGTGCACGCCCTAGGTTATGGAGGGGTCTCCACTTGGTTTGGATAGGCATTAAGGTATATTGGAACAACCCTTGCTTGGCAGGTCGGTATTGAGGCTAATTCATCCAAGCCCTTACTTGGTGTATGTCTTTGCCTTGACTAGTCGGTTCGGGGCACGAACCTTGTGTCGTGCTTGATGTGATTTCATAAGTAGATCCCCTAATCATCAATTAGAGCATTGCGTAGCATGGTTCGGATATGGGTTCCACATTTGTTGTGTCATTTGTGTGAAATATTGCTTGTTCTCACCTAGTTTACTACTATACAATTTTATGTGGTTTGTTCATGTCTTTGCTTGTGTTATGAGATTTGAAAGTTAGTCCAGTTCTTATCACATGCTTGTTGAGTTTGTGAGGAATTGTTGTTACTTATTGGATATGGTTTGCCTGTATGTTGTTATCTATACTTGAAAGCACGCCCCAAGTTCCGCAAAGAGATTCGCATTGGTCTTTGACATGCGTAGAAGCATGTTGGGCCAGATCTCTCTTGGTTTGGCGATATGGAGGAATATCACTCTGAACTGGGTTTGGCTTAGGTTGGTGCTTGAACGTATCAAGTCAAGTTGCGGTTCTCTCTTTGTGCTTGGCATGTTTTAATGATGTAGTTTCGATAAGTCATAGCACATACTTTTGTATCATGCCTCTAAGCTCTTCATGTTGATGTTGACACCTGATTTTTAGTTGGTGCATCAATAAAGGTAAGAAAATCAAAATTAGGGTTATCAATCGCAATGGAACCCATTTTTGAGCAAAAAGTATCATTTGTCAATTCTGTTTGTTGGCTTTATTTTTCTAATTCATTTTACATAAAATCCTGAAAGAGTCAAATGGTCGACTTTTGAGTTGACTTTTTTGTTAATCCTTTGACCAAAATTAACCCTGGGTTAAATTGTGACTTTGTGCATAAAAGGACTCTTTTCAAGTTTAATTTCACTTTAGAAGTGAAAATTTTGGAAAAAAATTCAAAATTTTGATTATAAAATCAAAATCCTAGTGAAAGTCAACTAGGGTTTAACTTTTGGTCAAATCTTTGACCCAAAAAATTGAAAAATACAAAAGTTTCAAAATCACCTCATTTTGGCTCTAATTTGACATTCTCATAAATTTTTTTACAAAAATCAAATAAGAACCTTTTTTTTTTTTGAATTTCTTGGTTTTATGTTTGAAATTGACCAAAAATAAAATTACTTTTGTTCAAGTCTTAATTATGCTTAGGTCTTTTTGTAATATTTGATTTAGAGACAATTATCCATTCACTCGTTTAATCAACTTCAAGATTGGGCAAGCTGGAATGTAAATTAACATTTTTACCCCTAATTAGGGGTTTGGATTGGTTCAACGTGATTTGCAAAAGACCAATTCCATTCCACTTGATTTTGTAAGTTAAGTTCAAATTTGGGGTCAATTTTGGGACATTCATTTGGAAATTTCTCGATTTGGAGAATTTAGCTTAATTGGCTTTAGGAAAGTAGGGTCATTGAGCTCCAATTCATGAAATTCAAATTGACCCATTCATGAATAAAGTTTAATTTGATAAGTTCAAGTTCAATTTCGGCATTAGTCCTCAATTTAATTTTGATGTAAAAGTAGTGCCAATCATTGGCAATTAAGCCAATGGTGTATTGCAATTTTAATTGAATCTAATTTTAGTTAATTTGCAATTCTTGGGAAACAATTAGTGAAATTGCTCAATTTAGCCTGGGAAATTCGAATTTGGTGAACCCATAACATAAGTCAAATATTTTCCATAATGATTAGATAATTGAACCAATAAAAATAATTGAATTGAATTTTCAAGATTTAATAGGCCTAATTAGCTCAAAAATGGACATATCTTTTTGTGATTGGACCATTTTTCTTTAACATTAGCAAAATTCCTTTACAATTTAATCCCCGAGAACTAAATTACAAGATTTAGAGGAGAATAGGGACCGAACCTCACCACAAAAGACCGAACCAATTGAACCAGCCTGAATGGGTCTGATTGATCATTGACAACCATCACAGGGTGGCTCATCCCATGACATATCCCCTCATGCCCTTCAATTTTTTGTATTTTGCAAAAATGCCCTGAGTTTCATGAAATTACAAAAATGCCCATATTTAGGCCTAAATTGCGAAATTGATCTAAACAATCGATTTAGATACATTATGACCGTTCAAATTAGCATATGATCAAATGCTAATATTGCTTAATGGTTAAGCAATTTAGTTAGAGTATTAGATCAATCCTTACCCATCAAATTGAACCAACCGTTAGAATTTGATCATGGGGTGGTATACATACAAATTTCCCTCCAAAATTTGGAGGGGGTTCATTTTGCTGCATCTTAAAAAAAATTACAAACAGAAATCTCTCTCTCTCTCCCCCCTTAACCACTTTGCATGGTTTGGCCGCCGCCATTACCAGTGATGCCGTTGTTGCTGTTCATCCCTCCGGCGTTTCTCAGCCCCTCCACGAGTCTCTAGTGGCCGGCATCTCCTCAAGCAAGTTTCCAATCGGCCCGTTCCCCTCCCCCCCTCATATCGCGTCTCCCCCTCTGCCGGTCCGATCGGCTCCAAATCGGACCAATCCAGTTTGAATTTGAACCAGATTAAGGTCAAAGCTCCCTTAGCCTATTCCAACGTCCTCTGACGAGCTTTGAAGGTCTCGGAGCCTCCTCAGGCCATCCTTGTTGCTGTTTTGCTGAGATAATCCTTCATTCAAGCTCAATTTGAGCGAAATCACAAGGTAAACCTCTCTATGAACTTGAATTTGATGAAACGAGGCTTCGATAGGTAGCCGGAGCTAGAATTCATTCTAGGACCGAATACATGCTTCATATTGATGATATATGGCTGGTAGGAACATGCTTGATGGCTTGGTGATGATATTCTTTCGGTTGAGGATAATCTGCAAATTCGGATCTCTGTACGCAACTTTCAGTTAGGATTAATATGAGCTGTTAAAACTCGTTTCCTAGTCTTGATGCCTACTAGACTTTTGTAGTATACTTAGAGAGCTTCAATTTTTTATCTTACGACACCTGATTTGACATTGTTTGCTATCTAGAAATCTATTCTAAAGTTCGGATTTAAAGTTCTTAAAATTGCAGAAAATTAGTTTTTCCAAGTTTTACCCGATGTTAGCAGGTTTGTCTTTTTTTTGTTGATTTTTCCATTAGGATTTTGGATTGATACGGTCTAAATTATGACATATATATATTTTTAGATTTTTGTAAGGAATGTGGATCGATATATATATATTTTTTGTGAATGCTCCAAATCTGTTTGATAATTTTTTGTCAATTGATGTGTTTAGATCTAGAACTCAACTTCATGAAAAATGCTCTAAAACATGTTGGCTATAAGATGTATTTTTCTCGAAATTTTTGGAGCATGTTTAAATGTGGAAAACTCATGTGATTTGATCCCTATGTATGCTATTTTAGACAAACCTGCACCATTGAGGATTTTTTTTCTAATTTTTATATGAATATCTGGTCTTAGATCTCCACATAAAAAATGTGTAAAATTTCTTAATATGCACAATCATTAAATTAAGAACGAATTCAATTCATACATGATTGTAAAACTCCAAAAATCCAAATATATACAGCGGAATTAAACACATACCTGTTTGAGCCATGGTCTCACTTGACTGAAAACGGATCAACCTGATATGATCAGTGATCTGTCGGTATGCCGGTTCTTCCTCTCTATGATCTATTTCGGTTTAGCAGCTTTTAATGGGATTAAGCGACTGATAGGTATAACCTACCCTTTTATAGGCTAGAGAGGGGACTTAGCAAACTCTAATCAACAGCGTGTCAACTGGGCCCTTCCCATTACGGGCTTTAGTTAAACACAATTGCCTACACTTTGCTGCTCAACTAGGCCCGTAATTAATAGATGCCAAAACCCAACTCAATAAGATCACTTTAGGGTTTAAAATATATTGGAATATCCATTAACCCGATTATATAAAATATAAAATTAATTAATTAATGTAAGCCCATTATCGGAAATTTCCAACATTCTCCCACTTGGGCTACATTAATTAATTTTTTTATTTTGAAAAATGAATTTTATTTTGAAAACGACACTCTCGGGTTAATAACTGAAAATTTGTTTATGTGGCCACAATTTTAAAAAATAATATTCCAATAACGGCATCTCAAAACCAATCCAATCTATATAACTTCATTATAGGATTATGGCGATCAACGTGTTAAGAAAATATCGCAACACATGACATTCCATAATCACATATAATAAACATTATATTTTCATGGATCATGGGCCTAGTAGTGTAGTAAGAAATAGTGCAAACATGTGATCAAAATATACACTATTTCATATCAGTTCTCAATGCAATTTCTAAACGACATGAAACTGTATTAGCGCAATTTTTAAACAACATGAAATTGCACAACTATGTCACAATCCAACATGAGATCTCATAATCAGTGACATCCAGTCGTCTTTAAACTAAAATTTGTTTAAAGATACTGTTTCATATTTCCATTTCTCAGTCGATAGGAGAAAGGATAACAATAAAATCAATAATGATGATCATCAAAAGTAAATGCTTTAATAGACATTATAAAAGCATTATCAGTTTGTATATAACTATAATATCCAAAAATACAAACTATATAGCTCCCACTAACAAAAGAGATCAAAAGACTCTAAAACACCCATATTCTTTACATGTTCTTTAAACAAAATGGGTCGTAAGCCTTTTGTTAGGGGATCGGCCAACATGGACTCAGTTCTAATATTCTCTATCACAATGTTTCCATTTTTTATTAAGTCCTTAACAGTATAATATTTGATCTCCATGTGTTTGGACGCATTGCTGATCTTGTCATTCTTGGAATAAAACACAGTTGCAGTGTTGTCATAGTAGATCACCATAGGTCTAGCAATAGAGTCCACAACTCGCAATTCAGAGATCAAATTTCTGAGCCAAACAGCTTGAGTTGACACACCGTAACACGCCACAAACTCAGCATACATTATAGAGTTCGTAACCAAGGTTTGCTTTGTGCTCTTCCAAGAAATAGCACAACCATCATAAAAATATATCCAAAAGTTGATTTTCTGTCATCCGAACAACCAGCAAAATCAGCATCTGAATATCCAATCACCTTTAGATCCTCTACGCTTCTATACACAAGCATGAAGTCTTTTGTTCGTTGCAGATATCTCATCACTTTCTTAGCTGCAACCCAATGTTCATGACCTGGATTCGACAGATATCTCCCAAGAGCATTCACAGCAAAAAGCAATATCAGTGTCCGGTGCATACTTGTGCATACATAAGACTGCGCAACCGCACTAGCATATGGAACATTCTTCATTGCTTCTTTTTCAACATCATTCTTGGGGCATTGTTCTATGCTCAATTTATCTCCTTTCACAACAGGAGCTTCACCAACCTTGCAAGTTTGCATGTTAAATCTTTTCAGGACACGATCTATATAACTTTTCTGAGATAATCCCAGAATCTTCTTAGATCTGTCACGATGAATTTCAATGCTTAAAACAAAAGAGGCTTCCCCAAGATCTTTCATATCAAACTTTGCAGAAAAAAAACTTTTTGTGTCATTCAATAGATCAACATCTCTTCGGCAAGCAAAATGTCATCTACATAAAGTACTAAGAAAATATATTTACTCCCACTTACTTTCATGTAGATGCATTGATCAAACTTGTTTTCTTCAAAGCCAAATGATCTCACAACTTTGTCAAATTTCAAGTACCATTGACGTGATGCTTGTTTGAGACCATAAATAGACCTCCGAAGCTTGCACACCATATGCTCCTTTCCAACTTCTTTAAACCTTTTAGGTTGCTGCATATATACTTCTTCATCCAGGTCTCCATTTAGAAAAGCTGTCTTGACATCCATTTGGTGAAGCTCTAAGTCGAAATGAGCCACCAATGCCATTATTATCCGAAATGAATCTTTAGTGGACACCGAAGAAAAAGTTTCAGTATAATCAATGCCCTCTCTCTGTGTGAACCCCTTTGCGACTAACCTCACCTTGAATCTCTCTATGTTGCCTTTATTATCTTTCTTAGTTTTGAATACCAATTTGCAGCCAATCGGTTTATGCCCATCAGGTAAATCGACAAGTTCCCATACTTGATTATTAGACATGGAAATCATCTCGTCCTTCATCGCTCTTAACCATTCATCTCGCTTTGATCACTATCGAGAGCTTCTTTGAAGGTCGCCGGATCAACTACATGTCTAATGTCAAAATAAGCTTCTCCAAGATAGACATGATAATCATCTTGAAGTGCCGGTCTTCTTTGTCGTTGTGATCTCCGCACAGGCATTTCTGGAGCTGGATCATTCGTCTGGGGAATTTCATTCGCAGCCATATCTCCAGTATCTGCTTCTTGCTGCGTTTCCACTCTACAAGGCTCTCGTATGGAATCATCATTCAAGATGGGCAATGGAATGGAAACTGTTTTGTTTGGTTCATCCCTTTCAAAAGATTGAGAAGAATTCTCTTCAGCAACATCTAACTCCAGGAATTTAGCAGTTTGAGACTCAACAATTCTAGTGCCTCGAGTAGGACAATAGAACCTACACCCTTTGGAATGGTGAGGGTATCCAATAAAATAACATCTAGTAGTCTTGGGTTCGGTCTTCTTTTGAGAATGATCATAAATTTTCACTTCCGCAGGACACTCCCAAACTCGAAAGTGATTCAAGCTTGGTTTCCTCCCGTCCATAATTCAAAAGGTGTTTTCGGCACTGATTCACTAGGTACACGATTCAATATATAAGCTGCTGTTCTAATCGCATCACCCCATAAGTATTCAGGCAAATTAGAACTGCCCATCATACTTCGCTTCATCTCCATGAGTGTGCGATTGCGTCGTTCAGCTACATCATTCTGTTCGGGACTTCCAAGCATTGTATACTGAGCAACAATACCACAGTCTTGCAAGTATTTAGTAAACGGTCCCATTTGTTGTCTAGTCTCAATATATCGCCCATAATACTCACCACCATGATCATATCTGACAATTTTGATGATTTTTCCCAATTGTTTCTCAACTTCAGTGCGAAACACTTTGAACATGTCAAGAGCATCAGCCTTCTCCTTAATCAGATAAACATAATAATAACGGGAGAAATCATCAATAAATGTGATGAAGTATTTATTTCCACACAAGGTGGATGAGTATGGCCCGCTAATATCTGTATGAATTATCTCCAATAGGTTTTGACTGCGAGTAGCGCCTTTCTTCTTAATTTTAGTCAATTTTCCCCTCACACAATCAATACAAGTCTCAGTATTATCCGAGTCAAGAGGAGGAAGAATATCAGCCTTGATGAGTCGCTTTACCCTTTCTTTGGAGATATGCCCTAATCGCTTATGCCACAGCAATGAAGATTTCTCTTTAATCAAGGATCTCTTAGCAACATTATTCTCGACATTAAAGGAACAATATGGTCTATCAGGAGATAAGGACAATCGATACAATCCATCACACAGATCACAATTCCCAATAATTCTGGAATTATAACTCAAATCCACTCTTTTATTTACAAAATAAAGACAATATCCTACTTTGTCAAGCAAGGAAAGAGATATCAAGTTTCTTCAAAAACCATGAACATAAAAGACATTGTTCAAAATGAGCTGAAATCCAGAATCTAAATTCAAAACAACTGTGCCTATGCGCTCCACATCAACTCTGACATCGTTTCCAACTTTAAGCTTTAACTCCCTCAGACTTGGATTCCTTAGATTTGTTAGACCCTGTAAGGTAGTGGTCACATGAACAGTAGCACCAGAATCAAGCCACCAAGAATCCAGAGGAACATCAATTAGATTTGATTCAAAACAAACCAACAACTCACCTTGGTGACTTTCTTTTCTTCCTTTTAGCCAAGCTTTAAACTTATAACAATTGGCTCTCCTGTGACCTTGTTTCTTACAAAGAAAACACTTGAAATCATTATCTCCATTTCTCCCATTGTTCCCATTTTTCTTGAAGTCTTGGCTTTTCTTTGGACCATGAGCATTTGACCCTTTTTAGGCTTCCATTTTCCCTTAGAGGAACTCGACTTGGCATTAGCAATTAAGTGGGCCGACTCATTCTTCTCCTTCTTTAACTTCTCCTCCTTAGTCACACACTTTGAAATTAGGGCATTAACACTCCAAGTCTCATTCTGAGCATTATAAGCGCCTTAATCTGGTTGAATTCAGCCGTGCGAACATTTAAGACTTGATGCACAATATAATCTTCGAAAGAACTATTTTATGGGCTTTGAGTTTGGACTGAATGTGGACCATCTTCAATATAAATTCTCTAACACCTACAGCAGCATCATATCTCATATTTGTTAACTCATTCAGCAAGTTTCTAGCTTCAGCCATATCCGAGACTCTATATCGTTCTCCCACTGCTGCAAGGAATTGTCTTGCATTCGTATTTTCCGGTAAACCACTAATGAGATGCTCAGCAATGGACCTCTTCATAGCAACGAGGCTCAGTCGGTTGGATTTTTCCCATCTAGCATAATGGGTCTTTTGATCTACACTACTTTGATCATTGGGCTTGGGAGGTTCATTCTCACGTAGTGCCAAGTCCATATCCACAATTCCCAAAGCAAACTCTATATCTTGCTTCCACCTCTTGAAGTTTGATCCAGTTAACATCTCAACCGTGGCATTGTTGTTGTTCACAGCAAAAGTAACTGTTTGTCACACATAATGCAATAAGCAATTCCACAAAATAATTAGTATATTATAAACTCCCCTTTGGGCAGAGCGTATAATACACTATTATTTTTCACAGCATGAAGATTGTAAAACAACAATAAGGAGAATTACATATAATTTTCAAGAATCCATCCCCTTTGGGCAGAAAAATCCTTTAAATTATACATCTCCATAATATCAATATATAGAGACGATAAGGAGAATTACATATAATTATTAAGGGCTTATTCACTTTGTGCAAACAAGACCTTTTAAATTATACATCTCCATTATCTCAACATAGAGGAGAATTACACATAACTCTAAAATTTATCCCCTTTAGGAAGATAAAACTTTTGAGTTATACATCCCCATCAATTATCTCTATTATATTAATATAGAGGGAATTACGTATAATTTTCAAAAATTTATCCCCTTTGGGCGGATAAATATTTTTTTTTTCAATTATACATCCCCATCATTTTAAAGTGGGAATTTATCTTCATGCAATTTTTCAAATTAATATACACAATAACCCCCTCTGGGCGGGTAATTGTATATACTAATTTACATTAATAGGAACTCCAAATTTTTTTATAATGTTCCATTTAATCAATGCCCAAAATTCATCAATATGAAGCACTTAACAACATGTGCTTCCCAAAATCATATTACATTTATTAAACAACAATTTTTGCCACTCACTTTTTTTTTAAATTTTTTTATTAATATTTTTTATTAATAACAGCAAAAAATGGCCCAGCGAGCTCGGGCCAGAAAATTCTGGGCACCGGCCCGCGGGGCTTCTACCAAAAGCCCGGATTCTGGGCTGCGCCCAGAATCTTGGGCTTCTGCCCAGACTCCAGAAGCTGGGCTTACGCCCAACTTGTTCGGAGACCCAGCCCGCATGGGCGTCTCAGCCCACCTGGGCTTGCGCCCAGGAACTCTGGACGCCCAGCCCGCCTGGGCTTGTGCCCAGGAACTCTTGAGGCCCGCCTGGGCTTTTGGAATAAGCTTGGCCCACTTCGGCTTCCGCCTAGAAAGCTGGATTCTGGGCTTGCGCCCAGAATCCCTAGAAGCCCAGAAGATGGGCTTTTCGCCCATTACCTCAACAAGCCCAGAAGATAGGCTGGAACAGACGGGCTAAAAGGCCCAGGACCTTCTAGCCCGGCTGGAGGTCTTCTTCAACCTCCAGCCGGGTCCTGAAGTTTGCAAACCGGGTCACACGACCCGGTTTCGACCCGAATCTCATGAAAACACACATTAGGGTTGATTTTGATGAAATTTTTCCATGGGTTTTGATTCTAACACAATCATAAAAGGATTAGAGTGAATTAAACGAATATTAATCGAACAAATCAACAATATTGAAGCTTCAAAATTTTCAGATCCTATACCCATGGCCGAAAATCAATTTTCTCAAATTTAAGGCCAAAAAACTCACTTTAATGCAACTAAACAATTCTAAAGCATATATATAACAATACCCATGCATCGATTTATAACATAAATCATTCAATTGCAAGTAATTTTAAAAAAAAATTCGCAACTTTTCAAGGTACAAACCCTAGAATTTCAAATTCGAAATTCTCTCTCAATTCTCAACGAAAATATATAAATTATATATGGTTAGAAAGATCTCGACACGTAGAATAAAAACCCTAAGGTTTCAAAATCAATCGATGAAAGAGTCCGCATAAAAAAAATAACGACAACATTCGGTTCAAGAGAAGAAATTTCGAATTTCTTCATAAAAAAAAAAAAAATTGGGTTCTACAATCACATATGACTAGCTCTGATACCACATGTAAAATTTCTTAATATGCACAATCATTAAATTAAGAACGAATTCAATTCATACATGATTGTAAAACTCCAAAAATCCGAATATATACAATGGAATTAAACACATACTGTTTGAGCCATGGTCTCACATGGCGAAAACGGATTAACCCGATATGATCAGGTGATTTGTCGGTATGCCGGTTCTTCCTCTCTATGATCTATTTCGGTTTAGCAACTTTTAGGTATAACCTACCCTTTTATAGGCTAGAGAGGGGACCTAAGAAATCCTAATCAACAAATGTGTCAACCGGGCTATTCCATTACGAGCTTCGTTAAACACAATTGCCTATACTTTGCTTTGCTCAACTAGGCCCGTAATTAATAGATGCCAAAACCCAACTCAATAAGATCACTTTAGGGTTTAAAATATATTGGAATATCCATTAACCCGATTATATAAAATATAAAATTAATTAATTAATGTAAATCCATTATCGGAAATTTCCAACAAAATGTTCACATAAGTCATGGCTATATTATGTTTTTTTTTTTTTTTTTTTTCGGTTATTTTGGAGCTCATCAGATAGGTGATACAATTATGTGAACCAACTCTAGGTCATCTTTGTCCTTACAATAATCCGATTATGTGAATCCTATACTTGAAACTAAACATCTCCAAGCGCAGTCTCCGAATGAGGTGGGGAGAACTCCCTCCTCCCCTTTCCCATATGGAAAGGGTGGTCATTAGAGTAACTCCCAATAATTATTTCTGGTGGTCCATAATACCACCACTTATCCTAGCATTTCAAAAGCACTATCTCCAATTAAAAGGATTACAAACAATGTGTTAATGTCGATTGATGCAAAGTAATCCTTTTTCACCAATGAGTATAGAGTAAAGAAAAATAAATTCTAGTACGAAAAATATTTGCAGAATTACTATATCATACTTTCTTATTGTATCAATCGCTATTCTTCTGTAACATGTAACCAAAAAATTATTAAAAAGATGAAAAAGATTGCCTCTTTATTTTGGCAGAGTAAGGATGCTCTGCTCGTTCCTAAAGAAGTTGTTGGGATCAACAACAATTTTCACTTTAACCAACCTCTCAAAGTTGTCTTTAAAGTACTTGACCCCATAGACTCCCCCTTCTTTATAGCTGTTGTTGCCATTGGTAGTAGTCCTTGAAGGAAATGGATTCCGGAAAAACGAATATCAAATTAATCGAATATCAATCAACTAAATATGCAGAAATGGCCCAAGAACACATATAACACTGATCGGGAGGCATATCACTTAAGTGGACATACCTTATTTGTCACGGATTAAGTGCTTCCTTTGCAACAACAAGAGTTCTTGATTTTGGGGCGAAAATATGCACTTGAGAGAGTTTATTCCCTTTTGTTTTATGTGGGAGATTTCTCAACGTGAGTATGAAAACTATTAACTTCTCAAAACTTTTCTATTCTTTTTACAGTTTTTCTCCCATAAAAATAACTACCTTGGTAGATTTCCTCTCTCATGGGCCCTTTCAATAGGCTGGGTTTAGCCCAACATGAGCGGCCCATTATTAATAAAAAAACCCATCATCTCCCACTCGCACATAGTGGGCTAAACATAACTCTCTCCTTTTTGCAAAGTTCATACAAGCAAATAATTCGCGTGACCAGAATACTTCGAGAGCTCATTACCATGTATCTATTAGGAATACATAGTAGCTCAAATTGGACATGACGTTTTCGAGTAGATATAGTATGCAGTACCCTAGATCAATTAGTCACATTTATATCTCTCTTGATCTCCTTGCAATTGTTATATATATTGTATTCACAATTATGAACTAATCACAATTGGTCGACCAGTGAATACAAACAGAATGTGACATCAATAATAAATTGATCTTCCTCTTTCCTTAAAACTCTCAATTTCAATTCAACTTGCTATTCTAGAAATGTCCCATTAGATCCAATCAATTCTTAATCATCGGCAACATTCTAAGATAGCAAATATTAAATAGTAATCTTGAGAATAAGTAAGAGTCATGAGAGTACTCAATTGAGGAACTCTTTTCCTCAAGAGTCTCACCTAGCTTAAAAGTTAAGATTAAAACTTTTGCCACTCTTATTGGTCGTCTTATGCATACGTAGTATGAAATGCGTATTATAGTATTGACTTCTTTCCCATAGAGCGTTTGTCTACACTTAATTATCATATAGATGATAGTTCAGACATACCTAATGTCTAACTTGAGTTCACACATCTACTCTTTCAAAGAATCCTTTAGAACTCACATCTGGCTACGAAAATAGATAAAGTAAAATATGTGGGTTATTTTACTTTCAGACATAGTAAATAGTATGTCATCATTTTAACACTCAGTTAACTCGACATTTATATTTTAAGCTTGAGCCCTCAATTATCACTTAGATAATAAGCTTAAAATTGTTTTATCTCCATTTTTTACATAGTAAATAGAGGCGATTACCTGTGTGAGTGGGCTAATCTCTTATTTGTTTGACATACTTTCTCAAACATAATGCACTAAGCATTAAGATGCATAAATGTTAAATGAAACTCATAGGCATTAATAATGATAAAATATATCATCAACAATGAATATTTAGGGAAAATACATTATTCAGTACATTACCATCTACGTAGTCCGAGAGATTTTACATGACCACATAAAACATCTCTAGGTATTGGCTTTCTCATAGGATCTGCTATCATTCTATGTGTAGATATGTACTGTAAGTTCACATTATTTCGTGCAACCATATCATTGACAAAGTTATACTTGGTATCTATATGTTTGGTCTTAGCATGATATTTCTGATCCTTCTTGTATGCTATCGCTGCTTGGCTATCGCAATTAACCAACAATGAGTTTGCAGCATTCTCAACGACACCTAAATGATCCAAAAATCTCTTCAG
Organism: Angophora floribunda; assembly: GCA_014182895.1. Classification (NCBI taxonomy): domain Eukaryota; kingdom Viridiplantae; phylum Streptophyta; class Magnoliopsida; order Myrtales; family Myrtaceae; genus Angophora; species Angophora floribunda. The sequence goes on from CM024708.1 coordinate 12,648,589, forward strand.
CCAAATACCCTCTTGTACAGCTGCTGATAATGCCACGAACTCAACTTCCATCGTGGACAAGGCTATACACATTTGCTTCTTACTACTCCAAGATATGGCGACATTGTTTAGTAAGAAAACAAATCCAGAGGTAGATTTCCTTTCATCTAAATCTCTTCCCCAATCAGCATCTGAGTATCCTTCAAGCCGCAGATCCTTCCCTTGATAACTCGGCATATAATCAATAGTTCCCTTCAGATACCTTAGTAATCTTTTGACGGCTGTCTAATGTGCTTGACTTGGATTGGATTGGTATTTACTTACCATTCCAACTATAAAACATATGTCAGGTCTTGTATACATCATGGCATACATTAAACTTCCAATAGCACTAGCATAATGAACACGTTGCATTTGTTCCTTCTCTTGTAGAGCCATAGGACACAATCTATAACTCAATCATTCACCTTTTACAATAGGAGTATCTACAGGTTTACAATCCTGCATACGAAATTGTTCAAGAACCTTATTTATATAAGTTTCTTGGAAAAAAGACAATATTCTCTTTGAACGATTTTTTAAAATTTTAACTCCAAGTATATATGCAGCTTCACCCATGTCTTTCATCTCAAAGTTGGAAGATAACCAACTTTTGACAGTATTGACAAACTCCAAATTACTTCCGGCAATTAGTATATCATCAACATATAATGATATAATCACAAATTGATCTTTGGACCTTTTGATATATACACAATGATCCTCATCAATCATTGTAAAGTCATATGCCACTATGGCACTATGAAAACATATATACCATTGTCTCGATAACTGCTTAAGGCCATAAATTGATATCAAAAGTCGACATACCTTTTGCTCGTGACCTTTTAAAATGAAACCATTGGGTTGTTTCATATAAATCTCTTCTTCTAATTCTCCATTGAGAAAAACAGTATTTACATCTATTTGATGTAGTTCAAGATTCATACTTGCCACTATTGCCAGAATAAGACGAATTGAGGTAAATCTCATCACAGGAGAAATAGTTTCCTCACAATCAATTCCTTTTTGCTGATTATATCCTTTTGCCACAAGGCGAGCCTTATATCTTTCTATTGAGCCATTAGCTTTGCGCTTTAGTTTGAGAACCCATTTGTTACCAATGACTTTGCATCCTTTTGCAATATTAACTAGTTCCCAAACACAGTTTAACTTCATTGACTCCATTTCCTCTTCCATTACATGCATCCATTTATCCTTATCAGGGCAATTTAGAGCCTCATTTACATTCTTAGGCTCATCTTCATCTCGTGGAGCAACCATAAAAGTTTCCCCTTCAATGTCAAAATATCGACGGGGAATATTTTTGCGACTTGTTCGCCATATAGGCGATTGTGCACTTTGCACATTATTCTCCATTATGCTCCCACTCGAATCAGATAATGACAATATCATCCTTTTAGGCGGTTGCAATTGAGATTGATCCGAATTTAATTCTTCACTTCTCATATTGCTCCCACTTGGACAAACTCCATTAAATTCATTATGTTGATCCAATGTTTCAAATAGGGAGTAGTCCTCACCTATTTCGCCCTTCTTAGGAAATTTATTCTCTAAGAATGTAACATCTTGTGATTCAAATTCAGTTATACTCCCACTTTCTTGCTCACCTATAAACGCATACCCTTTCGAGTGTTCTGAGTATTTTATAAAAATACTCTTCTTATCTTTAAGACCCAATTTCCCATACTTGTGAGATGGTTCATGAGTATAAGCAGCACAACCCTAAGGTTTAAGAAAACTCAAATTTGGTTTTCTACTTGTCCATAACTCATATAGAGTGGAAGTAACTGATTTAGAAGGCACACGGTTAAGTATATAGGTATTAACAAAGCGTCACCACAAAAGGTGATGGTTAAGTTAGCTTGTGCCATCATGGACTTAACCATTTCCAATAGAGTTTTGTTTCTTCTTTCCGCAATACCATTTTGTTGAGGAGTATAAAGGATAGACAATTGTCTTTCTATTCCTTTTTTATCACACAAATTTCTAAACTCATCAAATAGATATTCTCGACCTCGGTCAGATCTTAATGTTTTTATTTTCTTATCTAATTGATTTTCTACTAAGCTCATAAACTTTTTGAAGCAAGTAAAAGCCTCAGATTTATGAGAAATCAAATAGACATGTCCGAACCAAGTATAATCATTAATAAATGTGATGAAATAAACAGCTCCATGCGTTGCCCTCACATTCATTAGACCACAAATGTTAGAATGGATTAATTGCAAATGAAATTCAGCTCTTGTTCTCTTTCCAAATGGTTTCCTTGTTGTTTTCCTGGCTAGGCAATGCTCACAAGTGGATAAATCAACTTTTTCGATATTACCCAATAAGACCTCTTTGGCTAATCTATTCATTTGTTGTTAGCCTATATGACCAAGTGTAGCATGCCATATATTCACATCATTATCACATGAATTAGAAGACATTAAGAGGGAATAACAAACATTAACATTACTAGAGTCAACATCTAGTACAATAAAACCATCTAGAAAGTAACCACAACCATAGTAACTCGTTCCTAGAAATAAGTCCACACCACTATTATGGAAGTTCAAATTAAAACCAAACTTAACCAACACTAACACAGAAACTAAATTCCGATAAATCTCCGGAGCATATAATACATCATGAAGGAATAAAGTGCGTCAACCATGCTTATTTGGCAAGTGCCAAGTCCTTTTACTTCAACTCTAGAGTTGTTCCCTACATAGATCCATTTCATTCCAGTTGAAATTCGTTGAAACTCCACGAAGGCACCTCTCGTCCTTCGCTACATGGTTTGTGGCTCCCGAATCTACGGTCCACAAAGGATTAGATTCAGTTAAAAGTATAGAACTTGATACAAAAACAGAGTTCTCAAGAATTCAAGGGGTGTTTACCTTCTTTGGCTCACTACAGTTACGAGCATAGTGACATTTCTTGCCACAATTGTAACACTTTATTCTTGACATTCTCTTCATATAATGATGGTTTCCGATCTCACGTTGGTAAACTCTTGGTTTCTTCCTTGAAAGAGCTCGCTCCTTTGCCTTTCCACCTTTTGAATAAGTCAGGATGCTTATGCTCGGAGCTCGAAGCTCCTTGTGAGCTAGAACCTACATAGTAAATATCAGTTTTTGGCCTTGCCACCAAGAGGCGATCCTCTTCTAGCTCAAGATGGTGTACTGCATCCTCAAAGGTCTTAATATTCTCATCGTGGGTCAGGTGCACCTTCATATGCTCCCAACTTTGAGGCAATGAACGAATCACTGTGTGTACTTGTTTGTCAATCAGAACGTGGCCAACATCCTTCAGCTCATTTATCATGTTTGACATCTCCCTTAAGTGTAGTTTCATGGACTGACCATGAGGCTTCTTGTACGAGTCAAACCTTATAGTGAGCTGTCTTAGCTTGGTCACCGATGTATGACCAAATCTTGCTGGTAGTCCTTCCCACATCTTTTGCATTTTCAAAACGCCCGAACTCTCACATGACATCATTCTCCATGCTACTCAGCAACGTGATGCGAGCAAGGGAGTTATTTCTTTTCCATGAAACAAATGCATCCTTATCTCTTTTGTGTTGTGCAGTGTTCCCATCTTCAAGCTCATTTCATAATTATCACCATTGAGCTTCTCTCCTTTGTTCAATTCAGTGACTATGCTCGTAGTTGCTAAAGCCATTGGATCTGAACATATCAGACACACATGCACGAAACATTAATGCCTATCATTTATGCATCTATCTTGCATAGACTAATCATATTAATGAATAATTTCAAATAAGACTTCAGAATCAAAAGGTCACTATTGTTTCCAACCTTAATTGAAATTATCATTAATATAACATTCTATGCAAAGATAAGTTCTTTGAAGCTACTTAAACTTCCATAACTACCCACAAGAATTAATAGTAATAAAAAGCAATTGACCTTGAACATCCATTAATGAAAAAAACATTTTTACGTAACGTAACTAATACATTAGAAGTCACAACATCAACATGGAAGAAACTATTTACATGAGATATTCATAGAACATCCTAAATAAGCATAACTTCAACTACTCAATAAAACAACCTATGAATAGGGAAAGACTCATAAAAGCGCTTTGAAAACTTAAGCTTCTTATTTGGCAATCATGGAAAGATAGACGGAAAACCCCTAGGGTTTCTCCCACGCACATTCATTCCCCGCCTAGCTATATTCATTCCTAAGGTCGAAGTCCTTGAGGCCTCAATCTTAAAAAATTCCCTCACAAAAGCCACTACAAGCTTTTTATAATCCGGAACCATGTTGACATCCATAGGTGATTGAACACCACTTTCCATTCTGATGGAAGAGTGTTAATCATGGATTGCACCATCTCAAAAGTTGGCATGGGATAACCTTTCCAAATTATTTTCAGTATCTTCTTATTAACCTTGCGCATGTGTACCCATATATCACCACTTTCCCATCGATAATTAGCCAACTCAGCTGTCAACTTTTGAAGTCTCCTTTTTTGTCTTCTTGAAAATGCGCGAATAGGTGTACGCATGCGAATGGGAGCCATTGTTCCTACAACAAATGCAGAACATAAAGGACTACACATAATTCATAGTGAGTATAATTTTTTTTTTCAGTCAACTATGATCAACGCAGGTCAACGACAGTAAACGAAAGTCAACGGTCAATAGAAGTAAATAGAGGTCAACGCAGGTCAATGGTCATCAGATGACTGGGCCAAGTCAACGGGTCTCGGCTCAGGTCTTGGGTCGGACAAACCGACTCTCAAATAGCAGGATGATGTCATCATGACGTTAGCCACGCGCCCGTGCACCGCACATGTGGGCGGTTACTCATGCACGTGCGGCGCACGTGCGAGTGGTTACCCACACACGTGCGGCGCACGCGCCTAGGAAAATGATGGCAGCCGCTTCCGGTCGCGCGTGGAGGTGCGTCTGGCCACTTCTGGTGGCATGCCGCCACTCATTTTCTGTCCCTTGTCCGTAATTGCCAGGAGCTGATATGAATTTCCAAGGAACAATGCTACCACAGAGGCCCCTATCATTTTCTGTCCCTTTTCGGTCTCGGAAGCGGCTGGCTGCGATATAAGCCTCATGAATAGGCCAGGGTCCGTGCTTGGTGCCACCGACTGCCATTTGTACACGAGATCTATCGCATTCTGATCGAGCGTCTTTTGAATGAGGAAGACGGTGACTGTTTCCGGGACTAAGGACTAACTTGAACTGGTAAGCTAGAATGACTCCAAAGCTCGCCCCACCTCTCCCGATGATCGCCCAGAACAAATCCTCTCCCATGGCTTTTCTATCTAGAATCCGCCCTTGGACGTCCACTATCCTCACGTCAAGGACGTTGTCGACCGACAGGCTGTACTTCCGCAGCATGTTGCCATACCCGCCACCACTCAAGTGGCCTCTGACGCCAAGTGTGGTGCAAACATCGGCAGGGAAGCCATGGACTTTACTCTTCTCCCATATCCGGAAGTACAACTCTCCTAGAGTCGCTGTTGGATATATGCCATAAAGCTATGATGTAATAATTACATATTAGAGATTTCAGTTGTACTATCATTATTATTACTCTTCTCCCATATCCGGAAGTACAACTCTCCTAGAGTCACTGTTGGATATATGCCATAACTCTCCTAGAGTCGCGCCAGCCTGGACCCACGCAGTCTCCTCCTTGACGTCCACGTCGATTGACCGGAGGTTGAATATGTCGAGGATGATGAACTCATCGTCGGAGATATACGATAAGCCCTCATAATCATGGCCGCCGCTCCGGATCTTGAGGTGCACACCGAGGGCCTTGGAGCACAGGACAGCAGCCTGCACGTGGGACTCCTGCGTGGGAGTCACGATGACGAGCGACTTCAGCGTCGAGGATGAGTTGAAGCGGCGGTTACAGATGTAGGACGTGAGGATGTCGGCGAAAGAGGAGTTGGCCTGCGAGTAGACGATGTCGGAAATGTCGTCCGACGGTTGAGTGCGGCGGGTGAGGCACTGGAGGAAGGTGTCGTGCACTGGGTCCGAGGCTGCCCATAAAGGAGGGAGATGGAGAGAAACGAGTATGAAGAGGAGGAGAGCAAAGAGAGAAGGAAGACAGGTTAATGGTTTCATTCCCTTGTGATGTTTCAGCAAAACTGCTTTATTTTTGTCTGGTTTGTGATGGAGGGTCTGCATTTATATCTATAATTCATCAAGGAGGACATTTATTTCCCATTTGGCGATCATCAGTGCAATCTTTATAAATTTTCCCTTTTTTAACTTCATCCTACCTCTTTAGGTTATTAAAGTTAATACTTTTGAGTTCATATGCCATTTATTTCCCTCACTATAGATCAGATCAATCACCTTTTTTAGCATTATGTATTTACAAGCTTCCTCTTAAGGCATCATGTGATGATCCACCTCCTCACCTTCTTTTTTTTTCCAATTTTATGCCCTTCTTTTTAGGTTATCAAATGAATCGCCTTGAGTTCATATCCAATCTATCCCCATTTCAAAGAGAAAACACGACATATTTCTTTGCCTATTTTTAGCATTATGCATTTAAAAAGTTCTAGTTAAGGCCTTGTAACAAATTTACTTTATATTAGGCTCCGTTTCATTTAACGAAAATGTAATGTTGGCAGAAAATGTTTTCCAAGAAGCCATTTTTCAAGAAAATGTAATGATTTTCTAATGTTCAACTGAAACCTAAAAATGAAGTATTCGCTGTTTGGTAAGGAAAATCTTTTCTTTCATACACTCTTTTTTAATAATTTTTTAAATTTTTCTAGTGTTTGCCTCCCTCTCACTCCTCACAACCCACACCCACCATCTCTCCTCCCTTTCTCTCTCTAAACCATGTCCCTCCCTCTCCTCCTTCTCTCGAGCCTCCTCGCCATCTCTCCACTGTTGTTGGCTCAAGCTTAGGCCGCCAACATCTCCCCTTCTCGTCCTCTAAGCCCTTGTGGCTTCTCGACCAGGACTAGATCCTCTTCTCCCCTAACTCCGCCTTCGTCGTTGGCTTCTAGCCCTTCCTCCCCGATGCATTGTCAACCCAGTTCACCTTCTCTATTTGGTGTCATGGTGTGACATCCTTGATTCGGACCCCTATCTCTAGCCTGAGGAATGGACCTGGGATCGGTGTGCTGATAACGAAACTAGATTAGATCCAAGGATTGCGCATGACTTAACTAGACAATTAGGAAAGGCTACTGGGGATCAAGAATACGCTTGATCAAAGTATTCGACCATGGAAATATCACTCAACCATAAAAATCGATTGTTGGATGATTGCATGCCGACACGAATCGATTAGTGGATGATTATAGAACGATTCAGCTCGAGTATATATATTGGTTGTGAGTGATTCCGCACGGTCACTATACCAATCGTGAACACCCCTAAGCCAATTCTGAACGACCATGTACCAAAGCGAGTCAACTAATTCTGCACGATTACATGACAACCAAGGGTCATCCATAGATCAACTAGGTTTAAACATGGATTGGTTTTGAATTAACCATAGGTTGCACGTGGAACCCTAGAAGGGTGCCAAACTTGATCCAAGCCTAGCCATGCGAGGGCACCACCAAAGGCTACCCCAATCTATCTATACTATGTTATGGCCAATTCTCGACTGTGGCTTAGACACAAACTTCGATCCGATTCACGAGTGTCGATTGTGGACAAACATGAGATATTCCCATTCGGTTAAGACGACATTTAGTTAGTCCTCATAATTGCCTTTAGTTCTCTTGACTTTGGTCAACTAAAGAAGAAATGATTCACCCTCCCAAGTGTCAAGATTTGAACTAACTCTTGGATGCCATGATTGTATTTTGGACCATAGCACATTAATGCTTAGATGAATCACACAAACTTGAAGAGTAAGTTTGGTTTCTTAACGTATATAGTCCAAAAACCATCATTATAAGAAATAATCCAAATGCTTATGTGTTTAGGCCATGATTATCCTAAAAATGAGACTTGCCAACAAAGTTTTGCTTCATGAACTCAAGACAACATCATCTCTTTAGATTTTGGAAGTAGCCATTCAATGCAATTGATAAATCACAAGCTTAGGTGTCCTTTAGACTTAGGCCGTAATTGTGCTACATTGAAGACTTGGACGATAAGTCTTGTTCTTTTGGTGACACTTGGTCACAAGTGTAGATAAGAATGATCTTGCAAAATCATTAGGCAAGACACTTCACCCTTTTAGACTAGCTACTCTCCCACCTAGGACCATCATTAGAAGAGTAATGACCAAATCTAGTAATAATTGAAGCTTATCCCCTTAGAAAACTTCTTGAAATCTATATAAAGAGGAAGGATCATTAGTTGAAGAACCTCACTCTCTCTCTCTCTCGGCAATTGTGCGCCCATATGCCTGCCTTCACCCACGACCTTGCCATAGTTCCCATTCTAGTCGAGTCATTAGCAAATACCCTAATCCCAGAAGGGCATTGCATTACGTGGTTCGAACATGGATTCTAGTCTTTTTATGCTTGTATGAGTTGGGAATTTCTTGACTTTGTATGGTTTATTGTCCATGAGTCATGCACGCCCTAGGTTATGGAGGGGTCTCCACTTAGTTCAGATCGGCATTAAGGTATATCAGAACGAGCCTCGCTTGGCAGGTTGGTATTGAGGCTAATTGATCGAAACCCTTACTTGGTGTAAGTCGTTGCCTTGATTGGTCAATTCATGCCACAGACCTTGTGTCGTGCCCGATGTGATTTCATAAGTACATCCCCTAATCACCAGTTAGAGCATTGTGTAGCATGGTTCGGATGTGGGTTCCACATTTGTTTTGTGTCATTTGTGTGAAATATTGCTTGTTCTCACCTAGTTTACTTGTATACAATTTTGTGTGGTTTGTTCATGTCTTTGCTTGTGTTATGAGATTCGAAAATTAGTCGAGTTCTTATCACATGCTTGTTGAGTTTGTGAGGAATTGTTGTTGCTTATTGGATATGGTTTGCCTATATGTTGTTATATATACTTGAAAGCACGCCCCAAGTTCTGCAAAGAGATTCGCATTGGTCTTAGACATGTGTAGAAGCATGTTGGGCCAGATCTCTCTTGGTTTGGCGATATGGAGGCGTATCACTCTTAATCGGGTTTGACTTAGGTTGGTGCTTGAACGTATCAAGTCAACTCGCTATTCTCTCTCGGTGCTCAACATGTTTTAACAATGTAGTTTCGATAAGTCATAGCACATACTTTTGCATGGCATGCCTCTAAGCTCTTCACACCGATGTGGACACCGATTTTTAGTTGGTGCGTCAATAAATGTAAGAAAATCAAAATTAGGGTTATCAATCGCAATGGAACCCATTTTGAAGCAAAAATTATCATTTGTCAATTCTATTTGTTGGCTTTATTTTTCCTATTCATTTTACATAAAAACCTGAAAAGTCAAATGGTCAACTTTTGAGTTGACTTTTTTGTCAATCCTTTGACCAAAAGTTAACCCTTTGGTTAAATTGTGACTTTGTGCATAAAAAGACTCTTTTCAAGTTTAATTTCACTTTAGAAGTGAAAATTTTGAAAAAATTCAAAATTTTGATTATAAAATCAAATTCCTAGTGAAAGTCAACTAACTTTTGATCAAATCTTTGACAAAAAAATTGAAAAATAGAAGAGTTTCAAAATCACCTCATTTTTGCTTTAATTTGACATTCTCATAATTTTTTTTGCAAAAATCAATTAAGAACCTTTTTTTTTTTTTTTAATTCCTTGATTTTATGTTTGAAATTGACCAAAAATAAAATTACGTATGTTCAAGTCTTAATTAGGCTTAGGTCTTTTTATAATATTTAATTTAGAGACAATTATCCATTCACTCATTTAATCGCTTCAAGATTGGGCAAGCTAGAATGTAAATTAACATTTTTACCCCTCATTAGGGGTTCGGATTGGTTCAACGTGATTTGCAAGCAACCAATTCCATTCCACTCAATTTTGTAAGTTAAGTTCAATTCGGGGTCAATTTTGGGACATTCATTTGGAAATTTCTCAATTAGGAGAATTTAGCTTAATTGGCTTTAGGAAAGTAGGGTCATTGAGCTCCAATTCACGAAATTCAAATTGACCCGTTCATGAATAAAGTTTAATTTGATAAGTTGAGGTTCAATTTTGGCATTATTCCTCAATTTAATTTTGATGTAAAAGTCGTGCCACTCATTCAAGGTCAATTGAATACAACAGGTCCCTCTAGGCATTGGCAATTAAGTTAATGGTGTATTGCAATTTTAATTGAATCTAATTTTAGTTAATTTGCAATTCTTGGAAAACAATTAGTGAAATTGTTCAATTTAGCCTGGGAAATTCCAATTTTGTGCACCCATAACATAAGTCAAATATTTTCCATAATGATTAGATAATTTAGCCAATAAAAATAATCGAATTGAATTTTCATGATTTAATAGGTCTAATTAGCTCAAAAGTGGACATATCTTTTTGTGATTGGACCATTTCTCTTTAAGATTAGCAAAATTACTTTACAATTTAATCCCTAAGAACTAAATTGCAAGATTTAGAGGAGAATAGAGACCGAACCTCACCACAAAAGACCAAACTGATTGAATCGGCCTGAATTGGTCTGATTGATCATCGGCGACGACCATCACACGGTGGCTCGTCCCATGACCTATCCCCTCATGCCCTTCAATTTTTCCTATTTTGTAAAAATGCCCCGAGTTTCATGATATTACAAAAATGCCCATATTTAGGCCAAAATCGTGAAATTGATTTGAACAGTTGATTTAGATGCATTATGACTGTTCAAATTAGCATATGATCAAATGCTAATATTGCTTCATGGTTAAGCAATTTAGTTAGAGTATTAGATCAATCCTTAGCCGTCGAATTGAACCATCTCTCCTCCCTTTCTCTCTCTAAACCATGTCCCTCCCTCTCCTCCTTCTCCCAAGCCTCCTCACCATCCCTCCACCGTTGTTAGGTCAAGCTTAGGTCACCAACATCTCCCCTTCTTGTCCTCTAAGCCTTTGTGGCTTCTCAACTAGGACTAGATCTTCTTCTCCCTTAACTCTACCTTCGCCATTAGCTTCTAGCCCCTCCTCCTAACAAAACTAGATTAGATCCAAGGTGCCATGGTGTGACATGGTGTGACATCCTTGTCAACCTAGTTCACCTTCTCTATTTGGTGCCATGGTGTGACATCCTTTTCAACCTAGTTCACCTTCTCTATTTGGTGCCATGGTGTGACATCCTTGATTCGGACCCCATCTCTAGCGCGAGGAATGGACTTAGGATCAGTGTGCTGATAACGAAACTAGATTAGATCCAAGGATTGCTCATGACTCAACTAGGCAATTGGGAAAGGCTATTGGGGATCAATAATACACTTGATCAAAGTATTCGACCATGGAAATATCGCTTGACCAAAAGAATTGATTGTTGGACGATCGCATGCCTACACAAATTGATTAGTGGATGATTATAGAACGATTCAGCTCGAGTATATATATTGGTTGTGAGTGATTCCACATGGTCACTATACCAATTGTGAACAACCCTAAGCCAATTCTATACGACCATGTACCAAAGCAAGTCAACTAATTCTACATGATTACATGACAACCAAGGGTCATCCATAGATCAACTAGGGTCAAACATGGATTGGTTTTGAATTAACCATAGGTTGCACATGGAACCCTAGAAGTGCACCAAACTTGGTCCAAGCCTAGCCGTGCAAGGCACCATCAAAGGCTACCCCAATCTATCTATACTATGTTATGGCCAATTCTAACCGTGGCTTAGACACAAACCTCGATCCAGTTACAGGTGTCGATTGTGGACAAACTTGTCTATTTTAATACTAATCTAAAGCTATGTAAACACGTTACATTTGAAACAAACAGAGAATCATGCAAAAGCAAATAAAACATGGGAAGGAATCGAACAAGAAACATCCGATCGATCAATTCAAGTTGGCCTTGAGGTCGGCCTTTGAGATTGCACACGGGATATGCCATTAGACTATTTCTCCATTCATTGTTAGACACAACATATGATAATTAGCCATCATTAGTGTTAACTTATTGTGGCTAATACCATGAGTCCCCTAAGTCGGATTTAATGCATACTCAAGTATAACCCACGAGCATGCATCGAGTTTGCACATGTATCTAACAATTACATGTATAGAACTTGAAAGTAAAGATGCAAGCAGGTCTGAAGACCTTAGTTCTCATACAATCAAACAATTAGTAAGCTGGCACTAGGTTACTTCATTCATTCAATCATGTGACAAGCACAATTACATACGTAAAATAGTCATTCAATGACCTTTTTATTTTTTGAAACTTTTTGTGGACAAAGTTCATGGCATGAGGATTAAAATTCATGAAGAGAGTTGGTTTTGCATGCATAAATGTCTAAAAATCCAAGAATATGGACATGTCACAAAGAGCAAAACAGAGGAAACCGTAACACAACATAAAGAAACGAGCAATTGGACATGACCCATGGGGTCATCTGGCTTGAAAAATTTATGGTACACTAAACACATGATGAGGAACAACTTTCATGAGAAAGTTTCATAAGACAAGCAATGTATGAATTTACGAAAAATCTTACAACTCAATCAACTGCAGTAAGCCAGAATAAGGCAGCAACAATTTGGGGAATTCCATGGCAATATGGTCAATGTTAATGTTGTCCAAAAATCACCTATTTTTAATACAAGATAGTCCTAAGAATGCCAATCGATGTTTGTGAAGAACCTGACCTCTGAATCTTAACAGAAAAACTCAGACAAAAATGGAAAATTGTAAACACAAACTTGAATTAACATGCAATCCAAATTTGCAATTTTGCAAATTTCAAGGTAACCTTGTAAAAAATGGAAAAGTGGTATATTGACATGCAAATTAGGCAACTTGACATTATTACAAAGCTTAATGAATACTCCCTAAGAGGTGTCAAATTCAATTAAGATCAATTTGATGCTCATTTTGTGATATTTGCATGAACATGCGACATGGCAACATATAAAGCATCAACATTAACATGCGTGGCTTAAGGGTAATTACATGACGTAGCAAGAATTGGATAAAAATCATGTAGATTACCTATGCAATCATGAAAATTTTTCATGATAAAACATATGTCTAAATGAGCACAAAAGACATGTTACAAAATCATCAAGACAAGCTCGATACAATGGATCGAATTTTTTATCACCTTGAAATTAAGTTTGTTCATGTGATGAATGACCATGTGAAATCCAATTAGCATGATTCTTACCTTATTAAAAAGGTAATGTGATGTACTATAACTTTCATGTGAACATTCAGGTCAGGAAATGTTAATTGCACATTTAATTTGAAGTAAATGCAATTCTGACTAAAACAGCGCAGACAAGACCCTAATTCAGATCACGAGGGTTTTCGCCTATCATATGAGCTTAGAAATATATGAAAAAATTATATGACATAGGCAAGACATATATGAACATCTTTCATCAGATACCTAAGTCTAGATCATCACAGAAAAATCAACAAAAATTCGAAGATATTAAAGGATGCAAGAAACCAGCATGCGCAGAGATAAAATGTGTTAAGAGAATCAATCAATCATCGACAATCACGAAATCTGCAACAATCAGGCAATCAGCAATATTCTGGCTCCATTAAAGATGGTAACACCAAAGAAGGAAGATTGGAAGAATCAAGCAAAAGAAGGAAACCTGCAACACAATCTCCACCAAAGAAAGAAACAAATTGACAGAACCAAGTCCCCACAAATCAAGCATCAACAAAATCACTACATCGATTCTCAATCGATGAATTGTGTTTCCTTTCAAAATCTCCTTAATTGTAGACATCGTTCTTCTTGTGAAAGTCTATAAGTAGAGCATTTGTAATTGTGCAAAACAAGAGACAAAAATACAAACACCAAAAGATTACTACACATTCCTTCTTCTGTTTCCTTTACTCAATTCTTTCCACAATATCCTATTTTCAACATGGCATCAGAGCCTACTAGCGAAAGCACTCGATCCAACAATAACACAACTTCGTTATCCTCAGAAATAATCAATACCGTTGCACTTTCACATCTTATAGCTCCAAATTCGACACCCAATTATCACTCCCCACCCACCATAGGGGAAAAACTCATTGGGCAAAATTACCCAATCTGGAAAGACCAAATTACCCTACATCTTCTTGCAACCAATCTCCTCTCTATTCTTGCTGGCTCAAAACTAGCTCCTTCACAAGACATCCTACATGAATCTAACAACGGCTCACTGGTGCCCAATCCTGAATACATGGCATGGCAAATTCGTGACTTGATCACGATGGGGTGGATCCTTAATTCATCCACCTCCCCTGTCGTCGCTCAATTGACGAACCACACCTCTCTAGCGACCATATGGAGATACCTCTCTGACTCTTATGCTGCGCAATCAATAGCAAGAGCGTCAGCTTTGTGACTTCAACAATCCATTACAAAAGGAAGCCACACAATAACAGAATTTCTTCATGAGGCAACCACCATCTTAGATCAATTAGCCACCATTGGAGAACCCCTATCAGCAAACGAGTACCACACACACATCTTTCGTGGTCTTGGACCAGAATTTTCTGATTTAGACACGGCAATTTCTGTCATCTCTCAATCAGGAGCACTCTCACGTGACACCCTTCATGGTTTACTACTTCAACATGAAGGAAGATTGGAACTCAACAAAATGGCCTCCAACACCCCTCCACCTGCTGCTTTTGTTTCTCACCAATCAAAACTCACATCTTCGCAATCTAGAGGGGGCACTCAAAATTTCAGCCAAATAAATGCAAGCCCATCTAGCACTAGTCCAATTTTGCCGACACCAACAAAGGCATCCAACTACCGGCCATTTGGTGGAGGTGGAAAGCGTCAAAATTCAGGTCCATTTTGTCAAATATGCCGATGACAAGGCCATCGAGCAAACACTTGCAAGCAGCGGTTTAATCCCCAGTTTATTCCATTGGTGCCACCTCAGGCACATTATTCAGTCCCAACCGGAATTGCTCAACCTGTAGCCTACTATGCATCACCTGCTAATCCACCTTCGCAATGGATATTCGCCTTGGTATCCAGATTCTGAGCCACCCACCACATCACCGATAGTATTTCCGGCCTCTTCCGGTCACTCCATACACCGGAATCAACAATTGACGTGAGTGATGGAGTTTCCTTCCCATCACTCACACAGTACATTCGTGCCCAAAACAGGTCCACAATTTCGTCTCTTAGATGTCTTAATTGTTCCTCATATTACAAAAAATTTGCTTTCAGTTTCTAAATTCTCATGCGATAACAATTGCGTCTTCATATTTTACCCCACCTCATTTGTTGCTCTATGTGTTCATACTGGTCAGGTCTCCACCTCTGATGAGTCTCCGACAACCTTCCTTAGTTCCTTCAACTTATGGCATCAACGCCTAGGTCATGCGTCATCTGATCAAGTATCTCGTTTGCTTCAATCCACACAAACAAAATTTTCTAAGTCATCTCCCTCCCAGTGTGCGGCTTGTGCTCTTAGCAAGAGTAAACGCCAACCCCACCCCCAATCCCCTTCTAGAGCTAAATTCCCCTTTGAACTTGTTCACTTTGATGTCTGGGGACCATCCCCTGTCACTTCTATTTCAGGATATAAACATTATGTTTGTTTTATCGACGATCATTCTCGATTCACTTTGTATTATCCTTTTACCGCTCGTGACCAATTTGTAGAAATTTTTAAGGCATTTCACAGATTTGCAGAAACTCAACTGCAGCATAAACTTAAGACAATTCAATGTGATGGTGCACCGGAATTTCATCGCTCTACTGAAGTGCGAAATTATCTCCTCCAAAATGGTATTCATCAACGAGTATCGTGCCCATATGCTCCATTCCAAAATGGTGCTGCTAAATGCAAACACCGCCACATTATTGAGATAGGCCTAGCTCTTATGTCCCACGCTTCAGTCCCTACCAATTCTGGGAATATGCTTTTGAAATGGTAGTGCATCTAATAAACAGGACACCGACTCCTCTCCTCAACAATCTCACACCCTAGCAAACATTATTCCAAATGCCACCAGAAATTTCACACCTCAAAGTTTTTGGGTGCGCAGTTTTTCCATATTTACGGCCCTATGCCACTCACAAACTTGCCCCAAGATCACGACGTTGCATCTTTCTTGGCTATCCTTCAGGGTATAAAGGCTATCGTTTTTACTGCCCACAAGCTGGCAAGATCTACCTTGCAGTTGATGTAGTTTTCGATGAACACACATTCCCATTCAGTGATCCACCATCTTCACCACCATGCTCTGCTTCTCCACCTACAAGTGTAGTTCTACCTCTTCCACCGTTGGCCCAGCCTCTACCACCGACGAACAACTCTAAACAACACTCCATGTCTGCAGTAGTAGATCTTGACTCTGGATCCTCGTCATCCACCTCACTAATGTCATCTGTAGCTCCCTCCACAACTTCAGAGTGCGACACTTCCAACTTCTCTACTGGAAACTTCGGGCCCGACATTCCAACTTCTTTGCTTCGGAAACTTTGGCCCCGACACATCCCATGGTCACTCGGTTGAGGGATGGCACGATTCACCGGCGAGTCCTCACAAAGAATCAAACTTATGCTTTGATCGCGGTACACGGCTCTTGTCGAGCCTACTTGTTGCACGCAAGCTTCTCGAGACCCAAATTGGCGTGCAGCTATGGCGGCAGAATATGATGCCTTAATCAACAATGGAACTTGGGAACTTGTACCAACACCTTCTCATATCCGCCCCATCGGCTGCAAATGGATTTACAAAATCAAGCTCAGGTCTAATGGCTCACTTGAAAGGTACAAGGCTCGACTAGTTGCCAAAGGCTATCACCAACAACCAGGGATTGACTATACAGAGACGTTTAGCCCCGTCGCTAAGCCAGTCACAATTTGCACAATACTTGCAGTAGCTTACTCTCGAGGCTGGCCTATTCGCCAACTAGATGTATCCAATGCGTTCCTTCATGGCTACTTATCAGAAGAAGTCTACATGACACAGCCACAAGGATTTGTTGATCCCCAACGACCAACTCACATCTGCCGTCTTCGACGCTCTCTATATGGCTTAAAGCAGGCACCACGCGCATGGTATCAACGGCTCGCCCATATTTGCTTAAAATCGGGTTTTACGTATCTACCGGACTCTTCGCTTTTTATTATGCATACTCCACATTATAGCATTTTTCTGCTTGTCTATGTGGATGATATCATCCTCACAGGGTCATCTCAAGCTCCTCTACAATCCTTACTTAATTCCCTCCAAGGTGAATTTGCTATCAAATACCTTGGACCCCTTCATTATTTTTTGGGAATGGAAGTCCAATACACTTCCACTGGCCTTTTACTCAATCAAGCCAAGTTCACACAAGAGATCTTGCAGAGGTCCAAAATGATTGAAGCTAGAGCTGCTCTTACTCCTTGTACCACCGATGAACCATTATCCGCTCACTCTGGTGATCCTATGCTTGATCCTGCACTTTATTGTAGCATTGTTAGAGCTCTTCAATACCTCACCCTCACACGCCCAAATATAGCTTACTCTGTGAACACCGCCTGTTGGTTCCTTCATGCTCCCACCTCTACGCATTGGCAAGCTGTGAAACGGATCTTGCGTTATCTTGTTGACACTCCACATCATGGGCTGCATTTTAATTGCTCATCCTCCACTGCTCTCCATGCATTTTCCGACGCAAGCTAGGCCGGTGATCGTGACGACTGACGCTCAGTTGGTGGCTTCTGTGTCTTCCTTGGTTCCAACCTTATTTCTTGGAGTTCGCGCAAACAACGAACAGTTGCTCGCTCTAGCACCGAAGCAGAATACAAAAGCCTAGCAGACACTATAGCTGAACTCATTTGGATAGAGTTTTTGCTACGTGATCTTCGGGCAATACCTTCACATCCGCCTGCACTCTGGTGTGACAATCTTTTAGCCATATATCTCACTACAAACCCGATTTTCCATGCCCGCACAAAGCATGTGGAGATTGATTTTCATTTCATCTGGGAACGCTTGGCACGTCGTCAACTCTCAATTCATTATATTTCAACTGTCGATCAACCAGCTGACATTTTCACCAAAGGACTCTCATCAGCTAGATTTCGGATGCTTCGAACCAAGCTGACTGTCCACGCTGCTGAGTCAGCTTGCGAGGGGATGTTAAGAGAATCAATCAATCACCGACAATCACAAAATCTGCAACAATCAGGCAATGAGCAATATTCTGGCTCCATTAAAGATGGTAACACCAAAGAAGGAAGATTGGAAGAATCAAGCAAAAAAGGAAACCTGCAACACAATCTCCACCAAAGAAAGAAACAAATTGACAGAACCAAATCCCCACAAATCAAGCATCAACAAAATCACCACATCGATTCTCAATCGATGAATTGTGTTTCCTTTCAAAATCTCCTTAATTGTAGACATCGTTCTTCTTGTGAAAGTCTATAAGTAGAGCCTTTGTAATTGTGCAAAACAAGAGACAAAAATACAAACACCAAAAGATTACTACACATTCCTTCTTCTGTTTCCTTTACTCAATTCTTTCCACAATATCCTATTTTCAACAAAATGGCATGCATTCTCGACATAAGAACATGCTCTAAAATTTCTGGAAAATTCACACATTAGAGAAAACACATTTTGGAACATTTTTCATCTTCAAAGTCAATTTCCAGATCCGAACATATCAGCTGAAAAAAAATCACTAAACCAAATCAATGAATAAATGCACCAAACAATCATAATCAATTCAAAAAAACACGTGTTGGGGCACATTTCTCAGAAAATTTTTGAAAATGTTATGACGTAGATTAAGTCTTATGGAGCAACTTTCATGAAGGATGCAACTCGAGAATCCTAACTACAAATTTAGTAAAAAATGGACGAATTTACTAACAAGTGGTAAAATCCGCAAAATTCGTTTTCCTTCAATTTCCAGAATTGAGATCCGTACTTTGGAACGAGTTTCCAGCTAGCAAATGAAGTCGACTTGGGCACCATAATATATCAAATCGAAGCTCTCGGAGTGTACTATAAAAGTGTAGAAGGTGTTGGGAGCATTTGATGATGTTTAAGTGATGAAAATTGCCAAAATAGAAAGTCCGATATTGGAAGCCGAATTTGCAGAATATGCTCATCTTCAAGAATATGATCATCAAACATTCAAACAACCTCAAAACAGCCAAAATATCATCAAAAACAAGTTATAAGAGATCCTAAAGCAAATCCTAGCCCCAGCTACCTATCATAGCCTCACTTCATTGGATTCAAGTTCGAAAGACGATATCTTTCTTCGATCTTCGATTTAGGCTCAAACTTGCGCTGATCGTCAAACTTTGAAGCACCAAAAGACTCAAGGAAACTCTAGACTGCTCAAGGATCGCCGAAGGGGGAAGGTTCACTGCCGGTAAGTCTTGATTTGGATCTGGTTTGACTCCGATTGGATCAGTTTGGTTTGGAGAACGAAGGAAGATCGGCCTAGGGCGGGCCAATCAGAGCTTCATCGAAATGGATGCTGACCACCGGATGTCAGATGAAGTAGGGGTGTCAATGGGTCGGGTCGGGTCGGGTCGGGTCGGGTTTTGATGCTACCTGACCTAACCCGAACAAGAAGGCTCGCATGCTCTGGCCCGACCCGACCCGAAAGGCATGAAACACAAAGAAGGAAGACAGGTCGGGTCGGGTTTCGGGCCAACAAGTCAAATCCAATTATACGCATGTGTTCCAATCTCAGCATTTTAACATTTTCAAGAAAAATGCTGCGAAATAAGGTTTTGTAAGCTCATTTTTTTATGCTGATTAATTTAATTAAAATCAGCTACAACAACAAAAAAAAACTCAGCCCAATATACACGGGCCCGAGGTGAAGCCCATCTCCTTGCCCTATTTTTATTTTTGGTCTTTTTTGTTTTTCTATTTGTTCTTCTTATTTTTTGTGTCTTTCTCTTTTTCCTATTTTCTTTTAATCTTTTTTTTTTCTTCTGGTCTTCTTCTTCTTCACGGTCACCTCCTCCTCGAAGCTCCTACAGACCTACAGATAACTCTTTACCGAACCCACACCAGATAACCACGTTAGCCGAATCAACCATCGCCCCTTCCGCCACCGAGCCATCATCATCCACTGGTTGTCCGTTTTGACTAGCGCTAACCATCCTCGACCACCCATTTCAGCGGCCACTAAAGCTACTTCCGAATATGAAGAGCCACCCTCGCCGACTTGACAATATACAAGTGTTCCACGAAAAATGCATGGAGACATGATAAACACAAGCAAAGTAGACATGATTTTGTGGATATAAGAGCATGAATGAGTCGATTTTGTGTCTCAACGTGAAATGCTCTTTCGGATCTCTTTCAGACATTTATACAAACAATGTGCATACATCATAGAATCGAGCGACTTTTACCTTGAAACAGATTCAAGCACCATCCAAGACTCCTAACAACGCACACTATAGCACGCAAAAACATTAATGGAGGGTGGGCGGGGCCGGAGCTCATGCGTACTGGTCAGTCGCAAGCTCCGACCCAACGTTTCCCTAAAAATGGGACAACTATTGTTCGGACAAACCAACCTAGTTCAGCAAAGGGGTTGCCATGGACAATGGTTGAAGGACAGGCCTTCGCCGATGGTTGACTGCCTTCTTGAGCTCTCTCGATCTCTAGTTCTTTGCCTTTCAACTCTCGATCTCTCTACTGTTCTTCCCCCCGTTCTCTCTTCTGTTGGTTTTTTCTCTCTTGGATCCAAGAGCTTTGCCGAAGGTGGAGAAAACACGCCGGCGATTCGTCGGCTGCGTTCGAGGTGCGGTGGGCACAGGGCTTCTCTCTCACTCTCCGCCCTCGCTCTCACTCGGTCTCACTCGCCCTCTCTTTTTCCGACCCTCGGTCCCTTTCTCTCCGCCCTCTCCCTTGGATCCCTTTCTCTTCGCCCTCTCCGCATTCGAGAAAAAGGTTTGAGTGAGAGTTTGTTTATTTGTTCATGAGCCGAATAATGTTCTGGGCCTAACCCGACCCAAAAGATAGCTGTTTACTTATTTTATAATTATGACCCGAACATTATTAAGATTCAAAATATGTATCATATTTGTTTCGTGTTCGGGTCGTATTCGGAGCGTGTCTAAGTCGAGTTGAGTCATATTTTTGGACACCCCTAAAACGAAGGGAGAGGGATACCACGGGGACAAATAGCGACAACAGTATCGCCGACAAGTGGTGATGAAGGGCGGTTAATCCACATGAGGTGATTAAGAGGAGAGAGAGAAACGGCAGGGAGAGAGAGAGAGGGAGAGAGGTTTTTACTGTATTTTTTTCCCTTAAAATACAGCAAATGAATCCCCTCTTAAAATTTTTGGAGGGAAATTTTTACAAGATCAATGGTCCAAATTATTTTTGCAATTAAAGACCTAATTAGGAGCGATTTTGTAATTTCATGAAAACCCGAAGCATTTTTGCAAAATCTGAAAAATACAAGAGTATGGAAGAATTGGCCATGGAATGAGCCACGAGATGTTCGTTGTTGCCGACCAAGAACTGGCCAGAGGAGGGTCGAATCGGCCTTCTCTACCGGTGACCAATCTGACTAGTTGAACCAATTCACCGGTTCAGTCCTTCCTTGGCTGGTTTGGTCCAATAGGTTTATGAAATTATGTAATTTAGTCCCTCATGGACTAAATTGAAAGAAAATCCTACTAATTGGAAGAAAAAGGGTCTAATTTTGGTCCAAATTAGGCTAATTAAACTATATAAATGCATTTTGGCAATTTATATTGGTTTAATTACCTGAATAATGTGAAGAATATTGGATTTATGCCATGAGTACACCAAATTGGACTTTCTAGGCTTAACTAGGCATTTTCATCTAATTATTGGTTGAAATTTACATATTAATCGAAATTAAATTTAATTAAAATTGTAAGACATATATTAACCTAATTGCCCATGTCTCGAGGGACTTATTGTATTCAAATTGACTTTAAATGGATGGCACGACCTTTATATCAAAAGTACATGGAGAGCCATTGTCAAAATTGAACCTCAATTCATAAAATAAAACTTTAGTTATGAATGGGTCAACTTGAATTTTACAAATTGAAGCTCAACAATTTTATTTTCTTAAAGCCAAATGATTTAAATCTCCTAGATTGACAAGTTGGCAAATGAATTTCTTGAAATTGACCCCAAATTTGGACTTAACTCATAAAATTGAGTAGAATGGAAGTATTCTTTCACAGATCATGTAGGACACATTTGAACTCCTAAATAGGGACAAAAATGTCAATTCACATTTCACCTTGCGATCTTGAAATTGATAAAATGAGTGAATGAGTGATTGTCTCTAGATCAAGTGTTGTAAAAGGAACTAAGTCTAATTAGGATTAGAACAAAAGTAATTTGATTTTTGGTCGATTTCGAATCTAAAACCAAAAAATTTGGAAAATGAGGTTCTTAATTAATTTTCACAAAATTCTTGAAGCCAAAATCAAATTGAAGCTAAAATAAAGTATTTTGGCAATTTTTATATTTTTAATTTTTTTTTGGTCAAATGTTTGACCAAAATTCAAAATCCTATTGACTTTTCATTTTAAGTTGGATTTTATAGTCAAATATTTGGATTTTCCAAAATTTTCACTTCCAAAGTGAAATTAAGCTAGAAGTCTTTCCATTTAAAAAGCCAAAAAATGACTGGTGGAATTTTGGTCAAATGATTGATAAAAAGTCAACTTGAAAGTCAACTATTTGACCTTTCAAGTTTTTGTGTGAAATGAATAGGAAATTGTCTTGTAAGGCTAGACCAGCAAACATAATTGACAAATGACACTTTTTGTTTGAAAAATAGGCTTTGTCGCGATCAAAAACCCCTAGTTCAAATTTTCTATCTTTATTGATATGCTAACTAAAAATTAGGTGTCAATACCGATGGAGTGAAATGATGCCCGGTAGATTCCAGAAGAACAGATGGATTTCAATTATGTGATGTAATAATTGGAAGTCCGTATGATTTATTATTGATGCTCATGTGCATGATTCATGGATTATCATTTGGTTCCCAATCATGTTTGCATGATAACACTCGAGCACTTTCTTGTACATTGACAAAGCAAAGTGAATTAAAATATTTTAAAAAGGAAATTAAAAAAGGAAAATTATATATATATATACACACACATGCATGAACGATTAGCGATGGTTGCCAAACGATCAACACACGTAGTTGATTGGGAAGCGGTTTCCCACACGTAGCAATGATTGTTGATTGTTGATCGCGATCAACAATCATTGCTGATTGTGGGGCGGCTTCTAAAACATGCAATTGGCAACCGTTGCTGATCGCATAAAAATAGGGGCAATCAGTAATAGTTGCTGATGAAGAAGTCTTGAGAGAAAAAGAGTTTTCTCTCGTTAGTGACGTGACTGAAATTTCTAGAGCCGAAATTGTCTTCGAGAAATTGCTAACACAATCATAATGGCAATTATCTGCAAGTTCTCTTTTACATTCAACGTACGTTGTTGGTGTGTCTAAATTAGAGGTCCGACGTTTGTGGGGCTCAAATTGAATAATATTTGAATCAATTTGTTTAAAGTATACTTCGAGAGATAATTTGTTGAACCCCTTTTGATATTCTTATTTTTGATTAAAATGTATGAACGTCTTTGGAGATATATATATATATATATATATATATATATATATATATAGCAGAATTTTATTTTTTTCTTCCGTTGCATTTGTGTTAATTTTTGCCTATACATGGTATGTAAAAGCCCTGGTAATCGAAGGACTCTTGTACTTGCGGGGCAGAATTGATCCATGGAGTCTCCAAGATAAGGGAGTGGAAGTGGAATGTAATGGCCTATTAAATGTGCAGATCATTTCAGGCGAAAGCCAAGGCCCATGGCCCTGCAAAGTGCGATTGAAAATCGCTGGATGTACTTGGCCCACATGAGAGAATTGAGCATGAATCATTGCCCATGCGAGACTAGTTGATTGGATTGCCAAAACCCACTATATGAAATTCCTCCCTTTCAATTAGTTGTGTAATTCCCCTTCGCCTCTTTTGAATAATTTGTGCTCTAAGACTCATCTATCTTCTGATGTTTTGCAATAATGAATGAAATAGGTTTTTAACTAAAAAAACCCCTCATCTAAAAATAATAAAGTAGTTTTTTTTTTAAATTGTGCAAATTATCTACGTTAGCACCAATTGTGTCATGTCGAATGTTCAATATTCACATTGCTAATTCCAAAGCTAATTGACTAAAATGACTCAATTAGAAATTTGTTTAAAGGTTAATGACTAGATTGGCCAAATTAAAAGGTATATGACTGAATTAAGTACTATAAATTTAAAAAAATTTAGTATTTTTCCTATTTTTGTTCATAGCTTCATTTTTTTTTGTCACTTCTACTTTAACTCTCAACTTATTTTTAAACTGTTACCTACCTTTCTACAGGGCATAAAAGTCAAATCCCACACCTAAATGTAAATGTCCCCAACCACAGCCTCTTGAGAAAGTGGGGAAAGCTTTCCTCCTCCCCATTTCCATATGGGAAAGATTATAGCTGTTTATAACTTGATTTGCCTCATCATAAATTTTCCATCCAACACTACCACTTTATTCTAGCATGAATCCTACACTCAAAACTAAACATCCCCAATCTGAGTCTCCCAATGAGGTGAGGAGAACTCCCATTCCCGATAGTTACGCCTCATGGTCCATTCAATACCATCACTTATTCTAAAATTTCAAGAGCACTATCTCCAAATAAAAGGATGAGAAACAGAAACAATACGCAAACATTGATCGATCCAAAAGTAATCCTTTTTTTACACGAGTATAGAGCAAAGAAAAATCAATTCTAGTACGAAAAATGATTGCAGAATTACTATATCATACTGTCTTATTGGATTAATTTCTATTCATCCATAACATGTAGCCAAATCAATTAGTAAAAAGACGGAAAATGATTGCCTCTTTATTTTGGCAAAGTGGGGATGCTCTGTTCGTACCTAAAGAAATTGTTGGGATCAACCGCAGTTTTCACTTTGACTAACCTCTCAAAATTGTCATTAAAGTACTTGACCCCATAGACTCGCCCTTCTTCGTAGCTGTTGTTGCCATTGGTAGTAGTCCCAATGTCTATGTCTCTGTAGTTCAAGAATGCGCTCCTTGGGTTCTTAGACACGAATGGAGCCATGAAACTGTACAGGTTCCTGATTTGCTCCAAGGACTTTTTCCCCACTTCCGGGTCCTCCTCGTTCCAATTGATGGAGTACTGAACCTTGACCAGATTCCCAGCCCGGTGCGGGAACGGGATGGCCGACGCCGGGATCTCGCTCATCCGCCCCCCTAATGGATTAAGTGCGAGCCCCACTTTCCCCACTTCGATCATCTTCTTCCAGAGCCATTCGAGATTATCCTTCGTGATCGGAGTTTGGATGTAGTCCGATTTCCTCTTGAAGAAGACGGGGGAATAGTCTCGGCTCAGCAAGGTCTCTGGGGATGGGATGGTGCCATTGTCGAAGCCACTCCACCAGAGAACCGACTCGATCCAACTAATCTCAGTGCAATTCTCTTTCTTTAACCCCAATTCAGGGAACTCCTTGTCCGTAATTGCCAGGAGCTGATCTGAATTTCCAAGGAACAGTGCAACCACAGAGGCCCCTATCGTTTGCTGTCCCTCTTCGGTCTTGGAAGCGGTCGGCTGCAGTAGAAGCCTCATGAATAGGCCGGGGTCCGTGCTTGGTGCCACCGACTGCCATTTTTCCACGAGATCTGTCGCATTCTGATCGAGCGTCTTTTGAATGCGGAAGACCGTGACTGTTTCCGGGACCGGGACTAACTTTATCTGGTAAGCCAGAATGACTCCAAAGCTCGCCCCACCTCCACCGCGGATCGCCCAGAACAAATCCTCTCCCATGGCTTTTCTATCTAGAATCCGCCCTTGGACGTCTACTATCCTCGCGTCAAGGATGTTGTCAACCGACAGGCCATACTTCCGCACCATGGTGCCATAACCGCCACCGCTCAAGTGGCCTCCGACGCCGAGTGTGGGACAAACACCGGCAGGGAAGCCGTGGACCTTGCTCTTCTCCCATATCCGGTAGTATAACTCTCCTAGAATTGCGCCGGCCTGGACCCACGCGGTCTCCTCCTCGGCATTCACGTCGATTGACCGGAGGTTGAATATGTCGATGATGACGAACGCATCGTTGGAGATGTATGATAAGCCCTCGTAATCGTGGCCGCCGCTCCGGATCTTGAGGTGCAAGCCGAGGTCCCTGGAGCACAGGACGGTGGCCTGCACTTGGGACTCCTGCTTGGGCGTCACGATGAGAAGCGGCTTCTGTGTCGACGACGAGTTAAAGCGGCGGTTACGCAAGTAGGACGTGAGGACGTTGGTGAAAGAGGAGTTGGACTGCGAGTAGACGATGTCGGAGATGTTGTCCGACGGTTGAGTGCGGCGGGTGAGGCACTGGAGGAAGTTGTCGTACACCGAGTCCGAGGCTGCCCATGAAGGAGAGAAATGGAGAGAAACGACGATGAAGAGGAGAGCAAAGAGGGAAGGAAGACAGGTTAATGGTTTCATTCCTGCGTTATCTTTCAGCAAAACCGCTTTATTTTTGTCTGTGGTTTGTGATGGAGGGTCTGTATATATATACATAATAAATCTTCAAGGACGAGATTTATTTCCCATTTGACAATCATCAAAGAGATTCGTCTAAATTGTCTATATATGGGATAAAATCCACGCCTTGTCTCTTTTCCATTTTTCAATTTTATCCTACCTCTTTAGGTCATCAAAGTTAATGAGTTCATTTCCAATTTATATCCCTCATTCGACATCATGTGATGATCCACCTCCTCACCCCTTTTTTTTTCCTTTTCCATTTGTCTATCTGTCCCCCATCATTTTAGCTTACCAAATAAATTGCCTTGAGCTCATATCCAATCTATCCCCCTCCAAAGCGAAAACATGACTTACCCGTTTGCCTATTTTTACCATTTTGCATTTAAAAAATTCCTATTAAGGCCATGTGACAAATTTACTCTATATTAATACTTTTAAATCTTCTTATCTTGTTCATCAAAGATTTGATCAAGAACCTCTTGACCATGCTGGGCAGATTCTGTTATGGATTGGGTGCTCAGAAAGCGCTGAGGCAAGATACGTTTCAGTTCTGGTATCATTGGAAAAAATAAACGTCAAAATATATTTATTGATTGATGGGGCTATCTTGCCTTAGTGGTTGGATTTGGTGACTGTTCCCATTATTAACATAAGTAGTATAATGATATCGACTCGGTCCATATGAAGTTGATATGTAAAATCATACATAATTCATTCATTAATTTTCAAATTTTTAAGAAATATTATAACTTTTGGGGAGAATGTGATAAAACATTGTTTACGATTTCAAAAAGATCAAATACCACGAAAATTATGTGGGAGACATGTCCCTGAACTCTTTCTCGTACATATCCCTTCTCTTTAGCACACACTGAACATAAGCAAACGAGGCTACCAAAAGAAGACTAAAAATAAAATTCTCACGTATCGACGTTGACACCTTAATTTTCTATTCTTTTGCTCCCTAAAATAGAAAAAGAGCAAAAATCCATTTGGTAATATCCACTAGTGTTTTTATTCTCAGGAATAGAAAATTGTTCTAAAAAACATATTTGGAATAGAAATAAGAAATAAAAAAAAGTAGCTTATTGTTCTCGAGAATAATTTCTAGAATAAGTGTTTCTTGATCGTTGCTACTCGTCACTACCATTGCCCATTGGTTGCTTGTTGTGACCACTAGCCACCACTGTCAACAGGGTGGATGGGTGACTGGCATATGGGTGGCTGGCGTTGAGCGACCGACGGCTGCCAACCTGGTCGTCAATCGTGGTCACTGGTCGTTGGCCATCGTCGCTGGTCACCAGTTCACTAGTCACCACCGCCGATCACCAGTTCACTAGTCACCACCGCCATAAAAAAAAAGGTAAATTTTTTTTTGAGTTGATACCAAATGTACTCCTATTCTTTTTCTATTTTGAGAATAGAAAATTTGTGAAGTTACTAAACCGTTGTTTTACTCGGAAATTATTTCAAGGAGTAAAAATAGAAAAGAATTACTTTTCAAAATAAAAAAATGCATCCTAAGTTGCATTGCATTTTAGGACTAACCTTTGTCCTAGAGAGTCCAAGATGAATTGGAGGATGAGTTGCTAGAGGGAAAATCATGGTTGACGAGGTGAGGTGAACTTGAGACTAAAGATTTCAACATTGTTGGAGCTCAACCCAATCCTGAAAGGTAACGCAAGCCCGTAATCAATAGAAGCATGGAACCAACTCAATGAGCTTGGGAACATTCTTTCTGAAAATGTGGGAATCCCGAGGTCTCGGTCGGTGAACATAATGGCGATTCCAAGATTGTGGGAGACGGACACAGTAAATAAGACGGTATTGCACTGCGCCATGTGACACTAGCATCACGAGCCTTCAAATTCACGTTTACATGACCATCCTGTCGTCATGCACATGCTGTGTCCATATGCAAATTACATGGCTTCTCTGCAAGAGTTGCCGCGGATAATCGCACACCCAATTGGAACTGTAGGCGGCCGGCCCCCAGAAGGAATATTTCCTCTCATACGCTGCAAATTTTTTATGAGATTGGTTATGGAATGGGTAGTGCATCTGACGTTGGTCATCAATTTGCTTAACTCTCCTATCGCACGCACCACTGGATCAAATTGCAATCTTATCTACTTGATTTGATTAACCTCCATTTCATTCAAAATCCATTTTGAACTCGATTATTCAACTAATATTGTGCACATTAAAGATAATTGGCAAAATATCATAACACAATTCAGATTATTCAAAGGAACTCTAAAATTTTCCTGGTAGTGAAGCTTTGAACCTGCAGCTCTCTTCTTGATTTTCGCAACTTCCCCGTGTTCCCTTCGACTCCGGTGACCTCCGGGCCTCCTCTAGTAGCTCAGACACGTCATTGGGTGGCGTCCTGTCGGCCAGCAATCCCTGTCCCCATTTGTTCTCACCGTGACACCTTCCAAGTCTCGCCGGCGCCAAATCACGTCCCGCTGGTCTTTCGGCATCCCTGCAACTCTGAAGCCCACCAGCAGCCATCCGTCACGTTCAGACTTCCCTCGGTATTGTTGGTGTTTCATGAATCATGTATAGGTAAATTAATATAAGCACAGCGGAAACAAAAAATGAAATATTTCTATATGTCTTTCTTCAAAGGCATTGTTCGTGTGTTTTAACCAAAAATCTGAATATAAAAAGGGAGTTAAACGAATTACCTCTCAAAGCGCGCTTTAAACAAATTGGTCCAAATGTTTTTCAGTTCGAACCCCACAAACGTCGGACCTCTAGTTCAAACACACCACCAATGGATATCAAACGAAGAGAGAACTTGCGGATATCACCACTATGATTATACTAGCAATTTCGTGGAAATAATCCTTCGTATCCTTGATATTTTAGCCACGGCTCAAATGAGAGAATCATTTCCTTCTCTTTTTCATTTTTGTACACACGCGCACAAAAACACACACTCACCCATTTTATAAGAACCATTCTACGAGCGAGAAACCACCCACGATCGGCAACCGTTACTGATCGTGGGACGACCAGCAACCGTTGCTGATCGTGTTATTCATGCCCACGATCAACAACCGTTGCTGATCGTGTCTTTTATGCCCACGATCATCCACCGTTGTTGCTGATCGTGTCTTGCATGCATGATGGTCAGCAACCGTTGCTGACCATCATGCCATGCATACTTTATATATATACATATATATATGTATATATACATATATATATTAAAAAGAAACCACGCAGATGATGTGCGTTGCACACGGTCAGCAACAATTGCTGACCGTGTGCATAATATAATTAATTAATTTAGTTAACCAATTCCTAAAAAAAATAAAAAATAAAAGGACATAATCTTTGTGTGCGCATTTAGGGTACATTAACATGTATCCACTTTGGGCATGCGTGTGCATCATATGCACATAGGCTCATGACTATAATACAAATTAAATTAAATCCCATTTAATTTAATTTCATGTCAACTTAATGCGACTGTAGTAATTGCAAACACATTTACAAAATTATTTCTCTCTAGTTCCACGTTATCCTAATTGGTTATGGTGTCTGACATCCCTAGGTTTATCACTAAGCTGATAATAAAACCTGTACTAACACATTAGTACTCCCAAAAGAATTAATTGTCCCAATTAATCTTTGGATCTTACAAGCTATGATTGACATCTAGTAATATGTCATGGCTACCTAGATAGTGTGAATACTTTAAGAACATAATAAACCTATCAGTTTTGGCTACAGTGTAATTCAATCCCTCTGTCTTACTATGCTCTGATCGAACAAAGATCATGAAATATTTGTCAAGCCACTAATTTAATCATATGCACAAATTTAATTGACATGTATTTTATTTGAGACATAAACAATTTATTCTCGATTACAACCCCAGCCAAGGATTTTAATACATTGTCATAATCAAATTGCATAGGACATCATTATTACACCTTGTATGTAACAAGGAGACAGATTCTATATTGCGTACACGTGCAACTTCGTATATGAACAAATTATGGCCATCAGGTATAAATATAGATCAATGACTCGGCATTATGTTCACCCATGAACCATAATTGTTCGACACACAAGTTAATACTGTGCCTTAGGTCTAAGGATTATTTACACAAGACCAAAGCATGAACAATTAGACATTGACCACGCTAAAAGCTTCCATATTGCTAATCGTTCCATATACGTCACTGTCTAATACAAACACATGTGTTCTAACTCGGGCATCACAATACCTAATGAGTTGCAACTCATCATTCCCTTAAGTATCCAATACTTAATGGTAAAGTTAAGAACACACCGGTCTCAATAGGATTATAAATATCCACTCAATAATCTATTGACTAGGAATGGTTTAAGATTCATTCTAACTATGAACCTATCACATATATTCTTGGCGTCTCAAGAATAGATCTAGTTGCAACTAATCTTATGAATCATTTATAAAATAATTGGACAAATGAATGAATACATTATCGCCATTAATTAAATAATGATAGTACAACTGAAATTCCTAATATGTAACTATTACTTAGTAGCTTTAGGGTATACATCCAACAATCTCCCACTTGCACTAAAGGCAACTTGTCTAGTACCTCAAACCCATTTTATCAATATGCCTTTCAAAAGAAGATTGAGGTAAGGTCTCAATGAAGGGATCTGCCATGTTTTCCGCTGAGGCAATTTTCTACAAGGCGATATCACATCTCCCAACAAATTCTTTGATGAGATGGAAGTGTCTCTCAATGTGCTTGGACTTTTGGTGAGACATTGATTCCTTAGCTTGAGCTATTGCCCCATTGTTGTCACAAAACAATGTAATCAGTTGCTCAATTGAAGGAACAACTCCAAGTTCAGAAATAAAATTCTTCATCCAAGTGGCTTCCTTTGCTGCTTTAGAAGCAACTACATACTCTACTTTAGTGGTGGAATCAACAGTTATGCTTTGTTTAGAACTTTTCCAACTAATTGCGGCACCATTGAATGTAAAGACAAACCCAGACGTAAACTTATAATCATTAGGATCCAATTGAAAATCGGAATCCGTATAAGCTATAACTTTAAATTATCCTTCTCCATATATCAAGAACAAATCCTTAGTCCTTCACAAGTACTTAAGAATATTCTTGACTGCTATCAAGTGCTCTTATCCTAGATTAGACCGATATATGCTAGTAATACTTACGACATGCGCAATATCAGGTCTAATACATAGCATAGCATGTGTTATGCTTCCAATAGTTGATGCATATGGTATCTTCGCCATCCGCTCTCTTTCTTCAAAAGTGTTGGGACACATCTCCTTAGAAAAACGAATCCCTTGCCTAAAAGGCAATAATCCTCTCTTGGAACATTGCATGTTAAAACGTGTTAACATTTTGTCTATGTACGTAGACTATGTGAGGCCAATCAATCGTCTTGATCTATCTCTATAGATCTTGATACCTAAAATGTAGGTTGCCTCTCCTAAGTCTTTCACAGAGAATTTCTGTGACAAGAATAGTTTTATCGATGATATCATCGGTACATCATTCCCAATCAAAAGTATACCATTGACATACAAAACTAGAAATGCAATTGCACTCCCACTAATCTTCTTGTATACACAAGGTTCATCCGGATTTTTGGTGAAGCCAAACGATTTAACTAACTCATCAAAATGGACGTTCCAACTTTTGGAGGCTTGTTTGAGTACATAAATTGATCTCTTAAGCCTACACACCTTCTGATTTTCACTATTGGATTCAAAACCCCGTGGCTGTTCCATATATATGTCCTTCTCGAGAAAACCATTTAGAAAAGCCATTTTAACATCAATTTGGAATATCTCATAGTCAAGGTGTGCAGCTATAGCCAACATAATTCGAATGGATTTTAACATGGCCACAGGTGAGAAAGTTTCGTCATAATCGATTCCTTCTTTCTAATGATATCCTTTCGCCACCAGCCGTGTTTTGTAAGTTCCAATTTGACCTTCAGCATTCATCTTTCTCTTAAAGATCCATTTACAGCCAATTGGTACAATACTATCAGGCAGGTCAACTAAGGTCCAAACATCATTGGAATATATTGAATCCATTTCAAATTTCATGGCATCTAGCCATTTACCAGAATCGATGTCCGACATCACCTCCTCATAGGTTTTAGGATCACCAAGTTGATCATTATCGTTCACATTGAATAATGGTTCAAAATGATCAACCGAGTGTCTATAACGAGTAGGTGGGCGAGACGTTCTTGCACTTCTCCTAAGAGGTTGTGTATCAAAAGCTCCCACTGAATTAGAGATTGGTATCTGAACTTAGTTGTTTGGTACTTAATTATTTTCTTCTTGTAAGACTATTTTCCGCCTAGCACCACCTTATTGGATGAACTGATTCTCTAAAAAAGAAGCGTGCCTGTTCACCAAAATTCTTTGGTCTGAATGAAAATAGAAATAATATCCAAGAGTTTCCTTTGGATATCTAATGAAGCGACCTTGTTCAGATGTTGCCTCCAATTTTTCCATTTTTAGCTTTTTAACAAAAGCTTGACAACCCCAAATCTTAATATGATTTGGTTTCCTACTATACCATATCTCATAGGGCGTAGCTAGAACAAATTTGGATGGCACTCTATTCAATATATATATAGCTGTCTCAATGGCATATCCCCAAAGGGATATAGGTAAATCAGTGTAACTCATCATAGATCGAACAATATCTAATAAAGTACGATTTCTTCGTTCAGATACACCATTATGTTCCGAAGTTTCAGGAGGTGTCCATTGTGATAAAATGTCATTCTTTTTAAGATAGTCTAAAAATTCAGTACTAAGGTATTTACTTCCACGATCTGATCGAAGAGCCTTAATACATTTTCCTATTTGTTTCTCAACTTCAGCCTTGAATTCCTTGAACTTTTCAAATGATTCAGATTTATACTTCATTAGGTATAAATGACCATACCGTGACTGATCATCGGTGAAGGCAATGAAGTAAGAATAACCACCTCTAGCAGTTTCATTAATTGATCTACATACATCTATATGTATTAATTCCAATATGTCAGCAACTCACACACTATGTCCCACAAAGGGCGCTTTGGTCATTTTTCCCAGAAGACATGCCTCACAAGTCGAGTATAACTCAAAAATTGATGGATCAATGTACCAATCATTACTCAACCTATTAATTATATCTTCTCCAATATGACCTAATCGGAGATGCCAAACATACTTTTTATTTGGACTGTCTCTAGGGTGTTTATTAGTTATGGCATTTATATCAATTCTATTTTGCTTATTGACATCGGTAATCGCATTACCGAACACTATAATGATATAAAGATTATTGATTAATAAGCCAGAACCAATACATATTCTATTATAATAAATAGAACATACATCATCAGCAAAAGAAAATTCATAATTCTCTTTACCCAAACGAGATATAGAGATGATGTTCCTAACAGTATTCTTATAATGCAAGCAGTCCTTTAAAACCAATACATGTCCAAAAGGCAAACATAAACAAAAAATCCATATAGCTAACGCAACAACTCTTGCTCCATTGGCAAATGTCAGGATAATCTCATTTCACCATAGCATCTTACTTGTTTCCAAATTCTGCAAAGATATACAAATATGTAAAGTTGCAGCAGAATCTAGAACCCATGAGCTAGATTCAGTACTAACCATAAGATTAGTTTCAATAAGCATAGACACCATACCTTTACAAGGTTGGTCTTTGGGCTTGCCCTTCAAGCTTGCGGGGTACTTTTTACAGTTCCTCCTCCAATTCCCCTTGATACCATAGTAATGATATTTCCCTTTTTCAATATTGGGTTTTGGTTGCACAACAGGTTTGACAGGCCTCTTCCATTTATTTTTCTCCAAAACAGTCTTACTCTCTGAAGAAGAAGCCTTAGCCATAGCTACTACATTTGGCCTTGTGTTGTGCATTTCATTCTCATAAACTACTAGTATGCTATGTAACTTAGCAAGAGTTTTCTCCATCTTTTGCATGTGAAAGTTTTGGACAAAACTAGAGAAGGAATCGAGCAAATATTGGAGGATCAAATTTACAACTAACTCATTGTCCATAACAAAATTCAACTAAGCCAATTATTCAACGTGCTAGATCATTTTCAAAGCATGATCATTAATTGATGAGCCTTCAGCCATTTTCATACGGTACAATGCTTTAGGTATCTCATATCTAGAGGTTCGACCATTCTCATCAAAGTATTCCTTTAAGTGCAAAATGATCGATCTAGCATCTTCCATAGATTCTTACTTCTTTTGTAATTCGTTATTCATCAAAGCAAGCATATATGACCTGACTTTTAAGTCATCGTTATGCCACTTACCATAAATGACACACTCCTCTTGGGTCCCACCCTCAAGAAAGGAGTTTGGCATTTTTTCATTAAGCATATACCTAATTTTTTTCTAAATTGAGAACAATTTTCAAATTCCTCACCCAATTAGTGAAATTGGGTCCAGTCAAACAATTCTTGTCAAGTATAGAAGCAAGTGGGTTTGTAGTCACCAATTTTGGAGTAATAATATATCTGTTGCAGAAAATAAATTGTTAGCCGTTGTATCTTTCAAAATAACTATTTCATTTTAGCCTTTAAATGAAATAGATCCTCCCACTAAATTTATATTTGAATCCCATACTCCTTAAGATGGGAAGTGATAATCTTTGTTGTGTAAAGATTACTAGTGGGGCTTGGAGTCCCACCAGCCCAAAGCCCACCTTACCTAACAGTTATTGGTGTCCTATGAACTTAGTGAGTGAACCAACTTATTCAACGCATCATATGCGATTCCCAATCATAACTTTGGCCTCTAGACCATGAAAGCCTCACCTAACAGTTATTGACATCATGATCATAGTTAAGTCTAGCCCATCGTCTCATGCAAGTATTGAAAGCACAAACAATTCCCTCGCCTGACAGTTATTAGAAATCATTTGGCTCCAACCTCACAGAATCACATGCATAATTGAGTGGTCCAATATTATGAATGGTAATTAACCCCTATGTATCCATAGCTGATCAATTAACCACCATAATTAGATCAAGCCACGATGATGGAAGGCCAAAGGTCCGAAACCCGTTTTGACTTAATATTATTAATAAGGAGATTTGGGTCGTTATTAACGGTCTCACTTTGCACATTAACCGATTTAACATGCACGATAACATAAACACAAAATAAATAGATATCATATAAACATCTATCCTATATGGTGATCATGGAATTATGGTTCAATGGGTCTCGAGCTAATGAGACCCATTTAGCCATTTTAATGTTTTAATAATAAGGACCTGATATTCACTTCTTCTTCAATCTTTGAACTCTTCAAAGACCGGGCCCATAGAGCTCTTCGGCTTAATGACTCCTCCAATGGCTCCTCTTGAACTCGTAGCATTTGCATCAATAATTGATATAATAAACTATGCTAAAATTATATTTCATGAAAAATGAAAATAAAATAAACGGAAGGACACAACCTCCATTTAATAATTACAACCCAAAAATGAATGCATGTAATAATCATACATTCATCCATACAACAATCATAATGATTAGGGATTTTTCCATTATCACCACTCTTCCTTGTGAGCCATAATTTCAAAATTTAAAGCTCTAGAAGGCATAAATAAAATTCTGCATTTAAACAAATTTAAAGTTGAACAACGAAAATTACGTCAAGAAATCAAATCGATGAAACAAAGTTCACGAGTGCGATTCCAAACGGACGTTGTGTCGTCATCTTTAAATTCACAATTGCGAATCATTTGCAGAATAAAAACGCATATTATAACAAGTTATGGATTTTTTATTCAAAATTGATTTAGTTCCAATTTTTGCTTAGTTGATTAAATTTATCACATAAATTAATCAACATCTATGCAAAAATCTATGAACTATAAATCAATTAAACGCACGAAAAATTCCTAAGGTTGGCTCTGATACCACTGTTGGTGTTTCATGAATCATGTATAGGCAAATTAATATAAACACAACGGAAACAAAAAATGAAATATTTCTATACATGTATCTCCAAAGGCGTTGTTCGTGCGTTTTAACCAAAAATCTGATTATAAAAAGGGAGTTAAACGAATTACCTCTCAAAGCGCGCTTTAAACGAATTGGTCCACATGTTCTTCAGTTCGAGCCCCACAAACGTCAGACCTCTAGTTTAGACACACCACTAATGGACGTCGAACGAAGAGAGAACTTAGGACACTAGGAGTGCCATAACTTTCGTATGGCGCTCACTTTGGTGCCAAAACTTTTTTTTCGCTCACTTAAGTGCCACATCGGAGTAAAATCGTTCAGTTAAGTGCCACTTCCAACCAAAAATCGTTCAGTTAAGTGCCAAAATGCATACGTGGAATTTTTTAATGATTTTTATTTTCTTTTTTTAATAAATTTCGACGCCGACGTGGACTTTTCAGGCAAAACGACGCCGTTTCTACTCTTTTTTTAAAAATTTCGATTTTTTTTGCTTTTTTTGTTTTTTTTAGGGCCGGCGAGGGCCACCAGTGACCCTCACTGGCCTTAAAGAAAAAAAAACAAAAAAATTCAAAAAAAAATCAAAAAAATTGGTACGTCAGCTTTTCCGGCGGCCACGTCAGAATTGGCACTCAAGTGAACGTTTTTTAAAACTTGTGGCACTCAAGTGAGTGAAAAAAAAAAGTTTTTGCACCAAAGTGAGCACCGTACGAAAGTTATGGCACTCCTAGTGTACTTATCACGATAATCACCACTATGATTGTGCTAGTAATTTCGTGGAGATAATCCTTCGTATCCTTGATATTTTAGCCACGGCCCAAATGCGAGAGAATCATTTCCTTCTCTTTTTCATTTTTGTACACACGTGCACAAAAACGCACACTCACCCTTTTTATAAGAATCATTCTACGAGCAGGAAACCGCCCATGATCGGCAACCGTTACTGATCGTGGGATGACCAGCACGACCTGCAACCGTTGCTGATCGTGTTATTCATGCCCACGATCAGCAACCGTTGCTGATAGTGTCTTTTATGCCCACGATCAGCAACCATTGTTGCTAATCGTGTCTTGCATGCATGATGGTCAGCAATGGTTGTCGACCATCATGCCATGCATAAATTTTTTTTTTTATATTAAAAAGAAACCATGCACATGATGCGCGTTGCACACGGTCAGCAACAATTGCCGACCGTGTGCATAATATAATTAATTAATTTAGTTAATCAATTCCTAAAAAAATAAAAATAAATAAAATGACATAATCTTTGTGTGTGCATTTAGGGTACATTAACATGTATCCACTTTGGGCATACATGTATCCACGTAGGCTCATGACTATAATACAAATTAAATTAAATACTATAATATAAATTAAATTAAATAAATTAAATCCTATTTAATTTAATTTCATGTCGACTCAATGCGACTGTAGTAATTGCAAACACATTTGCAAAATTATTTCTCTCGTTCCACGTTATCCTAATTGGTTATGATATGTGACATCCCTAGGTTCATCACTAAGCCGGTAGTAAGACTTGTACTAACACATTAGTACTCCCAAAAGAATTAATTGTCCTGATTAATCTTTGGGTCTTACAAGCCATGATTGACATCTAGCAATATGTCATTGCTACCCATATAGTGTGAATGCTTTAATAACATAATGAACCTATCAATTTTGGCTACAGTGTAATTC
Organism: Angophora floribunda; assembly: GCA_014182895.1. Taxonomy (NCBI): domain Eukaryota; kingdom Viridiplantae; phylum Streptophyta; class Magnoliopsida; order Myrtales; family Myrtaceae; genus Angophora; species Angophora floribunda. Next base: position 12,687,020 of record CM024708.1, read on the forward strand.
AATCCCTCTATCTTACTATGCCCCGATTGAACAAAAACCATGGAATATTTGTCAAGTCACAAATTCGATCATATGCACAAATCTAATTGACATGTATTTTATTTGAGACAAACAATTTATTCTTGATTGCAACCTCAGCCGAGGATTTTAATACATTGTCATAATCAGATTGCATAGGACATCATTATTATACCTTGTATATAACAAGGAGATATATTCCATATTGTGTACACATGTATCTTCATATATAAACAAACTATGACCATCAGGTATAAAGACAGATCAATGACCCAGCATTATGTATACCCGTGAACCATAGTTGTTCAACACACAAGTTAACACTATGCCTCAGGTCTAAGGATTATTTACACAAGACCAAAGCAGGAACAATTAGACATTGACCACGCTAAAAGCTTCAATGTTGCTAATCGTTCCATATACGTCACATTCAGTGAATTTGTCTAATATAAATACATGTGTTTTAACTTAGGCATCACAATGCCTAATGACTTGCGAATCATCATTCCCTCAAGTATCCAATACTTAATGGTGAAGTTAAGTACACACCAGTCTTAACAGGATTATAAATTTACACTCAATAATCCATTGACCAGGAACTGTTTAAATATTCAATCTAACTATGAACCCGTTACATATATTCTTGACGTCTCAAGAATAGGTGTAGTTGCAACTGATTTTATGGATTCATTCATAAAATAATTAGACAAATGAATGAATACGTCTTTGCCATTAATTAAATAATGATAGTACAACCGAAATCCCTAATATGTAACTATTACATAGTAGCTTTAGGGCATACATCCAATAGGTATTGCCCATAACTACTGCACATCACCATCACACGTCGCCTGATGCCCGTCCATAGCCAGCACTGAAATCCTCAACTGACTGTCTCTTTTGCTCACCGTCTCTTTTGGCCGTTAGTCCTCCTTTGGTGTCCTTGGATTAGTCCTAATTAAAGTTGGACTGGTGGGTTATTTGAATAATGTGTTAGTTGTCGAACCTTAGGTTTTTTTATTTCCTTTGATTTAAACCTTGCATTAAACATGACATAAATTGGGCCACTGGACCTTTGAGCTAAAAGGTTGAACCCTCAATTATGATAACAGTACATTGCATATAGTAATTTGCATATAGGATTAATCAAGAATATTATCTTTGCATCATGATGTCAAATTTTAATAACTATTGCACATAGTTGATAGATATTGAGGATTCTTAAATAACTCGCATAGTTTTCAGAAGTATCCACGCATAATAATAATAGGATAGGTGCATTGGAAGTCCTAAAATTTATCACAATAGCACAATTAAGTACTAAAATTTTCAAAAAATGCAATTGAATTCTAAAACTTAAAAAATGTACAATCAAGTCACAAAACTTGTTAACTTGGTATAATCAAAGTTGTTAGTACTTTTTGTTTGTCAAGTTGATTGGGTTAATAGAATAGCTTGTTTGCACAAACTGGTTAAATTTTAGGACCTGATTTCATTTTTTGAAAATTTTAAGATTCAATTGCACTCGTAACAAATTTAGGACTTGATTAAAATTTTTTGAAATTTTAAGACTTAATTACACTTTCGTGACAAGTTTTAGAACTTTCGGTTCTCTTATCCTCAATAATAATTCTTGAAGTTATTCGTTGATATTGCGCTTCCAGTAGATAGTGTGTGCTTTCCTCATATTTTATGATTTTCTTAGATACTCATGCATGTTACGAATTTTAAATTATTTTTATCTATGTATATTTTCTAATTTAGGTTTTCTCATATTTGATGCATTATAAATCATGTAGTAATTAAAGTTATACAAAAATAATTAGTTCATGCATGATTAGGAATTAATACATGTTTATTTCCTAGCCAATTTACGTCATCATGTAGCTTTAGAGCAAATTCCTACACTTAACTAATAAAGAAAATCCCAAAAATATATTTCAGTAATGTCTCATGTTCCCACTAGTCATCCTGAACCTTCCTCCCCGCCGGATGTCATTTGAGTCAGTAATCCAATTGATTTTACTTCCTAAATTACGTTTAAGTCAAATATTCGATTGTTTTAAATTGTGATTATTTGATTTTAACAATATTTGCTTTGAAGTATTAGGTGTTCCCGAATATGTAGTTTCCTCATATAATTCATTGCATATATGCTTGATCTATATAATGCAAACACCGCTTCATTGTTTAACTAGAGTATATATTCCCCACACCTCTTTGCGAAAGCAAGTGTTAGCAAACACCTCAGCACTTCTAATTCCAATATGTAAAACAATCTAACACATAAGTTGGCGTACCTTGATTCTGTCCTACTCCAACAATAAATATATAAATAAATAAATAAATTTAGGTCTAAGACCACTACAAGTTTCAACTCAAGTCTCCAATGGAGTAACAACTCCCGGAGGTGAACCACAAGGGAAAGTTAATGAATTATTAAGCATAATGCTTAACATGGACTCTCCAAAGCCTTACCAATTGCGATTTTATATTCGATTCAACGTGTAATTTATCTTACTTTTGGAACCATCACTAATTGGTAAGGCCCGACTAGATACCTCAGTAAAATGTGGAATATGAGTCAAATATTCAATTAATATGGAAACTTAATTTCACTAGTTAATCTAATGCCAATTTGGTACTTCTTTTTTATTTCAAAAATGATTTGCATAGTATTTATTGGTTTTTATCCTGTCCTACTTACATGCGAAGGATGATTATGAGTCTTTGTGCAATATTTCTATTTCTTCACCATCAGCATTACATGTTCGTTATTATCAGTATTTGCCCATTAGCACCACACCTCCTCTTGTTGAAGTCTAACTTGTTATATTCCACAAAAGTTCTTTGTATCTCTCATTCAACTTATTCACCTCTATCTAGGTTATATTGATAGCCTCAAAAGTTGTCAAATATGCATCTAAATCATGTTTTCAATATTAGAATTTCAAACAAAGGCTCGAGTCATCTTGTGACAACTTAGGCTATTCATCGATCATTAAAAAACTTAAAACAAAGTTCGGAGTTAATATTTGATCAACCCAATCCCAACCCATCATCAGTTTATTCTCTCTTTTGGAGATCCGGTCGAGTGGAGAAGTTTGTTTTTAAGTGGCCTACTTATCTTGTTTCTCGTTCATCTCATTCATAATTTCTAATTTTGTGATTTTTTTTCTTTAAAATTTTGACTCGAACTTTGAGTCGTGATTTTTTTTCTTGTTGCCAAATCCAATTTACCTATATTTTGATGCATTTGCAAGCTTGTAGCTTGAATTTTACAGAAACATCTTTGAATTAGAAAAAAATCACGAGTTGTACAAATATCATCGCAATCATAAGGTCCACCAAATTAAAAGATACTGAAATCTCATGATCCAAAGTATTATATTGGGGATATTTTGGGTATTTTTACAAAGCTCTCAACGAATGCTACCCAACTTCAATATCTAATAAGGTTCTCGATTAAATTTGGCCTCGGGTCAAAGATGGTCAAGCTTTGATCAAATTCCTAAAATATTAGGTAAAAAGTCAGGTGTCCACAGTCACTTTACATTAAAAGAAAAGAAAAGAAGTGATGACCTGAAGCAAGCCTGTTATATTTTAGCCTGATCTCTCCCCAACATCAAGAAATGCTTAAATGTCTCAACTATGCTAAAAGCGATTACTCTGTGAGAGGGGCAATCTTATGCACAGGCCATGTCGACATGTTTTTTTGCAATAAAAGATCATATCTTCATCTATGTGTGCACACAGACATATATCGGTGTGTATTATAGCAAACGAAGAAAGACTTATGTTAGAGAAAAAACCATACACTGCATATAATCCCTACTCAAGTATCGACGTCTTTTATCATAATCACATATAAATATATTTACTTGCTCTCACAACAAAGAATAGTGTAGATAGACATCATCAGTACCTTGTATCTTTAACATGGCAGAGGAACTCGAAACCAACAGCGCTTTTACCATCATTAAATAAAGACATCGACTGTATTCTATACAGATTCACAATATTACAGCTAATGAATAATGAGTATATACAGTTAGAACTTCACTCGGCCATTCTACTCGGCCAAGAAGTGCAAGGAATGCTTTGCTCATACCTGAAGAAATTCCCAGGATCAACCATTGTCTTTACTTCCACCAATCTATCAAAATTGGCCTTGAAGTACTTGGTCCCCCAAATGCTAGCCTCAGAGTAGCTTCCATTGCCAATTTGGTTGATGCCCAGATCAGTATCTCTGTAGTTCAGGTAGGAACTCCTCGGCGATTTCGCCACAAACGGAGTCATATGATTATATATACTCCTTATCCGATCCAAATTCTGATTCAAAGACTCATCACCTTCCTCCTTCCAAGTGACCGAGTACTGGATCTTAAAAATGTTCCCCGCCCTGTGCGGAAATGGGGTCTCGGACTCCGAGACCTTGCTCATTCTCCCACCATAAGGGTTGAAAGTAAGCGCCGGCCTTTTCAGCTCCATCATCTTCTCCCATATCCCTTCGAGAGCCACTTTTGAAATCGGCTCTTGCACATAATCTGACTTCTTCTTCAAGAACTTCTCTGACTCCGGGATTCTTTGGAGCAATACATTTGGGGATGTTCCTTTAGGATAATTAGACCAAAACAGAACTGATTCAATCCAACTCATTTCGATGCAATCCTTAGGCTCCAACCCGAATTCGGGAAAGCTCTGAGACATTACATCGAGCAGGTCATCTGCACGACCCAGAAATAGCGACACAAATTTAGCTTTCACTGTCCTCTGATATTTCCTTACAACTGGCAACAACACAATCCTGATGAACAATCTCTCATCGACTTTGTCAGCCACATATTGCCACCTATGAACAACATCGGTCGCTCCTTGCTCCAACGACTTCTCGACCTTGAAAACGGTGACGACCTCCGGCACAGACACCAACTTAATCTTCCACGACACAATCACTCCGAAGCTCGCCCCGCCGCCGCCCCGGATTGCCCAGAACATATCTTCGCCCATCGACCCTCGATCCAAGACCCTCCCGCTGGCATCCACAACGACCGCATCGACCACATTATCCACCGACAGCCCGTGCTTCCTCATCAAGTTCCCATACCCGGCTCCGCTCAAGTGGCCCCCGACGCCGACAGTGGGGCAAACCCCAGCGGGGAACGCGTGGACTCCGCTTTTCGCGGCGATCGCGTAGTAGACTTCGCCGAGCGTCGCGCCCGACTCGACCCAGGCGGTCCCCCCCTCCGCGTCGACGTCGACGGACCGCAGATTGAACATATCGACGACGACGAAGGGAGCCCGCGACACGTAGGAGAGGCCGTCGTAGTCGTGGCCTCCGCTGCGGATCCTCAGCTCCAGCCCATGGATCTTGGCGCAGAGGATGGAGGCTCGGATGTGGGAGACGTGAGTTGGGGTCACGATGAAGAGTGGCTTCGGGGTGGTGGATGAATTGAAGCGGAGGTTTCGGACGTAGGATCGGAGGACGGAGGAGTAAGAGGGGTTGCCGGGGAAGAAGGCGAGTGGGGAGATTGGTGGGGATGATGGGTCGGAGCTGTCGATGAGGCATTGGAGATACGCCTCTTGGGTTCGATCTTGCCGCGGCGATTCCGCCATTGAAGAAGAGAGCAGAGGAGCTTGGAGAGCAAGGAGAAGTACAGAGCAGAGAAGAAGATTCATCTTTCGGGAAATGACCAATTGATCATCAGAGTTTTTGACTTTTGGTTGACCTCGCAAGATTCCCAGATGAAAGAGGAAGGAGAGAAGAAGGGGTTATGTCCCGTGGACAGCACGCCAGTTTGGCATCGAATTTGTGGACCGACCAGAGCCACGCTTTTGATTTGGCCCTCGAATAACAAAGAGTTTAAAATTAAAAATAATATATATATATATATATATATATGATAAGAGTACAATTTTTAAAAAAATGTAAAAACTTTATGTTGCAAGCGATTAATAAGTATGAACTACATACGATGTATGGCTACTCAATATTACCTTTCATTGGATTTTAAAAAACATAACTTACTTTATCTTAATTTTTATGATTTGCTTTTATTGTGTGGTATAATATTTTATGGAAATAGTATGAATAAATTTCTTAAATTAAAGGTAGTGATAAAAGAAAAATGTGATAAGATGGGAGGGTCCCAAGAAAAAGAAAATGTTACCGTAGAAATTAAGAGGTTCACTGAATCGTATTTTAAGTAGTAAGAATTGAAATTGCTCCATGTAATTCTTATTTGTCCAGGCCGGTTGAAGGTGAAGGTCCCCACTTGGAGTAACTTGTTAACAGCCAAATCTGCCCAAGATCGACTCAAAACTTGCTTGGAGATCACTGCTCATTTTCCTCTGGTTTTTTGTTTATTCGGATCAGTATTCTTCACTTACTTTTTTGTTTTTAACTTCCACGATCCGTGCAAGCCCATAAAAAGAAGTTGTCTTCCTTCTCAACTGTTCCCCCCCATGGAGCTTTGAAATAGAGTGGGCTGGGTTGGATCAGCCCATCATGGTCGGCCCAACTCAATCCAGAAAACCCAACATTTCCCACTCTCATATTGTTGGTTGGACGGAATTTCATATCCCATGTACATATTTATCCATCATTTGCAAGTAGCTTCTCAATGGATCAATTCACAAAGGCACATTGGTCATGCAATCAGTGAGTACAACTACATTCAGCTTACTATGCACTGGTTAGTCACAATAAATGATTTTGTTGTACCCTAAACGTGATTTATTGTGTCAGTTCAACTATTTTAAACTTTCAGAAAAAGTACACTCGACTAAATCATATATTCACAATTGAATCATAACTAGTCAAGGTAGAAGTAACCGCCCGACCGGTGTATACATGTACCAATGTAAACACAAATTGGTCTTTCTTTTCTACTCGAATCTCTTGATTTGAATTTAGCTGGTTTCCTAACATCTCCTAGAGGCCAAATTATTCTTGACTAAAGAAAACATGCTTCAATAGCAGTATATCGGTGCATTTGAGAGAGCTTTCAGAGAATGATCTTGCATCTAGTCAAAATGATTTCACCTCCAATAACTTTTACTTAATGCAAATATTATTTGGTAATGCACTTTAGAAAGCAACTTTGGCCTCACGAGTCCCACCATCCCAACTTCATCTCGTCCCCTGTTGCCACCCCTATCACCTCCTTGACTCCCTTGTCATGTGGCCCTCAATGACCCTTGTCACGCAATCCTCGATTACCCTCATCCAACCCTCGGTCCTAAGTGAGATAGATTGCACTTAGGCAAAGTTTGCTGGCGTAAGAGCAAACCTTGACGAAGCTTGCCCACGTCATGAAACCCTCGACGAGCTAGATATAGAGCCATAATCGTCACTATTGGAGAGAGGCGATGAGCATCGTGTCTAGAGTAACTACAAGGGTAAAACAAGAGCATGCAAACATTAGCGAGGATAAGAATGGAAAAAACAAACAATTCACTGAACGCGGAAGTAATATTTTCAGAATGCTAAAATTCCGAGATTGGTCCCAAGTAACCTTGACTTTTGAGCATTTTCAAAACTCAACTTCACACTAAAGACCTCTGAAATTGTGTTACCAAACCCTAAAACTTCGTCTCTAATGGCCTTTGGAGGTCCATATCTCTTTGAAAATGCTGCACTAAACACAATTTAAGTGGTTTCAATAGCCTCAAGGATTACCCACAGTGGAGGGTATGCATTCAATAGTTACAATTGTCCCTCCCACTATCCAATTGGTGAGCTCAAGCAGTATGAATCACGTGTTATAATTCATTCTCTCCTTGGAGCGTATGTTAGTGTTAGTTGAAATGCATATATAAACACTCTGAAAAACTCAGCCGGCCATCATCATTTGACAAACCCAAAATGTCATACGAAGACATTCTCAATTTTTATTCCTTAACACAGATGTATGTCTGGCCTACCACAAGTTTCGTGGATTTTTAGGATATCCACGTCGGTTAATGTTAGTTAAAGTCACTTCAATTGACCTCATCTCATTCTTACATCTAGGTGCCTCATAATTATTGTTAAGCATGATCCGTCCCTATTATCTTTTTTAGCTCAATAGTCTCATCTCTATGCATCCCACCACCAATACTGGAGGCAATTGCCCGTGTGAGAAAGCAATCTCAAGCCTGTCTGACATTCCTATTATTCAGATTTCATATGTCTACGCGTGTCAACATTCACTTCATAGATGATTACAATTCACTTAAGAACATTAAGCACATTCAAAGCAAAAGCAAAATCATGTCTTTTATTTATTCCAACAGAGTATATTATATATTACAATGTAAAATGCATTCACGTGCCTATCTTGCGCTTCTTTTCGGAAGAGACTTTGTGATATGATCTGCTACTCGTAGATAAGCAAGGGTGGTTTAATCAAAACCCGTGCATGTTGTTGGATAAGCTACCTTTCCTTTTTAATGCTTTGGTTAGTTGAAAATTTTACAAAAAATAACCATAAAACATTAGTTTGATACCCTTATATCAAGAATTAGATTTGCTTATCTAAAAACATTTTCAAGGGACTACAATAGTTTCTGTTTGTTTAACGAGTTGGGAAATTATTATTATTATTTTTTTGGAGGGTGAAGTTTGCATCTTTGACCTCCACTTTCACCACTCATAAGTCGTAACCACACTAATCTTCACTTTGAATCAACATTTTCCAATTGCCAATGAAAATAGAGACGAGGGCATTCATTTCTTTGAATGAATCAAGATAAAATGCGAAGATAATAAGGTCTACTTCTTTTTTCATCATTTTCTTCCCCTTGATGCAATTATATGGACACATGTCGTAGGAAGATATATATTAAATCATATCATTTCCTAATCTAATATTTGATCAGACAACAATAATTATCCAACTAAAGTTGTTTCCAACAAAATTGGGGGAAAATTTCCATTGCCATTCCACATAAGTACTTGAAATGGCCTCATTTTCTTAAATAAAGGTCTGAAGTGAATCTTATTTTAAATAACAGCTTAAATTGCCCTTATTTTCTCAAATAAATGCATGAAGTGAACATTGTCTTAAGTAAGGACTTGAATTGGCAATGTCAATCTTAAAGAAAGGCCTACTCACCAGTTGATAAATGCATTTTCATCCTTTAAAATTTTGATTTTTTTGCATTTTCTTTATTTGATAAAAAATAAGTTTTGAAAAAAGTGAAGGGAAGGAAAATGGTGAAGGCTCTACAAGCACTCACTGCTACCCCACCATCGGCAAGAAGGTGGGGATGGTCAGCCAAGGGTCAACAAGGGTCGCCAGGCCCTAGGTAGTGGCTGATGACCCTCGCCTAGATCTAGCCAAGCACCGCCACCAATGGGGGTTGATCGCAAGTGGTGTTCCTCAACCAAATCCAGGTGAAGGTTCACAACCCTCGCTAAAACTTGGCCGACCATTCCCCACCATTGTTGGCCCTTCATGGCAATGGTGGGACAGTGACGACAAGAACATAGCCCTTACCTCATTTCTTTTTATTTTTTATTTTTTATATAATTTAAATAATATATAAAATTAAAAATTATATTGGACAAAAAATGCCCCTGGTTGGCTAGCGACTCAAGTCCTTTGTTGAAACTTTCATTATTACTTCAGGCTCTTTTTCAAAACAAGATCTACTTTAAGTCCTTATTTGGATTTTGTCTTGAAACTAGGTCTCATACCCAAATTGGTAACTAAGTTCACATACTAGTAAGATGCATAAATAGTCTTTACAAAAAAAAATTAAACTAAAATGGATATCAATGTAAGATGCTACGCAAATTGTGATCAAGCTTCCCAATTTATTGTATTATGAAACAGAAATTCTTATCCTCTACAAAAACCAAAATGGAAAGCTGCATTAATGCTTTAACCCTGCTTGTCAAATTATATTTTGGAACTTTATTAGGTCCATTGTAAGTAAACCTGATCAGCGACCAGGCGGTGATGAGCGGGCTAGGTTGGAATTTTTAAACTGACAGGGCAGGCCTGGCAAAATATCCAGGCTCGACTAGTGAATAGGGTGTCTAATGGGCCTTCACTGCCCTCCCGGACCTATACTTTAACTGCATATACAATTATGTTTTGATAATAATTCAATCCCGATAACTAAAATATATAAACACAAATACTACAAAAATAGGCTCAAATTTCTAATGTAGTGAAACAGTATAAAAATCATAAGTAAAGTGATTAAACAAAATAATAAAATAAATAAAATTTAATTTATTCATTTTTTTCACATTTATCTCTTATTCTATTTGAAAATTTTAAAAATATAAAAAAAAAAAGGTGGCTAGATGGGCGGGCCCAGCTAGCTCGTGTTCCCGATTGGGCACTTGCCCAGATTCATAAGTTTGGGCGCTGGTAGGACTCCTAACTGTTTGGGCCTGAGGTAGACTCAGCCCAAGCCCATCAAATAGCAGGTTTACTTGTGAAAAGTAATTTGCACATGGGTGGTTGATTTGTGGAAGAAGAATTTCATTAAGAAAATATATATAAACGCACACCACTCATCTACCAGTGAATATGTAAGGATATTATTACACTAACGACAAACCTAAATATTATCTTTATATTTTACACCGCCAATTCTGCTTTATTCACCATATAAACTTAAAAACCTATGAACTAATGAAGTGTCTATTGTGAAGGACTAGCAGAAATGCAATTATTTGTCGGGCACTTCCATTTCTTTTTATAGGGGAAGAACTAGGATGCTCTGTTCATTCCTGAAGAGCTTACCAAGATCGACTTTGGTCTTTATCTCCACCAACACGTCGAAATAGCCCTTGAAGCACTTGACCCCATGCACTTTCCCTTCCCCATAGCTCTCATCTCCACTTTGGTTAACCCGCAAATCAAGGTCCCCATAATTAAAGAACGTTACTCTTGGGTTCTTCGACAAGAAGGGCATCATGTGATTGTAGAGCTTCCTCATTAGCTCGATGAAGTGTTGCGCCACTTCATCCCAGTTGATATCTAAATTTTGGCAACCTAAATAATTATTAATTACATAGAAAATCAAATACTAAACTTTAGCCCCTAAAAAAAAATATTACTTAATTACATTAGGAGCCCACATAAATTTACATTTGAGTTGATCCGGCCATGAATCGCATTAGAATTGGCCTAATATGATAAGGGCCCTTATGAAATTCGGCCGTGGAAATCCGCAATTGAGGCGAGGAGCCCACTCACGCATGAATATTGAAAAATTGGCTTGAGCAAAATCAAAAGTCGACCAATATATGTGCTGAGGAAGGTGATGAAGAGAAACAAAGTAAAAATTTTGGAGATATTGGGCGTATATTCTTTTCACACATGTCTAGCATTGTATTTTTTTTTTTTTGTCTTGAAGAGATTTGTTTCATGGACACGTGTGGACAAGTAATCCAATAGAAAGGAGAGAGAATTTGGCGATCCGGTGGACATGAGACTTGAGAGATTGCTAGTGAGGACATCCAGACCCCAAGAGTGCTAAAACTTAGCACGAGGGAATACTTAAGTGCCAAAAGTTACAAAAGGTACACTTAAGTGCTAAGATCGAAGCAAAAATGATAAGTTTAGTGCCAACGGCAAAAAATCAGGCGAAAATACTAACGTGACACTTTTCCGACGAGTTAGGATCGAAATGGCATCGTTTTGGATGTTGACATGGCCAAATAAGCCCAAAACAACGTCATTTTAAATGCTGATGTGGCTAGATCAACACAAAATGACGTCGTTTTGGCCAAAGTTTGATTTTTAACATAACTATTGATTAAATAATATTAAAAGAGAAATTAAAAAACAAAAAAAAAAAAAGAGGCAGCGTCCCTCGCTTTTGCCTGTCGCCCCATCGCCGGTGGGGTGAAGACGACGGATGGCGAGGGTCGCCAACACCTAGGTGCAGGTCGGCCACCTTTGCCTTGGCCTGGGCGAGGGTCAACGGCCCTTGCGCAGGCGCCGGTGGCCCTTGCCCAACGCCGCTGAGTGGGCAAGGGCCACCGGCGTTGGAGAGAGGGAGGGCGACCCTCACCCAAATCTGGGAGAGGGTCACCGCCCTCTCCCGACATCTAGCAAAGGCCTTTTGCCCTCGCCTCCGGTCAGCGACCCTCATCGTCCGTCACCGCTACCCCACCAACGATGGAGCGGCAGCCACAGGCGAGGGACACAACTACCTCTTCTTCTTTTTTTAATATTATTTAATTAATATTTATATTAAAAATCAAAATTTGGCCAAAACAGCGTCGTTTTGGGCTGATCTAGCCAGATCAGTGCTCAAAACGACGTCGTTTTAGACTTGTTTGGCCATGTTAGCACCCAAAACGATGCCGTAGTGACCCCAACTCGCTGGAACCGTTGGCATTTAATTGATCATTTTTCCTTTAATCTTGACATTTAAATGTATCTTTTTTTAACTTTTGATACTTAAGTATCCCTTCATGCCAAGTTTTGGCACTTGGGTTGTACTTTTGCCACTAGTGAGAGGATTGGTGAGCATGGATGGAAAGAAATCAGAAAATTGTTGCTACGTATTATTCTTTATATTGTTTGAAAGGGGCTATTTCGGGAAGTGAATATAAGGAGGAGGATCAGCATATTATTTCTTTTGTATCTTCCCGCCAAGGGAAACGATATAGTAAATACAGAGGAAAGTGGAATTTGGTCTTCACGCATCCACTGGCATGGGCAGAAGAAAGAAAAGTCACAAGAATAGGAAAGAACTAAAATAATAATAGGAGAGAGAGCTTGGCCGAGAACCACTTCCTCCCTCTGTGCCTCTTCGTCCGCAGTAAAGTGTACCACCGTCTAGGTTTCTCTTGGTGTACGTGTTGCTGTGCCGCACGACTGCTGCCCACGACGTCTTCTGCTCCTGACTTGCTATGCTGCCGAGCCCAGTCACGATCCCGACGAGTTGTGGTGCTGATCTTCCGTGCCGCTCGACGAATCCATTCACCGCCACACCGGTTGCCTATCCAATATGAGTTGCTATTCCCTGGGCCAAGCTGCGATCATGACGGTCCACGGCGTTACTGCTTCCTGATCAACTGAGCAGCACCGCAAATCGCTGAGCTAAGCCCCGAGGAATACTACTGTGTTTTCTTGGCAAGTTTGTGTATTATTTGTTTGTTGCGACCTCGCCTCAGCGAGCAATGGTCATTCGTCCAGAGGGATGGAGTTTAGAGGCACTTGACCACAAGATCTCCCTTACAATACATCAGAGACCCCACATGAGTTTGTTCGATTGTGGTCATGAGATCTCCTCAGCTCATGTCTCGTGCGACAGCGAGAGGATGTTGTGATTCGACCCTCACACTACGAACGAATGTGAAGGTGAATTTAGGGCTATCTTTACCTTAGTTGCTTTTATAAAGGTACTTTCATAAACGGATGCCATCACCTCATCCCATTCATGGTCGTAGCAATGAGTGTGCTAAATCTCGATGAACCCTAACCAAGATCCGTGCTCCACAGCCGCGCTTATGAATGTACTTCCATAAACGGACGTCATCACCTTGTTCCATTCATAGTCGTAGCGACGAGTATGCTAAACAAAGGTGGACTTCGATTGAGAATTCATCCTCCACATGATGGGTTCATTTTATTATCTAAGTTAATCAAACAACCAAGATAAAGTGTTAAAAGTTGCCACTAGCTTCAATTTTTGAGGGCCTGCTAGAAAGCCCAATCAAGGGTCGGGAGTTTTCCCTCGATTTCTACGCAACCAAAGATGCAAGGCTTGGAGACTTGGGTTGCGCTAATTTTTTTATTAACACCCTTTCGGTACCTAGTAATCATCATGTTTACCTAAGATGATCATATCGTGTCTTTTTATTTTTTCGTGCTATTCGAAACAAAAAGGTGACCATGCGTGGATGTCGGTTTCACGGCATTCTAATTCTACAAATAGGAAAAAGAAAGGCAAATAATTTGAATAAAAAGTGTGGTCTAGTAAATAAACACCCAATGAAAAATAGCAAATTTAAACATGCAACCCTAAAAAAGGACAAGTAAAAGAAAGGAAAGAAAGGAAACCTACATCTCATCGAGTTTTTGTTCAACGGGAGAGAAAACCTGAGACATGTATCAATTATTGAATAAATGATACAAGAAAATGTCGGAATGGATATCGACCATTGCCATTTTACAAAAAGGAAAGTCGGAATGGACATGACCAACATCGCCTTTGGGATCACCATCTTTAAGGGACCGTCTTCTTAGACTTGTTTTGACCCTAATCTAAGGCTATGTAAACATGTTACATTTAAAATAAACATAGAATCATGAAAAAGCAAACAAAGTATGTGAATGAATCAAACAAGAAGCTACCAATTGATTCAAGTTGGTCTCGGGGTTGACCTTTGAGTTTGCACATGTAACGTCTCACTAGACTATCTTCTCCATTCATTATTAGACATGGCTTATGGTAGTTAGCCATCATTAGTATTCACTCACGGTTGCTAACACCATAAACCCCAAAGTTAGGTTCTAATGTGTAACCCTGGGTTTAACCCACGAGCATGCGTTGGGTTTACATAAGTATCTAGCAATCACATGCATGGAGCTCGGAAGTAAACATGCAAGCATGTCTGAAAACTTTGGTTCTCATCTAATCAAACAATTAGTGAGCTGACACCAAGTCACTTCATCCATTCATCATGCATTAAGCACAATTACATGCCTCAAATGATTTTTTAACGATCTTTTTATTTTCTAAAACTTTTTGCGGACAAAGTTTATGACATGAGGATTAAAAGTCATGAAGACTTGAATGCCGGTTCTGCATGCATAAATTTCTTAAAATCCTAGAACATGTACACATCATAAGGAGCAAAACAGGAGAATTTGTAACACCACATAAAAGAGCGAGCGATTGGGCATGACCCATAGGGTAATCGACTTTACAAAAATTATAACATATCAAACACTTAGCATCAAACATCTTTCATGAAGAAATCTTCTTCAGAAGAGCTACACGTGATTTTAAAAAAATTAAGAAACATAGCATAATGCATCAGAATAGAACAGGGCAACAAATACCTAATACAAATTCATAGCAATTTAATCATGTTAATGACATCTAAAAATCCTCAAATTTTGCCACATGATAATCCTAAGAATGAAAATCACATTTTGTGAAGGAATTAATCCTAGAATCATTATGGAAAAATTCATTAAAAAAAATGATAAAACGCAAGTGCAGACTTGGTCGAGCATGCATTCTGAATTTGCACAATTCTTAAATTTTAGGGTAACTTTGCAAAAATGGAAAAGGGTTCTATTAACATGCAAATGGACCAAGTTTAGTATCATTAGAAAGCTTAACGAATTTCCTAAGACTTTCTATGAGGTTACAAGTTCTATTAAGATTGATTTCATGTATGATTTGTAACATTTGTTTGAACATGCAAGATAACAACATTTAAGGCAGCAATCACATTAAGAAGATGCTTTGTCTACAGCTCTTATATGACATAGAAAAAATGAGGGAAAAATCATATAGATTGAGCATGGACCCATGAACATTTTTTATTAAGGGATCTAGACCTGAATATAATCCCAATGCATGACACAAAAATAGAAAAAGTTAGGCAAACATGAAACACATGTACAAAAACAGAACAAAATTCCATTAATTCATGCAATTAAATGAACTAATGACATTCATTTGAAATGATTTAAACTTCCCTAGAATGACATTGAGATATGGAATAATTTTTATGAAGACTTCATTGTAAAAAAATCGCAATTACATGTCCAATCACACACCAATGCAAATTCGGATTTATTTTCTGACTTGCAACTCACTGAGGTAAGTGTCGAACAAGTAGCAACCCCACCTGTCTCCACTAAGCAGGCTAGTGGGTCACGACCCTCCTCTAGTCCACTGGTTGCCAAGTCCAAGACTGTAGCTCGGGGCAGGCGCCCCAAAAGGAGGTAACCCTCCTACTCTTTTGACTTGTCAACTCTCATGTTTTTTGGTTGTTGGAATATCAGGGGGCTAATGAATCCTATCAAACAAACTGAAGTGAGACAGTTTGTTCGCCTCAATAATATTTGTTGTGTTGGTATTTTGGAAACAAAGGTTTCAGTGGTAAATTTTGATATAGTCTCCTCTGGCATTATTCCTGGTTGGGAGTGGATTGCAAACTATGATTACTCCCCTCGAGGGTGCATTTGGGTTGGCTGGAACCCGCTTTTGGTAAGCTTTTATGCCTTGTTTCGCATTGATCAACTTATTCATGGAGAACTTAAGTCTTTGAACTCCAGCCTTAGCTTGACCCTATCTGTGGTATATGGGGAGCATACATATGTGGCTAGGAAACCCCTGTGGAACAACATTGTTGATTTGAGTTTGGCCCTTAAAGATAGCCCTTGGATGGTGGCGGGGGATTTCAATGCCATCAAGGACTTCTCTGACCGTGTGGGCAGCCCGAATATATGGATCCCTGCATTCGATGAGTTCAAGAATTGCCTGGATCACGCTGAATTAATTGATCTCCGCCATGTGGGTTTCAGATTTACCTGGTCAACCTCCTCGGGCACCCGTAAGAAGCAACGGAAAATAGACCGGGTCTTGGTTAATAATCATTGGTGTATGAATTTTTCCTTCTTTGAAGCGTCTTTCTTGGCTCTGGGAATATTGGACCATTCTCCCATGGTTGTCAGGATAATTACCCCTTCCGCTCGTCGGATCCCTTTCAAGTTTTTTAACTTTTGGTTCAATCATCCAGATCTACCAATGCTGGTAAGTCAGGCATGGGAGACACAAGTTACAGGGTCCCCTATGTTCACACTCTATGCAAGACTTAAAGCACTAAAAGTTCGACTCAAATCCCTAAATAGAGATCACTACTCTGATATCTCTATGCGGGTGATTGCAGCCAAGAGGGCGTTGGCGAATACCCAAGAAGCACTTCACCTAGACTCGGAAAATAGCTTTTTGGCGGACGAAGAAAGCTCTCATCTCAAGGCATACTCTGATCTCCGTTCCCTTGAAGAGTCTTTCTTTAGACAAAAGTCCAGGATCCGTTGGTTCAAGGAAGGTGATCGCAACACCAAATTCTTCCATCACTCAGTAAATCACAGGTACCTTCGCAACCGTATTATTTCAGTTAGGGACAGCTTAGACAATATGACTACAAAAATGGAGGAAGTTTAGCAGGTCTTTATCTCTTATTTCCAGGACTTACTAGCCCCAGTCAATATGGCGTTAAGGCCATCTATACAGGAACTCTCTGAGTTTATCCGATCCCCTCTTCGGGAAGACCAGATCAATTTTCTTTCCCAACCTTTCCTACCATCTGAAGTGCAGGATGCCATGTTCTTCATTGTTGGAAATAAAGCTCCTGGTCCTGATGGCTACAATGCGGACTTCTTTAAAAAGAACTAGGACAAGGTAGGCCCCTCGCCACCGAAGCAGCCCTGACTTCCCGGTTTACGGACGTATGCTTAAGGAGATCAATAATACAATCATCGCTCTGGTGCCTAAAATTCCAAATGCAACTTCGGTATCAGATTTCCGTCCTATTGCATGCTGTAACACGATATACAAATGCATTACCAAGATCCTTTCGTCTAGAATTGCGGCCACCCTTCCTAATGTGATCAATTCGGCTCAAACTGCTTTTGTTAAGGGTCGCAGAATTAGTGACAATATCTTACTGGCCCAAGAACTCTTCTGTGGGTTTCACAACAAGCCTAATATTCCAAAATGTGCAGTTAAGGTTGACTTCAGGAAAGCCTACGACACCCTTGACTGGGATTTTCTTGAGCAAACCCTACTGGCATTTGGATTTCCCTTTCACTTCACTAGACTAATTATGGTATGTGTTCGCACCCCCAAGTTTTCCATTTCAATAAATGGAGAACTTCATGGCTTTTTCTCTAGTGGGCGAGGCATTAGACAAGGTGACCCTATATCCCCATACCTCTTCACCCTGGCAATGGAGGTATTCTCTGGGATCATTGTCTCTCATACTCTACAACCGGATTTCAAGTACCACTGGCGTTGTAAGGCCTCTCGCCTTTCCCATCTCTTCTTTGCTGATGATGTATTTATTTTCAGTAAAGCGAGCATTCCCTCTATTTCCCATATCAAAGATGGACTCAATTTATTCTCCAATTGGAGTGGCTTGCTACCAAACACGAACAAGAGTGAGATCTTTATTATGGGTATCTCTGAGACTCTCAAGGATCAGATTGTTCAAGTTCTGGGATTCTCCTTGGGTTCATTCCCAGTACGCTACCTAGGGGTGCCTATCATAACAACTCGATTGAACAAAGAAGATTGCAATGCACTTGTTTGCCATCTCACCTCTCGAGTCCAGTCTTGGACTCACCGGTTCCTCTCATTTGTAGGACGCCTTCAGCTTATCAAGTTGGTACTACATACCATCCAAGCTTACTGGGCTTCCATATTCTGGCTACCCTCCTCGGTGGTGGACAAGATCGAGCAAATCTGTAGACAATTTCTTTGGAAGGGCCCCTTTATGGGCTCTGGCGGAGCTAAGGTGTCCTAGGTGGACATTTGTCTCCCAACCTCGGAAGGAGGCCTTGGAGTGAGAAGAATCGGGGACAAAGAACAAGGCTGCCATGGCAAAACACATATGACTCCTCTTCACCGATAAAGAATCTTTATGGTGCAAATGGATACATGCCATATACCTCAAAAGGAAGAACTTCTGGTCCTCACTGACTCCATCCCTGTGCTCCTGGGCTTGGAGGAGAATTCTTACCTTGAGGAATGAATTTCAGCCCCTGTTCAGGTGGAAAATAGGAGACGGTGAAACTACCTCACTTTGGTTTGACCCCTGGCTAGAATCCGGACCACTCAACTTATTATTCTTAGATTCCTACATATCTCAATCGGACCTTCCTAGTCAAGCAAAAGTAAAGGACCTCTATTCCCCTGATGGCTCCCAGCTTTTCCAAGTGCTGGCTCTTTGGCAAATTCCAATTCCCCAACTCTCATTTGGTTAGGATTCACTCACCTGGACCGAGGACCCCTCTAGCAAATACTCGATGGCTTCGGCTTGGAATGCGATCCGGCGGAAACGCAATCCAGTCCATTGGTCCTCTTTCGTGTGGGACAAGGCCTTTGCTCCCAAACATCAATTCCTCCTATGGCTCATAACGAAGAATCGCCTTCCTACCCAGATATATATTATGACATATGGTAGACTATCAAGTGCGGAGTGCCCTTTTTGCAAGTCTTTGCCGGACTCTGTGAATCATCTCTTTTTTGACTACTCCACTTCCAAATCACTAGCAGCATTCTGGGCGGCTAAATGTAACCTTCCATGGCATAATTCCTCCTAGATAGAAAATCTCCTCTAGGTTATAAAATCTTTGTCTGGCAAGGGGTTCTACCAGGAGATAGCCCGCTTCTCCTTTGGCTCCCTCTGCTATCTCATTTGGAAGACTAGGAATGAGATTCTCTTCCAAGGGAATACCCTCTTTATTCCGGCTCTTAAGATACAACTCTTTAAGACGGTGAAAGATAAAGCTCTCACCTTCTCCAAAGTTGAAGACTGCCCCAGGAATAGAAGGTTGCAGCGTAGTTGGGGCTTAGACCCTCGTATTTTTGCTATGGAGTCTCATATCAGCTAGGATAGGTATTTGACTCCTCTTTGTTTTACTTAGTCCGAGCCTTGTTGTATTACTCTTCTTGGTAACTGCGGTACCTTTTCACTCCAGCGACATGTTGTCCAGCTGAGTGTCTATTGGTACTGTGTTTCCCCCTTATGTACTAGTTCTCGGTTATCTTTATATATACTTACCTTACCAAAAAAAAAAAAATGACCTACGGACGATTTTATGAGATTTTCACATAAATGAATGTTGTGAAAAAATTCTGAAAAAATTATATGATATGAGCAATATCTATATGAGCAAATTTTTTAAGGAATCATTTCAAAATGAGCTATAGAAAAATCACCATAAAATCGACAAACTGAAAACCCTAACTCGAGAATGCAATGACCAACACAACAGAAGGACGATTTTTGGGGGATTTGACCAAGAAATACTCATCTAACAATTATGAGAAAAATGTTTATCATGACCAAGATCTATACATGCAACTTTGATGAAGAAATAGAAATCTGAATTTGAACACAAAATTCAGAAAAAATTCGAGAAACCGTGTTAGGCATTCAGGAACTACAAATTTCAGAGATGAGCACGGTGATTTAGAGGCCGATTGAACTAACTCATTGATCTCAGAAAATTCCATAAAAAATATATAATCTAGATGGATATATTGTGGTCGATTTTTGTGAAAGAATCAACTTAAAAATCAAACCACAAAAATCAGCAAAATATACCAAACAACAAAGGTCAAGATATGATAGAATAACAGGGATCAATTGAACATAACAGAACACAACAGCAACTTTCATAGAAGTTTTTAGGTAGCAGTCGACTTCCAATTGGGACGTTCCATAACTCATCAGAAAGCTTGTCGAGTTGCTTTCGAATGTTATGAAGATATCAAACACAAACAAGTGCGTTTTCAATCTCATACAAAGTCATCTTTCAGATCATTAATTTTGTTACTTGAAAATCACAGATTAAGTCCAAATATCAAATCAAGTTGGCGTTGACAGTCGGCAGCCCTAGGCCACTTTCCGGCCATTTTCGATGATGGGAGTCCAATTCTGACCAGCTAAAGCCCTGGCCAAAGCCCTCTCATCTTGCTTGAGTGAATTTACAAAATTACCCCCCAGATCAGTGAAATTACAAAAATACCCGTCAACTAGTCTTTAATCTTAAAGTCGATCACAATCGTCTGTCAACAATTCATCATGGCCATCTAAATAGACGTGCAGATTTGTTGCTCCAACTTAAGCATGCTAGGGAGATCAATTCCTAACCTCGCAAGGGGGTATAAAACTTACTTTCCCTCCAAAACTTAGAGGTGTTCTCATATTCAGAGATATGTTCTCTTTCATCAAGGATAGACATCTCTCTCTCTTAAACCGCCAAGCTCCCTATCTTCGCTGCCTCAAACTGCCAATCGCCAGGCCAAAACCGATGGTGTGCTCCACCACAACATCTCGCAACCACTCGTGATCATCTGCCACCCTAAGTCTTACCGAAGCCACCCGTCCTCCTCGGTCTTCCGATCAGGTCCAAAATCGGCAATCACGCTGGTAATCTTCCTGAGCTATCCAAATAGCTGATCTAGGCGGTCTAGCGACCTTCTGAGCAATCCCTGAGTCCTCGGTAGTATCCTAAGGTGGAGTCCAACTTGATGGTGGTCAGAGTATAGCTGAGCAACTTCCAATGATCCACAAACCAGTGAGTTCTTCTACTAGTGCTTTTAGGCAATCCGAAGCTGATCTTGGTCCTGACCGGTTGTGGCGGCCATTCCGGTGCTTTTCTGGCGTCCTCCAGTTTCCTCAATTTGTGCTGAACTTCTTCGACGTGCCTCAGTCTTTGATGTAGGTGTATTCTAGCTCGATTGAGCTTATTTTGTGAAAACACATAAGGTAGGCCTCCCCGTGCTTGAATCCAATGAAGTGAGGCTATCCTAGATAGCTGGGGCTAGGATTCGTACTTAGGTTGCTCTTTCATGCTTAAATGGATGCTATGATTAGTCTAGGATGAGTTTGAGATAATGAATGATGAGCTTGATGCTTGATTATTGCTTGTTTGCTTGATCTGCAAAAAATCGGGATGGTTCTCGATTGATTAGAAAACCGTCTTGGAATGAGCAAGTAGATGTGGTAATTTCCTCTCGATGTCTTCATAGGAATCGAAGCTGGTTTCATTAGCTTTCCAACCACACATAATATGCATGGATTAAATGTCATTTTCCTTGTCTAATGCGTGTTTAAAGTTCAGTAACTGATTGTTAGTCTGCTGTAATGTTTTTGCTGATTAACCTTTCTGGATTAATGATTTTGTATGATATTTTGTCGGTCGAGTTTGGACTGAGTGTCTTCATGAATTTGGCTCTGACATTTAATTCTAGTCATGTAAAAAATTTCGTGAAGTTTGCATGTCATCTAGATGGGTTAATTGCATCTGAATCAGTTATGTCGTGTAAACTCGGATGATAGACTAATCCTCTTTGATGAACATCTTTGTTTAAACTGGAAAATGACCTTAGATGATGGTGTATTGATGAGGTGAGATCGCAATAGGCGATTGAGACTAGAGCTTGAGTTTAAACACAACAAAGTATATGCTTTATCTTCCTCATTGACATTGACATCAATCAATGCAAGTTGCCCACAAATAGTATTTAACTCATTTAAATGTGCATAAAAAGAATCACCTCTGCTCATTCGAAGATTGTGCAGTCACTTCCGCAAAAACAGCCTATTCACAAGCAACGTGCTTTGATAAAGGTTTTCTAGCTTCATCCACAGATCTTTTGCTGTTTTCTTAGGAGTCACATTTATTAGGACATTATTAGCAAGGGATAGCCAGATCATGCCTCGTGTCCTCCGATCGCTAATATTCCATTCCTTCAATTCAGTGGAAGTTGATTCCTTCAACTCGTCCTCCTTCGACTTCCCCTTGGATTTTCCTTAGGTTTATATTCTTCGATCACATACCACAGATCTTTATCCAGAAGTAGATCCTCCATCTTCAATTTCCATAACTCAAAACCCTTTCCCCTAAAGTTCTCTACTTCGATCCAGCCGATGACATCTTCCAAAGATTTGACTTCTTTTTTCGGATCTCTCTTCACCAAAAACCCCAACCTTAAACAAAGCTTTGATACCAGATGTTAGGATTCGCTGCATAATCACAAAGAAAATTAGATAATGAGAAAAAGAATTTGAGGCACAATGTTTTATCCTCGTTCACCCTTGAATTAGGGCTATGTCCAACTGAGAATCCCACTATAAATAACACATCGCACCTCTTTATTACATTCCTCAATTACAAGAGAAAAAAGAATACATACATATAAATTTTCAAACAACATATATCTATATATATGTATATATATATTAGTAGTTATTCATGAGCCCATACCCAAACAACCAATAAAATATAAAAATAGAATATATACACACACACTCAAGTCAAAACTTCGAATAAAATATAAGCTCAACCTCTAGTGTCATAGGAGCATTGCCTCTACATAATTAACATGGAGTATAAATCACACCTCAACAATATGGACAAGTATTAACAAGACCTTAATCATATAGTCTGGAACAGGATAAGTACATTCACATGAAGCATCCTAAGATAACCGGCACAAAGTTCAGACGTGGACAATGTCAATTGTTCCACTAATTACAGGTACCATCTTATTATTGCATTGAAGGAACCTAAACCCAACCGTTCTTCCTTTTTTGTTGAGATGAAAGTGGAGGAATACTTTGCTCATGCCGGAAAAAGTTGTCCGGATCCACGGCGGTCTTCACACGCACCAACATGTCGAAATTGTCCTTGAAGTATTTCTTCCCCCAAGCGCTTGCTTGCTTATAATCCGTGTCGCCTTTCACATTGTTGCTTCCAATGTCGAGATCCCTGTAGTTTATATAGGCCTCTCGAGGCGATTTCGACACATACGGCATCATGTAACTGTAGAAACTTCGTATCCAACCCACATGCTTTGGAGCAACCTCGTTGCCTCCATTGGTCCAGGAAGTAATGTACTGGATCTTGTACAAAACCCCAGCTCTGTGAGGGAAGGGTAGGGCAGATTCAGAAATTTCGGCCATTTTCCCACCATAGGGGTTCCAAATCATTATAGGCACCCCTTCATCTTCGTCAAAGAACCTCTCCCACATCCCCTCTAAGCCACTCTCTGGGATTGGCTCCTTCACATAATCTGATTTGTTCTTGAAGAAATATTTGGTGTTGGAGCTCCTGTTGCTCTAACGGCGTTCCACCTGGAAACCCTGCGAAGTAGAGGACCGACTCAATCCAGCTCATCTCAGTGCAGTCCTGTCTCACGACGTTGAGCTCGGGGAAGCCGCTCTTCATCACCTCCAGGAGCGCATCGACCCCACCGAGGTAAAGGGTGTTGAAAAAGGCTTCCATCGTCCTCGTCCCGTTGGGGCCGGAGTTGTGGCTCTGCAAGATTACCCGCATGAATAGGTCGTCAGGGAGCTTGTTCGCAACAAGTTGCCATTGGTGCACGATCTTCGTCGCATTTTGCTCCAATGTCCTCAGGGGCGAGATCACTGTCACGGTCGATGGCACCGGGACCAGCTTGACTTTCCAAGATACTACCACACCAAAGTTGCCACCGCCTCCGCCTCTGATCGCCCAGAATAGATCTTCCCCCATGGATTCTCTATCCAGCAGCTGACCTCGGGCATCGACCAACTGCACATCAATTACATTATCGGCAGCAAGGCCGCATTTGCGTAGCATCATGCCATACCCTCCCCCACTGAAATGGCCACCGACACCGACCATGGGGCAAATGCTGGCTGGGAAGCCTAGGGTTCTGCTCTTCTCGGCAATCCTATAGTAAAGCTCGCCCACCGTGGAGCCCGATTCAACCCACGCAGTTTTATCCTCTGCATCCACGGTGACTGATTGAAGGTTTGCCATGTCGACGATTGCAAACCGGACGTCAGACAAATATGAAAGCCCCTCATAGTCATGACCGCCACTTCTGATCCTGATTTGGAGTCCGTACTGTCGGGAGCAGATGGTGGCGGCTTGGACGTGGGAGACATTGAGCGGGGTCACGATGAATGAAGGTTTTGGAGTGGAAGGAGTCAAGAAGCGCAGGTTCTGTATGGTAATGTCCAAGACTGAAGAGTACGAAGAGTTGATTGGAGTATAGACGAGTTTAGCGATAGCAGATGCGTTTCCGAAGTGAAGAGAGAGGCATTGCAGGAAATCCTCAGGAGTGCTCACAGCAAAAGCTATCAAAGGAGCAGAAAGGACAAGGAGACATGTCAAGTGATGGTGATAATTGAAGTTTGCCATTTTCATTCTCTTGAGCATTGCCAATTACATTAAGCGCGCCTCATTTATAGATCATACGAGGGCACGAACTGCGAAAGCTGATCGTTGATTCCCCGCTGCCCTTCCAATTGGTGATACGCGTAGGTGAAGAAACTAGTCTACACGAGCATAGGGTTGGACTTTCTATTAAAGAGATAGAAAATCGTTAGAAATTAAATCAAATTCATCGGTGTGGATACTTCGCCACCGAGATTATTGAGTTGTTGATACCTTTGACACCGAGATCTTAGAATTGATACTAAAGACTGTTTAGTACCCATATTGAAGTCACACACGGAAGCAATTGCTAGCATAATTATGGTGGTAAACTTTCTCAATTTCTCTTTACTATTCGATGCGAGGTTGGTGATGTGTGGTGCTGGAATTGAAGAATGTTAGAACTAGTATCATGAGGAGATCAGACATTCGTGGTCTAGATTTATATAACATTAGAACTGGAATACTTCAGCAATGCTATAAGGAGATCAGACTTTTGTGGTCAAAATCTAAAAAACATTAGAACTAACGCTAAGAGGACATTAGACGTTTGTGGTCAAAATCTAAATAACGTCGTAACCAAACTTTTGAGCATTATACAAGGGTAATATGATTAGCCTCATTTTCACTTCTATGTGCTTCTTATTAAAATGCATGAATAATGTCTAGAAAATACATGTACGGGCGTTTTGGCTTCCTTTGTGAATCGTTTTTTATTCAATTTTACCTATGTACATAGTCTTGTTTTTCAAAACAAACCCCAATAGGATATGCCCTTGTAAACGTGGCCTTTGCTTCGGATCTTCATTTGGACCGAGAGCTTTTGGGCCTGGCAGCTCGTGGAGTAAGAACATCTGGTGGGTGTGTGTATGACTGAGGTTCTTGGGTGCGAAGATTGGGAATGATTTATGAGGCATTGGGTTAGGCTTTCGTTTGCAAAGGATTTAGAAGGCGAAGAAAATGAAGCTATGATTAGGAGTGACAACAGGGAGAGGACCTTGGAGTTTGTAAATGAAGTTTCCACTCTAAGGTTTAGTTCAATATATTTTTGTTGGGTGAGATATTGAGTTGTGCATGCTGATCTTTTATAGGAAATGGGGGCAGATAAGAATTTAGAAAAAAATAAAGTGTGAAAGAGTCAATGATAATCAAAATGAGAAGATCTTACCAGCCACCTACAATCTTGACTAGAAAATTCCCAAGTACATATCTTTAAAAAAAAGTCCAACCAAATTAGAAATAATAATAAAGTTGACATTCTCAATTGATGATTCTAGTGATCTCATTAACGGAGAAATTGGTTTTTCTTAATTCGTTTCAATTATTTCATAATACTTGCGCAAGGACATGCATTTTTGTGGCCCTTGTAGTTACAAGTTTGTTGCAAAATGCATGATGTTGAGCTATACCTACCTAATAATAGATTAGAGCCAAAGGCGACATGAGAGAAGAAACCTCCTTTGGAAATTCCATAAAAATATTTGGCATTTGAGGAGAAATGATTTGACGATAGTATTTCATTTATTTTGAGAATAACAATTTATTCTGAACCACAAAAAAATAAATAATAAATAATTATAAATTTTTATGGAGTTACTCCTTAAAAAATTTGTGACGCACACCATACTATTACTCTCATGGTAGCTAAAAACTTATCATACTAACAAAACCCTTTTATGAGCTAATGATGACCCTAACGGGTAGCCACTTGAAGGATCCATAGACTAGACTGAAAACCAGTCTCAATCAAAATGGTTGGGGCTCCACTTCTTGGTAAATTTGTCACAAGTACACCACTTGAAGTTTTTTATTATAAAAAAAATAGTTTAGAATAAATTTGTCACATATGTACTAGCTTGTAATTTTTCGTATTATTAACCATAATGATTGCAATATAAAAAAATGTCAAAACTTCATGTTTTGAGCAATTAATAAGTAGTCTGCCAAAAGAAAAAAAGCAATTAATAAGTATAGCAGTTCGATATTATGGTTTGTTGGACTGTAATAAACATAATTTAGTTTATTTTAATTTTATGAGGTACTTTTATTATCTTGTAAAATATTTTATACAAAAAATAGGAATAAATTTCCTAAATTGAAGGTGGTGATTAAAAAAGAGTGGGAAGGACCAAGAGAATAAAAAGTCGCAATCAAAACTAATAGGGTTAGTGGAATTGTATCTTGTGCTAAAAGTGGATGGAACCCCACTTCTAAATTCCATTAGTATGTGAAACGAGACGGGCGTCCCGTCGCTTTTAGTGAAGTCTTTTTAGTGTTTTTGGGCCTTCACCTTCGGTGGATGGGGACTGGCCCGGCCGCCCACCCCCACAACCCAACTCAAAGACAGTGGAATGGTACAGCAAGAGAGGAGTCATACAATGTACTCATCGCAACTGCCACTTACTTGGATGCGCGTCTTGTCTCCCTCTGAATGCCGATCGCCATCCCGTTGGCAACCAATAACAAAGAGTTTGAGATTTGAAAATAAGGCCAATATCACGAAAAAAATTCTAAATTGGTATATATATGATAAATTACTTTATATTAATCACTCCAAACTAATACACATGTTATGAATTTATCATTTATTAGTTTTCGTTAAATTTTACTATCAATTTGTTGAATTTGATGGCACGTAATAGTTGACGGGTATATTAGTTTTGGATTTTTCCCTCTATCATAGGCATACCAATTTTTGTGATTTTTCAAAGTATTAATCCACATTTAACAGAAATTAATGCAGAATAAAATTATCACAAGTGTACAACTTTAGAGTTTTTGGTGGATTTATTACAAGTATATCACTTTAGAGTTTTTGATAGTAAAAAAATTTAAATATGGTAAATTTGTCAGATGTGTACTAATTTGAAATTTTTGGTGTTATTAACCCTTAAAAATATATATAAAAGGACTACAATATAAAAATAATGTAAAAACTTCATGTTTCAAGCAATTAATAAGTATGGCAGTTCAATATTGTATTTTGCTGGACTGAATAATTTAGTTTATTTTAATTCTATGGTGTACTTTTATTATCTTGTAAAATATTTTATGCAAAAAGTTAGAATAAATTTCTTAAATTGTAAGTAGTGATAAAAAAAAAAAGTGAAAAAATGGGACGGACCAAGATAATAAAGAGTTACAATAAAACTAACAGAGTGCGTGGAATCTTATCTTTGAGTCCCAAAAATCGAGATTGCTCCACGGAATTCTTGTATGTTCGCGCTGGCTGAAAGAAATGTTACACACTTAAAGCAACGTCCTTATGTTGACAACCGAATATGACCTTGATCGACGCAAAACTTGCTTGGAGATCACTGTTCATTTTCCTCCGGTTTTTTATTTATTCGGATCAGTCTTCTATCCCCGCACATGAGCACTTTTCTTCCATCATTTGCACGTAGTTTCTCAATGGATCAATTCAGACAGGCATATTGGTCATACCACCGGTGAGTACACCTCCATTCAGCTTACTAAACACTTGTTAGTCACAATAGACGATATAATTGTATTTTGGGATATGTTCAGCAGAAGTCCTAAAACTTGTAAGGATAGTGCAATTGAGTCCTAAAACTTACAAAAAGTGCAATCGAGTCCTAAAACTTGTCACGTTGGTTCATTTGAGTCCTTCCGTTAACGGTGTTAACGGAAAAAGCTGACGTGGCATTTTAAATTATTTGTTAATGCCACATCAGCCTTTAAAATTATTATTTTATTCAATCTTATTTTAATTAAATTAAAAACTGAAAAAGAAAACCTAAAATTTTATTTTAAAAAAATAACTGAAAAAAAAAAAAAAGGAAGAAGGGCGGGGGCTTCGGCGGCCGCCGCCGCCGCCGCCGCCATCGCCGGAAGAGCCGGCGCCGACGGCCCCAGGCAAGGGTGGCCGGCCCTCGCCCGCGCCTGGTGAGGGCCGGCGACCCTCGCGGCGGCGCGAGGGCGCCCGGATCTGGGCACGCCGGCCCTCACGGGGCCGGCGACCCTCGCTCGCCGCGAGGGTCGCCCGATCTGGCACGCCGGCCCTCACGGGGAGCCGGCGACCCTCGCGCCAGCGAGAGGGCGCCCGGATCTGGGCACGCCGGCCCTCATCGGGGCCGGCGACCCTCGCGGCCAGCGCGAGGGCGCCCAGATCTGGGCACGCCGGCCCTCATCGGGGCCGGCGACCCTCGCGGCCAGCGCGGCGCCCAGATCTGGCACGCCGGCCCTCATCGGGGCCGGCGACCCTCGCGGCCGCGCGGGCGCCAGATCTGGGCACGCCGGCCCTCACGGGGGCCGGCGACCATCGCCCGCCCGGGCGAGGCGTCGCAAGCCCCGGCGAGGACTCCCCTCGCCGGGCGATGGTCGCCGGCCCGGCCCTTCCGGCGTGGGCGGCGGCGGGCGGCGGCTGAAGGAGTCCCGCCGGCACTTTTTTTTTTTTTTTTCCAGTTTTGTTTTTTAATAAAAAAATTAGTTTTTGTTTTTTAATCTAATTTAAAAAGAATTGAATAAAAAAAAAGCCACGTGGAAAATAAAAATTACATTAAAATGCCACATGGAAAATAAAATTAAAAATTAAAATGCCACGTCAGCATTTCCGTTAGTCTAAATTAACGGTGTTAACGGAAGGACTCAAATGAACCAATATGACAAGTTTTAGGACTCGATTGCACTTTTTGTAAGTTTTAGGACTTAATTGCACTATCCTAATAAGTTTTAGGACTTCTACTGAACATATCCCTTGTATTTTTGAACAAAAAGTGTGCTTGACTCAATCATGTATTTACAATTAGATCATAACTACTCGAGGAAGACATAACTGATCGACCGGTGTATTTATGTACCTATGTAAACACAAATCAGTCCTTCTTTTCTACTCCAATCTCTCCATTCTTTTCTAAGTTGGCTTCTTAACATCTCCCAAAGCCCACATCATTTGACTAGAGAAAATATGCTTCAGTAGCAACCACTAGATTAAGATTATGAAATTTAGCCAAAGGTCTTGAGAGTACTATATTGGTGCGTTTAAGAGAGCCTCCGGAGAATGACTTTGCCTCCAATGACTTTTACTTAATGTAAATAGTATTTGGTAATACACTTTAGAAAGTGACTTTGGCCTCAAGAGCCTCACCATTCCAATGTCCTCTTCTCCCTCGCTGCCAACCTTGTCACCTCGTTGACCCTCCTATCACATGACCCTCAGCGGCCATTGTCACGCGATCCTCGAGGACCCTTATGTGATCCTCAGCCCAAGGTGAGATAGATTTTACTTGGACGGGCTTGCCCACATCACACAATCTCGACGAACTAGATATGGAGCCATAATCGTCTCTGTTTGAGATAGGTGATGAGCATTGTGTCTAAAGTAACCACAAGGGTAAATTGGGAACATGCAAACATTACTAAGAATAAGAATGGGAAAAAAGAGCAATATACTAAACTCTAGAGATAACATTTTCAAAATGCTACAAGCCCAAAACTAATTGCAAGTAGCCTTGACTTTTGAGCATTTTAAAAACTCAACTTCGCATTAAAGGTCTATAAGATTGTGTTACCAAACACTAAAACTTTGTTCCTAAGGGCCTTTGGAGGTCCAAACCTCTTTGAAAATGCTAAGCTAAATGTAGCTTAAGTGGTTTCTATATCCTTCAGGATATCACACAGTGGAGTGTATGCATTAATTTCCATTATTACTTCGACCAAATTTTTTCTTCAATTATTACAATTTTCCCTTCCACTATCCAGTTGGTCAGCACACGCACGTATTATGGTATTTCATTCTATCCTTGGAGCGATGTAAGTGTTAGTTGTGATGCATATATAAACACTGTAAAAACCTCGCCTAGTCATCATCATTTGACTAACCCAAAATTTCACAGGGAGACATTTTCTTTTTCACTCCTAAATATCAGGTGTATCTGATATTTCTTGTCTAGCCTATTACAAGTTACGCGGATTTTTAGGATATCCACGTCGGTTTTTATTAAGTTTTATCACATCCATTGACCTCATCTCATTCTTACTTTTAGGTGTCTCATAATTATTGTTAAGCTCTTTTTTGAACTCGAGAAAGAAGTCTCAAGCTTCTCTGACATTCCTATTATTCACATTTCATATGTCTACGCGGGTCAGCATTCCCTTCATAGATGATTACCGTTCATCTTAAGAGCATCAAGCACGTTCAAAACGAAGGCAAACTCATGTCATTTATTTACTCCAACAAAGTATATTACATTTCACAACGTAAAATAGAGCTACATTTTACATTCTATGAAATCCCAATGCATTCACGTGCTCATCTTGCACTTCTTTTTGGAAAAGGCTTTGTGATATGATATGCTATTCGTAGATAAGCAAGGGTAGTTAATCAAAACCCGTGGATGTTGTCAGATAAGCTACCTTTCCTATTAATGCTTTGATTAGTTGAAAATATAAAAAATAACCATAAAAAATTAATTTGATATTCTTATATCAACAATTGGAATTTTAAGAAGTAAAAAAGGGATTAAGGACAGGTTTGGACATTAACTTATCAAAAACCATTTTCAAGGGGTTATAATAATTTGGACACGTATCTTACAAAAATATACTTTATATGATATCATTTCCGAATCTAATGTTTATTCAGAGAACAATAATTTCTCGACTAAAGTTGCTTTCACGAAATTAAGTCTTTAACCTCAAATTCGTAATTGAGTTCATGTACAGATTAAGCCCTTTCAAATTCTTTTTTCTGCATCAATAGTCTTTACCAAAAAAAAAAAACTAAAATGGACGTCAATGTAAGATGCTACGCAAATTGTGAACAAGTTTCCCACTTTATTGTACTACAAAACAGAAACACTTATCCTCTACGGAAACCAAAATTAAAAGCTGTGTTTATGCTAGTACTTTGACACTGTTTGTCAAATTATATATTGGAACTTTATTAGGTCTATCATAAGTAGACCTAATCAGCGAGTAGGCGGGGATGGGCAGGCGTGGTTGGATACCTTAAGCTCACTGGGGCATGGCGAACTATTCAGGCTCGACAAGTGAGCAGTAGGGCAGGTAAAGGGCCTTGAATGCAATTGTGTTTGGTTAATAATTCAATCTTGATATTTAAAATATATGACAAACACGCCAAATTTCTAATGTTGATAAATAGTATAAAACTCATAAGTAAAGTGATAAAAAATAATAAAAGAACTAAAATTTAATTAATTCATTTTTTTAGATTTATCTTGTATTCTATCGGAAATTTTAAAAGATAAATAATAAAAAAAGGTGGCTTCATTGGCGGCCCAGGTAGCTCATGTATCCGATTGGGCATTTGACCAGATTCACAAATTTGGGCGTTGTTTGGGCCCGGGGTAGACTCAGCCCAAGCCTGTCAAATTGCAGGTTTACTACTACTACGAAAAATAATTAGAAAAATGACACAAATTGTTCATGAACTTTTAATTTGTTCAATGTGATTCATGAACTTTAACACAATGTGGCATGTCATCTTTGAACTTTTAATTTATTCAATATAATCTTTGAATATTTGGTACATGTTTAATCTAGTCCATTGATTATATAAAAATATTCAATGTTGTCCCTAAACTTGAATTAATGAAAGGATAACATTGAACATTTCTATATAGTTCAGGAGTTAAGTTGAATATGTATCAAAAGTCTAAGAATCACAGTGCACATTACGCGAAAATTTAAGAACTATATTGAACAAATTAAAAGTTCAGAGACTACATTACAATTGGTCAAAATTTAGGGACTATTTGCATCAATATCCCAAAATAATTTAAGCATAGATGGTTGATTTGTGGAAGAAGAATTTCATTACAAAAGTATTTATAAACACACGTCACTCATCTACCAAAGAATATGTACGGATATTAATATGCTAACAACAAACCTAAAGATTATCTCTATATTTTTACACAACCAAATAAAGAAAAGATAGAGCATATACTCTTTGTGCAAAAGAAATTTTACACAAGTGGCCTTATCCATCTTTCATTCGAGGGATATGATCGTACGCTCTTTCACATCAATGTATGCGACCGTTTGTGTAAAACTTCATTTAAATTGATTGTATATAGGAGAATGACGTCACCCCCTTTATTCTCATTCGCAAATTCTGCTTTATTCACCATACAAACTTAAAATCCTCTGAACTAATGATGTGTCCATTATGAAGGACTAGCAGAAATGCGATTATTTGCTGGGCACTTCACTTTCTTTTTACCGGGGAAGAGCCGGAACGCTCTGTTCATTCCTGAAGAAATTACCAGGATCGACTTTGGTCTTTATCTCCGCCAACCCGTTAAAGTTGCCCTTGAAGTACTTGACCCCATGCACTTTCCCTTCCTCATAGCTCTCATCTCCGTTGAGGTTAACCCCCAAATCAAGGTCCCTATAATTCAAGAACGCTTCTCTTGGGTTCTTCGACACAAAGGAAGTCATGTAACAATAGCGCTTCCTTGTCAGCTCGATGTAGCGTCACATCGCTTCTTCCCCATCCTCGTCCCAATTAGTTGCGTACTGTACCTTCCATGTTCCTGGCCCTATGTGGAAATGGGGTGTTGATTGAGGGAATCTCCCCCATCTTGCCTTCATAAGGGTTGTGTTTGCCCCAAAATATGTCTGATTTTTAGTTATTATCAACATGTGATAACATGAAGGAGAATATGCTATCAAGGTACATTTGATCATCTAAGGAACAAGGTAGTTAAATGGGTATAGAGAAAGCTCGATTGTCTTTTTTGCCATTATTTGGTCGATGGGACTTAATGGTTGAATGGATATGAAATAGACTTATTGCTGCATTCTTATCAATACGGACAAGTGATAACAAATGATTGATGATTATTAGACCAACGTTCGTCGATGAGTATGTTGACTTAGGAGCAAGAGTTCGTCGATGAAAGTACTGACTTAGGAGCAAGATGTTCGTCGATGAGTGTGTTGATGTGTAGACCAATTAGAGGAGACCCTAGAGGACGGTTACAACATAAAATGAATATGGGCAGGTAAGGCTGCTATTTTGAAGGAGACCCTAGAGGACGGTTACAACAGGAAATGAACATGGGAGATAAGGCTGCTATTTTGAAACTTCTTTAAAGAAGAGGATAGTAAGACCATGTGGAGAGGCTGGGGTCTATCTCAAAGGAGCTTTGAAGAGAATACTTGTCAACAGAAATTTTAGAGGTGTGGAAGCACAATTAGAAATATGAAGGAACTACTCCCAAACGGTTATAATAGAACACCTATAAATACCAAGTTCTCATCAACTGAAAGAGACCCCTCGACAATCAAAATGTAATATTTTAATATCTTAACTTTTCTGCACTTTATTTTTCCTTAGCTATAGCTTTCCCATTCATGTTGTTGATTGAATTCCAATGTGTATCTCTATCCCGATGTTTTGTCGTTGATTAAATTTTGGCATTCATCTCTATTATGGGTGTCACGCCATCAATTAAATCCCGGTGTTACAATTTTGCATGTTTCTCAAGCTTTGTTGTTGATTAAATTCTGACATAGTTCATGCACGTGTATTGCTGTGAAAATGGTTGTATTTTCAAGCTTTATTGTTGATTGAATTCTAACACGGTATGTATGTAAAATTTGGTTCGAAGTACGAAATAAAGGTTGGCTGTTATTTCTTGTCCACTTGGATATTTCCTATATAAAGTCACCATG
Source organism: Angophora floribunda (assembly GCA_014182895.1). Lineage (NCBI taxonomy): Eukaryota > Viridiplantae > Streptophyta > Magnoliopsida > Myrtales > Myrtaceae > Angophora > Angophora floribunda. The sequence goes on from CM024708.1 coordinate 12,721,621, forward strand.
AAACCTGCTTGGGCCCCACTTGTTCCCACTTGGACACGACCTCGGTCTAATTTTGCTCAGACGTCCTTCAGATATGGAAGATGGTCACTGTGTCAAGGACTCGGACAAGTTGGATCTTGTAAGCGAGGACGACGCCAAAGCTCGTGCCACCTCCGCCTTTTATGGCCTAGAAAAGGTCTTCTCCCATAGATTCCCTATCTAGTGTTTCCCCATTGATGTTGATTATGCGTGCATCAACTATGTTGTTGACAGAGAGCCTGAACTTCCTCATCATGTTACCATAGCTACCACCACTAAAGTGGCCACCAATGCCTATCGTGGGGCACACCCTAGTGAGAAAGCTATGGACCTTGCTCTTCATAGCTATCCCATAGTAGATCTCACTGAGGGTGGCTCCTGCCTAGACCCAAGCCATCTTAGCCTCAATGTTGACCTCAACTGAGCAAAAAAAAGAGCATGTTAAGGATGAAGAAAGGTGAGGAGATAGAGACATAGGATATGCCCTCGTAGTGGTGGCCTCCACTTTGGATCTTCATCTGGACCAAGAGCTTCTAGGCACAAATGATGGTGGCTTGCACATGATACTCATGGAATGAGTGTAGTGAGGATGAGAGTGGGTTTTGGCGTGTTGGAGGTGTTGAAGTGTAGGTTTCGTATGTAAGATTAAAGAACAGTTGAGTAATGTTGGAAGATATGTCTAAAGATACAACATATTGTAATTGATTGCCTTAGATCAATTTAGGATAAGATTTGATACATGTAGATTAGAATATATAGTCCTTCCTTCTTTATTAGTCTTTCTCCTCACTATATATAGTTGTCTTTGTAGATTGTACAACATATTGAGAAATACAGAAAATTCTCTCACGATCTTTCTTCCTCGTGTCAATCTTCCTTGTCCTCCTTGGATTTCCTCATCTTCTTACATGGTATTAGAGCACAGTTAGCTCCTCATACAGTTTCCACCTTGTGATTGCCTGCATTGTTTTCTTGTGGCAACAAGAGAATCTAACCTGCAAAGTAAGGTTATTAGTGCAAGAATGAAATCTATCAAAAGGAAATCAAGTGAAGAAAGGAACTTCTTACCATGGAGCAGAATCCTTCTCCAACATCTGGTGAACAGAGCACACAACTTACCGGAGAACGAACAATGCAAGTTTCAGAAATCCAAAATCCAACTTTAGGGATTTAGGCCCAAGAACAGCCTAATATGGCCCAGTATGTGTAGTGGCAACCTTTCCAAGCTCAGTCTAATCTGGGGCAACCCACTCTGGGCCAGCCCACTGCAGGCCAACCTTACCACTGGCTACCAATTCAAATGCAGCCCTACCCATTATTTTTTGGGCCAAGCCCAAATACATCATCACCAAGAATCCAAGGCTACAACGTCCAGCCCGATGGGAGCCCACCAGCCACAAGCGGGGCAAGCCCATCCACCGAGCTTAGTTTTTCACATGCAAGTCTTATGGGCAAATAAGGTAATTCGGGCCCGGGATTGAATCCCTACTCGGTTTCTTTCCGTACTCGTTTGTCGCGACGAGCAGCCGCCTGGAGCCTGGCAACCCGCTTTACACATTGACGGCCGACGGACTAGAGCTAAGACTCATCACACAACAACTATCCGGAGCTGACAACTACTCAAATTGGTCACGGGAATTCCGGCGAGCATTGGTCACCAAAGATAAAGATGGGTTTATCGACGAAACAATCTCGATTCCTTCTGACGAGCAAGTGGCACAACTATGGAGGAAATGCAACCAACTCATCCGAACATGGATCGGAAACTGCATCACCCCCAAAGTCGTGGCCAGACTACCCCCAATGGAAGATTTGAAGAAAATATGGGATAATATCAAAGAAATGTATGGGAAATTGGATTGGGTCAAATTTTTTTTACTAACCTAGCAACTTTCAAATCTGAAATAGGGGAATATGAGCATAACCGTGACATTCAACAAACTCTCAGCCTTATGGAACGAACTAGAAGCAGTCGAATAGAAGCTAGAGGGGCCAGATTCAACTCTATAGCAGTATCGAACCATAAAGGAACGAGAAAATGTGACCAGATTTCTTTTGATATTGAATGAATCTTACCAACTGTTTCACTCACAGATCCTGACGATGGAGCCTATGCCGCTGCTCGAATAGATCTATTAGCTCGCCGTTCAGGAAGAAAGCCAACACCTCGCCACCTCCGACCACCTGAACGCCGGAGAAGGAATAGCCCTCTTTGCCTATACGGGCAGATAGAGAAGGGCTACGATGAAGGGACAGGGAAAGAGATGAAATGAAACCCTAGGGTTTCCTCCTGCAAAAGAAAGGAAAAGAGGAATGGACTGCTCGGATTTAATGAGAAAATCCGACGGTCCACAGCTATCTCACCCATTAACTGAATCCGACGGCTCCTATTTTTTCCTATCATTTGGATTGAACGGTGCTCGGGGTAGCTCCTTTTCCACAAGATCGAACGGTTCTCATGAAGCCACAATGGCACCAGCTTTTAAAATATCCAACGGGCCATCTTCTACCACGTCATCAAAGGGTAATTTTAAAGAAAAAAGAAAATTATATTGCGATTATTGCAGATGTTCATATCACATGATTGATAATTACTGGAAATTGCATGGCAAGCCCGGAGAAAAAGGAAAAAGGAATTTTTCGACAATTTTTCAGGTCACAGGTCAACATCCAGACAGGTTGAGTCCAACAATTAGTAATGACCATTATCAAAAAATTATGAAGGCCTTAAAGAGAATGGATACTTCTGATAAGGGCGGGAGTTTTACAGGTGCTTCATATTGCTTGATGAATTCAATTTCTAAAGATGCATGGATAATTGATTTAGGAGCTAGTGACCACATCATCTGTAATAAAAATTTCTTTTCAAAGGTTGAAAAATTGTTCTTACCTATTTCAGTGCAACTCCCAAATGGAAACATCACACATGTTATGATGACTGGCACGATTAATCTTAGCCCACTCATTATACTTTGAAATGTGCTTTATGTTCTAGATTTCCATTTCAACCTTATATCAGTTTCTCAAGTTTGTGAGGAAAATTCTTGCCAAATTATATTCAATTCTGATAACTATTTCTTTCAGGCCCTTTCGACTAGGAAACTGATGGGCTAGGGTAGTGTCTCTCAAAGGCTATATTTCTAGATCCATTTTCCTAGTGATTTCAGATTATCTTATGTTGAATTGAATAAAAAATCATTGTGTAATACTGCTACCAATGATAAAAATTTCCTTAATTATCAAAGATTGGGTCATACTCCCTCTTTCCCTTATCCTCATTGCCCTATTTGTCCCTTAGCAAAGCAGGGTCATGTGCCTTTTCCAAATAGCAATTCTCGCACTACAAACCCTTTCTCTCTTATTCATAAGCATGTTTAGGGGCCTTATCACACACCACATCGTGATGGCTCACATTTTTTCCTCACAATCATGGATGACTTCTCACGTGCTACTTGGGTATTTCTCATGCAATCAAAATGTCAAGTTTTATCCCTTTGAGAACCATTCTTTACTTTATCGAAAAATCAATTTGGAAAATCTATCCAACGCATTCGTACTGATAACGGAAAATTTTTTTTTAGTAATGAATGTATGTCTCTTTTTTCTTCCAATGGGATTCTACATGAGAGCTCATGTGTCTACACTCCACAACAAAATGGAATTGTCGAGCGTAAACACCGTCATTTATTAGAAGTAGCACGTGCCCTTAAATTCCAAGCTTCTATTCTTGAAATTTTTTGACGAGATTGTGTGGTCACGGCTGCTTACCTAATCAATCGCATGCCAAGTTGTGTTTTTGATAGGAAGACTCCTTATGAAATGCTCTATGAAAAAAAACCATAACTTCAACATTTGAGAGTTTTTGGTTGCTTGTGTAATGTGACTACAGTGAGGCCTCGGGATAAAATGAGTCCCTATGCTCGTCGATGCATATTTATGGGATATCCAAATTTGAAGAAAGGATATCGAATCTTTGAACCATCCACTGGGGATTTCTTCATAAGCAGAGATGTTACCTTCCATGAAGATATATTTCGTTTTTGCGATGAATTATCTTCTTCTCAAGAATTGGATTAGAGAACAAATTCTCATCGCTTTCTCGCTGGTAAGGACTTATCTTTTGGACAATCATATATTATTGCACCTACAGAACATCAACCAGAAAATGTAATACCATTATCTGACAAGACCTCTACTTCCATGATAGCTATGGATCCGTCAAATACACAAGCTTATGCAATAAATGAAGAAGAATCCAATTTTTCTCCAAAGGAAGTTCCTTCGACATCTACTGCCACTAAAGAAATATCTAGGAATGAGGAATCAATTTCTATCCCAGAGTCGGATGCACCTCGACGATCAGGGCGTGTTACTCGTCCACTCACATGGACAAAAGATTATGTTTGTGCTTCCTCAAAATTATCAAGTACTCATTATCCTGTCTCTTCATATGTCTCCTTTCATCGATTGTCACTAGATCATATGTGCTGCATTAGTCGGGTATCTGAGGAGCAAGAACCATCCCATTATTATGAAGCAGTAAAAAATCCAAGATGGCAGAAGGCTATGGAAAATTAACTCCATGCTCTAATGGAAAATCATACATGGGACATTGTTCCATTTGACATTGTTCCATTACCCCCTCATCATAAACCAATTGGTTGCAAGTAGGTGTACAAGATTAAGTACAAGGCAGATGGTTCTATTGAAAGATATAAAGCTCGGTTAATGGCCAAAGGTTTCACTCAATGAGAAGGTTTTGATTATCATGAAACATTTTCTCCAGTAGCAAAAGATGTTACAGTTCGCACTTTTTTATCAGTTGCGGTGTGTCCTGATTGGTCCCTACACCAAATAAATGTTCATAACGCATTCCACCCCCTCATCATAAACTAATTGGTTGCAAGTGGGTGTACAAAATTAAGTACAAAGCAGATGGTTCTATTGAAAGATATAAAGCTCGGTTAATGGCCAAAGGTTTCACTCAATGAGAAGGTTTTGATTATCATGAAACATTTTCTCCAGTAGCAAAAGATGTTACAGTTCGCACTTTTTTATCAGTTGCAGTGTATCGTGATTGGTCCCTACACCAAATAAATGTTCATAACGCATTCCACCCCCTCATCATAAACCAATTGGTTGCAAGTTGGTATACAAGATTAAGTATAAGGCAGATGGTTCTATTGAAAGATATAAAGCTCGGTTAATGACCAAAGGTTTCACTCAATGAGAAGGTTTTGATTACCATAAAACATTTTCTCCAGTAGCAAAAGATGTTACAGTTCGTACTTTTTATCAGTTGCGGTGTGTCGTGATTGGTCCCTACACCAAATAAATGTTCATAACGCATTTCACCATGGAGACTTCGATGAGGAAATTTATATGGAGCTTCCACCGAGTTTACAGAGACAGGGGGAGTCTAAGATATGTCGTCTCTGTAAATCCCTATATGGCCTCAAACAAACGTCATGCCAATGGTACGCCAAATTTACCAATGCACTCACTACTGTAGGATTCAAACAGTCTAAACATGATTATGCCCTATTCACTTGAATGAAAGGTATGCCATCCATTTACTCGATGATATATGTTGATGACATACTCATTATGGGAAATGATGAATCTGTTGTAAGAAAACTCAAGGAATACTTGCATTCTGCTTTCCATATCAAAGACTTAGGGTCACCAAAATATTTTCTTGAAATTGAGATAGCCCGTTTAGATCAAGGAATTTCTCTTAGCCAACGAAAATATGTACTGGAAATTATATTAGAAGCTGGTCTATTAGGATGTAAACCAATAATTATTCCTATTGAACAGAATGTGAAGTTAACCACAGCTGACTATGATGTGGGACTCCAACCTGAAAATGATGATCTATTACTCAAGGATCCATCAACTTATCAATGATTAGTTGGGAAACTCATTTACCTTAATATGATCAAACCAGACATTTGTTATACAGTTCATACCCTGAGTTAATTCATGCATAATCCAAAAGAGTCTCATATGAATGTTGCATTGAAGGTAGTAAAATATTTGAAGAAATGCCCAATACTAGGGATTCTACTTTCTCGCAAGTGCAACATGGAAATGACAGCTTATTGTGACTCAAATTATGCAACTTGTCATATGAGTTGAGGATCTATTTCTGGTTTCTGTATTAAACTTAGAGATTTGTTATTTTCATGGAAAATGAAGAAATAGTCCACTATATCTTTATCATCCGCTGAAGTTGAATATCGATCGATGGCCAAAACCATTTGTGAAGTGGTTTGGTTACGAGGATTACTCTCAGACCTTGGAATACAAGTCAAGGGACCAACTTTATTGTTTTGTGACAACAATTCTGCACTCAAGCTTGAGGCGAATCCTGTATTACATGAAAGAACGAAGCACATAGAAGTTGATTGCCATTTTACTAGAGAGAAGATTCAAGAAGGTATAATTGAAGCAAAGTGAATCATAACCACTGAACAGCCAACGGATATTTTCACCAAACCTTTGTGTCAAAGGCAGCATACATATCTCTTGAGTAAGCTTGGCATATTAGACATATACAAGCCACCAGCTTGAGGGGGAGTGTTGAAGATATGTCTGAAGATACCAAATATTGTAATTGATTGCCTTAGATCAATTTAGGATTAGATTTGATACATGTAGATTAGAATGTATAATCCTTCCTTCTTTATTATTCTTTCTCCTCACTATATATAGTTGTCTTTGTACATTGTACAACATATTGAGAAATACAAAAAATTCTCTCACGATCTTTCTTCCTCGTGTCAATCTTCCTTGTCCTCCTTGAATTTCCTCATCTTCTTACAAGTAAGAAGATTCGATGGCTGTGCATATGGCTGAGGCTATTGGGTGCAAAGGCTAGGAGTGGGTTATGAGGTATTGAGTTAGGCTTTTGCTAACAAAGGCTTTAAAAGGTGGAGAAATTGAAGCTAAGAACAACACTTGGAGTGTAGATAGGTAGAAGGTTTTGTAGTTTGGAAATGGAGTTCCTGTTTTAGGGTTTAGCTCAAATGTTTTTGCTGGGTGAGATGTTGAGTTTTGCTTATGTAGATCTTTCATAGGAAATGGATTCAAATAAGAATTCAGAAAGAGAGAGAGAGAGTCAATAATATTCGATGTTAGAGATATATTTAGGATATGCTGTGATTCTGTATATTATTTTGTATGTTGTCTTTGATTAATTTTGATTTGTGACTTTAGGTAGTCATTATATAAAGCTTATAAATAGGCACATGAACTATACATAATATAATTTCTCTTCGTTCATTTTTCTCAACTTGGTATTAGACCCAGAGGTGCGTCTATCAAGTCTGCTACACAGTGGCCACCACAATGCCAGCTACATCAACCGCATCTCTATCGATTCTCTGTCAAGACTGAAGCTTTGAATTGTTGTTTGGCATACTTCTGCTGCTCATTTTAGAAAGAGATCACGACCATTAAACTCACTACCCTAAGATGAGAGAAATACTTAAATTTCATTGCCAACCACCGTCAGACACCGCCGTACACGCTACCACACGTCATTGTGTCTTGAACCTAGGAAACCCACTACTATTTCATTGAGAGTTGGACACTCTCCAGTGACTATCCCAAAAAAGGAAAACCAACTGATGACTTATGCGCAAGTGATCCATGCACCTTTTGTCCTAACTCAACTGATGTCATCAGCCATGTCACCTACTTTACTAACGTCATCGGACACGTAAGCACCACTTCGCCCTCTAGTCGTACACCGTTAACTAGTCAAATCTGATTGCTGACCACTTAGATAAGACCATTGGTTATTGACCGGGTTAGAACATTGACTGGGCCAAACTATTGACCGGTTCAGCCTAGACCGATTGGACCAGTTTCATTTCTTTTTTAATCGATTTGATCGTTTTCAAACAAGTTTTGGTGATCTATGACTGATCCCTAAGTTATTTCGACGTGCTGAATTCATTTGTGGCCTTGGTTTCTCCATATCTACTCTTTAGGTACTATTTTCATCACGTTTATTGTTCAACCTATTGTGTTTTAACATAGTAAAGTGCATATAATGGAGAAATATTGTAAGCATTGCCGCCGATGTGGTCATATGGCATCCATTGCTATCGATTACAATATAAGCAAACTATAGGGCCAAACAATCAATGAGTCAAAACTCATTTGTATACTAAAAACTTAAACCCTAAGTTGTGAATTGGTATGGGCTTGGGAGAACTCGAACTAAGTTTAGACTTAGTGATCCATTAGCCAAACCCTAGGTGGTGCACCCGATGTGAGGTTGTGACATTAAATTATCAACCAAATATAGCTCATCCTTGGGTCTATCTCGAAAAATACCGAGGCTCTTGAAATTGGTTAAACAAGTCGTCTATCCTCAGCAAAAGGATACTTGTTCATGACCATGTCTTGGCTAAACTGCTAACACTTGATCCAAAGGTGCAATGGCCTAACTCTTTTCCTTACAAACAAAATGAGTGCTCCCCATGGAGACGCACTAAAATAATTAGATCCTTTGTCCATTAAACCTTGCATCTGCACATTGAATTCATTTACTTCCAACAACACAACTCAATAAGATACCTTGAACTTCGGCTCCATTCCAGGGGCTAACTCAATCACAATTTTCATTTCCCACTTTGAGGTAATCCAAGCGATTCCTCTAGAAAAACATCAAAATAATCCCGTATTACAGCGCTGTTTTTCCATTATTGGTTTCTCAACCAATGTATTAACTACGCTTGCCTAATTGACCTTGGCAACCCTCATCCAATAATCCAGTCACTTGAGGTAACGAAATCAAATGAATCAAGGATTTTCCTTGATTTCCAATAATCTCATAACTAAACTGGATTACTTTCTAATCTTGCAGCTCATTACTTGGTGAGTCATTCCTTCCCGACGATGACATCAAGCCATACATTGCTTAGATAGTCAAATTCATTAACTCCTCTCAATCAGTAATGGTTGTCTTACAACTTGAACATCTTACCATAGATAACGCCTTGTCTGTAATCAGGGTAAAAATACTAATAATTACTTCCAATAGTTTCGGTTTTAGCCCCCATCAAGCGACTTAGCTATAAACAAATGCATAGTTCTCGAATCAACTAACACATAAGCTACCTGATTGCATAAGGAGATCGTTCCTGTAATTATGATTTGTGAATCCTCTCGCTTCCTTTCTTGTAGCACATATACTTATCCTTTTGCCAACGGGCAATTGAGGTTATTCTGCCAAGCGTTTCCTGTAAGTTTTCCTCCCTACGACTGTGACACTTGTGCTCCAATAGGCCTGTGCATGCAGTTCCTCACATAGTAGCCATATTGATGTTCGGTGAATTGCAAGTGCATAATATCAACAAGTAATAAAGTGATGAATGAGTATCGTTCCCACGAGGACTGTTTTTATTTAATTTTATCCAATTATTTATTGAAAGTGATCAATTCAAAAATCTATCTAACCAAATCGAAAAGATGAGTAAAAAGTGAACTCGACTAATTAAAAGACTAATATATAAAAGAGTAAAAAAAAAATTTAAAGGATTCAAAAGCTAATTAAAATTGTAAAATAGAAATAATCTAAAACAAACTAAAAATTAACAATTATCAAGATCACAAAGTGTTAGAGCATCCAACTTCACTTAACCATTCATAATTAATTTTCTTAATTTTTCATGCCACAAATTAATTTCCAATTGTGTTGGCGAAATTTCCTTAAGATGAATTAAAAGCCGACTTCGGTCTAATAATCCCTAATTAGGTATGTTAACCCATACTAACCTTAGGTGAATTTAAACTATCTAAAAGTATTAAGTTCTTGTGGAAATTCCCGGATTTAATCTTAGTAGTCCCAACCTAGATCTACTACCGCAGCCACATAAATAATCTAGTGTACCTTGACCATAAATTTAATTTATGGTTCAATATCACTATTGAACATGCACACAATCTCCACCCGATATCATGCATACATAAAAAATCATTCAAAAGTTGGCCAAACTTCTAAAAGCATTAAGATTATGATAAAGAACGACACAATCAAAACAATTCTATTGCATGAAAGTCTTTGAAAATTAAGCAATCATGATTAAGATCCATTGTAGTTCTAACAAAAGAAATTTAGAACATAGTAAAAATTAAAGTGACAAGAATTAAAGAAAACATAGTACTAAATAAAAATAAATTCACTGAATTGAGAAACAAAAAGCTTCAGGTTTATCTCTTCCTTCTCTCCTTGACACGCTAACTCCACTAAAATAGAAGAACAAAATCTAACTCATAAAACTCAAAATCTTCTGCAAAGATGGTGGCTCCAAGGATTCTCTCTTCTTCTGCGGCACAAGAGCAGTTTATATAGCCTCCAAAAATCTGTCCTAAGTCGACTCCTATTAGGATTTGGAAAAGATTCCTCTTTGATTTTCTTTGAACCTTATCTTCAATCATGGTCAAATTCTCCAAATATCTGATTTGGGCTGGCTGAAATATTCTAAAAGATATTGCAATATTCTGAAAGATCTGAAAATATTTCATACAAAATAAAATTACGTAAGTAGCAATTAAATTCACCCAAAATTCCTCAAAATTAAGCAAATATCAAGTCTAAATTAGCAAGAATACTCTATTAAAAATAGAGTTATCAATTACCCCAAACTTAGAAATTTGCTAGTTCTCGAGCAAACAATAAAAATAAACAAACCTCATCTCTAATTATTAATATCCATCAATAATTACGTAAAATCACAACTCAAAGGAAAAATTAAATCTCATCAACCCAAAATTAATACATAAGCTATGTCTAAACTTAACTATGCAATCCGTGTGTATGTGTGCCCCTTGACTTTTCAAATCATGTATGTTCAAATAAATCAAGTTGATATGCAACACTCTAAACTCAAGATCCACTAACCAAGTCTCATAGATTTGTTCTTCAATTTTCTCTCAATATTGAAAACTAATACCCATTCAAAAATCAATGGGTCTTTAAGGCTTATATTGTGGCTTGGCTAAGGGGAGGGTATAAAGGATTTAAGCTCAATAAATCCCATAAACATATCAATTCTCAAAGCATTTGAATTAAATAGGATTCAAGACACATCATCCATATGCTTACACTATTATAGTCGTGCAATTCATAAACACTCAACACTTTAAAGCTTCCATTATTTCTCTTTCCACACTATACGGCGAAGTTTCTTCCCAAGTCCCTTCCATAGTGCAATGCTAACCCATTGAGTATCCAAAAGGCTCACTCAAGTTGAAAGTTAGCGGTAGGGATCCGTATGAGTTGTACCAGAGTAAACAACTTTCACTTTATAACTTGCACTTTTTTTCTTTTTCCTTGCTTTTTCTTTCTTCTTCTTTTTTTTTTTTAAAATACTTTTCATGACTATTTCAAGTTTCAGCAACTTCAGACACATCAAAAATCCATAACTATTAAAGTAGCTTTAAGGATAAACATGCTTACGGGATATAAGGGAAAGTAATACATTTGGATTAGCATTGTAAGGTCATCAAAGAAAAATAGGCCAATTGAGCTCAAAAGGGTATTAAGGATCAAGTAATAAGGTAGGCTTGAAAGGCTCAAACGATCCAAAGAATGCCTATATCACCTTTTTGATTGAGTATAGCATATTAATTTCAAGAGAATATCAAACAAATTCTAAGACTTATGTGAGTTCTAGAGAATCACATACTTCCCATTGATCTTTTCTAAGCACATATAACTCAAAAGGCAAGGATAAGTGAAATATGGATTGCATAATCAAAATTAAGACTAACTCATATATCAATAACCAATTGAACACGATTTATATTCCCCTAAAAATCACAACAACTCATAACTATGAAAAGGATATCAATCTTGTATATTACAATTCAAAATCATCATCTCCTATAAAGTTTGTTTCAAAAATATTTCAAAAATTTTAAATAAGCGCAAATTTTTTCAAGAATAGCAAAAGTTTTAGCACAAAAAATTTCAAAATTTTCTATCCCCTACCCCAAACTTAAAATGAAGCATTATCCTCAATGCGTAAAAATAAAGAATTAAATACAGGCAATGAGGCAAACAAATTAGAGTAAAGTTCGAAATACTCACTTAGAGATGTGAAGATGGCAATTGTTCATGTTGAATCACGCCTAGTAAGGTGAGGAATGGTTCAGATGTGTCGTTAGAGGTTGCTTGCTGAAAATTTCTTAGCTTCATGATCACATGGCCGTACGCCCTTAACCCTTCTTCTACCTGTCGTGCACACTACTATCTCTGCAAAATAGAAAATTCATCACCACAAAAATTCTTCTCTTTTTTTTTTTCAATTTTTTAAACAAAATGCAAACCAAAAAATAAAAAATAGAAACTTAAAAACTTGGGTTGCCTCCCAAGAAGCGTTTACTTTATAGATTACAACCGAACTCTTCTCATGCTCCTAAGTAGGTGGAACCAAGGTGATGACGGATGTTTGAGCATCGAAACCTCCTCCATAGTAGTGCTTGAGCCTATGACCGTTTACTTTGAAAGTCCCCTCATTCTCATTGATAATCTCAACAACTCCAAAAAGGAATACTTTGGTGATGGTGTAAGGACCGGTCCATCTATATTTTAACTTTCCCGGAAACAAACGAAGTCGAGAGTTATATAACAAAACTTTTTCACCCACATGAAACTCCTTTTTTAAGATGTGTCGATCATGCCATCTCTTTGTTTTCTCTTTGTAAATTCTTGCATTTTTGTATGCATCATTGCGTCTCTTCTAATTCATCTAACTGAAGCAATCTTTTTTCACCTATTGCCTACATATCAAAGTTTAGTTTTTGTAAAGCCCAATATGCTTTATGCTCCAACTCAACAGGTAAATGGCATGCTTTACCATACAAAAGTCGAAAAAGTGACATACCAATAGGAGTTTTGAAAGTAGTTCTATAAGCCCATAAAATATCATCGAGTTTCCTTACCCAATCTTTCCTATTAGTATTCACAGTCTCCCTATTAGATATCTCAGTTTTACTACTAGTTTGGGGATGATAAGTAGTAGTTACCTTATGAGTGACTCCATATTTATGCAAAAGTGACTCAAATTGTTTATTCATGAAGTGTGTGCCTTGGTCACTTATAATAATCTTAGGTGTGCCAAATCAAGTAAAGATATATTTTTTCAAGAAATTACAAACAACTCTAGCATCATTAGAGTGCAAAGCCACGGCCTCTACCCATTTAGACACATACTCACAAGCAACTAATATGTAAGTGTTACCAAAAGAAAGTGGAAACGGACCCATGAAGTCAATGCCCCAAACATCAAATAATTCACACATCATGATATTGTTTAAGGGCATCTTATGCCTTCTAAATATATTTCCAGTCCTTTGACACATATCACAATGGAAAACATAAGCATGTGCATCATTAAAAAGAGTAGGCTAATAAAATCCACATTGCAAAATTTTAGCAGCAGTTTTGGTGGCACCATAGTGACCACCTGCCTCTCCATCATGGGGATTTCTTCCTTAGTAACATAACGCCTAATTATTCGGTCAGCACATACCTTAAACAAGTAAGGATCCTCCCAAAAGTAGTGTCTAACATCATAGAGAAACTTTTTCCTTTGTTGATAATTCAAGTCAGGGGGAAAGATGTCACTTACCAAATAGTTCAAAATTATGTTTGCGAAATTTCCCTAAGATGAATTAAAGACCGAGCTAATAATCTCTAATTAGGTATGTTAACCCACACTAACCTTAGGTGAATTTAAATTACCTAAAAGCATTAAGTTCTTGTTGAAATCCCTAGATTTAATCTAAGTAGTCCCAACCTAGATCTACTATTGCAGCCACATAAATAACCTACTGTACCTTGACCTAAATTTAATTTATGGTTCAATATCACTATTGCACATGCACACAATTTCCACATCATGCATACATAAAAAAAATCATTCAAAAGTTGGCCAGACTTCTAAAAGCATTAAGATCATGATAAACAACGACACAATCAAAACAATTCTATTGCATGAAAGTCTTTGAAAATTAATCAATCATGATTAAGATCTATTGTAGCTCTAATGAAAGAAATTTAGAACATAATAAAAATTAAACTGACAAGAATTAAAGAAAACATAGTACTAAATAAAAATAAATTCATCGAATTGAGAAACAAGGAGCTTCAGGTTTGTCTCATCTTTCTCTCCTTGACACGCCAACTCTCTTAAAATAGAAGAACAAAATCTAACTCAGAAAACTCAAAATCTTCTGCAAAGATGGTGGCTTCAAGGATTCTCTCTTCTTCTGCGGCACAAGCGCAGTTTATATAGCCTCCAAAAATCTACCTTAAGTCGACTCCTATTAGGATTTGGAAAAGATTCCTCATTGATTTTCTTTGAACATTATATTCAATTATGGTCAAATTCTCCAAATATCTGATTTGGGCTAGCTTTTTCTTCAAGATGAAATATTTTGAAAGATATTGCAATATTTTGGAAGATTTGAAAATATTTCATACAAAATAAAATTACGTGAGTAGCAATTAAATTCACCCAAAATTCCTCAAAATTAAGCAAATATCAAGTCTAAATTAACAAGAATACTCTATTAAAAATAAAGTTATCAATTGACCACATCCATAGCTAGTGCTTGGCTTAGGAAGACACAAGGCATTTCCAGCCGATTATCCTACTTGCTACTGTTGAGATTACTTCCTTGACTGTCAACAAGGACACTTCCTCGCAACGTGGCCTAGCATGTCATGTTCAGAACACGTTCCTCTCTTAATAGGACACATAGTTGTCTCGTGTCATCTCCCACATAACCGACTTGTACCATTCATTAAAATCATTCATGTTCAGGGGCACCAACTGACCCTCACCTTCTAGTCTCAAACCATACTTAAACCTCTTGACTCGGTCTACTGGATTCTCAATCATTATAGGCGCATACTTTGAGGGCTTTGCAAACTTAGCCTCGTATTAATTGGCCAACAAATCATTTTGACAAAGTTGCAGGAATTCAACCTTCTTTGCTCTCATACACACTTAGAAAAGTATTTTCCATTAAATGCCTCAACCAAGGCATACTACTCTTGTGTTGTACCTTCAGGAAAAACCTCTTACTTAGGTTACTTCCCACTAATCATTGGCAATACTTGCTATTGGTATTCAACCAAGATTATCTTTTCTTCCTTCGTGCACTCCAACAATGCAAAGACTTTCTCCAGTTCCTTAATCCAAAGAGTTGTTGTCTCAAGATCACCTGTCCCAACAAATTTGGATGGTTTCAACTCCAAGAACTATTCAATCAACTTAAATAATGACCATTTACCATTCTCCTTTCCAACCAATGGAGCTTTACTAGGCGAGATAGCAACAATAACGATAGTAATAGTAGTTGTAATAGCAACAGCTTAACTTTGAATTTATTGCACCCTATCAAAACTTAAGGCTTATAACGCCTATAGGACCTTACCTAGTCTAGGATCCCCTAATGCTTTACCTCTAGCACCTGCTTGATCTTAAATTGCCTTACAATTTCACAAAACCTACCTATCGAATCAAGATTGTTCATCTCGCAGGACTTTCACAAAACCTGCCTTACAATTCCCTCAATGAATTAGAAACCATGAATAACCCACTTACAACGAATGATCCTACAAAAAATCATAGGCAGATGAAATATAAATTTCTTTCCTATCTTACTATCCCATAATCTAACACACCTTATCACTTCAAGTATTGACCGAGCTCTAATACCAAAACTGATAGGGATGTCACACCTCAAACCTCGAGCATGCGACAACTCCTTCACTTTGGTCAAATGAGAGTGAATCCTAGGACGTGTCACCGACCATTCTTTTTATCGTGCAATTAAACATATGCGCAAGTGAATTAATAGAACACCTAGTCAATAAAAGTAGGGATAGTACAAAGATCACTAATAACAGCAACATCATCATTTTTATTTTTATTCTAATTAACCTTAGGAAGTTTATACATATGTCCCTCAATCAAGCGACTTATCTATAATCATCCAAAGATACTAAGCAAAGTTAATCTACTTCTTTCAACCATTAAGCACACAATCCTACTACCCTCAATGACATGCTCCAGCACTATCTGATCCATGGCAATAGAGGTGCTATAACTATGAACCCAAAAAATGATTAACAACAATTAATGAGATATAAATCTCGGTGAGTTACAATCCTAAGCCTCAGTTAGGATATTAACTCGCCTCCGGGTTCCTAACAGGCATATCCCTTAGTGCTATGGTAGATCAATTGCAAAGCGATCCTTGCTTGCCTTAATTATAAACATGATCTACCCGATAAACCCTACAATGGACAATTAGTAGTTAATCGATTCGTAGACAATCTTACTTGGCTATTGCCATACCCCGCATAGTATCAACATTCATGCATACCATAAATAATGCAATCAGCATTTTCATCACCATAGTAATCAATCACAGTCGAATCAACTCACATGCAATCTTACTTGGCTATTGCCATACCTTGCACAGTATTAACTCATGCATGCAAGGGTTAGTGTAAATAGGCACACACATAATTAGAACATATAAGGATATGTTTCACATGCACCCCTGCATTCACATATATTCCGATTATTATGTCATCACCAAGGCAACAATCGAACTCTCGCCAGTGTCTTTTGGCTAGTCAAGTATCACCCCGCCCCATCGAGCATGGTTACATTTGGAACTCCAGCCCAAACAACATTCTCAAAGGACAATAGGCCTGACCTCTACCACAACCCACATTCGGACTCCCACTGAGTATTCCGATAAATTGGACTTCGTCCCCCAAACTCCCGCTGGGGTGACACGTTATACTATGTGACCAGATAAGCACACAACATCATTAAATTTTAATTCATTTCCATGCATTAACCAATGTAAACGTGGTACGTGCTCAACATAATAAACCATTGCATGCTTTTCATGTAAAAATGTAGGAAAATATTCGTACATTGTCAAATAATTATCAAAAACCCGTCAAACTTTGCATGCCTTACTTTTAAACATAATGGCCTCATTTAAATTGCCAAACTCGACATATACATCCAACACCTCGGGATTTTCCTTTTACACATCCACAAAAACTCTTGTAAAAATTACCACATCGGATTTTACATGAGGCAAATATTTTTCAAAGCAAAGCATGCATCAAATAGCATGGCACATGCAGGAAAACATCATAAAGTTCAAGTCAAAAGCACATAGCAAGCAACACTTATCACCCATTGGCGATAGCCTATCAATTATTTTCCAATAATTTATCAACTATCTAACAATAGCTTATCCTCAAATTCTTGATAACTTATAACCCCTTTGGTGATAGTTTATCACTTAATTTGCCAATAGCTTGTCATTTTATTAGCAATAGCTTCTTACCTTTTTCAATTGCAATAGCTTATTGCCTTCATTATAATTAATTAACCTAAACATAATTAATTATAAATAATCCAAATTAATTAAATTAATTAACCCTAATCATGGTTAACTAATCTTAACCACACAATAACACTGGTTAATTAACTATCTGTAGTTAATTAACTTGACCACCTATCAACCATGGTTACTTTTTCTAACTGGGGTTTATTAACCATGGTTACTTTAGGTAACCACAGTTACTTTATCTAACCAAGGTTAATTAACTTAACCACCCATCAACCATGGTTACTTTATCTAACCATTGTTAATTTATCTTAACAAGTTAATTAACCTAACCAACCTCCTAATCAAGGTTAACTAATAATCGAAACTAATCCTAAGCAAGTTTAACGGACTAATCAAGGGATTAGAAAGTCCGTAAAGTCACCTGACAATGATTTCAATGACACGGGCATGACGGAAGCAGCGAGGGCTACACACAGCTACCACCGAAATGTCACAGAGGCACTCGGCAAAAATGGGTCTCGATGGATGAGGTTTTTGGTTCAGTGAAACAGAGAGAGAGGGAGACATGAAAATGGCATGGGCGAGCGTAGTGGCTTGGATGGATCCAAAATGGTGGCAAGGCGACAAGGATGGCAGATGGTGGTGATTCAGATGGTAAAAGGGCGCCCAAGGGGAGGAAACAAGAAGAAAAGAAGAGGAAAAGAGAGAAAAATGAGGGAGAAACTTAGAGGAGAGGGGGCTGAACGCCCAAAGAGGATAGAGAGGGAGGAGAGAGAGAGGAAAGAGAGAGAAAAGATGAAGAAATCCCCCCTTCAAGGCTTCTCCAAGAGTTCATTAATTTCCCAAAAATTTCCATCATTTCCCTTGACTTTCTTGCCTTTTGTCCTCTCCCGTTTATGACAAGCTTATAGAAAGGGAAATTTGGTAATTTTCCAAAGTATAGTATACCGTATTATATGCATATAAAGGCTAGAATTTTATACGGGCTTGAATAAAATTGGTTTGGGCTCAAAAAGATGAAAAAACAAGCTTGAAAGCTCTATTGGGCTCAAAGGCTTGAAATTGGGCTTGGTGGTCCTGATTGGGCCCACTTGGGCCAGCTTGGGGCCCACATGGCCGAACCGTAGGTGCAAGGTGCATTGGACCTTCAGTTGATCACCTCTTGGTTCCAATTTTTCAGCTCGTTGAACCATTTTCCGATAATTTTCGAGTTTATCAATAAATTTGAGAATCAATGACGCAACGTCCAATATTTTAGTTTTTACTTTCTTGTAAGTTTGATACCCAAAATCAGATTGAAGTTCATGGTTAAAATCAATCAATTGTGAGTTTAGTACAACCTACTATCAATAGCGTTTAGGGGTTTCCGCATGTTTGACCCGTGGTTGATAACTTTTTAATTTACGATAGTGTTTATTCAAATCAGGGTGATCTTCAGTTGTCATGTAATCATGAGAGGTTGATTGCTCACCCTGAGTATAGAATCAAAAAGGAAATCAGTTTAACATCGTTCGTAGTTAGTATTGAAGTCATGCGGAATCACCCATAATCTGACCGTGTACTTCTGTTGAATCTATTTATCTTTATTCGCTAATTGGCCTACAACAACGTGGTATTGTCCATCTTTTTTCCTTATGATCGAGTGGCCTATCTCTGATTGAATTTACTAGTTGTACGCGTATTTATCCTTAATTGCCTTTCTGAATAATTTGTTAACTCATGAGGGGCAGCTCGAGTAAACGTAACTAACAACACATTGATGAAATAACCATTTTATATATTCTGAAATGGGTCAAAATTTAGGACATCACAATAGCAAGAAACAGGCAATTATCGCTCGCTCTAGTAGAAAAGCAGAATATCGAGCTCTTGGTGATACAACATCATAGTTATTATGGTTATGTTAACTACTAGCAGATAGGGAGTGCATTATCATAGCGGAACAATCATTCATTGTGACAACCAAAGTGCTATTCAAATTGCACATAATGATGTTTTTAATGAGGGCACTAAGAACATTGAGATAGATCATTGTTTCATTTGATATCACATTTTTCGTGGCACCGTTTGACTTGGCTCTACTTCCTCTGCTAACCAGACTGTTGATGTTTTCATCAAGATACATTTAGCTAGGCCTTTTTTGGATCAATTTTCCAAACTCAAATTGACATCTTTCAAATTTTCTTAAGTTTGAGGAGGTATGTGAAATATTTTAGATATTCTATGATTCTATATATTATTATGTATATTCTCTTTAATTAATTTGATTTGTTAGTTTAGATAGTCGTTATGTAAATATTCTAAATAGGCATGTTTTCTATTCATTAGTCATTGAATAGTATATAATTTCTCTTCATTCATTATTCTCAACCATCAAAATGAGAAGATCTTTCAAGCCACCTAATCTTGACTGAAAAATTCCCAAGTACAATTCTTGAAAACGAAAGAAACCGACTTTGAATAGATAAGAGGGTTGACATTCTTAGTTGATGATTCTAGTGGTCTCATCTCAATAATGGAGAAATTGGCTTTTCTTAATTCGTTTCAGTTGCTTCATAAATGCTTGCGAAAGGACATGCACTTCTAGGGCTCTTATCCTTACAATTTCGAGGTCATGACTTGAAAAGGTCAACTCACGAAAAGTAAGAGGGTCAACATTCTCGGTTGGTGATTATTGTGACCTCGTTGATGGAGAAGCTGGCTTTGCTCAATTCAATTTCGGTTGTTATACAAGTACTTGCGCAATGATATGCGCTTCTGGAGCTCTTATCCTTACAACTTTCGAGGTCAAAACCTTGAAGATATATTTCGCATCAGCATTCAAAACTTGCATGAGATATTCGCTCGCTATCCGTGTTGCTCATCTCTGACTTTCGCTTATTCTTATACGAGTTTTTCAACGCTTTGTCGACCAACAGTTCCCGTCTTATCCCTATCCATTTTGTTGTATGTTCTATACAAAGTGACGTACCGCATAAATAACTATTCATTTGAAAACTCTCAAGTGTTTTTGGCACGATCGCCTATTGGAACTAGAACAAAATGAATTTGGGTATGATATAATACAGCGGAGAATTTACCACTGGAGAGTTCATAGATGGGCTGTGATTTATAACGTGATGCAGCTCTTCTTCATCATTTTCCTATTATATCATGGAACATCGTATCTTGGTTTGTAGGTCCTTCTAAAGCGTGATAAGTATCTCACATTGTTTTGTAAATCAACCATAAGATCGTGTGATAAATCCAATATATGTGGGTATATCTTATTACATTCACCGTGATTAACCAATATATTTCAAGGGGGTGTACCACATCCATAATATGGTGCCAACAAACAGTGTAGAAGTCCATCCTGTTTAAGGATTATTACTAGGAAGTCGGAACTTGAAATAGTACTTACTAGAGAGACAAATAGAGGAACTTTTTTCTTTAAACTAATTATATTTTATCTCCCCAAATGTGACTCGTCTCATACTATTTTATTTCTTTGTAATAATCCAGATCTGCGAACGCTGAATCTCATCAAATACTATGCAAGCCTTATGAATCAGTCAAGTTTAGATTAGAGGCTTATGCACGTAACTCTACCAGTGAGCTGTTTGCACACACTTGATCAAATTTGAATAAAATGATCCGAAATCGAATTCTCGCTCCAATCAACTACATTAATCCAAAGGGTTGTTCTTCATATATTAAGCTTGAAGTTCTAATTTCTGTTTCTCATTTAACCCTCACTTCCCAACGGCGGATCCATTGTCAGGAGCAATTGTATGAGTCCTAAAAATATTTCTTATTCCTAAAAGTATAGGCTTGATAGCTTCGTAAGAGTGCTTATTATTCTTTCCTTCCAAGTCGTGTTCGCAAGCCTCCGATAGTTAATAATAAATGATAAGGGGATTAATTTTTTCTTATCATCTAGCGAAATACAATTGTGGATACTTTCTTAACATTTACTAAGCAACGCTAGAAGTTAACGCAGCATCTCTACCACAGCTCAGGCAGCAAGAAATTTGCAGCACCCATCGAAAACCGGCAGCCTACATGACAGGATCAAAACAATGAAGACGACATGATTTTGATAAATGGAAAAAAAAAAAGCCTTTTGGTGGGGCCGGCTATTGTATATAAGACACTGATGTCCTTTCTCCTTTGATCAGAAGGTGCGGACATTATCTGATCCCTCTTTGAATTCATCCCCAACAAAGATCATCCACATGGATCACGGTTTTTGACAAGTTCCTGGAGTTTTCAACTCCAACTTGCTCAAATTCGAAGTTTCGAGTAACTTCTATCATCTTTTTCTTTGGGAGAATGGACACCGGAAGTATTTTAACTTATGTACGGTGCTCATTTTAGTATCACAACTTTTCGTCAATTCATTTAAGTACCAAAATCAGAAAATAACGATCACTTAAGTATCTCCGGCAAAAAATTCCAGTTAAAGAAATTACTTGACTTTTATAATTAAAAATATTATATGATGTGGCTTTTTTTAACACTGAAGTGACCACATTTTCATTAAGATTGGCGTTAAAGTGATCACCTTTTAACAACGATTGGTACTAAAGTAATCATTTTTTTACAATTATTGGCATTGAAGTAATTACTTCTTAACTTGCTATATGATGTCCTTTAAGGGTTATTTATTGATTGGGTATGCCGACCAGTCACGTAAGATCAAGAAATTAATAAAATATGGCTACGTTAGAGTTCTGGCAACCTAAATCAAAGTTGGCACTTAAGTGAGTACTATACACAAGTTAAAGATGCTTCTGGTGTCTCTCTCCCATTTTCTTTTGTGGGTCGTGTAAATGTTATGGTAAGCTCTATCGTCTTTTGTCAATTGAAGTCCCCGAAGTTCAGCGATAGCATCTGGGGGTCCATAATTGGATGGAGGGGAATAGAGTGTTGTGAAAATCCCACTCCATGTCCATGAATAGGATTAACAACACTTCAACATATACTAAAAGGAAGAATTTGGGATCTTTGTGCTCCTTTGGGCGTAAAAGGGAAGATCTTTGTGTTCACAAGCACATTTAGAGACTCCTAAATTTTATCCCAACATTCCTTCCTTTTCTATTTCTAGCCATCATACAATCCTTCCTCAAAGTGAAAACGATACGACAGCATTATTTTAGGAGCCAAAAGGGCTATAGCTTTCAAGTACAATTATTTTTCCAAATTAAGCTATAAATCATTAAGAAGAGCGTTGAGAAATTAAAGAGAGACATGGAAAAGAAGAAAACTTACATGAGAGGCAATGAAATGGGTGACGATATCGAGAGCAATCCCCCGCCAAATAGTGCCGATGATGTAGCTGGACAAGTTTTGATGCTTCGTAGGCAGTTGAAGTGATAGGTTTTGGTGTTTATTTGTTGAGATGCACACATAAGTAATGTTAGATAAAGTTCTACCTTGGAGGATTTATTTGACATGAAGTAGTTAATATATCATAGTTAGCTTCATTGGTTTAAGCTTTTTGAGGGAACGTATGTTCAAATAGATATGTTGATAGGCTTATACTTAAGCTCCCTATTGACAATCTCTCTGTAAAGATATCAGGCTCTTGCTATGCTAATGGTTGATTCACAACCAACGTCATTTTTCAGGCAACCTTGATGATTTGGTCTGAAGCTTTCATGGTTCAATCTGGAGAAAGAGATTAGGAATGAAGGTGGGCATTCTTGTCATTGCTATCCGCACATACAACAAAGTGGAGATTCAAGTTGAGATATATTAAGTTGAGACATGTTAGTGCAGAAGGATATATGAAGTTAAGGCATGCGGTGACATATGATGGAAAGCTTGTTGACATGTATGTATGGGTTGTGTTAGAGAAAGTCTACATATCATGGTTGACTTGTGAAAGAAAATTTTCATTATGAAAGTATTTATAAACACACGTCTCTCATCTACCAATGAATATGTACGGATATTATTACACTAACAACAAGCCTAAAGATTATCTTTACATTTTTACACCACCAAATAAAGAAAAAAAATATAGCATATACTCTTTGTGCAAAAGAAATTTTATACAAGCAGCCTTTTATACATATTTGATTTAAGGAATATAACCATGCACTATTTCACATCACTGATGTATGCAGCCATTTGTGTAAATTTCATTTAAAGTGATTGCATATGTTACTACTAGCAAATAAAAATTTGCGAGAAAGCCCAAGTAAGAAGAATGAAGACCCATTGTCACTCTCTTTATTCTCATTCACAAACTCTGCTTTATTCACCATACAAACTTAAAATCCTCTGAACTAATGAAGTGTCCATTGTGAAGGACTAGCAGAAATGCGATTATTTGTTGGGCACTTCATATTCTTTTTACCGGGGAAGAACCGGAATGCTCTGTTCATTCCTGAAGAAATTACCAGGATCGACTTTGGTCTTTATTTCCACCAATCTGTTGAAGTTGCCCTTGAAGTACTTGACCCCATACACTTTCCCTTCCTCATAGCTCTCATCTCCGTTGTGGTTAATCCCCAAATCAAGGTCCCTATAATTCAAGAATGCTTCTCTCGGGTTCTTCGACACAAAGGGTGTCATGTAACGATAGAGCTTCCTCGTCAGCTCGATGTAGTGTTGGGCTGCTTCGTCCCCGTCCTCGTCCCAATTTGTCGCGTACTGCATTTTCCATAGGTTCCCAGCCCTATGCGGAAACGGGGTGTTGGTCGCGGGAATCTCGCCCATCTTGCCTCCGTAAGGGTTGAAGGTCAACATTGGCCTTTCGAGCTCGATCATCCTCCTCCAAATGAGCTCCAATCCGTCCTTTGGTATGATATGCTTCCCGTAGTCGGACTTTCTCTTCAAATGTGTCAAGACTTGTGGTGTGCGCGAAAGCAAAGCATCGACTGGAGTCCCAATCGGGAAATCGGTCCAGTAAAGCGTGGACTCGACCCAACTCATTTCGATGCAATCTGAGCTCCGCAAGCCCAGCTCAGGAAAACTAATGCTCATCAACGAAAGAAGCCTTTGAGCATCTCCAAGGAAAAGCGCACGAAACGTGGCTCTTATTGTTTTCTCTCCGGCGTTCGTTCCATTGACCACGTCCATAGTCAGCCTTATGAAGAGATCCTCATGCAGTTTGGGAGCCACTTGTTCCCACTTGTACACGACCTCGGTCACGTTTTGCTCCGACGTCCTTCGGACAAGGAAGACTGTCACAGTCTCAGGGACACGGACAAGGTTGATCTTATAAGCGAGGACAACACCAAAGCTTGCGCCACCTCCGCCTCTTATGGCCCAGAAAAGGTCTTCTCCCATGGATCCCCTATCCAGTATTTCCCCATTGACGTTGATTATGCGCGCGTCGACTATGTTGTCAACAGAGAGCCCGTACTTCCTCATCATGTTGCCATAGCCGCCACCACTGAAGTGGCCACCAACGCCCACCGTGGGGCAAACCCCGGCAGGAAAGCCATGGACTTTGCTCTTCGCAGCTATCCCATAGTAGACCTCCCCGAGGGTGGCCCCTGCTTGGACCCAAGCCGTCTCAGCCTCAATGTCGACCTCGACTGAGCGGAAATTGAGCATGTCAAGGATGAAGAAAGGCGAGGAGATGGAGACATAAGATATGCCCTCGTAGTCATGGCCTCCACTTCGGATCTTCATCTGGACCGAGAGCTTTCGGGCACAGATGATGGCAGCTTGCACATGAGACTCATGGAGTGCGGTGAGGATGAGAGTGGGTTTCGGCGTGTCGGAGGTATTGAAGCGCAAATTTCGTATGTAGGATAGAAGAACGGTCGAGTAAGAAGAGTTTGCGGGTGTGTATATGGCGGAGGTTATTGGGTACGAAGCTTGGGAATGGCTTATGAGGCATTGGGATAGGGTTTCGTTTGCAAAGGCTGCAGAAGGTGAAGAAAATGAAGCTGTGAACAGCACTTGGAGTAAAAAGAGAAAGAGGGTTTTGGAGTTTGGAAATGAAGTTCCCATTTTAGGGTTTGGTTCAAATGTGTTTGCTGGGTGAGAAATTTAGTTTTCCATGTGTTGGCCTTTTATAGGAAATGGGGCGGGCTAGGAATTTAGAAAAGAGAGAGAGAGTCGATGATAATCGACATGAGAAGATCTTACAAGCCACCTACAATCTTGACTGGAAAATTCCCAAGTACAAATCTTGAAAATGAAACAACCAACTTAGAAATAATTGGAGGGGACGTTCTTAGTTGACGATTCTAGTGACCTCATTAGTGGAGAAATTGGCTTTTCTTAATTCGTTTCAGTTGCTTCATAGATACTTGCGCAAGGACATGCACTTCTGGGGCTCTTATCCTTACGATTATTGATTGAGGTCAAAACTTGGAAAAAGTCAACTTACGAAAAGTAAGAGGGTCAACATTCTCAGTTGGTGATTATCGTAACCTCATCGATGGAGAAGCTGGCTTTGCTTAATTCAATTTCGGTTGTTATACAAATACTAGCGCAATGATATGCGCTTCTCGAGCTCTTATCGTTAAAACTTTCGAGGTCAAAACCTTGAAGATATATCGCATCAGCATTCAAAACTTGCATGAGATATTTGCTCGCCATCCGCATTGCGCATTTCTGACTTTCGCTTTATTTTTCATGAGTTTTTCAACGCCCTCTCGAGGATCAGTTCCTTATCGGATCCAAATTCATTTTGTCGTAGTTTCTATACAGCCCACATAAATAATTATTCATTTGAAAATTCTCAATTATTCTTGGTACGGTAGCCGATAGGAACTAGGACAAAATGAACTTGGATATGATATGATACATCGGAGAATCGATCTCTTGCGAATTCATAGATGGGCTGTGATTTATACCGTGATGCGGTTCTTCTTCATCACTTTCCTGTTAAACCATTATAAATCGTGGCTCAGTTAGTAATTCCCTCTAAAACGTGATAAGTATGCTCACATTATATTGTAAATCAATCATAACATCGTGTGATAAATCCAATAAATGTGGGGATATTTTATCACATTCACCGTGATCAAACAATTTTTACATTCATCACATTTCACGGGGGTGTACCAAATCCATAATATGGTGCCAACAATCAGTGTAGAAGCCCTTCCTATTTTAGGATTTTTTACTTGGAAGTCGGAACTTGAAAAAATACCAACTAAAAAGACAAATAGAAGCAATTTTGTTTCTTAAAACTAATTATATTTTATCTCCACAAATGTAATCAGTCTCATACTTTTCTTTAATTATCCTGATGTGTGAGTATTGAATCTCATAAAATATCCTGCAAGTCCTATGAATTGGTTAAGTTTAGAATTGTGGCCGGTGGAGGTAGCTTTGCTAGGGAGCTGTTTGCATTCACTTGATCAAATTTGAAGATATAATCCTAAATAAAATTCTCCCAATACCCCAATCAAATACGTCAATCTAAAGGGTTGGTCATATCATATGATCCTTGAAGTTCTAGTTTCTATTTCTCATTTAACTTCACTTCCCAACAGCCGATCCATTGTGGCTGGAAAATTTTTATAGGGAAAAGTATCCAAAAAAGGTCTTATACCTATTGCATTTTTATCAATTCGATCCTAAACCTTTCAAATAGACTAATTTAGTTCTAATTTTTTTTACATAATTCAATCAATTCAGCCAATTTAGACCAGAAATTATAGACATGGAATGGTCAATATTGACATGGACATTTGTAAATAATTTTTCAAATTTTCACTTTTTTTAAAAAAAATTCTTTTTTCTTTCCTTTCTTTTTATTTGGATTGTCGCCGGTTGCCGGCCATGGCCGGCACTTATTAATCCTTAAAGTATGGGCTTAACAACTTTGCAAGATTACTTATTAATCCTTCTTTTGAAGTCGTGTTTGCAAGCTTCTGTTAGTTAATAATAAAATAATGAGGGGATTAATTTTTGTTATCATCTAGCAAAATACAAATGTGGATACTTTCTTATCATTTTCTAAGCAACGGTAGAATTTAATGCACCAGCTCTACTACAGCTCACCTTAGCTCAGGCAGCAAGAAATTTGCAGTACCCACCGAAAATTGACAAACTTCATGACAAGACCAGAACACTGAAGACCACATGATTTTGATATATGGATGAAAAGATATATTTTAGTGGGGCCGGCCATTGCATAAAAGACCCTGATGTCCTTTCTCCTGAAATCAGAAGGTACAGACATCATCTGATCCCTCTTTGAATTCATCTCCGATAAGGAATTCACATGGATCACGGTTTGTGACAAGTTCCTGGAGTTTTCACCTCCAACTTGTTCAAATTCGAAGTTTCAAGTAAATTCTATCATCTTTTTCATTGTCGGTCGTTTAAATGTTATGGTAAGCTCTATCATCTTTTGTCTAGTGAAGTCGCTGAAGTTCATGGAGAACGTCAGGGGGGTCCTTGATTGGAAAGGGGAGAATAAAGTCTTGAGAAAATCCTAGTCCATGTCCATTAATAACCTCAACAAAACTTCATCATATACTTAAAGGAAGATTTTGGGATCTTTCTGTTCCTTTGGGCATAAAAAGGAAAAAAAAATATCTTTGTACAAGCACATTAAGAGACTCCTAAGTTTTATCCCAACATCTTCCCTTTCTATTTCTAGCCATCATATATTCCTTCCTTAAAGTGATAAATGAAGCGACAGGATTATTTTAGAATCCAAAAGGGTTATAGCTCTCAGGTACAATTTCTTTTCCTAATTAATTTATAAATGATTAAGAAGAGCGTTCGGAAATTAAGAGAGAAATAGAAAAGAAGTAAACTTAAATGAGAGGCAATAAAATAGTTGATCATGTTGAGAGCAATCCCCCATCAAACGGAGCCGATGATGTGGCTGGACAAGTTTCGATACGGTGAAGGCAAAAGAAGTGGTTGGTCTCGGTATTATTTGTGGAGATGTGCATGTAAGTTTTTTTTTTTTGGTAAGGATTTGCATGTAAGTTATGTTAGACAAAATTCCACTTCCTAGGATTAGTGTGGTACGGAGTAATTAATATATTGTAGTTGGCTCAAATTCATTAGCTTAAATTTTCTTAATGAATATATATTCAAGTAGATATGTTGACGAACTTGAACTTGAACTCACTTTTAGCGACCTCTCGTGAAGACATCGGGTTTTTGCTATGTCGATAGTTGATTTGTGACCAATGCCATTTTTCAGGAAACCTTGATGATATGGTCTAGAGCCTTCATAGGGAGAAAGAGATTAGGAATGAAAGTGAGCATTCCTGTTGTGGTCGGCACATGCAACAAAGTGGAGATTTAAGTAAGGATGTGTTAAGACATGTTTTTGACAAAAAAGAAAAAAAAAGGAAAAAGTTAAGACATATTGGTGCAGAAGGACACATGAATTAAGAGATAGTAGACCCAAAACACTGAGCTTGCATATGATGGGAGCATTGTTCATGCATGTATGGGTTGCGTTACAAAAAGCTTTACGTCGAAGAACTAATGGGTTTGAAATATTTAATGCATTATAATTTATTCATAACTCATTAATTTAAACTTTTAAATAAAAGTGAATCCAATTATATATGTTGATGGGCTCGAAGCTTGTGCTTCCCCTCTTGGCGATTTCCTAGGTTAAGTTGTCAGATTTTTGCTACGTACTCTAAACATTATTCATCTCATATTATTCTTTTAAGTTCTAGTTTCCACTTCTCATTTAACCCCGCTGCTCAACAGTCAATACACTTTGAAACGATCCCATGCTTGGTAAATATGGCTTGTATTTAGTGCATTTTTTTAATATCAATCTATAGATCCATATTCCATGCCAATTTGAAAAATCTCATACTAAGAAAACAGACGGAGGAATGAGGACACAGAGAACCGACGACTAAGGTCGGGTGAGTGAATGCTATTCCGTAAGAGTTTCACATGGACCAGTACACTGCTTCCCTTTAAGTTGACCGTATGAATTGGCAAATTATCCCACAGACCCGGTGGATTGCACTAAAACCGGATCTAGATAGGTCGATCTGATGGGGTTCCCGTACAATGCATATGGCAGGAGAACACTAGGAGTGCTATAACTTTCGTACGGTACTCACTTTGGCGCTAAAACTTTTTTTTCACTCATTTGAGTGCCACAAATTTTAAAAAATATTCACATGAGTGCCACTTCCGATTTAGCCGTCGGAAAAGCTGATGTGGCTACCGGTGAATAATATTTTAATATATTTATTAATTTTTTGGAATTTTTTCGATTTCTTTTTTTTCTTTTTTTTCTTTAAGGCCGGCAAGGGTCACTAGTGACCCTCGCCCTGGGCCACTAAGGCTCGGGGAGAGGTCGGTGAAGCTCGGCCGGCCGCTGGCGAAGGCCGTCGCGGCCTCACCCACGACTGGCGAGGGTCTTGCTAGCTAGATCTGAGTGCTAGCTGGCGAGACACTCGCTAGTCGCGAGCGAGACTGCAACGGCCTTAGTCGACGGCCATTCAACCTTCGACGGCCTCGCCCCGAGCCTTCATGGCCTAGGGCGAGGGTCAATGATGACCCTTGTCGGCCCTAAAAAAAAAGGGTAAAAAGAAGAGAGACAAGATTAGAAGAAACGATGTTGTTTTGCACGAAGAATCCACGTTGGCCGGCGAGGGTCACCGCCGAAAACCACGTCAGCGTAGAAAATTATTTATAAAAATGGAAAATCATTAAAAAAAAAAGTCCATGTATGCATTTTGGCCAAAAGTGTCACTTAATTGAATGATTTCACTCTGATTTGGCACTCAAGTGAGAGAAAAAAAAGTTTTGACATCAAAATAAGCGTCATACGAAAGTTATGGCACTCCTAGTGTTCTTCCCCAATGCATACGCATCATTCATTACGGTACCAATTCAGAATAATTTTTGCACCGGTGACATTCCGTGTTTTCTGTTGTTTTGTTTTCTTCTATTATTGTCCTTTTTCTGAAGTACCTCTTATTAGTTACCGTAGAATAATTTTGCATGATTGCTGTCATTTTGCCCAGGTTCCAATTGTCAGTGTCGATGAAGTTAAAAGAAGAGATGAAACGCGATATTTCTACGTTCGGTGGTGTAGATTTGAGGCGGTACTTTTCATGGACACTTCGTGCGTTTATCATATAGCTTTAAAATGTTCTATCTAAGCTTCTTTTATATATGCACAAATTAATGATAATAAAAAATTAATGTCCCATGCGTACATGTTAATCTTTCGAACGCAAGACGACGAGGAACCGGTCAACTCAATTTGTACCAAAAATCATGAAAGCCACATTGTACCATGTGCAGATAATTGGAAAAGGCCAGAATACCCTCACCTTTAGGTGGAATTTACCCCAAGTTAACCTCCAATCATAGAATGATCTCATTTTTTAGACCTAAGTAGGTTTTTAAAAGATTCAAGATTAAAGAAATAAACAAGAGATCTATCTGAAAACGAAAGAGCCTATAATATTACCTATCATATTTCTTGATTGGTAGAGAAAAAAAATATTCACATATTAACGAGGGAAGCAAGGTGTACAGATACTTACATATTAAAATAGGGACCGCAGTCTGATAGGACACTTCACCGAGGGACTGCTGCAGATGACCCTCGCAAACGGGCAATCACCCGGATATAAAGGGAAATTAAGAAGGAATACATGAAAGCCAAGTCAATGATAATAAATAAAAAAATAAAGTCCTATGCGCACATGTTAATCTTCCGAACGCAAGACCACGAGGAACCGGTCAACTCAATTTGTACCAGAAGACATGAAAGCCACGTTGCACCATGTGCAAATACCCTAAAAAGACCAGAATACCCTCATCATCATTTCAAATTCCTAATAAGCTATGGACAGAAATCTAGAAACTACAAACTCATCCAAGAATCAGATTCTTTATGTGGAGCATGTGCAACGAGGGTCTTCCTACGCAATGTAACCTCTACAAGAGAAGAATCGTACCTAATATGCTTTGTCCAATATGCGTGCAAGCTCCAGAGTCCACAGAACACCTGTTTATACTATGCCGGTGGACACAAAAATTCTGGTCAGACTTCAAATTAGACATACCCACTGATCCAACGCTAATTACTAGAGCAGATAAATGGGTCGCAGACTACCTAACGTCAGGAGCTTCTCAGCAACAAAAGGCTCTGTTTTCCACTACTCTGTGGCTGCTATGGAAGGCACGCAACGGACGAATCTTTCAAGGGCGACAACCGAACCCGAGGTACATTAAGCAAGATGCCATAATCAGTGATCAGATCTACCAAAAATGGGCGTCTACTAAACCAGCAACAACAGAAAATCAACGCATACCTACTGAGCGATGGGTGCCTCCCGAACGCGGCTCTGTCAAGATAAATACAGACGGCTCTTGGTCTGCCTCTAATATGGAAGGCTCGGTCGCCAGAATCTACAGAGGAAGCGACAGCGAGTTCATCAGCGGCTTTACGACGAAGATCCATGCCCATTCGGTCGAAATCACCGAAACCCTAGCTATTAGGTCTATTCTTTGGTGGTGGACAGAAGCCGAAGACTTCATTTTTGACTAGGGAAGCCTTCGACAGAACAAAACTTTGCTACACGTGACAATATCTAGCGACAACAAGGCTATGGTGGAGCAAATCCTAAGCCGGGTAGAGCTGGGGTGGGCTGCTTATATTTGGTACAAGATTGCCACCTACTGTTGGCCCAACTTCCACAAGTCCACTTAATTTTTGAGCTGAGGGAGTCCAACGAGGTAGCGGATTGGATAGCCACAAATCACCAGGCTGGAAGACTTCCCCAAAATTGGGTGTCGATGCCCCCTCACTCGCTAGTTTCACTTTTATGCTTAGACTTTTGCAATGAGTGTAATTCTTCTTCTGGTTGATAATCAATGAAGTGTTTTCCTGACCAAAAAAAAAAATCACTCAAGAACCGGACTAGTCTTCAATTTTAAAATCAGGTTTTCATTAGACCACACAAGTGATCACTTTCATTGGACCACTCAAGATCACTCAAGACCATTTCCATTGGACCACTCAAAAACCGGACTAGTCCTCAATTTTAGAATTGGGTTTTCATTAGACCACTCAAGAACAAGTCCTCAATTTTAGAATTAGGTTTCCATTGGATCACTCAAGAATCAGACTACTCCTCAATTTTAGAATTGGGTTTTCATTAGACCACTCAAGAACGAGTCCTCAATTTTAGAATTGGGTTTCCATTGGACCACTCAAGAACTGGGCTAATCCTTAATTTCAGAATTGGGGAACTAGATCAGTTTCTCAATTCTATTATGGGAAATCATAGTGATTTCTCAATTCTATTGTGGGAAATCGGTCTGGAATTGGGAATTATATTATGAGAAATCGGTTCGGTTCCCAATAATAGGAATTGGGAAATGGGTCCACTTTCTAGTTCCAATCTAGGTACCGGTTTGCCGAGCTAGGTACCAATTTGCTCGAGAATCAATCATCCCAAAATCAATCGCCCCTAATGAAATCTAAATCACATGTATGCTATGTTATAATTTAAATGCAATGCAACCTATACGCAATTTTAATGACATGAATTATGATTAACTATGAACTAGCCCTATTATTCAAGTATGAGAGATTACTATTTTTTTGTTTTTTCTTTTTATTAAACTAAACTATATGTAATGCATGACATGCAATTATTAATTTACATGACATGAAACTAAACATATGATTACTAAACGAAGTGGATATTATGAAACTAATTAATTCTATATGAGGTATGCATGTGAGAAATGGTCAAATTGCTTCTCTATGCCTCCCACCATTCTTTCAATCAATCACCAGATTAATCCCATCAATTCTACAGTTATTCCAATAAATGTGAATGGGCGATTCTTCCACGCACGGTGAAATCATCACGGCCTGAGCTTTCTCACCATGAATTGCCCAGCTATTGATTTCCTCCTTGGTGACAGACTCGAGAAGCTGAGCCTTATGAGCATCTTAAAGTCTAGACACGATGACTGTGAACGAGTGATTCTTCTACGCACAATGACCAACCACCACAGGACCGCAAATTTGCAATCGAAACACGAGAGAAATAATGGGTTTGTTTAACTATTAACACAAGCCAAAAAGAGTAAAACAAACTATTTAAATTTTCTTGCCATCTCCTAGAATCATTCTTTTTATAAAAGTATCCTTGATGACGTCTACAATGCAGAAAGATGCATAGCAATAATCGACTTGTTCTGCCGAATGGTTAAACAAGAAGCTCTCCATCAGATATTGCTAAATTTGACAAAGCATAAAGTTTCTTATTTATTTATTTGATAATACCTAGGCAAGTCTACACGACAACTCGGAAAATTCTATGAACCTAAACGCCAACTTTTCTTAATTCTTAAAGAGATTTGCATTCTAATGAAGCATGCGAAGAAAGAAAAAGGAGTAGCCAAATACATGTCTGCTTAGCAGAAATTCATACCGACGTTTGTTGTGCTGTCTATTTGCTTTAGTTTTATGTCGAGAGGTATTCCATTTCTGGAGACCACCCCGGAACAGTTAATATGCAATGGCGGTACCTTCGGAGACTGCGACCCTTCCTATCTTGGAACGAAAGTAGTTCTTTCGTCTCTAATCAAGAACACTGCTGGGACAGCTACGACTACTATGAGCAATCGCCTTTTGCTGATGCGGTCTGCTACGCCATGGGGCATGCAATGGGACGCTCTCGGAAAATGAATGCAGTATGTGCCTGACGTCTGCGAAAATGCAATTAGAGAACAATTGCCCGATGAGAATGGGGCTCAGCTCCAGCTTCACGATTGCAGAATGAGGTATGAGCAGTACCCATTTATTGAGTATGAATTGTTCACGTCAGCCAAGCAAGGATTCGCCGCTAAGAATCTGGAGTAATAATTTGAATGTCATAATAACCGATCTTCTTGTGCTTCGCACTGGCTTTCTTGATTTATTGGAGCACTAAATTAAGGATAATTGCAATGTCTCTGTTCGAGATTGCAGAACCGTACCTCTAGTCCCAAGAATTGTGATTACTCACTCTACTACTTTTGTTATTTGCGCTAGTCAGAAGTGGAGTCATGCACTTGAACCAGGACCCACATATTGACAACTAAATGTGATTCTTGATATTATTTGATGACAATTTAATTTCTTGCTTGCAATTTTTAGAGATTTTACGCTCTCTTCTCTCACCGTACACACACACACACAAGAGAATTACTTCCTCTTTCGTTATTCCTTTTTTTTTTTTTTTTATGTTTGTAACATGCATGTCCTCTCAGCAAGTTGTGCATGTATTTTGGTTGAAGAAAACTTCTGTAACTTCATTACCGGTCCCCTCCAAGGGAGCTTTGAAAGTTGTGGGCTGGGCTTGGGCGAAGCCTTTTCCTGTGACCCAAGTCTATAAAACCCAACATTGCCACTCGCACATGACGAGCTTTATTACAGAATCTCCCTACTCGTATATCCCACCTAGATAGAAATACTTATCATTCGACCGCAATATTTCAACGGCTCAATTCATACAGGCATATTGGTTGTGCAACTGACGAGTACACTTACAGCTCTACAATAGATAATCTCGATGTACCTATACTCAATTCATTAATAAATTCAAGCATCTTCAATCCCTTACAAAACGTGCTTTTGACCTTATCATGTATTCATAATCAGGTAATCACCACTTAAGGTTTTCACGACCTTCCCAAAGGTGAATCACTATGGGAAATCTATTGGATTACTAAGCAAGCAAATACTTGGTGCGTATTTTTGCAAGCTCATATCAATCACAATTTTGCACTTTTAATTTGATCATGTAAAAATACAATTCAATTTAATTCAAGTTGCCACTAATCTGTTATAGATCGAGTAAAAACCTAAGTAAAATGTGAGAAAACACTTTACTTTTGTGAATTAAAGATTTTATGGATACGGAAAGTTTTTTTTTTGTTGGGTTTAAAATGTAAGTACCAATCTTTAAGATGATATACAAGAGCTTAGGGGTATTCTCTAGCATTACGCAGATAACTAAGGTTCCGTTCATTTAACAGAAAATGTGATGTTTTCGAAAAATATTTTTTGGGAGGTCATTTTCTAGGAAAATGTAATTATTTTTCGGTGTTCGGGTGAAACCTGAAAATAAAATGGAAAATATTTTCCGTTGTTCGATAGGGAAAATATTTTCCTCTATACACTCTTTTTCAATAATTTTATTAGTATTTTATTTTTAAAAATTGATGATTTATTAATTTTTAAACCATCGATTTTTATCTTTTTTTTTTTTTTTCTTTGTTTCCTCTTTTCCCTTTTTTTTTGGTTGAATTCCTCTTGTTCTCCCTTGGCCGGTTGTTGGCCATGGTGGTGGCCGACAATCAGCCACAGACAAGCCTCGAGCTCGTTGGCAAGGTGAGCTCAGGTTCATTGCTCGCCAGACGAGCACGAACCCTAAGCTCGAGGCTAACAAGCTAGAGCCTTCGGCTCACTAATTTGGCAAGGCCCAAGACCGGCGAGCTCGATGCTCACCAAATCGGTAAGCTCGAGTGTGTGAGCTCGCCGACCTTGAGCCTCACTAGGTTGGCGAGCCAGAGTGATCGGGTGAGCTTGCCGACCTCAAGCTTGGGGCTTGCACTTTCCAATCTGGTGAACCTCAAGCTCACCGACCTTGAGCCTCACCAAATTGGCAAGTTGAAGGCTTTGGCTCGCCGATCGAGCGAGGTTGATGGCCTCAAGGTTGCTGACAAGTCTGAGCTCACCTTGCTAGCAAGCAACGACCTAAGCTCACCCACCTCTGGCGACCTTATGCTTGCTTATGATCGATCATTGGCCATCACCATGCCCGGTGACTGGCCAAGGAAGGAGGGAAACAAAGGAAAGGAAAAAAAGAAATATAAAAAAAAAAAAAGAAAAAGTGAAAAAGAAGAGAAAAAGATAAAAGAAAAATAAAAAGATAAAAGAGAAAAATAAAAAGAAAATAAATTAATAATAATTCGAAGTTTTTAGAAAAGAATAAAATAAAAAAGAAGGAAATGGGGACTAAAAGGGGTGTGTGATAAGAGAGGGTGATTATGGAAAATGTTTTTCCTAACTTGAAAAGTAGAAAACATTTTCCCTCATCTTAAAAGACTTTTTTGCTTCATGGAAAATATTTTTCTTGATGAATTTATTTTCCATAAAATGAACGTCAAAAAATATTTTCTTGGAAGATATTTTCTGTGAAATGAATTGAGCCTAAGAATGTGAAAAAATGATATGAGAGAGTTTCCATATAGAGGAACAACCAAAATGTTGGAGCCACTAATCATGAAATGAGAAAGAATCACAAATTAGAATGGCTTACCTTGAATGCATGCTTCACGTGGTGCTTTACATAAATCACCCGATGCCCTATTTACGTGATATTTACGTAATTGGAAAACTGGTGACGAGAGCTTTCTAATGAACTCAATAGTGACGTAGTAAATTGAACAATGGAGGGTCCGAGATTTTGGCTTAATCGGGGTAGTATACTCGGTTCTACGAAGCGGATATCTTCTTGGCCATTAAAAAAAAAAAATCATCATTTACCATTACCAAGAGACTAGAAAATTCTCGTGCAATTTCGAGAACTCTCATTGTTATCACGGGCATTGAGACTTTATAGGTTCAAGAGAAATTTGACCATATTTTCAACGATGATTTTCCATGTCCTGATCGTTCAATGGACTCGATATCTATTGCGATGAAAGCTTGCAACCTCTAATTTTACAATATATACTGTTAAGGATTAGAAATTACAAACTTCTCGATAGCGCCAAAAACGACCATTGATCCTAAAGGATCAAGAAGGACCATCGGAATTATGAGGCAACCATAGAAAAGGATTCCATGTGTAGAAAAAACAAAAGTTTAAAGCATGCTTCAATCCTAACTTTTCGATCATGGGTCAAACGCTGGCCAATCTCTTAATTCTGGCAATTTAACGGAAAATGTACTTAATTAATAAAATATATTAGAGAGTGCGCATTTGAAAAATGTACTTAATTAATTTTCAAAGTGCCTTAGAAAGTGTTGTTTCCATTTTTTAGTAACAAAGCAAGGGGTTATGAACAAGTAGTAACAAGATCTTAATCATATAGTCTGGAACACGATAAACACATTCACATGAAGCATCCTAAGATAACCAGCACAAACTTAAAACCTGAACATTGCCTGTTGCTCCATTAATTACAAAGTACCATCTTGTTATTGTATTGAATGGACCTAAGCCCAACCGTTCTTCCTGTCTTTCTAGGAGCAAAGTGGTGGAATACTTTGCTCGTGCCGGAAAAAAGTTGAGTGGATCGACAGCCGTCTTCACAAGCACCAACCTATCGAAATTATTCTTGAAGTACTTCTTTCCCCAAACACTCGCTTGCTCATAACTCGTGTTGCCTATCACATTGTTCGTTCCAATGTCAAGATCCCTGTAGTTTACATAGGCCTCCCGAGGCGATTTCGACACATATGGGATCATGTAACCGTAGAAATTGCGTATCCAATTCACATGCTTTGGAGCAACCTCGTTGCCTCCATTGGTCCAGTCCGTAATGTACAGGATCTCGTACAGAACCCCAGCCCTGTGAGGGAAGGGAATGGCAGATTCAGAAATTTCGGCCATTTTCCCGCCATAGGGGCTCCAAATCATTATAGGCACCCCTTCATCTTCCTCAAAGAACCTCTCCCACATCCCCTCTATGCCACTCTCAGGGATTGGCTCCTTCACATAATCCGATTTGTCCTTGAAGAATGATTTGGTGTTGGAGCTCCTGTTGAGCAAGACTTCCAAGGGCGATCCCCTCTCAAACCCAGCGAAGTAGAGGACCGACTCAATCCAGCTCATCTCAATGCAGTCCTGTCTCGTGACGTTGAGCTCGGGGAAGCCGCTCTTCATCACCTCCAGGAGAGCGTCGACCCCACCGAGGTAAAGGGTGCTGAAAAAGGCTTTCATCGTCCTCGTCCCGTAGGGGCCGGAGTTGTCGCTCAGCAAGATCACCCGCATGAATAGGTCATCGGGGAGCTTGTTCGCAACTAGTTGCCATTGGTGCACAAGCTTCGTCGCATTTTGCTCCAATGTCCTCAGGGGCGAGAACACTGTCACGGTCGATGGCACCGGGACCAGCTTGACTTTCCAAGATACTACCACACCAAAGCTGCCGCCGCCTCCGCCTCTGATCGCCCAGAATAGATCTTCCCCCATGGATTCTCTATTCTGGAGCTGACCTTGGGCATCGACCAACTGTGCATCGATTACGTTATCAGCAGCGAGGCCATATTTGCGCAGCATCATGCCGTAGCCTCCCCCACTGAAATGGCCGCCGACACCAACCGTGGGGCAAACGCTGGCTGGGAAGCCAAGGGTTCTGCTCTTCTCGGCAATCCTGTAGTAAAGCTCACCAACTGTGGAGCCCGATTCGACCCACGCAGTTTTATCCTCGACATTCACGGTGACTGATCGAAGATTCACCATGTCAATGATCACAAACGGGACTTCCGACAAATATGAAAGGCCCTCGTAGTCATGACCACCACTTCTTATCCTGATCTGGAGTCCATACCATCGGGAGCAGAGGGTGGCAGCTTGGACGTGGCAGACATGGAGCGGCGTCACGATGAATAAAGGTTTCGGAGTGGAAGGAGTCAAAAAGCGCAGGTTCTGTATGGTAATGTCCAAGACAGAACAGTACGAAGAGTTGATTGGAGTATAAACGAATTCAGAGATTGCAGTTGTGTTTTCGCAGTGAGAAGAGAGGCATTGCAGGAAATCCTCAGGAGTGCTCGTAGCAAAAGCTATCAAAGGAGCAGAAAGGAGAAGGAGACATGCCAAGGAAAGATGGTGCAAAGTGAAATTTGCCATCTTCATCATCTCTTGAGCTTGCATTGCCAACTGCATTAAGCGGGCCTCATTTATAGATCATGCGAGGGCACCATCCGCGAAAGTGGATCGTTGATTCCCCGCTGCCCTTCCAATTGGTAACACGCGAAGGTGAAGAAAGTAGTCTACACGAGCATAGGGTTTGACTTTCTATTAAAGAGAGACGATGGCTTTAAAGATAATATTTGCTGTCATGGGAGAATCATTTAGACCCCTTTTGGGTAATCATCTCTGCAATTGAAATGTGAACCTAAGAAAATGCCATACCTTGCCTAGAGGATGTTTTTAAAATGATAAAAGAAAGCACAGACAAGGTCACATGATTCAATGGTGTGAGTCAGTATCTATCTCAAACCAGAATACATTTGTCTCTTCTTGGTTTTTGTTCACATCCGCCTCCGACTTATGGGTATGTTCAACAATTAGACAATCTCAAATTTGTGGCAAAAATTTAAAAAAAAAGAAAAAGAAAATCTTGCTGAGTTTTATTTTTCCTATTATTACATGAAGATATTATTCGATAAATTGCTTTCTTAAATCACGTTATCCACGGATACATATTACAGATGCATCATTTTTTTTCTTTTCTTTCGATTCTATTTTCCTACACACAACAGCAACAAGTGCTTGAGATGATTACCCAAAAGGGGTCTAAATTATTATCCTTGGCTTTTCTTTCGATTCTTTTGGGTAATCATCTCTGCAATTAGTATTAATCCCCTATCTTTTCAATTTTTATTTTGATGTTATATGGTTATTTTGTTATTGGAAAGGTTGCCTTTCATTTTAGCTTTTTTGGGAATTATTTATAAAAAAAAATTCGGAATTTTATTTTTTAAATAAAAAAATTAATTAAATTTTATTTTATTCCAAATTTTCTATACGTGTCTTTTCAAGACAACTTTTGAAATCATACTGGTTTAGTTTGCAACTTTCTCGAAGGGTTATATTGATTCATTTTGTAACTTCTTTTGAAAAGTTACATTTGTTTGTTGTGTAAGTTCTTTTGAAGAGGTGCCTATGTTTATATATATATATGTTAGTTTTGAAAAAACCATGGATTACAATTTCGTGCCCTCTTCCCAAAATTGCAGTCAAGATTTTCTATTGTTTTCTAGAGAGGCCCTAGAGAAATACTAAAATTGCTATCTAGTATTCTCATTTAAGACTTTATTGTATCCTGGATGATATTTGCCGGTGACCATTAGCAACTTCGTGGGGCAAATAAATCTTTAAAGAAAGTGATATCACGCCTCACAATCCATTGTGATTGCTCTATTGATTTGAACACACATCGACTTCATTGTTCTACCCAAGTATGAAGAAGATTTTTTCTAACACAAGGTATCCTAAAAAATTCATAATGAAAGCGCCACTTGTGGCATCCCTTTTTCATAAAATAGCAAAATACTTTTACTCATTTACTTTTCAAATATATTCATTTATTAAGTGATTTTCAAGAACATTTGGTTGAGGACATACCTAAGCATTCCAAACAAGCTCTTCTTTGCCCAAATACAGTATGTTGAGGAGTCACAAAAATGGTCAGTTGCCTTGTTATTTCCTTTTCGTTGTAGAGCTCTTTAACTAATTAGATAGATGCATCCTCAGTCAACTCTAAGAGCCTTAATTCTTTTGTCTAATTGATTTCTACTTAAGCAAATCTTAAAGCATTCAAATGAATTAGACTTACGTAAAATCAAATAGACATGTGGAAACTGCATATAATCATCAACGAATGTGCTTAAGTAAAGAGATTTGTGTCTTGCCTCATATTCATTGTGCCACGTATATCTGAGTGGATTAATTGTAAGAGATATTTAGCTGTGATTCCCTTTCCAAAATAGTTTTCTAGGTGTTTGTCTGGTGAAGTTATCTGCAATTGAAATATAAAACAAAGAAAAAGGTCATACCTTGGTTAGAGAATATCTTTAGAACTGATAAAATATGCATAGACAAAGTCACATGATTCGATATTATTCATCAGCATCTATCTCAAACTGGAATAAATTTGTCTCTTCTCGGTTGGAGTTTGCATCGGCCTCCGCCTTATGGGTATGTTCAACAATTCGACCATCTCGATTTTCCCAAGTTGCTTTGGCCAAAATAAATAAATAAGTAAAAGAAAATCTTGCTG
The DNA here is from genome assembly GCA_014182895.1 of Angophora floribunda. Classification (NCBI taxonomy): domain Eukaryota; kingdom Viridiplantae; phylum Streptophyta; class Magnoliopsida; order Myrtales; family Myrtaceae; genus Angophora; species Angophora floribunda. The sequence goes on from CM024708.1 coordinate 12,762,982, forward strand.
ATTCTATTATTACGTGTAGATATTATTCAATAAATTGTTTTCTTAAATCAAGTTATCCACGGATACATATTGCATATGCATCATTTTTCCATTTTCCTTCAATTTTATTTTCTGTACACAATTGCAACAAGTGCCTAAGAGACCAGATATCCTGAAATGTTCATGATGAGAGCGCCACTTATGGTGTCCTTTTTTCTATAATAGCAATATGATTTATTTTTTCATATGGTTTACAAATTTATTCATTTATTGAGTGATTTTCGATGAGACTTGGTTAAGGGCATACCTAAGCATTTCAAATAAACTCTACATTCCATTGATGAGTCCCAAGAATGGTCAGTTGCCTTATTATTTCCTTTTCGTTGCAAACCTCTTTAAATGATCAAATAGATGTGTCCTCAATCTGCTCTAAGAGCCTTAATTCTTTTATCTAATTGATTTCTACTTAATCTAAGTACATCTTAAAGCATTCAAATGCATTAAAATTACGAAAAATCAAATAGACATGGGCAAACCACGTATAATCATGAATCAACGTGACTAAGTAAAGAGATCCGCGTCTTTCCTTATATTCATTATGCCACCTATATCTATGGATTAATGCAAGAGGTATTCAGCTATGATTCCCTTTCCACAAAAGTTTTCTTGGCGTTTTTATGGTGAGGTAATTATCAATAGTGGTAATTCATCCAGGCGCTGAGATCCTGGAGTGCGGAGACCTTTAAGAATGTTATCCGCCAAATAGACCCTCTCAAGAGGAAATTAATAGATTTAATGAACGCTGATGACAGGGCTTCAATGGGGGAGGAATATGGGCAGATTGTGGGACAAATAGAAGACTTATGGAGACCAGAGGAAATGTATTGGAGTATGCATTCCAGAGTAAATTGGTTGAAATGGGAGGACATAAATACTAAATTTTTCCACACTACAACCATTCAACGTAGGCAACGAAACATAATTTCTTTTCTCAGGATAAATGATCAGATTTGGAGTCAAGACCCTACTGTTCTAAGGAACCACATTTCAGCATTTTATAAATCCTTGTACTTGTCGGTGGGGGATAGAGATTACGCTCCAATACTAGAGCAATGTCCTCAGATTATCACAAGGGAGATTAATACAACCTTAATGAGACCTATTACTAAGGAAGAAGTGCATCTAGCAGCCTTTCAAATGGGACCTACCAAGGCACCAAGGCCGGATGGACTGAACGGGTTATTATACCACAGTAATTGGCCTATAGTCCAGGATGACATTTTCAAAATGGTGGATTCCTTCTTTGAAATAGGCATTTTCAACCCTGAAATGAACAATACCCAATTGACCCTAATCCCTAAAGTCCTAAATCCCGAACATATCTCCCAATACAGACCTATCAGCTTTTGCAACTTTAATTACAAATCAATGCAAAAGTTATGGCGAACAGATTAAAACCTTGGCTCCCAGAACAAAGTGCTTTCATCAAAAGGTAGGCAAATCCAAGACAACTATTTTATTGTGCAAAAGGTCCTACATCAGCTACGGACTAGGAAAAGGAAAAAGAAATTCCAAGCGGTGCTGAAGCTGGACATGTAAAAAGCTTATGACAGGGTGGAATGGGATTTCCTATGTGACTACATGCTGAGAATTGGTTTTTTTGACAAATGAGTTTCCCTTATTAAATGGTGTATCTCATCAGCATCTTTCAACATAAAAGTAAATGGTGAATTTACAAAACATTTTCAGCCATCTCGTGGGATTAGACAAGGTGATCCTTTATCCCCCCTACTTGTTCATTCTTATGGCTGATGCATTATCAAACCTTATGTCCAAAGTAGTGTTGGATGGAACTATCAAAGAGATAAAGCTCAATCCTCACTGTCCTACCTTGTCTCACCTTCTATTTGTGGATGATGCTATCTTTTTCCTAGAAGGCAACATAAAGGAAGCTCAGAATCCGTCTAACATCCTTAATCAGTATTGCTATGCATCTGGTCAGGTTATAAATCTTAATAAATCAGGTGTGTTTTTCGGGAAGGGCTGCCCATAGGGTTTAAAAGGAAATCTTGCAGTTGAGTTGAGAGTGCCAGTGTTAGAAAAAACAGGGAAATATTTGGGGATACCATCGGACTGGGGTAATACAAAAAAAAGAAATGTTCTCCTAGGTGCTTGCAAAGGTGGACAGGAAATTAGAGGGTTGGAAAGAAAATTTAATCTCAAAAGCAGGCAAAGAGGTCCTACTCAAAACGGTCATCCAAGCGCTACCACAATACGCTATGTCAATGTTTAAAATCCCTATTTCCATTTGTAGAGCTATTGAAAAGAAAATCTCCGCTTTTTGGTGGATGCAAAATATGTCTCAAAGAGGGGTCTATTGGAAGAATTGGGACCTGTTAAAGGAGAGGAAAGACCTAGGGGGCTTGGCTTCAGAGACTTGATCGATTTTAATAAAGCTCTTCTAGGAAGCATGGAGACTTAGTCAATCAAGAGATGCACTATGGTGCAACTTTTCCAAGGTCTCTATTTCCCTAGAGATCAACTATGAAGCGTGAAGAGAGGAGCTTGACCATCCTGGGGTTGGTAGAGTATCTTATTAGGAATGGATGCTATCGAGTCGGAGATTAAATGGGAAGTGGGGAATGGTAAAAGCATATGAATCAGAGATGACCAATGGTTGGTTTCGAGGAAGATTGGTGGTCCGGCTAACCTAAATGACCCATTGTTTGTCACGGGCCTCATTAATCAGGACACAGGGAAATGGAAGACAGAGTTGCTGGAAGAGACTCTCGAAGAAAATTTTGTTCAGCAAATTTTAGCTACGCCCCTGAGTATGAATCATGGGCCTGATAAATTACTATGGATTGCAAACAAATTCGAGAACATAGCAGGTAAAAAGTGGCTATAACAGATTACGTGCCCAGAACATAGCACACCCTACCTCTACAGCATCAACATCACTCAAACCCTAAAAAACTATGGATCGAAATCTGGAAACTTCACACACCTCCTAAAATCAGATTTTTCACATGGAGCATATGCCAAGACACACTACCTACAAAAGAAAATCTCTACCGAAGGAAATTGATTCTTGAACCGCTATACCCAGTATGCATACTTGCCTCAGAATCACCTAAACACTTGTTCCTTCCGTGCACCTGGACTACACAAGTCTGGACAGAATCGAGCTTTCCATTAGACATCTCTTTGACAAGTATTACACGAATGGACAAGACAATATGCAACTTTCTCACCTCAGATAGCCTACCGATGACCAAAGCCCTATTTGTAAACACCCTCTGGTTCATCTGGAAAACTAGAAATAGAGTCGCCTTTGAAAATTAGAAACTTGACCCGCGAAGAACAAAAGTCGATACTCAACTCTAGACCTAACTAATAGACAAATGGCTTCTAAGAGGCAACATTAGACCCTTACCTCAGAAGGAAACCTAGGAACCACCTGGTTCAGGTACCCTAAAATTAACTATTGACGCCGCCTGGAGGAGCTCGTCCACGAAAGGATCTATCGCCGAACTCTATAGAGACGAAGAAGGCATCCTGATTGATGGCTTTACGCACTCGATCCACACTCTGTCCGCCCTCGTCGCTGAAACCCTAGCACTCAGATCTGCCCTGCTGTGGATAGAAGATAATAGAACTGAAGGTGGAACCCGAAGAGTTGCTTCTGGCTAGTATGTGCAAATCAGTTCAGATAGTTTAACTGCAGTTCAAACTGTTCTGGGCCAGGAGGATCCACCATGGGCCTTGTGGTCTATTGTTTTGGACTGCAAAAGACTATTGGGCTAGCTACCAAGTGCGCAGCTGCTGCACGAACCCAGAAACACGAACAAGGCTGCTGATTGGGTTGCCAAAGCCCACTTAGCTGGTACCCTCCCGCCAAACTGGGTGTCTCGACCACCGCAAACTCTTTTATTTATTTTATGCTTTGAGTTTGGATCCACATGTAATCAACCGTTGAGCTAGTAATGACATCATTTTTTTGACCGAAAAAAAAAAAGGCTCTGCATAATAGCCGTGTTATTTGCGCCAGAAGGAAGTGTAAGCATGCAATTAAATAAGCACATCGGTATAGGTGTTCCCCCGATCCAACAAAATGCTTAATTGGATTTTCTCTATTGGAGAATTTTGGTGATGCTCTCGGTTTCTCATCGTCCCACAAGCCCAGCCATACCCTATTTTGTTGTAGTTCCATGCACCCAAATGTACGTGCATTATTAATAGAAAAAAAAATTTCCCTTTAGTAACAGTTCCCTACAAAGGAACTTTCAAGGCTTGACGATTGGGCTTGAGTCAAGCCCGTTATGGTCAGTCCAAGTCCAAAATCCCACACTTCGAAGTAGATCATGATTTTTGTAAGATCCTGTTTGAATTTTCATGATACGGTGGTAAAGGATATACTTTTCCAATTGGTTAATGAACCCTTTGAAATCGATTTTTGATTGTTACGTAATTAATTTAATTTGGTTTTAGTTTTTTTTTAATTACTTGATGGACTTAAATTATATTAATTAAAAGTTGGTTTGAAAATGAAATGTGAAATGTCTCTTTAATATTATTTAATAACAAAACATTTTAATTTAACTTATCTTGAATTTAATTTAGCTTTTTCGGGATGCGGCCGCATGAGATGCCTATGGAAAAGATTTCCATGGAAGTCTGGTCTGAAATCGGAAGTGACTCAAGCAGATCGGCTGGTAACTAGTGGATGACTGTCTCAAGGGTGGATCAGTAAATCACACAAAAACTAATTCAACTTGGCATGCGAGTTCATGTGTGAATCATGGTCTGTGTGTGAGTCAAGCTGCATGTGGAGTGAACTTGCATGTTCGGTTGGCTTGAGTTGTTTGCGCATTTCATGCGTGCCATGGAAGAGTGTCGGTCTTGCATACTCGCTTGAAGTTTGATATTACTGTCATTTGCTTGTTTTTGCTTGTTGCGAATGATGTTCCTTTGTACGAGATGCTTGTAGATTTTGTGGTTTAAAACTTACTTGTTTTATTTTACTAGACAAGTTGCTCACCCCTTTCTATTTTCAAATTGCTGAGATGGATGTGCCACCTATAGCTACATAAGGTGCCTGCTCTCCTTGAGGGTTCCTTCTACAACTTTTCTGATGAGGATACCGGCTTAGTCTTCACTTGTTACATTTGCACTCTTTGGATAGATGATCGATGCCTTGATTGGTTTTCTATGCATTTTGTTTCTTGGTTTTTGAATGTAAATGGCGAGCTAGTGGGACCCCTAGACTGGTGAGCCACGAGGTTTGGTAGGAGCTAGGTGCCGAGATGGTTCATGTGGAAAAGGGCCGAAGCTGCTGGTTTTTGGGAGGTTCGTGGGATAGATTGGGTAGAGGAGGTTTATGCATCGTTTTGGCCTCTTTTGAGATTGTTTTGCGCATGTTCTTTTGTGTTCTTGAAAACATTGTGATGCATGCCGAAACTAAGAACTTCCCCTTGTAAGTGGAATTTTTTAATGACTAATGAAAAGGAAGGAGCTGGCACCTATAGTATCGTTCCCTCTTTTCTTGTTTCCTTTGATTCAGCTTGAAGTTTCTATTCAATGAGGTGCTAATTGTTGTATTCCTCGAGATAGGTGGTTCAGTTTTAATAGAAGTGATAGGGACCATAAATTTTTTAATTAAAGTTTATAAAAACTTAATAAACATATTATAAATGCTGACCTTTTATAAGCTCATGATAGCTCGATCAAGGGAAGTTGCTTGTAATGATCTATTATTTATCTTTGACGCTAGACTCCTGTGTGCGATAGATAGTGGCGTGCATGGGACGTCACACACTTGGTTGAGGACATACCTAAGCATTTCAAACAAACTCTTCTTCGAACAAATACATTCTGTCGAGGAGTCCCAAGAATGGCCAGTTGCCTTGTTATTTCCTTTTCGTTGCGGAACTTTGTAAACTGATCAAATAGATGCGTCATCAATCTGCTCTAAGGGCCTTAAGTGTTTTGTCTAATTAATTTCTACTTAACCTAAGTACATCTTGAATCATTCAAATGCATCTGACTTATGTAAAATCAAGTAGACATGGGCAAACCATGTGTAATCATCAATGAACGTGATTAAGTAAAGAGATTCATGTCTTGTCTCACATTATATCTGAGTGGATTAATTACAATTCCTTTCCAAAATAATTTTCTAGTTATCTTTCTAGAGAGGTCATTTTCACAAGCGGCAATTCAATTTCATTCAATGGTCCTAAAAGAAATTCTTTTGCCAATCTATACATCCAATTTTGCCCAATATGCTCTAATGTAGTATGCCACACATTTACATTAGCATTTTAATCTAGAAGAGGCATTATGATGAAAAGCAACCATAAGCATTCACTTCAATTACCAAAAACCCCTCCAAGACATAAGCTAAATAGTAACAAGAACCATAAGAGAGTGTTTTTCTCAATAATATAGAGCTTAAAAAGCTCTTATGGACACCATAAGTGATGTTACTTTTGTATGACATTCCCTTGAGTACCATTTGAGTGCCATCACATTTAAAATATACTTACTTGAATGTCGTAATTTTCACTTAACCGTTTGAGTGCCATAATTTTTATAAAAGCTTTGACTAGAAGTGTCATGTCATATCAGATTTTTGGCATTCAAGTGAATGTTTTTAAAAAGTTACGACACTCAAATGATTAATTGAAAAATTATATACCATTCAAGTGATTAGAAAAATGGTTATAGAATTCGAGTGCACTCTATATAGAAGTTATAATGCTCAAGTGAGCAAAAATAAAATTATAGCACTCAAGTTTGCATCTTACAAAAGTTATGACACTTATAATGTCTCTTTTCCAATTTAAAGTAAACCCTAGATGGAGATGTGCAACCTAGAGATCAAGTTCTGCCGAATTGGTGGAATATATAACACATCATGTAGGTATAGATTTTGTCTCCATGTAAAACCAGCTTGTACATGCCTACTCCTTTGACCTCAACCCTTTGGTTGTTACCTACATATAACCACTTGCTCTTCAATAAGTATCTGATAGTACTCCACAAAGGATCCTCAGTCTTTCTTTGGGCAGTATGTTACTCCTATGTCCACAAACCACAATGGAAAAATGTTCAATGAGCATCCAAGGCTAGAAACACAAATACTACTAGGAGTATTAGAATAATACCAAACCTTCTTTCGTTCAGTGCACTCGAAGTGTCCTTTTTTCCCACTTCCTCTTGGTCTTATCTTTCTTGAACCAACCTTTCTTTCCCTTCTTAAAGAATCTCTTCTTCCTTGAACCCATTGCATTTCCTTCTCTTTCTTATTGTACACATTCCAACTCTTGAATCTATTGTTCAAACCCAAAGCTTTCTCCTTAGATTTAGCCACATAGGTATGAGTAGTAGCATACTTATTCGATAGCAATCGCTCATGCCGCAGAATGCAATGATTCATGACGTCATCAAACGACTTGATGCTCTCTTTGTGAGTCAAAGTGACTTTATATATATTTCCAAATTTTAGAAAAAGATCACGTGACAGCTTCAACTAGTTACTCAGAAGTATGAAAATGGCTAGCTAACTTTAGTTAACTTATCATATTTCACATCCCACATAAATGTCACTTTATGTCATGATTGGAGCATTCTCTGTACATGTCAAACTTAATAGTAAGTGACCCAAGATATGTTGGAGCAATTTTTCCATACCTCTTTTTCGGTGGAAGACTTTTATGCCTTCAAGTCGTTGTCCTAGATGGAGGTTAGTGATTTTACTTTTTGAGTCCTTGACTCACCCCTTAATTTTTTGGACTTGAAGGTGTAGAAATCTTACACTAGTTTGAGAACTGTGGTCACGCTAAAGGAGATAGAAATTCCCTTGGCCTACACGAATATATAAGAATGATGTAAAAAGAAAAATGCTTGTAGAGAAAGGGTTTGTAAATGTACTAATGTAATATAGAAGTAGTGTGTTTGTAAAGTATTTTCCTAGTTGCTTGATTGTTGTTGTCGTCATCTAGGTGTTATTGAATGTATGCTTCCACATGCTCATAACAAAAGAAAAAAAGAAACCAAATGGCAACGCGCTTAGGACATCGCGAAAATAACTCCCAATGGTTGCGATCTGGGGACGGGGTTGGGTCATGACAATAAGTGTAAGAGCAGTAACTATATCCTAATAGTGTAATCTATCATGTGAAAGAAATAACACTTATTAGTTGTAAGTTGCATGCTGATTACTAGTGGATTCTAGCCCCGTTGTGTATGTTAGTTTTGAGAGTGGGCGTAGGCTTGGTAATAAAGTTAGACCACTATAAACCTTAGTGTGCTATCTTCTACCTCTTCATCATCAACATCATTGTTATTTATTATCGGTCTCTGTTCATCAGCACCACACTTGGTCATGTTAATTTGTTCATCAGCAACACTCCTAATTACATTAAACTATTTCGGCTTCTAGTGAAGTTTAACTCGTTGTATTCCATAAAAGTTCTTTATAATTTCTTTTTCAACTTATTCACTCCCTCTTGGTTGTATTGCTAGCCCTAACACAATACCTTTATTGTGCTAAACTAGCCCTTAACAACAACATTGCACATTTTCGGACCATCTACTCTCTCTAGATTACCACCAAGTGAACATCTATTATGCCATTGGTTTTCCTACAAGTTTCTCTTTGGTCCAACTCCTAATATTTTGCATTAGATTATATCAAAGTTACTTGCTGAAAGAATAGGTTCATTCTTCCTTCAACTTTCGGACTCAACCAAACTTTTGTCATCAAAAGGCAATAGATTGCGGAAAATATCTATTATGCCAAGAATTCTTATACAACCATCATTAGGGCAAGAATGTACATGTGTGGCAATATAATTTGATCTCATAAAATTTTATAACATGGTGAAATGGGATGTAGTAATTACAATTCTTAAAGATATAAATACTTGATTGGTATGATAACTCAGTGCATCACTTCACTGAAGTCTTTAGTTAACTTCAATGGCGAACAAGTTGGCTTCTTTGCTAGCACTAATTGTCTACGTCAAGTTGATTCACTTTCTCCATATCTCTTTGTCCTGGCTATGTAAATTCTAATAGGATTATATCAGTATTAAAGTGGTTTCATCTTCCTTTAAGTTCCACCAGTGCTGTAAGTCACAAAGAATTACTCGCTTATGCTTCACAAATGATTTGTTCTTGTATGCTCATGAGGACGCAATTTTTTTCCTTCGCCTTACTGATGCGTTAGATGAAGTTGCAACTCTCACAAGATTGTAATTTAACCCAAACAAATGTCAAATTCTTTTCTCTGGGTTGACTGAGGATGAAAAGCTCCTTATATTAGATCATATGCCTTTCTCCATAGGTACCCTATCTATTAGGTATCTAGTGTTCTCTTGGTTACTAGAAACTCACTCATGCAAATTGCAAGCGTTTGCTTGAGAAGATCATTAAAAGAAGGATAAGGCATGAAAAATATAAGCAATGTAGGACATCTCCGGTTGGCCAAATTGGTCCTTATCTCCATCTATGCTTACTGAATGCAAATTTTTTTACTTCTACAATAAATTATTTACGTAGTTGAGAAGAAGACTAGACAATTCTTATAGGCAAGAAATGCAAAAGTTCATAGATTGCATAAGATTGTATGGCAAGTAGTTTGCTTACCTAAAAGGAAGGCAGCACTAGCATTGTTCGATCTAAATTTATGGAACATAAATATTGCTAGGCCACATACTTTAGAACCTCATCACTTATCCATTCTCTTCCCTATGGAATATTTGGGTTGATATCACTAAAGGAAGAGGCACTCCAATTACTCAGCTCAACATCAAGGGCAGTAAGGCTTGGAATTGGCAAGTTCTTCTTAAGTTGACATTGGCTCTAACTTCGGCCATCTCTAGCTTAAGTCACTATTGTAAAGAGATATATGATGAACTTAGACATATAGGATCAATTGTGGAGTGATATCGCATAATCTGGAATAGTCATATTAGCAAGCACAATTTTATTGGCTAGCTAGTTTGCAAGGATAGATTGCTGACGACAAAAACCATATTATGATGGACACCTTTAGTTAATATTCAGTATAACTTCTATATGATTGGCATAGAAGCAGAACCCATATGTTCTTTCAGTGCAATTGAACTAGAAGTATATGGTGTAGTCTTCTTGCACAACATGGGATTTTGCACTCTTTAGGATGTTGGACAAATGAACTTTAATGGATGATTAGGGCTACTCAAGGGAAAGACTTGAGACTCCTCAAGGTATCTTTCTTAGTGACAAAGTATTGCATTTTGATAGAGCGCAACAGCATACATCTCCAAGATAAGTCAACTAATATCCACATCATTTAGGTTATGGCGCATAAAGTCATAAGAGGTAGAGCTTCACTCTACCAAAATCTTAAACCTTCCCAGGCAAATGTTGTATTCGCTATTATGTGGTTCTCAATCTTCTCGTATTATTAGTTTTGTTTGTCAAGTTGAGGGATGCCCCTAAGCTTTTGCACTTCATCTTATTAATGAAACTTTCTTTTTTACCAACAAAAAAAGCATTTTGCTCAATAAATGTAGCATATATCTTATAAAAAGCTGCTTGGCATATTCATTAGGTAAACATGCCACATGGTAATGTTGTACTTTTCGATTGGACCATTGATAAGTCCTTCCCATTCATAGCCACTCATAGTGTAAAAATCAATCATATCTTTGGATATAGAGACCTAAATATCCCTGAGTCACATATCACACTTGCGCATCATTTTCACTACAGATACATGCGTACGATTTCTTCCATTTGTGCATTTAGAAAATCATCCTGTGAATGGGCATTGTGCCTAGGCTGTTACTAGATCGGTCCAGCACTAGGGGAAACAAGAAGCAATAGCCATACCGGTATTTAAATTTGTGAACAAAGGCGCAAAGCCTCTAAAATGAAGGACCTCCAAAGAGCAATGACATCATGTGGTGCTCAAGGAGAGGGAGTGAATGGTTGTCATCATAATTGTACATCAGTGGAACCATTCGGGCCGTGTTGAGGGAGGTCTTGGTGAAGAACCTGGTGAATGGGCGAGGATAGAAGCATGCCTTGTTGAGTCTCTTCCATGCCTCCGAGATCATCATCTTCACGTGGTTTCTTGCCACTTTATCTGAAGAACCTGTGAATTCTTGCTTGTAGCATTCCCCATAAGACCCATCTTGGCCATCTTGGAACTCGTCCTGTCAAGGGTGTCATTGCTCATATATTAGTGGAAAAAATCTCAAAAATTGGGGAAAAAGAAGGTTCAAGAAGAAGAAAAAGAAAGACTTAGAAAGCATTTACAACGATGGTGCCTTTACTTGGTTACCCTATCTAGCGCATCAATTGCAAAAACACGAGAGTGCAGTCATATATGGAAACCGGAATAACTCAATTATAAATATCATCGGCCAGAGTACAGTGACGATTAATGAAACAAACCCCCCTCGCCCCCAAAAAAAAAGAAAAAAAAAAGAGAGAGAAGCTTTGATAAAAGAGGACAATACAAGAAATGTTCAGTTAACTCGTGAACGAACCAACAAGATGGTCAGTCGCTGGTCCATCCACTGTCGGATGATTTCCCTGTGCAGAACTCGGGGAAGACGCAAAGTTTCACGTGGCGGCGGCGTGACAGCCGCGAGACCGAGTTAGGCATCTCCGACAAGGGCAAAGGGATGAAATCCTCCGCCCGGCTGGGGTAGGAAGGAGTGGCCCTAGGGTTCTTGGTCTCCAAGATGAAAATCTTGAAAAATCACAAGAGAATCGAACAAATTAGTTCGAAGTAAAAGAAGAGTGAGAAATAACCCACGATATTCAAAATTAACCAGAGACCCAGGAATGAATATTGACGAGCTACCTGTTCGCGATCATCGGAATGGGAAGAGGATAGGCACGCCGAGCTTCCGCCATGAGAGTCTCTTCGCTTTCAGAGAGAGAATCAGAGAGAGACAGAGAGTGTTTCAGAGGAAGAGCGTGAAGAAGAGAGAGAAGGTGTGTGGTGAGGGTGAGGGAGTTTTGAGTTTCATTTGGCGCGTTTTTTACCGTTGCTCCCACGGGCGAAGAATTTACGGGCAGGCACGCGGTGACCGCCGGGCAGCCGAGGTGTGCTTGGCACCCACGCCACGCACAGGCATAGGTGGCAACACGGTGGGGGTAACGCCCGTTGCTCCCACGGGCGAAGAATTTACGGGCAGGCACGCGGTGACCGCCGGGCAGCCGAGGTGTGCTTGGCGCCCATGCCACGCACAGGCAGAGGTGGCAACACGGCGGCGGTGGCGGCACCCCTCCGCAACACGGCGCGGCATCCCGGCTGTCGGCGCCCCTCCTCCGGGGATAGCTGCTCCCGCAGCAGGACGGGGTCTCCATCGGACCAACGAGGAGTTGCCCATGGAAGAGAAGATGCATGCTTTGGTAAATGGAGATAATGATGCCATCCATCAACTCTCTCTCTCTCTCGAAAATATTCAGTGCTATGAGAGTGCCACATCATGGGCTGATGTGGCAGCATCTGTTCGGTTGGATCCACTCACCGCTTGACAAGTGGCAATTGAATTAAAATTAAATAAAGTAAAATTTCTGACCTCCTTCAGTATTATTAATGTGGAGCAGTATTTCGGAAAATTTTGAACACCCGTCTAATATCTCTCTTCAACCGCTGTTCATGGCTTTAGAAGAAACCTTCATCCTTCTTTTTCTCAAATCTTACATTTCAGACCAGAAATAAATCTTCTTTTGTGTTTTGATGTTTTCAACTCTTACATTGCAGAGCGCCACTCGATCCACGCTTAGATGACCTCCATTTTCGCTTTGAAGACCCTTGCTCGACCACCACGCTTCGAAGACCTCCATTTTCACTTGGAAGACCGTTGCCTCGAAGATCTCCATTTTTGCTTCTATGACTACTGCTGCAAATACCTTCAACTCAACGGTCACGCTTCGAAGACCTCTATATTCACAAGAAGACCGCCATGGCTCCAAGATCTCCTTTTTTGCTTTGAATATTCGTTGGTGATTGAGATTTGATTCTAAGAATTGAGCTGGTTTTCCAAATAACACGCTGAATATAATGACAATTATAGAAAGACAAAGTCAGTGTCCAGACACCAACGATTTTGTTGTTCCATGAAATTCCCCTGGAATGTAATTTCTCTCATTCCTTTATGAACTGTGTAATGAGATGTTAAGAGTTTTCCTTCTATAATTTATCTTACTGCATTTCACATAAGAGAGCCAGTTAAATCTCCCAACGTGGTTATAGATAGGAAAACATGTTGATTCTCTCCTGTTCCTTTTGCCTAAGCTTGCATAGAGCATACAGAGAAATTGCAACGGCTAGCGTGGCGTTTGAGAAGAGTAGGTTGATTGGTCGTCGAAAACAAAGAGTTGCATAGTGAGCAACGAGCCACCAGAGTCCTAGACTAGAGATCACGAATCTTCGGCAATATATAAAAACTGAACATGAACATGGTTTTCCATCTACTGAAGTTGCAGGTGTAATTCTTACCCTTCAAGTTCTAACCATGAATGCCTTGAATCAAAGTTAATTGAAGGCAAAAATCGTGAAACTGACTTTCGTATATTCCCGTAGTTTGAATCTCCCATGCTTATCTCGCAACTTCAACTATCGTTATACTAAAATTTTACCAAAAACAAAAAAAACTTCATTTCAATTAGCCGAGGGAATGCTTTTCAAATGCCTTTAATTTAATATTGTTATACCGAACATATCCCACATCTAAATTCTCCTTCTGCCTAAAATATCTCTAAACCAAACACTCCATGGTGAACTTTCCCAGCAATTTTAGTAAGATGTCACCTCTCTGGAATGAGTTCTAAGACACCATATAACAAACAAACAAAAAACACATTCTTCCTGAAATCAACATACAAGTAACCTGGTCATGAGATATTTCTTCAGCATTCCAAAGCTCCAAATTAAGATGAAGCATTTTATATTACATTCAACTTATAAGGGGTACATGATAGAAGGCCAAGAACAGCCATTCGATTGTCTTGAGAACCATTGTCTTCTTGGCCGTAACAAATTTGCTCTCAGCCATGAGTTAAGAACAAATGAATTGAAATCGGTTCTTCTAAGCGAAAAGCTCAAACACATCCAATTCACCTCCAAAAAAACAAACAAACAAATAAGCGGAACAAAGTCATCTTGAACTAGGAACAAAAATAAGTTCTTCCAAGTGAAAATGGAGGAGAGGAATGGAGAGACGAGGAGCTAAGTTAGGATTTGACGAGCTGGGGTGGAAGCCACTCTCCTCTCTAGTCTGCCCTGTATCTAAAAGTTCTAAGCGGCATTGGCGACCTTCAAACGAAAATGGAGCTCATCTAAGTGCGAGGTCGAGCGGCGGTCTTCAAAGCGAAAATGGAGGTCTTCTAAAACGGCAATGAAGGTCATCTAAGCGCAAGGTCGAGCGGCGCTCTGCAACGTAAGAGCTGAAAAAAAAATTGAAGTAAGGTTTTTTTTTTCTTTTTGGTCTGAAACGTAAGATCTGAGAGAAAAAAGAATAAGGTTTCCTCTAAAGCCATAAACAAAGGCAAAGGCTGAAGAGAGATATTGGACGGGTGTTTAAAATTTTCCCAAAAACTGCTCCACATTAATGATCATGCAGTGGGCCGATATTTTCCTTTTATTTAATTTTAATTCAATTGCCACTCGTCAAGCGGTGAGTGGATCCAACCAGACAGATGCATGCCACATCAGCCCATGACGTGGCATCTCATAGCACTTAATATTTTCTCTCATTTCTTACACCTTGTGGGCCCCTTACGAAACACAGATTTGTTCCATACCTTCTAAGCATAGACACTCCTATAAATCAATTGGGGCTAAATTAAACTCTAAGCATTGACACTCCTATATATTCAAGTAGCTTAAAAATTAGGTTTAGAAATATTATTACTTGGAGTTAAAATTTAAAAATCACATATTTATTTATTTGTTGTAAATTATTTCATGAAGTCAAACGATGGAACATGGGTCCTGGGAATGCGTGCCATTTTGCGACAAGGCGAAATTTAGTCGCAAAAGGTACAACATTGGGACGAGGCAAAAGGTAATGGATATGTGAGTATTAAAGTAAGGAACATTAAAAATGCGTGCCATTTTTTTATTAGATAGTCACTAATATTGATTACAACAAGGCTAGAATTTTCGACAACAATTACATCGAAGGGTGTGTTGATTATGATAATGACCTTTTGCAACCATTTATATGGTAAGAACATAAGGATTTGAAAATTTTTAGATACAATCACATACGTGTTGACGCTTTGCAGCCATTTACATGGTAATAACAAGAATCTTTGGACTTTATTGATTTCAATCACCATGGGTTTGACATTTAGAGCAAGAATAGAATATCAAACAACAGTTACATCAAATGGTTTTAGGGATTATATTTAACATTTACCCATAGTTAAATAACCGAATTGAATAAATAAAAATTCTAGGGACAATAGTGCACACTAGGATAAAGTCTAGTGACCATATGTCACAAATTAATAGTTTAAAGACAATAGAACAAACAAAATCAAAGTTCAAGGATTATTTATTCTATTATCTCAATTTTTATTGCATGAAAATGAACTTTGAAGCTTGTTTTGTGAGACTAGATTGATTTTTAAACCATATATTCAGATAATCCAAGACTTTGATTTATATTTAACTTTACTGTGAATAAAACATAATTTAATTAAAAACATTTATTAAAAAAAAACATAAATTGCACCCACAAAAAGTAATTTAACATGTTGTAGTTGCGATGATAATCACAACTCAGTGAGGCAATACCGTAGTGTAATTTGAATTTTTTGTGGCAACTCCTTAATCCAAAGAAGAATTGTGTTTGGATGTTAGCTTATGAGATGAGGGTTATGTCCTCATTTTTTTTTTCCCTCCCAAAATAGTCTCTGACCCACTCAATATTTAAAATCCAATTGAAAATTATGTAAGAGCTCGTGCTTATCAGAACATGTCTCTTATTATAATCATCATCATGTTTCAAATCATAACACATCAACTGTTTTATAAACGTTGATCAATTCTGTAGGTTAAAAGAATTCAAGAAATAAAAAGTAAAATTTTATCCACGACCCCTATTTTAATTTTTTTCAAACGATATCAGGTTGGCTTAAGCATATTCCCCTTGTGTTTATACGAATGAGGATGTCCTTGACAAGTACATAAACAATAACAATACTCTGCCAAAATATTTTTAAAAAGTATTAAATAAATTTGTTGGATTTTTGCCAACATGCGATCAAGTGAATGACCCAACCGGACAAGAAAATATACAGCACTTAGAATGCACAATGTCATAGTTTGAGGTAGCATGTATTTTATGAACTATATTTAACAAATTAAAAGTTCATGGATTATATTATAAGTAAGGTCAAGGTTCATCGAATTATTTATATCATTTTTCTGTTTTTTAATTGAGAAAGTAATTATATAGTACTTTCTTTATTTATTCTCTGGGAAGTGATTATGTTACCGTGGATTCTATAAAAATTGAGGGGAAAATTTCAAAAACGGACCCGAAATAAGTATATTTTCTCAAATAAGGACCCAAAGTGGCTAAACCAATCTCAAATAAGGACCTCAAATCGCGGGGCGGCCAAATGTTCACCGGCTGGCAAGTGTGTGGCATTTCTGGTGGCTAGAATAAGGCCAATTTTGTCAAAAAAATTGATAGAATTTAACAAACCCTAAAAATAAAACCCCCAAACTCTTCACATTCTCATGTTTTCTTCTTTTGGGACTTATGTTTTTAGGGTTTGTTAATTTCTATCAATTTTTTAACAAAATTACCCTTATTCCGGCTATTAAAAATGCCACACGCTTTGCCGGCTGGCGAACATTTGACTCCGTCCCGTGATTTGAGGTCCTTATTTAAGACTAGTTTAGCCACTTCGAGTCATCATTTGAGACAACGGCCACTTTGGATCATTATTTGAGAAAATAAGTTCACTTTGGATCCATTTTTGAAATTTTCCCAAAATTGAGGGAGGGGGCGGAGATTTACGTATTGACATTTATTTTACATTGTTGACACTTAAATTTTGGCGATTTGTTTTAGCATTTATTAACTACATTGGAAAATTAGAGATTAGTTTCTAATCTCTTAACAAAAAATTCTTTCATTAAAATTGCATCGCATAGAGACATTGGGAGCATTTGCATCACTAGTTTTAAAGTTAATATGAAAAAAAAAATTTAAAAATTTAAAAATGTAAAATTTTAAAAAATAAAAATAATTAATTAATTAATAATTAATAAAAAATCGAAAAGAGGCCGGGCAGGGGCTGGGCCCGCCCGGCCCCCATGCGGCCCTTTCCCTTCCCTCGCACGGGCCTGGCCCACTTCCCTTTTCTTTCTTCCTCGGCCTGGCCCGGCCCACTCGTTTTTCTGCTTCCATTCTTCTCCCTCGCGCCAAAGCAACCTGTAGGAAAACAGAAGAGGATGATGATGAAGCAAGCGGCGGGTCAGAGCGCAGAAAAGGAGGAGCAAAAGGCGGGTCAGAGCAGAAAGACGAGAAGATGGGAAAGGTCGGCGGCAAGCCGGAGCGAAGCGAGAAGCGAAAGGGAGAAGCAGCAGCAAGGGACGAAAAATGATGATGATGAAGCAAGTCGGGGCCGAAAGGGAGGTCAAACGCAGCAGCAAGCTAGCTAAAAACGCAGCAGCAGCGAGTCAGAACAGCATCAAGTTAGAGCACGCGAGCAAGCAAATAAAATAAAAAAGGAGAGGGAGGAAAACCGGAGAGATAAGAGAGAGCCAAAAAAGACGGCAAGGAGAAAACTCAAGCTAAGAGAGCTTGAGCGGAGGGACCGAAAGGGAGGGCGAACGGAGAGACGAGACAGAACCGGAGGAAGAAGGAAACCTCGAGGAGCAGTTTGCTGTCGCCGGAAGCCCGTCCGCCGCCGTGGTCCGCTGCAGCTCGTTCCCCAAACGAGGTAGGTCTCCTTGAACCTCGGTCGCTCTATTTTTCTGGAGAATATCGGGCCAGAGCTCGCGGCCGACCGGCTAGCGCAAGCTCCGGCCCTTGTTGCCCTTGCATTTTGTTCCCACGTCCCTTGTATGCCATGTTCGAAGACCCCCAAGGCGTGTTCGAGGCTCGGTTGAGCCGGACATCTTTGAACTCGGTAGTGCCCATTAACCATTCAATGAAATGCCCCAAAGAGAGCCGGCACACAATTTTTGTTATAACTCAAAATCGACTAGTGCCGTCTGTTATTTTTGTTAAATCATGTTAGTCTCCGCTTTTTACGCTGTGTTTACGTATGGTTTTTGTTAAATATTCGAATCGACGAATTTTTTTTCATGACGAAAACGTTCGTTGGATTTCATGGTTGGAGGTGGTTAAAGCCGGCTGGAGTGGACGACCGGTGGGTGGCGGTCGTTAGCTGGAGTGTGGGCTATGTCCGGAGTTGCTAGTTTAATAAAAATAAAAAATAAAAAAAAAGAGAAGAAAGAAGAAGTTGCAGTTTTCGGGTGGGCGTGCTGTTGTTGCGGGTAGACGAAGACATCGGGGGTTGCATGGGAGGAAGAAATCTGCAGGAGCAGAAGACCAAAAAAAAAATAATAAAAAGAAAGCAGAAAAAGGCAAAAAAAGAAATGGGAAAAATCGGAAAATAAAAAAAATAGAAAAATAGGAAGGTGGGCTTCGTCTTGGGCTTGTGTATGCCGGAATGGGTTCGTCGCGGGCCGGGATGGCTGGGCCGAGAGACAGATTAGAAGTGGGCTCTGTCTCTATTAAATTTTTTTGTGGGCTTTTAATTTTGTTTTTGGCCCAAGCATGTGGGCCTTCTTTTGTTTTGTTTTAGTGGGTTGGGTCGGCACGGTCTTCACGTGGCCCAATTCGGACCGACAGGGGCCCGGGTTAGTCTAGTAGGGCCGGGTCCTTTGACCCGGTCCGAATTATTCATTAAAGAAAACAAAATCTATTAAAATAAAAAAATTCAGAAAATATAAAAACATTAAAAAAATCATAAAAAATCATAAAAAATTTCGAAATTTCAGAAAATTCAAGGAAAATTTAGAATCTTGAAAATTTATGAAAATTCTCGAAAAACAATATTTAAAAAAAAAATGAAAATATTAAAATATTAGAAATTCCAAAAAAAAAAAAAGAAGAAAAAAAAAAAAAAAGAAAAAAAAAAAAAAAGAAAGAAAGAAAAAAAGAAAAAGTTTTCAAAAATCCCAAAAATTCCAAGTTTGTTTTAGAGTTCCCTAAGAAGCTCTAAAATAATTATTGGACAATTTTCTCTTTAAAAGATGTCGGAAAATCATCGGTCTAAGATTGTGCTTAAAAGTGAACAAGCCCTTACAGCTTTACCTTAGGGTTTTAACTATCCTTGGATACAATTGCCCTTGATAGCGTGCTTAGGAGCGATGATTATGGTTTCCCCTTTAGTTTAATTAGGATTGTTATTTATTTATCTCTTAATGCTTGTGTTTATTTTCGCCTGCAATTTATTTAATGCTTTCTTTAATTGCTGATTGCTATTTTGATGATTGCGCGCCCGCATGATAACCTCACATGTTAGTGGTTGAGTCTAAAATCAATCAACCGCCCGACCAAAAGTCTTTTGGAAATTAACAAGATTAGGTACCGAAAGGGCACTAATTGGTTAATTAGTGTAATCAAGTCCCCGACCCTAGATTCTCTGGTTGCGTAGAAAGCGAGGCACGCTCCCATGTCTCTCTTGGTTTCTAGCCAACCCCAATAGGCTAGTGGCGACTCCTCATTTAAAGATTTTCATGAACACCCAACGTCACGCGGGGTATGGGCTTGGGAGAGCCTATGTCTAATGAGGGTCTTGCACCCACCCTTTGGACAATATCGCTAAACCTATTTATTTCGATATTCCCTTTCCCCCATCGGGACGGAAAAAATAGGTCGCGACAGCTTGGCGACTCCGCTGGGGACTTTGGTTTTGAACCTTAGAGGACTTAGGCCTAAGTTAATCTTGTTCAAAAATATTTTTGTTTGGCAGCAAGGATTCCAGGTACGCCCCTAACATGAAAGGTGTTAAATGTTTTTGTAGAATGGGAGGTATAAGGAGAAGTGTTTGCTCACCTTTGTCTTGTAGGGAGGTGTAGAAATGCATGGTATATTTCTATGTACGAAGTGTTGTTTGCTTATAAATTGTTGTGCATGTATCATTTGCATTGCACTACACCCTAGCACACACAACCCGCCGCCGAACCTGGGCCACACAAGGTCACTTAGGATGGTGTTGAGGTGGATACCACTCCGACTACAACCATGTAGTACGAGTCGCCCACCTCATTTCCGAAATTTCTTTCTCGTGTCAAGAGTTCCCACCCCGGTTTGCAACCACGCAACACAGGTCGACTCTTTGACAAAGCCGGAGACATAGGAACCCCGACCTAACCGCGACCATGCTAGTTCAGTCCGGTAATCTTGTGGCTTCATTTTGAGCTATCTAGAGTAGAAATCAACCCACATTCCATGCGTATGTCTATGTGATTGGCATCATTTTTTAGTGAGTAGAGTAAGTTTTCTAATCCCTTATACTCACAATTTACTTACTTACCGCATTTTTTTGGTCAGTCCATGACAAATTAGGTTGGTGGTAGTATTGATTTGTATACAATGGGAAAACCCAAACTTCGCATCATCTCCGCTCCCAAAGCTGAGCTCCGCACTTGGTGGAATAAATTGGATGAGACTGGCCGTGATTTTGTGCGATCCCACATCGGGCGATTGCTTCCCCTGCTGGAGATAGAAGTCCATTGTGGCGTCGTTCGAGCATTGGCGCATGCTTGGTGCCCCAGGACGTCTACTTTCATATTCGGTGATCATGAGCTCACTCCCACCTTGGAGGAATATAGCGTTGTCATTGGTAAATCTTTAGTTTCGGAATTGGTCAGTCCGCCTATTGGGATAGAGCCTGCATCGGTCTTATCTGATTTTCTAAGGGTTAAAAGAGAGGACGTGAGAAAGGTTCTTAAGGCCAATCGCAATACATGTCCGTTCTCGTTTTTGAATGAACTTTTCCGAAATGCCCCGTCTTTCCTAATGAATAGGATATTTCTGTTAGCATTCTTTGGATGTGTAGTATTCCCTCACTGTAAGAACGCTATTAACCCCTCAGTTGCATGTGTGGTTCAAGAGGTGTGCACAGGGAAAGGCTTTGTCAATGCTGTTTTGACCGAAACCTTCCTTTCCCTCACTCATTTTAAAGAAAACGTGAAAAAGACTTTTCATGCTCCTCCTGAACTTTTACAAATTTGGTTCCTCTCTCACATTAAGGGGTTTGGTACTCTAATGACGACTCATGACATTTCTGATTCTCATCACCCCATTTCGAAATTTATAGATAAGAAAGCATATGCCCCGGAATATCATCATTACAAATGGTTGAGCTTTATGAAAAATCCCGATCCTGAAGATTTCCAATGGCACGCTAAATGGCTCCGAGTTCAGGAGGCAAGGTTTACATGTGGGAGCATTGGACTTGTTCCTTTGTTGGGGATCACTGGTGCTACCGAGTATCATCCAATTAGAGTCACTCGCCAGTTTCAAGTGATGCAGCAGCTTCCACCGACATTGAAAGAGGACCCACTCCAGGTCGACTTTACCAATGGAAGCCGGGATCATGAGGATACCATCATGTTGATCAAATCAATGTGGAGCATGTGCCATCCCCAAAAGCTCATCTGGCCCGAGGAGGAGTTGGAGGGTAGAGAGAGGATATACTACGCCTCGACGCAATACATTCTTCAACATGAGATCCCGCAAGAATTATGCCCCGAGATCCCTGACGTGCCACCAATGATCACCAATCATGTAGAGATCAAGCTTCTCAAAAGGGAAATCGAAAAGGCCGAGAAGCGTGCCTCAAAGTCGGCTCGAACTAGTGGGCAATTGTGAAAGTTCATCTCTCGTTTCTTTAGGGGCGTTTAGGGAGTCTTGTCTTATGTCTTAGCTATAATGTTCAGGGAATCCTGCTCCATTTCGTACATGTATGTGTTGTGTTTCCTTTTTATGAAGTGTCATCTCCTGTATTTAATTTCAAATATGTAGGAATCCTTCCTTCTTTTGAAATGAATGAGAGGAGGCGTTAGATCATTGTCATGGGCCGATCCTCTATTTAGATCTTATACTCATATTGCCTATCTACTTTTGAACCAGGTACTAGCGAGTCGTTTATTGTGGCCTGACTGTCAACATGGCTAAACGACGATCTCCAATCCGTACTCGCACGAGAGCTAGAATGGAGGGTGAAGATACCAACGTGCGTATAGCCAGGATGGAAGATCAGTTATCTCAACTTGCTGCAATGATGGCCGAGATTAGCCAAAAGCTCAAGGAGTCTCCAGCCTCAGCTACTGTTGGGACCTTTGCTCCTACTTCGTCAGGGCAAAATCCCCCTTCGACTGGAGACCCACCTGTCACCAACCCTCCTGAAAAAGGGCTGATTGAAGAGGCCCCTTCTGTAACGCCAATCATCGTGGACCTAGATCCTTCCCCAAAGGTGCAACCGACCTCCCACCTCAATGAGGAAAGTGCAAAGCGCCTCGCTAAGATGGAAGAGAGGCTATGTGCTCTTCAGAGATATGAGTTGAAAGGAGTTGATAAGCTAACCCCGTATACTAAGGTGAAAGTGCCTGACACCTACAAGGAGTCGGAGTTCACAAGGAAATACGATGGCACCGAATGCCCTAAGACTCACTTCAAGTATTATCTGAGAAAGATGGCCCGCTACTCCGATAACATACTGCTCCTTATTCATACGTTTCAGGATAGTTTGGAGGGCCACGCTCTGTCATGGTTCATTGCATTAGACATTGATGAGCTTACTGGATGGGAGGATCTTGCCGACGAATTTTTGCAACAATACAGATTTAACTCTGAGATTGTCCCTACGAGAGAGGAGCTAATTCGGATAGAGAAGAAGAAAAGCGAGACTTTTAAAACCTTCGCGCAAAGATGGAGAACGATGGCGTCACAAGTGAGGCCTCCGTTGAGTGAGAAGGAAATGAAGCAACTCTTCTTGAGGGCGTTGCCATCTGAATATTTCCAAGGATTAGTATACTCAGGATGCCAAACATTTTCGCAGCTGGTGGATGTTGGCAAGGGGGTCGAGTGGGCGATTATTGATGGGAGAATACCTTCTAGGAATAGCAGGAAATTTCCGACAAAAAAGGATAAGGAGACCATGGTTGAAGTGGCATTTGTTTAGGAGCCGCTTATCCCTAAACCATCTTCAGCACCTACACAAAGGCCTATGGCTGCCCAAGGAAATGCCTCTACAGGGAATGATCGAGGCAAGAAACCCTGGCGGAGAGAATTCACCCAACTACCACGCCCATTGTCGAAATTATTTCCCATGCTCCTCGAAAAG
The DNA here is from genome assembly GCA_014182895.1 of Angophora floribunda. Classification (NCBI taxonomy): domain Eukaryota; kingdom Viridiplantae; phylum Streptophyta; class Magnoliopsida; order Myrtales; family Myrtaceae; genus Angophora; species Angophora floribunda. Next base: position 12,786,361 of record CM024708.1, read on the forward strand.
AGAATGGTAGCCAAGGAGGTACCTAGAGATAATCCCCCGAGATTTCTCAGTTTGACCAAGACATGTGAATGCCACATGGGAGAAAAGGAGCATGACGTTGATAACTGTTATACACTAAGGGTCAAAGTTCAACAATTACTGGACAAAGGTATTCTAACTTTCAAGGAGGCTCAACCTAATGTGCAACAAAACCCTTTGCCCAATCATACTGAAGGAGTGAACGTGATTTTCGAAGAGGTACAGACAAGCCGAGAACCCCTTGTGGTGGACATCCTGAAAATGTATGAAGCCTTGGAGCTAGCCGGATATTATGAAGTTAAGGAAGGGGTAACCATGCAAGAAAAGCAAGAGCGTGTTTGTAGAATGATAAGCATGGGGGTAATCCGACGTATCGTGGAAGAGGAAGAGCTAGTGTCCACGACAGAGCTATCCACACCTGACTTATCCTCATGCAATTCAGCTTGTAACCCTGGGGCAAAGAGGGTTCAGGAAGAGGAGATGGTTGCCATGATAACTCCGGTGGTGATAGAATTGTCCGATGGAGATCACACTAGTGATGTTGAGATGGAAATCGCTGAACCTATGATGATCGACCTTCTGACTGAGGAGTTATCAGCAATCGAAATCATGGAGGAGAGTTGGACGCCGATCGTAATTGAACTACTGCCTCAAGGACATGACGAAGCAATAACACTTAAACGTTCTCCTGAGTTCGACACTAAAGCAGTACCTTGGGATTATGGGTTGAGTGAAATAGACGCCGTCACCCGATCAGGTCGCTGTTACGGGCTAGCTGGAGGAGCCGAGAAGAAAGCAGTAACGGAGGAGGACGCGAAGCAATTTCTAGCAGTGGTGAAATCCAGCGAGTTCAATATAGTAGATCAGCTACGAAAAATGCCGGCTCAAATCTCTCTCCTAGAGCTACTCAAGTCCTCGGAGAAGCACGGGGATGTCTTCTTTGAAGGTCCTCAACGAAGTGCATGTCCCCAAAATGATTGACGAGGCCCAATTAGAGGAGTTTGTGGGGGCCATCCTATTGAAAGATCAAATTTCCTTCACTGATGAAGATCTCCCTGTTGATGGCCCCAATCACACGAAGGCGTTGCATATATCAGTAAAACATGACAGTACTCTCGTTCCTAGAGTGCTGATCGATAATGGCTCTGCACTTAATATATGCCAGTTGGCCACGCTTCATCGCTTGGGTGTAGATGTCGGGAGGATCCGCTCTGCTAAGTCCACTGTGCGCGCATTTGACGGAATGAAAAGGGAGGTGATAGGGGAGATTGAATTAGAATTGCTTATTGGCCCTGTGCTGTTCCAAGTGTTATTCCAAGTGTTAGACATACCAAGCACCTTCAATTTCCTACTAGGAAGACCATGGATTCATACGGCAGGCGTTGTCGCCTCCAGCCTCCATCAGAAGGTGCAATTTGTGGTCGACAATAGGCTCATTACTGTGCACGGAGAGACGGACTTGAAGATTTACAATGAGACGGCTATTCCGTATGTGGAGCCTGAATGTATAGAAGAATCGAGCTTTCAAACTCTTGAGCTGGTATCTATGGTTCATATTCCTGCAGGCTCATCCGTGAGCACCCCAGAATTATCCAAGTCAGCCATAGCAGTCGGGAAAATCATGCTAGCAAATGGGTATAACCTTGGAGAGGGCCTGGGGCTGCACGGTCAAGGGGTTCAAAAGCCCGTTGAAGCTCGAAGAATCTCAAGGAGGAAAGGTTTAGGATACGTTGAGAGGCGAGGAGATCGTGGTGAGCGAGGAGGTCAGGGCGCCCGAGGTGGTCGAGACGGGCATGGAGGCCAGGGTGGCCATGGAATTCGAACTGGAAAAGAGGAAGGTCGTCAAGGTATATTGCCCCCACCATTAGACGAAACATTCCCGGGACCTCCGAAGATGTTGGCAGAGGTGGACGAGACCATCGATAGTGTAGCTGGTCTGTTCATGGATAATGTCATATGCGTCATCCAGGAGTCCGAAGAAGCTGGATACTCCGAAGACATCATTGCCCCTCCAAAGTAGGCGGCCTCGTTCAGCGTAGCCTTTGTTTATGCCCTCTCCCCTGCGTGAGGGGGTTTGTTGTTGTTTCAATTTCATCGTTTGAATCGTTTGTAATGAAGTCTATGTTGAGCCCTTGACCTTGAGCCGTTGGTCCAAGGTAGTGTGTGTTGTAATACAGTATTATCATCTCCCATTCAATAAAATAGATGCACATTTTTATTAAGGACATGTGGAAGCACACCAAACCTGTCCTATGATGATCTCTGAGGCCTGGGCCTCCACATGCTCCCTTCTTTGACAATTTTGTAAGAGCGAGGAAATCCGATGATATGAGGATGAGCTCTTAAAACCCTTTTTATCCAAAAAATATTTAGAAATTTATTCAAAAAAAAAATGCATTCTATTTATCATTAACATGCTCTAACCCATCTCATCACATCTCAGGCATTACATTATGCATAATCATGATAATGATTCATGTGACTCGGATATACACGAAAGAGATCTGTTAGAATCCGATGCCAATGATGAAGACTAAGGCGGGATTGAGCGCGAATGGAACCGGCACGAAGAGTCAAAGCCATTGACAGAAGACCAAATGATTGTCATAAACTTAGGCGATACAGAGAATGTCAAAGAAGTCAAAATTGGGGCCGGCCTCCCAAAGTTGGAGATGGAAAAAGTAATTGGCCTCCTAAGGGAGTATCAGGATGTGTTTGCATGGACCTATGCTGATATGCCAGGTCTTGACCCTGAAATCGTGGAGCATGCCTTACCGACCGACCCTAATGTACCACCCAAGAAGCAGAGGTTCAGGAGGACCAAGCTAGAGTTGTCCAAGAAAATCGAGGATGAAGTCATGAAATTGTTAAAGGTGGGGTTCGTTGAAGTATCACATTACTCCCCTTGGGTAGCGAACGTTGTGCCTGTGATGAAAAAAGATGGGCGGATTAGGGTGTGCGTCGATTATCGCGACTTGAACCGAGCTAGTCCAAAAGACGACTTCTCACTCCCACACATCGATGTCTTGGTTGACAGTACGGCAGGATTCGAATTGTTTTCCTTCATGGATGGATTTTCTAGATATAACCAAATTCGTATGAAGGAAGAGGACAAAAGCAAGACATCGTTTATAACTCCGTGGGGGACCTTTTGCTATAAAGTGATGCCTTTTGGTTTAAAGAATGCTGGGGCAACCTATCAGAGGGCCATGGTTGCGCTGTTCCATGACATGATGCACAAAGAGATCGAGGTGTACGTGGATGACATGATTGCAAAATCTAGACGAAGCGAAGACCATGTTGAGGTCTTGCGGAAACTATTCGTGCGCCTTCGGAAGTTTAAATTGTGCCTCAATCCTGCGAAATGCGTGTTCGGGGCAAAGTCTGGAAAGCTACTAGGATTCATGGTCAGTACCAGGGGCATCGAAATCGACCCGGCAAAGACCAAAGCCATTTGTGATTTACGACCTCCGACTACCGTTAAAGAAGTTCGCGGTTTGTTGGGACGGCTTAATTATGTGGCTAGGTTTATTTGTCAGCTGTCGGAAATGGCAAAACCATTCTTCAAGCTCTTAAAGAAAAATGCGAAAATCGAATGGGATGCTGAATGCCAATATGCGTTTGAGAAGATAAAGCACTATCTTACTCATGCTCCAGTCTTGGTCCCTCTGGTCCCTGGGTTTCCTCTAATCTTGTACTTGACTATACATGACGAGTCACTAGGGGCTATGCTGGCCCAGAGAATGCCAAAGGATGGGAGAGAATGCGCGATTTACTACTTGAGCAAGAAGTTCACCTCTTCTGAGATGAACTACTCAGCGGTCGAGAGGACTTGCGTGGCCTTGGTTTGGGTGTTGCACAAATTACGACAATATACCTTGCACCACCAAATCTTGTTGGTAACTGAGAATGATCCCATCAGATATCTCCTAGAGAAACCCGCGCTAGTTGGTAAGTTGGCTAAGTGCCAAATCTTGATTTCAGAATTTGACGTACAAAGCTTGGGACAGAAATCTGTCAAAGGCCATGCCATAGCAGACATGTTAGCAGGGAATCCGCATGAATTGGGAGACTCCGATGAGGAGAATGATGCAGAGGAGCGGATCTTACTTGTGTCAAATGACAAATGGATGATGTACTTTGATGGTGCTGTTAACTTAGCCGGGTCGGGTACCGGGGCAGTCCTCATCTCCCCAAACGGCTAGCACCACCACGTCACCGCTAAACTGACCTTCCCTTGCACAAACAATATTGCGGAAAATGAATCTTGCATCCTTGGCCTCCAAGTTGCCATTGATATGAAAATCCGAAAGTTGTAAGTCTACGGTGATTCAGCTCTTATCATCCTGCAAACTGAAGGCGAATGGCGAACACGAGATCCGAAATTAATTCCATACCACGAGTTCTTAGGGGAATTGGTAGAGGAATTCCGAGAAATATCCTTTAGTTACTTGCCGAGGTCTCAAAACCAATTCGCCGATGCCCTAGCCACGTTATCTTCGATGTTACAAACTACTGGTGGTTTGGACGTCGAGCCACTAAGAATTGAGATTCTTAGGCGCCCGGCTTATTGTATGATGATTGAGGAAGAACCTGATGGGGAGCCATGGTACCGCGACATCTTAGAATACCTACAGAAAAGTGAATTTCCTCAAGAAAGTGATGCTTTGGACCGAAAGTACTTAATGAAGCTTGCGTTGAAGTTCTTCGTTAGTGGAGACACCCTTTACAAGAGGTCATTTGATTTGACATTGCTGAGATGTGTTGGCGCCAAAGAAGCAAACCAGTTGATGAGAGAAATACACGAAGGAGGGTGCGGTCTCCATATGAATGGTCACCTCCTAGCGAGAAAGATCATGCGGCTCGGATATTATTGGCTAACTATAGAGTCTGACTGCATTCAACATGTGCGATGTTGCCACCAATGCCAAATTTATGTAGATAGAATAAACGCTCCACCAAATGAGCTTCACCAAATGTCCCAATCTTGGCCTTTTTCTATGTGGGGAATTGACGTGATTGGGCCCATTAATCCCAAAGCATCAAACGGGCATCGATTCATCTTGGTGGCGATTGACTATTTTACGAAATGGGTTGAAGCCAACTTGTATGTTAATGTCACCGCCAAAAATGTTGCCAAGTTTATTCGTCGTGATATTATTGCTCGCTACGGGGTGCCAGAGGCAATTATCACCGACAATGGCTTCAATCTAAACAACAAAGTTGTGGATGACTTGTTTAATGAGTTTCGGATTCGACATTTGAACTCGTCCCCATACCGGCCACAGATAAATGGAGCGGTCGAAGTAGCAAATAAAAACATAAAGAGGATATTGTCAAAAACTGCCAAAAATTACCATGATTGGCACGAAAGACTTCCTTATGCACTGATGGCATACCGGACATCTATCCGCACTTCCACGGGGGCTACTCCCTTTTCATTGGTGTATGGGATGGAGGCTGTTTTACCCGTGGAAGTTGAAATTCCTTCGCTGAGGGTCCTTTCTCAATTGAAGCTTGATGAGGTCAAATGGATACAACAGAGGCATGAGCAGTTGAACATGATAGATGAGAAAAGATTGCAAGCCATATGTCAGGGCCAGTGCTATCATAAACGAGTTGCAAAGGCCTTCAATCGAAGGGTCCGTCCCAGGCGTTTCGAAGTTAATGACTTGGTGCTGCAAAAAGTGCTACCAATAATACCTGACCCTCGTGGAAAGTTCACCCCGAATTATGAAGGACCTTATGTCATCAAGAAAATCCTACCAGGTGGTGCTGTGATTTTAGTCGAGATGGACGGCCGTGAGCTGCCTAAGCCTGTAAATGCTGATGCAATCAAAAAATATTTTCCATGACTGAGATCGAGGCTGTAGAGCCATTCCGTGTACAATCCGAGTCACGTAACATCGTGCATGCATGCCACATAAACATTCCATACATGCATATCTATTCATGTTTCAGGTGCCTAGTTGGTTTGACAAAAATGACACAAGGAGAGAAGACGGGCAGTCCTTAAGGAGCCAATCCAAAGAAGCCACCTAGCCTTCATAAGTATCTCTTTTCCCGCATTAAAAGGACAAAAAAAAAAGCAATAAAAAAAATCTTTGGCGTTTTCCTGGAAAACAAACAAACATTAAAAAAAATCGAAATTAAAAAAAATTAATTAAATTTTTTTTTTTCCACAAAGTCTTTGAACACATTTTTTATCTCAAAATTGTGTATCCGTTTGGTGGATCACTCATTTTGAATCAAAATTCCTCATTGAGATTAATCTAATTAGATGATTTTGACTAATTGAAATTGGGATGTTAACCGTGCCAAGCAAGAAACACTTAGGATGAGGAAAGGCAACCCATATCCAAATACGTCCTTTAAACACTTTGAGAGTCGAGCGAAAAAAGAAAAGCCCGTGTCAGTTAAGGATGAGGGATTCATTCGTAGGTGGTACATGGATCAAAGTGAAAAGAGGAATTTCTTTCTGTTGTCCTACACACCGCAGGTGGCAATAGTTTACCCATTTGAGCCTTTAAATACAGAGAATTTCCTACAAAATATCCCTGTCAAGAACTACCTTACAATGGGGCAATTATAGAGGTTTGGATTAACATCATTCGGAGAAGAAATATGAGAAGGATTGCTTTGTTCTCATTTGCATCAATCTTTTGTAGTGGCTTCAGGTGAGTTCTCATGGAAACTCGAAGTATCCCAAAATGAAGAAGAGCATTCATTTCTCTACCTAAACACTTATGCCCTTTGCTTAGCCAAGTTGAGCCTAAACGTTCATTTCTAAAACCCATATGGTGATCATCTCCCCCCCACTGGGGCAAGACATATGATTTATCAAGGCAATTTGCATTTACATGAAAACGTGGAAAGTGTCTCGAAAGTCCTAAGGCCAAAAAAATCAATGAAAACTAGGGGGCATGAAAAAGCAATGTGCCTGGTAAAAACAAGGCCAATGCCCAATTTCAATAAAAAGATGAAAAAAAAAAGGGGCGAGGAAAGTCGCATAAAAAAAAAAGGGGAGACTTTCTCGTTAAAGAAAAGTTGTCAAAGTCAAAATGCTTGCATTGAAAAAATCATTGCAAATGCAAAAGCCATTAGATGAAAGAGCAAAGCTCTCATGCCAAGATGATTAGCCAAGGGACTTTCGAGGCAAAGTTAAATTTCCAAAGTCAAGTGCCTTAAAAAAATTGGATCAAATGATAATGATACCATGATGATCACCAACTCTCAAACCCCTCTTCAAAAAAATTCTAAGCCTTTTGAGCCTATAACCGAATCAACATTACAACCTCTTCCCGAAGTCTCTTCAGATTGGGATGATTCGAGTGAAAGTAAGAACTTCTCAAAAAAGCTACTGCTTAAAGAAGCGAGAGCAAAGTTGTCTTATCTCATGAGGTCTCTTGACTTGTAAACCTAGCGAAGATGTTGATCAATGATTATTTCATTTCATAGCCAAAGATGTTTATCCTTGTTGAAACCTTGACCAAGTCACATCATGACCCTTCTAAAAGACCTCTTAGATTGGTCAATATATACTTACTGTGAATGATTCTCAAAGCCTTTGACATAGGTTATGTGAGATACCCTTAGTGATCAACTATGCTTCCCACATTAAGGGATGGGATCAAATAGCCATTTTTTCGAGAATATGTGAGAAGCCCTTTTTGACTAAGAACTCTTGCTTGGCATGTTTAACGAACCCTTCTCATAAGTCAAGATCACTTTGATATGGACTTTTCTTCTAAAAGAGTTTGAGAATTGATGATAGCTTCCAAGCTTGAGGACAATTTTGCGATACTAAGCAATGTCGTGTATTTACCAAATAATTGAATTAGCTTGATTTGCTCATGCAATCATTGCTTTCTCATTTTCAACATTTTTCTAAATTGTCTCTAATGACACTTCTTTCAAGTTGATCTTGTCTGGCTCCCCTAGTAAAATCATGTATTTTTCACACGGTTTGTGGTCTACCCTTAAACCACATGGTTGGTGGTCTTTCCTTAAACCACGGGGTTTGTGGTTATCCGAAACCACACGGTTGGTGGTCTTTCCTTAAACCACAGGGTTTGTGGTTATCCGAAACCATACGGTTTGTGGTCTACCCTTAAACCACATGGCTGGTGGTCTTTCCTTAAACCACGGGGTTTGTGGTTATCCGAAACCACACGGTTGGTGATCTTTCCTTAAACAACGGGGTTTGTGGTTATCCGAAACCACACGGTTTGTGGTCTACCCTTAAACCACACAGTTGGTGGTCTTTCCTTAAACCACGGGGTTTGTGGTTATCCGAAACCACACGGTTTGTGGTCTACCCTTAAACCACACGGTTGGTGGTCTTTCCTTAAACCACACAGTCTGTGGTCTATCCTTAAACCACGCGGTTGGTGGTCTTTCCTTAAACCACCGGGTTTGTGGTTATCCGAAACCACACGGTTTGTGGTCTACCCTTAAACCACACGGTTGGTGGTCTTTCCTTAAACCACACGGTTTGTGGTCTATCCTTAAACCACGCGGTTGGTGGTCTTTCCTTAAACCACCGGGTTTGTGGTTATCCGAAAATACACGGTTTGTGGTCTACCCTTAAACCACGCGGTTGGTGGTCTTTCCTTAAACCATGGGGCTTGTGGTTATCCGAAACCACACGGTTTGTGGTCTACCCTCAAACCACGCGGTTGGTGGTCTTTCCTTAAACCACGGGGTTTGTGGTTATCCGAAACCACACGGTTGGTGGTCTTTCCTTAAACCACGGGGTTTGTGGTTATTCGAAACCACACGGTTTGTGGTCTACCCTTAAACCACATGGTTGGTGGTCTTTCCTTAAATCACGGGGTTTGTGGTTATCCGAAATCACACGATTTGTGGTCTACCCTTAAACCATGCGGTTGGTGGTCTTTCCTTAAACCACGGGGTTTGTGGTTATCCGAAACCACACGGTTTGTGGTCTACCCTTAAACCACGGGGTTTGTGGTTATCCGAAACCACACGGTTGGTGGTCTTTCCTTAAACCACGGGGTTTGTGGTTATCCGAAACCGGTTGGTGGTCTTTCCTTAAACCACGGGGTTTGTGGTTATCCGAAACCACACGGTTTGTGGTCTACCCTTAAACCACACAGTTGGTGGTCTTTCCTTAAACCACGGGGTTTGTGGTTATCCGAAACCACACGGTTGGTGGTCTTTCCTTAAACCACGGGGTTTGTGGTTATCCGAAACCGGTTGGTGGTCTTTCCTTAAACCACGGGGTTTGTGGTTATCCGAAACCACACGGTTTGTAGTCTATCCTTAAACCACACAGTTGGTGGTCTTTCCTTAAACCACGGGGTTTGTGGTTATCCGAAACCACACGGTTGGTGGTCTTTCCTTAAACCACGGGGTTTGTGGTTATCCGAAACCACACGGTTTGTGGTCTACCCTTAAACCACACGGTTGGTGGTCTTTCCTTAAACCACGGGGTTTGTGGTTATCCGAAACCACACGGTTTGTGGTCTACCCTTAAACCACACGGTTGGTGATCTTTCCTTAAACCACGGGGTTTGTGATTATCCGAAATCACACGGTTTGTGGTCTACCTTTAAACCACACGGTTGGTGGTCTTTCCTTAAACTACGGGGTTTGTGGTTATCCGAAACCACACGGTTTGTGGTCTACCCTTAAACCACGGGGTTTGTAGTTATCCGAAACCACACGGTTTGTGGTCTTTCCTTAAACCACGGGGTTTGTGGTTATCCAAAACCACACGGTTTGTGGTCTACCCTTAAATCACACGGTTGGTGGTCTTTCCTTAAACCACGAGGTTTGTGGTTATCCGAAACCACGCGGTTGGTGGTCTTTCCTTAAACCATGGAGTTTGTGGTTATCCGAAACCACACGGTTTGTGGTCTACCCTTAAACCACGCGGTTGGTGGTCTTTCCTTAAACCACGGTGTTTGTGGTTATCCGAAACCACACGGTTTGTGGTCTACCCTTAAACCACGCGGTTGGTGGTCTTTCCTTAAACCACGAGGTTTGTGGTTATCCGAAACCACACGGTTTGTGGTCTACCCTTAAACCACGCGGTTGGTGGTCTTTCCTTAAACCACGAGGTTTGTGGTTATCCAAAACCACACGGTTTGTGGTCTACCCTTAAACCACGCGGTTGGTGGTCTTTCCTTAAACCATGGGGTTTGTGGTTATCCAAAACCACACGGTTTGTGGTTATCCAAAACCATACGGTTTGTGGTATACCCTTAAACCACACGGTTGATGGTCTTTCCTTAAACCACAGGGTTTGTGGTTATCCGAAACCACACGGTTTGTGGTCTACCCTTAAACCACACGGTTGATGGTCTTTCCTTAAACCACATGGTTTGTGGTCAACCCTTAAACCACATGGTTGGTGGTCTTTCCTTAAACCACGGGGTTTGTGGTTATCCAAAACCACACGATTGGTGGTGTTTCCTTAAACCATGGGGTTTCTGGTTATCCGAAACCACATGGTTTGTGGTCAACCCTTAAACCACACGGTTGGTGGTCTTTCCTTAAACCACGTGGTTTGTGGTTATCCGAAACCACACGGTTTGTGGTCTACCCTTAAACCACACGGTTTGTGGTCTACCCTTAAACCACACGGTTTGTGGTCTACCCTTAAACCACACGGTTGGTGGTCTTTCCTTAAACCACGGGGTTTGTGGTTATCCGAAACCACACGGTTAGTGGTCTACCCTTAAACTACGAGGTTTGTGGTTATCCGAAACCACATGGTTCGTGGTTCATCCTTAAACCACACTTATCTTTCCTAGTCGAAACCCGTTTTTACACGGTGAGACCTCCCTTCTAGTCAAAACTAGTTACCACATAATAAGACTTTCTCATCTTGGCTTTTGAAAAAAAAAAAAAAAGAAGAAGAAAAGATCATGCATTCACATCATTATCTCATACGCAGCCCATGATCATCATCGTTCATGGACAAAATTTAAGTGTCTCTCGTCTTTGAAAAGAACGTCCTTGAGCTCCCATTCAAAGAGGGGCAGTTGTTGACACTTAAATTTTGGCGATTTGTTTTAGCATTTATTAACTACATTGGAAAATTAGAGATTAGTTTCTAATCTCTTAACAAAAAATTCTTTCATTAAAATTGCATCTCATAGAGACATTAGGAGCATTTGCATCACTAGTTTTAAAGTTAATTTGAAAAAAAAATTTAAAAAAATTTAAATTTTTTTAAAATAATAATAATTAATTAATTAATAATTAATAAAAAAATCGAAAAGAGGCCGGGCAGGGGCTGGGCCCGCCCGGCCCCATGCGGCCCTTTCCCTTCCCTCGTATGGGCTCGGCCCACTTCCCTTTTCTTTCTTCCTCGGCCTGGCCCGGCCCACTCGTTTTTCTACTTCCATTCTTCTCCCTCGCGCCGAAGCAACCTGCAGGAAAACAGAAGAGGATGAAGATGAAGCAAGCGGCGGGTTAGAGCGCAGAAAAGGAGGAGCAAAAGGCGGGTCAGAGCAGAAAGACAAGAAGATGGGAAAGGTCAGCGGCGGGCTAGAGCAGAAGCAGAGAAGCAGAAAGGGAGAGTAGCAGCAGCAAGGACGAAAAATGATGATGATGAAAAAAGTCGAGGCCGAAAGGGAGGTCAAACGCAGCAGCAAGCCAACTAAAAACGCAGCAGCAGCGAGTCAGAACAGCAGCAAGTCAGAGCACACGAGCAAGCAAATAAAATAAAAAAGGAGAGGGAGGAAAACCGGAGAGATCAGAGAGAGCCAAAAAGGACGGCAGGGAGAAAACTCGAGCGAGGAGAGCTTGAGCGGAGGGACCGAAAGGGAGGGCGAACGGAGAGACGAGACGGAACCGGAGGAAGAAGGAAACCTCGAGGAGCAGTTTGCTGTCGCCGGAAGCCCGTCCGCCGCCGTCGTCCGCCGCAGCTCGTTCCCCAAACGAGGTAGGTCTCCTTGAACCTCGGTCGCTCTATTTTTCTAGAGAATATCGAGCCGGAGCTCGCGGCCGACCGGCTCGCGCAAGCTCCGGCCCTCGTCGCCCTTGCATTTTGTTCCCACGTCCCTTGTATGCCATGTTCGAAGACCCCCAAGGCGTGTTCGAGGCTCGGTTGAGCCGGACATCTTTGAACTCGATAGTGCCCGTTAACCATTCAATGAAATGCCCCAAAGAGAGCCGGCACACAATTTTTGTTTTAACTCAAAATCGACTAGTGCCAGCTGTTATTTTTGTTAAATCATGTTAGTCTCCGCTTTTTACGCTGTGTTTACGTATGGTTTTTGTTAAATATTCGAATCGACGAATTTTTTTTCGTGACGAAAACGTTTGTCGGATTTCATGGTCGGAGGTGGTTAAAGCCGGCTGGAGTGGACGACCGGTGGGTGGCGGTTGTCAGCCAGAGTGTGGGCTACGTCCGGAGTCGCTGGTTTAATAAAAATAAAAATAAAAAAAGAGAAGAAAGAAGAAGTTGCAGTCTTCGGGCGGGCATGCTGTTGTTGCGGGAAGACGAAGACGTTGGGGGTTGCATGGGACGAAGAAATCTGCAGGAGCAGAAGACCAGAAAAAAAATAATAAAAAGAAAGCAGAAAAAGACAAAAAAGAAATGGGAAAAATCGGAAAATAAAAAAAATAGAAAAATAGGAAGGTGGGCTTCGTCTTGGGCTTGTGTATGCCGGGTTGGGTTCGTCGCAGGCCGGGATGGCTGGGCCGAGAGACAGATTAGAAGTGGGCTCTGTCTCTATTAAATTTTTTTGGTGGGCTTTTAATTTTGTTTTTGGCCCAAGCATGTGGGCCTTCTTTTGTTTTGTTTTAGTGGGTTGGGTCGGCACGGTCTTCTGTGGCCCAATTCGGACCGGTAGGGCCCGGGTCAGTCTAGTAGGGCCGGGTCCTTTGACCCGGTCCGAATTATTCATTAAAGAAAACAAAATCTATTAAAATAAAAAAATTCAGAAAATATAAAAACATTAAAAAAATCATAAAAAATCATAAAAAATTTCGAAATTTCAGAAAATTCAAGCGAAATTCAGAATCTTGAAAATTTATGAAAATTCTTGAAAAAAATATTTTTTTAAAAAATGAAAATATTAAAATATTAGAAATTCCGAAAAAAAAAAAAAAAAAAGAAAAGAAGAAAAAAAAAAAAAAAAAAAAAAAAGAAAGAAAAAAGAAATTTTTTTCAAATATCCCAAAAATTCCAAGTTTGTTTTAGAGTTCCCTAAGAAGCTCTAAAATAATTATTGGACAATTTTCTCTTTAAAAGATGTCGGAAATCATCAGTCTAAGATTGTGCTTAAAAGTGAATAAGCCCTTACGGCTTTACCTTAGGGTTTTGATACAATTGCCCTTGATAGCACGCTTAGGATGCGATGATTATGGTTTCCCCTTTAGTTTAATTAGGATTGTTATTTATTTATCTCTTAATGCTTGTGTTTATTTTCGCCTGCAATTTATTTAATGCTTTCTTTAATTGCTGATTACTATTTTGATGATTGCGCGCCCGCATGATAACCTCACATGTTAGTGGTTGAGTCTAAAATCAATCCGAACTGCTTGACCAAAAGTCTTTTGGAAATTAACAAGATTAGGTACCGAAAGGGCACTAATTGGTTAATTAGTGTAATCAAGTCCCCGACCCTAGATTCTCTGGTTGCGTAGAAAGCGAGGCACGCTCCCATGTCTCGCTTGGTTTCTAGCCGACCACAATAGGCTAGTGGCAACTCCTCATTTAAAGATTTTCATGAACACCCAACGTCACGCGGGGTATGGGCAGGAGAGCATGTCAATGGTCCCCGCACCCACCCTTTGACAATATCCCTAAACCTATTTATTTCGATATTCCCTTTCCCCCATCGGGACGGAAAAAATAGGTCGCGACATACATGAGTATAGAAATTTCAAGGCAACGAAAAGAGACAGGAGGAATTAGCGGGAGGGAAGTGTCTAATGTCTATACATCTCGATAATTTCACGTCAAGATAGGAGATACAATTAGAAAAAAAAAAAAAAAAAAGGTACAAGAAAATTGATGGAAAGGCTCTTTGTATTCTTAATATCTTGGACTACGTACCCATCTTACGTTTCCGCAAAGTTATAACACAATTTACCATGCCATTTAGAAAATTATTAAGATAATAATTAATAAATATCATCACTTTTTGAGAAATCATTATTTTTTGACATTTTATTTATATATTTTCCTGAATATCTTTACAATTCCACGTTAATCACCTAACTAGTCACAAAGTTGAAGAATAATATAGAGTAAAGGAGAATGTTTTTCTGTAATTTTTTGGGAGTCTAAACCTCCAAAAAGAAAAAGATTTGAAATTATATATAAATGTCAATGGGAATTTGTGGAAATAATCTCAATATTCGAACACAATCAAGAAATTAAAAAGTGCATTAGAAAGGCAATAACAATTTGCGCATCACCAATTAATGATTTTCCAAAAGACAAAAATGTAGAAACATTGTGATTGAACGAAAAAATAGAGCATTTTATTGTGTATGGCATTTACACAAAAATGGAAAAGCTTCCCTCTCGATGGCTTGTTACCATAATTCTCCAACTAAAAGAAATGAAAGAATCTTCCTATGTCAAAAAAACAAAAACAAAAAATGAGTATTTCTTTCCACCCCTTAATTCTTTCCTTCTTTTTCCCCTTTTCCCCCTTTCGCTCCTAATTTCTCCCCTATTTACATTTTCTGCCCAGGGCGCTTCCGACCATTACGACGACAGATTCAGGCACTCACGCTGCATAGTCTAGCCGCGTGCCGGGCACAGGCACAGTTGCTGCGGGGCAGCAGCATCGCCCACACTGCTGCCGCCGCTGCCTCCGCCTCAGGGATCCCACTGCCGCATCGCTGCCTTCCACGTCCGCCATCCAGGGATCGTCGTTGCTCCCGCTGGAGGACTCCTTGTCGTGAACCCGGCTGCCGCAGGAGAAGACGCGCTGGAGTTTGGTGCGGAGGGAGTCGGCTTTGAACTCGTTGTCCTGGGCGAGGCCCTTCCAGAACTTGTTATCACTAGGCGGTTCAATTTCTCCTGGATTTTTTTGGATCTCTTGCTCTTTCTCTTTCAGTTTTCGTGCAAACTCCTGTGTTTGTAGAATAAAACTAGAAGAGGAAAGTTGTGAGGAAATTTATAATTTCCTTTTTCCTTCTCAGATTTTTGTCTTTTTGGGAGAACAGACCCGTTGTCTGGGTTTTGTTTCCTGAAACAACGAAATCTCAGAAGAACCCTAATTAATCCATCGAATGATTGTCGAAACATGACGAAAATAAAACTATTGAAAAGGAAAGAAGGAAGAAAGGGGGACATTTACATAGAGGGAAATCAGGTGGTCATTCTCAGATTCGTGGCTTGAGACCTCGAACGCGGCCTCGTGCCTCCGGAAAGGTGACGCCTTACTCCGCTTGTGAGGATGATCCACCAAAAAGCCGTCTCTGGACCGCTTGTGGTGGCTTCTAGGCCAGAAGTAGCGGTGGCATTGAAGTTGATGGTCGATCCGCTTTCAGACGATTTATCTGTGCAAAACTTGGGAAGATTCAGAGTTTCACATGGTGGTGGCGTGACGGCCGCGAGACCGAGTCGGGCGTCTCCGACAAAAAGCCGTCACGCCGCCCCCACGTGAAACACGTCACATATAAATCGTCCAAAAGCAAATCGACCAGCAACTACAATACCATCACTGTCTCTGGTCCCAGAAGCCACCACAAGCGGTCCAGAGAGGCTTTTTGCTGGATCATCCTCACAAGCAGAGCAACGCGTCACCTTTTTTGGAGGCACGAGGCCGCGTTCGATGTCTCATGGCACGACTGCCTGATTTCCTTCTATGTAAATGTCCCCTTTTCTTCCTTCTTTCCTTTTCAATAGTTTTATTTTTATCATGTTTCGACAATCCTTCTATGGATTAATTAGGGTTCTTCTGGGATTTCGTTGTTTCAGGAAACAAAATCCAGAAAACGGGATCTGTTTCGGCCAAAAAAAAAACAAAAATCTCGCGAATTGCGTGAAGAAATAATTTTTTATTGAGAAGGAAAAATGAAGTTATAAATTTCCTGACAACTTTCCTCCTGGTTTTATTCTACGGACACAGGAGTTTGCGCGAAAACTAAGACCAATAAATCCAAAAAATCCAGGAGAAATTGAACTGCCTGGTGATGGAAAAAAGTTCTGGAAGGGCCTCGCCTAGGACAACGAGTTCGAAGTCGATTCCCTCCGCGCCGAACTCCAGCACGTCCTCTCCTGCGGCGACCGGGTTAACAACGAGGAGTCCCCCTGCGGGAGCAATGACGATCCCCGGACGGCAGACGTGGAAGGCGGCAATGTGGCGGTGGAATTGCTGAGGCGGAGCCGGTGACGGCGGCGGTGTGGGCGGTGCGGGAAGTGGGAGTTGGGGGCGGTGCTGCTGCCCCGCAGCACCTGTGCCTGTGCCCCGCGCGCGGCTCGAATGTCTGCAGCGTGAGTGCCTGAATCTGTCGTCATCGTAACGGTTGGAAGCGCCCTGGGCAGAAAATGTAAATAGAAGAGAAATTATGGGCGAAAAGGGGTTAAAGGGGAAAAAGAAGGAAAGAATAAAGGGGTGGAAAGAAATACTTTTTTTTTTTTTTGTTGATATAGGAAGATTTCTTCATTTCTTTTAGTTGGAGAATTATGGTAAACAGCCATCGAGAGGGATGCTTTTCCATTTTTGTGTAAATGCCATACATAATAAAATTCTCTTCTTTTTTTCGTTCAATCACCACAGTATTTCTAAATTTTTGTCTTTTGGAAAACCATTAATTGATGATGTGCAAATTGTCGCCTTTCCAATGCACCTTTTAATTTCCTGATTGTGTTCATATATAAAGATTATTTCAACAAATTGCCATTGACATTGATATAAAATTTCAAATCTCTTTCTTTTTGGTGGTTTAGACTCCCAAAAAATTAGAGAAAAACATTCTCCTTTACTAGTTAGGTGATTACTGCGAATTTGTAAAAATATTCAGGCAAATATATTAATAAAATATCAAAAATTAGTGATTTCTCAAAATGCAGTGATATTCATTAATCATTATCTCAATTATTTTCTAAAAAAAATAAGGTATTTATGTCATGGTGTGAATAATTTGAGATTTTATTGCAGTATTAATCTACTTTAAATTATTATTCAAAATTATGAAGAAAATGTATGTGAATTTGCAAATTATAAAAGCACGAGTACAGATGTTTGGAGGAAAAAAAAAAGGAAAGGGACGAATTGTTGGAGAGAAGTGTTTAATGTCTATATATTATAATCATTTCACGTCAAATGAGAATGTACAATCAAATCATGCCTTGTCCATTTCCTTTCTTCTTATTTTTCCCATAAAAAGCCAAAAAACAACTCAAATATGCACGTTATAACACATTAATTATAATATTCTTTTGTGATATTACCGCAATACATTTATCTTAAATTTTTTTATAACATAAAAACTCTAAAATTGTAACTATATGATGCAATTACCTTTCATGAAGGTTTCATAAAAAAAAATTTTTAATTAAAAAAATTTCGATTTTATGTTTCTATTTCATTTAAATCATGTGAGTGTCATATTAATAATATTTATTTTTTAACATTAATGTATGTAGATTTTTAGTAAACCTTGTTAATAAAACTTCAAGGGAGGGTGAATGTTTTAAACACATATAAAATTGAAATTTTTTGTCATATAACAAATTTAAAGTAAATATATTACAATAAACATAACTAAATATTTTTTACGGTATTTACCTTTTTTTCCCCGTCCCTTCATTTTACATGCTTTTATCCTTTCCCTAACCCATCAAAAAGCAAGACATTGACTTGGAGGAAAATATTAAAAAAGAAGGACAAGTCAAGTGATGGAAAAGTTCCTTATTTTCTTGATATCTTGGACAGTGTACCCATTGTACTTTTTTATGAATCAATAACGATTTACTATCCCATTTCCTTTCTTGTCTTTCTTTTTCTTTTACATGGTTTTGTCCTTTGCCTAGTCAACCAAAAAGCAAGACATTGACTTGGGAGGAAAAAAAATGAAAAAACAAGAAGAAGAAAAATGATGGAAAAGCTCTTTATTTTCTTGATATATTGGAATGCGTACCCATTGTACGTTTTTATGAATTAATAATAATTTACTATCCCATTTCCTTTCTTGTCTTTCTTTTTTCTTTTACATGCTTTATCCTTGAATTTCAAGAAAAGAAGTGATGGAAACAGACCTTCAAATTATTGAAATCTTGGAAAACGTGGCCGTCGGACTTTTCTAAAAATTAATAACAGTTGAATATCCCATCGAGAAAATTATGAAGATAATGATCAAAGAATGCCATTACTTATTGTAAAATCATCATTTTTTTTATATTTCATCAACAAATTGAAGTGACTAATAGTTAGAATTTCACAATAATGACCTTAACTATTGAAATTTTTTTGAAGAATAATAAAATAAAGGAGAATATTTTTCTATAACCTTTTCGAAATACCAACCCACAAACAAAATGGATTTGAAATTATATAACCATTTTGATCGTGGGAATGATTGTGCATATTGGAGCACAATAAGGAAATTGAAAAGGGGAAATTAGAAAGTCAACAATGGGCATATCATCAATTAAAGGTTTCCAAAAGACAAATATATAGGAATAATATGATTAAAAAAAAGGGAAAATACTACTAAAAATCCTAAACAATACCATTTGGGATAAATTTTGCTTTAAGCTTTTTTGTGACACTAAAAACATTAAACTATACCACTTATGGCAAGTTTATCCTAAATTTTTTTGTTTAGGTCACTTAGAACATATTTACCCTAAACTCTTTAGCTAAAAAGCATTTTCAGATTTTTCTTCTTTTTTTTTCTTTTTTTTTCCCTTCTTCTTTCCCTCTATCAGCCATGACAGAGGGAAGCTGGCGAGGGTTGCCCTCCCCAGCATTGGACTCAGGCACACTAGATTTGGCGAGGGTCGCCCTTGCTAGATTCAACAAAGGCTACCCTTGCTTGAGATGGGCAAGTTTCACACTCGTTTGCTTCCCTTCGCCATGGCTATCAAAGGGAATGAAGAAAAAGGAAAAAAAAAGAGAAAAGGAAAAAATAGCAAAGAAAAAGGAAGAATACGAAAATACCCTTCGACAAAAAAGTTTGTAAGTAAATGTGTCACAAGCGACATATTTTATGATTTTTTTGTCACAAAAAAAAATATGGTAATTTTGTCCAAAGCGGTATAGTTTACAATTTTTAATGTCACAAAAAAGTTTAGTGTAAATTTATACAAAGTGACGTAACTTGAGATTTTTTTTATCATTTTCCCTGAAGAAAAAAGAACATTTTGTTATGTATTGTGTTGACACAAAAAATGGATATGCTTTGGGAAAATGGCTATAATTGTCATCCATCAACCCACCCCGCCTTCCCCCCCCTCCCCTCCCCTCCCCCTCTCCCCCAAGAAAGAAAATCAAAGGAATTTCGCATTGCTTGTGGTACAGAAACGGAAAGCGACCCTGCCAGGCCTTTCACATGTTTGTTTGGTACATGGCATTTAGTCTTGTTTCATAAAGTAAAATTGCGTCGCTGGTGTATGGAATCTGTTGTACCAACGTCTTGCCGCGACCTACTTGCCACCCTCGGCAAAAGGGTTTAGAGGTATTTATTTTATGAGACGGTCTGAATGGTCCATATTATAGTATTTTATAAAAATCATACCTCGTGTAACATAGAATGGTTTTTAAGTTCTTTTAACATAAGTGTTACTAGAAGTAGCCACTAGCTATTATTGGAGGGTCGGCTAGAATCCCATCAAGATGTGGGAGACCTATCTTGATTCTAAGTAATTACATATTCTAAGCTCGGGGACTCGCTTACACTAATATTTCTATTATCGCCATTTCAGTACCTAACAAATTAATTGTTTTTCTAAGTGATCATGCAATCTTCAAAAGGTTTTAAAGCCATTAGAGATGCATTTGGTAACTATTCTGTTTTTGGGAATATTGACACTTGATTTTTAGTCGGTACATCGTTAAAGTAAAAAAATCAAGATTAGGTTTTCCAATCGCGATGGAACCTGTTGCTTGAACCAAAAGTGTCAATTTTCATTTCTTTATTATTTGAATCATCATTTTTAGATAATTTCATTCTATATTCATCGAAAACCTAAAAATATGGTGCAAAAGTCTGTAAAGGTATAGCCATAGCTGATATGTTGGTGAAGGTCTTACAAAAACTGATGACTTGGATGGGATTGATAATAGGATCCAAGTAATTTCCTTTGACAAATGAATCATGTATTTTGATGGTACTATCAACCTTTCTAATTCTGGTACTAGGGTAGTTTTGATCTCCTCAACAAGTCAACACTATTCCGTAATTGCAAAATTGGTATTCCCTTATGCCAATAACATTTCTAAGTATCAAGCTTGCATTATTGTCTTGCAATTGGCTATTGACATCAAAGTCAAGAGGTTACAAGTCTATGATGATTCCATGCTCATCATTCTTCAAAATGGAGGAGAATGGCAAATGCATGATTCAAAATTAATTTATTATCACGATTACCTTGAAGACTTGGTGAAGGAATTCAAAGAAATTTCCTTTGAATATCTACCAAGATCTCAAAATTAGTTTGTTGATGCATTAGCAACTTCATAACTGATGTTCAAAGTAACTGATGGGTTGAACATTGACCCTTTGAAGATCGATATCTTACAAAAACTTGCTTGTTGCATGCTTGTGGAAGAAGAGCTTGATGGACATCCATAGTATTATGATATTATTGTTATCTTCGAGAAGGCAAATTTCCCGAATGAAGTAAAGCTATTGATAGGAAATATCTGTCTAAGTTGGCTTTCAAATTTTTCCTCAGTAGAGATGCATTATATTAAAGATCTTTCGATTCAATCTTGCTGAAGGGTATAGACACAAAAGAGGCCTATCAACTGATGAAGGAAATTCATAAAGGAGAATGTGATCCCCACATAAATGGACACCTCTTAGCTTGAAAAATCATGAAACTAGGTTATTATTGGTTAACCATAGAAGCTGATTGTATCTAACATGTGCATTGTTGTCATCAATGTCAGTTTACGGAGACAAGATTAATGCTTCTCCTAATGAGTTACATTAAATATCCGAGGCATGGCCTTTCTCGATGTAGGGTGTCAACATCATTGAACTAATTAATCCCAAAGCATCGGATGGACACCACTTCACATTGGTGGCTATTGATTACTTCACTAAATGGATTGAAGCCAATTCTTATGCTCACATTACCGCTAAAAATGTGGTAAAGTTAATTTTTCATGATATCATCTCTCAATATGGAGTTCCCAACGCGATTATTACTGACAATAGATCAAATTTGAATAATAAAATAGTGGACGAATTAGTCGATGAGTTTCACATTCGCCACTTAAATTCTTCTCCTTATCGCCCACAAATGAATGGAGCTATGGAGGTAGTAAACAATAATACCAAGAAAATTTTATACAAGATTGTTGAAAATTATTGTGATTGGTATAAATAGTTGCCATATGCGCTAATGGCATATTGAACTTCTATTAGCACTTCAACTAAGGCAGGATGTGGGATGAAAGTTGTTTTACCCATGGAAGTGGAAATTCCTTCACTAAAGGACTTTCTTAAGCAAAAATTTTCGAAGCTGAACGAGTTTAATAAAGGTTTGAATAGTTGAATATGATTGATGAGAAGTGGCTAAAGGCATATGCCATGGATAAAGCTACCAAAAGTGAGTACTTGAGTTATTCAATTGCAAGGTTCGACCAAGACATTTCGAGATTAAAGATCTTGTACTTCAAAGAGTTCTAGCAATTATCCTTGATCCTCAAGGAAAGTTTACTTTGAATTATAAAGGATCATATATTGCCAAGAAAGTGTTATGTAGCAGAGCACTAATTCTTATAAAAATGGATAGCCGTATTGAATGGCTCCCAAGGAGGACGACTTCAATCCTCAAGGAAATCAACCTCAAGAAGATGACCGTTGAAGATTGATCACCTTTTATAGAGTCTAAGAATGATCTTGTCAATTAAGGCACTTGAAAAGTGAACCTTTTCACAAAAGGATAAGCTCCTGTCAAAAAGCTTTTCAAGTCCAATTTTTTTTTTCAAAACTTCCCTAGAGGAGTCATTAGATCATCATTCTTGACCACAATTTTCATACCCCGTGGAAGGAAGATTTATCAAAATATGTTTTGAAAGATTAAAAGGAATTGCCAAAAATGCCAAATGGTAATGCCTAAGATGATGAAAAGTAAACCTTTGACCAAACATGCCCCGATACACATTTTGAGAGAATTAAGTAAAAGAACCATGTTTTAGGATGTATGATTTATTTACATTGAATACATAGATTGAAATGAGAGAAGGCATTTCTTTTTCAATCCTAAACACTCATTTTACCCCTTTACAAGCCACTTTGAGCCTAATAAGGAGATGTTTTCAAAATACCCCTGTCAAGAACAACCTCACAATGAGGAATCATAGAATGTTATGGTTTAAAAATGGAGTAAAAGTTCAAGAAATATTTTATTGCTTTCACTTGCATTAATCTTCTTATGATAGCTTTAAGTGAATTCTGGTGGAAGCTTGAGACATCTAAAATGAGGAAGAGCATTTATTTCGCTACCCTAAATACAAGTATCCATTACTTAGCCAATTTGAGCTTGATGCAATCCTTTTAAAATCTTGAGTGGTGATCATCTCTCTACACTGGAGCTATGCATGTAGTTTACCAATAAAATAAAGGTGTTGGTAAAAATTCAAATGTATCTCAAGAGTCTTAGACACTCAAAAGAGAATAAAAATCAAAAGAAAAGGGGTTTACAAAAGTAATGTGCTTGATAACTCTATTTTTAATAGAGTATTCTTGCTTATTTAGACTTGATATTTGCTAAATTTTGAGAAAATTTTGGGTGAATTTAATTGCTACTCACGTAATTTTATTTTGTATGAAATATTTTTAGATCTTCCAAAATATTGCAATATCTTTTAGAATATTTCATCTTGAAGAAAAAGGCAGCCCAAATCAGATATTTGGAGAATTTGACCATAATTGAAGATAAAGTTAAAAGAAAATCAAGGAGGAATCTTTTCCAAATCCTAGTAGGAGTCGACCTAGGACAGATTTTTAGAGGGTATATAAATTGCTCTTGTGCAGTAGAAGAAGAGAGAATCCTTGGAGCTACCATCTTTGCAAAAGATTTTGAGTTTTCTTAGTTAGATTATGTTCTTATATTTTAGTGGAGTTGGCATGTCAAGGAGAGAAGGAGGAGACAAACTTGAAGCTCATTGTATCTCAAATTCGGTGAATTTTTATTTATTTAGTATTATGTTTTCTTTAATTCTTGTCAGTTTAATTTTTACTATGTTCTAAATTTCTTTTGTTAGAGTTACAATGGATCTTAATCATGATTGATTAATTTTCAAAGACTTTCATGCAATCGAATTGTTTTGATTGTGTCGTTCTCTATCATAATTTTAATGCTTTTAGAAGTTTGACCAACTTTTGAATGATTTTTTATGTATGCATGATACCGGGTGGAGATTGTGTACATGTGCAATAGTGATATTGAACCATAAATTAAATTTAGGTCAAGGTACACTAGGTTATTTATGTGGCTGTGGTAGTAGATCTAGGTTGGGACTACTTAGATTAAATCCGGGAATTTCCACAAGAACTTAATGCTTTTAGGTAGTTTAAATTCACCTAAGGTTAGTGTGGGTTAACATACCTAATTAGGATTATTAGACCGAGGTCGGCTTTTAATTCATCCTAGGGAAATTTCGCTAACACAATTGGAAATTAATTTGTTGCATGAAAAGTTAAGAAAATTAATTATGAATGGTTAAGTGAAGTTGGATGCTCTAACGCTTTGTGATCTTGAATTTGCTTTAGAGTAATTTTACTTAGCTTTTAATTCTTTAAGTTTTGACTTTTTCGATATTTTAGTATTTTAATTGGTCTAGTTTATTTTTTTTACACATCTTTTGATTTGGTTAGCTAAATTTTTGAATCGATCGCTTTCAGTAAGTAATTGGATAAAAAAAAAATAGTCCTTGTGGGAACGATACTCATTCATCACTTTATTACTTGTTGATATTGTGCACTTGCAATTCACCTAACAGTGCTTGGTAAAAGCAAGACTAAGACACGTCCAAAAGTAAGAAAGTGTGTGTTGCAAAAAAATCCATCGCAAGTACAATTCATAAAAAAACAAAAACAAAACTCTTGTTAAGATTTTCAATCAAAAGATTCATAAGACAAACCAAATTTCAAGAGTCAAATCATTGTAAAGTTGTGTAATGGTAATGATGCCAAGATAATCACCAACACTTTAAACCCTTTTGTTCAAAATATTTCAAGCATTTTAAACCTTACTCGAACTAACGTTATAACCAACATCCAAAGCCTCTTCCGATTGAGATGGTTTGAGTCAATGTGAGAATCTCACATAGGATCTACCATTGGAAGGAGTGGAAGCAATCCTACCTTGTCTTATCTTAATGGTTTTTGACTTGTAGACCTATGAAGATACCGATTGACTCTTCTTTTCTTAGCCTCAAAGCAAGTATCCTTTGTGAAAGCCCATGACCAAACTTACATTACAGTCCATTCCAAAAGACATTTTTGATAATCAATTTATATTCACTGTGAACATTTTCGAAAAGCTCTGATATAAGTTATTTGAGACTTTAAGAGTGAGAACAAAGCATTTTTCCCACACCAATGGATGGGAACAAAAACCTTTTATGGAGGTTGGCGTGAAAGACCGTTTTGATTAGGTTATTCCCAATTTGACATATTTGATTTAACTCTTCGATGGTTAATCAAAAATTCTTTTGTCAAACATCTTTTTAAGGAAACTGGTAATTGTTGCCAAGCAATCTTGAATCCCTTTTTTCAAAACATTTCTTCCTTAGTGAGTCGGTTCTTGGTCAACCTAAACCTCATCTTCTATTCCTGGTCAGCTTAAACCTCGTCTTCGGTTCCTAATTAGCCTAAATCTCATCATTCAATTTTGGGTCACCCTTAAACCTTGTCCTTAGGTTCTGGGTCATCCTTAAACCTTGTCCTTAGATTCTGGGTCATCCTTAAACCTTATCTTTAGGTTCTAGGTTATCTTTAAACCTTATCTTTAGGTTAGTGGTTATCCTTAAATCATATCTTTTTCTTAAAACTTCCTTTCTTCCTTCCTTCACCCCACTCCATGGGAGAGATGTGGAGAGAAATCCCCATGAATGAGTCAAACACTCTCAAGGAATGACGGTAAATGTTCAGGTATGTCTCTGATTAAATGTCTTTTCCTTCCTTTTGTCTTTTATCTCTACACAGTATCGACTAAAAATTGCATATATCAATTTGTCTTTGAGCAAAACCTCTTCCAACTCCCACTCAAAGAGGGGCAGTTGTTGGTACTTGATTTTTAGTTGACGCATCATTAAAGGTAAAAAAAATTGAGATTAGGTTTTCCAATCATGACACAACTTGCTTCATGAACCAAAAGTGTCAATTTTCATTTCTTTTTTCTTTGAATGATAATTTTTAGATAGTTTCATTCCATTTTCATTGAAAACATGAAAAGTCAAATGGTTGACTATTTACTTGACTTTTGGTCAACCCTTTAATCAAAAGGCAAACCCCCAGTCAAAAATTGACTTTTCACACAAAAATATTCATTTTAGGTTCCGTTCATTTTATGGAAAATATTGCTTTTCTGAAAAATATTTTCTAAGAAGCTATTTTCCAAAAAAACGAATATTTTTTTCCGGTGAAACTTGATTTTGAAGTGGGAAATATTTTCGGCCGTTTGCTTGTAAAAATATTTTACTTTATAAACTCTTTTCAATGATTTTTTATTATTTTATTTTTAAAATCGTTATTTATTATTTTTAAAAATCGATTATTAATTTACTTTTTCTCTTATTTGTGTTCTCTCCTTCCTCGATCGGTCGTTGGTTGGCGGTCGGCCATGCCTTGAGCTCGTCTTGCTGGCAAGGCTCGAGGCTTGCCTACCTTTGGCAAGCTCACCCAATCAGCTCATCGGCGAGGCTCGGGCCTTGCCAGATGACGGCGAGGCTCAGGCCTCGCAGATTGACGACGCTCGAGCCTCGCCGCAGTCTGGTGATGCTCGAGCGTCACCGATTTGTGAGGCCCAAGCCTTGCCGTTGTTTGGCGCGGCTAAATCGATGAGCTTGGCTTGCTGTCGCTAATCGTCGGTCGTTGTCGTGGCTGGCAACTAGTTGAAAAGGAAAAATAACAAAAAGAAAGACTGAAAAATAAAGAAAAATGAAGAAAAATAAAAAATCGATTTTATTAAAAAATAACAAAAAAATCAAATTTATGAAAAAATATAAAATTGATCTAAACAAATAAAAGAAAGAAGTGAGGATTAATAGGGGGTGTGAAATAGGAGAGAGTGAGTGTGGAAAATGTTTTCCCCAACTTGAAAAGTGGAAAACATTTTCCCCCACTTTAGAAGACTTTTTTTCCTTCATGGAAAATGTTTTTCCCAATGAATTTATTTTCCATGAAACGAACGTCGGAAAATCCAAAAAACGTTTTCCTAGAAATTATTTTCCATGAAACGAATGGTGCCTTAGCTTCAATTTGATTTTAGCATTGAAAATTTTGCGAAAATCAATTAAGAATCTCATTTTCCGAAATTTTTGTTTTTAGGTTCAAAATCAACCAAAAGTAAAATTACTTTCATCCTATTCATATTTTTGCTTAGTTTTGTTAATAACATTTGATCTAGAAGTCATTATCCATTCACTCGTTCAATCAATTTCGAGACAGGGTAAATCGGAATGTAAATTGACATTTTGCCACTAATTAGGGTTCAAATAAATTCTTCATGATTTGTAAAATGACACTTCCATTCCACTCATTTTCTTAGATTAAGTTCAAATATGGGGTCAATTTTGGCAAAATTACTCATAAACATGTCAATTTCATGGTTTTAGCTTTCTTGAATTCAAGAAAATAGGGAAAATAGATGCTATTTGATGCAAGTCAAATCAACCCATTCAAAACTAGGGTTTAATTTGATAAATTAAAGTTCAATTTTGACATTGACTCTCAATTTAATTTCTCTTTAGTGACCATTTCCGCCAAAAAAAAAAAGGCTCAGGCGTTGCAGACAGCAGCGAGGCTCAAGCCTCGCAGATTGACGACGCTCGAGCCTCGCCGCAGTCTGGTGATGCTCGAGCGTCACCGATTTGTGAGGCCCAAGCCTCGCCGTTGTTTGGCGAGGCTAAATCGATGAGCTTGGCTTGCACTGCGCTAATCGTCGCCCGTTGTCGTGGCTGGCAACTAGTTGAAAAGGAAAAATAACAAAAAGAAAGACTGAAAAATAAAGAAAAATGAAGAAAAATAAAAAATCGATTTTATTAAAAAATAACAAAAAAATCAAATTTATGAAAAAAATATAAAATTGATCTAAACAAATAAAAGAAAGAAGTGAGGATTAATAGGGGGTGTGAGATAGGAGAGAGTGAGTGTGGAAAATGTTTTCCCCAACTTGAAAAGTGGAAAACATTTTCCCCCACTTTAGAAGACTTTTTTTCCTTCATGGAAAATGTTTTTCCCAATGAATTTATTTTCCATGAAACGAACGTCGGAAAATCCAGAAAACGTTTTCCTAGAAATTATTTTCCATGAAACGAATGGTGCCTTAGCTTCAATTTGATTTTAGCATTGAAAATTTTCCAAAAATCAATTAAGAATCTCATTTTCCGAATTTTTTGTTTTAGGTTCAAAATCAACCAAAAGTAAAATTACTTTCATTCTATTCATATTTTTGCTTAGTTTTGTTAATAACATTTGATCTAGAAGTCATTATCCATTCACTCGTTCGATCAATTTCGAGACACGGTAAATCGGAATGTAAATTGACATTTTGCCACTAATTAGGGTTCAAATAAATTCTTCATGATTTGTAAAATGACACTTCCATTCCACTCATTTTCTTAGATTAAGTTCAAATATGGGGTCAATTTTGGCAAAATTACTCATAAACATGTCAATTTCATGGTTTTAGCTTTCTTGAATTCAAGAAAATAGGGAAAATAGATGCTATTTGATGCAAGTCAAATCAACCCATTCAAAACTAGGGTTTAATTTGATAAATTAAAGTTCAATTTTGACATTGACTCTCAATTTAATTTCTCTTTAGTGACCATTTCCGCCAAAAAACAAAAAAGCTTTCAAAGGTTTGTGAATTGGGCTTTAGTCAAGCTCATTAAGGGCAGCCCAAGTCCGAAACCCCACACTGTGCATGTAGGTTATAATTTTTGTAAAATCCTGTTTAAATTTTCTTGAGATGGTGGTAAAACATTAACGATTTTAATTGGCTAATTTTAACATTTAATTGTAACTCCGCTAGAAAAATGAAATGTGTGTAAATTTTAATAAACTAAGATAATTCCACGTAACTAATCTGGATTTTAATTTAACGTTTTCTTAAATCACCATAGTTTCTTTCTTCTTTTTTTCATGTTTGAGTGTTTTATTTTGTCTTTTTTTTTTATTAAGTCTGTATGATGTCGTCACTTATTATATTTTACGCTTGCACCTTAACTAAATATCAAACGGGAATACATCTCACTCAAACCTCCAAATAAATTACTCTTCCCTATAGATATATCGAATTTTGATGTTATGACGGCCAATTTGAACATGCATTTGCCATTTTAATTGCGGGACTATGATGGTCTAATTATCATGCGTATCTAAGAAATGTATTAAGCATTGCAAAGACCTAGAATATGCATTTCTATTTAAATTGGATATTAGGACGACTTAGGGGCTTAGAACTAGCAGAGCAATTTGATGGAGTTTTGGACCTGCAAAATGCCAAAAAAACCAAGACACTAAAGCCACTTCAAATCATGAGATTACTTAGGGTGATTAGCTCCAAGGTGCATAGGTCCAAGACCTAAAAAGACTTTGAACTTGCAACCTATTTTATTAGGGCCAATTCCCAGCTTTTGCCACCGAGATCTGACCCTATTGAACTTGAAACTGATTAAGACAAATCGAATTTGCATGAAAATGAGAGCATCACAGTGTAACTCTCCAAATCACCAAGATAACCACCATAATCCAAGACTTAATATGCCTACATCAGTACATCGGTTTCGTTGTGCTCACATAAGTTTCTACACAAAATGCTCAACGTCAAAAAGTGCAGGGAACTTTTCCATCTTAAATCATGAACCTAAAGAAGGCGATCATTGAACACCAAATTCAAAACCAGTAGTATGAAAAATATATCTTTTTGTCACCATTTACAAGGAGCATTCTAAAATAAAATAAACAATAAAAGTTCAAAACAAGTAACATAAGGTATGAATTATGGAACTTTATTTCTTATTCGTCCACAAAAGATTATTCCAAATTCTAATCACTGAAAAACAAAACAATTAATGAACATAATAAATCACTTAACAACACTTTTAAATTAAAGTTACCATTCCTATAACTAAAACAATTTATAGAAAACTCATCATATATATTGATTCCACTTAAGTCTTCGAGTCGTAAACTCTATTTATTGAGAACAATCTCCTTGGTAAGATAAACCATATCTAGAAAAAATAAATAAAGTACTCACTTATTGGATATACAAAGGAATCACAAGTTAAAATGAAATATACATGACTTAATCAACTTAAAATTTTCCTCATTCTCAATTGATATGAGAGCAGCTCTCAACCAATCTTGATTATAAATCAAAGCTCCTTTCACTTTAGGAGTCAAAGAAATTTGAAAGCCAAGTGTACAACCAAATGTGCTAAAGGCCGACTTTCAAACTTGGTCGAACCTCCCAACGTTAAAGTACCTTTAGCTATATACCAACAAGTTTGCAAGCAAATTTCTTCATCGTGGTGACACCCAATATTTGAGGCAGCATCAACAGCATCTCCGATGTACCTACAACATGTTAGGAAAATCTCCTATGTTATTTTGACGATGATAGTGACAATCAAAGGCTAATAATATGTATATTGGTTATGCCGTACCAGGTGACATATACACAAGCCATAATGCAGATGATGTCATAATCAATATCAAGTGTGATCCTAATATGTTGAGTGCTATGTCAATCAAAAATCATCTGTCAATATGGAGGGATCATTGTAAATATCTTAGGTGAACAAGATATTGAGTGACAAGATGTCCACATGCTGGATGGATCTCTACAAAGGCAAACAATTTGGAACAACCTTGTTTGAGGGAGAACAAGCTAAGAAGAACAAGAGTGTTCATGATGGCTTGGAAGGATCAAGATAAGGTAAAAAGTTAGATGGACCATGGTGATGGTGGACAAGTCTAGAACGGTCATGTTTGTTGGAGCTTAATAGGACCGCATCAGTAAACAAGTCTAGAATGGGGATGTTCAATAGAGTTCGAAAGGATCATGAAGGTGAACAACTTGATAGAGTCACAGTCGTCAATTTGCTTAGAAAGACCAGAAGATGGAAGAACGAATTATCATCAGGACAAAAAATTGTTAGCTAGAGCAGTTCATTTCAAATGAGGTAGAAGATAGTGACAATGTCGATGATCTAGTGAGTTCAATGAAGATGAGAAATCACCAGTGATGCTGATGTCCTTGGAGATCTTTTGATGCTAACTTAGCTAATTAGTGAAGATGAAGATCAATAGGGGTGTTGATATCCTTGGAAGTCAAAAGGATCATTGGAAAATTGATTGCATTGCATTCCACATGATTCATTAGTGGACAACATCAACAAACTATTAATAATTTGCGCTAATTATGGGTAATAGACCGTGCTAATATCATGTCCTGAAAGATGTTGGTCATTTGCTAATTTGATTGGAAGTTGATCAAGATGAAACTAGCTGTTAAAAAAGCTTGAAATTCACATCAAGAGCATTTGAGGTGAATCAAAGCAGCTGACAAGAGACACTAGAGAAAAATCTTAGTAGTTATGGTAATTTTGACAAGAGACAAACTCTAATAGGAGCAATTTGATTTTTTTGGGAAACTTACCACTATTAAGAGTTGTTTTGATGCTGGTGAGTGATAGAGAGCCATTCTAATGCTGATGATAGTAGAACTAATGACTACTTCATAGATTTGAGTAGGAAACGACCATCTAAGGTTCAATGGTTAAATATCTTCAATCCAAGAGAATTAGTGAGGTTGTGTGGAAACGAACAAATTAGTCTATAGCTCTCAAGTGTTCTTCTTTGCTTTGTTAGTGATTGTGTTGTTGATTATGTCTATATGTGGTGCTACTGAGTGGTAATAGCAAATAGTTAAATGCACAAGTATAAGAACAGTTGTTGTATCCTATTAGTGTGATCTATCATGTGAAAGGAAGAATACTTGTTCGTTGTAACTTACAATGCTGATTACCAATGGTCTCCAGTCTTATTGTGGATATTAGTTTTGAGAGCAAACATAGGCTTTGAAAGTCAAACCACTATAAATGTCAGTGTACAATCTTCTATCTCGTCATTATCAACATCACTTTATTATCAATATTTGTTCATCAGCACCACACCTAATTACATTCATCAATTCATTAGCAGCACTCTCAATTACGCTAAGCTGTTTCATTAGCACCACACCTAATTACATTGTTGTATTCCACAAAAGTTTTTAAATTTTTTTTCTTTTAGTCTATTCATCCCTCTCTAGATTGTATTATTAGCCCTAACACAATACACTTATTGTGCTAAACTAGCACTCAATAGCAACATTGCACATTTCTTGACCATCCACTCTCTCTCGGCCACCACTAGGTGAGCATCCATTATGCCCTTGGCTTTCCTGCAAGTTTCTCGCTAGTCCAACATGTCATGCCCTAATCCTTAAGAATGTGATGATCTCCTTTTTCACTTGTGGTCAAAAGAGTGCGACATCTCAGGACATGCCGCCAACTATTCTTTTTTTTATCATATAAATATGCGTATGTGGAAACAATTATTAAACCCTGGTCAAACATCATCAATAGAGATAGTCAGAAATATAGATAGTTCAAAACAACTTTATTTAATACTTAAGAATGGGTACTCGTACAACCCTATCCTTGGGCATTATTCCCACAACAAGAAAAATACATAAGGCAAGAATGGTCGATCTACTTCCTCCTTTATCCTTAGGGTTCGAGGTCTAGTCAGTCCAAAATCCATAGCCAGGCACATCCCTAAAGGACCTGAAAATGGTTAAATAATAACCAATGAGATAAAATTTCAGTAAGTTTCGGTGCTAAGTCTCGACTAGGGCACTAATCCACCTCAAGGGACCTAGTAGGCATGGCTCTCATGATAACCACCAATAATTAGACAATCCAATCACAAGCAGCCTTGCCTCATGGTTGCACATACCTTGCATGATATTAGTTACACGGCCACACAAAGGCAAGCAGATAATGACATAATTAGAGCACCGCATATATAATGTTCCATGCACATAGCAATCAGGCATATTCTAATTATGCATCTCCCCACGTCAACATGCTTCAGGGCTCTCCCTTTTCCCCCGCATCACATGCATCGAGGCATAACCTCCTCTACCTCCCTGCATAACACGTATCAGAGCTCTATCATTTTCCCCGTGTAACATGTATCAAGGCTCTATCATTTTCCCTGCGTTAGGGCTCTATCATTTTTCCTGACGTAAACATGCATTAGGGCAGTCATTCGCTATCTCCCCACGTAACACGCATCGGGGCTCTATCATTTTCCCTGCGTAAACACACATAAGAGCCACCCTCCACTATCTCACCACATAACATGCATCAGGGTTCTATCATTTTCCTCGCATAAATACACATTAGGGCTGCCCTCCACTTTATCCCCACGTAACACGCACCAGGGCTCTAACCTTTTCCTCACGTAAACACGCATTAGGGCTGCCCTCCACCCCACGTCCATACGCCTCAGGGCACAAGTGATCTCACAAGCACACATCATAATCCACATGAAACATGCATGAGATCCACATATGAAGCAGTTAATATTCTACATATTATCCATAAATCGCCACCTTACGATAATTAAACAATCAACTAATTTCGTGGGGAATAATCACATATTTCCCGAAATATACGTTCTTCAATCAATAAGGCATAAGCAAACAATCAGCACATTGGTCAATCATTGCCTCATATAGTATTCGTCTCGCAATAATGTGACGACCGATTATTTTCGTAAATCACTATCTACCACAATTACTTATTGGAAAGTAATTAATTCAAAAACCGGGAATTATCCTAATTACTAATTTTTAACAATAAAATTTATTATTATTGAAAATAATATAAAAACAATATTATTTTCATTTTCGAAATATTTAAATATAAATAATAAAAATAAACATATAATTAGCCTAAATCACCATTAGGCTCTAATTAACCACCACTAACCTCGATTAACAAAAATAACCATAACTAACCACCTAATCCTGATTAGTCCTAACTTAACTAACCCTAAACGAGATTAACACACTAAATAAGGGTTTAGAGCCAAAACTTACCATTTAATGATGGTGAAGGCACAATTATGATGGGGATGGCGAGGTGGACACATGGGCACCTCCAGTGCGTGCGTCGGGACGAGTGACACTGCGGCTGGATCTTGGCCGGAGTTTGTTGTCCATTCAGCCAAGAAGGGGTTGAGAGAGGAGGGGATGTTCGACAGCTCAAGTCCGACTGAGGGATGGCTCTCTCGTCGATTGGGGAATGGCGGACGGTGGTCTAGGAGGCAGGCAGCAGCAGTTGGTGGCTAGAGCAATAATGACGGTTGCTGGTTTGACTGAACCAGCACCATGAGAGAGAGAGAGAGATGAGGATGAGAAGGACGAGCACTAGTTTGAGCCGAGCTAAGGTGGCTGAGTGGCAACTGGCGGAGGCCAACTAGCTAGCGACGGCGGCTAAGGTGGTTGGAGACAGCAACAACAGACTGACAAAGTGGCTGCTTTGGATAGCGATGGTCAAATGACTCGCTGACGGTCATGGTTGAAGCGGTGCTAAGTGGCAGTGCTCGGCAGATGGCTGACGGTTGGTGAGACTAGCTCGGTCGAAACCAAATGCGGCAGAGGGAGGTTGGATAGAGGAGGACTGGAGCTAGACACGGCTGGTTGGCTCAAGATCGGTGAACGATGACTCGTCGGCGATTTGGCGGCAAGTAGGGGTGGTGGCGGAGCTGGAGTGATAATGGCGGTGGCGGTCGATGAGGTGGCGGTGCAGAACTTAGTAGTAGCGGTAGCTCGGTTTTTGGCCAAGAAGGAAGCCGACGAAGAAAAAGAAGGGGGGGCAACAGTGGTCGATCACAATAGAGAGAGAGAGAGAGAGAGGGTGCATGCGGGAGAGAGAAAGAGGAGAGGCAAGGAAAAATGGCAGGGTCTTGGGTCCAATTTTTGGCTCGGTAGTCCTAGTCCAATGTTTTCGAGCATCTGAAAATTTTGGAAAAATAATGAGGCTAAAGTCCAATAATTTAATCTCGACATCCAAAAAGTTCGATATCTAAATTTGGATTAAAAATCATGGCGGAGTTGATTAATCACAACTTTAGTGGGTCTCAGACTAACGAGCGACTTTTAGGACTCACGTGTGTGCACAAGTCTTCCGCAGCCTTTCCCCTTCGGTTAGTATCTCACATGTAATCACTTCTAAGAGAGATTCAACGAACAGTGAATTGACAAAACATTCATAATTAAGGCTCAAACTAGTTTGGGAAATTCCAGGACATCATACAACACCTACTATTTTGTATAAGATCATATCAAGTTACTTGCAGAAAGAATAACTTACATGCTCCCTTTAGTCATTAGCCTTAACCAAACTCTTCATGAAGGTACAACAGATTGCGAAAAATTTTCTACACAATTATCATAAGAGTAGAAAAGGTACATGTGTGGCAATAAAAATTAATCTCATGAAAGCTTATTATATGGTAAAATGGGATGCAATAATTGAGGTTCTTAAAGCTACAAATACACCTTAGCACCTAATTGATGTGATAACTTAGCACATCACTACAACAAGGTTTTTAGCCAACTTCAATGGCAAATGAGTTAGCTACTTTGATAGCACTAATGGGCTACATCAAGGTGGTTCACTTTCTCTATATCTCTTTGTACTGGTTATGGAAATTTTAACAGGATAATATCAGTGTGAAAGTTGCTGCATTTTCCTTCAATTTCCACTAGTGCTGTAAGTCGCAAAGAATTACTCACTTATACTACACAACTTATTTGTTCTTATATGCTCATGGGGATGTTGATTTCATCTTTTGCCTTAATGTTGTATTAATGAATTTGCAACTTTCATTGGACTATAGTTTAACCTAGATAAATTTCAAATTCTTTTCTCTAGGTTGACTGAGGATGAAAGGCTCCTTATAATAGATCACAGGCATTTCTCCATAAGTACCCTCTCTATCAGGTAACTTGGTGTTCCCCTTGTTACTAGAAGCACACTCATGCAGATTGCAAGAGTTTGATTGACAAGATCATTAGAAAAATAAAGAGATAGGGCATGAAAAATATAAGTAATGCAAGACATCTTGAGTTGCCAAATCAGTCCATGCTCCATCTAAACTTACTTGATACAAATGTTTTTACTTCCAAAGCAAACTATTTACATGGCTTAGAAGAAGATTAGACAATTCTTATGTGTGAGAAAAGTGAAAGATCATAGATTGCACAAAATTGCATGGCAAGTAGTTTGCTTACCTAAAACAAAGGGGGACTAAGGCTACTCAATTTAAATTTATGGAACAAAGTATTGTTAGGCTGCATACTTTGGAACCTCATCACTTATGTGTTCTTTTCTCTAAGGAATAGTTAGGTTGATAGCACTAAAAGGGGAGGCACCCCAATTGCGTAGCTTGACATCTAAGGGTAGTATGGCCTAGAGTCGGTGAGGTTTTCTTAAGCTGAGATTGGCTCTAACTTCGGCCATCTCTAGCTCAAGTCACTGTTGCAAAGGGATATATGACAAACTTAGACATATTGGACCGGTTGTGGAGTGATATGACACTATTTGGAATAGTGGTATTAGCAAGCACAATTTTATCAGTTGGCTAGTTTGTAGGGATAGACTACTAACAGCAGAAATCATATCATGATGGATGCTTTCAGTTGGCATTCGGTGTAATTTATGTTTGACTAGTATAGAAACAGAACCCATTTGTTCTTTCAATTTGATTGAATTAGAAGTATATGGCATAGTATTCTCATACAACATGGGATTTAGCATTCTTTAGGATGTTGGATTGATGAACTTTAATGGATGATTAGAGCTACTCAAGGGAAAGACTTGGCAGCGAGGCACCTCAAGGTATCTTTCTTAGTGACAATATATTGCATTTTGATAGGGCACAATGGTAGACGTCTTCAAAATAAGTCAACTGATACCCTCATTATTTTTCATATGGTGCATAAAGTCGTAAGTGTCACTCTACCAAAATTTTAGACCTTCCTAGGAAAATGTTGTATTTCCTACTATATGGAGACTTCCAATCTTAATTTTTTCACATTATTAGTTTTGTTTGTAAAGCTGGGGGATGCCCCTAAGTCTTTGCACTTCATATGATTAATGAAATTTTCTTCTTTACCAAAACAAATAAAAAGAATTTTGCTCAATATATGTTGCATATGTCTTATAATAAGTTGCTCGGCACATTCGTCAGGTAAGCATGCCGCCTAGTAATGATGTAGATATACTTATCGATTGGACCATTGATAAGTCCATTCCATTCATAGTCACTCATCATGTAAAAACCAATCATATATTTGGATATAGAGACCGGAATCTCCCAAAGTCACGTATTACATTTGCACATCATTTTCATTACAAACACATGCATACGATTTCTTCCATTTGTGCATTGAGAAAATCATCCTGTGAGCGACATTCCAGTTAGGCTATGAGTAGATCAGTCCGGCACGAGGGGAAACGAGAAGCAATAACCATACCGGTATTCAAATTTGTGAACAACGACGTGAAGCCTCTAAAAGGAAGGACCCCCAAAGAGCAACAACATCGTGTGGTGCTCAAGGAGAGGGAGTGAATGGTTGTCATCATAATTGTACATTAGTGGGACCATCCGGGCCGTGTTGAGGGAGGCCTTGGTGAATGACTTGGTGAATGGGTGAGGATAGATGCATGCCTCGTTGAGTCTCTTCCATGCCTTTGAGATCATCTTCTTCACATGGCTTCTTGCCGCTTCATCTGAAGAACCTTTGAATTCTTGCTTGTAGCATTCCACATATGACCCATCTCGGCCATCTTGGAACTCGTCCTGTCAAAGGCATCATTACTCATATGTTAGTGGAATAATCCTCAAAAATAGGGGAAAAAGAAAGAAGAGAAAACATTTACAACGATGGTGCCTTTACTTTGTTGAGCGATCATAGCACATCAATTGCAAAAACACGAGTGTAATCATATACGGAGACATGGCAACTGGAATTCAATAACCCAATTACAAATACTATCGACCGAGTACGGTGACGATTAACGAACTCCCCCCACCCCCACAACAAAAACCCAAAAAGGAGAAGCTTTGTTAAAAAAGGACCATAAAAGAAATGTTCAGTTAACTTGCGAACGAACCAACAAGATGGTCAAACACATGTCTCATAAGCATGAAAAAAGTTTAGAAAAGGGTAATTGCTCACTAGCACCCAACAAGTGTGTATCCTTTAATTATGTCCCAAAGGTCTCAAATATTAAAAAAAATAAGGAATAAAAGGAAGGCCGTGTGCTATTGACACGCTAGCAAGATACTATAAATTTTCAGCAAAAAAATTGATATGCTTTGTCTTATTGAGCTTTGCTAGAATAATAATCTTTGAGTTATGTGAGAATAACAGTTTATTGTGAGTCATAAATTTTTGAAGGAATTGATCTTACAACAATTTATAATCATTTGTTATTTGGCTTTTTTGGTCTATAACAGACTACAATTTTGAAAAAGATTAAAAAATGTCATCCAATCATTTATCTTCTTATTCACATCTCAAACCTTCAATTTTCATTTAGAATTAACCATTGCTCCCGAAAAGTTAGACCTGAAAGGAAAAAAGAGATTCTTCATTTCTTTTTTATCTTGTGATGACATTATAACTCACCTTGGCACTTCCCAAGTCGTCCCAAAGACGAAGAATAGAAGCCGTGGACGATACAATTTCAGGTAGATTTTCCAAATGTTTGACACTTTGGGGGTTGATTCCCTCACCCAAGAGGAAGAATATGTGGACCAACCCGGCGTGCACTCCGGAGCTGACCATCGCGTTGTCCATGTATTCCTGTGTTGTTGGGTAGTGACCACTCGCGAGCCATCTTGCCTCCGCCAAGAAGGCATTTAACAGATTCGCCCACTGGCCATGAATTGGAGACAAACAGAAAATGAGGACACACCAATTTATAAGCCGTGCCGGTATTTGTATGTTGTAAAATTTTTAAATATCCTTTAAATTTTAATATTTAATAAAAAGCTATACATGCTGATATTTGCATGTTGTAAAGGTTTCAGGTTTTTTTTTTAAATCACGAAAATCTCAAACTAATACACACATAACAAATTTATCACAAATTAATTTTTTGACCACAAAAAATCACAAACTAAGACACTTGTGACAAATTTACCCTTCGTTAGTTTACATTAAATTTTACCTTTAAATTCTTGAATTAGATGACACGTAACACTTGGCAGATGTATCAGCTTTTATCTCCCATTTGTCAGAAGTGTATCGATTTGTAATTTTTCATAGTATTAATCCAATTTAAAGAAAACTAATTGAAAATAAATTTGTCATAAGTATATTAATTTAGGGTTTTTAGTGGAGTTTTAGTAATTAAAAAATTAATTTGAAATAAATTTATTGTAAATATATCAATTTGGAATTTTTTTGTAGTATTAAATATTTTTTTATCAACAAAAAGCAAAGTTTTGCGGATTAAGTAAAAAGTAACAGGTTAAAGGAATATGGAGAGAGAGAGAGAGAGAGAGAGAGAGAGGCTGTGCCGTTTTCCTTAAGGAGTATAATGGGTTCCACCCATGATTGTTATACACCACAAAACTGACTTCATTGGTAACATCATCTAAAGCATAAAAGCACATCCTCATGTAGTCTGGTATGTTGTCCTTTTCAGTACATTCCCATCTGAGAGACCAAGAATATCAAATCAGCAAAAGAACAATAGAAATAGAACTATTTAATGCACGATAACATGGATTTATCTAGTATACCCAGAAGTGTAATAAGTATTATTATATTCGTACAAGTGGGGTTTCGAAATTTCATGCATGTGTCCACAGAATTTGGGACCACTTCCATAAGAAAAAGTTGGGACGCCACAGTACACCGTATCCCATAATCATATGACATAGATTCTTTTTACATATAGGTTTGAGACCATAACATGCGTACCTTCTTTCTTTTTCTTTTTTTTTGGTTAGAGATATGTGTACTTTTGAGTAGTCACCTACTGTGAAAATAGGCAGGCGTTTAGGAACACTATTGCGTATGCGCAAAACTAAAAGACTTTCCTGGATGCTTTATGTTGTAAAAGTCCACATTATGTACCTGTTGACCACATCCACGAACGAGGTGAGTTCATCGATCGTGCCATAGACGTCAAAAATGTCGTCAATGATGTAGATAAATGAGATGACTTTGGCGGAGAGCACTCTCTCCTGGGACAAGCCTGTATCGGTGAGGATGGCCATTGGCCACGTATACCATTTCAGTGGCTGGTCCCTTGCGAGCTTCAGCTTCTTTGCCAAGCCCAGATCTTTCCACCAACTGATTAACACATGAGAAATATTAATCAAGCTAGCCACCGACTGAGGAATCTAAGGGAGATGTGATGGGGGACCACCTGATATTTCTAACTAGCCACAACTCTGATGGGATAATTTGAAGGTGAAAACAAAACAAAAGAAAAAAAAATCGATTCTTCTCCTTCTCTTTCCTAAGTAGTGTGAGTTGCGAGCATAGAAGGATTTGAAGGTGAAATAAAAAGAAAAGAAAAAGCCTATTCGTCTCTTCTCTTCCTTGAGTAATGTGAGATGTGAGCATTTTGATCTTCAAATTCTCCTATGAAACTTTAAATAGAAAGTTTGGATCATGTGTACTTACTTTGAGATTTGGAGGAATTCATGTTTATGCACGGATCTTGCAATGATCATGTCCAAATGGGCAAGTTTTCCTAAATTCTTTGTCCAGCTATAAGAATGTCCCAAAAAATTCTTCAAAAAATTATTAGCCGTGAACCTGGCCAAGCTCTTGTGGAACGGACTGCCAAGTGAATTTCTCACGAATCTAGCTTGAAGATGGTCAAGGTCGGTCAACGATGCACGGAGGCGTTGACCAATTAACTCTCCTACTTGATCAAGAACATCTTCACCTTCGGTGCCAAGGTGGGAAGCTTCAGATAAACTTGTCAACCCTAAAATGTCATTGTCCTGTGGCTTTATTTTCTCAATCCCAAGATTCATTTTGTGTAGAAAACGTTGAAACACATCTGTCGGTCAAATGTGGAAAAGCTAAAAAAATTGTTAGTAATTGGTAGAGGACGGTAAGCAGAAATTGTGTCCCCACCCTTTTATCATCTGCTTCAAATTGTAAGAAAAAGTAAAAACGAAGAAAAGAGAGATAAATTTTGATACGCCTTGTCAGAATTTCTTCGGAATTCCCCCAACAGTCATTACATCAGTAGGAACTGCATTTCATATCATCAAGTGAAGGAGATTTCATTAACCTGAAGGAACAGGATAGCCTCCTTGCCTCAAGAGCCGAAAACGAAGTGCTGCTCCATGCAGATTATTGGCATCGATGTTATGAGAATGAGACTGAGAGGTGGAGATCAAAAAATGTCTTCGCAAGAGTCCCTCAATTTCATCCTCAAAATGGTAGTCAATGGCTAGACGTTGGAGAGCATCCACCATTACCAAACTTTCCAGCGAATCTCCTCTTACTTGCTGGAATAGTTGCTTCACTTCTTCTAAACTTCTCTCATGCCGCCCTCGAACATCATCCTGAAACACAAATAAGGATTTCATGTATTTTTTTTTTTTTACTTTCAAGATTCAAATATAAGATGAACCTATTGAAGTGTTTTTCGTTGATTCTGATGATTGAATGATAACAAACGATTAAAACTTTTTAGATCGTCAGTGTGCAAAACTAAGAGAGCTACATGAGAGGAAGGGACAAGCAAACCTCAATGACAAAGTTTCTCTTTCCGGTTGGGAGAATATAATCTTTAGGAGTAGAAACCAAGGTCGGATGTGAGGACACACTCCATTTGTTGTTCGTTGACGAGAGAGAGTTTGCATTTGGCAGATGCTTAATCTTGTCTGTTTGAGAAGTTCCTTTGGAAGCAAATGGACCTTGAAAGAAAGCAAAGGTTGCTCTTGACAAGATCATTTTGGATGAGTATAGAAACAGTCCTTCGAAGAGAGGGATGAGAGAGAATGCAAGGGGGCTGCTTATTAGTTCATAATGATCCCATTGATTCACTTTGTCCTATTTATAAGGAAGAGGAAATGTTCAATTATTCCGTAGGGATGTACAATCGTTTCGTTCAACATTTTGAAAGTCTTCTAAAGAAAATTTGGGTTGTTTGGCAACCATTTCAAAGGGATTTTAGGCTAAATGCTAGCATTGAAAATGCTTAAAACTCAAGGCAAGTGGGGACCTAGCTTGAGCTTTTAGCATTTTTGGAATGCTAAAACAAGGATTAAATTATTTTTCTTCCAAAATACAGTTCCTCATTTTTTTCAATTTTGCCCCTCATTACTACTGTTCATCTTCTTTGTGTGACGGTGGCTAATGAGGGCCAACAAGGCCAAATTTAATTGACAAAGGGCTGGCGAGAGACTAGCAAGGGGTTGGTGAGGTCCTATGACCTATGCAACTATCACCTAAGGTCGAGCAACTGAGCAAGTGATGGTCACCTAGGTCACATGACACCTGACAATTGCATGATCTCTAGGCTCGTCACCTTGGGTCTTGCGACTCGGCGAGGGGTGCCAAGGTCACACCCATTGCTTGGGGTCTCACGAAATAGGCGGCCCTTGCTTGGCTTGCACAACTATTTAGGGGGTCGCTCGAGATTGTACAACCTCAGCTGACAGCTACCAGCTGCCAGATTTAGCTCACAAGTGGCTTGAGCCCTTCATTGGAGTTGCAAAGGATTTGATTTCTTTTTAATAAAAAAAGAAGAAGAGAAAATTGCAATCAAAGCCCTTTGCAATTTTATTTTTTTACCAAATACTACTTAAGCCAAAGTTGCTTTATAAAAGATTTTTTTACCAAATGCAATCTGCATTTCACTAAAACCCTTTACGTTAAAACCCTCTGCATTTTTCCAAGGGCCATTAAAACCGAACCAAGTGCAGCCACATTTATGTAATGTGCCATTTATGGATGGGACACTGAAGTTTGCTTTTCGGGAACAAAATACCTGTGCGCGCATCACGGCTGGATGGGAATATGCTTCTGACATGGGCAATCCTTATGATCTAAAAACTTATGATATCACCTTGCACTTAGAGAAGTAACTCATTTGTGACTTATATTTTCAGATGATTAGGTAAATTTGTTGTTATGGTTCCAAGTATTACAATAGTTCTTGAATTTGAACCCGTGAATAAAACATGACTAGAGATGAATCGTAAGTTGGATTCTTTTTTGGATGTCCGAATATGAGCAAAGACGAATACGGCAACTTTCTTCCATGAATCGGAGTAGCTAAACAAAATTAGAAAAGTCCCACGTCCACTTCATGCTTTAACTTCTTCCTTTCGCGGTGAATTGTAAGTTGTATTTTCTAGGTTTGTTTTACGTGACTTGTATGCTCAGAAGTCAGGGGGCTTAAATGGAAGAGTGTTAATGTTTGCCGTGAGTGATCAAGTCATGAGACATCCAGACATCCAATTGGTGATTGCGACTTGGTGGTGCTCGTGAATTGCATGCGAGAGACGAGTGTTCAAAAGAAAAAAATCTTTTGGCGAGATTTTCAAATGAATAGATTTCTCAACCACGAGTACACATGACATGTTTCTTTCATGTTCCTTGAATGGGGTCAGCATGATTGCGTGGTATAGAGGTGTTG
The DNA here is from genome assembly GCA_014182895.1 of Angophora floribunda. Lineage (NCBI taxonomy): Eukaryota > Viridiplantae > Streptophyta > Magnoliopsida > Myrtales > Myrtaceae > Angophora > Angophora floribunda. Next base: position 12,829,482 of record CM024708.1, read on the forward strand.
CGGAAAGGGCGAGCGATCGAACAATAAAATAGACAGAATAAATAAAATAAATCGGACACCAGATTTACGTGGTTCGGTCGTAGAGACCTACGTCCACGGGGAGAGCAGCGATGAATTCCACTATAAACAAGCGATACAACGGAGATTACACACTCGAATCACTCAAACACTCTCGGTGTTTCCCAAGCCCCAATTACACCCAATAACTCACGCAAGTGTTTAGCCCCACAATTCCTAGTGAAATAATCTCTCAATCTCACAAAGGAATTATACACAAATTCTTACCACAAGAATTTAATCGGCTACAAACACTTGACTCTTCTTGGTGTAATTGCTCGAACGAGATCAACGGAGAAATCTTCTCCCAAGCACTCAATGACGAATCGGCGCTTCAAGACCTCTTGCATCAACAACGGCTTAATTCTTCTCCACGCATGGCCGTATATATATAGGATGAAAGCCATTCCTACTTGGAGTAGGAATAAATTAAGAAACCCACTCCTATTAGGATTAGGAAACCCACACCTACTAGGATTAGGAAACAAATCAAACTTTTGCTTTGAGCTCAAACTCGAGACATATTTTCAACAATCTCCACCTTGGCTCGACGTTTGAGCCAAGTGACAATCACTTCAAAATTCGAACTCTGCCGCTTCTCTTCCATAGCCCCAATAGACTCAACCGCCACAGATATCTTTCAAGCCCAAGTCCGGCTTGAACTTCGCCATAAACGAGGACCTCATAAGAACACCAACTCCACATGCACCTTTAACTGCTACGCAAGGATTTCTCGACACAATCTCCTTAACTACGTATAAAGCAAAACCATTGTTGCATACATATCTCGTCGAAGATCGAATACGTACCTTGTCAATATCAGCGGTTATAGCAACCGTTGGCTTTACAAACTCCACCTCGTTACAAGCACCATCTGTGTTGATTACCACATTAGTACCCGCTACCTCAGGAGTTTCTGGTTGCAACTCCACCTCAAGCTGAACACCGTTCAGATCCGTATAAGCACTGCTATTACCACTCCTAGCCAGAAGTACTGGAGACTCGTCAAACGTAACTTCTCTGCTAATAACAGGTGAATTTAACTCCGGGCACCACAACCAATAACCCCACTCACCTTGTGCATAGCCTAGGAATATGCACTTTCTTGCCCTTCCATCGAGCTTACCATCACTCGCTCGAACATAACACGGGCAACCAAATATTCTAAGAATAGAATAATCAGCAACGTTACCTGACCACACTTCTTCGGGAGTCCGATGTTTAATTTCAGTCGATGGGGATCTATTCATCAGGTAGCAAGCCGTACTAAGCGCATCCGCTAGGAATCTCCTAGCCATACCAGCACTAGAGATCATTTTTGTGGGCCATCTCTAGTAATGTTCTGCTCAACAATTCCGCAACATGTTGTGGTTCATTGGCAATAGTGCGGTGTTTCACTATGCCTTCCTTCATGCAGAATTTGTTTAACAGCTTCGAGCAGAACTCCATACTACCGTCGCCCGCACTCGCTTGATCGTCTTACCGCTCCTTTTCGATCAAAGCTCTCAACTGCATGATCCTGACAATAGCATCAAACTTGTACCTAAGTACAAACACCCACGTCTTCATCGAGTAGTCATCAACAACTGTTAACATATATCTAGCACTCTTCCTAGAAGGAAACCGCGACAACCTGCGAACATTCAAGTGAAGTAACTCTGCAATTTCCGTGGTTTCTTTGACTATTGCACTGAACTGCACTTTCCGCCGTTGATCTAAATCACAGCACCTACATACATTCAGTTCGTTAGCAACATAACCACATAGCAGATTTCTTTCACTTAAAACCTTCAGGCTTCTCTCGTCAAGGTGCCCCAAACGCATATGCCACAATTCAGACTCTCGAACAGATGCATCTGACGTCTCCGCAGCGAAATCTGTCATTGTCTCACCTTGAAGCTCATACATGCCATTGTGCTTGATTACTTTCATTATCACTAAAGCACCTCGAACAACTTTCAGAATTCCACATTCTGAAAAATACCGACACCAGTGAATCCGGGCACTCAAGGAAATTAAGTTTTTCTTCAACTCGAACATGCCTCACTCCAATCAATGTCCTCACAATACCATCATGCATTCTGATTTTAATATCGCCAACACCTACAACATCGCATTCAGCGTTGTTCCCCAACCGCACTTTACTACTATCCGTGCACCGATAAGTAGTAAACCAGTTTCTATTTGGTGTAGCATGAAAAGAACAACCAAATCCATAATCCATCCATCAAACGATGAATAATCGGTGACGAGACAAGACATAATCGGCACTATCCGAATTACCAACAGCTATACCGCAACATCATCTGCGGTATCAACTAAAATTTCCTTACCCTTTTCATTCTTCAGCTTAAGGCAATTTCTTCGAAGATGCCCCCTCTTGCCACTAGTTCCAACAGACAAAGACCACCGGTCCTTGATCGCGCTACGTCTGTTCATGTTCATACTACCACGTGTACTAGTTCTTCCTCTGTTTTCACCTACTAAAGCGGTAGATATGGGTTCACCGATTCTCTTCTACGAATATCCTCACTTAGAATTAAATCTCGAACCCCATCAAACGTTAAGCTTGTTAACCCGGAGGAATTACTAACAGCGATAAAGATAGTATTCCAACTATCGAGCAATGAGGATAACGAGAATCAAAGCACATACCTCATCTTCAAAGTCAATATCAACTCGAACTCAATTGACTAACAATCACATTGAATTCATTGATATGATCTCGCAACGACGCACCTTCGCTCATCTTCAAGTTAAAAGGACGTCGCATCAAATAGACCTTATTGATTGCGAGGGGGCTTCTCGTACATATCCGATAGGGCTTTCATCAAACCTGCAGTGGTAGTCTCCTTCACGATGTTAAACGCGACGTTACGAGCCAACGTCAGCCGAATAACACCCATAGCTCGTCTATTCAGCAAATCCCAATCAGCTTTCTTCATCGTCTCTAGTTTCTCGCCTGATAAGGGCGCGTGCAGTTTCATCTGATAAAGATAATCTTCAATCTGCATCTTCCAGAAACCGAAATCCTTCCCATCAAATCTGTTGATTCTCACTTTTACTTCTTCGTCGCCATCGATTCGCTTCACCTCGCCCAAGCCTCGGCTCTGATACCAATTGTTGCGGAAAGGGCGAGCGATCGAACAATAAAATAGACAGAATAAATAAAATAAATCGGACACCAGATTTACGTGGTTCGGTCGTAGAGACCTACGTCCACGAGGAGAGCAGCGATGAATTCCACTATAGAACAAGCGATACAACGGAGATTACACACTCGAATCACTCAAACACTCTCAGTGTTTCCCAAGCCCCAATTACACCCAATAACTCACGCAGTGTTTAGCCCCACAATTCCTAGTGAAATAATCTCTCAATCTCACAAAGGAATTATACACAAATTCTTACCACAAGAATTTAATCGGCTACAAACACTTGACTCTTCTTGGTGTAATTGCTCGAACGAGATCAACGGAGAAATCTTCTCCCAAGCACTCAATGACGAATCGGCGCTTCAAGACCTCTTGCATCAACAACGGCTTAATTCTTCTCCACACATGGCCGTATATATATAGGACTGAAAGCCATTCCTACTTGGAGTAGGAATAAATTAAGAAACCCACTCCTATTAGGATTAGGAAACCCACACCTACTAGGATTAGGAAACAAATCAAACTTTTGCTTTGAGCTCAAACTCGAGACATATTTTCAACAAGAGGAATGCATGATCTCCTGAGGTGACGATTGTATTAGATATTTAGAGGAATGCATGATCTCATAATTGCGTGGTATAGATAGATTCTTAACGTAAACCTAGCAATGTTCAATCCATAGTGATATGAGGTAAGAATACCTCCTCTTATTATTTCTTCGCAAAAATATCCAGACTGTGTCGATCATAATATCTTCCTAAACTTGTGGTGTGAGCTAGACATTCTTTGGACCGGCCATGTTTTCTATCAATTAGTGTGCCGATTGACAGGTTAAAGATATAGGCATGTTCTACATTGATATTTAGTTAAGCTTGCATATGGGTATTGTTGTGACTTGTGACTCATCATCTAGAAGCATAATTGGAAGAAATTTCCACCGGCCAAAGATATAGGAAAATCAATGGGGATTTTTCAAAATGAGCAATCAAAAGTGGTGATACATCACCAAAAGACGGTGGATTTGGTAGAGTAACTTGACATCAAATTAGTTGACATTAATGCCACTACTGGGGATGAAAAGACTCTTCTTCAAACAGCACTAGCTTTTCTACCGAGATGAAATATGTCAAGATAGAAATGAGTAAGTTCTATATATTCAATAATGAAGAATACAAGGGATATGTGTAAATTGCATAGGTGCTTAATGATAATGAGGAATACAAGCTACATTTTTAGATTGTACAAGTGGTTATCTATGGACCTGAGTAGGTCCTTCAATAGGTCCATCTAGGCCTTATGCGGACCTCGGCATCTCTGGACATAAAATACATAGAGGGTAGAGCAAGGGATAAAGCTCAATAAAGATATTGTACCAAATTGGAAGGTAGGTCATGCGGATACTGAAACATTAAAGTAAGGAACGTAATCTTATCAGCTCACCAATGATATATCTATTGGATAGGTAGAGTGACCCCTTAATGTTGCAAGACACTTGCTTCTTGGTGAGGAACCTTGGAATCTCTAAGAATCCAAGGAGTACCTCATTTTTTCAGTGTTCCAGATGGTTAATGATAATGAAGAATGCAAGCTATATTTTTAGATTGAACAAGTAATTATCTAGGGTGAGAATACCTTAAGGGTGTAAATGGTTCGGTTCGGTTTGGTTTTCCAAGAAAACGGAATCGAACCGAACCGATAAAAAAATTCAATGAACCGAATTGAATTTGATTAGAACCGAAACCGAACCGAACCGAAATCCCGATTCGGTTCGGTTCGGTTTTTCGGTTTTTGCTTTTGTTTGCCAGAGTCGAAGCCATCAGCCATAAAGTTTGTTTGCACCTTCCCTTGCCGGGCCATCTGTGGAGTCGTCAACAGCGCTGCGCGTCCCGCACGTTTGAGCCGAGCCGCCCTTTGTCACGTTGACAACAATCCCGCAAGGGGCACGACGCCGGCGAGGGCGATGACGAACATGAAGGAGTCACGCGGGCCCAAGGCGTCTGGCTCAATCTGCCATTCATGGCTGAGCCCTTCTTTTTTTTCCATCAGATCTGTAGCTTGGTGAAGAAGATGGTCGTCCATCTCCAGATCTGCTCTACATTCCTTCCAGATCTGCTCTACATTCCTTCGTCTAGCTCGAAAAGATGGATTTTCTCTTTTACCGAGATCTGTTGCTCACATCAGAGCTTCGAAGGAGGGGGGCAAAATGGCATATCAGCGAACACAGGGGAGCATGAAATCGGCGACCTTCAAGGAGGAGATTTACTACGCCTTGCCATGGTCCTCCTCCTCTTTGGCCGCCCAGGAGATCAAGGCGTCCGCCGCTCACCGCAAATCATCGCTCTCATCTGCGTATGGCGACTTCACTTTTGCGCACGAGACAGAGAAAATGATCCTCTCGAGCTCGCAAAGATCCACTGTGCATCGTATAGACACGGATGGTTTTCATCTTCAGATCCACTGTGCATCTTCTTTCTTCGACGAAAAGAGAAGAAAACGTTTTTTCTTTTCTTTTTAAGGACTGTTCAATTCGGTTAACCAAACTGAATCGATTAACCGAATCCAATAGATTCCGAACCGAAAGAAATTATTTGGTTTTTTTTCGGTTAACTGAACCGAACCGAAAATGCACAAAATTTTGGTTCGGTTCGGTTCGGTACGGTTCGGTTTCCGATTTCCGATTCGGTTATTGACACCCTTACCTTACATCTATCCTATCCTTAATTACAGTATCAATTACAATTACCGTTGACTAGACTTACTACCATGTGATTTAAAGGTGACTTGGTCACAAGTTCGTATCCCCTAATCACTTATCGATCTAAGGAAATTTTGGTTCATCTATGGCGTAGGTTTGACACGTGCACCAGGAATATAATACAATTATAATTGGATCCCAATTTGCATCAGATTATGCAAGGCTGATGGGTTCGCTTAGAATTGAATGATAATTTTGGTTCAAACAGAGCATTTCAATTGCAAGAGTAAAACTTTTATGGTAACGCTCTAACCAAAGAGTCGCCAGTACTGATTGCTCCTTCTCACCTTTTGTAATTATAAAAAAATAGTATCAATTACAATCCATCAATAATAAACATAGTCAATAAAAAATTCGATTCATCTTGAAGTGTCTCTAAATAAGCATAATTTAAGAAGTCGGGATTTTAGAATGAAAATAATTTAATTGCTTTCGTGAAAAGTTATAACTATTTTGAACGAGTCTAAACAAGAGGAGGCTCTTTTATGTTCACATGATTCCAAGCTGCACCCACCTTTTGGCGTCCCTACTTTCTAATAGCAACTGAAAACTTTAACTTTTTCCCAACGTGAATTACGTTTAGTTTGTCCTTAAGTTCTTATGGTACGTCGAAATCGTTCCAGTTCTGCTGCAAAATTCTTGGGTCGACCGTCTCCTGCTGTCATAACGTGATGTGAATGTTGATAAGTGACATGAAAAGCAGACTCAACAAAAATGAGAGAGTTCTAAAACGGAAAGCGACCCTCCCTCCCAGACCCTTCACATGATTGTCACGTACAGCTTGCTGTATAAAGTAAAATTGCGATGTCGGTGGATGCTTGTCGGGCTGTGCGTATGGAATCGGCTGTGCCAAAGTGTTGTGGCCACCTATCGACGAGGGACCACCACCGGCAAATGGGTTTAGAGATATTTGTTTTGTGAGATGATCCGAATGATACATAAAAACGACGATTTAGAATGGACCATTATTTGGCAGCACCACCAACAGCCCATCAATAACAAACATAATTTCTCCCAAAATCATACCTCGTGTGACACAAAATTGTTTCTAAGTTCTTTTAGCCTAAGTGTTATTAGGAGTTACCACTAACCATTATTCAAGGGCTGGCGTATCAAGCTTAGATAAGTTGCTCATGAACACTTTTTTCTCCTTGTCAAGAAAGAATTCATATGCCTTTTCTGAATCAAAATCCACAACCAAATGAAGCTCGTCCTTGCTACCCTCCTCATAGCTATTACGCAAGAGTATAGCGCAAGTGCCAAAATTTTATACAGGAGATACTTAAGTACCAAAAGTTCCGAAATATATACATAAGTGCCACTTTTTATTTTTTTTTGAAAATTGGGACATTTAAGTGCTAAGTCTGGCATATGATGTTGGAAATTCGACGTGGCTTATTTTTAATAATATAAGTTGCCTACATGACTCACTGGAAAGTTAAGTTAATAAGAAAAAGCAAAAAACGACACCGTTTTGCCTCAGGATTTGAATTTTAATATAAATATTAATTAAATTAAATAAAGACTGAATTTAAAAAAAAAAGATTGCCGCCAGGTTTGGCGAGGGCTTGCAAGCAATGACTCTATTCGTGCCCAAGTTTCCCATAGTAATCACATTAAGATTTCCTGAATGGTGTTTTCCTTGGGCCTACTCTTCCAATCGAGAAAGCAGCATCCTTGATCTTCTCTTCCCTTCCCAGGACAATTGATCGTTGGCACTCCCCCTGTGTGATTATAGAAAAACTGAGGCCTATATCTCCTTCTTCTTCGCGTATCTCATGGCCGCAATACACTTACATTCTGGGATGTCATCATAATCATCAAGTTCATCCCATAAGACCTTAAATTTAGTGTAGTATTCCACCACCAAGAGTCCTCCTTGCTGTAGGAGCCTGATCTCGATTTGATCTGGTGGATGCAAGGTCCATTACCTTGAGTTAAAAACAGAACCTTGTGCTGCTGTTTTTCCCCAAACCAGCCACCTTTTTGTGCCATGGCCATGTGTCATCACTGTCCGCAAGCTGCCATCCACCGCTGAAGAGCCGTACCACCGGTCCGCAAGCCGTTCGCCCGCCATTCTCACCGAACTGGAAATCGCCTCCGCCGAGACCTATTTTTGCCGAGCACCTCCGTGATGTTTTGGACGTAGCCGTGCATAGCCCTCACTACTACTGTCGCGCTTGTGCCGTTGGAATTTTTGCCGGGTGAGTTTACATTCTAATCCCTCGATTAGTTCATTAAACTTGCTTATGGTAGTTTAGATATAGTTAATATTGGTTAGGGATTAATTAAGATTAACTAGGGTTAAGATAGGTGGTTAGAAAGATTACCATGGTTAGTTTAGTCAAAAAGTTGACCATGGTTAGTTAATTAACAATGGTTGACGTATGGTTTGGTTTGTTAATCATGGTTAGCTTGGACTAAATCATTAAGCTTGCTTAGTACTTATTAATTGTGATTTAATTGAATAATCAAAGATTATGGGATTAACCTTGATTAGCTTTAGTTTATTGAAAAGAATTGTTTTCTTTTAATAAATGATTGATTTATGAAATTCAGAATTTATTTTATTAATTATTAAATTCTAAAAATTACTGTTCATAAAGTACTATTTATAAAGTATTGTTCATGCTGTACTGTTTGAGCATAAGCGAATTTTGCTTGTATGGATGATGATTTAATCGTATAACTTGCATTACTAATTATTAAATGCATTGACATTTCAATGAAATCGCATGGGCTTATAAAAAAGGGAAAAATCCCGAGGTGTCAAGTGTATGCTTATGTCAAATGATGCCATGAACTTGGAAGGGCATGTTCTATTTGTAAGGCATGTTGAATTGTTGTTTGGATCAATAGAGTATTGATCGTATGATTGAAATTGTTGAATGCTTAATTGCCTTGATAATTATGCCTTGACGTTTGTGTATTTTTTGCCTGAATCTTATGATGTTTTCCTATACGTGCCATGCTATTTGATGTTTGCATTGCCTCAAAAAATGTTTGCCTCATGTGAAGCCCAAAGTAGTAATTTTTACAAGGGTTTTTATGGATATATAAAAGGGAACCCCCGAGGTGTCGGGTGTATATGTCGAGTTTTATATTTTAAATGATGCCGATATGTTTAAAAAGTAAGGCATGCAAAGTTTGAGGAAGTCTTGGGCTGGTTTATAAGGTTTAGAGTTTTTACTCTAAGCAATGTGTTTTAAAGCTGTGTGAGCCAAAGTCTCAAAGGGACCAATATTATACAAATGTAGCCCTTGGGATCTCAATGGGTGACATTTGGTGGTATCAAAGTCAACTCCCACGGCATGTGGGCCACAACGGGGATGTTATGCTTGAAAGGAGGGAGAATGTGAAGACCTAAACCCTGAGGGTGGGCAGCGTGACCAGAATAGTAGGAAAGATTGTGCTAATGGGCAATGAGGGAGTCTTAAGCTAGTCGATAAGGCTCGGATTCTCTACCCTCTATAACATGTTTTAAAGCCTGATGCTAGTCGATAAGGCTCAAGTTCTCTACCCTCTAAAGATCCAAAGCCAAAGCGAATAATATTACATAATGGCAACCCCCATGTTCTTATTGAACATAAGAGGGAACCACCACTGGCAACACCCCTCCATGGCTGGCTGTGTCGCCCATGACAGCTAATCGCACCTCCATCGCCCACCATCGCGGTTGGCGGCCATCTTCGTCCTCCTCCTAGTCAACCCTCTTCCTCGACCCGCACCTCCTAGTAGCGTCTTCATTATTTCCTTTCTTCAAGTTTCGTTCAAGACCAAAGATAATAGAAAAAGATGGTCCTTTGTTGCTAACCTACAAAGTCTTTTAACGAAAACGACTCTACTACACCGTAGATTCTAGATCCTAGAAACCTCTACAATCACAGATTCGTCCAAATCACACCGGTGAGAAAAGTCAATCGGCCTTTTCACAGGGATCCACATGACGCAAGCAAACCCTAGAAGAATCAAGCTAGAAGACGTCCAATCAACCTCCGACAATCAAGTGAGATTCAGACCAAGAGCGGGAAGGCCATAACTCTACAATGTAAAAGCAAGATCAGCATGCACATATCTGGAAACAACTCCTATTGCCAAAAAAAGAAGAAAAACCACGCCAAAACAGAATAAAAGAGAGGAGCAACGAGACGCCGCCTTCGGGAGGCTGGATAGAGAAGCTTCCGATCGAGGGAAAACGCTGCATTAAAAGACCAAGAACACAAACGGAAGATGCAGAACGAAGAAACAAGCGAGGAAAAACATCTACGTCAGCACTGGTGTAATAGGCAATGACGTGAACACTAGGCGGTTGTATTTTTCTTTTTGTCAGATTGTCAAGTTAATTTTACGAATTAGTTTTATTTTCGTTTATTTTTCTTTGAAAGTTCCTTTTTCTCTGTTTATGGGTTATGTATGTTGGTTTAGATTGGACCTGGGTTGGGTTGCGTAATGGCCATCAAAATTGCTTACAACATAATTGGGTCGGTATGAATTAAATGGATGAATACAGGCTGAACCCATCCAAGACTCACCCAAACTCAATCCAATCCATTCATTTTCAACCTCCAAATGTAAGTAACTTTGTTATTTTACAATGATTCACTGAATTCAATCAACAATTGGGAATACTATTTGAGAGCAACGTGTGCTTTTAGTTGATACAAATGGTAGGAAAATGACACTGGAGGAAAAGTTAGATCTTCTGTTTTCCATGCGAGAGGAATGGCGTTGATTTTTTCTTTCCTCATTCAATCGAAAGTCTACTTTTCATACCATTTTAAGCATTGGGCTTGAGTTGAAATGTAGAGTTACATTGTCCTCCATCTCTAATCGGAGGATTTCTTCTAATCAATCTTCTGGTTAACTTGATAAGTTCGGGGGTAAATGATGTCCTATGATAACATATAACCCATCAATCAGAATCATAATTATAGGAAAACTTAACCCTATATTTATTATGACTTAATTCCGCAACATCAATTAATCATATCAAAAAGAGAACATGAACGACCTTTCAGAAATCCTGCATCGAGGACGAAAATCCTCTGCTGCTCCAATACGGCATTTGTCTAGCTCCTTCGTGAGATCGGGACATGTGTCTATTTTTTAGGGCCATGTTATAATCCATTCCTAGTTCAAAGAAGCTCCTTCAAGTGGGCTTTGGAAATCGAAATCATGCTCCTTGGTACCACGACCGCCATCTTAATTGCATCCACTAGGTACACTACAGCTAGAACTCACATTTTGACCATCCAAGTTTTGGTCACTAGAACCAAGAGAAAATTGTTCATAAAACATGTACAAATGCCGTCTTTAACAATCAAATTTAATATATGAGTCATGCATCTCATACACTCAGGTCTGTGAAATGAATATCGTATCAACCATTTGAAGCCATAAAAGATTCAATATTCACCATAATTAAGAGACGTGAAAATTTTCATGCAATTTCAAGAAATCTAAATTCTATACGGGCATCGAGACCTTATAGAATCTTGGAGAATGGAGTCATTTGGACGTTGACAATGGAAAACTCGTTGGTCAAAATATTTTATGGAAAATGTTAAATAGTGCCCTATGAGCGCGTGTTTATAGGATCTCATTAATTATGTTTTGAAAATTTCAAATTCAATATTTGAGGTAAGTATTTTTTTTAAATATAATATGTGCCATTGAATTTGTTATTTTCACTTTTAGTTAATTTAACTAGTGTCCTAGAGACAATTATTATTGAGACCCTTGCAGATAGTCCGGAATACGATAATAACTGTCATGTGAAGCACCCTAAGAAAACCCACATAAAGTTCAAACATGGAACATTGTCAAATGTTGACAATGTTCCATTTATTACAAAATATCATCTTATTACTGCGAGGAATACACTCAAGTTAAAATGAAAATGGAGGAATACTTTGCTCGTGTTGGAAAAAGTTGCCCGGATCGACTGCGGTCTTCACACGTACCAACCGGTCGAAATTGTTCTTGAAGTACTTTTTTCCCCAAGCGCTTGCTCGCTTATAATCCGTGTCGCCTTTCACGTTGTTCATTCCAATGTCGAGATCCCTGTAGTTGATATAGGCCTCTCGAGGCGATTTCGACACATACCGCGCCATATAACTGTAGAAGCTTCGTATCCAACTCACATGCTTTGAAGCAACCTCGTTGCCTTCATCGGTCCATGCCGTTATGTGCTGGATCTTGTACAGAACTCCAGCTCTGTGAGGGAAGGGAAGGGCTGATTCGGAGATTTCTGCCATCTTCCCGCCGTAGTGGTTCCAAATCATTTGAGCCACCCCTTCATCTTCCTCAAAGAATCTCTCCCACATCCCCTCTAAGCCACTCTTGGGGATTGGCTCCTTCACGTAATCCGATTTGTGCTTAAAGAACAATTTGGTGTTGGAGCTCCGGTTGAGCAAGACTTCCAAGGGCTCGCCACTCGGAAACCCCGCGAAGTAGAGGATCGACTCAATCCAGCTCATCTCGGTGCAGTCCTGTCTCGTGACGTTCAGGTCTGGGAAGCTGCTCCTCGTCACCTCAAGGAGCGCGTTGACCCCGCCGAGGTAAAGGGTGTTGAACGACGCTTGCATCGTCCTCGTCCCATTGGGGCCGGAGTTGTAGCTCTGCAAGATCACCCGCATGAATAGGTCGTTGGGGAGCTCGTTCCCGATCAGTTGCCACTGGTGCACGAGCTTGGTCGCATGTTGCTCCAACGTCCTCCGAAGTGTGAACACGGTCACAGTCGAAGGCACTGGGACGAGCTTGATTTTCCAGGACACTACTACACCGAAGCTGCCACCGCCTCCACCTCGGATCGCCCAAAAGAGATCTTCCCCCATGGATTCTCTATCCAGGAGCCGACCTTGAGCGTCAACCAGCTGGGCATCGATTACGTTATCGATAGCAAGGCCGTATTTGCGCAACATCATGCCATAGCCTCCACCGCTGAAGTGCCCACCAACACCAACCGTGGGGCAGACACCGGCCGGGAAGCCTAGGGTTTTGCTCTTCTCAGCGATCCTATAGTAAAGCTCACCAACCGTCGCGCCAGATTGGACCCATGCAGTTTCATCCTCCACATCCACAGCGATTGATCGGAGATTCACCAAGTCAACGATGACAAACGGGACTTTAGACAAGTATGAAAGACCCTCATAGTCATGACCACCACTTCGGATCCTCATTTGGACTCCATATTGCCGGGAGCAGATGATGGCGGCTTGGATGTGGGAGACATGGAGCGGTGTGATGATGAGTAAAGGTTTAGGAGCGGAAGGAGTCAAGAAGCGCAGGTTCTGTATGGTGATGTCCAAGACAGAAGAATACGAAGAGTTGATTGGAGTATAAACGAGTTTAGATATTGAGGTTGTGTTTTCAGAGTGAAGAGAGAGACATTGCAGGAAATTCTCAGGAGTATTCATGGCAAAGGCTAATAGAGGACCTGAAAAGAGCAGGAGACATGCCAAGTGATGATGCATGGTGAAGTTTTGCATCTTCATTTGTTATTTCCTTCTTTTCAGCTTGCATTACTACCTATATGAAGGGTGTCTTATATTTATAGTGCATGCAAGGGCACGAACGTCGAAAGTCAATTTTTGATTTCACACTTCCCTTCCAACCGGTGATAAACGAATGGACGAAATTACCGGATTTTTGGTCCTAGATGACGACGTGCATGAAAGTTCGTACGAATGTGTATGGTTTGACTTTCTATCACCTTCCAGATTAGAAAAGCATTGATACATTTGATCGTGAATGGTGTAAGAAGTTTTGTCCTGTTCATTCGACAACGGTTTCAGCCAAAACGGGAAAAATCTTTACAAATGAATCGATTGGGCGAAATGTTGAGGAAAGAGCTCCTATGTTGATGTCGGATACGAAAGTAGATGGCGTGAAAGTAAGGGAATTGAAATTCAGGGAGTTGTGGGAGAGGTGAAAGGTGCGAGAATTTGAAGTGTTGGAAGAGTCAATGTGCAGGAAATTAAAGATGAAAAGTAAAAGCAGAAGAACCGATGTTCTGATGTTGATTGTGTTTTTCTACTGTAATTACAACGTGAGCTTTTTATATTCATCCACAAGCGGTCATAGATTTTGAATCCACAAAAGACTTCCTAGTAACATGTACAGTTATTTATAAGAAGTTACAAATATTAGACACGATATACTATTTATTAGTAATTGTTATCCATAAGAAGTTATGAATCTCGAGATGATAGGCATAATCATCTAGCAATCCCGTGTTTGAGTAAATGCGCCATCTTCATATTAGACGGATGTATTCGCAATCCTTTGTTTTGTTCATTAATGACATTACTTCAACACTTAGCAATTTCTGTGATTATTTGTTGTCAACGAATTTATTGATGAGTTGTCAATCTCCTTCAAGCCATCGTCTGGTGAAAGCTCTTGTCGATAATTTTTGCGTTATCTATTGTTTATGACTTTATTAATGAGTTATCCGTTTCCTTCAAGTTGTTGACTATCATGTTCAGATATTTCTGCTTTAACCAAATTTTGCTCTTATGGACTGAGCTTGTATGTGCATCAATAATAATAACCAAAAGCTTGTCAAATTTTCTGTTTGAAGAAAAAATGTATCATGCATTGAAGGGACTATCTGGTCTAGTGTTCTTAAAATCCGTTTTCAACTATTGGAAAAAAAAAAGTTGCGGCTATTATAATGTGCACCTACATAATTATGGTGAGGTACAAAACATTGTTCAGAAAGCTGCTATATCCAACATCAAGTTGCTGTGACTTTCAAACACTTCATAGCATAAGTACGACTTCAGCACACAGACTAAGAAGACGTGCTATATTGATATATCTTAAGTGAAAATTACCAAAATAATCCTAAACATATTACAATTTTTCCAATTTAGTTCTACACTATTTTTTTCTTTTTGCCAATTCAATCCATCTTGCCAATTTTGGATAGTCAATGCTAACATGAATGCTGGCAGAAGTTGATGGGTCAATTTTTTAATTTTTTCGATGTTTTATTTCTTTTCACTTTCTTTAAACTTTTTTTTGTTTTTTTCCTTTCATTCTTCTGCTCGCCGGTTGTTGGACCAGCCAACGGCTAAGGCCGACAAGGATGAGCTTTGACCAACCCTAGCAAGGCCAAGTTGGGTGAGGACTAGCCTCGCTGTCGCTAGCAAGGTCAAGCTTCGCGCTAGGTGAAGGCAAGCCTCGTGGACAAGCTCACTCTTGCCTAATGCCACGAGGGCAAGGCCTTGCCCATCTCACCCTCACCAATGCCGGTTGCCAACCCTAACCTTCAACCGATGAACTAGCAAAAGGAAGAAGGAAAGAAAAAACCATAAAAAGAAAACCATAAAAAACAGAAAAAAGAAAAAAAACTAAAATTATATTAAAAAATTGACACATCAGTGTCAGTTGGATGGTTGGTGCTAACTAACATCTACATCGGTGCTAGTTAGCCAAAATTGGTCCAATGAACTGAATTGGCACAAATGCAAAGTATTTGAAACTAAATTAGCAAAATAAAAAAAGGGATTTAGGATTGAATTGGAAAAATTACAATAGGTTTAGGACTATTTTGATCATTTTCCCATTTTTATAATCTGTCCAACATGCATGAATACACTACATTCTGGAACTTATTTTTCCACCGACAAAACTATAGTTATTGAAATAGTTAGATAGAATAAATTGACATTTACTCCAAACTATTTTTCTTCCCATAAAGAATTCTAGACTGATATCCCTAATCCAAATCCACCATTCATTAGCATTCCTTCTAGTTTTCCATTATAAATGTGGTAAGAAACATGGCAGATAACTACAAAATGAATCTAACATGGAGGATGATAGATCCAACGTGGATAACCTGCATATAAAAACAAGATATTGGACAAAATGCAAACAAAGGATAGATTTGGGCCAGGGGTACTAGTTTAAGATTTGTTGTGAGACAAAAATTACATAAATGTGTCATGAGGGTAACATTTGTGATTTTTAATTGTATAAAACCTTTCAAATACTATTGACTTGATCTAGTGAAATGAGTTTATATCAAAATCCATGGTGACCTACCATGCTGCATAATTATCTTTCTTTATGTACAATGTTTTCACCAAATGACCTAGCTATCTGAAATGAATCACGGATCCAAAAGATGTAACTGCAAAGATTGTTTTGTTGTCGTGGGAAAATGATTTTGACCTTTATCGGAAAATTATAGGGGTCATCTGCATTAGAAATTTCAACCAAAGAAAACGTCAGAGCTGGTTCGAGAATGTCTTCAAGACTGATATTTCACATTGCAAAAGCCACATGATTCAGTTATATCAGTCATATATTGGTATACATTTCTCTCTTCTTGGTCAGAGTTTGCATCCGCCTCAGAAAATAAGCTGTCGACCGACTTATGGGAATGTTCAACGATTAGACAATTTCAATCTTGCCCAGTTGTGTTGGCCAAGGAAAGAAAATTCTGCCAAGTTGTTCCTGTTATTAGATGAAGATAAAATGCTTTCTAGAATCACGTTATCCATTAACTTGGCCTCGGTGGACCTGGGGATAGCCTTGATACACTCATATCTAAGAGGCTGTGACTTTGACACGACAGCCAAGTGCCCAGCCATGAACCTTGACAGACACGGGCACCAAGTCTTGGGCCCTTTCCTCGATGAACTCGAACCGAGGTGTTAATGATTGGGGCACGGGAACTGGCACTAGGACATGGCCGCCAGGGGCCAAGCACAGGCATTGGGGCCAATCCTAGGTGCGTGTGACTTGGACACAAGAACTACAGACCCTAGCATGTCCACAAAACACCCTGGCACGGACACTGGTGTCTAAACTTGGCCTTTGCGGCCCCAGGCTAGGTGCCCGATGACATTGGGTGCAAAAGCCAAATGTTCACACCTAATTTTTTTTGCTGGCAAGTTGAATGTGCATTTATTGAAAAGAAAAATAGATAATAAATGAATAAACGAATTAATTACAAATAAATAAGAAAAGAAGCAAAGAAGAAGAAAAGTAATAAACAAAACCCAAACCCATCAGATTTAGCCAATATTTTTAGTCCAATCCACTCACCACTTGAAGTTGAAGGCCAACTGCTTTGTTGTCAGTTATGAAGGCCTCCTTAAGCTCTGGTCAGGAAAAGTTGATTCAACTCTCATGATCTGCCGGAAATATTCTTCTTCCGATTCCCCAATGTGTAGTCAAATTGAGAGAAAATGACATAAATGATCTCGAAACTTTAGCCCAATATATAATATTGATCCTAACATTTTAATTTGTTTAATGTGGTCCCCGAAATTTAGTTCAATATACAATGTCATCCATAAATTTTTATTTTATTCAATGTGATCTCTGAACTTTTGATACATATTCAATCAATTCTTAGAATATAGAAAAATGCTCAATATTGTAAATTTGAGGAAGAATAACATTAGATATTTTTATATAATCTAGGGACTAGATTAAAAATTTATCAAAAGTTTAAGGACCATATTGAACAAATTAAAAGTTCATGAATGATATTGGGCTTAAAATCAAGGACCACATCAAATATTGGGGCAAAGTTGAGCAATTATTTATGTCATTATCTCTTAACTTAATATGCACCATGACCATTTGATGAAATGCCTAGATATGACCTAAATGACATAAAAATGAAATCAAAGTGATGACAAACAAGAGCGGAATAATGCTGGACAGAGATTGACATGAACAACAAAGAGGATTAAGGTGCACCAATGAACCCATATGTCAAGTAATGCGCAGCGGGGTCAGCCTGAACGCTAATCCTAAGATTAATCTAACACAAAATAACCTAAAATGACATGATAAAACATGAATAATTACCAAATTGGCGAGGGACCCGCGGTTTGCTAAGGGAAATCTTAGGATTGAAATACCGATAAGCATCAACCTGTGAACAAACGGAAAGTAAATCTTTCTTGATCAACATGAATGCTTGAACGAGCTCTTTTAAATCACAATGACACACAAACACACACGACTAAGAGAGAATGAGAGTGAGAAAGAGAGAGATGGCCGAGAGGGAAGAAGGTGAGGATTCAACGGGAAAATTACTGAAGTAGTTCTAAATTTATTGTGTGGTGCCGATTAGTTATAAGCCTTTCAATTTTGCCAATGTATTTATGAATCTTTCTATGAAATTCTAATGTAATCCTTTCAATAGATTGTTGTCAAAAATCACTGATGTGGCAATTCACCAATTGTCCATCTTAGCATGCCACGTAGGATGGTCAATGATAATTGAACGTCATGTTAGTGATTTTCAGTTATAATTTGCTATAAGGATTATATGGGAATTTTACATAAAGATTTATGACTACGTTAACAAAATCAAAAATTTTAAAACTAAATTGGTCCTTATAATAGATTTAGGACTTACTAAATAATTATACCAAATTTGCCAAATAGAGAAGGAGAGCAAGTGAGTGAGAAACGAATGTGTCCTTGCAAATCCTATCTCCTTTTACTTCTTATACCACAAACATTTAAAACAACAAAGGTATGTTTGTTTCATGAAAAATTCAATGATAAAGGAAAATACTTTCTAGGAAAATAATTTTGAAGGAATACCATTAGTTTTCCCTTTGTTGTTAATATATAATCAAAAATGTTTTCCAACATTTTGATCTTATCGGATAATGATTTCAAAAAACGTTATTTCTTACAAAAAAAATGATTTTTTTAATTTTTTAATTTTTTTTTTAAAATTGATTATTTCTTTTTTCTTTTTTTCTTTTTTCTTCCCCTTCGCCGATTGTCAAGCCTTGATGAATTTCCATCTATAGGCATAGCTTGAGGTCCCTAGAAATGGTGAGGCTCAAGCCTCCCCAAAGGCCAGCAAGCTCAAGTGTCACTATAGACGTTTCCAAAAATAAGTCAAATGATGCCCCCATCATTGTGGCTAAAATTCATAAGCTTGTTAGAGGCTGAATATTATTTTACAAAAAATTTAAACCTTCTCAGATAAATGTAATTTTGGCTACTATATGGAGACT
The DNA here is from genome assembly GCA_014182895.1 of Angophora floribunda. Lineage (NCBI taxonomy): Eukaryota > Viridiplantae > Streptophyta > Magnoliopsida > Myrtales > Myrtaceae > Angophora > Angophora floribunda. Next base: position 12,848,459 of record CM024708.1, read on the forward strand.
CCCTTACTCCATTTTTTTGCGTTCTTAGTTATCTTTGTAATGATGAGGAATGCTCCTAAGCTCTTGTACGTCATCTTATAAATGATACTTACATTTCAAACCAAAAAAAAAAAAAGGCTAGAGCTCGCCAAAAATGGCAAAGCTCAAGCTTCCTCGAGGTAGGCGAGGAGTTGCCTTGCCAATCGGTGAGCTTGAGCCTCACTGGTCTTAGGCAAGGTTGGAACTCGTTGGAACTCGTTGGAAATTGTGAGTTTGAACTCACCTTGGCTAGTCATTAGCCTTCATCGTGGCCAATGATTGTCGAAGAAGAAGGAGGAGGAGGAAAATGGAAAATTAAAAATAAAAGGAAAAAATAAAATACAAATATTTAAAATAATATAATATAATATTAAAATATTCAAGATGAGCGACTTCGGATTATTTTCACCTCTTTAGATTTAGGAATTCACTTTTTTAAATTAATGCATGAATGTTCTCATTGACCAAAAAATATTTTCGATTGACCAATTATTTTCCCCAAATCAAATAAGTGAAAGTCTAGAAAATGGAATCTCAAAAAACACTTTCCCCCACCAAACGCATCCTAAGGTAAAAAGAATGCCCTCTTCCCTCCTAATGTGACCAGCCATGCAAGGGTTCATTAACCTCGTTTATAAGGGGTGAGCATCGGTCTAGGGTTAACCTTGGACCAACCCTAGATTGGCCCAACCCATCCAATCTTAGTTCGGTTTTCAAGGAGACTAGGTCGGTCTTGGTCCTAAAACCCCTGGACCTTGCACTATGCAAGTTGGTCTTCAGTTTTGAGGATTTAAGATTGGTCCAACCCAAAACAATCCTATACATAATATATATTATATATTATATGCTTTTATCTACTCTAAATTCTAGCGCATCCTTCTCTGTCCACTTCATAGTTCAATTTGTTGTGTATTATATATTAGAAAGTAGAAAGAAACCCAATCTTAATTTGACAAAATAAAAAAAGAGAAACCTTCTTCACTTGCCTTGGCCTCGCTAACCTTTATCTGCCCACCTTGGCCTTGCTTGCCTACTCACCTTGCTCAGCGCTCACATGGCAACTCACCTCTCTTCGCTTGCCTCGTTTGCCTTGTTGCTGGCCTTGCCACTCGCCTCTATTCTCTCACCTCATGTGTTCATTTTTGTAGTTTGTTACTTTTAGCATATGTAAATTTCTATTATTACCTTATCTTATATTTTTGTTTAATATGTATTAGTGTTCGTTGTTTGGATGTCAAATGTCGTATTGTTAATAAATATGTAATTTGAAATAGTATATTTGTCTTTTTAAGGAATATTAAAAATGAAAAAAAAAAAAAAAAAACCAATTGGTCCTAAGTTGACCTTAGAACCTAACCAAACCCATAGGGTCAGTTTGATCCTTGATCCCAAGCTCAACAAGGTCAATCCTAGGTCCAAAAATTGGGGTCCGACACTATATGAGTTGGTCACTTGATTAAGTGTAGGACCGGCCTAACTGGACCATGCTCACCCCTATCATTTACAATCATGTTCCCTTGCATATGCATGAGGTCCTTTAATGCTAGCTTCTCTCTTATCCCCCAATTTTCAATTGTTTCAATTTTTACAATCCTAAATCTCTATGGGTGGCCAACTAAAGGATGCTCTGTTTGAGAGCACTTGACCGGCCAGCATAGCTTTATCATAGGCCGAAAGTAAGGCCCCCGCAAGTGGGCTGGACACGGACCCACTAAATGGGCTTTAATTTCTCAAGTTTCTCAAGTAAATTGACCCTTTTCCCCTATTAAAATGTGGCCGGATTTCATTGGCATCACAAAATTAATGAATTCATGTAACATGATTCAAGAGCCTCATTTTTTGTAAATTTCAATATATTATAGTCAATTCGAATTGCCCATGTCGTAGTAAAAATCCTAAAATCACAATGTCCCTAATTGCTAGGAAAGGTAGCAAGCAATGTGGATACTAAACAATACTGCCAATTTGTTGGGTTAGGGTTTAACTTTTGTCATTATTGACAAATTAGATCCCTAATCTACATGACATGTGATAGAGAAACATAGGGTGTAAATTCATGTGTTGACAGCGATCCAAAACCCCGGATTGCATTTTAGGAAGCCAACTGGGAAGGGGTTGAGGAAGTCGAGGTCGTCTGCAAGTTGTGGGGGTTGTAAGTCGACTCCATTCCGCACATTTCGTGGGAAGCCTTTAACCCGTCAAATGGAAACCTTAAAACTATAGTATACCCCACCTTATGGGAGTCAGAACATCCCAACATACAAATTCTTGAGCATGTCTATGCTCTTGTGCTGCAATTAACCTGTTCATTCTCGATGCTTATTACCGCACTTTAATTCCTGGTCTTCTATTTATGAACCCACGCCTTTAAATCATTACATTACCCAAGTGGATCCAATGTGCAGAATCGAGTGTTACAACTGTCCCCCCCCCCCCAAAAAAAAAAAAAAAAAAAGCATTGCACCTCCTCCTCCTTATTAGGTGAGGCCCATTCTAAAATTGCATCCGGCTTCAACATTTGATCCATATAGTCAAAGAGAATTTTCCATATGACTCATCCAACAAGAAATGAGGCCCATTTTTTTTTTCCAAAATAAAAGTGAAGATTGCATTCGGCCTATCTATTATTTGTAATGATCGTTCTCCTTTCAAAATCCATTAGGTATTTCCATGCAAACTCTTGAAAATTTATCGCACCTCTATGCTATTTGATATAAAATCCATTATTTTGACATGATATGAAGATAGTGTATGAGCTTGCTTAGACAAGTAAAGTATGGTGGTGAAATTGAATAGGGTTTCATATATCCAGAAGGGCTTTAGTTCCATCGAATAGCATTCAGCTTTTATAAAGATTCATTTCCAGAATCTTCTTGTAAGCTACATTAGATCTTTATGCATCTCCCGTTGGATGAGACCCTCAACTCTCATTCCATCTGGGCGTACTTGGGCATTTGGCTCTGCATGCTTATATACCTAAACCTTGGCAAGAGATAGATTGAAGTCCTAAGTCCTTGATGTGTGATGAAGAAGCCTCGTGGAAGGTTTACATTTTGCATTTGATAATTTTCTGTTGAATGTCAGGAATTCCGCCATAGTAAAGTCCCGATCTCAGATTCGCACCAGGTCACAAATTTGATGATCAACGCCTGAAAATCATGATCGCAAAATTGGCAGTGCAATATGGAACAGAACTGCCTTGGAATATTTTGCCCTCCAAGATATGAGTTGATAAAAAAGGATCCACAACACACCTTCAAGAAGCAATAAGTAATATATGTTATGTTCTAACTCTATATCACGAAAAACTCTAAATTATTATATTTGCAATAAATTTATTCAAAACTATTTTTTTTATCACAAAAAACCTCAAATGATTAAGTCAGACCATTTGCGACCCAACCCTCTTGTTTGACGGGACTAATATTTATTAGTCAGCTAAATATATATTTGTTATTATCTCTTCAAATTATGAGTTTGCCTTTATTTGACTACACAAATCTTTTCAAGGTACATGCCTTTATATTAAACATCAAAAGAATGTATGATTTTTTCAGGGTACTTAATAGTTATCTGTCTTGGGATTATAGAACTCTTTTTATCATTTATTCTCGGCAATCGCACGGTTCATGTCCAGGGTATATTTCATTCTTGATTGGCTGGTGTTGCATTGAAAGGTCGTCTACTCCAGGCATATCTTGTTATCAAGCATGCTTCCAATTCAAGAAGGCCTTTTAAATCAGAACAGCATGTAGTAATAGAAAAGGACTCACCTGGACTAGAGTTGTTGGAAGATAGTGGATTTGCTCAATTGAAACGTGGCAAGACTAAGCTTTCTTTTTTTCTTTTTTAATTGCATACTCTTCCCTAAACATTGCCTCTAAAGACGACACGTGATATCCTATATAGCCAAGAAACCCTCATTCTTATTGCATAGATTGGCTTTCTCGCGTTTTCCACGAAAAAGAGTGACGCCTTAGTGCTATCCAAGCATACAGTTAATTGCTACTAGTTATTTTCCCAGTGAAAAATGTTTCTGATTAGTTAATATCAAGTAATCTTTACAATGGTTCAATGTCGTTTTCTGATGGTCCAAATAGAGCGCACATCATTGGTCTTCCATAGTTCGACATTGCGTCCTTCTCTCTAAGATCGATTGCTCCAAATTGGACATGAAGAATAATCGGTCAATACTATTTTCTAGCAATGCGAAGAAGCAATACGATAATCAATTTTCGTATTTAAATGCAGTCTCAATGAGATGACAATAAATCTTTGTAGATCTTGTTGCTTATTCACGTCATACTTAGCACCGGGAAAAAATTAATTACTCACACCTAAGTTCTTTGGAATAGGAGGTCCAAGTTCTTCGCAAGAAAATATTTTTATATAAACTATTGAGTTTTGATTTTCAAATTAGTGATAAGGTATTTTGGATTATACATATTTATTTTAGGAACTTTTATAGGGAGATTATAAAAGGATGTGTTTAACAACACATCTCTAACCCTAACCTCCACATTATTTCCCTTCTCCTTTTTTGAGAGAATTGCCAAAAAAGTCCTAAACCTATTGGGGTTGTGCCAATTCAGTCCTAAACATTTTTTTTTACCAATTTAGTGCTAAACCTTTTGCGATTGTGCCAATTTAGTCCATCCCGCTAAATTTGGCCGATCGGAGCTGACGTGGACACCGGCGACAATATTTTAATAATATTTTTCTTTTTTTTCTTTTTTTTTCTTGTTGCCCCTCTCCCCCCAACCAATAGCAGTGGCCAGCCAGCCCCGACGAGGCTTGCTGGCCACTGCGCGAGGACCGCGAAGCCCTCGCCAACGGCCAGCGAGTCACAGCCCCGGTCAGACCGACCTCGCCCTAGTTTGTGTGAGGCCGCCGTTGCTGGTGAGGGTTGCGGCCCTCGATGGCCTCGCCCAAATCTTGGCAAGGCCTGGGGGCCACGGCCTCACCCTGGTCTAGGCAAGGCCGCCGGCGAGGGTGGTCGGTCTGACGGGGGCCGCGACCCTCGCTAGCCGCCAATGAGGGCTTCGTGGCCCTCGCACAGTGGCCGGCAAGCCTCATCGAAGCTAGCCAACCACTGCCGCCGCCGGGGGGAGGGGCAAGAGAAAAAAAATAAGAAAATTTTAAAAAATAAGAAAAAATTCGAAAAATAATAAAAATATTATTAAAATATTGTCGCTGGTGTAGGCTGGCGTCCACATCAACTCCGGCCTGCCAAATTTGGCTGGATGGACTAAATTGGCACAATCACAAAATGTTTAGGACTGAATCGGTCAAAAAAAAGGTTTATAATTCAATTGACACAACCCCAATAGGTTTAGGACTTTTTTGGCAATTCTCCCCTTCTTTTTCCTATCTTCTTACTAGCTTTTTAGATCTTGTAGCTTATCAAGTGGTTTTTTGAGTTTTTGGACTCTATTCTTGCACTCGTTGTTGAAGATAGTGAAAACCTCTTTCTCTCCCATGATTTTTCCCGTTTTGGGTTTCCACGTATATCATACGTTTGTGTGATTTCAATTTTGCTTTCATCCTTTGCTATTTGTGCTTCAATTAGTGCATCTTTTGGCATTTTCCCGCAACAAAAACCATGGGTCATTGTACTTTTATTTCAAAAACAACAAAAAGCTACAATCCAAATGTAGTTAATGATTAATAAAAACAATATATCGTATAAAAGAATAAAAATCATTTTTAGTTTTTTTGTCCATTTCTTACTCCTTACATTGCATTGTGTCATCAAGAAAATCGAAAAAAATTATCATAATATATACGGTCTATCTTTTCATTTTTAGTTATGTTTTTTGATTGCTGGTTTTCCCCCTTCGTACATCTTATGTCATTACAAAATTGAAGGAAGTTTTTAGGAAATAAATGTGCGATTTTTTTTAGAAACTCAAACGTAACTGAAAGACCTAATTCATTATTATAATTCGAAACGATATATACTTGACATTGACTAAATTATAAGAAAGAAAAAAAGAAAGCCATGCCAAGTATGGGTAAGAGCAATGGTTTACGTAACTCGTAATCCTGTTTTGGTAATTAAATCTTTGATATTAAAAAATTTGAAACTAAATTTCCAAATAATTAAATATTATTTGACAAATGACCCGTACAAAGTTCCAACATGGACATTGTCAAATGTTCCATTATTACAAAGTATCACCTTCTTATTGTGATGAACAAAACTAAACTCAACTGTTCTTGTTTTTCTTTTAAGATGAAAACGGAGGAATACTTTGCTCGTGCCGGAAAAAGTTGCGAGGATCGACCACGGTCTTCACACGCACCAACCTGTTGAAGTTGTTCTTGAAGTATTTCTTTCCCCAAATGCTCGCTTGCTTATAACTCGTGTCGCCTTTCACATTGTTCATTCCTATGTCGAGATCCCTGTAGTTGATGTAGGCCTCTCGAGGCGATTTCGACACATATTGCGCCATATAACTGTAGAAGCTTCGTATCCAACTCACATGCTTTGGAGCAACCTCGTTGCCTCCAGTGGTCCAGGCCGTGATGTGCTGGATTTTGTACAAAACCCCAGCTCTGTGAGGGAAGGGAATGGCAGATTCAGAAATTTCTGCCATTTTCCCGCCATAGGGGTTCCAAATCATTAGAGGCACCCCTTGATCTTCCTCAAAGAACTTCGCCCATATACCCTCTAAGCCACTCTCAGGGATTGGCTCCCTCACATAATCCGATTTGTTCTTGAAGAACGTTTTGGTGTTGGAGCTCCTGTTGAGCAAGATTTCCAAGGGCGTTCCGCTTGGAAACCCTGCAAAGTAGACGACGGACTCAATCCAGCTCATCTCAGTGCAGTCCTGTTTAGTGACGTTGAGCTCCGGGAAGCTGCTCTTTGTCACCTCAAGGAGTGAGTCGACTCCGCCAAGGTAAAGGGTTTCAAAAATGGCTTGCATCGTCCTCGTCCCGTTGGGGCCAGAGTTGTAGCTCTGCAAGATCAGCCGTATGAATAGGTCGTCTGGAAGCTTGTTCGCGACAAGTTGCCACTGGTGCACAAGCTTGGTCGCATTTTGCTCCAATGTCCTCAGGATCGTGAACACGGTCACTGTTGATGGCACTGGGACCAGCTTGACTTTCCAGGACACTACCACGCCAAAGCTGCCGCCTCCTCCGCCTCGGATTGCCCAGAAGAGATTTTCCCCCATTGATTCTCTATCTAGGAGCCGACCCTGGGCGTCAACCAACAGCGCATCGATTACATTATCAGCAGCAAGGCCATATTTGCGCAGCAGCGTGCCGTAGCCTCCGCCGCTGAAGTGCCCACCGACACCAACCGTGGAGCAAAGGCCGGCTGGGAAGCCTAGGGTTTTGCTCTTCTCGGCGATCCTATAGTAAAGCTCACCGACCGTCGCACCCGATTGGACCCATGCAGTTTTGTCCTCCACATCCACAGAGATTGAGCGGAGATTCGCCATGTCGAGAATGACGAATGGGACTTCAGACAAATACGAAAGGCCTTCGTAATCATGACCGCCGCTTCGGGTCCTCATTTGGAGTCCATACTGTTGGGAGCAGATGATGGCGGCTTGGACATGGGAGATGTCAAGCGGCGTCACAATGTAATTAGGTTTCGGAGCTGAAGGAGTCAAGAAGCGCAGATTCTCTATGGTAATGTCCAAGACGGAAGAGTACGAAGCGTTGATTGGAGTATAGACGAGTTTAGAGATTGCAGACGCGTTTCCGGAGTGAAGAGAAAGGCATTGTAGGAAATCATCAGGAGTGCTGGTAGCAAAAGCTACCAAAGGAGCTGCGAAGAGAAGGAGACACAGCAACAGATGGTGCAAAGTGAAGTTTGCTATCTTCATTTTGTTATTTTGTTCTCTTGAGCTTGAATTGCCAACTTCATTAACGTGCTCTATTTGTAGTGCATGCGAGGGCACACGTGCCGAGACTTCGATCGTCGAAATGGACGAAATTAGCTGAATTTTGTCCGGCATGATGCCGTGCACGGAAGTTGGCACGATAACAGGGTTTGACTTTCTGATGTTCCGGCCATTGAAGACTTGTGAATTCCATAGGCAGTCTGACAACATCGTTTTTAAAGATTATATTTGTTGTCGTGATTAAGACCTTTTTCAGATAATCGTCTTGGCTATCTGCAATAGAAATGTACCCCAAAGGAAATGTCAAAACTTAGTTCTATTGTATTGTCTTAAGATTGATATTTTATAAAGCAACTTTATCTGTAATTGATATAGATTTCTATCTTTTTGGTCAACCTTTGGACCAGACTTATGTGACTCTTCAACATTTGGACAATTTCAATCTTGCCAAGCCGTTTCTGTTATCACATGAAGATATTATATAATTCAGTCCGAAAGATACATAATTATTGACCTTGTTCCGGTCAATTAATCACGTATCGTTCCATTGTTGACTTTTCTTTGAAGGTACGTTGTGTATATTCAATAAACGCTGCTATTCAACATCTTGTTCAATAAATACTTCCGAAAATTCAAACACGTAGAAGATTTTGCATATATTTGACCTTAATAAATAAATTATTTTTTGCAAAGTATATCACCAAGGATTCATACTGAACCTTTTCATTGTCCCCTGGCATGATGCTTCGTTGCGTGGTCTTTCGTTTCTTTACTCTTCTTGTCTTCACTTAAAATCAAATGATTCATGTCAACTCTTTACTAACTACAAACATGTGATGAAAGTTAATATTAGTAAAAAAGAATAGTATTTTTTTTCTTTGAGTTAGAGGTACTCATCCTTGATAAATTATTGAAAGAAATTAAGCATAAGCCTTACAAATTAGTTGAAATCTTTTTCCTTGAGTTAGAGGTACTCATCCTTGATAAATTACTCATGGGGAAATTTAGTTGAATATTTTCCCTACATAATTTTGTGCATGAAGCTTGGCATGACAGTTACGGGTGTATTTACCTGCAATGGAAATATAAACCAAAAGAAAACGTCAAAACTAGGTTAGATAATGTCTTTAAACTGATAATTTGTATAACAAAAAGACACATGATTCAATAATATTAGTCAACATCTATATCTAAAATGCATTCCTCTCTTCTTGGTCAAAGTTTGTCTCCGCCTCGGAACAAAATCTTGCCAGGTGTCCTTACATGAATATATTATTCGATTGGTTGCTTTGGTGAATCACATTATCCACGGACGTGTATTACATGTGCATCCTATTCTTCTTCTTTATTTTTGTTTTCCTTAATTATTTTTTCTTTCTGTACACTGGGGATAAGTATCAGAGCGACACGAGATATCCTGAAACGTGTAAATCTTTAGATTCAGATAAAGATGATAGTTTGACCTTAATTAGGATTGAGTGATATATACATATATATATATATATATATAAACAATCAAAATTCAGATTACTAAAAATTAATATATATACATATATATATTTAGGAGTGATTAATGATAGTCAAACTACATATGGAAACATCATTGCAAAAAGACCCTATAAAACATATCAATTACATATTAATACCCTCCTCAATTCAAAGGATGCATAATAACTAAGAGACTGGACCTCAATAGCATGTGTTGCGAACTAGGTAATCCCTTAAAGAGGATGTTCACCAATTGATGCACTATAGACATGTAGCAAACATGTAAATCACCATAAGCAACTCACTCTTGAGCAAAATAAAAATCTAGCTTGATGTGTAGCATGAAACATGAGGTTGAGGTTGTTGGTTGGAAATTATACATGTTTACCTTACCAACAAAAAATAAACATGAGGTTGAGAGCAAGGCAGGTGGCGGGTTGTCACAACATATAGTGAGAGGAAAAAAAGGGAGTTCCCTAGGAAGTAAATGGCAAATACAAATTGTCTCAACAACATAATGAGCTATCACATGATAGTTAGCTCTAAATGAGAATGGCCCACGCTAGATTGCCTCTTGGCACTCCATGAAACAAGATCGGTGATGAGAAAGACACAAAAACTTGAGGTAGACTGTCAAGTATCAAAGCACTTAGTCTAGTTTCCATCCACATAAGCAGTCAACGAAGTGGGAGAACTCTGCCAATAAGAAGCAAACCATGGGCGAATGCACCGGCTACGTACTTGTATTAGAGGTGTTAACAGTACAAGTCGAGTTTCCATGACCCCCAAACCCCGTCCAAGAACCCCCAAAACCCGTCTAAGACCCAGACCCCTCTTTCTCTTTCTCTCTCTCTGTGGCCTTCCAAAGATTAAAATGCGTGCATTCGCCGAGGCCGAGGTCATGCGATAGGCAACGCCGGCAATGGAATGGGCTCTCTTGCTAGCTTCTCTCTTATCTAAGCGACCGAAAATTCTCATATAAATTCACATCCACTTCGGTTTCTCCCACGGTAGAGTTCTCCACATCGTGTCTTTATCCTTGCGGTTGCAACTTTGATCTGTTTCACTTTCACAACATTCACTCAAAGCTTCTCCATCTCGCTCTGGCCGGAGCCAATCCCATCGCATATGACAATCTCTATCAAGTGATTCCAATTTCATCATTGCTGAGTGTCATCATTGGAAATCATCGGAGTCCTTTGTTGATCTTCGTTCATTAACAGTTCAGTGAATTCAAGCAATCAACGAAGCAAATAGTTTTTTCTACGGGCATCAACAAGATTGGCTTCAACAAGGTTCATAGAGGCGACGTGATGGGATTAGGAGCTTGAGAAGCTTGCAAGAGGTTTGAGGCAATGGCAGTAGCAGAAATCTCGTTGGGGTGTAATTCATATTCCTCATCATGGGAGTAGTGCCCTCAAGCCACCATATAGCTTTTATAGTTTAAGTCCATATTTTAATGATAGTTTAGGGTAGGGCCTATGAATAGCTACTAAGTATATATATGCTCTCTTTTTCTTATAATTAAACAATATAACAGAGAGGTGTAAAATGCTAATTATAGTGAAATCCTCTATGGATGTAACTGGATTAAACCTTGTAACTTAAATTCTCTTTCTCATTTTTTATTATCTTTTTACTTGTGATTGTGCACCGAAATTTAACATATGGTATCAGAGCTTGGTTTAAGGTTAGGAATTCCTAGTGAAAAGAGATCCAAAATATCAAATCTTGGGAAGATGTCGTTGGCTAGTCAACCATAGATTGAAGTAGAGAAGTTCAAAGGACAGGGTTTTGAGTTACGGGAATTGAAGATGGAAACTTTGTTCGTGGACAAAGATTTGTGACATGTAATCAAAGATAATAAACCTGAGAAAAAATACAAAGAGAAGGCAAAGGAGTTCGAGTCCAAGTTTGATGAATTAAAGGCATGGCAAGCAATGATTGGAGGGAGTGGATGTAACATCCCGAATTTTGGTAAGCCGAGAATTTTCAGAAAAAGGGTTTAATGGGCCGAAAAATTGGAACCAAGAGGAATTGGACCGATTGGAGGCCCAATGGGCCTTGCGCCTCTGAGGAGTTGGCCACGTGGGCCCAAGCTAGCCAAGTGAGCCCAAGGAAGCCCAACTTCAAGCCTTTGAGTCCGTTAGATTTTTCAAGCCCGTTTCCCTTCGATTTGAGCCCGTATAAATTTTTGGTCCGTGTACGCGTATAGTGAGGTACACTATACTTTTGGAAATTACCATTTTATCCCTTCTAGAAGTGGCATTCAATGTTGGAGGACAAAGAGAAGAAAAGTCAAGGAATTGATGAGGGGAAGTGATGTTTTAGAAGAGAAGTTAGACTTGGCCTCTTGCTTGTGGCTTGTTGCTTTCTTTCTCCCTTCTTCTTCTGCATGTTGCTCTCTTTCTCCCTCCCCTTTGTTGACTTTTCTTCCCCCTCATCTCTTCCTCACGTCCACCACCAGCCACCCCACTTTTCCCTTTTGTCTTTCTCCTCTCCCTCTTGAGTTCTTTTCTGGTTTTCCTCCAAAAACAGCAGCTGTGCTGCTGTGTTTCCCCCGAACCAGCCACCATTAGCTGCTGTCCTTGCTGCCTTGCTGTCGTCGAGGAGCCGCCCAACCATCACCGGACTGCCACCCCCTTTCCTCTCTCTTTTCTCTTCCTTTTTCTTCCTTTACTTGCTGCGTTTTCTGTTTTCCGCCGGAATCTAGCTTTGCCGGCGTTGCCGGAGCCTCCACCACCGCCCAAAGTGTAGCCACGGAAGTCAGGGAGCCAGCCGCACACCGCCGGCAGCCCCTAGTCGCCATTAGCCGCTCGTTTCGGCCATTTCCACCCAATAGCTCTCTTCCGCGTGAACAGTAATCCAGGGGCTGTTTTGGCCCGTTTCGGCCACCGTTTGTCGTCCGTTGTCATCCCCGAGCTTACCCCTCGTAGCCCTCGTCCCCCTCTACGCGCCGGTGTCGCCGGATTTCCGATCCAAGTAAGTTAACTTCCTAATCCTTATTTAGGGGTTAATCTTGCTTAGGGGTTAATTAGTGTATTTGTGTGTTTGTGATTAATTAAGGTTGATTGGTTAATTAGTCTGGTTAATTAATTCTGACTAGGGTTAGTTAATTGACCATAGTTAGTATTAAAGTAACTAAGGTTAGAATTTAACTATGGTTAGGTTAATTTGACCATGGTTAGGTTAATTTGTTAACCATGGTTAAGTTTGTTTATTTTTATTTATTTATTTAATTTCGGACGAATTTACTGTTCACTAATCACTGTTCACGGATCATTGTTCATGCAGAAGCTAATTTTTGGCTTATTTTGATGTGTTATTGGTTGTTATGATTTATTGAAGTGCCGATTGTCAATTATACTTGTGAATATTGATGAAATGCATGATCGAATGCTGATTGAAAATTGAATTTTTGGAATTGTCGAGTGAAATTGCATGACATATTGCGTGGGTTATCAGAAATGGTATGTCGCATGAGCATGAGCGATGTGCATTCACGACAAAGCAAAGAAAAGAACGAATTGATTGATGATGTGTTGCATGGTCACATTAAGAGGAGAACCCGGCGTTGCCGGAAGACCACCAATCCTTATGGGGTTGTGCCGTGGCCAGTGGGTCGCCTGACTTCGATCGGATGCCTGACAGGAAGGGGTTCTATGTGGGACCACGGTATGGGGGCGGGTCCCGGGCCTCTGTTAGTAGCAGGGCTGCGGTAGTGGGCGAGTCCTGTGCTCCTTCGGGAATGCCGTCTTAGGAGTGAGCCCTTGACGTCACCGTGCCTCGAGGTAAAGAGGACGAAGCTGGTTTAGCCAGAACCGCCAACCATAAGGTTGTGCCGTGGCCTAGGAGGAGGGGTCGTAATAATCGAAGCATGTGTGGGTGTGAGACATGAGAAAGTTGTGTGAGATGCTCTGATTATTCGCATGCTCTTAATGTCATGATGATTTAAGTGACAGTTCTGCAGGTTGCGTGTGCCGAGGCCAGGTAGGGTCGTTTATGATTGCACCTGTTTATTAAACTGTCTTGTGCTGTCATTGTCTCCGAAGTGGTGTTGCTTGATTTGATGGATTAGGTTGTATGTTAAACTCCCAAGGCGAGCGAAGTTCCTAACCGAGGCTTAGGACTTTAACTTGCTGAGTTTATCTCAACCTGTCATGGTTAACAATTTTCAGGTCCGTAGGATGGAGAATCGACGCATGTTACGGTTGGTGACCGTCTTTGAAGGGAGTAGATTAACCCTGGCTTGTTGGCCGCATTGGCTCATTAGGAAGATGCCCGTGGTAAGGGCTTGTACTTGTAAACTTCCTAGGGTTAATCAGTAGATAAATAAAGCAGTACTTTTGAATGTGTTCTTGTTGAGTTTTCCTGCTATCCCTACTTTTGTAATTGACTGGGGGTTTGTGTTTCGCTTCCACATGTGTTTAATTAAAAGATAAAAATAACGGTCGGCGACGGATCCTGGGGAGTCGCAAATCAAATGACCGCAAGAGAACAGGAGTTGCCGCGTGCTCGAGGGTCGGGGCGTGACAGTGGAGCCTGATTTGGCTATGTTTTGCTGATAACGTTATGGTGAAAGTGACCTATAAGAAGACGGTGAAGGATCTCTAGATGAAGTAGGAAAACCTTTATTAAAGCAAGTCGCTCGTGAATAGAATTTTTCTATAGAAGCAATATACTGACTTTGGATGAATGAAGATGATTCTTTTCTACATGCTTAAATGAGTGTAATACTATTTGTGGGTAACTTGTGTCAATCGATGTCAATTTGGAAGAGGAAGATAAAGCATATGCCTTGCTATGTTCATTGCCAAATTCATGAGAACATATAATTGTATCGATTAGCAATAATGTTAGTGTGTTATCCTTTGAGGGTGTTGTAACTGCTCTATTGTTTGAGGAGATAAGGAGCAGGTTTTGATAATACAATGCATGAGGTTCTTTTTATAAGAGGAAAGAACAATGAACGATCCAAATCTAAATTTGGTGGCAGGAATAAGTCCAGAGGGAGATCTAAAAGTTGAGATCGATCACAAATAAAATGTTTGAAGTACAAAAAACTTGGACACTTAAAAGAAGGATCACATAAGAAAAAATGTGGGTCCAAAGAAGCGAGAAGAGGCCTCATCCTCTAGTACCAAGAAGGATGATGACAGCAGCACAAGAGACATGTATCTCATATGCACTTCATCACAGGCTGACCACAATATGTGGATAATTGATGCTCGAGCATCTTTCCACATGATGCCTCAACAATGCTAACGGGAGATGACACGATGCTTGATATTGTTGGTTGCGGAAAGGTGAAGCTGAATATGAAAGATGGGACATCAAGAATCTTCCAAATGTAATGCATATTCCTAGTATTCATGGTCTTACCAGAAATCTTATTTCTATGGGAACTATGGCGAATGCTAGCATTACTTTCACTAGCAACAAATATTCGTGCAAGCTAACCCGTAGATCTATGATGATCACTAGAGGTGAATGGTACAGAAAACTACAGAAGTTAATGAGAAGTGTAGTGATTAGTAATAAGAGTTATATCTTAGAATAGGTGGAAGAAGATCTTTCCATGCTATGGCATCGGAAATTTGGTCATATCGGTAAGAAAGGCTTAATGACCCTTACCTTAAAAAAGATGGTTGGATAAAATCCCAATTTGCTATATGGATTTTGGATTTTGTGAGCATTGTCTACGTGGGAAACACAATCAAGTATCTTTTGAATCAAGAAGAGAGAGAACTAAAGGGATTCCGAATATGATCTGCACTGACGTTTTTGGTCTTACACATATAGCATCGTTTGGAAAATCAAGGAATTATGTTTTTTAAACTGATCATTATTTTAGATATGGATACATTTCTTGTAAAGAAAAGATGATGCATTTCAAAATTTTCGTGCATTCAAAACTTTGGGAAAATTAGTGTTAACACCTAAATTTAGATTATTCATCACATATATATATATATTAAGCATTTCATTTTGATCTTTGAAAAGGATTTTTAAATTTTGGAGCCATTTTTCAGTTGAGCAGTTTTGAAAAATCATCATCTGTTGAGTGAATATATGCTACAATCATGAGAAATATTTGCCAAATTAAAAAAAAAATCATTTTTCGGTTGAGCGGTTTCGGAAAATCGTCATTTGTTGAGTGAATATATGCTATAATCGAGGGGAATATTTGCTGAATAACAAATCTTCTTTTTCCTCTATAAATAGAGGCCAGAGGTGAGACGATTGAGAGGGGGGCGACGGAGAGGCTGAAAAAGAAATCGTATGAAATGAAGGAGTGAAGATGGAGATTCAGAAAGTGAGTGAGAGGACTCAAAAAGGTGCGGCTAAGAAGAATCGAGAGAAAGTGAGAGCTCGATACAACGACGCACTTGTTCGTTGCGCATCATTTCTGCATTTCGAATCGTTCATTTGCTACATTGAGGTCTTTCGCTAGTGTTCGTTCTTATTGCTGCGTTGCAATTGTTTGCTATTGTTCGACATTATTCGTTATTACTGCATCACTATTGTTCGTCACGGCTCGCAGTTGCTGCTGCTTGCATTCATTTGTCGTCCAGTTTCGCCATTGTCGCTTCTCATCTTCACGGCCCAGAGATTATTCGTTGCCACTACCCAGAAATTACGGCCCAACTTAGAGTCAACTTGGTGTTCTTGTTGACTGGTTTTTATTGCTTTTGTTGCTGAGCAAAATAAGGTTGCCGTGAGTTTAACGAGGCTACTCTCATATTTGATCTTTGCCGTGCTGTACACTTGGTCATATCACACCTCACAGTAAGACGTATTTTACTTGATGCGATGTTCTAGGTGTGATCTTTTGACGTCCCCTGTATATCCGACTACGTCGCAGCCCCTCACTAGCGGTAAGACCACTTCTAATACATACACGACATTTCCAAGTGTGCATTATTGGGATCATTTTCAAGTGTGCATTATTGGGATCATTTTTGTGTGTGCAGGTTACTTGGTGTTTGAGAAGGTCTATCTTGTGGTCTTGTTCTCATGGCCGAATTCCCACGCTAATTGGGAACTCATCATTGGAATCTCGGCACCATTTCTTTTTGTTTGTCAGTCGCATTCTTGAAGATAATTCTCTTTTGAACTAGGTAGTTTTCTTTAATCAAATTTAATTTGGTCATTCTCTTATTTAGTTTTACAATTATTTGGTTCTTATTGTGATTGGTGATTTGTTAGGCATTATCCAATTAGGAAAATTGTTGTGTCGAGGATCATAATAATAAGAAATATTGAGCCGAGAGACGTCGGATTAGATTTTTTATTATTGTGATCTTCTGTCTTGGGTTGTGATGTATTGCATGATCATATGGTTATATTTGTTGCTCATGTTGATTTTACATTAGCTAATTTTCTCAATAATAAAAAATAAAAATATAAAAAAATTTCACATTAGTTCGATTGAATGATCATGTGGTAACTATGTTGCATCTTAGATTTATAAAAAAAATTTAGATAAATTTTTTTAGTTAGACTTAGCTTAGTTTCAGATTTTGATTTTAAAAATAAATAAAAAATGGCAAAAAAAAGAAAGATCATGCATATGCATATGGTAAAATACATCATTCATCCCATATCATATAGTACATGCATATTTAGTGCCATATAATATAGATTGCACACATGTTACAATAGTTTTCAAGTAACACGTCATTAGAGCTAGGACATTTGAATTGCATATCATATGTCGCTCATGCATGTTAAATCTAGATTAAAGTCATACATAATTAATTTTACAAAAAAATTAGATGTCATCCCATTTAGAATTTATGTTTAGGGCATGCATTTTTAGTTATAACTTGTTTTGCTTTAAGGTTGATCATGATTCTTAGTTTATTCTTCTAGACCCGTTGAATGTCATTGATTGTGATCCGCATGACCACTCATTTCCTTGTTAGTGGCCTAGGGTAAAATTAACCAAGATTGCTAACAAGAAAAAAAATCTTTTTGAAACTTAAAGAGAAATAGTATACCGAAAGGGCGCTAGTTTAACTTAGCGTAACCATGTCCCCGAATCTCTGGCTCGTAGAAGTAAAGTATTCTCCCATACTTTAACTTAGCGTAACCATGTCCCCGAACCTATTGAATCTCTGGTTTGCAAAAGTAAATACTTTACTTGGGTTTCTAATCAACCATAATTATTTAGTGGCGGCTCCTAATTGAATAGAATTGCATGTTTAACAAGGTTAAATTTTGAGTACTAAGTTGCGGTTGGTATGGCTGGGGAGAGCCGCACTAAGTTTTCAGACTTAGTAATCCATTAATCTTCCTTTAGTGATTCACCTTTGGGAAGGTTGCAACAATTAGTTTGATAGGAAATTCAAAATTTTGCAGACTAACAATAGAGGAGAATTATGTTCAGTGGAATTTGATCAATTCTGACCAGTGGCATTGTAAGGTAGAAGACAACACTCTATTCACCTCAGCAAAAGGGGTGGCGAAGAGGTTTAATAGGTCTCTCATTGGGAAGGCAAGGAGCATGCTAGTGGTGCAAACTTAGCAGGTGAATTGTCAGCGAAAGCAATGGCCACCGCACCTCACGCGATCTAAAGAAAAGTCTTTCACATCGGCCTTGAAGGATCAAACACCGTTTAAGGCACTATTCAGGAAGAAGCCTGACATATCCCATTGTAACGTCCCAATACACCACCTTATTCTATCGCAAGTTATTTAATCTTTTCACTTGCAGCACAAGTGGAAGCAAAGATATAAAATTGACAAGTTCACTAAAGAGGATGAATGCAAGGATGAAGCAAACTTCAAGCTTTCATTTTCACTATCTTATTTATGTAAATGGGTGATTAAAAGGGCTACACTGAGAGGTTAAAAAGGTGTTCACTCCCATCAGCTTTCCATACAAGCGACATAATGAGCCCACGGCTATCAACATCACCCATCACCAACTGCATGACTCGATCCCAAAAAGTACCAACTGTGCTTCCAAAAATGTTTCCCTACCTTCAACCTATCTCATCTACTCCACGCCACTCACACCGTCTTCTCCTTGATCACCGCTGCCCCCATCAGGATACGGAATTGGCTCCACTAGTTGCATCCACCAACACACTTGTGAACCTACGTCCACCTAAGTGTAGCAGTATACTGTGCAAGAGCAATAGAAGGAAAATTAGGGTTAATAAACTCGTGCAGCCACTCCTTGAAGTCAATCGGGGCGCCGTAACAGGAAATAAGGGTTGCCTAGGAAGTACCAATATTCTCCGAGAAGCTTTCATATTATGTCGGACACTTTGACACGTGTTTGACATTTTCCAACATTCATTCAACATGTGTCCGAAAATCTGATACTTGGTTAAATTTTCCAACACTCTCCGACACTCCAATTCGAATTCCAACACATAATTCCAACACATACGAGATCATTTTTAATAAATGAGGGTCAAAATGTAAATGTGTAAAATAATAAAAAATAATAAATGGGGAAATAAGAAAAACCTAGTTTTCTCTTTTCTTCTAACTCACTTTCTATGATATACAATTCACCCTTCAAGTTTGTTTTTTTCCTCTCTCTTTTCCGACACACTCTATTCATGATCCCAAAATGTGGATTGCTTGTTTTTTTTCCCTTCAAGTTTTATGGATTATTAGAATGGAATTGAATTTGACAAATTGAAACAATGAATGATATTAACAAATAGTGGATTAATGTTTTTAATGTAAAATTATTCTATGCTCTTTTTTATTATTTATGTATTTGTGAATTTAAATCAAATTAGTTTGATTGAAATAATTATAAAAATATCACTTATCGCGTATATGTAAAATTATACATTTAATATATAATGTGCTTTAACATATTGGAATTCTCTATTTTTTGAGAAGCAATGTGTCGGCATGTCATGCCGTGTCATGTCGTGTGTTAGTATTGGTGCTACTTAGGGGTTGCAGGGGTCTTCACCATAACTAATGATTTGAAAATTTAAGTAACCACAAGAGTGAGCTAATGCCTGACAAGAGAAATAATTAGCCTATAAACCAATTGATCCAATTAACACTCGATTCCTAGGACGAACCTAGCATCAAGCATACTAGAATGAGCACATGCCACAATTCAAATGCAACATCTATAATCACATGCACAATACCAGCATGCATTTGATGCGGCACATATCTCATTCCTTAATTTCATCATGTCATTGGGTTCACCCCCATCTCATGATTCAACCAGTTTGCTAGCCGGTCCGTGCGGGTCACTTTTGGTTTGCTCACCGGACTTACATGATTCTCTCCAACCACATGCATCCCTACTACAACCTAGGGCATCTTGATTATTAGCTAAGGCATTCTCCTCCCAACACCCAACTTGGCAACGTCGGAGTTCTTAGTTTGCTAGCCAAGACTTCTATGGTTCTCTCTAACCGTAGGCATTACATAACCTCATCTTTTCTCAAACGCTTCAGGCAAAACACACAAATGCAATGACACGACACACACACCATGTAGCTTGTTTTATTCAGTACGCCATTCACGTGAAAAGACACTATACCACACCAAGTAATCGGATGCCTAATTAGTACGCTCAGGCCATCTGAAATCAGAAATTCCAGAATCTGTGGTCACAAAGACAACCCCGAATTCACAAGCAATTGACGTCATATTACAGCCAATCATGCACCATTGAATAGCCTAATGCGTGTGGTTACTATCTTTAGTAGACCAACAAGATTAAATCACATTCTAATAGAAATTCGTGTATTTCCAAAAATGGGTAAAAAAGAACAGTTTTGAGCAATCTCCAAAATCAAGACCATTACTTTAGCTAATGAATTCGAAAAATCATAAAAATTTAATATGTTATTAAAAGGAACTTGAATAACATTTTTCATGAGGAGACCGAGTCCAATTCATTCTGTAGAAAGAGCAGTAAATTACCCATAGCAACTCAAAAACTGATCCGCTGAATATAATAGACGACCATCAAGAAATATCCATTTCGAAATCCAAACCTTTACAAAAGATTTTAGAATTTTTATATGTTCTAAAAATGGATGTTCTTTACAATTTTTGTTAAGGAAGCACGTCAAAATTTAAAATAGATAGTTTTATAAGAATTCGAGAAGACACTAAAGTCATGGGTTTCACTGTATTGGACAGATTGACCGTGGTAAAAGGTCATGCCTTCAAGCAGACCATTCAACTCAGAAAAATCTAAGATAAAAGTATGTCATAACTCAAGACATTTTGCACAAGTATGTCATAGCTCAAGACATTTTGCACTTTCATGAAGGAAGTCCCATCACAAAAACTCTGTAAAATTGGCAAGCATTGAAGGGCCAGCAATTCCAGCTTTTGAAATCCAAGCTAAAGTTCAAGAACAATTCCGAAATTTGAACCCCACGAGATCTTTGCTAAAAAAATACCAAAACTAGAAGTCCTACCATCCATCTTCAGCTAAATTCAACAAAATCATTCACTACAACCAACTAATCATACCAGGTTCAAATGCAACACCATTGAGGCTCTAAAACCCACATGCAAGACTGTCAAAGCTCTAAATCCTACATGCAAGCCTTTGCTTCTCCAAAAACAAAACATCACAGCTTAGATCAGCCACTACCCCGAATTTCTCCCCAAATACAAGCCAACCAAAGACATGCAAGCAAGGAAAAACACAAAAACCTCACCAAAAAGTTAACATTGGCTTAAATTCTTGTTTAATTTTATATGAGCGATAAAAGAAAGATTCGCCGAAAATTAGTTAGCTCACTGGAAAACCAACATCTTTGAATACATTATTCTACTAGTTTGTGACCGCTCCTTTGGGCAAGACACGGGCACGGCAAAGAGATTTGCTTGAATTAAACTTTGACAAACCTGGCTCCGAGGAATCATGACCTAGAACTTCTCTAGAATTAATAATAAAGATACCTGCGCTAACGTTGAGAAAATTTGAAACATTTGTAAGAATAACACGTGAAAAAGAACGATTTGATGGAACCATAAGACAAGGAAAATTTAAATTAAACATAGAATCCGTGAGAGATTTATTAGACATCTCGACATTTTTAAATTATGGCAAACATTCAAGACCCAAGCAATTTGCAGTTTGATGCGAAATACATAGAGCCATGCAAGCAAAATATTAGCTGCTAATCCATGTAAAGCAATGGAGAAGCAAGAACTTGAGGGCCCCAACACCCCCCCCCCCCCCCCGGGGGAGGGGTGTGTGGTTTGGGAAGATGACCATGATGGGCATCGGTCTTCCATAGGTGGGGCCTAGTTTAAAATAGGTTAATATTACAAAAAATCCCAAACTAGTACATAAATAATCAATTCACCCAAAACTAATTTTTTGATCACATAAAACCCCAAACTGAAATACATATGATAAATTTATCCAAAACTAATTTTTTGACCATTAAAAACCTCAAATTGATACCGCTATGTCAAATTTACTCTTCGTTAATTTCCATTAACTTTTGCTATCAAATTGTTGAGTTTGATGACACATGGCAATTAATGGATATATCAATTTGCGGTTTTACCCTCCATTTATCATAGGTGTATTAGTTTTGTGATTTTTTGTCGTATTAATCCATTTTAACAAATAATATATTTGTCACAAATATACCGGTTTATGATTTTTGGTGATCAAAAAATTTGTTTGGAGTAAATTTATCATAGATATACCAATTTGGCGTTTTTGGTGGTGAAAAATTTAGCTTGGATTAAATATTTCTCAAGTATACCTATTTGGGTTTTTTTGTGGTTAAAAAATTAGTTTAAAATAAATTTATCAAAAGCATACTAGTTTGGGATTTTTTGTGGTCAAAAAATTAGTTTTGAGTTTTTCATGATATTACTCCTTTTAAATTTGCATTCAGCCTCAACATTTGGTCTATTTATTCAAAGAGAATTTTCCATACTACTCATCCAATAAGAAATGTGGCCCAATTTTTCCAAAATAAAAGTGAAGATTGCAATCGACTTATCAATTATTTGTAATAGTAAATCTCCTTTCAAAATTCATTAGGGCGTCATGCAAAACTCTTGACAATGCACCTTCATGCTATTTGATGTAGAATCCATTTTTTGACATGATATGAAGATAGCGTATGGGCTTGCTCAGACAAGTAAAGTATGGTGGTGAAATTGAATGGGGTTTCATATATACGGTGGGGCTTTAGGTCCATAGCATTCGGCTTTTATAAATATTCATTTCCAAAATCTTTTTCAAAGCTACATTAGATCTTTATGCATCTCGCGATGAGTGAGGCCCATAGTTCATTCCATTTGGGTGCACATGGGCATGTGACATAGCATGTTTATCGAACCGTCCTTAATGATTGCTGATATACCTAAATCTTGGCAAGAGATAAATTGAAGTCCTAAGTCCTTTATATGTGCTAAAAAGGTAATGTACTCATGAAGGTGATGTCACAAGGACAGTGGTCCAGGCCGTGATGTGTTGGATGAGGATTTGAACTCCCCACCTCCCCCTTTCCATGTGAGTAGAGTGGCTACTAGGACAATACCCCAATGGTATATATTTATTAAAGGTGGCAAAATGGATCCAAAAATTATCGGTTAACCCATATTTGATGAACCATTGGGGTTTATTCCAATAGCCACAATTCCCACATGAAAAGGGAGAAGTGGGGGTTGGAATCTCCACTTTCTTCTCAGAATGAGTTGGGTGGGGATGATTTAGTTTCGGGTGTGGGTTTTGACTCTCACGTCCTATAAGGAAATAAGTAAGAGCTAAAAGTGAAAATTAGAGTAAAAATAAAGTGGAATCGACAGAAAAAGAAAAAAACTCATTTTTGATAGGTCATATCATAAATGAGTGAGCTAATATTTGACAAACAAATTTAAACGGGTTCAAGAAATAAATGACCAACTACATATGAGTCAAAAAGGGTTCGAAACAAATCCATTTGAGACCCATTTTTATTGCTGCATAATTACCCAGAGTGGCCTTCCTTGTCCTCTCCCTCCTCTGCACGCTTCCCCTACATCCCCTCTTTCGTTGCCTTCCTCTCCCTTGGCCCCATCCGGAAGCCCACCTGTTCATCCCCAGGAGCCGAGTATTGCGCCTTTCTGTCGTCTTCGCCACCGTCGTCGGCCTCTTCCTCTCCATTGCCTAAGATTTTGAGAGCATCTATGACGGCGATGAGGAGGGGCATCGCAGCCGCCGCTCCACACTTGTTCCTCCTCGCAAGCCAAGTCATGGAGCACATGGCGTTCTCGGGGCGGTTCTCATCACCGCCGATTGAAAGAGGAGGGAGAAAATTTAATGAGATATCTCAGGCTTCAGGCCACAATGCTTTGCACGTGGCACGTGCGACAATTTTAAATTCAAACCATTGAGGAATGAATGACTGTGAATTTCATCATTATATTATTAATTAATCTCACTCGAATTGATCACTCTCTAAATACTAACCCTGATGGGAAAGCCTAATGATGAATGAACGCGTGCGACTAAAGAACTTGACCTAGGATAACGACTCGATCATGGGACTTGCATAAGGACGATTCCTGTGATTATACAGATTGATTCAAGGAATGATTAGAAGTCGATTCGCAGACATGTATAATGGGATAACGGGTGAATACGTTTACTATTATTGAGATTGCGAACAACCCCAAGTGAATTTCCAATAATTGTGTACTTTGAAATAAGATTTGATCATTTGCAATTTTATGGTAGTTGAAGTCATCTAGGTGTCAAGAAAACTTGAATGTGGTTTGAGGCTAAGTCAAGCACAAGTCAATGACGCGTGAACCCTCAAAGCTATCTATTAGTTTGAGACATACTAAAACTACATTTGATCTAAATTGACTATGAATGATAATTCGATTTTGGATGTCGGACTTTCGGGAACGTTAGGGATGAACCTTTTGGATGATGTGAAGAGGCATATACATGTCAAGTTTTGGAAATGAAAATGAGAAGAGCATGTTTAATTGAAGAGGCATGAAAGCTAGACAGGTGTTGGAATAGGATGTGGTCACATACACTGCTTTCCTACAATTTTTACATGAAAAATGTGCAGTAAACTTTTATGTTGAGCATATGCCACGTTTACATTGATTAATGCATGGAATTATTTATTTGTGGTATGCTCATGTGGTCATATAAAATATAACGTCACCCTGGTAGGAGTTCACGAGACGAAGTCCGACTTGTCGGAAATCCCGACGGGAATCCAGATGTGGGTCATGGTAGAGACCGGACCTATAATCATTCAAGAATGCTATTTGGGTAGGAGATCCACACTTAGCCATGCTCGATAGGGTGGGGTGATGCTCGGCAAAGCTAGTAGACATCGGCGGGAGTTTGATTGTACACACTGGTGGGAGTTCGGTTGTGACCCTTAAGGGCATTAATAATCAGAATACGCATGAATACAGGAGTACATGAGAAATATGTTGTCATTAGTTTTGATTATGTATGTGTTGGTCGCACTAATTATGGTATGCTTGAGTTGATACTATGGCCAAGTGAGATTGCCTTATGATACAGCTTGATTGGGGTTGATTAATGCATTACTAAAAGTGCGATGTACATTAATTGTGATACACATGTGTGATTATCATGCAAGATATGGCATGATCAAATAAGGTTACTTGTGAGTTGATTACTTATCAATGTTACTCATGAGGTTACTGAATAGATCAAGTCATTGACTAAGGCAAATAGTATTGTTTTACCATTCATCTACTTAAGGAATTTGATTGTACCATAGGTACCCCAAGGCAAAGTTGATGTCCTAGCCAAAACTTAGGGTGAGGACTCACTAAAATTATATCTTATTTGTTGTCTTAAACATTTCAGGTCCCTAGGATGGCGCACCACCCAATGTGGTTTGGTGTTCCTAAGGATTAGGAAACCATCGTTACGACCCATCGGTTCTCGAGGCGAGCACACTTGTATGAGGAGTATGTTTCCATCATCTGGGTGGATGAAGGACTAGGGATGAGGGTTCTCCACTAGTTTTTGGCATGGTTTATTAGAGAGGGCGAGATCCTATTCAGCCCTTTGCATGGTTTTGACAGCCCACCTAGTAGAGGCCTTGAAGATGTAGATTGAGATCCCATAGAGTTAGACCTTCCAGATGGGACAATGGTGAATCCCGATCTTGCCTCATTAGTAGTTGACCCATACCCCTCGACTACAACCCGATGGAGCCTAACTCGGATGGGTCCTTGTATTTTGGTATTCCTTGATGGACGCACTGAACCCGAGTTTTTGAAAGAGTAGATTAACCTAGCCCTGGCATCTTTTTGTAAGCTCGGAAAAAGGAACTTGCCCACTAATGAGCTTGTAATTAGAGACATTCATTTATGGGTTAAACTGGTTAATAAATAAATGAATTGGTTTGCTACTATGGTATTTGTTCATTCTACTATCCCTATTGTGATTGATTGATTAACTGGGAGTTAAATCGTTTTCACTTGTGCATTATCAATAAATAAAAAGAGTGATTGGCGACGTATCTTGGGATGTCACATTCATTTGACCAAAATGAAGGGATTTTCATATACTCGGGGTTTGGGGTGTGACATATTTCCTCTCTTTCATATTATTATATTTGACTTGATATTAGAGCTTAATCTTAGTGCACCGTGTGCACTTCGCACTTGCACCAGGTGCATCATTCCCATTTGAGTAAGTGACATGGTGGCTGCTTTACAACATTTCTGACATGTTGTTAGATCAAGTTTTTTTTTCCACAAAGGTATTTTTCAATGTTGCGAAAACATGTCTTCACATGGTAATGTTTCCCTTAGCAGTGCTTGACTTATTTGCTTATAGTAATCACGCCAGCCATATTGACCGCATTTAAGTTACTATCTTAATGGCAAAGTCGACTGCAAAGGACACATGCTGCTTGGCTCCAATACCTCCATTCTTGACATTTTGTGTGTTGTTTCAAGAAGTCACACCATCACCAAACTCACCGCTCTCAGGCTAGCTAGATCCAACTATTTTGACATCAATAGTTGATGGACATTGCCTCTTCCACCACGTATTAGTAGTTGGACATTGTTTAGACTTGCATTCAAACTCTATTTGATATATTCAATGTACCTTGAGTTTGAGGGGATGTTAGAGATATTTAGGAAAATTATGATATTTTCTGTATTTTTAAGATTGTGTAAATATCTTCTATGATTGTACTTATCTTAATTGATATTATTTCTTTATAGAGTCATGTCATTAAGCCTATAAACAGGCTCTTTATATACTCTTTTTATATATTGAAATATATTGAAAATTCCCATTTTCTCTTTTTTATATTATTATATTTAACTTTCTTTTTCTTTTAAGATGAAAACGATGGAATACAAAAAGAAGATCGACCGCGGTCTTCACATGCACCAACCCGTCGAAATTGTTCTTGAAGTATTTCTTTCCCCTAACGCTCGCTCGCTTATAACTCGTGTCACCTTTCACAATGTTGAGATCCCTGTAGTTGATGTAGGCCTCTCGAGGTGATTTCACACATACTGCGCCATAAAACTATAGAAGCTCCGTATCCAACTCACATGCTTTGGATCAACCTCATTGCCTCCAGTGGTCCAGGCCGTCATGTGCTGGATCTTGTACAAAACCCAGCTCTGTGAGGGACGGGAATGGCAGATTCAGAAATTTCTGCCATTTTCCTGCCATAGGGGTTCCAAACCATTTGAACCACCCCTTCATCTTCCTCAAAGAACCTCTCCCACATCCCCTCTAAGCCATTCTCAGGGATTGGCTCCTTTACATAATCCGATTTGATCTTGAAGAACGTTTTGGTGTTGGAGCTCCTGTTGAGCAAGATTTCCAAGGGCTTTCCGCTTGGAAACCTTGCAAAGCAGAGGACGGTCTCAATCCAGCTCATCTCACTGCAGTCCTGTCTCGTGACGCTGAGCTCCAGGAAGCTGCTCCTTGTCACTTTGACGAGTGAGTCGACTCCGCCAAGGTAAAGGGTTTTGAAAATGGGTTGCATCGTCGTCGTCCTGTTGGGGCCAGATTTGTAGCTCTGCAAGATCAGCCGTATGAATAGGTCTTTGGGAAGCATGTTCGCGACAAGTTGCCACTGGTGCACAAGCTTCGTCGCATTTTGTTCCAATGTCCTCAGGATCATGAAAACGGTCACCGTTGTCGGACCAGCTTGACTTTCCAGGACACTACCACGCCAAAGCTACCGGCTCCTCCGCCTTGGATTGCCCAGAAGAGATCTTCCCCCATTGATTCTCCATCTAGGAGCAAAACCTGGGTGTTGAATTTTTATGCGATATGGATTGAGCGAATCGAATAAAATTAGTCGGAAGAAAGGAAATGAAAGGAAATCGGACATTAGATTTACGTGATTTAGTTTGAATATCGGAATCTACATCCACGGGAAGAGCAGCGCGGAATTTTACTATAAAAATCAAGTGATACGATGGAGATTACACTCACTCAAGCACTCAAACACTCTCTCAGTATTTCCCAGCCTCCAATTACACTTAATAACTCATACAATGTTTAACCTTTCATAATTCTAAAAAATTTTCACTTAAAGAATTAAATAAATTTTACTAACAAGAATTTAAATAGCTAAATACTCAGCTGTAATTACAACGAGTAAATCTTCCTTTCTTGCCTAGAGCTCCCACGAGTTCAGTTCTCGCACTCTTCTTGCTCTCACTTTCTCATGGCCGCCGAAGTCCTCCTTTCATAGGAGAATGGATGGAGAGTAAGACAAACGGCGCCTACAAGACAAGCTTCTGAAGCAGCAGCACCCACCAATTTCCATCCCCATGCATGCAAATGGCCATGTGCATGCATTTAATCAGATGGGGAAGAAGATGAACGTGCAATTAATGAAAGAGGACAAATGAAGCCCACAATATTTTACTTTGGCCAATTCTTCCTGCGGCTCCTCTCTCTCTCTCCTTTATAATCGTTGTCAAAGATGGGCAATAAAATATTGCCCATCTTTCTTCATGCGGCAAGAGACAACAAGAGGGCATGTGCAGCAAATTAAATGCACGTACGTTCAACCAGAAACTTCTTCCTACTGTCTTCTTTGTCTTCTACGCATGCTGGGAATTACATGCAAACAAAATCCATGCGTAATCTTCATCTTCTGACAATCAATTCACGTACGTCAATTTTTTAATTCGCACGTAATCGAATTCACATATCCACGTCAGTTTTGATTTTATTCACCAAGCTCAAATTCGAGACATATTTTTAATACTGAGCATCAACCAATTGCGCATCAATTACATTATCGGCAGCAAAGCCATATATGTGAAGCAGCGTGGCGTAGTCTTTGCCACTGAAGTGCCCGCCAATGCCAACTGTGGGACAGATGCCGGCCAGGAAGCCTAAGGTTTTGCTCTTCTCAGCGATCCTATAGTAAAGCTCACCAATCATTGCACCCGATTGGACCCATGCAGTTTTGTCCTCGGCATCCACAGAGATCGATCGGAAATTCGCCATGTCGAGAATGATGAATGGGACTTCGGACAAATACAAAAGGCCTTCGTAGTCGTGACTGCCATTTCGGTCCTCATTTGGAGTCCATACTGTCGGGAGCAAAGGATTGCCGCTTGGACATGAGAGACATTGAGCGGCGTCACAATGTAATTAGGTTTCGGAGCGAAAGGAATCAGGAAGCGCTGGTTCTGTATGGTAATGTCCAAGACAGAAGAGTACGAAGCGTTGACTGGAGTATAAATGAGTTTAGAGATTGCAGATGCGTTTCCGGAGTGAAAAGAGAGGCATTGCAGGAAATCATCTGGAGTGCTGGTAGCAAAAACTACCAGAGGAGCTGCAAAAAGGAGACACGCCAAGTGATCATGCAAAGTGAAGTTTGCCATCTTCATATTGTTATTTAGTCCTCTCGAGCTTGCATCGCCAACTCTGTGAAGCGGGCCTTATTTATAGTGCATGCGAAGGGACACGCGGCGAGACTTCGATCGTCGGCGATGGTCTATGGGCGATCTACGTGCACTCTCCGATAATGGGGTATGACTTTCTCATGTGCCGGCCATTGAAGACTTTGAATTCTATGGGCAATCTGGCACATTCTCTTGAGAAAATATTGGACGCCAAGAAGTGTCACGTCATTCATATTCTGAACATTCACAATTTGCCACGTATCCTTAAGGCACGACATGTCAAGTCAATTCAAACCCAGCGCGCCAGACTTGGTCTTCTTTCTCTTCTCTCTATCTTTACTCGTGCTCTTGTCTCTCTACTCTCTCTTCTCAATCTCTCCCCTCTTTCCCGACCCGACGACGTTCTCTCCAACTATGGCCACTCCCTCTCCAACAATGGCGACACTCCCGCTCCGATGACAGTGTCTCTTTCCCCACTCCATGGCCTCTTCCTCCCGACGGCATTCTCTCGGCTCACTCTCGTGAGCTATCTCTTTCCAAATCGCTCTCCGATTCCACTCAGCCTTCTCCGTCCCTCCCAACTCACTTTGTTCTCTTATTTAATCCTCCATCAATGATGCTCGCTTCCACGCTTTGCTCTGCCCAGAGCCGTCTTTCCTGACTAGCTCAAAATCTGCGACAGCAAGCTCCGCCTTTCAGGTTCTTTTTTTTTCTTTTACTGGATTGTTATGTCCACATCTTTGTTTTCGGGTGAAGCTCGCATATTGATTGTCAAAATTTTCTTGTTTTGCCACAAATTATGTAGGGGTGGTTGCAGAACGGAGAAGCAGTCACTTTGCTCTCTCGTATCTCTTCGATGCTCGGCTCGGCACAAAGCCATCCCTCTGGAGAAGCCCTAAATCTGTGGTGCATCACAATCCAACCAGGCCTTGTCATTTCACTTCAGGTTCTCTTCATTAGTCTCTGTTCGATTTTCTCAGCTCAGCATGGAAGCCCCTCCTCTTCGTTCTTTTTTCACCTTTTCTGTTTTGTTATATCTCTTCTTTAGCTTCTCTTAGCATTCAAATTGTTTAATATTTTCTGTACTCTTTCATGGGTCCTCAGCACTCGCTAATGTTCGCTTTATTGGTCGCATCAGATTCTTTGCTAGAAACGAAAGAATATTTCTTTTTAGAATCACTTGCCTGAGAGTTCTGCTCGGTGAAGTCTAAATCAGAGTCAAATGTTGATGATCTTGTTTAATCAGAACTGGAGGATGGGTTAGAAGTGTTTAATCAAATGTTCTGCTCGGTGAAAGTCCAAATCATTTAATTACTCCAATAGTCATTAAATGACACACGAACCCTGTGAGTCTTAAAAGTTGGCGACAAAAAAGCGACACTTAAATGCCAAAAAAGCTTCAAACTTGATACACTTAATGTCAAAATCGGAGCAAAATGAATCACTTAAGTGCCAAAATCCGCCAAATCGCTCGCGTCCATTTTCCTAGGCGACTTCATTTTGTTGACAGTATTTTTTCAAAATAAAAAATTCCACGTGGCAATTTTAATAAAAAAAATTATCCACGTCGATTTAAAAAAATTAAAATCGATTTTATTATTTAAAAAAAAGGAAGGAAATCGGCAAGGGCTACACAACCCTCGCCGATTTCCCTCCTCCTTTTTTTTTTAAATTAATCAATTTTAAAATATTTTTATTTTTTAAATTATTTAATATTATTTAATTAATAATTTTAAAAATTCACGTCGCCGCAAAAACAACGTCAATTTGCTTGATGTTTCGTCGTTTCATTTCCTATGAGGCACGTAAGCAAAAAAATTAATAAAAAATACTATGTAGGATTTCCGACGAGGTTAAAGCGACACCGACACTTAAGTGATCCATTTTTTTTGAAAAGTGACTTAAGTATACTCTTTGTTTATAAGTTTTGGCACTTAAGTGTCTCTTTGTGCCAACTTTTGGCACTCCCGTTGTACTTTCCCCGTCATTAAACCATTCTTTTTTGGAAAGCTCGATGAGCAAGCACAGTTCATCGACTTGTGATTCTTTAGTTTTGTGGTTGAACAAAGTTGTAGGGATCATCTAAAAATCTAGATAACTAGTTTTAGGGATCGTCATCTCTCAGACTTTGAAAGATTCAAATTTTCATTTATTTCGTTACATCGTTTTCTTGATAATTGATTTTAACAAAACTTGTCTACGAATAATATAACGGCTTTCGACTCTCTGCTCTCGAGTTGTCTCCCGAGCTACAGTAACTCCAACACAGAGCACTTCCGTGCCGGTGGATTCAAGTGCCGATTGAGGTTGATTCTTGGAGGTTATGTGGAGCTGCTTCGGTTATGCAGAAACCCCATCACCATTTGCCTTGGTAAGCCCGATTTTCTCCCACATTCTGACCTGAGATGTTAGGGTTCCGTAGTAGAGAACTCCATGGATGCTGCTGGTTCTTCTTTAGTTCTACTCAAACTCTCATGCGGGATTCCTTAGTGTATGATACCCATCTGAGTATGGAAGGAAGACGTGCCCGTAGTCTTAGTGGCCCCCCGCCCACTCGACCTCATAATTGTGAGCGAGTGACCAAGGGCAAAGAACCTCTGGTCCTTGTAGCTGGTAGGCGTGATTTTTCTGTTGTGCCTCCTGTTTCTGGTTTGGATGTAGCTGAAGGTAGTAGAGGTCAGATTGCTAGCCAACCAGCTCGAGGTCAAACTATAATGCATCAGCATTCTATGGCTTCAACTTCAGCTGGTAGTCGACCGGTGTTGTTTGGTTCGGGTTTAGATGTAACTGGAATTAGAAGTGGTCCGAATGCTGGCCAATTAGCTCGAGGTCAAGCCGTATCACATCAGCATTCAGGGGCTTCAATTTCAGCTGGTAGTCGACTAGTACCGTCCGGTTCTGGTATTGACATAGCTGTAGTTAGAAACGGTCCCAATGCTAGCCAAATAGATTGTAATCAAGCTATGATACATCAGCATTTTGTGGCTACGACATCAGCTGCTCAATCATGGGCAAATGTGGCAAAATCTGCCACTAAAGGTTACTCCCTCTCCTTTGTAACTCCTAATTCTTCTGAGGAAAATGCTGTTCACTTAACAAATGATATAATTGATGCTGTTCACTCATTATGGGCTGAATGTTTAGTTGGATATTTTATTGGTAAGAAACTCTCGTTTAAAATGGTGGAGACCGCTCTAAAGCATCTATGGGGTCACCACTTGAGGGAGGTTAAGGCGAATGATCAAGGATTTATTTCTTTCACATCTCAGATCATGAATTCCGAAGGAAAGTGGTTGAAGGCGGTCCTTTAACCATAGCCAGGGTGCCCTTGATCCTCCAACAATGGCATCCCATGTTAGAATACATTCCTCTATTCCAGTGTGGATAAGGCTTAAAAATCTCCCATATGTACTCTAGTTTGCCCTGGGGTTAAGTGCAGTTGCTAGTCTAGTTGGTAAACCTCTATATGTTGATCAACGCATGGAGCAACTTAAGCTGATTTCTTTTGCAAGGGTTTATGTCGAACTAGCAACAACTAAGGACTGTTGTGACTCTCTGAAGGTTGTTTTAAATGGGGAAACCCATCTAGTGGAAGTCGAGTACGAATAGAAGCCGGTCTCTTGTAAATCATGTGGTAGATTCGGGCACAAGTGCCCTTCCCCTATTCAGGAGTCTTCTATTGCTGATATTCCTGCTGGTGTGGCTGCCGAAGAAGCTGTGGAGCTTACAGTTGCAGTTGTCCGATCTCCTGCTTTAGTGGCTGCTGAAGGAGCTGCTCAAATCCCACCTCATGAGACACGAACTTCTGCAAAATTTGTTGTTGTTCTACCTGGTAGTAGTCCTCCACCTCTTGCTCGGGCTGCTGCCGTAATGCCTGCTGGTCAGGGCTCCACTGAAGTAGTTCGGACTCCCATTGTACCTGCTATTGCTATTGCTAAACAGAGTTCTCTTCATGCTGCGGAATCTACTAGAGCTGTCGCTTCCTTGTTTGCTGGTGTGGAGGTGGATTCTGATCTAAGTCCCCCTCCTTTGCTGCATATTGAGGTGCCTGCTGTAGAAGAAGACTGGCAGCAAGTTAGAGGGCGTAAGAGAGAGGCCGTTCGGTCTTCGCTTATGCGACCAGTCCTGGTGAGGCCATCAGCATCCAACCTGGAAAAAAAAAACACTGTAAAGGACTTCTTCTCAAGCCATCCCAACCCCCACAGCTGCTAAACATTCGGTGAATCCTTTTCCCCCTACTTCTTTCTCTTCAGATGATGATTTAGACGATGATCTATTGAGGTGCCTGCTGTAGAAGAAGACTGGCAGCAAGTTAGAGGGCGTAAGCCATCCCAGTCCTGGTGAGGCCATCAGCATCCAACCTGGAAAAAAAAAACACTGTAAAGGACTTCTTCTCAAGCCATCCCAACCCCCACAGCTGCTAAACATTCGGTGAATCCTTTTCCCCCTACTTCTTTCTCTTCAGATGATGATTTAGACGATGATCTATGTCTTACCAATGATCCTTGTGAGGAACTACAAGCCCCAAAACCCTCAGTGGTCTCTCAAGGGACGAACATCTCAACCACTCCACCTCCCATGCTTTGGGTTGAGCTTTTCGGCAACTCAGTCCCTAAGCTAGTTGCCCCCCTACTAAGCCCACCTTTGTTGCCCGTAGGGGGTGGCCAAAAAGGAGGTAGTCCTCAATGTCCTCTTCTCTTTGGCTATTATATATGATTTTTGGTTTTTGGAACATACAGGGACTTATAGACCCGGTTAAACAGGCTGAAGTTAGAATTTTTGTGAAATCCAACCATATTTGCTGTGTCAGACTAATTGAGACTAAAGTACCAGCTCCCAAGTTTGGTACTATCTCTTCTGGCTTATTTCTTGGATGGATCTAGACTGCAAACTATGAATTTTTTGCCCGTGGTCGGATTTGGATTGGATGGAACCCGCTATTAGTGGATTTTAACATTCAATATATGTCTAGTCAGATTATTCATGGCTCTCTGAATTTTTTGTTTTCGGGGACTACTATTTACCTCTCAGTGGCCTATGGGGAGAACACTTTTGTTTCCAAGAGACCGCTTTGGAATGATCTGATTCAATAAAGTTCCTCCCTTAAGGATAATCCATGGTTGGTGGCCGGTGATTTCAACGCAATCCTAGACTCATCAGATCGTATGGGTAGCTCGGATATCTAGATCCCTACTTTTGATGAGTTCAAGAAATGCTTACAACAAGCTGAGTTGATCGATCTAAGGTTTGTGGGATTCCGTTTTACATGGTCATCCTTCTCAGGTGCTAACAAGAAGCAACGAAAGATAGACCGCGTGCTTGTAAATAATTCCTAGTGTACGATGTTTTCTTATTCAAAAGCATCCTTTCTTGCATCGGGCATCTCAGATCACACGCCCATGGTGGCAAGGATCCTTGACCCCAACTTTCGACGAAGGCCTTTCAAGTTCTTCAACTTGTGGATGAACCACCCGGATTTCTCCATGATAATCTCTCAAGTGTGGGAAACACAAATACAAGGCACGCCAATGTTTCGACTTTATGGCCGCCTCAAGCTCCTTAAAGGCCGCCTCAAGCTACTCAATAGGGAAGCCTATTCGAACATCACCATAAGAGCAGCCGAT
This sequence comes from Angophora floribunda, assembly GCA_014182895.1. Classification (NCBI taxonomy): domain Eukaryota; kingdom Viridiplantae; phylum Streptophyta; class Magnoliopsida; order Myrtales; family Myrtaceae; genus Angophora; species Angophora floribunda. Next base: position 12,883,317 of record CM024708.1, read on the forward strand.
GCGAAGAGAGCCCTTCTTATTACTCATGAAGCCTTACTTCAAGACCCCCAGAATAGTGAGCTAGTGAATCTTGAGCATTTTCGTATCAAGAATTATTACCGCTCAGATCCTTAAAGGAATCTTTTTTCAGGCAAAAATCCAGAATTTGCTGGCTCAAGGAGGGAGACCAAACCACTAAGTTCTTCTATCAATCGCTTAATCACCGGCACCTTCGTAACAAGATCATCTCGGTTCTAGATAGTGCTGGCTAGTTGGTTACGGATCCGGGGGAAGTCCAAAGAGTTTTTGTCTCCTACTTCCAGGAGATTCTCGCTCCTGTCGAGATGTCTTTGAGACCATCCATACAAGAAATCACACGGGTCATTCATTCTCCACTCAATGAGGATTAGGTGACACTTTTATCTCAACTTTTTTTATCGTTGGAGATCCGTGATGCTATGTTCTCTCTTACTGGGAATAGAGCCCCGGGGCCTAATGGTTACAATATAGACTTCTTTAAAAAGAACTGGGACACGGTAGGTCCCTCAGTCACTGGAGCAATCTCGGATTTTCTCGAGTCTGGTTCCATGCTTAAGGAAATTAATAACTCCATTATTGCCTTAGTGCCTAAAATCCCTAATGCTACATTGGTCTCTGATTACCGGCCTATTGCATGTTGTAATACTATATACAAGTGCATTACTAAGGTTCTTTCGAAGTAGGTTGCTATGATTCTTCCATATCTTATTAGTCCGGCTCAAACTGCTTTTGTCAAAGGAAGGAGAATTAGCGACAACATCCTACTTGCTCAGGAACTTTTTTGTGGATTTCATATTGAACCATATATCCCAAAATGTGCTATTAAAGTTGATTTTAGGAAAGCCTATGATACTCTTAACTGGGACTTCCTGGAATCAACTCTTCAAGCCTTCGGGTTTCCATATCACTTCATAAGACTAATAATGGTATGTGTCCACACCCCAAAATTCTCCATCTCTATTAATGGTGAATTTCACGGCTTCTTTGCTAGTGGGCATGGTTTAAGGCAAGGAGATCCTATCTCCTCATATCTATTCACACCAGCTATAGAGGTCTTCACAGGGATCATAAACTCCCAAACCCAGCGTCCGGAGTACAGGTATTACTAGAGATGTAAGGCTTCTCGCCTCTCACACCTCTTTTTTGCGGATGATGTATTCCTATTCAGTGAAGTGAATCTTGCTTCTATATCTTGCATCAAGGATGGCCTTGATATGTTTTCTGCTTGGAGTGGATTACTTTCGAATCCTAGTAAGAGTGAAGTATTTATCTTCGAAGGCACCCTTGATGTCAAAGACCAAATTTTACAAGCTATTGGCTTTAGACTGGGATCTCTTCTAGTTCATTACTTGGGAGTACCTATCATTACCTTGAGGCTGAACAAAGTGGACTATCATGCCTTGGTATGTCTCTTTACTGCTAGAATCCAATCTTGGACCCATCGTTTTCTGTCTTTTGTGGGTCGCCTTCAACTCATTAAATCTGTCTTGCATGCGATCCAATCTTATTGGACTTCCATCTTCTGGTTACCCTCTTTAGTAGTGAAAAGAATAGAGCAAATATGTAGACAGTTTATGTGGAGGGGCCCTACCATGGGTCCGGGAGGTGCAAAAGTATTCTGGGATGATGTTTGCCTTCCCACTCAAGAAGGAGGATTAGGTCTTTGTAGAATCTGGGATAGCAACAAAGCTGGAATGATTAAACACATTTGGAATCTTTTTACTGATAAGGAATCATTATGGTGTAAATGGATACATGCTATTCATCTCAAAAGGAGGAACTTCTGGAATTCTAACCCTCCAACCAATTATTCCTAGGCGTGGAGGAAGATGCTTGCACTAAGAAATGAAATCCTTCCACTTTTCAAGTGGAAGATAGGAGATGGGTTGTCCACTTCACTTTGGTTTGATCCTTGGCTTGATATAGGTCCACTTAATGCTTTATTCTCAAACACCTACATCTACCAATTGGATCTCACTAGACAAGCCAAAGTAGTGGATTTATATACTCCACACAGTCAAATACTTATCCAAGAGCTTTTATCTTAGCAAATCATGATCCCTCCCATTTCTCAAGGTCAGGACAGATTCTTCTGGAAAAGTGATCCTTCTGGCAAGTTTTCAGTTGCATCGGCCTGGGCTTCTCTTCGCAGGAAATCTCACGTGGTTCCTTGGTCTTCCTTTGTTTGGAATAAGGTCATTGTTCCTAGACACCAATTTCTTCTTTGGCTAATTGTCAAGAACCATCTTCCAACCCAAGTATACCTCATGTCCTATGGAGGGATCCCCAACTCAATTTGTGTATTTCGAAAATCTAGACCCGACTCGGTTGACCACTTATTTTTTAACTACGGCATCTCCAACTCCCTTGCCATGTTTTGGGCTTACAAATGCAATCTTCCATGGTGTAATTCCTCTTGGACGAACAATCTCCTTTGGGCCATTTACTCTTTATAAGGTAGAGGGTTTTCTCGGGAGATCGCTCGTTTCTCTTTTGGCACTTATGCTATATAATTTGGAACACAAGGAATGATATCCTCTTCCAAGCTCACAACTTATTCATCCCGTCATTGAAGATGTACCTTCTAAAGGCGGTAAAGGACAAATCTCTTGTGTTCAAACGGGTTGAGGATAATCCCGGTAATAGGAGGATGCAATGGAGTTGGGGCATCAATGACTGCATTTTTGATGTGATGTCAAGTTAGTCTCAGGAAAGGGCCATGTAGGTTCTTTGTCTAGTTTTCTATTCTATTTGTAAATCCACGTAGCAATCGTGGTACCCTCTCACTCTAGTGACTTTTTGTCATGTTGAGTGATTGTTGATGCTGTGATTCACCTTCCTTGTATAGGTCCTCTTGTTCGAAAGCTTATAATACTTACCTTACCAAAAAAAAAGAAAACGTGTCTACGAATGGATTTCTCTCAACTTTGTCATGTTTCTAGCAAATAGATCATATAGTACCATGTTAACTTTTGTCAATTTTTTTGTATTGGGAGGGAAGGGGACCTTCTTCATACTTGCAATGTTACATACAATTAGTTCTGCAACTAAAACTATGCAAAACCAATGGAGATCTTTCTATTATAAAGTCCGTACCAGATGGAAGTTTGTGAATTTAGACAGAGTTGATTCATAGCTTGAATTCTAATTTACTAATGAGGCATCTCGACAATATAAGTGGACTATGTTTCTGACACTGATTAAATTCTTTGGCACCTTATTTCTTATCTACATGATGTGTTAGGTAATTTGATAACATGACTAAAACATGTCATATCCTGAGTGCCTTTGCTAATTACTACTTGTCTATACTAAGGATTCATATTGAACCTTTTTCATTATGTCACCGAGCATGATGCTTGGTTGCATGGTCTTTTTCGATTCTTTGCTCTTCTTTTCTTTGCTTAAAATCAAATGATCCATGCCAATTCTTTACTAACTACAAACATGTGATGAAAGTTTTTTTTTTTTTTTAGTAAAGGTAAGTAGTATAGACTTTTCAACCAACAAAACTGTACAATTAAGAGGAAAACTGGTACCAACAACCACTTAGCAGAATGACATGTCACTGGAGTCAAGGGGTACCAGGTTCACCAAACGAAAAACAAACAAAATATAGAAAGCAAACACAAAAGAGATCAAGCAGCCACGTCCAAACCAGCTCTCGAGGCCTCACCAAAAATGGTAGGGTGGATACCCCAGCTTCATTGCAATCTCCTGTTTCTTGATAAGTCTTCAATAGATTTGAAGGCCAAGGATTTGTCCTTTACCACCTTTACTAAGTGTTGTTTCATGGATGGCACGAATAAATTACAGGCCCGAAATATTCGATCATTCCTGGCCTTCCATATCACATAGCAAAGTGCACCAAACAAAAACCTAGTAATGTCATAGTAGAATCCATCGCCCGAGAAGGTGTTGATGGCCCATCGGAGGTTATCCAACCATGTGTTATTCCTCCAAAGGAGGCAAGAGAATTAGAGACGTGCCATTCAAAAAATAAGGGTCTTGCATTATATAATGCAGAATGCAAAGAGGAAATTCTGCGATATGACATAAGAACCCGTGTGAGGAGCTGGTTCCGCATGATGAGCCAAAGAAGGAATTGGTGTCTTGGAACAATGGCTTTGTTCCATACAAAGGAGAACCACATCACTGGGGTTGCTCTCCATCTGATAGCTAACCATGCTGATGCAATAGAAAATTTTCCGGTTGGATGCACCACCCAAGTAAAGGTGTCCTGTGATTAGTTCAAAGGGGGAACCAAGATTTACCATGAGAGGAGTTCTTGGAGAAGCGGCTGCCATCCGATGAGTAGATGTCCGCAACCCCGGCATGCCTTGGGAGACCCGATTTGTAGATGAAATTATCAGTGAAGACTAAATTTAGGGAGCCTATGTCAAGCCACGGATCAAACCAAAGTGAGGTAGATATACCATCTCCTATCTACCACTTAACCAAACTTTTGATTTCTCCCCTAAGGGCCAGTAGTTTCCTCCAAGCCCATGAGCAAAAAGTTAGTGGGGGGGTGATCCAGAAGTTTTTCCTCTTGAGGTGTATGGCATGAATTCATTTACACCATAGAGATTCCATACATGTGATGAAAGTTAATATAGTCAAAAAGAAGAGTTTTTCCTCTCAACTTGTTTATATAGTCAAAAGTAAATTATTGAAAGAAAGTAAACATAAGCCTTACAAGTTAGTTGAATTATTTTCCTTGAGTTAGAGGTACTCATCCATGATAAAATGTTCACGGGAAAATTTAGTTGAATATTTTCCCTACATAATTATGTGCATGAAGGTTGGCATGACAATTACGGGTGTATTTATATGCAATAGAAATATAAACCAAAAGAAAACGTCAAAACGAGGTCAGATGATGTCTTTAAAACTGATAATTTGTATAACAAAAGCCACACGATTCAATTATATTAATCAACATCTTTATCGAATTAAGATACATTCCCCTCTTCTTGGTCAAATTTTGCATCCGCCTCGGAAGAAAATCCTGCCAAGTGTCATTACATGAATATATTATTCGATTTGCTGCTTTGGTGAATCACATTATCGACGGACACGTATCACATGTGCATCCTATTCTTCTTCATTAGTTTGTTTTTCTTGATTATTTTTTATTTGTGTACAATGTGGACAAATGCAACATGTAATATCCTAAAACATATAAATCTTTAAAGTCAGGTAAAGATTGCAGTTTAACCTTAATTAGAGTTGAGTATGTATTTTTAGGAGTGATTAATTATAGTTATACTACATATGAAAAAATCATTGCAAAAAGACCTTATAAAACATATCAATTACATATTGATGCCGTCCTCAATTCAAAGGATGTATAATAACTGAGAGACTAGAATTCCATAGCATGCATCGTGAATTAAGTAGCCCCTTAGTGAAGATGTTTGTCGACTGATGCACTATAGGCGCATGGCGAACATGTAGATGACCATAATTAATTCACTCTTGAGCAAAGCAAAAATCTAACTCGATGGATAGCACGAAACACGAGGTTGAGAGCAAAGTAGGTAGCAGGTTGTCACGACATATAGTGAGAGGAAAAAAAGGGAGACCCTAGCTCACAAAGTAAATGACGAATTCAAATTGTCTTAACAACACAATGAGCTATCACACGATGCTCAGCATCTAAATTAGAATGGGCCACACTAGGTTGTTTCTTGGCACTCCATCAAACAAATTGGTGTGGAGAAAGACCCAAAAACTTGAGGTAGACCATCAAGTATCAAAGCACCTAATCTATTCTCCATCCACATAAGCAGTCAACGAAGTGGGAGAACTCTGCCAATAAGAACCCAGCCAGATGCACCAGCTACGTACTTGTATTAGGGGTGTTAACAAGTGCAAGTCAAGTTTCCATGACACCCAAACCCCGTCCAAGAACCAGAGCGGCCTCTCTCTCTCTCTCTCTCTCTCTCTCTCTCTCTCTCTCTCTCTCTCTCTCTCTCTCTCTCTCTCTCTCTCTCTCTCTCTCTCTCTCTCTCTCTCTCTCTCTCTCTCTCTCTCTCTCTCTCTCTCTCTCTCTCTCTCTGGCCTCCCGAGGATTAAAATGCGCGTATTCACCGAGGCCGAGGTCACGCGATAGGCAACAACGGCAACGGAATATTCTCATATTAATTCACATCTAACCGACCGAAGATTCTCACAAAAATTCATATCCACTCCAGTTTCTCCCACGGTGGAGCACTTTGCATCGTGTCTCTAGCACTGCAGTTGTAACTCTGATCTATTTCACTTTCACAACATTCAGTCAAAGCTTCTCCATCTCGCTCTGGCTGGAGCCACTCCCATTGATCTGAAAATCTTTGTGAAGTGATTCCAATTTTATCATTGCCAAGCATCATCATCGGAAATCCTCGGAATCCTTCGTTGATCTTCGTTCATTAACAGTTCAGTGAATTCAAGTAATAGACAAAGCAAATAATTTTCTATTGGCATCAACAAGATTGGCCGTTTTAACAAGGTTCACAGAGACGACCTGATGGGATTAGGAGCCTGAGAAGCTTGCAAGAGGTTTGAGGCAATGGCAATAGTAGAAATCTCATGTCTGTTCAAGTGTGATTCATACTCCTTATCATAGGAACAGCGGCCTCGACCCACCAGAGAGCTTTTATAGTTTAAGTCCATATTTTATTGGTAGTTCATGCTAGGGTCTATGAATAGCTACTGAGTATATGTATTCTCTTTTTCATATAATTGAAAAATGTAATAGAGATGTGCAAAATGCTAATTATAGTAGAATCCTCTACTTTATGTAACCTAAGTTTAAGAGTGAGTTAGGATAAAACTTTTTATCTCAAACACTCTTTCTCGTTTCTTAGTCTCTATTTTCTTATGATCGTGCACCGAATTTTATCATTTGATATAAGAGCTTGGTTTAAGGTTAGGTTTCCTAGTGAAAAAGAGATCCAAAAATCAAATCTTGGGAAGATATCGTTGGCTAGTCAACCTCGGATTGAAGTGGAAAAGTTTAAAGGAAAGGGTTTTGATTTATGAAAAATGAAGATGGAGACTTTGCTCGTGGACAGAGATTTGTGACACGTAGTCAAAAGATGATAAACAAGAGAAAAAAATCCAAGGAGAAGGAATTTAAAAATAATTATATTATGTTAATTTTTCTTACTCATTTTATTTTTTAATACCTTGTAATCCTATTTTAGTTATTGAATATTTGATATTTAAAAAAAATTAAAACTAAAATTTCAAATAATTATATATTATTTAACAAATAACCCGTACAAAGCTCAAACATCAACATTGTCAAATGTTCAATTAAATACAAAGTATCATCTTGTTATTGTGATGAACACACCTAAACTCAACTGTTCTTCCTTTTCTTTTAAGATGAAAGCGGAGGCATGCTGTTCTTCTGTTTCTTTTAAGTTGAAAACGGAGGAATACTTTGCTCGTGCCGGAAAAAGTTCTCAGGATCGACCGCAGTCTTCACACGCACCAGCCTGTCGAAATTCTTCTTGAAGTATTTCTTTCCCCAAACGCTCGCTTGCTTATAACTCGTGTTGCCTATCACATTGTTCATTCCTATGTCAAGATCCCTGTAGTTGATGTAGGCCTCTCGAGGCGATTTCGACACATACTGCGCCATATAACTATAGAAGCTTCGTATCCAACTCACATGCTTTGGAGCAACCTCGTTGCCTCCGGTTGTCCAGGCCGTGATGTGCTGGATCTTGTACAAAACCCCAGCTCGGTGAGGGAAGGGAATGGCAGATTCAGGAATTTCTGCCATTTTCCCGCCATAGGGGTTCCAAATCATTTGAGCCACCCCTTCATCTTCTTCAAAGAACCTCTCCCACATCCCCTCTAAGCCACTCTCAGGGATAGGCTCCCTCACATAATCCGATTTGTTCTTGAAGAACGTTTTGGTGTTGGAGCTTCTGTTGAGCAAGATTTCCAAGGGCGTTCCGCTCGGAAACCCTGCAAAGTAGATGGCGGACTCAATCCAGCTCATCTCAGTGCAGTCCTGTCTCGTGACGTTGAGCTCCGGGAAGCTGCTTCTTGTCACCTCAAGGAGTGAGTCGACTCCGCCAAGATAAAGGGTGTTGAAACTGGCTTGCATCGTCCTCGTCCCATTGGGGCCGGATTTGTTGCTCTGCAAGATAAGCCTTATGAATAGATCGTTGGGGAGCTTGTTCGTGACGAGTTGCCACTGGTGCACGAGCTTTGTCGCATTTTGTTCCAACGTCCTCAGGATCGTGAACACGGTCACTGTTGATGGCACTGGGACCACCTTGACTTTCCAGGACACTACCACGCCAAAGCTGCCGCCTCCTCCACCTCGGATTGCCCAGAAGAGATCTTCCCCCATTGATTCTCTATCTAGGAGCCGACCCTGGGCATCAACCAACTGCGCATCGATTACATTATCAGCAGCAAGGCCATATTTGCGCAGCAGCGTGCCATAGCCTCCACCGCTGAAGTGCCCACCAACACCAACCGTGGGGCAAAGGCCAGCCGGGAAGCCTAGGGTTTTGCTCTTCTCAGCAATCCTATAGTAAAGCTCGCCAGCTGTTGCACCCGATTGGACCCATGCAGTTTTGTCCTCTGCATCCACAGAGATCAATCGGAAATTCACCATGTCAAGAATGACAAACGGGACTTCGGACAAATACGAAAGGCCTTCGTAGTCGTGACCACCGCTTCGGGTCCTCATTTGGAGTCTGTACCGTCGGGAGCAGAGGATGGCAGCTTGGACATGGGAGACGTTGAGTGGCGTCACGATGTAAATAGGTTTTGGAGCGAAAGGAGTCAGGAAGCGCAGGTTCTGTATGGTAATGTCCAAGACAGAAGAGTACAAAGAGTTCATTGGAGTATACACGAGTTTAGAGATTGCAAATGCGTTTCCGGAGTGAAGAGAGAGGCATTGCAGGAAATCATCTGGAGTGCTGGCAGAAAAAGCTACTAAAGGAGCTGCAAAGAAAAGGAGACACAGCAACAGATGGTGTAAAGTGAAGTTTGCCATCTTCATATTGTTATTTTGTTCTCTTGAGCTTGCATTGCCAACTCTATGAAGTGGGCCTTATTTATAGTGCATGCGAGGGCACCCGCGGCGAGACTCCGATCGCAGAATCCCACACTTCGCTTCCAATCGGAGATAATCGAAACGGAAGAAATCAGCTGAGTTTTCTCCTGCATCATGACGTGCACGAAAGTTGGCACGATTTTAGGGTTTCGCTTTCTCATGTTCCCGGCCATTGAAGACTTTTGAATCCCGTAGGCAGTCTGGAACATTGTTTCTAAAGATTATAGTTGTTGTCGTGATTAAGACCTTTTTCAGATAATCGTGCACGTGGCTCTCTGCAATAGAAATATAAACCAACGCCAAAACTTGCTTCTATCGTATGGTCTAAAAATTGATATCTTATGTAGCAACTTCTATCTGTAATCGATATAGATTTCTTCCTTCTTGATCAGAGTTTGCCTCCGCCTTTGAGCATAACCTGTCGACCGTACTTGTGGGACTCTTCAACAGTTGGACAATTTCAATCTTGCCAAGCTATGTGATAAAGATATTATCTAATGCAGTCTGCAGTAAATATTATTATTGACCTTGTTCCGGTCAATTAATCAGGTGTTGTTCCAATTTTTTTTACTTTTCTTTGAAGGGTTCATTAATTGCATGTCCATAGTCCAATTTAAAACTGATTTCGGTGTGTTCATGCGTGCACATGTTGCATTTGCCATTTTTCTAGCGATTTGTGTTATTAGAACTAAACTTGAGACCCTTCATGACTTAGGAACTTCACGTTAAGATCTAATTACATGAAAATTTGTGGATTTTTGTCATTAGAAAGTTAATCCCCATGATCAACCCCAAGTAATTTATGAAAAAACTCTAAACCTTACAAGGCCCCAACATTTGAAATCATATAACTGAATAATTTTACATAAAAAATTGCTCCAAATTCTAATCACCTGATAAACCTAGGGAATGCTAAAAGATGTGCTTAAAAGTTGAGAATTCTTTTCTTAAGGTTGATGGGGCTTTAACTCTATGTGGAGAGCCCTTGATTATCTTGGATCTTGTCCTTTAGAGGAGGAAGACCCCATCATTGGTACATCGAGAGAACCTAGTGGAAAATCGATACATTGAGAGAACCTAGCGGAAAGTTCAACCACGAGAAAATGACCAAGAGAAACTACAAAACAAAAGAGTTCACATAACCGATGCAAATAGAGATTTTCTCCTTGAAACAGAACACGATTCGGCTCTTGGGCTGTGAGAATCTATCAAAGAAATGACTAGTGACACCTACTCTCCCTTTTAGAGAAAAAGGGCATCAGCTTTATGGTGGCAAATGCATGAGGATGACTAGGATGAAGTTTCAACCACTACGTCGTGGATATTTAATATGGGCTGCTATTCGACATCCTGTTCAATTATGCTTCCGAAATTCGAACATATTTGACCCTGATAACCAAATTACTTTTTGCAAAGTATACCACCTAGGATTCTTATTGAACCTTTTTCATTATGTCCCCGAGCATGATGCATGGTTGTGTGGTCTTTCATTTCTTTACACTCCTTTTCTTGACTAAAAATATAAACCAGAAGATAATGTCTTTAAAATACACTTCTCTCCTTCTGGGCAAAGTTAACATCCGCATCGGAACAGAATCTTGCCAAGTTATTTCATTGAATAACATATTCGATTGATTGCTCTGGTAAAACACGTTATCCACGGACACGTATCACCGTGCGTCCTATTCCGTCGTTTTTTTTTTCCTTAATTATTTTTCTTTATATACAATATGGACAAGTGTGGAAGCGAGAGACGAGATACCTTGGAAAGTGTTAAGAGATACAGAATTAGCTTGGAAGAAGGTAAATACATCAGCACCAGTTAGGATAAGTCACAATCTTTTACCAGAAATAGGTACAACAACATTTACTTGCTTGATATCAATTGTAAGAAGTTTGTTGCCTAATGTCTATCAAAGATGATTGCGGCCTGTGGAATAAGAGATTAGGACATATCAATGCAAAACAAATTCACAAGATATTCTAGAAAAATCTTGTTTGTGATTTACCAAGTTTTAACTTCAGCAAATGTGACTATTGCAATGCATGAACTCTAGGATATCTTGATTATCATAAGAGATTAGGACATATCAATTCAAAGCTAATTATGTATCCCTTGATTATCAATAAAGTTCTAGTTTCTTTATGTCTTTTTGTTATTGACAAAAGAGGGGAGAGTGATTGATGTGAAAATACAATGTGAAAATGTTTGTTGTGCACTAACATTTTGCTTACGCTTATTGTCTATCGTTAGAATAGAGAGCATGAAGGCAAAGGGAGCATTATATAAGCTATACGCTAACAATATCACTGTTTGCCCATGTTTATGATATCTAGCAGATCTATGGCTTGTTTTTCACTCTTATTCTAAAAAGATCACCTAGACTGCATCTCCAATTTCCTTAAATATCTTATGGAGATCTTGTTATCTATTAACTGTGCATATTCTTTGAGAAAGATTAGCTAAATAAACCATTTACTTTAACTACAACTTTATCAAAAATTATCCTTCACATTTGCTTTATAATTTTGTCATTATCAAAAAAGGAGGAGATTATTGGTAAAATATCTCCAAAGTGATTTTGATGATTTCAAACTATCATTAGTTATTTGCATATGTTTGGGACAAATATTAAGGGATTATGTGTTGACCATGGTGCGATCCAAATGGTAAAGATCATGATCTGTCTTGATACGGTGTTTTCATTAACAACACCAACGAACCTAAAAATCAACTATTATCGATATTTGTATTGATGCTATATATTAGGTCACTGGTACTATGGTTCATTAGTTGATGATCATTGGGTTAGTAAAATAGCCATTGTGGAGTGGATATGCACAACAACAGGAACAAGATGTTAATACAAAACGATATACTAGCCTGTCTATTAGGTCTATTAGAAGCTACAACAAAGGGACAATAACATAAACTATTTTCAAGTAGTCTACAAATATTTGGAAAAATGGATTGTATGGACAATTCTATCTTTGGATAGTAACACCAATGGTAACTCTAATAGCTATTTACTTCTCCGAACCACCTCCAATGGAAAGATTGAAAATGGATATAAAAAAGAATACCTCTAAAGCCAAAAGAAAGACAAGTGTAAGTACAAAGACTGAAAATTTGTTATACACTGTGATCCAAGTGAAATGCTCTTTTTCAACCATTTCTCTAAGTGTTCTATTCTTGCTATCTAAGTAATTGTGTTAAAGATTAAGTGTATCCAATTTATGACTATTAGTTTAAGGAGTGGAGTAGGCATTGGAATAAAGCCGAACTGCTATACATTTTTGCGCATTGCTGTTTTTCTCTATCATTACTTCCACAAGCATACAATTTGCTCATGAGCTTTGAACATCACCTTGACCAAATCTTTACTTAGCATCAGCTAATTTCCGTGAAAGATTGCAAAGGTTTGAAACAACCTATTCACCCCCTCTAGGTTCTATTGTTAGCCCCCAACATGGATTGCTTCTTGGCCCTCCATCAAACAAGATTATTGCTAAGAAAGTCACAAAAACCCAAGGTGGACCATTAAGTACCTAAGCACTTAGCCTAGTCTCAATCCATGTAAGTAGTCAATGAAGTGGGAGAACACCGCTCAATAAGAAGCAAACCATAGGTAGATGCACCAACTACATACCTGTACCAGGGGTATTAGCGGTTCAAGCCAAGTTTCCATGATACCCAAATCAAACCAAACCATATGGAAGTGTATGTATTTTGACTTGAACCAAGACCCGACCGTTGGTTCGGTTTTTAAGCTCATCACATGAAGCCCACTTTTGATAACTCCCATACTCTCTCCTCCCATCCATTACCCATCTGCTCACAGCTTTACTTAACATTAGCTGATTTCCGTGAAAGATTGTCAAAGTTTTGAAACAACCTATTCAACCCCCCTCTATGTTGTATTGTTAGCCCTAGGGTGATCGGTTCTTGGTCCGGTTCGGTTTTAAGGTGGAACTGGAATTGGACCGGGAGGACCGATTCTTAAATTCTAGGACCATGGACTGAACCGACCAATCCTAGAATCAAGAACTAGACCAATTGACCGGTCCGATCTTGTGGAACCGGTAATTTTCTTTTTCAGGAAAAAAATTGTTAATGTTAGAGTACATTTTCAAAGACAACACACTTCGTTTATACACTACTTTATCGACTTGTCCTTTTAATCTACATGTAATTGTATTTTCCTAAGACTCTGAAGGATTTTCTTCTTCTTTTTTTTGAATTCTTAAGAAACTTAAAAATATATATATTAAAAACTATCAGTTCGATCGGTCCGATTCCCACCTTGGAACCGGGAACTGGACCAACCAGCCACCAATTCCAAGAATGGGAATCGGGAACTAGATTGCCGGCTTTGGGAACCGCCCAAAACCGGACAGTCCGATCCGATTTTGGTGGTTCCCATTGCACACCCCTAGTTAGCCCCCAACATAGATTGCTTCTTGGCACTCCATCAAACAAGATTAATTTTGAGAAAGACAAAAAAACCCAAGGTGGACTGTCAAGTACCTAAGCACTTAGCTTAGTCTCAATCCATATAAGTAGTCAATGAAGTGGGAGAACACTGCTCAATAAAAAGCAAACCATGGGCGGATGCACTAGCTACATACTTTCATAAGGGGTATTAGCGGTTGAGGTCAGGTTTCCACGATACCCAAATCAAACCAAACCATATGGAAGTGCATGTATTTTGACCGAACTAAGAACTGACCGTTGGGTCAGTTTTTAAGTTCATCACATGAAGCCCACTTTTGGTAACTCCTTTACTCTCTCCTCTCGTCCTTTACCCATTCTTTGGAACCAAAGAAGAAAATTTGAATCTTTTCAAACTGATCTCCTTCCTCTGTTTTTTCTTCACAAAAGACGATGAGTTGTCCTCTTTCCATCCTCTAGTTGAGACGATGAGCTTTGTTGCCAGCAACCCCGCAACCTAGCAGCCCCTTTGAGCTAGATGGTACAAATTGAACAACCAGATCCATCCAATCATGCCCATATCTCTCTCTTCTTCCCCTTTCGACCTTAGATTAGGTCTAATCCGACCTGTCAACATAGGATCAACCCAAATTTAAAGGCAAGTCAAGCCCTAGATCTAGGGCTTGGTCAAGCTCCACAAGAGTGAGCATCAAATTGTTGTCGCTTGTTATCCTTGTCATCAAGGAAGGCTCTAGTCATGCTACACCTAGTGTGTGTGAGTAGAGAGAGACACACATTCAAGGTCGCTACAGATAGAGACAAGCGAGGGGAGAGATGGTGGGGCAACAACGTTGCTCAATTAATGCTTCCGAAAATGCAAACATAGTTGACCCTAATAACTAAATTACTTTTTGCAAAGTATATCACCAAGGATTCTTATTGAACCTTTTTCATTATGTCCCCGAGCATGATGCATGTGTCACGGTTCGTGAATCCTTCCGTACTCATGACACGTGTGAGTAATGTTTGGAATTATCAGGTGAAGAGCAATCGATGCAGAAGGGATGAATACAACTAGGTTTGTAGGAGTGGCGTCAAGACAGTTGGTACTAGGAGTTTTAGGATTAAACAATTATAGTACTTGGAAGCTTTGAAGGTAGGGTTGGCCTCTTGTGCATAAACTAATTGGGAGTTGATGTCGCTCTCCTAACGAGGCCATGGCAGGCCAAAACTAGTTGTTAGGCTTAAAGTGATCTGCTATCTCACTTGATAAACTTGATGCCTAAGCAATGTTGGGCGTGATACAATCTCGCATAAGGAAGCTATTCGCCATTTTATTCTCTAGAACAACTAATAAACAAAGGGTAGCCTGGCTAATTCCACTCACTAGGCGCCCACATGTCATTTTGTGGCAAAGGAACTACCAACCCATGACACATGGTTGCGTGGTCTTTCATTTATTTACGCTTCTTTTCTTGCCTAAAAACCAAATGATCCATGCCAATGCTTTACTAACTACAAACATGTGATGAAGAATGTTTCATTAGATTTTGTAGGACCACAACCAATTATTTTAAAAACTTAAACTATTAGAGGAAGGCTAGTTTATTATGTAAATATTCTAACACTCTTTCTCTCTTTCTCACTTAGTTTGGTCTTTTGTGTGGTACTCAGCGTGGAAATTTAATTGAGGATAAATAAATAAAATTCAAATAGGCAAATGGGGTCTGAAAAAAAATTCAAACTCAAGATTTTCAATTCCGATACCATTTAGATTTTGTAGGACCAAGTGTGGTTTATTATTTAAAATTCTAATGTATTTTTCTTTCACCTTGTTTCAGCAACCCCTGCAATGAACAAATCGACAGTCTGAATTACATAGTCAAGAGTAAATTGTTGAAAGAAAGAAAATATAAGCTTCACAAATTGAGATGAGAAGTATGAGTTAGATGTACTCATCCTTGATTAGGATAAAATACTCATGGGAAAATTCAGTTGAATTTGTTCCTACATAATTATTTGCATGAAGGTTGGCATGATAATATGGGTGTAGTTATCTACCATAAAAATATAAACCAGAAGATAATGTCTTTAGTATGCACTTATCTCTTTTTGGGCGAAGTTGACATCCGCATCGGAACAAAATCTTGCCAAGTTATTTCTGTGAATATATTATTCGATTGATTGCTTTGGTGAATCACGTTATCCACGGACACGTATTGCCCGTGCATCCTATTCTCTCTTCTTTTTTTTCCTTAAGTATTTTTCGTTATATACAGCAAGTACAAGTGTGGGAGCAAAACGAGATATCTTGAAAAGGGTCAAGAGATACAAAATTAGCTTGAAAGAAGGTAAATGCATCGGCACCAGTTAGGATATAAGTCATAATCTTTTATCAGAAATAGGTACGGTAACATTTACTCGCTTGATATCAATTTTAAAGAAGCTCATTGCCTAATGTCTATCAAAGATGATTGCGGTCTCTAGAATAAGAGCTTATGACATATCAACGCAAAACAAATTCACAAGATATCCTCAAAAGATCTTGTCCATAATTTACCAAATATTAACTACAGCAAATATGACTATTGCAATGCATGCACTTTAGGATATCTTGATTATCATAAGAAATTAGGACATCAATTCAAAGCTAATTATTTGTCCCCTGATTATCAATAAAGTTCTAGTTTCTTCACGTCTTTTTGCTGATGACAAAAGGGGGAGAGTGATTGATGCAAAAATATGTTGTGAAAATGTTTGATGTTCACTAACATTTCACTTACGCTTATCGTCTATTGCTAGAATAGATATCATCAAAGCAGGAGAGCATTACACGAGCCTTATGCTGATACTATCACCATTTGCCTACGTTTATGATATCTAGCAGATCTATGACTTTTTTCACTCTCATTCTTAAAAATCATCTAGACCGCATCTCCAATTTCTTTGAACATTTTATGGAGATCTTGTTATCTACTTTTAACTGTGCATAATCTTTGATAAAGATCAGCACATAAACAGACCATTTACTTTTATTGCAACTTTGTCAAACATTATCTTTCACATTTGTGGTATAGTTTTACTTCTTCCGGCGATATGCTCAGGACGTCACGTTAGCTTCCTGCATCTCTTTTGATGCTTGATTATCTATCGTGTTACTTGAGAAAAATTGACGATGATGTTCGCTGGTTGGAAATCAGTGGCCATTTAAAACCAAGCTAGGCTCGGCCATTGCGGACGATAGGCTGACAATGGCCAGTGGTGTAAGCTGGCGGCAGGGTGCGGCAGTGTAAAAGCTAGCGTCCGTAGAGGATGGTTTGGTGTCTAGTTGTACGGGTTCGAAAAAGAAAAAGAAGATGAAGTTGCAGAGAAAGAAAAAACCGCTTCAGTGAAGAAGATGGGAAGAAGAAGAAGAAAGTCGTTGGGGAAAAAGACAAACAGAAAAAGGCAAAAGAAAGGAGAAAAGAATTAACAAATAGGAAAATCAAAGAAAATGTTTAAAAATTGTTAAAAAATTGTTTTTTAATCCAACGAGGTCGGATCTGGGTTTACGCGTCGGATCATCGTTCGATGGGGTAACCGGCCGGAGCCGTTACCCGAATATAATACTAATAAAAAAGTCATTAAAAGAATTCTAAAAAATCAAAATGTTTGAAAAATTCTTAAAATTCTTAAAAATTAATAAAAGGTTTTTAAATTTGATGAAAATCGGAGAAAATCATCAAAAATTTCATAAAATTCGAAAATATTAAGATGTTCCAAAAATTCACAAAAAAAAAATTAAAAAAAAAAAAAAATCATAAAAATTGGAAAAGTTAGAAAAATTCAAAGAAATTTCTAATTTTTGGAAAATATCAAAAATTAAAAATTAAAAAATTGAAAAAACATTAAAAATATTAAAACCCAAAACTGGACAATTGGGCTTTTTTTTTTTGAGTTGCATTTTTTCTTTTTATGGACAATATTAAGATGCTTGTTGATCTTGCTTTGTGATTATAATTGATTGCACATTTCAATATTTTGGGTGTACTTTCGTGCTCTAGATGTGGTGTCCTAAATTTTCTACCCAATTTGAATTGCATGAATGAATATTTTGTTAATGCATTGTTAGTGGAGTCTTACTCTAAATTGATCACTCATGAGATACTAACCGAAGATGAAATACTACTAAGGATTCAAGTGCGCATACAACCAGAAAACTTGACCAAGGATTGACTATTCGACCATAAGAATTGATGAGAGATGATCCTGCACTAATACAAGCCAATCAAGGAACAACTATAGGTTAATTTGTCAAGAAAATATAATCGGATTGCGGGTGATTTTGTATTACTATTATATGGACTGGGAGCAACCCTAAATAATTCCTAATGATCCTGTACTTGGAATAAGTAATTGGTTCCTTGTAATTACATGACAACCAAGGTCATCCCCGGCTGAAGTTTGCGCAAAAGAGGATTGATATCAGTTTAACCACAGGCTAAGGGCACATGACTCCTATAAGTTGCCCGTTAGTTTGAGACACACTTAAGTTGCAATTAATGTACTTGGCCATGAATTTTAATCCGAATTCGGTCATCAAACTTTTCAAGACGTTAGGATTAAATTATTGAATTTTTGCCTCATTAATTTCCAAAATTTTCAGTTCACTTAGAATCATTGGAAAAAGGATTACCGAGCCGAAAATTTAAACCCAACTTGTCGCTCTTCTTTGCCTACCTTTTTCCCTTCCCACATGCACCGCCCCCTCTCCCCTTTCTTCCCTTTCTCTTTCTTTCCTTCTTTTCCCCTTCTTTTCCACATGTCTACTACCCCTCTACACACCCCACCTACTCCCTATGTGACGTCCTGAATTTCAACCCATTTTAGAATATATGAAATGATTATTTTATCGATGCATTGTTAGCTACGTTTATTTTGAGCTGGCCCCTCATGAGTTAACTAACTATTTGGAAAGGCAATTAAATATCAATACGCGTACAACTAGTGAATTCAATTAGGGATCGGCCACTTGACTATAAGAATCGAAAAAGGATGATTCCACACTATTGCAAGCTAATTAGCAAACAAAAATAAATCAATTCAACAGAGGTAAGAGATCGGATTGCGGGTGATTCTATACGACTTCGATACCAACTGCGAATGACATTAAACCGATTTCCTTTTGGCTTTGTACTCAAGGTGAGCAATCAACCCCTCATGATTATATGACAATTGAGGATTGCCTTGCTTTAAAGAGGCATGATCATTGATTGAAAAATTATTAACCATAAGTCAAATGTGCGAAAACCCCTAAACGCCACTCGATAGTTAGGTTGTACTAAGTTCACGATTGATCGATTTTAACCACAAATTTCAATCCAATTTCAGGTATTAAACTTGCAAGGACATTGAGACTAAGATATTAGACAACGCCTCATTTATTCTCAAATTTATCGGTAAACCTGAAAATCTTCAAAAAACGATTAACAAGCTGAGAATTGGAGCTGAAAAAGGAGTCGGGTTGACCGAAGGCCCAATGGGCCTCACGCCCAATGTGGGTCGACCAAGTGGGCCCCAACCAAGCCCACTAAGCCTAAGTGAGCCCAAGCTAGCCCATTATCATTTTCAAGCCTGTTTCTCATCCTTTTGAGCCCAAACCAAATTTATTAAAGCCCGTATAAAATTTTGGCCTGTATACACGCATAGTACGGAATACCCAAGTGCCTCCGTGACATTTTGATGGTAGTCGTGCAAAGCCCTCACCACCGCCGTCATGTTGGTGTTGTCGGAATCGTCGCTAGGTGAGTTTACATTCGAATCCCTTGATTCATTCGTTAAGCTTGCTTAGGATTAGTTTAGATAATTAGTTAATCTTGATTAGGAGGTTAGTTAGATTAATTAACCTTGATTGGATAAAGTAACCATAGTTGATCAATGGTTAGATTAATTAATTTGGGTTAAATAAAGTAATCATGGTTGATGGGTAGTTAGGTTAATTAACTACAGTTAGTTAATTAACCATGGTTTTATGTGGTTAAGTTTAGTTAACAATGGGTTAAGATTAATTAATTTAATTAACCCAAATTAATTATAGTTAATTATGTTTAAGTTAATTAATTATAATTAAGGTGATAAGTTATCGCAATAAACTATCAAAATGGGTGACAAACTATCACAATAGGCAATCGTAAAAGGTGATAAGTTATCACGATAAACTATTGGAATGGGTGACAAACTATCACGATAGGCAATCGGAAAAGGTGATAAGCTATCGGGGGAGTTAAGTGATAAGCTATTACCAAAGGGGTGATAAACTATCGAGAGTTTGATGATAAGCTATTGAAAATTAGAAGATAAGCTATCACCAATTAGGCGATAAGTTATCGGAAAATAATTGATAGGCTATCGCCAAGAGGCAATATGTGATGCTTCTTATATGCTTTTGGCCTAAATTTTATGATGTTTTCCTACATGTGCCATATTGTTTGATACCTGCTTTACCTTGAAAAATGTTTGCCTCATGTAAAACCCTGTGTGGAAATCTTTACAAGGATTTTTATGGACATATAAAAGGAAAACCCCGAGGTGTCGGTGTGTTTGTTAAGTTTGGCAATTTAAATGAGGCCAACACATTTAAAAAGTAAGGCGGGTTTTGATAAATACATGACAACGTGCGATTATTTTCTTGCAATTTTATGTGAAAAATATGCTGTAATTTATTATGTTGAGCATGTACCACATTTACATTGACTAATGCATGGAAATGAATAAAAATGGATTATTGTGGTGTGCTCATGTGGTCACATAAATAGCTCATTAGTCCAGTGGGAGTTTGGGGGACAAAGTCCGATTTATTGAAAATCCTAACAAGAGTCCAGATGCAGGTTGTGATAAAGGCCGAGCTTATGCTCCTTCGAGAATGCCATCTGGGTAGGAGTTCTTGATGTTGTTGTGCCTAATAGGGTAGGACAATGCTTGGCTAAGCTAGAAGACACCGGCATAAGTTCGATTGTATGCACCAACAAGAGTTCGGTTGTATGCACTAACAAGAGTTCGGTTGTGGCCCTGGTGAGGAAATAATAATCAAAATATGTGTAAATGTAAAGGTGCATGGAAAATAAATTATTATGTGTTCTGATTATGCATGTGCTTGTTTGCACTGACCATGGCATGCGTGAAATTGATATTGTGCAGGGTATGACAATAGCAAGGTAAAGTTACTTGCAAGTTGATTCGACTATGATTGATTATTATGCCGATGAAAATGTTGGTTGCATTATTTATGCCACAGATGAACATTTATATTGTCCAAGGTATGGCAATGGCAAGGTAAGGTTGTCCTGAGTCGATTGACTACTAATTGCTCATTGCAAGGTTTACCGGGTAGATCGTGTTTATAATTAAGACAAAACGGAGATCGCTTTGCAATTAATCTACCATAGTAATGAGAAATATGCTTGTTAAGAACCCCAAAATGAGTTGATATCCTAACCGAGGCTTAGGACCATAACTTACTAAGATTTATATCTCACTAATTGTTGTTAAGCATTTTTCAAGTCCGTGTTATGGCACCTCTATCACCATGGATTTGGTAGTATTAGAGCACGTTGTGGAGGGTACAAGATTGTGTACCCATAGTTGAAAAAGTTTATTAACCCTACCTAGTACCTTTAGGTGATTATTAAGGAAGTCATCAAACTAAGAGGCTTCTATATAAATTTCTTACAATTAATCAGTAAAAAAATAAAAATGATGTTGCTACCGTTGTTTGAAGTCTTTCTGCTATCCTTGTTGTTTATTGACTAGGTGTTGTTGATTTGTTTCTACATGTGTTTGATTGCAAGATAAAAAGAATAGTCGATGATGCGTCCTGGGATGTCATATTCATTTGACTAAAGTGAAAAGGTTATCGTGTGCTTGAGGTTCAGGGCATAATACCCCATCACTACCCTTTGCTTTTTTTGACTTTTCTCCCTCTCTCTCTCTCACTCTCTCTTTCTTCCTCCCCTCACTATATTGCCTTCTTCCCCTCCTTTTCTTTACTTCTTCATTTTGGTTTTCCTCTGCTACGGCCAATGCTCAGTAGTCTGAACTACCACCAACCACCGTCGTTGGCCACTTTGTTGGCTCGTCGACGGACCGTCAACGGGTCGTCACCCACCACTCTCAAGTATGCTAGAGCTACTTGAAATCAGCACCCCCTTCTCTCTCGTGTCTTCCTCAACTCGAGAGTTGCTGTTGCGTTGCTTTTGCCCTTGCTGCCTCCACAGCTTAGCCAACCGCCAGCCACATGCTAGACTATATAAGGATAGCCATCCACCACCGGCAAGCCAACCACTCACACTCAAATTAAACTAACCCCCATTTTTCGTCCTTCTCCATCACTCTCTACTCTATCTTGTTGGAGCACATCACCAACCAACACAGCCACTCCGCCAACTTGCCAAATGCCATCCATAAGCCGCCAGAGCCACCTAGCCACGCCCGAGAACCACCGATCGCCTCTTCCTCTCATAGGTTCCCCCTTGGCCAAATGGGCAATGGGCTTTTAGTGGAGATCCAGCCCCCGTGCCACCTCGTCTCGACACACTGGCTTCCATGTATCTATCTCACCATTGCCATCACTAAATGGTAGGTTATGACGCTAATCCCTTGACTAGTGCGCTAATCTCATTTAGGGTTAAATTAGTTAGGATTAATCCAGATTAGGCTTTTAGGTATAGTTAATTAAGTTTGATAATGATTAATTTAGTTAATCTTGCTTAGTGATAATTAACTATATCTTAATTGCACTTTGTGCTAAATAAAGGATTGTGTTAATTTAAATAATTTAAATAAAAATTGAAATTATTATTTTTAGTAATAATAATTTATTTTTCGCAATAAAGAATTACGATTAATAGTTTTAGCAATAATTAATTATTTTTCATAATAATTAATTATGATAATTTTCCAGGAGAAATTGATTATTTTCATAATAATCAATTGTGGTGAAACTTGATTTATGGGATAGTTTATTGTTGAATTATTGCGATATGCCGAATTATGGATAATATGTGAGACACTGATTTTATTATATGTGGAATGACTGCTGTCTAAACCTTGAGTAAATTTCCGCATGTACTATGATGATTGAATAATTGTTTGCCCTGAAAAATAATCGACATATGAGAAACATGGTATATTAGTTTTTAAATATTTTTGTGAGCATATTAATTTAAATTCCCAATGTGTCGTGTTTTACAAGTTAAATCGCGCAAGTATATTTTAAAATGAAAGCATGTAAGGTTTGATGGGTTAAATATGCATGGTGATCACATGATTTTTTTACTGCATTTTTACGTGTGAAAGTTCTAGTGTTTTGATATGTGAGCACAACCACGTTGATATTGACTAAATGAGGAAAAATGAAATTTACTTGAGTGGTTGAGGATCTTGCATGATCACCTAATGAGAAGTGGCCATGATAAAAGCCTAGTTAAGCTAGAAGACCCTCATATGAGATGAGCGTGCCATTTGTAGCCATGATGAAACCCCCGCCTAATTGTGGGCGTACCCTATGTGGCCGTGATAAAACCCTCATATGATTACAGGCATGCTTTGAGTGGCCATGATAATACCCCTGTTAGAGGATAGGCATGACATTCGTGGTCGTGATGAACTCCCCGTATAATTGCGAGCATGCCTTATGTGGCCATGATGAAAACCCCCGTATGCTTACGGGCATGCCCTGTGTAACCATGATCAAACCCTCGTATGCTTACAGGGCATGCCCTAAGTGGCCATGATGATTACCCCCCGTTCGAGACAAGCATGCTTTGAGAAACCGTGATAAATGCTCGATTATACTGAAAGACTATTAGCACAATTGTGGGCAAATACTGAGGGATCATAATAATTGGAACATGCCTAATTGCTATGTGCATGAGATGCATATGTTGTGTTTTGATTATGTAGTTGTCTTTTCATTGACGTTTGGTACATGTGATTGATATCGTGCAGGGTATGTGCAGCCGTGAGATAAGGTTGCTTGTGATTTGATTCATTTGTGGTTGTTTATGATGGCTTACCTATAGGTACCCCTGAGGTGAATTGGTACCCTAACCAAGGTTTAAAGCCTTAATCCACTGAGATTTTATCTCACTGGTTATTATTTAACCATTTTCATATCCTTGATGGACACGCTTGGTTGCTGGCTTTTAAATTGACTAAACCTTGAACCGTAAGGATGAGGGATGAATTAGCTTGACCCTTTTTTCCCTTATATCTTTTGATGGCTATTGGAATTGTGATCAATGATAGGATTGCACATGTATCTATTCACCAAGATTAAACGGTGTCATTTTAAATGGTCTATCTTTCTGACTATCCATATTGTTAATGTTCGACCAGGGTTTAATATTTGTTTCCACATGCGCATAATTATAAGATAAAAAAAATGGTCGATGACACATCTTTGGATGTTGCACTCATTTGACCAAAAAGAACAGGGATTATTGCGTGCTCGAGGGTCGGAGCATAACATCCTCATCAGACTCAGTATCAAAGCCTGGTCAATACCTGGAGTAATAAAGTGCGATAATTTTTGGGATAATTAAGTTAAGAAAACACTTCATGCTTATGCTTGTTTACTTAATTTTTTTCTATAAGTGGGTTGTTCATAGTTTCTAATTCCTTGATAGAATTGGAAAACGGGTTTTGTGAGAATCTTACAAGATAAACAATCCTAATCAGAGAGCCCCTACAGGAAGGGCAGCAAAAGGTCAGGCTAGTGCTAGAGAACACTGGGGAATCCTAGATTGAATGAAATCTAGCAAGTTGGAAGCCTTGGAGAATAAGATCAAGTAGCAAGCTCAAAATGAAGCTACTATTACTACTACCCCTATTGCTGCTGCTGCTACTGCTGTCATGCCTCATGAAGTCCCATTAGCTGGAAATGGGAATGGCCAATGACCAATGTATAAGTTGGTTGAGCAGTTCTTGAAGTTGGAGCCACCTAAGTTCGCTGGGATGGGTGACCTTAAGGCCACAACCCTCTGAGTCAAGGAAATGGAGAAGATTTTCACACTATTAAAGTGCTCTGAGGAGAACAAGGTGACGCTTGCTATTTACCAACTATAAGGCAACGCTAGTACATGATGGGAGACTACCCAAAGGAGGGTATTTCTTGAAGGTACGGCCCCGGAGTGAGGTGCCTTCATGGAAGCCTTTTATGGCAAGTATTTCTCGAAATGTGCCCAAGAGCAAAAGATGATTGAGTTCCAGTGGCTTCAACAGAACCAAATGTTAATGGATCAATACAAAACAAAGTTTGTTGAATTGTCAAAGTATGCATTGAGGTTGATTAAGGACCCGATGGATAGAGCAAGGAGATTCCAAGATAGTTTGAAACCGATGATTAAGGACCAACTTGTGCCCTTGAATCTAAAGCATTGTGATGAACTGTATTATATGACCTAGTTGATTGAAAAGAATATAGCAGAACAAGCAGTCACATCTAAATCACGGTCTGTGTCTTATGGGAATAATCATCGACTCAAGAAGAAACCAATGATTAGAGGAAAATATTTCATCACACCTAATAAGAAAAATAGTGTTGGGAAATTGGCATACAACTTGAGTGGCAAGTGCCAATTTTGTGGGAAGAAACACGAAACAGCCCTATACTCATCCACGGACAAAGCATGGTTTGAGTGCGGCCAACAAGGCCACATTGCGAGGAATTGTCCTCGCAACAACCAAGGGAGCCACTTTAACAGCTGCCATTAGAATAATCGATCGGAAATACCTTGTGCCCTCCTAGGACTTGGAGCCTACTTTAGATGTGGTCAACATGGCTACTATGTGAGGAATTGCCCACATAGGCTTATGGGAGTACAAATACCACCATTGCAAGGGAGGACAACCTATAGGGAGTGCTCTATGGAATGACCTCCATCGCTCTTTAGCGCAGGGAGAGGAGAACGCTGTCACTAGAAAGGAAGTAGAGGATCCGTAGGCAATGATTATAAGTATGGTCACTTTGTGCGATCATGCTGCTCATGCATAATTTGAGTTGAGAGTTACGCATTTATTTATAGCTATGCAATTTGTTAAGTTAGTGGGGGTAAGACCAAAATCGGTGGAAGTGATTTTTACTAATTTTACCTCATTAAAGAATGAGGTGTTGTCTACAGTAGGATGTTCAAGCTATAATTTAGCTAATGATAGTCAATGACTTTGATGCCATCATTGGAATGATTAGCTCACCAAGTAACAAGTTACAATGGATTGTCATGGAAAGATAATTCAATTTAACTCAATAAGTGATAGTAGTTTCAATTCATGGGGAATCGAAGGAGGACACTCAATCCCTTTGATTTCATCACTTGAGGTGACTAGTTTGTTGGATGAAGGTTGCCAACATTATTTGGACGACTATAACCAAGATGTTGGTTAGGGAGCCAAAGGTGGAAGACGTTGCAATGGTGTGAGAATTTTTTTTCCGATATCTTTCCAAAGGAAAATTACCTCAATTACCCTAGAGCAAGAAATGGAATTGGTGATGAATTGATCAAGATCAATGATGGTGACCGAAGTAAATAGTTTCTTGGGATTGGCTAACTATAACAAATGATTCGTGGAAAGATTTTTTGCTATAGACATGCCTTTGACTCGATTGCTAAAGAAGGACATAAGGTTGAATGGATAGGTAGGTGTGAGTATAGTTTTCAAGAGTTCAAGTATAATCTAACTATTGCATTAGTTTTGACAATAGTGTGGGGATTTAAAGGTTGTGAGATTGTGATAATGCGACTTATAAAGAATTGGACTATGTTGTAAGGCAACAAGAAAGAGTGGTTGTTTACGCGTTTCGAAAATTGAGGCTATTGGATTTAATGGAAGTTAAATAAGTTTTTATCTTGATTATTTGAGGAGTTATAGGCATTTGATCGTAAGTGATGATTTCTTTTCAAGGTATTAGTAAAGGCTTGAAGAAGTACCGAAAACTTTTAGTGCAATAAAGGAGAATTTGTTTGCACTAATTTTTAAGTGGTTGAGGTAATACCCTTTGGTTAGATTTATAATTGAAAGGGGAATTGAGGGCTTGTGAAATCCAAATGGCAGTTTGATGGAATTTCATTAGATTATACTTCAAGTGTCGATGAGTGATCTTGAGAAAGTGACCTCATGTATTGGTGAACTGGAGAAAGTTTTGGCACTCAAAGGTGCTCAGAGAGGTTGAAACTTTGAGGCTCGGTATGGGATGGGCTAAAGCGGATAATACTTCTATGAGTTAATCCATATTAAAAAGGGACTCTTGCTAGTAGGTGTTTAGTTTGAGGCAGATCCCAATGAAGGCAAGAAGTGGTTTCCAAGACCAGAGAGTCTGAGCAAGGAGCGATTCCTAGTAGGCTTCTAGGATGTCGAAAGGGACAAGACTGAATTGAACTGCACATCAATTAAGAGAATAAGATTTTTTTCATAATGGTTTAACACAAGCATGGTCAAGCTTGTGGAACTCTAGTTTATTGGAACGAGGTCAAAGATAGAGGGATCACTAGTTCAAAGATTGCCTAACAATTATTGTTGCGATCAAGATTATCAAGGACTATGCAAAGCCATTGAAAAGGTTGTGTGGTTAAAAAACTAAGACCCTTGGAATTTCAAGTAGGGAAGCACATTTTTCTTAAGGTGTTGTCTAGTTGGCAAGAAAAAAAAATTGAGCCTTTTATTCATTGGACCTTTCAAGTTTTAGGATTGAATAAAGACTTTAACCTTAAATGGATAAAGAACGCAACTAAGGATGCCATCGATGCCTTTAGTCGAGTGGTATGCGGGGATGAAAGTAGCTTGGTCCAAATGAGGGTTCGAACCTCGGAAGCGGTAGTTTAATGTGAGTTGTAAAAAAAAAAGCAAAATTTTTGCAACTTTTATTTCAACAAAATTGGGGAAAGGCTCAACCTTTCAGAAACTAAAATGATTTGGACATGATTGGAACTAAGCCACCTTTCAAGACTAATGGCTACTCTCAAAGTTGAGCTTGAAATGCAAACTAGTATTGAGAGCGCACAAGCTACGGACCCCGCAATCCAAAAGATCCTATAGTTAGATGCAATCAAGAGGAAAGCTGACTTTCAAGTATTCGATGAAGGAACCTTAAAATTACATAGACGACAAGTGTTGTACTTAGAAAGACTATTATAAAATGTAGATCAAAAGGAGCCACGTGGGAAAGCAAGGAAATAATGAGGCAACTATACCCCAATCTGTTTAAGGATAGAGTAGTGGTGCAAATTTCAAGGATAAAATTTCTATAAGGGAAAAGTTGTGACATCCTGAATTTTCAACCTAATTTGGATTGTATGAATGAATATTTCATCAATGCACTATTAGTGGAGTCTTGCTCCAAACCGATCAATCATGAGACACTAACCGAAAAGGAAAGACTACTAAAGATTCAAGTGCGCATATTGACTATTCGACCATAAGAATTGACAAAGGACGATCATGTGCTAATACAAGCCAATCAAGGAATGACTATATGTTGATTTGTAGAGAAAACATAATCGAACTTGTGGTTGACTCCATATTACCATTATATGGATTGCGAGTGACCCTAAATCGATTCATAACAATCGTCTACTTGGAATAAAGTAATTGTTTCCTTGTAATTACATGACAACCGAGGTCATCCCCAACTCGAGTTCGCGCAAACGCAGATTGATATTAGTTTAATCGTGGGTCGCGGGTGCATGACTCCTATGAGCTGCTCGTTAATTTGAGACACACTAAAATTGTAGTTGATAGACTTGGCCATGAATTTTAATCCAAATTTGGTCATTGAACTTTTTGGGACATCAAGATTAAATTATTGAATTTTTGCCTCATTAATTTCAAAATTTTTGGTTCGCTTGAAATCATTGAAAAAGGATTATTGGGCTGAAAATTTAAACCGAGACTTGCCACTCTTCTTTCCCTACCTTTTCCCCTTCCTAGGTGTGCCGCCCTCTCTCTCATTTCTTCCCTCTCTTTCTTTCCTTCTTTTCCCCTTCTTTTCCGCACATCTACTACCCCTCTACTCACCCTCCCTACTCCCCATCACTTCTCTCTTGCATTTTTTAAACTTTTCTCCATCTATCTCTTCTTAGTCTCTCTTTCTTCCGCCCCTCACTACACTGCCTTCTTCCCCTCCTTTCCTTCACTTCTTCATCCTAGCTTTCCTTTGCTACACAGCCAATGCTCAGTCATCTAAACCGCCACTGACCACCGTTGTTGGCCGCTCCATTAGCTTGCCGATATACTATTGACGATTCATCACCTACCACCCTCAAGTCCATCGGAGCTACTCAAAATCGGCACCCCCTCTCTTCTATGAACAATGCAATTATTATGACCACTCATGACCGTAGCCAACACAAGAGTTGGTGTTCTTCCAACATGACTTGATATCATCCCACCTCATCAAACATGGCATCATCTCAAACCCTTGCCAAATACAACAATCCATAAGGAGTAATGGTCTAGCCTTAACTACAACTCGGTATCCAAACCCCCATCAAGCATGTAATAAAATTAGGCATCATCCGCAAACTCCCGTTGGGTAACAAGTTCCTTTAAGTGACCATACAAGCACACCAACCACTCATGCCAATCACATTTTTATCATCTAGCCAATACAAACATGGTTCCAGCTCACAACAACAAACTACTGCTATTTTTTTACATATAAATGCAACAAATATTTCACGTAATCATTTATTTACAATTAACCTGTCAAACTTTACATGCTTTTATTTTAAAACATCGCATTCAATTAGACACATAAAACATGGCATTCAAACATGACACCTCATGAATTACCATTTCTATGTCTATAAAACCTTTCTTTTAAATTAGCAATCAAGGTTTCTAATTTGGACAATCATTTTTGGCAATACATGTTCCAAACATCATGAAATATGCATAGAATAACCACATAATTCAAGTACAAAATACATAAGACAACCATTTATCACTCATCAATGATAGCTCATCATCTTATCTAGGATAACTTATCAACCATTTCTTTGATAGCCTATCACTTATTTAGTGATAGCTTATCATCAAATTTCCAATAGCTTATCACCCATTTGATGATAGCTTATCATCCAATTTCCGATAGCTTAACACCCATTCAAGGATAACTTATGATCATTTTCCTTGATAGGCTATCACTTCCATTTATCACTTATTTGATAGCCTATCACCACTACATATCACTTATCGCAATAACCTATCATTTCTGCATATCACTTATTGCAATAACTTATCGACTAAACTATCCATAATTAGCACTAACCATAATGAACTATAATCTAATACTAACCCTAATTGCAATTAACACCATGATCAAGGGATTAGGAGGTTAACTCACCAGTTAGTGGTGATGGTAAGAAAAATGGCCACGACAACATGAGCGGTGATAGTGGAGGCAGTTTGAGGCAACAATGGTGTCAATGAGAGGGAGAGAGATGCTAGTGGCGGTGGTTTGGTGATGAAGTGAGGCAACTATGGGGGCGGCAATGAGATGGCTTGGATGGAGGGTGACGGCGCTAGTGAATGATGACAATAAGATGACGAGCGGCACGGTGACGTGAGGCAATGGTGCATGATAGAAAAAGGGGTGGCGGCAGGGGGAAACAAGAGAAAAAGAGGTAGAAAAAGACAAAGTGGAGAGAGTGGAGGGGGCAGCCACACAAGAGGGAAGAGAGAAGGGAGAGAGAGAGAAATGAGAGATTAATAGAAATTTTCTCTCTTTCCCAAGGGTTTCATCATTTCTCCTCATCAAAGCAAAGCAAATTACTCCCCCTAAAACACTCTCCTCCTTGCATTCTTCTCTTTGTCTTCTTCTTCACAAATGCCCAAGTCTTCTAGAATGGGTGTTTCGGTCAATTCACAATTCCTAGCATGAAATTCAAAATTTTCTTTTGGGCTCAATTGCTTGAAATGGGTTTGAATGGGCATGGTGGGCTTTATTGGACCCACTTGGCTGAACATGGTGGATGTGAGGCCCAGTGGGCCTTTGTTTAGCTCAACTCTTTTTTCAGCTTCAAATTCTCGACCCAATAATCCCTTGTCCAAAATTTCACGTTCACCGATAAACAAGTGGATTAATTAGATGACGTCCAACAGGTTGGTCATGAAATTCTTGAAAGTTCAATGCCCAAAATCAAATTAAATCTTGTGGTTAAAATTGATTAATTACGACTTTAATACGACCTAAACTATTGAGTGGTTTTTAGGGGTTTTTGTGCATTTGACCCACGGCTGATAATTTTCAATTCACATTTGTGCCTCTTCAATTCATAGGTAACCCTCGATTGTCATGTAATCGTGAGGATATGTTGCCTACCCTAAGTAAAAAACCAAAAAGAAATTGGTTTA
This sequence comes from Angophora floribunda, assembly GCA_014182895.1. Classification (NCBI taxonomy): domain Eukaryota; kingdom Viridiplantae; phylum Streptophyta; class Magnoliopsida; order Myrtales; family Myrtaceae; genus Angophora; species Angophora floribunda. The sequence continues at coordinate 12,914,225 of CM024708.1, forward strand.
CCATCATTCATAGCTAGTATCACAAACATGCAAAATCACCCGCAATCCGACCATGTATCTCTATCAATTTGATTTATTCACATTCACTAATTAGCTTACAATAGCATAGTATTGTCCCTTTTTAATTCTTATGGTGAAGTATCTCTCCCTGATTAAATTCTCTGGTTGTGTGCGTATAAATCATTAATGGTCTTTTTTAATAGGTTAGTTAACTCATGAGTGATCAATTCAAAGTAAACATAAGTAAAAATGTATTAATAAAATAATCACTTCATATATCTTGAAAATTGTCGAAATTTAAGACATCACAAAAAAACTGTCGTGTCCGGTCCTTGTTGCCCTCTGTCGACACAACAAACAACTTTTCGGTAGACGATGCGGTTGCTTTGCTGTCCAGCACAACCAACGACAACAAGCTTTCCAATGAACGACCACGTCGAAGCCTAATACCATGTTCTTAGGCTTAACTCGCGCAACAATTCCGATCGCCGTGCTGGTCTTTCCTTCGTGGTGTCGTCGCTCTTGCTTCCTAACGGACTGGCGTGCTCCCAGAAGCCAACTTGTTGCACCTTCAACATTTAGAAACCAGTGTTGCTAGCTCAGCCAATAGCATTGATTTTTGCCCGAAATTTCACATATCTCGGGTGAATTTCCTTCCTCTTGCCGTCGCTCACTGCAGATTTTCCAGACAAACTCTTGGTCCAACCCCAAAGTCAAGCATTTATCACGTTTTACAGTGGCTAAAGATTGCATGAATCTATATTTCCGCGAAAAGCCTGTTTGAAGACTTACTTTGGTAAGATTAAGTCTAGGATTGCGGTGGATTTGCAGTTGTATTGGATCCTAGAGCCAAATTGAGTTATGTGAAATTTTTGTATGGACAAATTCTTTTGTTTGAATTTTATAAACAATTTTGTCTTGACATTTTGATGTATATCCTCGAAGAAGATTAGTGCAAACCGAGCCAAAGACCTTACAGTTAGCACTTTCGCCTTTGATCGTAACACTGGATGAGCTTGTGAGATTTAAGAGAAAGCATGATTTTCTCTTAGTCAGCCTCATCTTGTTCTTTAATTTGCAGGCTGAGATCCAATCTGTTCAAATTAGGTAACAATCTTTATCCAATTCAATTGGAATATTTCATTCCTTCATTCAGATCGATTGTTATCTGATATATGATATTTGAGACACTAGGCATATCTAATTAGGGCTTATTGATAGAGTTGATTTAATTACTAATTTGATCAATAAAAATATCGGATCATTTTTTTAATAATTTCAACTTATCAGATAATTGTGTTGCCTAAGATTGTGATAATCTTTAATTTGAGCTGTAAGACAACGGATCATTTTTTTCATTATGTTCTATTTTGAGTAAGTGCCCTATCAAGATTACGATATCAGTTAATTTAAGACTGGAGATGATGGATTATTTTTCCAAATACTGTAATCTTTTATTTGAATCTTGATGGATATCTGGAAAGATTGTTGCCATGTTTGAAATTCTGATTAGATAGATTTGCTAGCTTCAGTGAATGAAAAATACAAAAAAATTGTTTATAGGTTTTTTTAGATATTATTGCACAATTTAAATTAGAATGCATGTCAAGGTTGTTTTCTTTTCTTTTTTTAAATGTGTTTCAGATATCAATCGTCTTTAATAGATAAAATTTTTAGATAGTGCCTGTATATTTAGATAATGTTGCATGTTTAAAATAGTTTTCTAATATAGGATAGGGTTTAAGCCAAATTATTCCCTACTCTAGACTGAATAACTATTTATTTTAGATAGTTTCATTAAGACATTTGCTAATTTCGAATTTTAATGAGAATACTAAAAATATCATATGCATATCACATAGTCTACACGTTAGGTTCATTTAATTAAAAATTTCCTGTCAATAGAACTAGGTCATATGGTTAAAGTGCATGTCACATAGGTAAGTTTAAATTTCAAGATTTAAAAAAAAAAAACCCCAAAAATAATTGTTTGCTTTGGTGTGTTTAATTCTTTTAATGCAATTTCTTTGATATTATTGAGTGTTGCTTTTAATATTTGCGCACTCGCATGATTACTCATTGGCATGTTAGTGATTTAGGTTAAAATCAATCCAAACTACTTGCAAAATAAAAAAGAAGAGGAGCCGAAAGGGCGTTAGAGTAATAGCAATCAAGTCCCCTAACTCATTTAATCTCCGGTTCGTAGAAGTAACATAAGATATTTTTCCCAATGCTTTACTAGGTTCTAATCGACCTACCAAAAACCAATTAGTGGTAATTCTTAGATATAATCAATTTGCATGTTAAACCACTTGAACTTAAGTTGCAAATTGATATTGGCTTGGGACAACCCGAGCTAAGTTTAGACCTAATAATCCACTAGCCGAACCTTAGGTGGTTCATCCTTCAAGGAGTTCGCGACAAAATATAATCATTGACCTTGTTCCTCACAATTAATCAGGTGTTGTTCCATTGTTTTGACTTTTCTTTGAAGGGTACGTCGTGTATATTCAATATGTGCTGCTATTCAACATCTTGTTCAATTAATACTTCCGAAAATTCAAACACCAAGAAGATTTTGCATACATTTGACACTAATAACTAAAAAATTTTTTGCAAAGGATCTCACTGAAGATTCATATTGAACCTTTTTCATTATGTCACTGAGCATGATGCTTGGTTGCGTGGTCTTTTTCGATTCTTTGCTTAAAATCAAACGATCCATGTCAATTCTTTACTAACTACAAACATGAGATGAAGGTTAATATAGTCAAAAAGAAGAGTTTTTTTCTCTCAACTTATGTATATAGTCAAGAGTGAATTATTGAAAGAAAGTAAACGTAGGCTTTACAAATTAGTTGAATTATTTTCCTTGAGTTAGAGGTACTCATCCTTGATAAAATACTCATGGGGAAATTTAGTTGAATATTTTCCCTACATAGTTATGTGCATGAAGGTTGGCATGACAATTACGGGTGTATTTATCAGCAATAGAAATATAAACCAAAAGAAAACGTCAAAACGAGGTTAGGTAATGTCTTTAAAACTTATAATTTGTACAACAAAGGCCACATGATTCAATTATATTAATCAACATCTATATCTAATTAAGATACAGTCCTCTCTTCTTGGTCAAATTTTGCATCCGCCTCAGAACAAAATCTTGCCAAGTGTCATTACATGAATATATTATTCGATTGGCTGTTTTGGTGAATCACGTTATCCACGGACACGTATTCATGTGCATCATATTCTTCTTCTTTGTTTTTGTTTTTCTTAATTTTTTTTTATTTGTGTACAATGTGGACAAGTGTCAGAGTGACACGAGGTACCCTAAAATGTGTAAATCCTTAAAGTCAGATAAAGATAATAGTTTAACCTTAATTAGAGTTGAGTGATATGTATTTTTAGGAGTGATTAATTATAGTCAAACTACATATGAAAACATCATTGCCAAAAGACCCTATAAAACATATCAATTACATATTGATGCCATCCTCAAATCAAAGGATGCATACAAATGAGAGACTGGAATTCAATAGCATGCATCGTGAATTAGGTAGTCCCTTAGTGAAGATGTTCGCCAACTGTTGCACTATAAACACATAGCAAACATGTAGATCACAATAAGGAATTCACTCTTGAGCAAAGTAAAAATCTACCTTGATGTGTAGCATTAAACACAACGTTGAGAGCAAAGTAGGTAACGGGTCATCACAACATAGAGTGAGAAGGAAAAAAGGGAGACCCCAAGCTCACAAAGTAAATGGCAAATTCAAATTGTCTTGAGCTATCATACGATGCTCAGCCTCTAAATTATAATGGGCCACAATAGGTTGTTTCTTGGCACTCCATGAAATAAAGTGATGTCGAAAAAGACCCAAAAACTTGAGGTAGACCTTCAAGAATCAAAGCACTTAATCTATTCTCCATTCCACATAGCAGTCATCGAAGTGGGAGAACTCTGCCAATAAGAACCCAACCAGATGCGTCGGCTACATACTTGTATTAGGGGTGTTAACAAGTGCGAATCGAGTTTCCATGACACCCAAACCCTGTCCCCTGTCCAAGACCTAGACCGGCCTCTTGCTCTCTGGCCTCCCAAGGATTAAAATGCGCATATTCACCGGGGCCGAGGTCACGTGATAGGCAACGACAGCAACGGAATGAGCTCTCTCGCTGGCTTCTGTCTCATCTAACCAACCGAAGATTCTCATATAAATTCACATCCACTCCTGTTGCTCCCATGGTGGAGCTTCTGCATCGTGTCTTTAGCCCTGCAATTGTGACTTTGATCTTTTCGCTTTCACAACATTCAGTCAAAGCATCTCCATCTCGCTCTGGCCGGAGCCACTCCCATGGATCTGAAAATCTTTGTGAAGTGATTCCATTTTCACCGTTGCCGAGCATCATCATCGGAAATCCTTGGAGTCCTTTGTTGATCTTCGTTCATTAACAGTTCAGTGAATTCAAGTAATCGACCAAGCAAATAATTTTCTATGGGCATCGACGAGATTGGCTGGTTCAACAAGGTTCAAAGAGACGACCTGATGGGATTAGGACTTGAGAAGCATGCAAGAGGTTTGAGGCAATGGCAATACAAAAATCTTGTCTAATGGGGTGTGATTCATACTTCTCATCATGGGAACAATGCCTTCAAGCCACCGGAGGGCTTTTATAGTTTAAGCCCATATTTTATTGGTAGTTTAGGTAAGGGCCTATGAATAGCTACCGAGTATATATATTCTCTTTTTCTTTTTCTTATAATTGAAGGACATAATAGACAGGTGCAAAATGCTAATTATAGTGGAATCATCTACTGGATGTAACCTTAGTTTAAGGGTGAATTAGGATAAAACTTTGTATCTTGAACACTCTTTCTCATTTTTTATTCTCTATTTCCTTGTGATTGTGCACCAAATTTTAACATATGATATAGAGCTGGGTTTAAGGTTAGGGTTTCCTGGTGAAATGAGATTCAAAAAATCGAATCTTGGGAAGATGTCATTAGCTAGTCAACCACGGATTGAAGTAGAGAAGTTCAAAGGAAATATTTTCGAGTTATGGAAATTGAAGATGGAGACTTTGCTTGTGGATAGAGATTTGTGACACGTAATCAAAGATGATAAACTTGAGAAAAAAGTCCAAGGAGAAGGAATATAAAAATAATCATATTATGTTAATTTTTTTACTCATTTTACTTTTTAATAACTTGCAATTCCATTTTAGTAATTGGATACTTGATATTTAAAATTTTAAAACTAAAATTTCAAATAATTATATATTATTTAACAAATAACCAGTACAAAGCTCAACCATCGACATTGTCAAATGTTCCATTAAATACAAAGTATCATATTGTTATTGTGATGAACACACCTAAACTCAACTGTTCTTTTTCTTTTAAAATGAAAACGGAGGAATACTTTGCTCGTGCCGGAAAAAGTTGTCAGGATCAACCGCGGTCTTCACACTCACCAGCCTATTGAAGTTCTTCTTGAAGTATTTCTTTCCCCAAACGCTAGCTTGCTTATAACTCGTCTCGCCTATCACATTGTTCATTCCTATGTCGAGATCCCTGTAGTTGATATAGGCCTCTCGAGGCGACTTCGACACATACTGTGCCATATAACTGTAGAAGCTTCGTATCCAACTTATATGCTTTGGAGCAACCTCGTTGCCTCCAGTGGTCCAGAGCGTGATGTGCTGGATCTTGTACAAAACTCCAGCTCTGTGAGGGAAGGGAATGGCAGATTCAGAAATTTCTGCCATTTTCCCGCCATAGGGGCTCCAAATCATTTGAGGCACCCCTTCATCTTCCTCAAAGAACCTCTTCCACATCCCCTCTAAGCCACTTTTCCCGCCATAGGGGCTCCAAATCATTTGAGGCACCCCTTCATCTTCCTCAGGATAGGCTCCCTCACATAATCCGATTTGTTCTTGAAGAACATTTTGGTGTTGGAGCTCCTGTTGAGCAAGATTTCCAAGGGCGTTCTGATGGGAAACCCTGCAAAGTAGACGGCGGACTCAATCCAGCTCATCTCAGTGCAGTCCTGTCTTGTGACGTTTAGCTCCGGGAAGCTGCTTCTTATCACCTCGAGGAGTGAGTCGACTCTGCCAAGGTAAAGGGTGTTGAAACTGGCTTGCATCGTCCTCGTCCCGTTGGGGCCAGAGTTGGTGCTCTGCAAGGCCAGACTTATGAATAGGTCGTCGGGGAGCTTGTACGCGATGAGTTGCCACTGGTGCACGAGCTTTGTCGCATTTTGTTCCAACGTCCTCAGGATCGTGAACACGGTCACTGTTGACGGCACTGGGACCAGGTTGACTTTCCAGGACACTACCACGCCAAAGCTGCCGCCTCCTCCACCTCGGATTGCCCAGAAGAGATCTTCCCCCATCGATTCTCTATCTAGGAGCCGACCCTGGGCGTCAACCAACTGCGCATCCATTACATTATCAGTGGCAAGGCCATATTTGCGCAGCAGCGTGCCGTAGCCTCCACCGCTGAAGTGCCCACCAATGCCAACCGTGGGGCAAAGGCCAGCCGGGAAGCCTAGGGTTTTGCTCTTCTCAGCAATCCTATAGTAAAGCTCGCCGACTGTCACACCGGATTGGACCCAAGCAGTTTTGTCCTCCGCATCCACGGAGATCAATTGAAAATTCGCCATGTCGAGAATGACAAACGGGACTTTGGATAAATACGAAAGGCCTTCATAGTCGTGACCACCGCTTCGGGTCCTCATTTGGAGTCCGTACCGTCGGGAGCAGAGGATGGCGGCTTGGACATGGGAGATGTTGAGCGGCGTCATGATGTAATATGGTTTGGGAGCGAAAGGAGTTAGGAAGCGCAGGTTCTGTACGGTAATGTCCAAGACAAAAGAGTACGAAGAGTTGATTGGAGTATAGACTAGTTTAGAGATTGCAGATGCGGTTCTGGAGTGAAGCGAAAGGCATTGCAGGAAATCATCAGGAGTGCTGGTAGCAAAAGCTACCAAAGGAGCTGCAAAGAGAAGGAGACACGCCAACTGAGGGAGCAAAGTGAAGTTTGCCATCTTGATTTTGTTATTTTGTTCTCTTGAGCTTACATTCCCAACTCTATGAAGCGGGCCTATTTATAGTGCACACAGCGAAACTCTGAATTCCACACTTCACTTCCAATCCGTGATAATCGATCGGATTTTGCTAATATAACAGTTTTTAGGGTACTGTGACAATAACGGTATATTGTGAGTTACATATTCTTAGAGAAGTGAACCCCATAATAATTTATAATTTTTTGTTGCCAGAATATACTATTATTCTCATAGTATATGAAAACTGTCATCTAAGATAAATCCTAATTGAAATGGACAAAATAAGCTTAGTTTTCTCCACATGATGGCGTGCACGAAAGTTGGCACCATTTTAGGGTTTTGCTTTCTCATGTTCCCGGCCATTGAAGACTTTGAATTCCGTAGACAATCTCGCACATTGTTTTTAAAGATTATATTTGTTGTCGTGATTAAGACCTTTTTCAGATAATCTTGCACGTAGCTATCTTCCATAGAAATATGAACCAATGTCGAAACTTGGTTCTATCGTATGGTCTTAAAATTGATATGTTATGGGGCAACTTCTATTTGTGATTGATATAGATTTTCCTCCTTCTTGGTCAGAGTTTGCCTCTGCCTTTGAGCATAACCTGTCGACCGTACTTGTGGGACTCTTCAACATTCCGACAATTTCAATCTTGCCAAGCTGTTTCCGTTATCACATGAAGATGTTATCTAATGCAGTCTAAAGTAAATATAATGGGAAAATTACCAAAAAAATCATAAACCTATTATGATTGTGCCAATTCAATCCTAAACTTATTTTTTTGGCTAATTGAAATTTTTTTGCAATTGTATCAGTTCAGTCCATCTGGCTAAGTTTGGCGAGCCGGCACTAACGTGGTTGCTAGCTAGAAAGAGGGAGGAAGGAAAATAAATAAATAAATTCGGAAAAAAATATTTTTAAAAAAAATTGCTGGCATCGGTTGACGGCCACGTTAGTGCTAGCTAGCCAAATTTGGCTAAATGGACTGCACTGGTACAACTACAAAAGATTTAGGATTCAATTGACAAAAAAAAAATTTATAACTAAATCAGCACAATTATAATAAGATTTTTTTGGTAATTTTTCCTAAATATAATTATTGAACTTGTTCTGGTCAATTAATCAGGTGTTGCTCCACTGTTTTGACTTTTCTTTGAAGTGTACGTGGTGTATATTTAATATGGGCTGCTATTCAACATCTCGTTCGCTTAATGCTTCAGAAAATTCAAACATATTTGACCCTGATAACTAAATTACTTTTTGCAAAGTATATCACCAAGGATTCTTGTTGAACCTCTATCATTATGTCCCCGAGCATGACGCATGGTTGCGGGGTCTTTCATTTCTTTACGCTTCTTTTCTTGACTAAAAATCATATGATTCATGCCAAATCTTTACTAACTACAAACATGTGATGAAGAATATTCTATTAGATATCATTTAGATTTTGTAGGATCAAGTTTGGTTTATTATTTAAATATTATAACATATTTTTCTCTCTAACTTATTTCAGCAACCGTTGTAATGAACAAGTATACACCCTGAATTACTTAGTCAAGAGTAAATTAATGAAAGAAAGTAAATATAAGCTTTACAAATTGAGATGAGAAGTATGACTTAGATGTACTCATCCTTGATTAGGAAAATATTCTCATGGGAAAAATCAGTTGAATTTTGTTCCTCCGTAATTATTTGCATGAAATTTCGGGTATAGTTATCTGCCATAAAAATATAAACCAGAAGATAATGTCTTTAAAACACACTTCTCTCTTTCTGGGCAAAATTAACATCCGCCTCGGAACAAAATCTTGCCAAGTTATTTCGGTGAATATATTATTCGATTGATTGCTCTGGGAAATCACGTTATCCACGCACACGTATTACCCGTGCGTCCTATTTTCTCTCTCCTTTTTTTCCTTAATTACTTTTCTTTATATACAATAGGGACGAGTGTGGGAGCGAGACGACATATCTTGAAAAGTGTTTAAGAGATGCGGAATTAGCTTGGAAGAAGTTAAATACATCAGCACCAGTAAGGATAAGTCACAATCTTTTATCGAAATAGGTATGTTAACATTTACTTGCTTGATATCAATTTTAAGGCAGCTTGTTGCCTCATGTCTATCAAAGATGATTGGGTCTCTGGAATAAGAGATTAGGACATATTAATGCAAAGGAAATTCACAATATATTTTTGAAAGATCCTGTCCGTGATTTACCAAATATTAACTATAGCAAATGGGACTATTGCAATGCATGCACTCCAGGATATCTTGATTATCATAAGAGATTAGGCCATATCAATTCAAAGCTAATTATGCATCCTTTGATTATCAATAAAGTTCTAGTTTCTTTACATCCTTTTGCTAATGACAAAAGAGGGGAGAGTGATTGATGTGAAAATACATCGTGAAAATGTTTGGGGTGCACTAACATTTCACTTACACTTATCGTTTATCATTCGAATAGATAACATCAACACTAGTGGAGCATTATATGAGCTTTATGCTAATACTATCACCGTTTGCCTACGTTTATGATATTTAGCATATATGACTTTTTTTCACTCTTATTCTAAAAATATCACCTAGACTGCATCTCCAATTTCCTTGAATATCTTATGGAGATCATGTTATCTATTAACTAGGCATATCCTTTGAGAAAGATCAGCTAAACAAACCATTTACTTTTAATGCAACTTTATGAAAAATTAGCCTTCACATTTGTAGGAAAGTTTTGTCATTATCAAAATTATGGATATTGTTGAAGAAACGTCTCCAAAGTGATTTTGATGATTTTCAAACTATCATTTGATAATATTTACTATGTTATTTGCATACATTTTGTGACAAATATTTAAGACCATGTGATGACCATGGTGATCCAAATGGTAAAGATCACGATATGTCTTGATACGATTTTTCCATAACTTAAGATCAACTGATGTTGATGTTTGTATCAATGCTATATATTAGGTCGATTGGTATTGTGGCAAAAATGTTCATTAGTTAATGATAGTTGGGTTAGTAAAATTGCCATTGTGGAGTGGATGTGCACAACAACAAAAACCAGAAATAATAGAGAACAATATACTAGGTTGTTCCCCTCGGCCTCTGGATTCTGGTATGAGCAGCCCCCTTGATTCAAAAAGTCCTACCACAAAAACTAACGGCCACCAAGCATCAACCTATAAAGCGCAGGTAGTCCATTGTTGTCCTTATATACATATACTAATATGAATTTTGGTTTTGGAATGTTCGGGGTATGATGGACCTGGTTAGACAATCCGAGGTGAGGCATTTTGCACGTGCTAACAATCTTTGTTGTCTTGGACTGATGGAGACCAAGGTCTCGCCTCACCACTTTACTTCTATATCTTCAACGTTGATTTCTGGATGGTAGTGGATTGCCAATTATGAACACTCAAAGCGGGGCTGCATTCGGGTGGGTTGGAACCCGATTTTGGTGGAATTTACTGGTGTTATTATTACTGCCCAAATTATCCATGGTTTGTTAAAGGTTGTGCATACTAGGGAAACTCTTTATATATCGGCTGTTTATGGAGAGCACACCTTTGTTGCTTGTGGACCGCTTTGGAATGATATTACTCAACTGAGTGCTTCACTTAGGAATAGTCCTTGGATAGTAGCAGGTGACTTTAATGCTATCAAGGACTCCGCAGACCATCTGGGCAGCCTAGATAACTGGATTCCTTCTTTTAATGAGTTTCGGGAATGCTTATACAAAGCTAAATTGGATGACCTTCGCTATGTGGGATGTAGATTCACGTGGTCAACCTCATTTGGAGAGCAAAGGAAACAAAGGAAAATTGACCATGTCTTGGTCAATAGCAAATGGGTGTCCGATTTCTCGTACTTTGAAGCTACCTTCCTTGCCCCTAGTATCTCGAATGATACTCCGATGCTGGTAAGAGTATTGGCCCATTGACCCTACAGAAACCATTCAATCTACAATGGTTTCTCAAGTTTGGGATAGTCAAATATCAAGTACTCCTATGTTTAAGCTTTGTTCTAGGCTCAAACTTCTAAAATGCAGGTTCAAGCTACTCAACAAACAAGTATACTCGGATATTTCTCTCCAAGCTGCCGATGCTAAGAGGAACCTTTATGCTACTCAAGAAGCTCTTCATAGAGAGCCTTTGAACAGTGCTTTCGCAGAGGCTGAGCATGACCAAGCTAGGTGTTATTATGATCTTCGATCACTGGAAGAATCCTTCTTCAAACAAAAATCTAGGATTTGCTGGTTAAAAGAAGGTAACCATAACACTAGATTTTTTCACCAATTGGTCATACACCGACAATTACGCAACCGGATCATTTCGGTCATGGATCCTTCTGGCAACTTGGTTATAGACCCAAGGGAAGTCCAACAAGTGTTTGTCTCTTTTTTCCAGGATCTCCTGGCCCCAATGAACACATCCCCCTGGCCATCTACCTTGGAGGTCAAAGAAATGCTTAGACACACGCTGAATGATGATCAGGTTAGATCCTTGTCTATGCCTATTCTTCCTTAAGATGTTAGAGAAGCGATGTTTTCCTTGGCAGGGGGCAAAGCCCCGGTCCTGACGGATATAATTTAGACTTCTTCAAAAGGAATTGGGATAGAATAGGGCTCTCTGTAACAGAGGCCATTCTTGATTTCTTTAACACTGGGTAAATGTTACGGGAAATCAATTGTACAATCCTTGCACTGGTTCCCAAAATTCCAAATGCTTCTTCGGTTGTTGATTATCGCCCTATTCCATGCTGCAACACCATTTACAAATGCATCACTAAAATTCTTTCCAATAGAATTGCAGCGATTCTTCCTGATATCATAAGCCCGACTCAAACGGCTTTTGTCAAAGGTAGAAAGATTAGTGATAACATTCTCCTTGCGCAAGAGCTTTTTAGTGGTTTTCATTCAAACATATACTCTCCTAAGTGTGCAATTAAAGTTGACTTTCGAAAAGCCTATGACACTTTGGATTGGGATTTTCTAGAGACAACCCTTCAAGCATTTGGATCGGCTTATCATGGTATGTGTTCGCATACCAAAATTCTCTATTTCTCTGAATGGAGAACTACATGGTTTTTTCGCTAGTGGGCGTGAGCTAAGGCAAGGTGACATGATCTCCCCTTATCTCTTTACACTGGTGATGGAAGTATTCACAGGGATCCTGGAATCTTAGACACGGCGCCACGAATATCGGTATTATTAGAGATGCAAAACTTCACGTCTCTCACAGTTATTCTTTACTTTGCAGATGATGTGTTCATCTTCAGTGAAGCATAGTTACCCTCGGTCTCGTGTATGAAAGATGGGCTTAGTACATTCTCCCAGTGGAGTGGGTTAATTCCAAATGCTAGCAAGAGTGAAGTTTTCCTTTCCGGTGGCCTTGAGGAAACAAAGACCCAAATAGTGCAATTGTTGAACTTCAGAATTGGGTCACTTCCAGTCAAGTACTTGGGTGTCCCAATTATAACTAAAAGACTGAGCAAAGAGGACTACAATGCCCCGGTATGTCTCCTTATGGCTAGAGTTCAATCTTAGACTCATCGTTTTCTCTCATTTGCGGGCCATTTACAACTTATTAGAACTGTCTTGCATGCTACTCAAGTATACTAGGCATCCATTTTTTGGCTACCATCTTCAATAGTAGACAAAATCGAACAAATTTGTAGGCAATTCCTTTGGAAAGGTCCAGGTCTCGGTTCAGGAGGTGCTAAAGTATCATGGGATAATGTTTGCCTCCCAAAACAAGAAGGTGGTCTTGGGCTCAGGAGAATTTGGGATAGTAATAAAGCTACTGTGATAAAACATATATGGATCATTTTTACTAATAAGGAATCTTTATGGTGTAAATGGATCCATACTGCTCACTTTAAAAGAAAGAACTTCTTAATCACCTCAACTCCGACATTCTGCTCTTAGGCCTAGAGGAAAATCTTTGCACTGAGGGGGGATGTGATATGATTCTTCAGGTGGAAGATTGGAAATGATGAGTCTACATCCTTGTGGTTCGATCCATGGCTGGAAATGGGACCCCTTAATTCGGTTGTCACTAATGATTATATTTACCAATTGGGTCTTCCAAGAAATGCCGTGGTTGCCGATTTTCTCACTCAGGATGGCTAGGTCTTTCTTCAGAAGCTTCATTCTTGGCAAGTTACCATCCCTCCATTAAACCAGGTTCGTGATTCTTTCTCATGGGCACCACACCCCTCTGGCAAATTCTCAATTGCTTTAGCAAGGTCAGCTATCCAAAGACAAGCCGCATGAGTTACATGGGCCTCATTTGTTTGGAACAAGGCTCTTATTCCAAGACATCAATTTCTCCTATGGTTGATCTCTCGGAATCGGCTTCCCACCCAGGTTCTATTAATGTCTTATGGTAGAATTCCTTAGGTGTAGTGTGCCCTATGCAACCTAAGGCCTGATTCTATTGATCATTTATATTTTGATTGCCACGTCTCAAATTCCCTAGCTGCTTTTTGGGCTACCAAGTGTAATCTTTCTTGGAGAAATCAGTCTTGGTCAAAAAACCTCCGATAGGCTATCAATACTTTTGGTAATGGCTTCTACGTTGATATTGTTCAATTTTCCTTTGGAGCCCTTTGCAATGTGATTTGGAAGACCAAGAATGATCTTATCTTTCGGGCCACTAGCTTATCTATGCCATCCATGAAGCAACACCTTATTAAAGTGGTGGACAAAGCACTTTCTTTTTAATCTGTTGTAGCCTCCTCAAGAAACACAAGACTGCAACGTTGCTAGGGATTTGACCCTCATATTTTTGGCTTAGAGATGTGAGAGGGGTGGCTCTCTCCATTCTTGTATATTTTGTTTGGTTCTTAGTAACCTGTTGGGTTTCTGTTGCGAACTTGGCACCTCCCCCCCCACTCCAATGACGTGTTGTCCCATTGAGTGTGTGTTGGTGCCGGGTTTCTCCTCTTGTTCAATTGGTTGGTTGATATTCATATAATACTTATCCTTACCAAAAAAAGAATATGCTAGGTTGTCTAATAGGTATGTTAGAAGCTACAGTGAAAGGATAGTAGCAAATCTATTTTCAAGTAATCTACAACTGTTTGGAAAAAGAGGATTGTATGGATAGTCCTATCTTTGGATAGCAAGCCCAATGGTAACTCTAATAGCTCTTTGCTTCTTGAAACCACCTCCAACAAAAAGATTGAAAATGGGTATAAAAGAAAATATCTCTTAAGCCAAAAGAAAGACAAGTGTAAGTACAAAGACTAAAACTTTGTTACACGCTATAATCCAAGTGAAACACTCTCTTTCAACTATTTCTCTAAGAGTTTTATTCTTGCTCTCTTAGTAATTGTGCTAAAGATTAAGTGTACAAGAGTAAGAATAGTAGCTGAATCCTAATAGTGTAATTTATCATGTAATAGGATCAATGCTTGCCAATTGTGACTCATTGAGCTAATTACTAATGTAATCTAACCCGACTTGTAACTATTAGTCTAAGAAGTGGAAGTAGGCTTTGGAATAAAGCCAAACCACTATACATTTTTGTGTGCTATTGCTTTTCTCTCTCATTACTTCCACAAGCATAAAATCTAGTCACAAGCTTTAAAACATCACATTGACCAAATCTTTAAGTAGCATCAGCTAATTTCCATGAAATATTATCAAAGTTTTGAAATAACCTATTCAACCCCCTTTAAATTGTATTGTTAGCCACCAACATAGGTTGCTTCTTGGTACTCCATCAAACAAGATTATTGCTGAGAAAGACACAAAACACCGCTCAATAAGAAGCAAACCATGGGTAGATGCACCAGCTACATACATGAATTAAGGGTGTTGGCGATTAGGGTTGGGTTTCCACACTACCCAAATCAAATCGAACCATATGGAAGTGTGTGTATTTTGACCCAAACCAAGACCCAACCATTGGTTCGGTTTTTAAGTTCATCACATGAAACCCACTTTTGGTAACTCCTTTACTCTCTCTCCTCCTATCCTTTATCCATTCTTTGGAACCAAATAAGAAAAATTGAATCTCTTCAAACTAACCTCCTTCCTCTACTTTTTCTTCACAAAAGACAATGAGTTGTCCTCTCTCTCTCTCTCTCTCTCTCTCTCTCTCTCTCTCTCTCTCTCTCTCTCCCCTTCCCCTTTCGACCTCAAATAGGAACATATCCAACCTGTCAACGTAAGATCAACCCAAATTTGAAGGCAAGTCAAGCCCTAGATCTAGGGCTTAGTCAAGCTCCACAAGAGTGAGCATCAAATTGTTGTCGCCTATCATCCTTGTCGATGAGGGAAGGCTCTGGTTGTGCTACGCCTAGTGGGTGCACGTGAATAGAGAGACGCATTCAAGATCACTGTAGATAGAGACAAGCGAGGGGAGAGACAGTGGGGCAACAATGTTGTGCAAGGCCTGGAGGATTGGCGGCGAGACAAAGAGGGAGATGGAAATTATGATCAAGCTGCTAACTAGGATGGAGTCAAGAGCCATGTTCTTGGCAATGGAGATGCAAATGACAACAAGGAATGAGACACCCAAAGAAAACTTGTAGCACTGATAGGAGATTCACGATCTCTAAAGTGAGAGTGTATGGTTTGATGTGTTCGGTTTCGTTATTTTTAATACCCCTAACTATTACACACATTTGACAGCTAGAAGATGAGGTAATCCATGTTGATTGGTGAATTAACTAACCAAGTTCACAACAAAACTAATATTGGGCTTAGTCATGGATGCGTACTACAATGCACCAACCATTTGCTGATACAACGTTAGAAAAGCAAGAAGCTTACCAACGTTAGCTGACAACAAAGTCTTCAAAAGTGGGTAAACACAAGGCTTGAACTTAATGAGGTCAAACTTGCATAAAAAGCTATCAACATACTTGGCTGAAAATTAAAAAACAAATGAAGAAAGCACCATTAGAGCAATGATTAGCCTCACCAAGGAAATAGTGTAGTGGTCCCAAATTCTTCATAACAAATTCCTATGATAACCAAATTATTAAAGACTATAATAAATTAGGAGCATCAAGGGTGATAGGGATATTGTCAACATACAATGAAAGATATACAATGCCCCAAGAGGAAGCAGAGACGAATAGCAAACGATCAACCTTACTCGCAGTAAAGACCAAAGATAATAAAAGGCTACTTAAGTGATGAAACCATGCACGTGGAGCCTAGTTTAAGCCACAAATGGCTTTCCATAGACGACACTTTTCATTTGAGAACTCAAGATGAGAGAAATTGGGAGGTTAGTGTAGTAAACTTCGTCATAAAAGATGCAGTGTAAGAAAAAAATATTATTAACAAGTTGACGTATGACCCATCCTAAAGAAATCACAATAGAGAGAATAAATCAAATTGTAGTGGGTATAATGACCGAGTTAAATGTCTCATCACAATCCAGTCTAGCTTGTTGTTTATTAATAAGGCGATATATGAGGCATTTGATAATTCTATCAGATTTTCCTTTGACCTTATAAACCTGATTACAACCAACTAAGTTCTTAGAAGGATAAGGTGGAGCAAGATTCCAAGTATGGTCAGTGACCAAAGTGATAAATTCATTCACCATGGTTGCTTTCCAATGTTGATCAAGAATGGCCTTAGAGTGGCAAGTCATTGTCTCTTTGTAAAGAGAGAGAGAGAGAGAGAGAGAGAGAGAGAGAGAGAGAGACCTTAGAGTAGTAAGTCATTGTCTCTTCATAGAGAGAGAGAGAGAGATTAAATATTTTGCTAGGTTTAGAATTCTAGATTTGGAGTGGTCTGCATAAGATGAGTGGAGAGCTGAAATGGAAATGCACAAGTTGGAAAAGAGGGAGAGAAGATTTTTCAACTTCTGTTGAGGGAGGAATCAGTTCAAAGAGTAGACAGGTTGGAACAAAGAAAATTAGCTCAGAAGGAGGGGTAGTGGAGGGGGAAAACAAATAGAAGTAGGTTGGATAGGTTGAGAGGAGGAAAGAGGTAGGCTAGGATGTTGGGCTAAAGAAAATGAAAGAGACATTGAGATGGTTAAGCTGGATGACAAGAGATAGGGCAAGAGGGAGGGAGAAGGATGAATGGGCTTCTTGGAAGAAAGAAAAAGATAAGGGCTTGACTTGTAATAGTTGGTTACTGGACTAAGGGCCAAAGGATTTTATGAAAAGGTAAAATTCTCTATATTAAATAGAGCCCGATGACTAATTATTATACAACCGCTTGTTGATTAAAACAATGATAGTCTTTGTGCTTCGATGTGTACCAAAGAAATATACATGGAACAGAATAAGGTGCAAACTTCTAAGAGACACAAGACAAATGAAAAGGATAACAAACACAAAACATGAAGGAACGAGTAATCAAATGAGAACCCAAATAAACAATGGAAAGGAGAATATCATGGAGGACAAGAGTTGTAAACAACAGGTAAGAAGAGCATCAACCGAAAATAAAAGAGACACACGAGAACCAGTTAATAAGATCCAAGACATTTCAATTAAGGGTCTGTTTGGCAACTTGCCAATTTCTTTGTTTTTCGGTTCTTTTGTTCCCTGGAATAGAAAATGAATAGAAATATGTTTGGTAACGCTAACTGATTTTTCTATTCCCAGGAATAGAAAGTTGTTCCTAGGAATAAATTTGGAGTAGAAATGAGAAGTAGAAAAAACTAGCTTCTTATTTCTGGGAACAATTTCTAGAAACTATTTCTTGGGGACTTCTCACCCTTATAACACGTGGCTACCCACCCACCGCCGCCCGTCGCCACCGCCCGCCTGATCACACGCCACCGCCCGCTACTAGTCGCCGGCCGCTGGTGCCGCCGCCATCTTCGCCACTTGTCCCCAACCGCCCCCACCCGCTTGCCACTGGTCGACCGCCAATTGCCATCCTTCGCCATGTGGCCGGCGATCGACGGGCGGTGGGGGTCGCCACCGCGAGCGGCGGGCGGTGGGGGTCGGCGATCGGCGAGCGGTGGTGGCCAGTTGCCGCCCCGAGTCGCCGTCCGCACCCCACCGCTGTCAGGAAATAATGAAATAAAAAAAAATCGATACTAAACGCATTTCTATTCTTTTTCTATTCCGAGAACAAGAAATTTTTGTAATTACCAAACGCCCTATTTTACTAAGAAATTGTTCCAGAGAGTAGAAATAAAAAAGAACTATTTTTCAAAAGAAACTGTTCACAAAAGTAGAAATGTTACCAAACGCACCCTAAGTGTCTGAACTTGCAAAACCATTTTGAGACAGGGTGTTTGGACAAGAAAGACATGGAACAAATCAATAGTGTGTTCACCTTTGTCATCATATCATAAAAATTTATTTCTAGGACATTACTTAGATTGTTGATAAAACAACAAAGTGATGAAGGTGTGTTGGCACGTTAAATTTATTTTTCTTGGGAAAGACCCAAGAGAACTGAGAGTTGTTAGCAACGAATAACACAAAGTATTTAAAATTAGAATTAGATAAATTTTGACTAGTCTAAACATCAGCATAAATTACACCAAAAGAAAAAATGAGCGGCAACTAACAGATTTAAAAGGCAATCGATGAGATTTGTCAAGAAGAAAAGACTCACAAGATGGTGACTTGTAACTAGAATTGTAAGCATGACTCAAAACTTATTTAATAGAATGACCAAGATGAAAATGCTAGCACATGGGGAGGCGGAAGATGCCACGACAAGATGCAAGTGTAATGACCCCAATGAGTTAAAAATCATATTGAAACCATGAGATGAGTTAGCTTGGAAGAGAACTTTCCTACTTATTAATCCTTGAAAGAAAAGGATGAACCAATAAAATTAAAAGCATGGGAATTTGTACAACAAAGTTGAATAAATAAGAGAAGGTTGCAAGCAAAATTAGGGACATGATAGATAGGAAATGATAGTCGAGAACCAATGTGTAAAAAAGTTTTGCCAACTTTCTTAATAGGGTTATAACCGAGACTTTTGCCAAATTATGAAAGGGTTGTCACTAGCATGTATGCCAACGCTGCTACACTGCCAAGAAACCATTTGGGATAAGAAGTCTAACCAATCGAGAGAGCCAAGAAGGAATCTGACAAATTTACCATTTATTAATTGTTGTTAAATTTAATTTAATATCACAAAAAATCACAACTAGTACACCTGTGGCGAGTATAACAGTTTGAGATTTTTCGTGATATTAATCCTAAAAGTAATTTCAAATGAAAAATTAATATTCATTTTTCAATTTAACTAATCACTGAAATGTATTATTATTTTCTTGAAATTTTATTTTTTAAAACTATTTTACAAAAAAATTCAATTTTTTTAGAAGAAAACAAAATCACATGGATTTTTAACTAGAATAAAATTAGAAATTCAAGAATTTTGCTATATCCTACTCACTATCCATTAGTTTCTTGTATATTTTACCATCAAATTCCTGAGTTAGATGACACATTATAGTTGACAAGTGTACTAATTTGAAATTTTTATGATATTAACCCTAAAAATGATTTCAAATGAAAATTATATTCATTTTTTGATTTAGCCAATCACTCAAAGGTATTATTATTTTCTTCAAAACTTAGCTTTCAAAACTATTTTAAAAATTTCAATTTTTTTGCAAAGGAAACAAAGGTTTGCTATATCCTATCCACCTTCCATTTTCTATTAAATTAAATGATACATGACAATCAAGGGATGTCCGATTTGGGATTTTTCGGGATATTAATCCTAAAAGTAATTTCAAATGAAAAAAATTCATATTCATACTTCGATTTAGCTAATCACTAAAAGGTATTATTATTTTCTTGAAAATTTATTTTTTAAAGTATTTTAAAAAAAATGTCAATATTTTTACGAAGGAAACAAAGAAAGCTTGTTTGGTTGTTTAATTTCTAACCAAAATCGAATTTTTATATTCAGGGATTTTGTTGTATCATATCCATATGTAATACATATTTATATTTATATTTATTGAGTTTAATTAAATTTAAATATATAAATAAAAATAAGATTAAGTAAAAAATGAATTTGCTATTTTGAATTTTTGATATTAAATTCAAATATAATTTATATGGAAATATAATTTTAATTTTATTAATTTAAGAAGTTTACTAAAAATAATTTTCTTATTAAAGATATTAAAAATCCCATTTATCTTTTGGAATAATTTTCTTTCGAATGTCTCTTAAATTTGATTTTATTCTTCTTGGAAACAACAAATGTGAGATTAGATAAATTTGAGAAAAAAATAGTACCTAAAATCTCAAACTACGCCATTTCGGACAATTTTACTCCGAATTTTTTTTTCGTACCCATAAAAAACTCTAAATTATGCCACTTGAGACAAATTTACTCTAAACTTTTTCTTGTCCCGAAAAAAACTCCAAACCATGTCACTTGAAACACATTTACCATAAACTCTTTAACTGAAGAGTATTTTCGTCTTTTTCCTTTGTTTTTCTTCTTTTTTTCTCCCTCTTTCCTCTGTCATGACCGTTTGAAAGAAGCCGGCAAGGGCCATCCTTGCCAATGCTAGAGTCAGGCAAAAGCGACCCTTGCCATCAGTAGGCAAGGCGACCCTCACCCGACAATGGTGAACCTCACTCGAGTCGACAAGGGCATCCCTCGCTTGGCCCGACTCAAGTGAGGGACACCCGAGTCAATGAGGGATGCCCAAGTTGAGCGAGGGTCGCTTTGCCTGCTTAAGGCAAGGGCTGCCCTCACTTGACGCTAGGGAGGATTGCCTTCGCCCAACTCTGGCTCCGACAAGGGTGGCCCTTGGGCCATGGCAAAGGGAAGAGGCAGAAATAAAAAAAAAATGAAAAATGTGAAAATGTCCTTTAGTTAAAGAATTTAAAATAAATGTCTTAAGTGGCCTAGTTTGATTTTTTTGTATTGCAAAAAAAAGTATAAAGTAAATTTATCACAAAAATGGCATAGTTTGGAATTTTTAGTGGCATAAAAAAGTTTATGATAAAATTATCTCAGATGATATAATTTGAGATTTTTTATACATAAAAAAATTTCAAAATAAAATTGTCTCGGTAATATAATTTAAAATTTTTGGTGGTATTTCGCCTGAATTTTTATCCCCGACTGCTGCCAAACGCAGGATGTCTCCTCCGTTCCATTTCCCACTCTCCGACATCCGTACGAGACGCGGACGATGCCCTCCGGTGTCGCGCGCCATCTCAGTTCCTGTTCCGGATTGTTCGTCAGACTCAAGCCCGATGGGTCTTCAGGTTTATCCACTGCCCTGCGTCGCTCTGTCCGCTGTTCCAGGACGGAAAGCAAGGCACCAGGTACTTCTCCTGCCTCGGTATATCTCAGATATGCGTCGTCTACGAGAGGTGCAAGTACCTTCGGCGCTGCGAGTTCTGGCACTTACTGGGTTCTTTTCATGGCGTGAATTGATGCTGACATTGTAGTTACAGAGGCGAGACTGCAGCATTTTAAGGGTGGGGCTGCTGATATGGCGAAATTGAGAGAGTTGGAGCAGAAAGTGGAGCTTCTTGGTATTGACTGTGAGGATCCTAGCAGGCCCGGATTTTACAGCAACTTGTTTTGTCCGAAGGTTACTATTTCGCCATGCCCGCATTGTTTTCTTTTTAACGGTCGTAGCTTTCTAGAATTGC
This sequence comes from Angophora floribunda, assembly GCA_014182895.1. Lineage (NCBI taxonomy): Eukaryota > Viridiplantae > Streptophyta > Magnoliopsida > Myrtales > Myrtaceae > Angophora > Angophora floribunda. The sequence goes on from CM024708.1 coordinate 12,935,896, forward strand.
GCACTTATTAATCGAAGTCGGGGATGTTAACATGAGCACGTTAGTGCTCTGGTGTCTCTTTATGATTGAGGTTTCTAGTGGAATCCGGGTTTTTCTTCAATTTATGTTCAGCAATTTGTGTGTTGTAGTGCCAAGGGGGACAGAAAGTTGAGAGAAGTCTCTCTTTCCACATCGTCAGAAGCGGGTATGTTGTTTCTTTGAGTTTGATGTTTTCCGGCTGATATATTGTTGGGATTTTGATTCTGTACCTGTCTTGAAGGGAGTTCGCAATGTGGAGGTGTTTCCGAATGGAATGTGGATGGGCTGGTCAGGTAACGTGATTGTTCATGCTGGATTATCATGAGTTTGTGAAGCATTAATCTTAGTGTGATCATAGGAAATCTTAGCGAATCATGTGAAATCTTGGCATATCTATTGAGTACTTACCATGGCATCCTTATTTCATGAAATGTTTTGTTCAATCTTTTGGTTGTACTTAGTAGATTTAGGAAATAATATAGTTTTGAATTGTGTGTATATATATGTACATTTAGAATACAAGAAAAATTGAATCGGTTCACATTGGGATCTTCCATTTTGTGTTCTTTCTCAACCAACTAATAGGAGTGCTTGGAATAGGACCCAATAGTGACTTCTCATCTAGGCCTTTGCAGATAGTGATAAATCATATGATGGAGACTATGTAACCATGAAGGTCAGTTCTGCTGTACAGATGACAGAAGAGAGCCTAAGGTTGGAACCCTTGAGTGACAAGGTACACTCTTAAATTTTGATTTGGCATGGTCAATTAACTCATTTAATATTTGGGATTGTCTGTACAATCCTGTGTTTTGGTCTTCTGTAAATTATCACCAAACCTGCATTAGGGTACTTGTGCTTTGTGGCTTTTAAAAACTCGTCAGAAATGTCTGATGTGGCATCCAGCTGGCCATTGGACACCGCTGAATCTGAAGTAACATGCTTGGTTTCTGAGGTAGACAATACATCAGATTTCTAGATATTGAAACCCCAGTACATCTAAGAGTTAGGGCTCTGGTTTGTAAGACTTGCAGGGGAAGAGTTGGAGGTTGAATCTTTCACCTTTTCTTTGGGTTTGGGAAAGGTGACTAAATTGAATGGATGGATTAAAAATCTCATCAAAATGATTGTTGATAACATGCAAGCTTCAGACTTGTGAGAGCATACATCAGCTAGCCTTGATTTAGCTACCAATAACAATCATGATGTGCTCCAAATGCCAAATTTCTTTATCTGTTGTAAATTTTTATTGAAGAGCATGATTTGTTAATCGAAGTTATGAGCAAAATATCATTTATTCACACGGTAGGCGGACAACCCAATTTCTCATGAAAACAAAGTGGAAAACTCCTAGCCTTCATCACTTGCAATCAACAACCACAACAATGGAGTCTCTAATAATGATGGGTCATGGGTGTCAATTTACTTTTGGGGGTTTGACACTTCAGTTGTGAGGGCAAATTAATGAAGCCTCTCTCTCTCTCTCTCTCTCTCTCTCTCTCAGAAAAGTTCAATAGTGTTCAATTTTTGTTTGCTTTTATCTTTGGATGAGCCATGTTGGTTGTTTCTGACGAAGCTAGCCCAATATCATGTCCAACATTGCTTGCAAAGTTCATGAACAATAGATGCATAGAATTGGTGTTATACTGATCTACAGAGTACAAGGACTAAAAATGTCTGTTCTACAGTATATGTCAGTATATGCCTCATCAAAGTGTGATCAAGGGTTGCCGGTATGGTAATTTTGTTTAAGTAAATTATCACATGAAGAGTCGAAACTGTCTATATTTATGTCTAATTCTTGAGGACACTTTGTACGTTAGCTTTGACTGTTAACAAAATAAAAGTTTTTCGGCATGCAGCCCCATCGAAATGACTCCACAAGTTTGATTAGTGCTATCACCTTGAGAAATTTTATGTTTGCATGGACCCATGGGGGCACCCAAATGATAAAGAACCTCAGTCCTTAGTTTCATAGCCCTGAATTATATCCATGTAGACTTTGGATTTCATCCTAAAAATCAACGTCGGCTAATGATGGCTTTAACCACCTAACAATCAGTTGTAGCTCCCAAGTGATTAGAATGTAGAGTTGAGAATGGGAACAGTTTTTGCTCATTTTAAGGAAAGGTTGAGGTCAAGCCACTATTGATGAGGATACAAGCAACATAATCCACTGCATGATAGAGACTAGCATGCAAAAGGGTACCTGCATCTATAGGGTACATTGTACTGCTAATTTTTGGGTCAAATTGTGTTGTTTTCTTAATTTAATAACATGGTCAATGCATATTCATGGATTAGTTTTCAATGGATGTGAGCATATTTAAATGCTGATAACTTGATTTACTTTCCTCATTGTCTTCTGAGATTTTGACACATTGTGTTTGCATAGGGCTTACTTGTTGGTCTTACCAAAACTTTGACTTTTGTAGCTAGCTCAAAGTCCTTACCAATTGCTAGCATGCATCATAAACATTTTCCCAGCTGATAAATACTGTAAATATTGGTCAATGAGCATCTTTGTCACAAATAACAAACTTTTCTTTGTTCTTTGGTTTTTCCTTGTTTCGCTTTTGCAGCCATTGCTTATGTGTTTAAGCATTTATTATGTTCTCAGGATCAATTGGGTTCGTCCTTCTGTTTTTTTTTTTTGGTTGACCGAGGAACCGCCAGAGCTCACCCTTCGGGGTTGGTCCTTGTGTTTGTCTCTGATACTTGGGTATAATTTCCTTGTGATGAGGGCTATTTTTTTTTTTTTTTAATATTTTGCTCCCCTCAGATTATTGGGTACTTTGCGGAACGAAAAATATCTGAGGAAACTCTTCAAAGAAATGGAGTCAAACAACTATCAGGCAAACAGGTTTTCTATTTTAATTGCTTCTGCTATGATCTTCCAATGTGATTTGGGTTAGTCCAAATGTATCCAGAATTTTTCCTGTCAAAAGAGAAAAAAGTGGCTATTACCATCCATTATTTACTTATCTACTTGATTAATTATCTTTTACCATCCATTATGTACATATCTACTTGGTTAATTAGGATTTAATAGATGCTGTACTTGATAGAACATGCAACTTGTGGAGTTTACCTCTTACTTATGATGATGGAACAATGGACTTAAGATTGAGATGTTGAATCAGTGCTGACTTTGCTTAGATATACTGGTAGCGTTTTTATGGTATGGTAATCTCCTATGGTCTTGTTCACACTTTTTATAGCCCGTACTGATAATATAATCTTTAAGAAACTAGAAGATGACAGTTTTAATGTTTATTTCTGATCTTAATTGAGTATCAGATCAGACTAATGCCTTTGAAACTTTCTTCCAGAGTGCAATTTCTTTTCCTTACAAAAGGAAAGGACAACTTGTTGGTTGCAAGTATCGCACCGTGGACAAGAAATTTTGGCAGGTAGATTCTCTTGCCTTGGTGTTGTAGGGACATTTTGGTTAACATTAATAAAATTCCAGCATGCATCTTAAATATATTTTGCTATGTTGAACTGAAGCAGTGGGTTTGTTTATGGATACTAGTATAGGTCTTCTGAAGACCAAGAAGTAAATAATTGAAGAGTGAAATGGAAAATCATTGATGTCAACAGCATTTGTGAGATTTGATGCCACATATTTTATGTGGATAAAGTAAATCTTTACAGACTGAGCAAAATCTAGTCCTTGGTTGCATATGTTTTCCAATCAAGTCCTTTAACTTTTGTAACTTTTCTAATCAAGTTCTTATAGCTCCAAATCTGGTTAGCCGAAGCTGACGTAGATTATCTTTACCTGCATTTGTTAAAGAACCTACAAAATCATTTTTTGGGTACCTCCAAGAGGTGTATTCTGGTAGTTATCTGGTGTGCGTTGAAACCCATGGTTTTTTGTGTACTTGTCAAGGTGACATGACATGGATGTGCTATGGATGTTGGGCCCATAGTCAACAATTCAACTCAGTATCCACTCATACCATCTCTTCAGTTTATTTAGTAATGCTTCTGATTGAAATTATTTTTGGTTTAACAGTTTAATAGAAACTATCAAACATTTTTCATGAAATGCTAAAGCTTCTGAGAAAGTATGCATGTCTAATGTGTATATATTTCATGTATCGGTGCTGAAAGTCTTGTTTTATTTGAATATTGAAGCACTGGCTCAATGTTTAGTTTACTTAGTTGCTCAATTGTGTTTCTAGATGTAAAGGTCTGGCTGTATCGGTGCTGAAAGTCTTGTTTTATTTGAATATTGAAGCACTGGCTCAATGTTTAGTTTACTTAGTTGCTCAATTGTGTTTCTAGATGTAAAGGTCTGGACAAGCCAGAAATTAAGATGCTTACTAGCATCAGAAATCTGATTTCTAGTCCGAATTAAATGGTATTTCACATGTTTAGAACTCTATGTGGCCTTTACTAGAGACTAGACACATCTTTTCATCTGCATTGAGAAAATGTTCTTCATGTTTCAACTATGACCTTCCTGTCAATACCACATATCAGTTTTCTTCTGGTCATGCTTCATTATCTCAATTTAAGAGATTTCTGGAAGTTTCTTACAAGAGTTTTCTTTCTGCTATGAACTTTCAGGAGAAGGGTACTGAAAAAACATTATATGGACTAGATGACATATCAGAAGCAGATGAAATTGTCATTGTAAGTTTTTGTTACCCTTCTCTCTTTTCTCTCTCTATCTCTCTCTCTCTCTCATAGTACAATGTCGGTTCTAGGTCGAAGGTGAAATTGATAAGCTCTCATTGGAGGAAGCTGGCTTTATAAATTGTGCAAGTGTTCCTAGTGGCGCCCCAGGAAAAGTTTCCAAGAAAGGATTGCCTTCTCCAGACAAGGTTTGTTACTTGTTTTAGGTTCAATTTAAAGTTCACACTTTAACATGCTGAAACTTAGGTGTTTCCAGGTTCAACAACCCACCATCTCTTATCAAGTGAAAATCTCCTAATATTGGTTGTATGCTGGTGAGCCATTTGCTTTTTTTGGTAAACTAGGATTTCACAGACAGGAGGGTGAAAGTCTACTGAGGGTATAGCAAGGTTCCTTTGCCAAAACATAAAATCTGATAGTTGTCTACTGTAATGCTTTCTCCATAACCTGAGGAACATCAAATTTTCTTGAGTTAAGTTTCCATATCTTGCTTAATTTTTCAACCTTTTTCCAACTCTGGTGGGTTTCATCCATTACCTCTCTATTGCTAAGAAAGACACATGTGAAGCTGAGAGTTTTCATCATCTTGTTGTGTCTCTTCCTGGCTACTTTGAAAGTCTGCCAATAAATCTGCTTTCAAGAATTAGAAATATGAAAATGAAATATAAACTATCGTAGTTTCGGGGATTTTATAGAAAAAATTTCCTCCTTATTTCGGAAAGAAAATTGTTGGTGGCAAAGAGGCTTTTCCTTGGAATGCTTTGGAAAGTGAGAGTACTGACTAGAGTCTTGTATTTTGTGTGGGAGGCAACTTGGTAAAGTATTCTTACCCTAGACAACTTGCAGAAAAGAGGGATCGAGCTGGTCAGTAGCCCGAACCTCTTATGGCATTGGACTATATCACGTCATAGGAGGTTCTACTGAACAAGAATTATAGGATTGGTAGGGTCTGTTTTGCCTCAGTGTTTAGAAAAGGAATTGCTCAATCCCTCTTGCTGCTCCTCAGTTGATGCAGAAAGAGTGGAACAAGAGAACTCTTGAATGAGAGGAGATGCTTATTTTTGGTAATTTTGGAAAGTTGTTTGGAAGTTTTGCTCTTTTGGTATGGCGGAAACTTGCATGTGGACATAAATGGTTTAATTGACATTGTAGATGCTGTCTTGTAACTGAGCTTGTTTAGTTTTGAGCTCTTTTTGTATATGGGCTTTGCACTCCTTGGTGCCTTTGATTACAGACTTAGTCAATGCCATTTGCCATGTAGACTTTGACCAACAAAATTACTACATGGAAGTTGGTGAATATAATAAAGGAACAACTCCCATCAAATGGACAAGACTACACTATGGTCAATGTTGAGAATAGTAACATCAAGCGAGCAAATTACCATTTCTTTAAGCCATTGGGGCATTCACTTGCTGCAAACAAGAAAAGAAGGATTTCTTCAATTACTCTCTCCCTTTTTTGGTTGATACAGAAAGGGCAGAGTAAGAGAACCTTGGAAGAAGCAGAGCCTTACCTTTTTTTTATTTTTTGAAAATTGGCTTGAAGTCAGAAATGGGTTAAAGTTATAATCTTTCGGTATAGTTGTAACATGCATATGGATCTGAGCTTTGATTGACATAGTACATGTTTTGACTCGTTGCTCATTTAGTTTTTGGTTTTTAGTTCTTCTTGTATGGGTTTGTATCCACATGTTGCCCTCTAGTGGATTTGCTTTTACCTATCAAAAAAGAGTAAAATAAAATAGGAATTCCATTCATTCTTGTATTCACCCGTAACCCTTTCAATCATCTTCCTTGGATTGGCCATGTGATCAAAGCTAAAATTGTCAACACATTTCTTCAGCTAATGAGCACAATCCCAAGTGGTGTTTGACATTGAGTTTCATCCCATCACATCAAGAAGTCTGTTCTCTGTATTCCACTGTTTGTTATGTGAACAACAGATACTGCAAGGAAATTTCTGACATGATACCCATTAGAAATCTTTGCATCTGATGGCTTTGTTTCTTCTTTGGGTGGGGACAGCTTGTGTTAAGTTTAAATCTTTCTGGAGTATTTAGCTTCCACTAGTGCTTGTAACTACTCATCTTATCGTATCTATCTGATTCTTCAAATGGCCCATAGTTCCTTGCTGAAACTTTCATTACTTGCCTAGTTGCCGTACTAGTTCATTAACTAGTTGTAACTTAGGGACATCCAGTCCAGTGAATCAATTTTGAATCATGAAAATGGCAGTTGTCAGGTATGGGGGAAGGTTCCTCCAAACCATCTGCATGGTCTCTTTGGCAATGGGCTTTGTTGAAATGCCAATCTCACCTATCGCATCTCTCTTGCCTCAGCATGAGACCTTTTCAGTGAGCTTTTGCAGTGTGAAGCTTATATGAAGTGGATTAACGTGGTTTAACATCTTATATCAGGTTTGACTATGTTGACATGTCAAGGTCACCTATCACATCTCTCTTGTGATAGTGTGACTTCTGGGTTAACTTTGATAGTGTGAAGCTCATAGGAAGTAGGTTAATGTGGTCTCCATGTCTCATATCAGAAAAATTGCTGAAGCAAATCAATTGGTATTGTTTCACAATGATTGACATGCTAAAGAGTTGCAACGGTGGAATTTTCAAGGAGGCAGAGAACTGTTACTGTAACAGTAACTTTTGGTGGGTTTATAAGGGAGATGGAAGACCTTATGGCAGAAACTTCAGTGATTGAATGAAAAAATCCTTATGAAGCGTAAAAACTGTAGCTGTGTCGCATCAGATAATTGTGCGGCTTTACATCTGGAAGTGGTGATTTCTATTAGCTGCATTAGTTCTGATAGGTGGAGGCCATACAACTGTCGCAGTATGTATGAATGTGGTAATAAAATTCAGGGTGCCCCTATCAAAAATAAATGATTTTCTATTGTCAACATCAGTGTTGCCCTTTAATATCCTGCATTGCTACTAACTTTTGTTGTGCGTTTCATTTTGGAATTTGATTTTCATAATTAGTTAACCATTTGTTATTCATTCTGCCGTTTATGTGAATGTTGATAGGACACAGCTTATCAATACTTATGGAACTGCAAGGATTATTTGGATAAGGTGCGTAAACTCCGTGTGTGCTTACCAATGCATATTTTCAATTCTAAAAGATATCTTCATGTAATTCTTTCTGTTTTCTAAAACATCTCAGGCTTCTCGAATAATCCTGGCAACTGACAGTGATTCACCTGGTCAAGCTTTGGCAGAGGAGCTTGCAAAGCGCCTTGGAAAACAAAGGTCAAACTTGTTGGACGAATTACTTATGTTATTTATAATTCATATGGTCAACCTGGTCCTTTTTTTGGCATGGCCTGCAACCTTAGTTTGCATATTATACTTATCTGGCAGGTGGAATTCTATTGGCATTGTTTGTGTTAGTGCAAAACTCTTGAGGCTATTTACATGGTGAAGAGGCTTGAAATTGTCAGGGAAGATGAATTATCAATGTTATTAAAAAGGTGTCAATGTTTGAAAAATATAAGGCACTCTGTTGAATTATCTATCTTATTAAAAGGAAGAAAGCATTAAATGGGGCAGTTATCTAGTGAATAACAAGTGTGTGCAATATCTCAAAGTACATAGTAGTTACTAGTTATTGTGTTGTCTTCGAGCAAGCCTGGGCTTAAGACTTTAGGTTATCCATTTGTGACCAGAATTTTACAGTTTTTGGTTGTGGAAACCCCCTTTTTGTTCCAACTTTATTAGTTCTCATTTTCAACTGGAAAACTTACTCGTTTGTATTATGAATGCGTAGATGTTGGAAGGTAAATTGGCCGAAAAAGGATGACTTAAGTAGCTTCAACGATGCAAATGAGGTCTCTCTCTCTCTCTCTCTCTCTCTCTCTCTCATATTTGGGGCAAGGCCTACAAGTGAATTTTGTAGTACTGTTACTGTTTCATCTTTTCCTTATCAATTAACCAAGAGAAAGAGTAGCACATGTTGAAGAATGAGAGTTTACTGAATACTAGTTCTGTCAAGCACAAATCTTCCAAAAGTCTAGCAACTCTTAGAATCCTGAAACTTGGGTCATAAGCAACATAGTCCTTGCATGTCCTGTTATATCTAGTTAAATGTCACTTGCTATAAGCTACCACAGTAAAATAGCTTTTGGTTTGTCATCACTGATCAGATGCTTTGATCTTTGCGCAATGGAAGGAGTCAGTTGCGTTCCTTACAGGGTCTTAAAACCTTAAACATTCAGATTGTTAGCACATGGTGGGAATTGTTGTGAATCCAGAATGCCCGGCTTTTTTTCCCCCTCTAGTGTTTCGAGAAAATTTCCTCAGTCAAAATAATCGATGACTGATGAGACAGTTCAGTTTTAGTGATTAGGAAGCGTTTTTGGGCTTTTGCAGTTTGTCATGGCATCTTCTATAAACAGTTGCTGTGGTTTTTGTCTTCCATGCAACGATAATTCAATGTAGAATGCAAAACTTCTTTTGACGTGTTGTTTGAAAATTGTCGTGTGCTAGGTTCTCAAGCATTTAGGGCCCACTGCCCTCAGGGAAGCAATTGAACATGCAGAGTCAATGTCTCCCCAATCCTCCGAACCAAGTAACATCATGTAAATATCGGAGCGGAACATTCTACCGGAAGTTACAAAGTCTTCTCTAGTCTTTCCCCCGATAATGTGTTGCTACTCTCTGTGCCTATGATCTTTTGGATGCCATTTCATTTCAACTTTCATGCGTTAGACAATTCGCCAACAGACGTATTTCTACTCTTGGTCATCAAATGGTTTATGTACACATGTCATCTTTGTCATTTAGTTAGCTTATGACTGCATCTGGACAAAACTAAGAAATTTGTTCTAAAATCTTTAGGGAATATAAGTTTAGAGCCCGAATCCTTCATGAAAGGAAGGGACATATGCTGTAGAAGTTCTTGAAATTGTTGGATTGATGCAATCAAGTTTCTCTATCCTCTGTCCAAATTGATGGACAGAAAATGATGAGCTGGTCTTTTTTTTTTTTTTTTTGGATTCCTTGATCTCTCCTACATGAGAAAACTATCCACAAAGTCCTAAACATGTTACATTTTTGCAAAATTTTTGCAAATTAGTGTTAAACCTTTTAATTTTCGCAATTATGTCATAAATCTTTTAATGTTTTGTCAATTAGTCCATTCGATCAATCTGAGATGAAAATCACTAATGTGGATGCTGGTCATCTTATATAGCATGGTAAGTTCTGAGGTGGATAATTTTTAATAATATTTTAATATTGTTTTCCTTTCCTTTTCTTTTCTTTTCTTTGTTTTATTTTAACCGTAGCTGACAAGGTTTGCTGGGCCCTCCCACCCACTAGGCGAGGGGTGCAACCCATGCCCAGATGGCCACTAGGTGAGGGCTGTCCCTTGCTCACGATCAGCGGGGCTTCGTGGCTCCTTGCCCAAACCATCATAGTGGAGGGCAAGGCTGCCTTGCCCAAATCTACCAAGAGCATCCCAGCCCTCACTCGTGGTTGTTAAGGGCCCAACAATCCTTATTAGTCAGAGTTGTAAAAAAAAGAAAAACAAAGAAAAGAAGAAAAGGATAAGAAAAATAAAACTTAATAAAAATATTCGAATGAATGCTAATTGGACGAGCTTCGTCCATTGTAATCTCCCCAATTTTGCTAGCCTTTTTTCCCTTGGATGCGCTTTCACTTTGCAATCAGACAAAGAGGAATTTAGTTCGGAAAACTTATAAATTATTTTTTAAAGATTTTAAACTTTAACAACCCATGAAATAAATGGGGGCTATTAGAGGAGGACGACCTCAATGGGGACGAGGTTTGCTGCTTGCAATACAGTGCCGTTTATTTTGTAAGTTTTTTCCCTCGAGTGTGCAATCAAACAAACGAAGAAGGGGAGCAATTTTGGTTAAATTTTCAGCAAACACAAATAGATAATGCCATTATGGATTTATTTGCTTCAATTTGGGATAAATTGGTGTTGTTTTGCATATGTGAAAAGCATAGTAAAGCTCCCTGCCACAGAGAAGAAAGAAATAGTTAAAAAAAAAATTAGTCAATTTATCATTTGATTGCATCAATTTGATAAGTTTTAAAACTCAATTATACTTTTTGAATATTTTAAAATTCACTTTGTAAAAGTTTATGGATTCAAGTGTAGTTTCATAATAAATATGGGGACTTCTTATGCACTTTTCTCCAAAATAGATGAACCGAAATTGAATAAATTAAAGTGCGCTTGTGTAATTTAGTGATTGAATCCATCATAAAATATCCTGGGCTAACAATGCACGAACCATTTGTGTAACTTCTTCTAAATTACTCACTAACCAAAAGATGAGGGAAAAATTAACCGTCATATGGTCCTTTTTCAATTGATATTAGAAGCAAGAATGCAATGAAGTGAGGAAATGGATGGATACATGACTCACTTTTCACATCTATTTTCCGGGAAACAATCACAGGTTTTTTGCCAAATCCATCACACTGTCTCCAACCTAATCAGCAAGCAATTGCATCTAATCCTTTTCTCTCAACAGAATCATACCCTTTAAGTATACTCCATCGATTTTGTCATTAGGACAGTCAGATTTGCAGATGAAAATCATGATACCAGCCATGAACTACTGCTAGACAGTACGGTATGCTTTCCTCAGGTTGAATGTTGAGACATTTGTCGATTGCTCAAAGAGTAATAATCTATGCTGCATCGAGTACAAAATTTTGGACATTCGGATTATTTCACTATGGTGAGTTGATGATGCTTCATGAGCTAACTTTAACTATCTAGCATACTGAAATGTAACGTTATCAACTACTCCTTTAACATGCTTAAAAAATCACCTCCACGTTCGAGGACTCATATTCACTTGATTTTTCATGCTTACAGTTTCACTGATTGTCGGAATGTCAAATTAAACTTGTTTGCACAAATTTTATCTGCAAAAAGTTCCATGGAATGTAATTACCAGTTAGCGGGTCTAACCATAAAAGAAATTCCATACAATGAACAGAGAAAAATCATTATTGGTTGATATAACAACATATGAAGGATGAAAAAGTAGGAAGGTACCACCTGCAGTGGTGATACTACAACATCAAGTTGAAAATAGGTACCACCTGTAGTGGTGTTCTCCTCCAGGACGAGAAAACCACCAGGTTTGAGGCATGTCTCAAATATACTTTGGCTAAGATATGGGGTCATACATAAAAGCAACAAATGCACGACATTTCCTGTTGAATTGTTAGCCAGGAACTTCGAAGAAGCAGGAGGTAGCAAATCATTCACTGTCCGGTCCAAACTTTGCAGCTGATCATCACATTCACCCAAGGATAAGCTAACATTGCTTTTCTCCTAGTGATTCTCATGGTCAAGAATACCACTACCAGGAGGACTAGCCAGATCAGTTCTCTTGGCTCCCAGAATTCACACTTGAACATCTCTCATCCATGCAACTAAAAATGTAAGAACTTCTGATCCTTCCGACCTAGATTTTGAAGGCTACTCATCCCCTCAGCACCTTCATCAGAGCCAACCTGCCAAGACAAATTTTCCAAAAAACCACGCTTTACAGATACCCTAGAACTTTTCAATGTCCTCCGCCTTAGCTGGATAAGTATAAGACTCCTTTTGGGAAAGACTCAGTTTCACTTTCTCAGACCATCCCTTTTCTTCGTCAAAACTTGTTTCTGTGAACTTCACCACTTAAGTTCCTCTTATTTGTGCAGATTTCTCAACATATTTCCCCAGTGGCTATCATGTTCCAATATTGATGGAGTTCTAGGAGATTCAGAGTCACATGACATGGTATGGCCTCCATTCACCATTTGCTCACTTCAGGATAAAGCCTCATGGACAAAGAAAGCTGTAGAAGTATTAACTTCCAGAGCCAGCACCTTCAGTGACTTCGCTTTGCTTTATCTGTTAGTTTCTTAAGATCAAGAGTATGAGGCAACTTCAGCAAGCTCTGGAGAGAGGAAATAGAGTTCTCATCCACTAGCAGGGAAGATCTCGAGCAAAGTATCGTAGAAACAACAATGCCAGCAGTAAGTGCTTCCTGTGCTGAACTAAGGATCAAGAATCTTGAAGGTAGATCCTTAGTCATCTTCAGCAGTTGGGTATGCCCCAGGGTGCCCCGCCCCATTAGAGGTGAATTAGTGGTAAGGAAGCAGGGCACTGCAGGGTAAGTCCCTCACCAAGTCCCTCACCGCATGTTTCCCAAGTGCGCCTGGTGCCCATCCCTACTCAGCAAGGTGACTGTAGAGATATGCATCAACAGCAGAAAGCCTGGTACAAAGCAGCTGAAGCCTCAATTACAAGAGGCAGGCTAGAATTAGACCCGCATACAGGTGAGCATTCAAAGAAGTCTGCCATAGCTACCAGCCCCTCAACCCCACTTATCGACGCATCACTCACACAGTGGGCATCATGTTCTGTATACTTTATATAACAAAACACCAAGTTCACCTTTGGCCCCATAGGCATCGATCAATAATATAATCTTCTGTACTCTCATGATTAAACTCATTATTACTCTGCACCTTGGATGTATTTCCTCCAGAAATTCAGGTCTCCGAAGGTATCGAAGAACTTTTTGATATCAAAATTAGGGATAAGACCAGTTTTTTATGAAATGATAACTCATCAAACTTGTTGATGAAGTTCTCTTCGTGAAGCCCTCTTACCTAAGAGAGACATCCAATGTCCACATGAAGAACATTTGCCAACGGCACAAACAATTTTGCATCCCTGTCGGAGGAAAAAGTGAAATTCAAGGCCAATGCTAAATTTGATGAACTTCACATGCAAGAAATGCCAAGATTTTGTGCATTGTCAATGTAATTCAAGAAAGATGGCAGTAAAAGTGATAAGTGATCTATTCAATTAGAAAATGACATACAAAGGCCTTGCCTCACAAGCATTTAAATCCATCACCTCATGTTCACATTTATTATAGGCCCCCACATTCACAATGTGCAAGATGAATGCAAGATTAACTTGGAAGTGAATAATGAGATTAAACTAAAACATTCTGAAGACCCCAAAGAAGCACATTAGAGCTGTACCACTCAACGCTCAGTCATTCAAACAAATGAAGACTTTTATTGTAAATATTCCTTAGACATGACCTTTGCTTTGTCTTAATGCATGTCTAAGGCACCATAACAATTTTTTTTTTTTTTTCATTATGATAACCAACAAGCACAAGTGCAGGATCTGGCTACCCGGATGCCTATGGAACACCCTGCAGTTCCCCATGAACACCACAACAACATTGTCCTTAGCATGCAGGTGTCCAAAAGTAACTTCCATCCTTAGGATATAAGCGTGACAATCCTGAGCTACCATCTTCTTTAGGTCATAATTCCGAAAGCGGTGAACTCTATTGCTATCTTGTAATGGATAACACACAGCTTTTCACTAATGTGGGTATTTAAATTGCCTGGACACAAAAGCTACCTTATGATCAAATCAGGAATAAGCTACATTTACCCTGACTATGGTTGCATCGGAGGGACAGAAGCATTGCATGCTGCTAAGACCCTTATTAAATAAAGTGAATAAAAAACGATCGTCATTGTCTAATAAAACAAACACTTTACCTTATGTCCTACTTGTTAGTAAAATGGTTCTAAACCATAACACCCTAAATGCTAATTACTGTGATCCTCCTATTTATGCCTGCAAATGTCGCCCTTTTCAATCTTGAAAAGCAAACTATGGTCTAAATCCTTATTATTGTCTACTGATAAATCCTCAAACTTTCCCTATTCCCTTTGTTCATGCCCTTGGACCAGTCAGTACCTATAAAAGAGAAAATTTCATGGCTTCTTCAGCAAGAACAATTGATGATTGTTCATCATAAAGGATAAGCGTAGAATCTGAAAAAAGAACTGTTCTCAAGGGTGGTAAAATAACAATAACTATTTGCCGAGGAGAACAGCAACAAGACATGAATTAACCTGGTCCATCGTTAATCAGGTGAATCACTTCCAATTTTGAATATATGTGGATCAGAGAAGGTACCTTCACAAGCTTGGATATCTGAGAGCTGTAAGCACAATTAAGTTAAAAAAATTAACCCAAATCAAATTGTGAAAGTAGATCTAAAATTTTTCTCTGAAGGCTAAGATTCGACACTATTTGCATTTAAGAAACTTGCTTCCTATGGAGCAACAGGAAGCCTAACATAAACAAGCAAACAATCCTTGACTAAAATTAGTAGAGTTTTAAGAACATCAAAGATCTGAAAACAAATTCTATATCTTTTTAACAAGTTTTTCCTTGAATGCCGTCTTTAATTGATTGCCCCAAGGCTCTATAGAAAGAGAGAGGAAGTTATCAGTTCCTCTTGTTCAATCCCATTCAGAACTGTCACTTCACCCTTTCTCTGGTTCATCACATTATTGACTGATATCTCAGTTCTCGTCTTCTTCAATTTTTTGTAATTCTCAACTATATAGGTCTAAGTTGGTAGAGCATCTTGACCCAGCAAGGCTTCTAATCATAGAAAGAGATAATAATTAGTCAAGCACAAGCCAGAAAGCAGACAATCAACAATTGCACTGTTAAAAAGTACGCAAATATTCAAAACCAGTACATGCCACATGCAATTTTATAAATAACAATAAACACAGGATGCATATGATAAACAGACAACAAAAGGGACAAAAGAATAGAAAAGACTTGTCCGTCTATTAAAAAAGAAAAGAAAAAATGAAAGGAAACAACTAGCAATAAAAAAGAGAACTTTGGGAAGCATATGGCAATCTTGGGAGGCACCCAAACACATAACTGGAGCTGAAGATATGTCAACATCATAAGATCATGGAAAACAAATGCAGGGGCAGAAGACGTAAAGAGCAATGGCAACATAGACAAACCTGTTGAGAAAATGTTCATTGATCCTATGAAGCTATATCTGCTATTGATGCCTATAAGTGAGCCATCACGGATCAGAGAGAGCAAGCAATACTCAAGCAAATGATGTTGGAGCAAAATTAGTATTCTTCTGTATCAGCAAACAAAACCTTTCAGAAGCAGTTTGGCCTTTTCTACCTCACCACTTGAAAATAGTGAAGCAACCAGGGAATAGAAAGAGTCAAAGTCATTAAGCTTAGGTTTTGTCGTAATAATAGCATCCTCCATGTTCTTCACTTCCAATGGCCAAATTTCCAAACCATTATTACCAAGGGCTGTGATAGACCTTGCAACATCTGTTTTAAATCCCTCTCCCTCATTACGAATGTTTGGTTTTGGCGACTCATTAAGATCAGCATGGAATTTCTGAATAGGATAATACATATTGCCAATTTCATCGAGGAGAGTAATGGCTGCTTTTATATTCCCTTGCTCACATAAAAGTACAAGAAAACTGTGTGATTCCGTTTCAAACTCAGAGTCAACTTTGTCTATCAGCTCCACTATAGGCTGGGACTGAAGCATTTCTCTCAACACATTCCTTGCCTCTTCCATTCTTCCCTTGGCACTTAGACCTCTTAAAAGATACTGAAAACCCAACAGATCGGGTAAGATAGCTTTATTCTTGAACTCAGAAAAAAGGGTGAGAGCCCCTTCCATATCCCCACTTTGGCAAAAGCCATTAATCACAGCACTTACAGTGAATGCATCCACCTTAAGGCCTTTCATCTCCATTTCATGAAGAAGCTTCAATGCATTGTCCAACATACCAATCTTAGAATACCTATCAATTAATGAGTTGTAAACATGAGTACCAGGTTTGAGCCCCTTAAGGACCATTTTCTGGAAAAGTAGTTGAGCATCAATCAGAAATTGCTCTCTGCATAGAGCATCAATTAGCGTACCATATGTGATCTCAGATGGAACCAGACCAACTCTCTCTAGCGAATCACAGAGCCGAAATGCTTCCATTAATCGACCCTGGCGGCACAATCCATTAATGACTGAATTATAAGAGACAACGTTAAGGGCTATCCCCTTCTTCCTAATGAAAGAGCAAAGATCAAGTGCCTCATTTAGATATCCTCGCTTGCAGAGACCATTGACTATGATCGAATAATCAACCACATCCATAGGGACATGATCTATTGCATCCACAAGTAGCTTATATGCATCTAAAACTCTGTCATCCTGTATAAGTATCTTAAATACAGATTTAGTTAAAGTGACAGTTGACTTTCCCTCCTTCATCTTGTTGACAAATTGAAGGGCCCTGTCAACATCCTTCAAACTTAGATAACGTGCTATTGTTTTTCCAACTTTAGGGTCACCACTTCCATATTCCTTAATAAATTTACACAGAAGAGGCTCAATCATATCTTTCTTCCCATTTATAAGTCCTCTGAGCATTAAAAAGTAAGACTTGCTTGTAATGAGCGAGCCATTTCTCCTCATCAACATGTAAATCTCCATCGCGGAGTCTGAAAAACCTTTTTTGCACAAAAAGCAGATAGCTTCATTACATACCTTATCGTATATTTCCGAGGGCAGTTTCTCGATTCTGACAACCAAATTACAGACTCCATCTGCATTTTGGTCTCTAAAAGCTGCCTTAATCAATACCTTACAAATGCGTGTGTCTGCTGGCAAGTCCCCTTCAATAAGTTCAAGAAACACGTCAATGGCCATATCAATCATAGCTCCCTTGCACAGGCCATGGAGAATACAGTTGTAACATGCAACAGAAGAAATTGATGACTGCCTGAACTCATCAAACATCTCTAGCGCCTCATCTATTCTTCCTAGTTTACAGAATCCATCTATTAGTGTACAGTATGTAATTGAATCAGCAGTTAAATTCATATCCGCCATTCTCTTATAGAGTGCATGAGCATCTTCAAATGCTCCCACCATGAAAGACGCCCTAATTAGTATGTTGCACATGACAATGTCCATTGAAAATCCAGCTTCTTCGAACCTCCGCCTTACATCTAGTACTCCCTGGACATTTTTTTCTCCAATGTACCCATGCAACAAGGTACTGTATGTGACAACATCTCCCACAACTCCCTTGGAGAACTCATCTGCATCACATGTTCTCTCAAATTTGCACAATCCGTTCACGACAGTATTGTACGTAACAACACTCGGACTAATCCTCTTCTGATCCATGTCACTCAGCAAATTAAGAACAAGATCAAAATCACCTTTCCTACAAGCACCATCTATCAACGTTGCATACAAAAGTTCATCTGCAACCATCCCTATATCTTCAATCATCTTAAAGATGTTATATGCTTCTTCCAGTTTTCCTTTCCTGCAAAGTCCCAATATCACCACAGTGTAAGTAACTATGTTGGGTTTCAATCCTTCATTTCTCATCTTTGACAAAAATCCAACTGCCTTTTCTGCATTCTCTTCTCGAGAAAATCCCTCCATAAGGATGGTATAGCTAACGATATCCGCACCGATTCCTTTCTCTAACATTTCACTATTTTTCCTAAAAGCCTCCGTTACAAAACCTTCCTTGAGATACCCCGAGACCCAACAAGTAAAAAACACAACATCAAAAGCCAAACCCTCCTCCTCCATCGCACGAAATAAATTGCCAACCTCGTCGACCCTACCCAACTTACAAAGAGCATGTACAAGGGCAGTATAAGTGACTAGACTGGGACGCAAAGCCCCTGAAATCTTGGCCTTATCAAAGAACTCAACGCCAAGTTCCGGCTTTCCGATTCTGCAAAACCCAGCAATAACAGAACTACAAACGAAATTACCAAAAGGGTATCCGGTCTTCTCGTCCGCCATCAACTCCATGACCTCAATCGCTCTTCCCATCATCCCGCGAGAGCTAAACCCATGAATTAAAGAACAAACAGTGTAGGAAGACGGCAAGACGCGATACCCACTCAAGCAGTCACGAAAAACAGACAATGCTCTTTCCGGGTCCTCGCGATGGACGCAGTAGCCTTGAATTATAGAGTCCCAGATGCGGTTCTTGGCAAAATTCGGAGTCTTGGCCATCTGAGACCTCATGAATTGCTCCGCTTCTTCGAATTTGTGGAGTTCGAGGAGAGCCCGGGTGAAGATGGAGTGAGTGCGCGAGTCCGGATGGACGTTGTTCCATTCCAGCTGAGATAAGAGGTGAACGGCGCACTCGAATCGGTGGGACTGAGAGAGGAAGAGGAGGTGGAGGTTGAAGTGCTTGATGGTGGGGGTGAAGCCTCTCTTGAGAAGAGTCTGGACGGACGAGGCATTGCAAGGTCTCTTGTTGAAGCGAAAGGAAGAGAATGAACGTGAGAACATGATCGGGGACATGGAGAAAATCCAGGGAACGACGATGCTGCGGAGCTGCTTGCAGACACCATCAAGCTGACGGATTTGGTCGAGGGGACACGAGGAGCCCCTGGACACGAGTAACTAGTATAGATAATTGAGTCTCTAAAAATGGAAAAATTATGTAATGTGATTCTTTTAATTTAATTTAATATGATACTAAATGAAATGATAATATTAGATATTTTCATAAAAATTAAAAATAATATTAAATATGTAATTAAAGTTTAGAGATTATATTGAATAAATTAAAAATTTAGATAATGTAAAGTTAAAGTTTAGAGATTATAATAAATAAATTAAAAATGTGAAAATCACATTATTTATTAAGCTAAAATTTATGGATTATTTATATCATTATCCCTTACTAAATTTAAAAATCCCAAGATTTAAGAATCCAAATATTCGTATGTAGAAATTTTAGCAAGATCGTTGTTCCTGGATTTGCAATGAACCGTTAGGATAGTTCCAACCGGAAATTTCAACCACACTCGATGGTTCTTTTTCAGCAAAGGGACAATCTCTCTCTACAAATATCCACACCCAATCGCTGAGGCAAGTAAAGACGAATTTTGCAAGCTATTGAATCTATGCATTAAGTTTGTGAGTAAGATTGCATTTGGTTGGTGGGAACCTCTGAGCTTTCTTGAATTTGTGTTAAGTTCCATTTTTTTTTGAGTCCTGAAGATCACTCACCATCGATTGTCCCTATCGGCCTAAGATTTGAAGTATCATTGGAGATATTTTACTTTCCCCTGCTTCATAATAAACAACCGTGAATCGTGAATTGTAGTTTTATCTCGTCCCATTTACCAAATGAAAAGTTTGACTTCACCAGAAAATTCTCTCAATCGATGCTATTTTTGTTTGTGGACAAACATCCAAGTTTTCTTCATTGATTCAATCAATTATCGTCTAATTTGTGCTTTTCAGTACCTGAACACAATGGACTTCTTTATAAATCGAGTTTTTATATTCATGTCTTTATAGTACACATAATTTCTTCTGCGGGGGTCCGTGGGTGTAGACATATGAAGACAATGTGCGATTAATTTTAAAACAACGTATAGTGCCAATCAGCTTTTTTTATGCCGTTCAAAGATACCGAGGCTTTTTATATGGCAAATTGTATTCAAAGCCCAATGTTAATGTGTAGGCTTTTATTGGTACAATAAAGAAGGCATGGAAAATAGACTCATCCCAATGTGAGGCCTTAGAACCAGGTTACTTTACCTTTCTATTTAGTTCAATAGAGGAGAAAAGGAAAGTGTTAAAGGATGGACCATGGTCCTTTGCCGGCAACCTCTTAGTATTAAAAGAGGGGGATCCCACTATACCTTAACACTATTATGAATTCATGCATTATGCATTCTGGGTGCATATAATGGGTCTACCTAGAGCAAAACTTAATGATACTTTTGTGCACCAAATTGCCTCAAAGTTGGGAGTAGTTGAGGAATTAAAAGTTAAAGCTAAAACCTCCAATTCTAGGAAAATGGGCAAGGCAAAGGTTCGGCTAAACCTATCACAACCCCTACAAATAGGAACACTAATAAGTTTTGGCAGCAGAAAATGGTAGTTAGATTTCAAGTATGAACGACTCCCCCACTTCTGCTACTCATGTGGCAGAATATGGCACTACGCAAATTTCTGCCCATAAATACTTTATGAAGAATCTGGTCTCCCCCGGGACAAACCGGACGCTATGGATCATGGCTGAAGGCAGAAGTCCAAGAAACAAGTAAGTTCTAAAAGGCCTTTTATGGGGAGCTCGATCCTTCAGTTGCTGATGACGCTACTGAGTCACCCCAAACCCAAAATCTCACTGAGGAAAGTCCTAATACAACTGCTAAAGAACAAAATGAAATGGCTATTGTCTTAGCCAAACCTATTCATATTGAATATCTAGAACAAATGGAGGGCATACAACAGAATGCAAACAGCAAGGGGAAGAGGGTATCCCCACATCTTTTACTTTGCCATAATGAAACAGAGAGTGAGTTACTAGCAGGGCAATCCAAGAAAGAAAAAACCCCTTACAAGACCCCAGTGCACAAGAAACAAAAATGTGTCTGCCCATATGCGAAGAAAACTCTCACTGTATCAGCAATGAATGATGATCAACTCACGGATACCCCAATTCAGTTATGGGAAGATATCCAACCATGGGCTTTGGTGGCTAGCCCTAATAAGCCACCACAGAATCGATGAGAATATTGAGCTGGAACTGTCAAGGGTTGGGCACACCCTTGATAGTTCGTCATCTTAGAGCCTTAGTGGCTCAAGAAAGGCCCAACTTGGTTTTCTTGATAAAAACCAAGAATAAAGAACAAGTAGTGGAGGGGATTTGGCGAAGTCTAAAGTATACCTACTCTTTCCTCATCAAACCAATTGGACTAGCGGGTGGCTTAGCATTAATGTGGGATGAGGAGGTTAAAGTGGAGGTGCAATCTAGTGTGAGGGATTATATAGACATAACAAGCACAATTCACAGCAGTGGAGAAGTCATGAGAGAATCACATTTTTACATGCCTCTACAAACTTTCAAGAAAGACAGCAACTATGGCAAACGTTAAGTTCAACAGCTCTACATAATTCCCTTCCCTAATTATGTATGGGAGATTTCAACAAAGTTCTCTATCAATGGGAGAAAGCTGGGCGGCGAGAAGTGGACCAATATAGAGTTCAGGCATTTCAAGACTTCTTGAAAAATTGCTCTTTCATGGACATCAAAAGTAAGGGGTGTGCGTATACTTGGCCTAACAATAGGGAAGGACCTGATTTTGTTAAAAAGAGGCTAGACAGGGTAGTGTGTATTCTAGAATGGCGTGTAACTTTCATACATGCTGAGGCGTATGCTTTGCTAGCTATAGGGTCTGACCATATCCCTATCCTTATGTCCCTTGAGAAGAAAGATAGACCCAGGAAGAAGAGTTTTAAACTAGAGATTTTATGGATGGAAGATCCCACCTGTGAAGAGGTGATTAAAAACACATGGGCTGACGAACAAACACAGCAGGATTCAATAGTAAGAAAGTTGAAAAGGTGGTGGCAGCACTTAGCAAATGGAGTAGAGGCAAATTTCAGAATTCTCGCACACATATTGCTAACCTCAAAACAAGGCTCATGATGATTACTAATATAGCTGATGGGGAGCCGAATGGGGAGGAATATCAAAACATAGTCACAAAAATCGAAGAATTCTGGCGCCAAGAGGAAATGTACTGGGGTATGCGATCAATGATCAATTGGCTAAAATGGGGAGACCAAAACACCAAGTATTTCCATGCTACGACAATTCAACGACGGCAAAGAAACAAGATTTCTATGCTGAAAGTAGATGAGCAAACATGGTGTTGAGACCCAACAGCATTAACACAACATATAAAAGCCTTCTACCAGCATCTTTTTACCTTAGTGGGTGTTAGAAACTACCAGCCGGTTCTTGACCAATGTCCCCGAGTAGTTTCAGACGAAATGAATGTGGAGCTGATAAAGCAAGTCACAAAAGAGGAGGTTCAACAAGCAATTTTCCAGCTAGGTGCTACTAAAGCACCGAGACCAAATGGACTCCATGGCATGTTCTACCAAAAACGATGGTCAGTATTACATGAGGACCGATTCAGGATGGTCGACTCTTTCTTCAGCCAAGGAAGATTTGACCCAAAGCTTAATAAGACACTTATAGCCCTCATACCAAAAGTCACAAACCTAGAAGAGATCACCCAATTCAAACCTATCAGCTTATGCAATTTCAACTACAAAATCATTGCGAAAGTAATGGCCAACAGGTTGAAACCATGGCTACCTAGAATCATATCGATGGAACAAAGTGCCTTTGTGTGTGACCGATAAATCCAGGATAATATTCTCATTGTTCAGGAGGTGCTGCACCAAATATGTACTAGAAAAAGAAAGAGGAAATTCCAGGCAATTCGGAAACTTGACATGCAAAAGGCCTATGATAGGATTGAATGGGACTTTCTTTGCGATTACATGCTAACATTGGGATTTGATGAGAAATGGGCCCAATGGGTTAAATATTGCATAGCTACTGTTAGCTTCAGCATCTTGGTAAATGGGGAACCCTTCACGACTTTCAACCCTCCGAGAGGCATCAGACAATGTGATCCCCTTTCGCCCTATCTTTTCATTCTAGTGGCCAATGCCCTATCCTCTTTGCTGTGTAAGGTAGTAGAGGACGGAACTATCAAGAGAATACGGCTAAACCCAACTTGCCCAACCCTATCCCACCTTCTATTCGCTGATAATGCAATATTTTTCTTGAATGGTACTGTACGAGAAACTCAAAATCTAGTGGGTATCTTAAATCAATATTGATATGCCTCGGGACAGGCTGTTAACCTAAACAAATCAGGGCTTTTCTTAAGCAAAGAATGCACATAGCAGCTAAAGCAGAATATTTCAGCAGAGTTGATGATTCCCATTATTGAAAAAACAGGGAAATATCTTGGCATTCCATCTGATTGGGGGCAAACAAGAAAGCAAATGTTCAATTGGATCATCAATAGGGTTGAAAGCAAATTAGAAGGGTGGAAGGAGAAATTGATTTCTAAGGCCAGGAAAGAAATCCTTGTCAAAATAGTTGTTCAGGCGTTACCTCAGTACACCATGTCTATATTCAAAATTCCTATATCAATATGCAAGGCCATTGAAACAAAGATAGCATCCTTTTGGTGGAAACAACACACGATGAGGAGGGGCATCCACTGGAAAAAATGGAAAAACCTTAAAACAAGAAAAGATTGTGGAGGACTTGGATTCCGAGATTTAACTGACTTCAACAGGGCCATGCTAGGAAAGCAAGCTTGGAGAATACTCCAAACACCGAATGCATTATGGAGTAGAGTATTAAAAAGTATTTACTTTCCTCGAGGTGACTTCTGGACAGCACAAACAAAACAGAATTCTTATTGGGGCAAGAAAAGTCTATTGGTGGGGAGAGATGTCCTTGAACCACACACTCGGTGGACGGTAGGAGATGGACAGTGCATCAAAATCAGGGAGGATTAGTGGCTGCCCTCTAGATATATATTCTCATAGACTTGAGTTACAAACTTATGGCAAGTATGATATCCCACACACGGCTCTTCTGGCCTTAAAAAGGGACTGTCTGTTAGCCATCAAGTAACTTCTCAAGCCATGAGCTTAGATCATAGTAATCTTTAGAATATCGGAAATTCTGATGCACAGGATCCCCTAAGGGCAAGTGCAGAGCATACTCTAGGATTTTTCTCAATCATAGTGTTTGTTCAGAACTTTCGATCTGGACTAGAAGAAAATGAGAGTGTCTAGAAGATCATGTTGGGAGTAGAGTACACAACACACTTCTTATTTCACTCTCTGGTTTTTACAATGGTGGCTCCTTGCTCTTATATAAGCAAAGAAGGGTACATAAGACAAGAGCAGGCAGACTGGCCATGCTCGGACATAATTATGGGGGCAAACTAGCCACTTATGGGCTACATAACTAGGGAGTCCTAAAGAAATCCCGTGACATGCTATGAACAGTAGCCTCTTGCCTGGTGCTACAGTAAAAACAGATTAGATGAACAGTAAAAACAGATTGGATGAACAATGTACAGTGTTTTCGGGACGTCCGCTTATTTGTCTCTTCCGTCTCTAGCATTGTAGTCATAGTCTGAATCATCAGAGCTATGGTAAGCTATCTATTCCTTGAGTAGTGCGTCCTCATCCATATCGGATGGACTAGAGCCTCCGTCTTTTTCTCTTTTGAAGGCACGGATGAGATTCTCGATTTCTTCTGCCGACAAATCTGGTGGACGGGAGGAGCTAGCATTGAAAGAGCCAGGAAAAAGGGGCGTAATTTGGGGGTGTCTCCCCATGGATCTTGGGAAAGTGGTCCCCCCCAGGGATCATAGGGGGTGGAGGAGTCTGGATGGTTTTGTTGAAAGATCTGGAGGGCTTCTTGGATCTTGTCTCGCGTTGGATCCCAAGCATCGAGGTGGTCCCAGGAAACAGGGATCTGGCCGGATAGCCCTGCTTCTGGCGGGATGGTGCAATTTTCCTGACATAGGATTCTTTGGAGTTCTCTTGATGAAGATCGGCTGGTGGTGATAGAGTAAGGTAGTGTCTGGTGTATTTGTGCGGATTCTTGCAAAACCTGAGGCTTGTAACTTGACGTTCCTGCAACAGAAGGTTTGTCAGAGATCCATCCAGTGGGATGGCAATATGTCCATGGGCGGTGGAACAGGACAATAGTATGGCGCTCCGTTCGAGTCTTCCTTGACGATTCTGAATTTTGAAGAGTTCTTTCCAAGATCTTGAGTGGTTTGAACCATGCAAAAATGTCTAAGAGATATTTACTGGTTATGGTCACGTCCGCCGCGTCCTTGATGAAAACCCGCAAAATTTGTTGGAGGAAATTCAATGGCTATTGTGTACAGGTTGAACATGTACCAAAGTAACCATTTCATATCTTCGGGAAATGCATCATTAGGAGACCATCGGAGGGGATGGATGAATGGATATTGTGGATGGAGTCCATCTGGTCTGAGCATTAAGCCGCCATATTCACGAAAAATTCGGAACTGATATTCCCACATTAATTTCGGAAGTCTTTCTTTCAAGACATTATGTCGAATGGCCAGTGGAATCTCAGGAGGGTATTTAAGACTTGGCCAGCCACACTGCATGTCAATGGTGCGGTATGTTTCTGAGAGAGGCTCCTTCTTGACATACATGTGAATTGCTTGAATTGGTTCTTTTGGTCTGGATAAGAAGTCGGCTAGGACATTCTTAGTCCCTAGAATATGTTTGATTTCGAAGGAGTATTTAGAAAACCATTCAGCCCATCGGAGTAATTGTGGATGAGGGACTTGCTTTTGTTTAAACTTAAGCATCTGGGGAAATGAAGACATATCCATTTCAACAAGAAAATGGTGTCCAATGAGGTGGAATTCAAACTTCTTGATGTCGTATTTGACTGCAAGTATTTCCTTGAAAGTGGAATGGTAATGGATTTTTGCTTGAGAGAATCGACCACTTTTGTAGGCACAAATATGCCTGTTCCCATCAATTTCTTCAAAAAGAATGGCTGCCCAATATTTGTCGCTGGCATCAGTTTGGAGGATCCTTTTGCCAGTAGATGGGATCTTCAAGGGAGGAAGATGCTGTAGAAGTTGTTTAAGCTGGGAAACAGCTTGAGTTTGCTTGGGTCCCCATGGAGGAGGATTCTTTTTTAACATCTTTTGAAGAGGTCTGAGATATTTAGAAATATTGGGAATAAAATCTCGTAAGTAATTTACAATGCCAAGTAATTGCTGGACTTGTTTGGCATTCAAATCCGTCTCAGGAAATTTTTGGAGTTCTTCAGCAATATGGGGTTCAGGGCAATAAGTTCCTTCTTTCAAATGCATGCCAAGGAATTCAATTTCTGTTTGGGCAATAATCATTTTTTTCTGAGAAAGCATAATGCCATATCTTTTAACAATATCAGCAAATTGCGTCAAAAGTTGGCAATGAGATTTTTCATCAGGGCTGAACAAAAGAATGTCATCAATATAGATTTGAGAATTTGGAAGAATTGGTTCAAAGATTTTGCACATAGCCTTTTGGAAAAGGGAAGGTGCAGTTTTAAGACCAAAAGGAACAAATGTCCATTGAAAGTGTTGGTTTGAGATACAGAACCCTGTCTTGGAGTGCATGTCTTAATGGGTCAATTCCCAACTGCCAGAATCCTGCCTTAAGATCAAATTTTGAGTAGATCTTTGCTTGAGCAAGGCTAAGAAAGAGAGAATTTCGATGGAGCAATGGGAATTTATCATCCCGGAGGAACTCATTCAGAGGTTGATAATTAATTACTAACCTTATTTTTCCACGGTTTTGTTCAGCTCGCTTGTTGACATAAAATGCTTCACATGCCCATTGAGAGTCGAGATGGTTCAATGAGACCTTGTGCTAACATTACGCACATTCTTCTTTGTGCTAGTGCAAAGTGTTGTGGGCTCATTCCGAAATGACTTGCTCTCGTCGGATTAATGTCTTCATTCTTCTTGAATGGAAGTTTGACATAAAAAAGAGGGTTTTTCCATAAGGGCTGGGTGCAAGTCTGGGAAAACTGGGAATGTGACTCAGCGCAGGAGGAAAGTAGACTCTGGATGATTGGGTCAAACAAGACGGGTTCAAGTGCATAGAACCGTTTGGTTTCTACAAATTCCCTGAACTGATTTTTGAAACGTAAACCACGGGAAAGTATTCTAAGCTTGGGGAGTTGGGTCAAGATGTCCCAGCCAATGATAATATCTTTGTATGGGGATCTGGAACCAAGGACCCTGGTGGTGATAGAACACTGGGGAAATAATTGGATGGTAATTGGCTTACTACGATACTTGGTAGCAAATGTGTCACCGAAGCTGAATTGAAATACCAGTGTAGGGCTTCCAAAATTCTTACCTGGAAGAATCTTAGTGTATAGAATGGAAGAACTTGCTCCAGTATCAATGAGTGCCACCAAAGGGATTGGTTTATGATATTTGGACAAAATGATATAGATGGGGATGTATGGATGGTGTATTGGTTCAGTGGTGTGGATGTCATCAGGAGTATCAGGGAAGAAGGTGAAGACATCATTTTCGAGAATCCGAGGCCGAGTCGAGCTATATGTTTGGATAGCACGAGAGCATTTTTCGATGGTTGGTCGTCTAAGGAGAAGACAAATTCAATGTCAGAATCATCAAGTTGGATGCCAGTGCTCTTAGCGATTTTATCAATCAAATGGCTTCCACGACTCTTTGCCTTTGGACAATTTTTGGCAAAATGTCCTTTTTTGTTGCAAACATAACATCTATCTTTGCTTCGTTTTTTGGAGGAGCGATGATGGATTTTTCGCAAGAATTTCCATTTGCCTTTGCTTTTTCCTTTGCGTGTCTTCTTGAAGGAAAACTTTTTAAAGTCTCTTCTTTTTGCAGCCTGTACAAGAAGAATCGGTGCAATCCTTGGGACACTTAATCTTCAGACCGGGTTTAAAGCATGCCTTGTCAAGATGTCTGTTTTCTTTGAGGAAGCTTCGGAAGGCTTCTCTGCGGAGACAAAGTTCTTCTATGGCGATATGAATAGCCTATTGGATTTCACTAAGAGTAGCTTCTGTGATGCTTTTTTGTCGCTGTTGAAGGGTTTTTTTGCAGCTTGACTTAATTCTCTTGGGATGGATGCCAAGAAAATAGGCTTGAGATTCCAATCTGCACCAAGTAAATAAATAACTTGATCATGGCTTGGAAATGTCGGTCAAGGTCTTTGCGCCTTAATGAGCAACATTTTCGTTCGAAGAACTCCTTTCTTTTGAGCTCTTTGGAGTCTTCAGGTTTGCCGATGAAATACATGTGGATAATCTGGATAGCATTATCCAATGGGCGAGTTAAGAAGTACATCGATCTTGTTCGGAGCGGTATGCCACCAATCTTTAAGTGCTCCTCTAAAGCGGCGGTAAATTCCAGGAGAAAATCATAGGTCTTTGGTTCGAGATATGTGCTTGGTGGTGAGCCAAGCATGGAATTCTTGAGTCGATCGGGCCACTTATGATACGGAATGTCATCCAAGGTAAAGTAAACTTTGGAGGACGAGGCAGTGAAAGTCTGGGTTGTATCAGGTTGCTCTGGGTGGTGTATTTCAGGTTCAGAAAATACATCTTCGTCTTTGACACTATTTGCCATAAACAGATCTTCTTCCGAAGAGACTGATTTGGTAAAAACATCGAAATTGGATTCAGACGAAGTTTCAACCTGTTCAGCTGTGGATGGTTTGATGATAGCAATCGAAGGAATCTGCTGTCGAAGAAAAGTCTCAATGGGATTGGAAATGGTCAAGGTAGCAGGTGGGTTTCTGGGAGGGTGATCACCGGGTGGGTGTTCAGGTGTACCAGGAGGAGATGGTGATTCTGTAGGAGTGAAAGATTCATTTTGCTTTTGTTTAAGGTTGCGGAGCTTTTCTTGGAGAATCAAGAAATTGTTCTGAAGTGGAAGAGCAACTGAGCTAAGAACAGCAGCAAAAGAGGATGATGATTCTAGAGATGATTCTGGTTTGGGTGGTAAAGAAGGAGAGGGGGAAAATGGTGGATCAATTGGAGTGAAGGATTGCTGACTTTTGAGAATTTGAATTTTCCTTTTGAGCTTCTCAATTTCTGGCTTTTGGTCTTCCAAATAATGGCTAAGAGGTGCTTGCTTGGTTTCTAGCAGATGGAGCCTTTTCTGGAAGTCTTTCAGCATACGGCAAGATAAGTCAGTAGTCTTGTCTACCCGTTCAAGACGTGTAGCAACACTGCCCAAGAAGCTCATTTTGGGCCAAAGCATTTTCGGTTGCCAATTCAAGACAGTTTCGGCGAGAGAGGGCTGCTTCCGTTGTCCTTTGCATCAAGGCCAGTGGGGTTTGGTATCTTGGGGGAGTGCTGAAATCTTTGGTGAGGGTCAGAGAACTTTTCCAATGGAAGAAATTTCCGGGGATGAGTGGTGGTTTCGGATGATTCGGTGGCCTCAAGTGAAGGGAAGTCATTAGGGTGGAACATACATATGCTGGGTAAAACAGGAGGTGAAACTGGTTGGGATATGCAGGTGCTTGGTCTTGGTAGGTTTAGGGGACAGGAAGGATTCTTCTTTACCCATTTTTGAATGAGCTTGTAGAAAGGGGAAGTGATCATGGGTTTGGTTGGAGGTTGAGGAGGAGTGATTGGTTTGCAGGGAGGTGGAGGTGAGGTTACTTTAGGAGTTTTAGGTAGTCCATAAGAGACAATAAACTGGTATTTACCACCGTCTTCTCCTAGAGGTCCAACAGTTGGATCTCCGTCAAGATACCTTTGATAAATTGTATCTTTTTTCTTTTTCTTCTTTGAGGAAGAAGGTCTGTCATCTTCATCTTCAAGTTGTGTACAGGATGAACAAGCACAATCTAGATCCCAAAAGCAATGCCTAGCAGGGTCTTTAAACAGATGAATCGGTTGTCCCTGAGAATCAAAAGAGTGGACAAATCGTTTGTCATCTGGTTCGCTTGAAATGGTCGGCGGGGTCGGCGGGCGGGGTGTAAAAGGGAGGATGGTGGGGAAAATGGAGGAAGGTTCCTCTTTGGTTTTGTTAAACCCGATGGCAACATACCATCTTTTTCTGGTGAACGTGGTTCACTTGACTGGATCGGTTTGCAACTTTGGTGGAGTTTTTCATAGTTGGTTACCTAACTATTAGGGAGGAGCTTTACTAGCTCGCTTCGTGGGATCTGTCGAGGAACATGGATGCAAGATGTATGGTCATGATCAACAAATATAACAAGAGCGTCTTCAGAGTTTGGAATATTGAGATCAATGGCATGGTTTTGGACACGGTAGATCATTTGGTAATGTAAGGTAGCAGCGATAGATCCAGGAGTTTGAGAAGCTCCAGTGATTTGTAGCTGAACCTTAAGAGCAGTAAGCAGGTTGGGAAAAGCGTAAAACAAAGACAGTTCCGCATTCATGGTAGTCTGGATGGTGCCAACACAAGCTTGCTGATATTCCAAGAATCTGGTGTCTAGCAAGGCTATTCGAGCAGTAACCGGTAGGCCTTTCCGACCATGGAAGGTTAAGGCAAGGCGGATGGCTCCAAAATGGAGATGAGTATAGCCTTGTTGAATCCATTGAGTAGGAAACTCTGGTGGTATCTGGAGAGTGACAAACTGTTCTTGTTCAGTTGCCTGAATGGGATGCTGATCAAAGCTAGAGGACTGGACATACTCCTTTACAGTGCGAGGGGTATGCCTGATGAGGTGTCTAATGGATCGGAGAGGTGAAAATGATGGTAATTTTGCAAAAGCGGTATCAGGGTTCATCATGGGAAGTTGAGTTTCTGAGATCTTACTATCCTCAGTGAGGTAAGATACCTCATAAAGATAGCTTATCTTGGAACATGAGGATTTTCGAAGCTCGGGTGGAGGTTAAAGAGAGAGTAGAAGTATGAGAAATAGGAAAAGAGACAGAGGGCGAGTCTGAGGTTTCCATGGATTTCTTTGAATCATTTTAGTTTGGTCATAACTAAGTTCTGGTTCTAGAAGAGAAACTCTCATTCTAGCAAATTATCAGGACCCTCGTTTAGTGGCTGAATTTATTACTCAACACCCCCATGAATGGGACACAAACAAACTAAACAACCTATTTGCTGAAAGTGTTGTTCGGGAAATTTGAACTATTCCACTAAGCATGAGCCCTACGCACGACAAGATGAAATGGACAGCTAACCATTCAAGGAACTACACGGTAAAGAGTGGATATAACAGCATTCACAACAAGAATGAGGCCTTATTAGCAGACAATCCAACAACTTCCTATCAAGTACCTCAGAATTTGTGGACAAAGGTATGGCAACTCAAAATCAATCCCAAAATCAGAATATTTTTGTGAGCATTTGTAATAATGCCCTGCCTACCAAAGAAAATCTGTATAAATGGAAGGTAATACCTGATCCATTATGCCCACTATGTCGCAAAGCACCATAAACCACGGAGCACCTCTTCGTATTATGCAATTGGACAAAGAGTGTATGGTCAAAACCGAATCTACATGTTGATACCTCCCCATCCCATATCAATCGAATTGAAAATGGGTCCATGAAGTCCTTACCTCAACAAGGGAAACATCCACGAAGGCCTTCTTTGCCGGCACCCCGATCCGAACAAAGTTCTCCATCAAGCGCACACCATGTCAGAGCTGTATAAGCGTTGGACCCAGCAGCAAAAGAACAACACAAGGCAGAATCAAGAAGCAGAACAAAGCTGGACTCCACCGAAGCAAAATGAACTCAAACTTAACGTTGATTGCTCCTGGA
Organism: Angophora floribunda; assembly: GCA_014182895.1. Classification (NCBI taxonomy): domain Eukaryota; kingdom Viridiplantae; phylum Streptophyta; class Magnoliopsida; order Myrtales; family Myrtaceae; genus Angophora; species Angophora floribunda. The sequence continues at coordinate 12,967,625 of CM024708.1, forward strand.
ACAGTGACAAACTTACTGGATTTGTAGCTGGAATTTGCAAGAATGAAGCTGGGCAACTCGTTGATGACTTCGCTAAACCGATCCATGCTCCCTCGATGCAAATCGGAGAAACCCTAGTGGTAAGAAAGGGACTGCAATGGCTGAAGGAGAACAAGGAGCAACTGAAGTCCCGAACTGAAGTGTTCAGTTCCCCAAGAAGTGATGCACGTGAGCTCAAAGTCATCCTAACTACTGACAATCTCTCGATAGTCAAAGGGATATTGGGCTGTTAAGCCCCTTCCTGGATGGCCCAATCGATCATAGAAGATTGTCAAGCCTTGATGAACAAGTTGCCATGGGTCACGCTCTAGCATAGCCCACGTGAGGCGAACAAGGCAGCGGACTGGGCCGCAAAGGCTCACCGAGAAGGAGCCCTTCTAGAAACTTGGATATCTCAACCCCGTCACACTCTTTTAGCTATATTATGTATGGATTTTCCCCTTTTCACAAACTCCTTTATGAGTTCGTAATGAAAGGCTCGTATTACTGATCAAAAAAAAAAAAAAAGATACCGAGGCTTTGACCATGCAATAAAACTACAGTGAAACTTAAATAGACTCAAGAATCTAGTTGAGTAAAAATGGAAAAATTACCAAAATAATTCTAAACCTATTATAATTTTTCTAGTTTAGTTTTAAACATTTATTTTTACCAATTCAATCCTAAACATTTTATAATTGTGCCAATTCAATCTATCCGGCCAAATTTAACCGGCTTGCACTGAGTGGACCCCAATTGGTGCCAACAAATAATTTTTTCATAATATTTTATTTTTTTGAATTTTATATTAATTTTTTTCTTTCTTATTCTTACTCTTTTGGCTAGTGAGGTCTCCCCATCACAAGCAAGCACACCCTCACTGTCGCTAGGCGAGGCACACCCTCACCTAGATCTAACGAAAGTGAGCCTCATCATCATCGCCGTAGTGTTAGGCGAGTTGTGAGCCTCACCCAATGTCGCAATGGCGAGGGCGAGGGCAAGCTCATCTAGCTAGAGAACATACATGCTCAAAATGGGTATCGTTGGGATGCAATGGTGGCCATCATGTGAGCTAATCGAGGGGAAGCCAAGACGGTGAGGGTGAGCTTGCCCAGCACCACAACAATGAGGGCAAGGGCAAGCTTGCCTGCAATGGCAAGGCCTTGCTAGTGGTTAGTGAAGGGAAGAAGAAGAAAAAAAAAAAAAAAAAAAAATTAATAAAAAATTTGAATAAAATAAAATATTATTAAAAAAATTATCTGCCGGCATCCACGTCAACGTCGGCCAATCAAATTTGGCATGATGGACTGAATGGCATAATTGCAAAAGGTTTAGGACTATGTTGACAAAAAAAAAATTATGATTGAATAGGAAAAATTGCAAAGCAATAGGATTAAAACCATTTTGGTAATTTTTCCAAGTAAAAATATTACATACGCCAGTCTCCCGAGGCCATCAAGACGTAAAATAGCCTTTGATTTAATTTTTGATTGAGTGGGCATTTTCTTCAGATTTTTGGTTTACTTTTAGGTATGTCGATTACTGTTAAATTAACATACAGCAGTCATAACAGACGGTAAATTGTTTTCATTGGCTAGAATTGCAAAGAAAGGATACAAAGATGGCAGCCTATTGAGCAGAAAAATATGTTTGATGCACCTTCGATTAATACGTTGAAAACCAATGTGACAGCAACCGAGCAAAATGGGCAGAGATCACACTCATTCAATCGCTCAACGTACAACACATGCAAAGAATGGATAGCGCCTCACAGGATTCCGAGCGTCGTCCAGGTGACCCCAAGAACCATCCACCCGACCTCTGATATCGATGTCCATGAAGTAATCCCTCATTTGATGATGCCGGGCCTATTGGCTTGTGCTTTGGCTCTGGTATTGTGAACTCGTTTAGGCGCATCGGGGGTTAAAGCATACATCTTCACAGCAAATAATTCCTCAGGTAATCCCTTTTGGTCCTGTAACGGTTCAATAGATTCAGGCAGTAGTCGTAAGGGAACGGACAATAATATACATGGAACACCCAGCTCCATGAAATATGCTCAGGCTACATAACAGAGAGAACCAGTAGAATTCTTCAAGATGTTAGAAGATATTTCAAATGGTAAAGTTGTGTAAAGAAATCGCAAATTCGCCGCTTCCTAAAAATCTCTCTTTCCAGATTAAGTTCAAGTACATACAAATGCTGATTCAAATGACATCCTTTCCTCCAATATAAGGTTTAGAGGGTCTCAGTGTGTAGGAATGCTGTTATGAGCCTAACGAATACCAGAATTCATCCATCTCATGCTCAGCAATGCATTAGCTATCCCCAGCTGATGAATTTCCAAAAAGCTTTTGCAAAGTCTTAAATATTGTTGCAGAAAATCAGGTGGCAGGTAATACATTTTTTACTATTCACATTTGCAGAAACAATGATGCTTATTACTCAGTGATACAAAGATGCTTGTTATCTAGGATTTTATCAAAAGAAACATAGATTAGGTATGTATTAGGAGGACTGAAACCTTTGATTTGAAGATATGCAATCCACACCGGTGAAAGAGCTCCTTAAAGTACGTATCGGACCTAGTGATGCTTCGATCTTCCTTGTCTAATACAAATGCTGCATACAGAAAAGTCTGGCTCATGAATCTCGAATATTATTGGGCAAATAAGTAGAAAAAAATTTGATGTGAACCAACATCAGGCTATTTATTTAAAGAATCCTCAAATAATTCTTCTTTTGTATTTTGTAGGAATCCATAGATCCTCTTTGAACGAAACTTATAGCCAAAGCAATTATTTTTCTCTACCCCCAAGCAATTGCGTCTTCTTTTTTGTTGTCATAAAACAAAATCGTATGATATGAATTAACTTTCTCTTAACAGAACCATACCTTCTCTTGAACACCTGTTAGATATGAATTGACTTTCCCTATCATTAATTTTTTCACTAATATATATTAACCTCACACATCAAAATCGAATGACATTGATGATGTAGTACAGGTAGACACCATGCTCTTCTCAAGTATCATAAATGTTGAGACATTCATGGATACTAGAATGAGTTATAGCCTGGTATACCAAAATAATCTGTCGAGTACAATATTTTAGACATTAAGATATTAATGCGCTTGGGAGGTAGTAAAAAACCTCAGTCTAATGTGCTGTCCTGAACTACTTTTAACTCTCTAGCTTACCTATTGGAATGCATCAACAACTCTTTCAACATGCTTGAACTTCAGCTCCATGTTCAGAACTAATGACCACCAATTATACACTTGATTTTTCATTAAGAGACCCAATTTTTCAAATAAGGCTTCCCCTTATTCTAGTTTAAATGATTCAAAATGTACCATTTCATAGATTATCATGAATGCCAAATTAAGCTTGTTTCTGCAATATCATAGTAACTGACTCTGAAAGTCTGGAAAATGTGGAAAGGGTCATCATTATCATTTAATAAAATGTTGAATACTTATACATCAGCTCCACTCATAACAAACTTCTAATGACCCAAGATACAAATACTTTACGGATGATTGACCCAAGATGCAAATATGGCATTAGTTCCAGCAAGACCATCCTGAGCCTGATTCAGCACATGCATATATCAACTTCTGTAATCTTTGTCACAAACTCCATGATTTAAACATATGAACAAACAAAAGTAAGCTTACTAGAATAGCATATCACTTAAAGTTTTCCTTTTATGACTGGTTCCTGTCCTTAGATTGTTGCCTTTTCTAGAAAGATAAGGTTGGGATGTTGGAATTAACCGTAGCCAAGGAACATAAGAAGAATGAACTTTATAAAAGTATCATCTTATTATCGGGTCTACCCATAAACAGATTTGTCCTTGTAAGAGAGAAGAAAAATCCATCGTCACTGAGAGTAGCGTATGAAAAATGAAATAAGTACCACTTCTAGCAATGTTCTCCTTCAGGACGAAAAGCCCACCAGGTTTGAGGCCAGCCTGAAATATATTTTGCTGAAGACATAAGTCATACATAGAAGCAAAGTTGCAGAAAGGAAAATCCAAAGACACTCCATAAAAACGTGTCGCCACTTATCAGGTACCCATATACCATTTCAAGGAAAATTAATCTGGTTAGATATTCTAGAAAATAAGGCTATTTGTATTAATTGATAACTAATAATGCCAATACAACAGCAGATGGCTAAAATGATCATGAAAAGTATATAAATATGAAGTCACAAATGCCTTAGAATAACCTAACAGAAGAAAAAAAGGTCTTAAAGTGATAATCAATAGACCAGCTTCTGCAGGTAAAAGTTCAGATTAAAGCACAGATGCCAGAAATCTAACATTGGTGAAGAATCAATGTCAACTAGAATTTCTTGCTACAGATTCCATTAACTATAGCAATTTGAGTCATTTTATGATCAATTATGGGAGGGATTTGGAATTATCTTGATCTAAGGGTAGCAAGTAAGTGCCAGGGGAAAACCACGGATGAAACATATAACAAATCAAGAGAATAAGTCCTTTGCTTTACTTTAGTCTTATCTCTTCTTTCCTCAACTTCTCATTCTTAATCGCATCTTTTCTTCTCCTTTTTTTATCTATTCCTTTCTCAGTGCCTTTGCATTTATTAAAAAGAAGGCCACGTCAAACAATTTTTAACAGCATCATCATATTAGCAAATCCGTTACCTGACCGGTGCAAGGACGGATGGTGTACAGGAACCCTTTTGAATTTTGAGCAAAGGTATAGGGACCAATAGTGCCATTTCACCAAATAAATACTCCTTCCAGGAATAATAACTAACAAACAAAAAATTCATAAAATTTATGCTAGAAACACCTGACACCAACGGCAACCCCTGAAGCTCATCAGACCTTTTGAGCAGCACTCCAACCTCCAAGGAATTTTCACAATAATAGCAGCCAATTGTCTTTTACAACAACAGCTGAACCTCAGAAAGACAACTGCTACAGAAATGATAGCAGAAACTATACTGTCCTAGGCCCATCTCCAGTTAGAACTCCAATATACATCAATATTAAATTAACGATTTTGATCATGCATCACATTTCTAGGTTACTTAGAACATGAAGCAGTTTTGCACTGTTTTCTTGAGGGGACAATAGCTGACTTACCTTGGCTCTCATAAAGAAAGATACAAAGTCATCATCAGCAAGATGGCCAATGCACCACTGAATCCATATGACATCATATCGTCCTACATCAGGGGTGAATTCCTAAAACATAAACAAATGAATTTCAACATGAAACAAGTACACCACTTACATAATAGTTGTACAAGCAAAAGTATAGCAATCCTGAGGGACAAATCAAACATTTCTAGAAGACATTATATACATGCATTTGCAAATCTGCAAGCAAACAGGCACCCTGTGGATCAAATTTAAGGCAACTAGTCAATTATCCCAGTTTAAAATCCTTGAGAGGTCTATAATTTCATGTATATGAAACCTATAACCCAGATAACTTTTTTTCTCCTTTGAATGAAAAATTACATAAAATATTTTATATTTGTGTAAGAAAAACCAAGGCGGTACCATGTCAATGCAAAGTTATAATGTCTGCTATTGTGTTGATGCTAACCCTAGTCTGTAGTTATTCCCTGATAAACAGAATGACCCTACAATCAGTATAACATTTAATATAGTCCTAAAATTCTAAAGACCTTATTATGGAGTCATACATATTTGTAGTCTACAATGTGAGGCCCGATTAGGTACATTTTGGATCTGTCCAAATATAACTCACCTGAAGGGGGACACAGAAGAAATTGGTGGCCTTGTTCTCAATTGCTGTACCGCTTTCAGGAACCAAACTTTCACGGGCAGCTTCTAGGAAGTGTGATACAGGCTCAAGGAGATCAACCTACGTCCCAAACAAAAAGAAAGGAAAAACAATATTTGAAGAGCTAACACTTCTCTCAATCAACAAGTTTCAATTAGGCCCAACAAAACATCAAATGTTGTGGCAAACACTAAAAACAAGGCTTTGCAATGAATATGTTAACTACTGAGCAGCAGAGAGCAATCTTCTGTTTTGGCACCCCAGAAAACAGTCATTAAAAATCAAGTTATGTAGTTGTAGAAGTACAGTTGACATCAACCTACAAGAAAGGAAAGGACAAGATAGATTTTTCCCTAGATATGAAACAAAAATGGCCATTGATGTGTCAGGATTACAGTTGAAGTAATGAAAGACTAGGAGGTCAAAGAAAAAGACAACGACCTCAGATGCTGCCATTGCCAGATCTAAATATAGGCCTGGACTCCTTAAACAAGTATCACATTCAACCCAACTGCTAAAAATGACAATTGCGAGACATTCCCTGATATTTTGTTCTTCAAGTAAGAGGAAATAATGACGCCGAGTTTACAGTCTTACAAGTCATTTTGTGGCTAGAGCTAAAGCAAGTTGCTGGCAAGAGCAACAAAGAATATACAACTTTACCTCACTGAAGAACCTGATTAAAAGATTCTTGGTGACTCTTCCAATGCCAGAACCACAATCTGCAAGAGTTGTCCGTATTGGTGAAGAGTTTCTGAAAAGAGAAACTAGCTGACTGGTACTTTTGAATAGTCAAATCCATGAATTAACAAAAACTGAAACAAACGTAAGATATTGTAATTATATAGACTTATGTCAAGATAAGCATAACACAACAAATATGTCACCGATTGACTCTCCATACATGGTAATAGAAGCACTCCAGATGTTATAGACAAGACATGGATTAGTTAGTCATAGTTAACATCTAGTGGCTGCGGAATCATGTATTTTACAAAGTTGCACATGATTAAGAGAAAAGTCATATTGTGCCACAAGATTTGCCGCTAGGATCCACAGTCATACAAAGCCAAAGTGGATTATCTGGAGCTTTGAAAGAGTTTAAGGGGGCAGAAGAAGGCTTTTTCATCAAAGAATGTTAGACATAAGCTGTTTAATAGCATACTTTCTGATCTTCCATTTGACTTCCTCTCTTTGTTTACAATCCCTCCCTCAGTGGCAAAAAGACTGGAAAACATACAGACAAAGTTGCCTTAATCTGACACTTCGTCTGTCTAATTGGAATATTTTAAAACAAACAATTTCTAATGGAGGCCTCTCAGTAAAGTGGCAGGGGTGGGATGTGGATGACTTCCATAGCAGAACATTATTAGAGAGGAAAATGGTAGGAAAACCCCATCAGGGGATGACAGACGGTCGCAAGACACTGTGTTCAGAAATTTATTTCCTGGTCTTTCTACATAAGTGTGGAGCAAAATAGCTATGGTGCTGATTACTGGAAGGCTTACAATGGAGAAGTGGCATGGGGATTAGGAAGTTGACTTCTTACACGTGGCTCAAGGTTGGGAGCTTGAAGCTTTCTCGAACTATTTTGAGCTGTTGTATAGAATGACACTAGATAAGGGGGAGAACAATCGTCCACCCTGAAATTATTCTACTACTGGAACTTCTCTGAAATCAAACTACTCTAGTCTCATCTCTGCTCGGATGCAAGTGCAAATGAACATGATCTTCCTTTGGGAATCTATTTGCAAAGTCAAGGTTCCTTGAGAGTTTCCTTTCTCTCTTGGGGAATGGGGAGACTTATTCTCACTTTGGACAACAATCTTTAAAAAAAAAAAACAATAAAGGAATAACACTGGTATGAATAGATTGATAAGAAAAGAGAGAGTGTGATTCTAATAATTGCTATATTGCAACTGGACATGACATGTTTGAACTATGTGTTTTGCCCTTTTAGCAGTGAAGTGATTCACTTCAATCACTGGGCAAAATGAACTTCAGGCTTTTAGAGGGGCCATGAATTAGTGTTTTGCAGAGAACAGAGTTACCAAGATTATTCCTCTCCTAGTCTTCTGGCCCATTTGGGAAGAAAGGAAAAAAGAAGCAAGAAGTGAGTTGAATTTCTAGGGATAATTGGCCATACATTATCTGCCTTTGCTATAGTGGGAAAATTCAATTTCATAAATCCAGATAGTTGGAAATGTTAAAAACGATCTTTAGAGCATGCTTTTGTATATGAGTGCCTTTCCTTCTTAAGATGATATAAACAGGAGAGGTACACAAGACCCTTTTTTCAATGCAATCATATACATCAATAACCAATGAGGACGTCTTTCTGCCAAGAAAAGTGAACAGTACAAATTGTGGCAAATTACAGTGGGTTACAATGTTCATTCTTGGCCTAATTTCAACAGTGTCACCATGTGCTATGTAATCTACCACAGGCAGTTAGTATAATGAATTTTAGTAAGGTATTATGGTGAGAAAGTACAAAGGGGGGAGCCTGGATTGGCAAATAAAAAAATAATATCTTACAAAGCCTGCATCTCAGATCCTCTTATGGTGCGAATGGTAATCATTTTGTTTCTAGTAGGGGTGTGCAACCGGACCGGGTTTACCCGGAACTCGGACTGAACCACCTGAAAACAGGGTGGGGAACCGATTCCTAGTTAGACTGGTCTAGAAACCAGTTCCAGTTTTTGGGAACTAGTTGAAACTAGTCCGGAAACAGAGTCCAAGCAAAGACCCACCCAAAACCGAACCGGTTTTGGAACCGGTTTTTATCCTTTTAAAAAAAAAAAAAATTGTCTCTCTCTATATAGTGTCTTTGAGCCACTTTGTCTTCAAAGAATTGTTAAAAAATGAAAATTTCTCTTTAAATCAAGTTAAGGAAGAATTGTTTTGAAAGAATTGTTAAAAATAACTGTTCTCATGCATTATTTTTCTTTTTTAATGGTCTCACCTTCAACTATTACTATAATCGCAGGACAAGTGCTACTAACTATTGTAGCACTAATTAAAGCATTTTTAGTCCAACTCAAGAAAGCTATCTTCTTAATAAGAATTCCGTCGCATATACATGAGCAAGCACATTAGATTATATCATAAGTATTTGTGGGAATGAAACTAATATTAGATTCATATTTGTTGCTAATGTTTATGCATTGTTAGAATTTTTGCTTTGTCTTATAATGTTATAAGGATTATATTGTTTTTTCCCTAATTAATGTAAAATTCAAAACCGTATAAGATATCGAATGGTTGCAAAATAGGTTCCAATGGAAACAGAGTTAACCTTGTTCCCGAATCGGAAAAATAGGGTCAAGTCTAAAACAGAGTCCAATAAAAACAGGATAGGATACAAGGTCTAAAAAAGAGGAACCGGTTATAACAGGATCAGGTATAGGGTCCAAACCTGGACCCTACCCACCCTGGGACCCGATCACCCCTAGTTTCTAGGAACAACTAAACATTTAAAGGTGTTTAGTAACTGCCCAAATTTTTTATTCCCGGTATAGAAATACGTTCGGTAGGACCTTAAAATTTCTAGTCCAAACCATTTTCTTTTAACTTTTTTTAAGATTTTATTACATTTTTTCTCATTTTTCTTTTATTTTCCTTTTCCTTTTTTCCTTTTCAGCTTGTTCTCCTCCGTTGTCGCCAGCCATACTCAGGGCAGCAACCTTGCCAGCCCCCGGCAATGCTGAGCTACGGTGGGTGAGGCCAAGCCTCATCGGGCCAAGTCAGCATTGCCCAACCAAGGCAAGGCCAACCTGGTGGTGGCCCAATGAGGTCGAGCCTCACCATGGCTGGGTGAGCAGGGCGAGACTGAGCTCGCCCAGCAACTAGCGAGGCTTGAGCCGACGAGCCTTGCTGTGGCTCAGCATCACCGGAGGTCGCCGGCCATGGCTGAGGCCAACGACCGGCCAAAAGGAAGAAGAAGAAGCAGAAAAGCAAAGAGAAGAAAAGAGAAGAGAAGAGAAGAAAAGGAAAGAGAATAAAACTTGGACTTGAGTCTTGGAATTGTTCCCAGACAAGAATTAACTTCTTCTTTTTTTTAATTCTTGATTCTATTCTGAATCTATCCCGGGAACTAAAAATTTACCAAACAGATGTTTGTTCCAAATCTGTTCCTAAGAACAAAAGAATAGAATTAGTTGTTTCTGGACAAGTTATCATGCAAGCCCTTACAAGACTATAAAGTTAGCAAGCTCTTTCGCTTAGTTGCACTTCGGGTGTGGACTTCTTTCACCATAGTGCCCTAACCAACAAAGTTAAAAAGCCATCAAATCAGGAAATCTTCAGTTTACATCTGGATACTTCAGTTTACATATGTCAGGGGAACAATTTCTGCTACTAAGTCGCTAAATCCCTGTACAAACAAGTCAACCCCAGCAAGCAATCATCAAGGCGCAATCGCATTTAGCTTAGTTTCACTTCCGATGTGAACTTCTTTCACCATTAAAATTTCCCTAATCAACAAAGCCCAAATGCCATCGAATCAGGAAATCTTCAGTTTACATCTATATACTGCTGTGCTCGTCCTATTTAAATCAGAGCTATTTCCATAAGTCAGGGGAACAATTTCTGCTACTAAGTCACTAATCCCTCCATCCGGAGAGGATGTTGAAACAAGTCAATACAATGAGATGGAAACTTGGATCTTCCCCCCGCCCAAAAAGCAAACTATCATCAAGGCACGATCACATTGTAATTATCAATCCCATCAATGTCGCATCAAATTATCCTTATCTACACACAGAAATAACAAACAAGCACGCGCACAATACCAACCTAGGGCAACAAGATCACGGTCTCTTCCACCACCCGGGAAACATTCAGCCAAAAGCATTTTGAGAAAAGCTTCACTGCCCTTTATGTCAGCGTCATTAACGTGTGCATATCCTCCCAACACTCCATTTGTAGTCGCCTCCACACCCTTCTCTTGAGGCACAAGAAAGACGCCCATAATTATTACTCGGCAATAACTCCATGGAATCACACACTTTGTTCGTAAGCACCCAGCAAATAACAATCTCAACTACACAAAGAGAGAAGCAAACCAGAGCTAACGGGGGAAAAGAAAAGAGAAAGAGAGTGATGGGAAAGTTGCACATACTTCCCAGTAGCCAACGCCTTGGCGGTACCACTCCTTCCTCTTGTGGACATCTCCTTCCTTGCCGATTTCTTCCGTCCACATCTCTTCGGCGCTCTTGAACTCCCGTCCCTCGGAGTCGAACCCGCTGCCCTCCATTATCCCGCTCGCTCTCAGCTTCTCTGTCGAAGCGGCGGCAGGCCTGCTCGCGGTGCTCCGCAGAGGAAAGTGGCGAAACAGGGGTTTTGCGGAGGGTTCGAACCGGGTTTGCGGCGAAGAGACGCCGAGGCTGCGAGCGCAACTGGGTTGGACCCGAATAGACACCAGCGCCTCCATGGGATGCCAATCCCCACTTGTAGTTTTCATTTCTTTCCCAAAAGGGCAACAAAGAATTGCATTGGTGAATGGTTATATTAAATTATTAATATCACAAAAATTTCAAATTAATATATATGATAAATTCACTCTAAATTAATTTTTTACCATCAAAAATTCTAAACAAAAATGGAAAAAAATTTAATTATGGATGAATTCATCACAAGTGTATTATTTTGAGACTTTTCATGAGATTAGCTTTAATAAAAATTTGGAGTGCATCTATCGGATCACACGATAATTATTATTATCAAGTCAAATTTTATTATTAAGTGAGCCACTGAAGTCGTGAAAAGGTTGATAACAAATTGTATGGCTTCGGCCTTGCACAAACTCTTTTAACACCACTTTTACGGTTGAGTTGCACCATTCATATTGCATCCTTCATGCATCTTCTAGTGTTACTACGGAGCTCAATTCCATGCCTTTATGGAATGAGGAAAAGTTGGAACATGATATTTGCCTATTGGAAATTTTCTATAATGGGCTTATATTAATTAATCAATTTTACTATTTTAAATAATCGGAGTTAATGGATATTCCAATATATTTTAAACCCTCAAGTGATCTTATTGAATTGGGTTATGTCATCTATTACTAATGGGCCTAGTTGAGCAACAAAGTGTAGGCAATTGTGTTTAATTGAAGCCCGTAATAGGAGTGGCCCAATTAACACTCTATTGATTAGGGTTTGCTAGGTCCCCTCTCTAGCCTATAAAAGGGTAAGTTATACCTATCAATTGCTTGAATCCCATTAAGAGCTGTTATACTGAAATAGGTCATAGAGAGGAAGATTTGGCATTCCGATAGATCACTGACACTATCGATTTGATCTATTTTTCTTCAAGTAAGTTACGACTTAAATAGGTACATTTTAATTCCGCTGTGCATATCGATTTTGGTGTTTTACATTCATATATGGATCTAATTATTCGTGATTAATTAGTTGTTTATGTAAAGAATTTCTACATTGCCCACACAGGATTTCCGCAATGCTCTCGTATCTAGCTAATCTGCCGCTTCCTTGTATCCTCATAACAATCACTGCATCACCCTATGTCTTACATGAATGGCTAAAATTGTCCTCACATACCGCATCATCGTTGCTTCTCTCTAGGTTTACGTAAATAGCCTTCCCTCGCTCTTTAGATATACATCTTCTGTCTTTTGTATTGCTCAAAACCAAAGAACAATTTTGACCTCTATGAAACATGGTGGCTGATGGCATCGCACATATGATTTGGGAGCCTGCTCCAATACTTTCACGGTCCAAGCCATTGGCCTTTTCCAAAGGATTCTGCGGGTATACTATCCTAGGTTGAAAAGTAGTATAGTAGCTAACTCAAGCGCGCAATGCCCTAATACTAGGGCTCACGCACATCTCAAAAGATCATTTTTAAAAACGGAAGAATAAATGCAGGCAATAAGAAATGTTCTACTCAGTCATATATATCAATGGTACAAGTAATACACATCAAGAGACCATCAAGATAAGAGAGTTTAAGTGGATGAACCTCTTAAAGAGCTTTTCTAGCATGTTTATGTTGACATCTCATTTTTAGTTTGACACGTCACTGTAAATAAAAAAATTGAAGTTAGGATTTCCGATCATGACGGAGCTCGATTTTCAAACAAAAAGTGTTAGATTTTATTTCTTTTTGTTTTGCCTATTATTTTTAGGCAATTTCCTTACCATTTTCACCAAAAATAAAAAAAAAAAGTCAAATAGTTGATTTTTAAATTGACTTTTGGCCAATCCTTTAACTAAAAGTCAAATTCGTGTCAAAAGTTGGTTTTTTGCATGAAAGGATTCTATATGTATCGGCGTGAGCAAATATTTGCACAAGAAAAGGAGAGGGAGGGATGAGGCTCTGGCGACCGGTGACCGGTGACCACCCTAGGGTGGCCCTCCTCATGGTTGATACTCTCGTGCTATTATTTCTTTGAATTTGTATTTTTACACCAGAGTTTACAATATTTGTAAATCCCCCCCCCCCCCCGAGTTTTAATAATTTGCAAAAAGACTCCAATTAGCCTTCTATCTAAAGATTAACTTCAAGAATTTATCACCACCATCCATTAAGAACATCACATGTATGCATTTAGTTATGATAAAATTGGCATGTGCTTTATTGATTTGTTAAGGGGATCAAACCATAGCCCTTGGATGCCATCACCTATATAGTCAAATTTTCCCTCCAAAATTCAGTTAAATGCCCCCATTTGCAAAAATCCAGATTTGAAAAATCCCAAAAACCCTCAATCTCTCTCTCTCTCTCTCTCTCCCCAGTGCTCAGATCCCCCTCCTTTGATCACCGTCCGTCGGCCTCACGTCAGTGGTTTCTTAGCTGCCGCCTAGTCCTCCAACAACCTCCATCTCCCCTCCATTCCATTTGAAGTAGCAGCATCCCCAACCGCCATTTGGATTCTACCAATTCAATGGCAAGATTCGAACCAGATCAATACCGGTTTTTACCCCGATGGTTGGTCCGGCGATCCTCGGTTTTATTATGCTCCAACCATCTCAACCGTCTTCCTCAACCTGTTTACAAAGCTCAAGTGATTGGCTTTGATCGAAAAAGCCATCAGAAGGCTTCTTGGCATCATTTTTCTCGAGGATGTCAACACCGATCCGACGTCCTCCAATGTCCACTGGTAGTCCTTGACGTGTCCTTGCGCTGTGGTGGATCGGCGATCCCTTGTTCAAGCTTAATCGGTCTTGATTGAAGTTAAGCACAAAAGGTACCGTTTTTGAGCTCAAATCCAATGAGATGAAGTCGAGATAGTCGGTCAGGGCCAGAATTCCAAGTTTAAAATTTATTTTATACTTAGAATCCATGATTAGGAGTGATTTGATGATCCTTGAATGCTTTGAGTATTGATTGAATGATTGAGCCAATTCTGGAAATTCGGAGGTTCTACACCTATGTCTTGTTATGGTTGATTCGAGGTCCTAAACCTCAAAGTTGTGTTTGTTCTAGACATTCGATCTATGTTCAATGAGCTTTGTTTTGATATATTATGGGCCTTGAATCAATGTTGTTTACTATCTGAAATTCTCTTCGAAAGCTGATGATCTGTTTTGCAAATTTTACAAAATTAATGTTGATTCTAGTTTTTACCCGATGTTAGCATTTTTATTGATTCTTTACTGATTTTTGTGCTTAGAAATTTTCTTGACTATGACATATATTTTTTCCAAATTTTTTGGAGAATGTTTAGTTAAGGAAATCCCTAAAAAAAATCGTCCTTAGGATAATCTACCCTGCCTGAACCCGATTCATGTTTGCTTCAAATTGAGCTTATAAACATGGATTTCTGATATAAGTGACTTCATTATCTTTTTAATGATATATGGTGCACCCCAATCGCACGACATTTAGTATATCAACTGCTTGTTTGAAGTTAGTCACAGAAGTTGTCCTGATGTTCCAATGCATTCATGTGTGTCATTTGTCATTTTCATGTGAAATTTTGATGCAATGAAATTCAGACTTGAGGTCCTTCATAACTCAGAACCCTCACATTTAGGTCTAATAGCATGCAAATTTGTAGAATTTTAGCATCTTATCTAGAGATAGAGATTCATGCTTTCACATTACATGTTCTGTCGTAATTTTACTGATCTGCCTCTTCGTAAACAATTCTTCGTTTGAGCTCCTTAAGAGTAAATCATTACATGATGTCTTCTAAACATACTTAGGAGACATTCTAAGCTTTGAAATGGTTTATTGGATGTCTTATTTGAACTCGTTTACTATGTGAAACTTGCATGTGAAGTTTGCACATTAATGCTGATTTACCGGGTTTTGTCATGAATAGGGTTAGTTCATTTACCCATATTCATGAATTTATATAATTTTTTGTGCATTGATTTAGGGGTAAATGTCTTCACCAAATTTGTCCATTGCATTTAGCTCTATGTCATGCTTAAACTTCATAAATTTCATGCATCATATAGGTTGTCTGACTAGCTCACCTTTATGCATCATAATCTGCCACACTTGTTGCTGAATTGTACACTTCTGTAAATGCCATCGTTTGAGCATGTAAATGACCTTAATCCGTTTGATGTCTCTTAGGAAGTCTTTGAACACATCTCAGACTTTCCAATGATACCAAGTTTACATCATTTGCATATCATTGGACCCATTTTTCATTTTTGCAAAGTTTGCTCTAAAAGTTGCCAAATGATGAAATTCGAAATGTTGTTCCGTCCACACTGAACCAGACCCATTGCCATTTTTGTGTAAATTTTTCCTTAAGGATTTCGAGATCAAGTCCTTAACGGAGTTTGATTGTCATTCATGTTAAAGCATGTCTCAAGTTTGAGCCCAATATTAGACCCGATACACACGTGGAGTTTTAATTGCTCAAAGTCACGCACAACGATCAAAAAGTGTTGAGTGAGCAAATATATCAAAGCCCAAACGTTCTCTATGCATGGAAGAAGTGTTGGTCGTGTTTTTAATGAACACATGGCAACTTGACTTTCTTTCTCTCCTTCAACTATTGCATGGACTAGACTTGTGCAACGTCCACTTTGCTTCTCTCAAGGAACGAGATCTTTGAAGATGGTGGCCCACCCCATTTCTTGGTTGTCTTCAAAGATTATGGGCACATGCTTTTTTGACTATCATCTCTCATGCATGCATGCCCATAGATTTGGTTGGTGGACGTCGGTGTCGACCGTGAGCTTATTTTGTCTTCTTGCTAATAAAGAAGGAAGGAAAAACAAAAGCTATGCTCGTTTGTCTGCCGTCGGTGCATGATGGTCATGCACACTTGACTTGCATGTGGGTGCATGGTTTCCGAAGTAGTTGCCGCTGTTGACATTTGTGGAGTCCCCATTAGTCTTGTTCCCTTCCCATTTTCCTATAAAAGGAGGATATCGGAGGCTAGAGGGAGCAAGCAAGAAGTGAGAGCTCAAGAGACAGAGAGGCATGAACTCAAAGAGAGTTGTGCATAGAGTCGAGTCCATCAAGTCGAGTTGTTAAACATTGTGGATGTTGGGTATATATACTAGGGTTGGGAAACACTTGAGCATGTGTAACCTTGTAATTCTTCGATTTATAGTTGATTATTTTGCTGACTCTCCTCATGGATGTAGGTTCCAACATTTGGACTGATCCAAGTAAGTTTCCGATATCCTTTTATTGTTCCTTGTTTTATTTCTCTGTTGATTTTTACAACTCCCGACATAATTGCAAACTTACGATCCACTTTTTCTGAGCTGCCAATTCAATATGTCTTTGTTGGGATGAATTTTCGGAATTTTTAAACATTGTTAACCATGACAAATTGACATAGATGTGTTGTAATATCTTGCTGCGCTACACCATTTCTGATGCATTGTTTCATGTTTGTGAATTTCCATCAATTCATGTGTGACTTATTTTAGGAAACTTTCTTCAAGGAAGTTGTTCCTCATCGTGCGTTTGATGTGGCATAAATTTTTTAGGATCATTTACCCATGGGTCCTAATTTGATTGCTCACATCTTGAATACTTTGTTTTGGCTTGTCCAATTTTCCTATTATGATGCCTCTGTTAGCATTTTTTGGGAAATTATGCATGCTGGATTGGTCTTCGATGTCTTCATGGGTTTTGATCCTCACATCTTGAAATTTTTTTTACAAAAATCTTTGAAAAATAAGAGGGCTATTCAATGATTTTATCAAGTCCTTCAAAGTGCAAGATAGTTTGGAATTTTATCTTTTCATTTTGATTTCATTTCATTTCCGTTCATATGGTACCAAATCATGTTATTTCAAATATTTTGAACTTGACGTTAACCTCATTAATATTTGAACCATATTTAGAGCATCTGCAAAGCCTGATCAATTGTGCACAAGATGCCCCAGGTTCTCCTTAATGGTTAAATGTGTTTCATAGTCTCAATGCACCTACATCTTGTTCTCACTAAGCTTTTTCCATATCCATATTTCAATTAACTCGAAAATCATTTTTTGAGCATCATGTAAACTTTTTAAATCTCAATCTCACTTGTTTAGTACATGTAATTGTGATTAGCGCATGATGAATGAAAGAAATGACCCAATGTCAGTTAACGAATTAATTATTTGATTGAGTGAGAAGTAAGGTCTTTGGGCTTGCACGCATGTTTGCTTTCAAGCTATACATGTAATTGTTAGATGTATGTGTAGATGCGATGCATGCGCTCATGGATATCTTGATGACATAAAAAATCCAACTTAGGAACTTATAGTGTTAGTCACCGTTAGGAGTGAGCATGGTTTCAAAGTAGAACCTAAAACCTGAGAATTGTACATGTGAAAACCTATAGGTTCTAGGCTCCAAGATTTATAGGTTAAGTTCTAGATTCTAAATTTTGGAGAACTTGTTTTGACGGGTAAGTTCCGGGTTACTTAGAACCTTGAATAAGTTTTTGTTTCGATATGGCGTTTAATGATGAGTATATAATTTAGAACTATTAATCTAAACTTCCATTTCGTTATCAAGAATTTCATTTTCATACACCAGGAAACCAGTGGAAACTCCAATTGCTTTTTTTATACAATTATGTTCAGGCAATTGCTTCTTTCAATATAATGATTCTATATAATACGAGAACAATCGGTTCATTGAAAACCGTAAAATTTCCTTAATACTATTCAATAGGTGCAAATGGACACTCATTTTTAGGCAATCGGTAATAAAATCTTTATTCATTTTTATTGTTACTCATTTTGTTTAATTAAAGATAATAATATATAATAAAAAAAACCCCATTAGAACCTAGAGTCGACTCTAGAATTTGTAATAGAGTAAGTTCTAAGTTCCAAATTTCAATAGGTAGGTTTCAAATTCCAAAAAATGAAAAACCTATACTCGAGAATAGGTTCCAAGTTCTAGACAAAATTTATAAAGAATTTGGAACCGCTCAATCCTAGTTACCATGGGTGAACATCAATGATGGCTAATTATTATAAGTCATATCTAAAATGAATAGACAAACATTCTTATGGCACATTGCATGCACAACTTTAAAGGATGACCCTGATGCCATCTTTAATATTCCTCGATTGCTTTGTGTGGTATTCTTGAATGTTTTACTTATTATAATTATTGAATTTACATCAATTGTCCTTTTATTCCAAGCATTATATTAGGATTAGAATAAGCCTGAGGAGGCAATCCATTAGAGATGACAAGAAGTCGATGTCCAATCTAACCCATGTCTTTGTAAATAATGAATGGTCGATGTTATTTTTGACTGATTTATTTGTATCATTCGTTACCCGACTTATATATTAGGTTTCCACTTGTGTTGTATAAAAACCTAACGAGGTATGGCTTTTTTTTTTATTTCTCTTTCCCTATCATTCTTTTTAGGACTTCATGATTAGATTTCATTTGTTTTCTTTAAAGTGTTTTGGGTGTTTACTTTCCATCTTACACTTTCAATTCAATGAATTGCCTTTACTTTTTCCTTTTAAATAGAAGTAGAATGGTATGAAAACAACCATCCCCACATGATCACTTCTTTATAATAAATAGCACGAAAATGTAAAAAGACATGCAGGGTGAGCTCTCTCTATTCCCATGGTGAATAGATCTAACTTCTGAAACCCTAACCCTAAATCCCCCTTCTCAATCTGTGCAATGAAGCCTATGGCTGTACAATGAAGCACATGGTTGTACGCAATCTTCCTGCCATTCCCTTGGCCATCGCTTGTATCCCCCACTCCCAAAAATCCCTCTCCCTCGTAATCCCACCCACATCCCAGTAGAGACTCATGACAGAAACCGATTTCCCCCACCTTGACCAGCCTTCCATGCCCTAAGCCCTTTCGTTATCCAAATCCCACCCTAGCACAAGTTCCCGACCCCCACAATTCACCAGCTAGAGCCCCCTTCATTTCACAAGTTCTATGTCGCCTTCATCCAGGAGGTGTTGTCAATAATGGATGAGGAGAACAAAGACAACCTTCACATGTTGGCCCTGTGTAACAAAATGGGCGACATGTGGTCAGAAGCAGACCTTACTGACCTCAGTAATGCTATCCTAAAGCAGGACTTTCAGGTAAGTCAAACAACACTGTATGGCAAACTATTTTCTAGACCATATGTAAATTTCCAAGCATTTTGGAGCACTATGAAGAGAGTATGGAAGACAAAAACAGCCCAATGTGAGATTATTGAACAAGGATTCTATTTATTCACCTTCCAATCAACAGAAGAAAAGAACTGTATCCTAGAAACAGGCCCTTAGTCTTTTCCAAGCAACCTTCTTGTGCTCCAAGAGGGTAACCCAGCAATTCCAGAAACACTGCTATGACTTTACTCAATATGCTTTCTGGGTCCATCTTGTTGAGATGCCTCGAGCTACAATTTCAGATACTGCTATAAGACAAGTTGCTGGAAAGCTAGGGGTAGTTGAGGAAGTGAAAGTGGGAGCAAGGAGCAATAATATGTGCAAAGTCATCAAGGCCAAAGTTAAATTGAACTTATTACAATCCCTTAAAACGGGCACCATTATAGTTGTGGGCGGAAGGAAGTGGTGGATCGACTTCAAGTACAAACGCCTCCCACATTATTGTTATTCATGTGGTTGTATTGGCTATTATGCAAATGACTGCACACAATTCCCTTATGAAGAGTCAGGCTTACCAAAGGACCAACCTAGAAGATATGAATCGTGGCTTAAGGCTGAAGTCAAGGAGTTAAGCCCATGCCGGAAAACCTTCTTCGGGATATGAATCAAATGGGTGGTGAAGATGAAATGGTGGTTGAAACTCCTCCCTCCCCCACAGCTACAACCCTGCAAATAGAAGACACCCAACTGAATGAAAAGGCTCTCGTTATCTACAACCCAGCAGAAACCCAACAACTATGCAACACTGAAATGCCTAACTATAGTACCCCAAAAAGGGGCAAAAGAGGACAGTTGTTGAAGAATAACTCCTAGGCACTACTAGAGAAACAACAATATACATAGTTATCAAAAAAAGGCAAAGCGGTTCTAAAAACCCCAGCCCCAAAAAAGCATAAACGATTTGCCCCATGTGGCATCAAAGGGAACCTCGGATCCATCACTGAGGATCAACTCCTAGACACCCCTATCCAACTGTGGGAAGGCAGACACACACGAGCTTTGGTGGCTAGCCCTAATAAACCACCGCAGTAGATATGAAGATTATGAGCTGGAACTGTCAAGGGCTGGGCAACCCCTTGACAATCCAGCACTTGCGAGCCCTAATGGCTAGCGAAAGGCCTAATTTGGTTTTCCTCATGGAAACCAAGAATAAAAGAGAGGTTGTACAAAGACTCCAGTAGCGTCTGAAGCTGCATTTTTCAAAAGTAATTGAACCGGTGGGCATAGCAGGTGGATTGGCCCTACTATGGGATGAAGAGGTGCAAGAGAGGTTATGCTCAGTTCTGGTGTCTACATAAAATATAGTGTCGAGAGCCTAGAAGTAATACATTGATGAAAATCACCTTCCTCCACGCACCCACAAACCTCCAGGATAGACTCAATCTATGGCGATAGGTACGGACTAGCAATCTCTCAAATGGTCTCCCATGGTTATGCCTTGGTGACTTTAATGACATACTATATCATTGGGAGAAAATTGGAGTTAGGGAGGCTGACCAACACCGGATGGCTGCATTCAGAGAGTTTGTGGACTCATGTGCCTTAATGGACATTGAGAGTAAAGGTTGTGCTTTCACGTGGTCAAACAAGAGAATGGGGGAGCAGCTTGTTAAAAAGCGACTGGATCGCGCTCTTTGCAACATTGAATGGAGGATCTCCTTCCCAGCAACTGAGGCTTTCGCCCTCCTCACCATTGGGTCGGACCACAGTCCGATCATCCTACAAAATACCAGCAAAAGGCAATAGGAAAAGGAAAAAATGTTCAGATTCGAATCATTCTGGTTGGATAATCCTCGCTGGCTAGAAGTGATGCAAAGGGCTTGGGAGGGCAACCCACAGCACCAACAGGACACTATCAGCAAGACGAAATGAGTGACTAGAGACTTACGGGTGTGGAGCAAAAAGACTTTTAAGAATGCTTCTCGGCAACTAGATCAACTCAATGCCAAACTCACAGCTCTAGCAAACAGTGGGGCATGGATATCGGTTGGGGAGGAGTACCAAAAAACTATTGATCAAATTGAAGAGCTATGGCGACAAGAAGAAATGTACTAGCATATGCGGTCTAGAATCAACTGGATGAAATGGGTGACAGGAACACAAAATATTTTCATGCAACTACTATTCAAAGAAGGCAACGGAACAACATTTCAATGCTGAAGATTACTAACCAGCACATGTGCAGGGAACAAACTGAACTCAAACAACACATTATTGACTTCTATAGAGACTTATTCACTTTGGTAGGTCCTCAAAATTTTCAACCAGTGCTAGCACTATGTCCCCGGATCATCAGAAATGTAATGAATGATGACCTAGTATGGCTAATAACAATGGACGAAGTTCGGACAACAGTGTTCCAAATGGGTCCTACAAAGGCACTTGGGCCGGATGGGCTAAACAGTCTGTTCTACTAGCACAGTTGGCAGGTAATTCAGGAGGATATTTTCAATACTATGGCCACCTTCTTTAACCAAGGCACCTTCCCCAATATGAACTTAACCCAAATTACCCTCATCCCCAAAGTCACAAACCCGGAGAGCTTAACTCAGTATAGACCTATTAGCCTATGTAATTTTAACTATAAGATAATTGCTAAGGTGATGGCAAATAGATTGAAACCCTGGTTGTCTAGCATTATCTTGTTAGAATAAAGTGCTTTCGTGGAGGGGCGTCAAATCCAAGACAACGAACTCATCGTCCAGGAGGTTTTGCACCAACTCCAAATTAGAAAAAGAAGAGGAAATTCTAGGTAGTCTTAAAACTAGATATGCAAAAGGCTTATGATAGGGTGGAATGGGACTTTCTATGCAATTATATGTTGAGAATAGGTTTCTATGCTAAGTGGGTTTCTCTAGTCCGTTTCTGTATTACTACAGCTTCCTTCACGATAAACGTGAATGGAGAACCCACCGAAGTCATCAAGCCATCTAGGGGTATAAGACAGGGAGGCCTCCTATCTCCCTACCTCTTCATCATTATAGCAAATGCTCTCTCAAATCTTATGACAAATGCGGTGCAAGTGGGTTTGTTAAAAGGGATTACACTAAATCCCCATTGTCCCACACTATCTCACCTTATGTTCACGGATGATGCAATCTTTTTTCTTAAGGATACCATTAGAAAAGCACAGAATTTGGCCAATATTCTGCACCAATATTGTTTCGCCTCAGGACAGGCCATCAACCTGAACAAGTCAGGAGTCTATTTTGGCAAAGACTGCCCCCCTTGGATTAAAGTCAAATATTGCAGCAAAACTTAGAGTCCCCATCATGGAAAAAACAAGAAAATATTTGGGGATACTGTCCGACTAGGGCCAAACAAGAAAACAAATGTTCTCATGGGTACTTGCAAAAGTAGATAGAAAGCTGGAGGGATGGAAGGAACAACTCATTTCAAAGGTGGGGAAGGAAATCCTACTCAAAACAGTCATCCAAGCACTCCCACAATATGCCATGTCTCTGTTTCGAATACCTATATCTATTTGCCGTGCAATAGAGAGGAGAATCACAAACTTCTAGCGAAAAGGGGTACATTGGAAAAATTGGAACCTACTGAAAGTGCGAAAAGATAAGGGGGGACTAGGCTTCAGAGACCTAGTGGACTTTAATGGAGCTTTACTTGGAAAGCAAACATGGAGGCTTAGCCAAGCACCTAATGCACTGTGGAGCAAGCTACTAAAAGGCCTTTATTTCCCTGGAAAGTGCCTATGGACAACAAATAAAGGCCCTAGACCATTATGGGGCTGGCAAAGTATACTCGTGGGTTGAGACCTCATTGAACCAGAAGTTAAATGGGAAGTCGGAAATGGCAACAGTAGTAGAATAAGGGAAGACATATGGCTATTATCTGGAAGATAGGAGGACCAGCAAATCAAACCGAACTTACACTAGTATCAGAACTTATAAACACGAAACAAGGGAATGGGATTCCCAACTACTGGCTGACTTATTCTCTGATCACACGGTGCAAGAGATCCTCTCAACACCCCTAAGCCTACAACCAAAGCTAGATAGACTACAATGGACAGCCAACCCATCAGGTACATATCAAGTTAAGAGCGGTTATAACGCTCTTAGAGCACAACAGGCAGACATTCCAGCACAAGCAGCATCAATCTCCTACCAAACCCCCAAGCGACTATGGACCGAGATTTGGAAACTATAGGTTTTTCCTAAAATTAAATTCTTCATGTGGGCACTTTGTAACAACGCCTTCCTGACCAAAGTAAATTTGCACCAACGGAATCTCATACCTGATCTGAGCTACCCCATGTGCAACACCAAACTAGAAACAACTGAGCATCTCTTTCTTCTATGTGCCTGGACGAAAGCGATCTGGTCAGATCCCAAATTACATGTGAATATAGACCCAACATTAATCTCGCGAATGGAAAAAACGGTAAGCGAGATCCTTACCTTCGATGCATCCCCTCATGTGAAAGCCCGGTTTGCCGGCACACTCTGGAGAATATGGAAGCAGAGGAATGCAAGCATCTTCAGAAGGCAGCCTCCTAAACCTATCGAAACCATCAACAAAGCAAATCAGGAATTCCAAAACTTTTCCAAGTGGAACCCGATGAATAACAGCAGTACCATTGGAAAAACAAACCCACGTATGGAGATCTGGAAACCTCCAGATTTGGGCACCCTTAAAATAAATCTGGACGCCGCCTAGAGCCGCTCGGACATGGAAGGATCAGTTACTGCGGTCTACAGGGACGCCCACGATATGCTCACCGGTGGTTTCGCATAAAGAAATCCGAGCTTCATCAACATCTTTAGCAGAAACCCTAACCATTCGAATGGCCCTCCGGTGGATACACAACAAAAGAAGGGAGTCTGCCTGCACCGAAACTAAAATTGAACTACTACTTCCAACTCAAAGCTGCTCCTCACTTCTAACTGCAAAGCTGCGGTAACGCACGTGCTGGGTCTCACGGATGCACCATGGGCCAAACGATCCACTATGGAGGACTGCCAGCACTTAATGGCCCAACTAAACAATGTCCAGTTATTATATGAGCCAAGAGAGACGAATCAGGCTGCAGACTAGGTAGCAAAAGCCCACCTTGCCAATTCCCTCCCACTCAACTGGGTGACCCATCCCCCACAACCTCTCGTATCTATTTTATGCCATGAGTTTCGAGAAGTATGTAATGAAACTTCCACTTAGCAATGAATGAAAATATTTCCCGATCAAAAAAAAAACTTTAAGTAACACGATGAATGTTATGTACCAAAAGGGCATTAATAGCAACATTAATGTAACCCAAATCCCTAAACCCTAAAATCTTTAATTGCGTGGATATCAAA
This sequence comes from Angophora floribunda, assembly GCA_014182895.1. NCBI lineage: Eukaryota > Viridiplantae > Streptophyta > Magnoliopsida > Myrtales > Myrtaceae > Angophora > Angophora floribunda. The sequence continues at coordinate 12,992,344 of CM024708.1, forward strand.
AGATTACTCCCAACCCTCGATTGGGTTTATAGCTAGCCTCCAAGAATGAGGCTAATGGCGACTTCTAAACGTCATATCAAATTGTCTAAATATAATTTAATAAAAAAGGAACTAGTCGTGCAATGCTTTGGCTAAAGCTCGCGACCGCGATGAGCAAGCTCAAGTTGTTGAACCCAAAAGATGAGGTGATGACGTCTTTTTCCCAATGTCCTCATGGGGAGCTCTTGCGATAAAAAAATCCTCTAAACTTGTCTTTCACACCCAATCTCCTTTTTTAAAGGTATACTATGAGTGTGAAAGTGAGTCATGACACTTTTTCGCTATCGCATGAGGAATGGGTTTGGAATAACTTGCATTCATGTAGACCTCAAATTTATTGGGCCAAAACCAAAGGTGAAGTGATGACGCCTTCGATGGACATGACCTCAAGTGCAAGCTTGCAAGCAAATGCTTCTAAATGCCAACCCTCCCGACATCAACCATCAGCTCGAAAAAGCAAGTCACAACAATCTATGCTTGAGATAACACCATCTAGAAATGATGAAAAGCTGAAAACCTAAAATACCTCTCTTCACCATGTTGATGGGCGCTTGACCAAAGGACCATTGGCAATGAGCCCTGAACAAGATGAAGGCACTTACAAATGACTTGTGATATTCGCCCTTACTTGATATGTCAACTTTCTCAGCAACTTACCTTATTCTTTGGGGTGACAAAACATTCTAAAGTCCTCTCCAGCTTTCAACCGGTATCATCAGTGTTGTGGCTAATAATATCACTTAGAGGAAAGTATAAATGATTTCAAGAAACTTAGCAAAATATTGTAGAACTAAAACAGTCAATTTTGATATAAGTGCAATATCATTTACAAGCAATGTGTTGATATACGTAGGAAAATGTTATATCAGATCGTGTAGTGTGTTTCTATTAGACAATAAAGAATATAAGTAGATATATAAAGAATGATGCACTCAGTTGCATAGTGGTTTCGACTTGATTTAACCCTACATGTACTCTCCCAAGCTAATAGCCTATTCCACTATCAATCTTTAGATAATTACAAAAGTGTGTGTAGCTTATACTCAATTATTTCTTTCGAAAGTTGGTACTGCTCATATTCAACAGATCACACATCTAAGCACAAATTATAACACTAATACGCTTATCAAGTAATTACAATTTCGGAATATAAAAGATAGTACAAGAATGCAAAACTTTCTTTGTATTTGGATTGGTTGTCACTCTTGATCTTTTATCTTCCGATGTCTTGTTGATATCCTTTTATACTCTTTAAGTGTCCAATCTTCCCATTGGACAATCTTCATTAGGAACAATCTCCAAGCTATTCATTGGACAATTGCTAAGCAGGTCAATCAAGCCATTAAACTCAATCAATCTGAATTCACAAAAATTAGTTGTTCATACAATCAAATATTTGGTTTCCAAAAATACTTAGCTCAAAATATGAAAAGTGTATTATCCTTAGGATGATAATCAATCAATAAAAAATATCAAGTGAAATTAATTTATTTAGCATAACCATTCTTTAAGATTGATGATCAATTAATTTATTTTAAAATAGGAGTTCATACCAGATCACTAGTTGTCAAATAATAAAATAAGAAAACTCATCTCAGTATATTTTTCAATGAGCATATGATAAGGTTGTTTGCTGTAAGTAATATATTCACTCTATTTATATCAACAATCTCCGATCATATCAAGCTTTCTAGTGATATCATCTTTTGGTCATAACAAGCTTCCTAGGATATCACACATTGATTATATCAAGTTTTCCAATAATATCAACTCTGTCTCAATGGGTACTTAAAATACATTGGTGATGTAGATTGAGGTACGGACCTCTAGAGTACCAAAAGTTGGCACAATGGACACTTAAGTGCCACAAGTTACAAATGGTACACTTAAGTGCCAAAATCGGAGAAAAAGGGATCACTTAAGTGCCAACGGCGAGAAAATCCGATCAAAATGCATACGTAGCATTTTCCGACGACAAACTTTACTCAGGTGGCAATTATGGAAAAAAAATACACATGTGGCATATGAAAATTATCTGACGTGCACTATAAAAATACAGGTAGAGTCGTGCAAGCTAAACGACGTCATTTCTACGACATCGTTTAGCTTACTTTGGCTAAACACATCGGACTCCCTCCTGTCTTCGTCACCGTTCATCTTCATAGAGGAGAGAGCACTTCATCGCTCGCCGTCATCACTCGCCGTCGTCCTTCGCCGTCGTCGCTCGCCATCGTCATTCACTCACCGTCGTTCGTTGGCTGAGATTTGTGTTTTTCTCTCTCTATGGATGAAATTAGGGTTTGGAATTGTCTTAGGGCTCGAATGGAAAAATTGGGGCTCGACTATAAAATGTGGGGTTTGACTAGGAAAGATAGGGCTCGTATGATATTGTGATAGATAATTTAAGGCTCAAATGTAGTGCTAGAGTAATTGAAGGGTTTGCATTGGCAATTTAGGGCTCGGCAGAGAAAAATTAGGGCCGGTATGCTACTATGATGTGTGATTTAGGGCTCGAATATGGTTTTGTGATATGTGATAGTCTTTTTAGGGCTTTGTTGGATATATTGATGTGTGTGGGTATTTTTAAGGCTCCGATGGGATATTTTGTAATATGCGATAGCAATTTCTAGAGCTTGGAGTGGTTGTTGTGGGGACTTCTAGTCATTTTGAAATCAACATATTAAAATGGGTATCGTGGGGGAGTTGTCCTTGTTGTGGGGACCTCTATTTGTTGGTTTTATAATGAAAGTTATTATAATAGTCAGATGCTCTTCTTTTTCTTTAATAAAGTGTATGACAGTATGGGTAGGGATGTGCATGGTCCGGGTGGGCGGTTCCCACCCTAGAACCGAGAACCGCCCACTAAGGACCGGTTCCAAAAAATTGGATCCGGGAACCGCCCGTTGGTTCCATGGATCCACCCGAGAACCGGACTGCCGGTCCGGTCCGGTTCTCGGGTGGATCTATGGAACCGGTCTTACAAGCGAGCGAAGAAAAAAAGCTCCACTAGACACGTATCAAAAAGATGGTCTATTTAGAGATTTCGCAAATGTTCTCGCGCTTTTTTCTTTACCTCTCTTGGTAGGTTGCCTCAAATAGAACAATAAAAATTATAAACATGGGGCTTCAAAATTTTAATTTTTTTTCAACTAAAAAAATTATTTTTTATAATAAAAATTAATATATATTATTATTATAATACCGGTCCGGTCCGAATGGGTGGGCGGGCGGATCCGCCCATGGAACCGGGAACCGGACCGGTTCCGGGCCGGTCCGGTCCGGTTCCGGGCGGTCCGGGCGGTTCCCGGTTCTTTTGCACACCCCTAAGTATGGGGACCTCTATATGCAATTGCAATTGTCAATTGTCTCTTGTCGATGTGATCCCAAAAAGTTAATTGTTTTCCTTTTTCCTTGCTTACAGAAATGGCTTGTAATAAAGATTGTGTTGCTGTTATTGTTTGTTACGGAGTGGACTTTGTCATTGGGGAGGATGAGTGGGAGTATGATGGGGGAAACGAGGGCACTATTTTTGTCAAAGTACAGAAGGCATCTTATATTAGGTTTGTTAGGGATATAGTGATATATTTGCCTTGCAAAATACGGAAGTTGCTATATTGTGTTCCAGGAAAGGGTTTGAGAGATGGTTTGAGAAGCTTAGAAGATGATAATGGATTTAGAAATGTTTTATACCATTATCTTCATGGCGAAGAAGCGAAAGTATACATTGAGTACAATAGTGAGTCTGAGGACGAAGATGATGGAGAGAGCACCCAAGTAAGAGAAGAGAGAGATGGTAGGGATGAAGGACAGCAAGATAGACAGGAAAGTGGTGATATCACAATCACTGGATTAGATTGGGAAGTAGCTCAATCCAGTTACGATGACGATGATGGGTTGGCCATTGAAAATTTCTTAAGTGATGAGGATGACGAGAAGCTTGTACAGTCAAGAAGAAAACAAAGGGACTTTTTGGCCAATAAATTTGCAGCTTTGCAAGTAGCTGATGAAGCTCCAAACAGGGCTGAAGGCCCTGTAGATGCTGGTGTTGCTGGTCAAGAGACTGATTATGAAGAAAGTATCGACAATGCTACTTCCGAGAGCAAGCTTGAACAAGATGAACAACCTGTGCATAGAAGGAAAAGTAAGTTCCATTTTTATGATCCATCTGTTGTTTCCCTTTCTTTGTCAGTAAGTATGAAATTCCAAGATGCCAAACAATTTAGGGAAGCTATACTAAAGCACTCTATTGCTGAACAAATGAATATTGACTTCATTAGAAACACTAAAGTCTTTGTAAGAGCTAGGTGTTCATAGCAAAATTGTCCATGGAAGATTTACGGCGTGTTTGTTAAAAGGAGTTGATCTTTCCAGATTAGTTCTTTCCAAGAGGAACATACTTGTTCCATTAATTTTCAAAACAAAAGGGTAATAAGTGCATGGCTGTCGAAGCAGTTCTTTGATCTAATGAAGTTGATGCCCAAGATTAATAGTGTGCAGTTCAAGCAGTTGGTGAAGGAGCGTGTGGGCATTAATGTTTCCAAGAATTAGTGCAAAAGAACGAAGCAAAAGGTGATAAGGGTACCCATTATAGTGAGGAATATGGGCAAGTGTGGGATTATGCTTGTGAATGTAGGGTGCAAAACCCTTCAAGTAGAGTGTTTGTTAAGGTTGTGGAGAGGCCACTTCCTGATAGTGGAACTAAGTTCGATAAGTTCTATGTGTGCTTCGATGCGTGCAAACAGGGATTTTTAGCCGGGTGTAGACGGATCATAGGATTTCATGGTTGTTTCTTAAATGGCTTGTGCAAAGGAGAATTGCTGGCTGCAATTGGAAGAAATGCTAACAACCAAATGTTTCCATTGGTTTGGGCTGTTGTGAAGATGGAGAACAAGGACAATTGGTCTTGGTTCCTAAAAAATTTCATAGCTGACTTGGATATAACAAATGGGGAAAGATGGACATTTATGAGCGACCAACAAAAGGTAATGTCATAGTAATTTGTTTGTTTTTTGATATTAACAACATGTTATTTTCTTACATTTCTTGTTTCAAATTATTGTAGGAACTCGTTCTGGCATTGGCCAAGTTGATGCTCTATGCCGAACATCGAATGTGCGCACGGCACATATATGCAAATTGGGCAAAGACCTATAAAGGGGATAAGCCGCAATTGCAATTTTGGCAGCTAGCAAAGAGCACAAACATGGCTAACTTCAGGATGGCTAAAGAAGGATTGGTTCAGTTGACCAAGGAAGGCTCTGATGCATTATTCAAAACAGAACCAAAGCATTGGTGCAAAACCTTCTTCAGCGAGCAATTCAAGTGCGATCACTTCGACAACAACATATGTGAAGCATTCAATGGGAGAATAATTTATACGAGATGCAAACCAATCATCTCAATGCCTGAAGATATACGAGTATTGGTCATGACTCGGCTCTACAAAACAAAGAGATGAGGCTGCAAAGTGGACTAGGCAATATGGTCCTAAGATTGCCAAGAAATTGGATGAGAACTTGGCTGCAAGTAGATATTGTCATCCCATCTGGAGTGGGGATGAATGATATGAGATAATGAAGGGTTCTGATAAGTATGTTGTCCATCTAGGTAGGAGAAATTGTTCATGTCGAGCATGGCAACTAAGTGGAATTTCTTGTGTACATGCCATATGTGCTATCTAATTGAAAGGCCATAACGTGGACGATTATATTGATAATTGGTACAAGAATACGACATATTTTGCTTCATACCAATTCATGATACAGCCAATCAAAAGTAGCAAGTTTTGGGAGCCAACAAATCGTGAAGCACCTCAACCTTTGCTATTGAAGAAGCAAATGGGAAGGCCAAAACGAAGACGAAGAATGTCAGAAGGGGAGGTCTCGAGTCAGCAAAGAATGAGTAGGACAAGTGGGAAGATGACATACTCTTATTGCCATGTAGTAGGTCACAATACTAAAGGTTGTCAATTGATAAAGTAGCAAGAACAGTCAGGTGAGAGGCCAGTGGAAGGGCTTAGTGAAGGGACAGGTAGAACGACAACTGAAGGCCAAATAGAAGGGCAAAGTGAGTCCACTATTCATCAGTCAACGACAAGAAACCCTGTAAGTTATGATATCTTTGTTTATGTTATTTTTGGTTTATTACATATTTGTACATAGCATAATTAGCAAGTATTTTTTAATGTGTTTGTTAGGTGACAAATAGGACACCTGAAGGATTAGCTGAAATGGTTCCAGTTGTACCCGAAGGATTGGTTGAAACTGCACAAGGGCCAGTTCAGTCGACCATTCCTCAGCTGAGGAAAAAATACCCAGTAAGTTCAATGACTTATTTAGTTTTCCTTTACATTATTATATGGGATGATGTTATATTCATAATGTCTTTATTAGGTTCAAAGAGGGCAAGCTCTAGCTCGATTGCCAACAGAAGGGCCAACAACAGAAATGCCAATAGAAGGGCTACCACACGGGCTAGGTGAAGGTGTCAGTGAAGTTGAAAGACTAAATACAAGAAGGACAACTAGAAGAAGGGCAGTTAAAGAGTTAGCTACCAAAAGGCTAGTTGAAGGGCTAGCTACAAGAAGGTCACCTAGAAGACGCCTAGTTGAACAATTGGTTGAAGAAACCCCTGTTGCACCTGAAGAGCCAAATGTAACTGAAGTTGAACGGCCATTAGAAGAGCCACATGAAGGGCCAACTAAAGGGCAAAAAGAAGGGCCCAAGAAATCACAGGCCAAAAAAGGGATAATAAATCACAAGATGGGCTATTGGGAAGAGACTAAGACAATATGGTTATGGCTTTTATATAGATGACCATACTGGAACAGTCATTCTTAATGTAAGTTTTATTGCATGCATTTAATAAATTGTGCGAACTTTTGCTTATAATTTACTTGTATTTTTTTAGCCCGGGAGAAGTTCGAAGGTTCTTATTTCTCAAGGCCCTACTCAAGAATCAACAACCGCGCCAAAAAAGAAGACAACATCGACTGCGCCAAAAAAGAAGACAACATCGGCTGCGCCAAAAAAGAAGATGACATCGATTGCGCCAACAAGAAAGACCAACAACTCAGCACCAACTCCATCTGAATCAGTTCATCCTAAGACAATTGTAGCTTCATCTGAATCAGTGCATGAAGAGATAGTTGAAGAGGAAGTTGTACGTCTAGTTAGAAAGAGTGCAAGGATAATGAATCAAGGTCCATCGAAAGGAGCACTAACAAGGGGGCCTATGCATATTGATATTGATTGATAAGAAGGAGGACCAATTTTGTTACAACTTGTTGTGGATGATTTTTTTTTTTTTTTTTGGTTTGTCACTATGTTTGTGAGACTTGAAATCAGATATCAATGGAATGATCTTGCTACTTATCAATTTTTGTTGTTGTGTTTTTGATATTTTTGATTTACATCCTGCTTTACTTGCTCTACTGATGGTTGGTGATTATTGGTAGTGGGTGTGTGGTGATGCAAGAGGCCCTCGTAACACTTGGTGCAAGTGTGCCATTTGCACATCTTGCACCAGATGGTGCTTGGTGCAATCATGCTATGATGGTGGTGGTGGCTCATACTCTAGTCGTACTAGAGCTGGTCGTGTTGAAGGTTCATGCCCGTTGGTGGTGGGTCTATAGTGGTGGTTTCGGGGGTTTGTGCAGCACCTGATACAAGTGTGCATTTTGCACATCTTGCATCAGTTCGTGCTAGAGCTGATAACCTACACTTAAGTGCTCCTTTCCTGGAGAAGTTGACACTTAATTGTTCACTTTTACGCACCGACTGGCACTTAAATGATCACTTTCAACAATAACCTGACACTTAAGTGATCTTTTCTTTAATTTGACTAGCACTAAAGTGATCATTAAATACAACTTATGACACTTAAGTAATAGCTCGTGCCTGTCCTATGATACAACAAGCAGCAAACCTAAACCAACTCCAGTTTGGCTGGGTTAATGTTAACATTGCGAATAAGAACAAGACCTCCCTATGGCAGAAAGCGGCAAACCTAAACCAACTACATGTGTATCATCTCATTATTTCCTTTTCTTGACCTCCCTCAAAGCCGGTCGATGGTGTGGACAACACAAACACAAATAAAATAGTATATTTATCAACTCATTTTCAACTATGGCAGCTGAAGAAACTTCTTCTTATCTTCAAGTGCTTTACATTTTATCATTAAGTAGTCTATATAACAAAACAACACTATAATAAACATTTGATAACACTTCCATTCAATTTTCATTCTTGAAACTTCATTCTTCAACAAATAATTAACTGAAGATACTTCAACTTGCTTCGAGACTTCATTCTTCAAATAATTAGCCGAAGATGCTTCAACTTGCTTTGATTTAACGTCATCCAAGTCATCCACGAACGTAGATGGAGGTTGACGTCACCCATCAAGTAGGTCTAATATCACTTATGTCGCTCGATCAGAGAACTTCGCGTCGATCCATTTGAAGTATTTGCACTTCGACCCTTCTCTATATCTAGCGCATCCATAGAATCTTCTCCCGGGATTCATTCGAGTCCACGATGTTCTTCTTGGACTTGGGCAACCCACAATAACAGAAATGTTCACGCTCGCCTTCTCCGTCGCTTCGATGAGACGAATTCGAGCTATTGCTTAAAATTCTACTCTCCATTTCCAGTATTCAACGCTCGGTAACCCACAACAATAGACAAATTCGCGCTTGCCTTCTCCTTTGCTTCGATGGGATCTGAGGTTAATTGAAATAATTTGAGTGCTTGAGGGATTTTTGGGGCAAATCGAAATTAGGGTTTGAGTTCTTCTTGGGGAATTTGGCTGATTTAGGGATTTAGTCGGCAATATGAGATGAAAATGGGGAAACGACGCTGTTTTGGCCATTTTAGGGCCTTTGCTTGGAAACGGCATCGTTTTGGGTGAGGGTTAGCTGAGGTGGATCTCCGGCGAACCGCATTGGCAAGAATATTAATAAAAAATTCTCACGTAGGATTTCCAGCAGAGCTCCCATGACTTGGCACTCAAGTGATCCATTTTTTTTGAAAAGTGGCACTTAAGTGTACCTTTTGTAACTTTTGGCACTTAAGTATCCCTTTGTGCCAAGTTTTGGCACTCCCGCGGTACTTATGCCTTCAAATCTTTATAAGCTCTCCATTCTTCAAAACTTCCTCACCTTCACGCCATTATGAATTGTTGAAAGAGATAAATATATATATGAGTAATCCTCTAAACATAAAACAACTATTAACTATTTACCATTATTGACTTATTATTTCCAAAAACTCTATTTCAAGTTGGGATGTAACTATCAAATGATCCTAACTTGTTATATAAAAAAACTACCTCTATTCCCCCTAAATACATAGTAAAAATATTTGCAAACTGATTCTTTGTCCTTTTATGTTGAAAAGTGATCTTTCATTTCGAAACTGTCTTTTGTATAAAATGATAGTCAACTTCAATATACTTGGTTCGCTCATGGAAAATAAGATTCTTTGTAGTATGAATAGCTAATTGATTCTCATAATATAATATCGATGGTTTTGATGTTGACATGCTAATTTTTGATAATAACTTCCTCATCCAAAGTAATTCACATATTAGATGCGTCATAACTCTATATTATGTTTCAGCACTTGATCAAGAAATCACATTATTTCTTGCTTTTCTAAGCAATTAAATTACCTCCAAGAAATACATAATAATCTGACTTAGATCTTCTGCTAATGGGACATCCGGTCCAATATGCATCAAAGTAACATATGGCATTCCAATGACCATAATTCTTGAAAAGTAGTCCTTTATCTAGTTTTCTATTAAAGTACTTGATAATTCAAAATACGGCATCTCAATGAGTAGTTTGAAGAGAACTCATGAACTGACTTACTTCACTGACAACAAAACATATATCAAGTCTTATGATAGTAAGATATTTCAACTTACCAACTAATCTCTAATAGTTCACTAGATCATGTAATAATTCTCCATTGTCTATATCAAGTTTCACATTGGGTTCTAGAGGAGTATCGACCAGTTTTGTGCCAAGAAATCCAAACTTATCAAGAATATCAAGGACATATTTTCACTTGGTCAAATTGATCCTTATATGTGAATAGGCAATTTCGATATCTAGGAAATATCACATATGTCTAAACTGTGAATGCATAAACTATTTAAGTCGTCGAATACCATCAGAATCACTATTGGTGATGATAATATCACCCACATATACCACAAGAAGAATACAACCAGTTGAGGAAACAAAACTAAAGACTAAATGGTCTACTTGACACTGCTTTAATCCAAACTTGATGATAACATCACTGATCCTACTAAACCAAGAACGGGGAGATTGCTTGAGTTTATACAGAGCCTTATGTAAACGACATACTAGATTCTTCCATTGAGCAACAAATCTAAGTGGTTTCTCCATATACACCTCTTCAGCTAAATCATCATGTAAAAATGCATTCTTGATATCAAATTGATAAAAAAACAATACAAAATGTGCCACAAGGGAAATAAAGACAAACAGATGGAATTTTTGCTACAAATAAAAAAGTGTCATCATAATAAGGGGTGTCAATGGATCGAGTCGGGTCTTGATGTTACCCAACCCGACCCCAATCGTAAAGGGTCATGCTTTGACTCGACCCAACCCAACCCGAAACGCATTAGACCCGAAAAAAAAAAATCGAGTTGGGTCGAGTCGGGCCATATATCCATATGTATCAATCTCCTCAAGATTGAGGAGGATATATGGCAAAACTAGTATAACCCTTTTTTTGGATAAGGCAAAATCAAGATGACTTATTTTCATAAGAAAGCGAGAGGAATTGAAATTCATGCTAACACTTCTCATCAGGAAGCTATAATAGGCGCTTCACACATTAATTATCAACATAATACACCATGTTCCAAAAATTGACTAAGATAATACATTAGAGTAGGCAGAAAATGGATAACAATCATATTCGGTCTGTCATCATTTCCAATTGCAATAACGGCATCAACAACCATTGAAGCAAAAACTCCTCTCCACCAATGAGTTTCGAAGAAAGTGTTGTAGCAGCACATTTAGCCAACAAGCTCTTATTCTCTTCTAGACTTTTCCCTTCTAGGCTAATGGCTAGTTCTTTGGCCTTCTCAACTGCCTATGACACATTAATTTCACTGTGAGAAATGGAAGGACATCTCAATCATGTGAAGAACCGGAAATTACTTCAGCGCACATACAAGAGAGCATGTTGTTCGATAACTACGAATCAAATTTTGAGGATGGACCCCCTCTTCAATGAAAGGTTTAGCCTCTTTCAAAAATTCTCCCGCAGGTAGAACCATTGTAGTCGTTCCATCACCAATATGCGCAAGCAGCAAGTGAGGATGTACCTTAATGTAAAAACAAAGTCAAGACAAGAAGAAATGAGGCAACATTGGATGCATACAAAAACCAGCAAAGAACCAGCATGAGTTTCAAAAGCATGCACTATGTAGGCCTCTTTCATGCCATATAAACTCAATATCCAAGACTCTGGTCTAAAGACACCACAGAATTCCCATTAGATAAGGTTTTACCAATGCATTTTGCAACTTATAGACTCTTAATGTAGCAACAGCAACTGCAAGCCTCACCCCAAAAAATGACATCTCTCTTTCTACCTTAACCTTCTCCATTCTAGGTAATCATATTAAAAAAAAAAAAAAGTACACTTGAGCACAACACTTAGCGCTTTCTTGATTCATAAGCCTCAAGAATCGCCTCCATCGCAAGATGGATGAATTCAACCCGCTCTGCAAAAGCTGCCAGTTCAGCCACTTGCAACTTCCTCCAACTCTCCTCCAGTTCTGCCATTTTCTCCCTCTCGATCAAGCCTAAACCAGCCCTCAGAAATTGCTCACCAACTCCAAAACTGGTATGCAATTTGCAGAATTTAAATTTGTATAATATACAGATGTAAGGACATAAACTATTTTCATGAGTAAGCATTAAGGAAATTCAGAGTATGTATTTTAGGAACTCAGTTTAAACTTGATTTAAATGCACCAGGACAACTCCATAGATTCTCTATGATTTTTGCCGACTCATTCCACCTAACATTGATAGAAATTTGAGTATCATCTCTTTACCTTCACCTCAAACCTTTACTAAAATCTTTCAAGCTGATTCCAACTTCACTTAAAGTAATGCTTAAAATGAAAACCATATGCTAATGATCAAATGACAACTGCTAAACCCTTTAACACTCTATCATACAATCAGGTGAAGAAAAAGACAATAAACCTTATAAAAAGAACCAAGAATCACAAGAAAATCGCCAGATCAAGAACCAAGAACCCAAGAACTCAACGAGCACAACAGGGGAGGAAGAGGGTTAGATTCAAGCAAAGCTCCCTATCTTATTTTTTCCTGCAGGTAATGGGACTTCAACATTACCACACCGGGAAGAAGAAGAAAGAGATAAGAAGAGAAGACTAGTCAAATGGGGAGAAAAGAGAGATAAGATGGGGACAAGTGGGGAGGGCTGTCGACAAGGGGGAAGAGAGAGCAAACGTGCGGAGAAGAAGGGGAAAGGAAAGAAAAGAAAAAGAAAAAAACAAAAACAAAAACAAAACAAAATCCAAACAAGCTTCTAGAGAGGGGTATTTTGGTCTTTTTACCCCTGAAGCACAATTTCCAAATATTTGGCTCCAAAACTCGCCTTGTGGCCCAACAAACACTTAAACATTTCATTAAACTCTAGGGCTTCGAAAGGATGGGGAAAACCTCAATTACCTGAGAAGGAACCTTTAGGGCTGAGATGGCAAACAAGATTGAAGCCACCTCACTTGGTTCTTCTGGAAAAACCACAAATAGAAGAATTTATCGTCACCGAGCACCACAAAGAACTCACAAAACACTAAACCTTGCCATCTCCAGAGCAAGACCACAGGTAGAGGACCAACCATAACAAATCGCAAGCCAATGTTGAAGGAAGGACCGATCGATGGTTGGCAAAGGGAGGATCAGGTTGAGCAGTGGATGAAAAACGCACAGAGAGGGGTTTGCTTCTTCTTTGTTTATTTTACCTAAAATGCACGGGTGATACCGGTGTCAAAAAGACATGCGCTAACCTATTTCGACCCGACTCTAAATGATACCGACTCCATACTCAGATAATATTTTGACCTGACTCGAAAATACACTAAATTTAGGGTTGGGTCGGGTCGGGCCGGGTCGACTTGGGTTGGCTCGGGCCTTTTTGACACCTCTAATCATAATCAACATCATATGCTTTAGTATATCCTTTAGCAACCAACCGTGCTTTCAATCAATCAAAGGTGCCATTAGGATGAACGTTAATAGTGAAAATCCAATAGCAACCAATAAGTTGCTTCCCTATAGGTAAAGTAGTGAGCTGCTAAGTGCAATTCTCAATAAGTGCCTTCATTTCATCCTCCATGGCTTGTCACCATCCATGATAAGCAAGAGCTTTAGCTATGCTAATATGCATAGAAACAGAGAACAAAGGTGAGATAAAGGTAGAGAAGGTAGGAAATAAAGAGTCATAAAAAATAAAGTTGGACAAGTATGAAGACAATTAGACAGACCAAAATAAGGTGCATAATGAACGACCAATACAAGAATGTGTGCCTTTTCGAGTAGCAATGGGTGGATTATGATCAAGATAAGAGGATGGCACAACAATTAATGAGGGAACAAATGAATCAAGTGATGATCGTATTATTGTATGGGACCTGCTCCCCACCTATGGTAAGTACTTCTGCAAATTGAAATCTTGTAGACAATGCTAAAGGAAGTGAGATTGGCGGAAGTGTCTTAAGACATAGTCGTCGTCATCAAGAGGCGTTGTAAGGGCAATTTGAGTATTATAAATGGTTGGTTCTCAATAAATGTCACATCTACTGACTTAAACACACGATGATGAGGGTCCAACTTTTCAAGTCATGAAGTAAGAGAATGGACAAAACAACAACAACCAAAGGCGCCTAAAGGTAATGGAAAAGGAAGACAATTTGGATGTAAAAGGGAAAAATGTGTCTTCCCCCTCAAGAATGGAAGATGGAAGCCGATTAATTAAGACGTAGGCTATAAGGATTGCATTGCCCCAAAATTATTTAGGTAAATGCATGTGAAACATAAGACAGCGAGCAACATTAAAAAGATAGTGATTTTTGCATCCAGCTACACCATTTTGCTATGGGGGTGTATGAACAAGAAGTCTAATGAATAATGTTATGGGAATCAAGAAAAGGTTGAAAACCAAAAATAGCAACATGATACTCTTTGGCATCATCTGACCGTAGAGTTTTCACAAAAACATTATATTGATTCAATAACTCAAAATAGAATAGGCAAAACCAATGAAAAATCTCAATACTATCTTTTATTAAGAATAGCCAGGTCATTCGAGAAAAATCATCCACGAATTTAATAAAATATCCAATACCAGATATATCATAGACACAACATAGACCCATACATCTAAGTGAACCAGTTCAAAAGGACCAAACACATTACTTTGGATGTGAGAAGGAAAGGAAACGCTATGGTGCTTACCAAACTAAAAAGTTTCACACTAAAAAGTACTCCCAAACTCACACTCAGAAAATAAACATCGAAGAATGTTCGGCGGTGGATGACTAGCACAACAATGCATCCGACACACATTAGGAGATGTGTGCTTCACAACTATTGATTTGAGTTCTTTTGTTTCATTTGAATTCCTCTCTGTCTAGTCCTCAGATCTTGAAAGACAACCAAAAGAAGAAAAAGGTTATCAAATAATTTATTTCTTTAGTTAATGAACTAACACAAATCAAAATATATGAAGATTTGAAATGAATGACAAATGATAAGAAAAGAAAGGAATTTAAATGAGCATCTCCAGTATTAGTAACTTAGGAAAATGAACCATCATCTAATCTAACAGAGTTGGTGACATTAGAAGGTGTGAAATATAATGAAGACAATAATTTAGAGTTACTAGTTATATGATAAATAGCTCCAGAATCTATAACCCAAGAGTTGGGCGTTATAAAAAGTAAACAAGATAAACTACATTTTTGAGGTATGTCTCAGTTGTAATGGGAGCTAAAGTTTTTGTCACTTGTTGGGAGCTAATCCATGCATTATACTCAAGACATGTTAATTAATAGAATTCCTCATATTATGCACATTAGTAGAATTCGGTGGAGCCGGTGAGGAAGAATCTTCCACCTCACAAATGAAGCAAGTGTAGGCCGAAACTAGGGATGAAGTGTGTAGCAATAAGCTTCTATATTTCCAATCCTTAGACAATGATTACAATAACAAGAGCCACCACCACCTATGCCTCTATCACAACCTACATGACTTCCACTCTGAATAAAATCGCGTCCACAACCTCAATAACCACAACCATGAGCTCCCTGTTTACTAAAACCATGAGAAATCATAGCACTTGTCCCCAAAGTTGTAATTGAGATTTTGTTTGTAAGTGTTGAGCGAAGGGCTTTGGAGAAAACCTCATCAACTGTAGGAAGGGAGCTTTCAAATGTAATTTGTTGACGAATGGAGGAATGTTCAGGCCCTAGCACTTTAAGAAACAATATTACTCAAGGATCCTCTTGGCATTTGACTAAAACATTTGAACTCCTCAACCGAATAGACAAACACTAGTCAGATCTCAAGACATACGAATACGAGATCTATCAATCATTCTCCAATCTCTTTGTCATAGAAGAAGGTTGAACACATGTTGATTCTATTGGATAAGCTCTAGTGATGGGTTTTGCTGCAACACGAGGTTGGTGGCTAGTTCTAGTCAAGCCTACAACGGTGAGGCTAGTCAATGGTTCTAAGAGGACATGCGTCGATTGAAGGATAGAGATCTTTTTTTAGTGATGGTAGGTGCAACAAATGGAGATCTGGTGATGGCAATGACAATGGTGGTGGCTATGATGAGGTTGGTGGTGGTGGTAGTAGGGTTGAAGATCAAAGTTTTTTTACTAGCTTTAATACCATGTTGAAGGAGATAAATCGTATTGTATATTTCTTAATGAAGAGGATTACATGAATACATATTATATATATAACATAGACGGAACTTCTGAACAAAATCTTTTAAATATCCTAAGACAAATTATTATGCTTGCTAATACCTATAAAACCATACCTGATACTACTAATCAATCAGTAGCTTATCTTTTAATAGTCGATTTTATTGGACAATTAAAGGGATGGTGGATAACTATCTTACTGATGAACAAAGATTACAGATTTGCAATGCTTATAAGTTAGATGATAATAGTCATGGAATAATGGATGAAAATGATCAATCTATGCAAGATGCTATCGATACTCTTTTATATTCCATTTTAAGGCCTCATTTAAAGGTTTATGATTAATAACAGGATGAGGAACTCCTCTTTTTAATTCAACTTTTTTGTTAACATAGAAAGTAGAGCAACTCCAATGAGATTGACTTTTCCTAATGAGATTCTTATCAAGAAGTTCTTGAAATTCATTTTGACAAAAATTCATAGCTTCATGATTCATTTGGGAAGGCTATGCCTTGGTTGGGATTTTTTTCCGGATAAATCTAGTTCATAAGGTAAACCAATCCTTGACTAGAAACCATTCGAAATAGTAGAACAAATGGAGCTTTCTATATAAAATTCAAGATTAGCAATCTTTTTTATGGATATTAGGTTCAAAAAGATTTTGCTCAATCTTTTTGTAATCAAGATCTTCTTTTACGAATTAAAAATGATTTTCTTTGTTTTGGATTATACAATTTATCTCAGAAATAGAATATTCATGGAGAGTATTCAAATTGTGGGTTTGTGGTTTGCTAATAAATTCAAAAATAATTTTTCTATTTAAAAATTGGGTTTGTATTCCTTTTTCATTAATGGTGAAAGGTTGTATTAATCCTTTGAAAGGGGTTCCTACTATAACATTTTGTTTAATATTTTTGACTAAAATTAAATGTGTTTTATAAGAGATGCTATCTTTTATGACTCCTGCTTCTGGAATCTTGTAACTAATTTGAAGCTTATCACCAAATGCTATTTTGAGATAATGAATGGTTTTTTCAAAATATTTAGTAGATATAAGGCATCCTTTTATACAATTAAGGTCTACTCCGATATCAAAAAGAGTTGTTTTTTTTAACACAAATTTGTTATTTTGAAAGTAATAATAAAAATCCCAGGTCTTTAGAGCTAGAAGAATCTTCTTCCTTTTTGTTTAATGAAATTAGTTTTCATTTCTAAGATCTCCTTTTGTGTTTCAATTTGGGTATTTTTAAGATTTTGGATTTCCAATTTTTGATTATTAATTTCATGATTGAGATCATTTATAGAAATGGGTTGAGAGATGATATTTTTTCCTCTTTCCAAAGTGGTAGAAAGTTATAAGGAATATTAAGTTGAGATATGAGTGCTATGCAAGATTGGAGACTATTAGTAGGGTCGGAATTGTGAATAATTTGTTTGGGGACCTGGTTTTCTAACTCCCATTGTTCCGAAAGAGTGACTTGATTCCATTGAATTATCTTAGGGATGATAGTATTAGCTCTAGAAATATCAATTTGCAAAAAACGTGTTTCTCTTTTATAATTGATTTTAAAGGCTTTATTGTTGAAGACAGAATTCATTACTTTGTAATAAACTCTATAGTAAAAACAAGAGAAATGGATCCTTCCGCTATAAAATAATTGTGACTTTTATTTTTAAGGTAAGGGATTTTAAAATGTTTTTATCTTTAAGAGAAACTATGAGTCTAGGATGACTATCAAAATGGATAGGACCATTACAGAGACTGGTCTCCATGCCCCAAGGATGGAGTCATCATATTTCAAGAGTCTTACATCTCTTAAGACGATGAATAAACAAGTGTCTAAGCCTTCCTTAGTAAGGGGTTCAACTCCTATTTGGACAAGGCCGATATGAATATAATTCCATTTCTGGGCATGTTTCTTTATAGAATCTTTATTCAAAAGTTGTATGGAAGAGAGAGAATTTGAAAGGGGGACATCTCTTTCTTCAGTAGCAATGACATAATCATTTTTCCCAAAAATCCTCCAATTAGAATGCTCGTGAATCTGATTAAATTTCACTTTAGGAATGATCCAATTTTCTATGGATTTATTAAACTCTTCTATACTAATCACTTTTCTATTTATAGGGCCATGATCTCAGGACATTTGTGATGTAGAACTAGAAGAAAACATGAATCTTCTTAATAAGTTCATTGCGCGAGACTACTTTTTGCTTCCTATGGTTCGATAACTGATCCTAACCATAGGACTCACCACCCAACATAGGTTTTATTGCCAAGACTACATTAGACACGTAAAAGACCTAGGAAGAATTTCACGAAGATAAATCACCTCAAGTATCAAAATGAAACTTATAAAGAGTCACTATACCTATCCCCTTGGCTTAGTGACTTGCCCTTATTCATTTATTATTTGAAACAAGCTTAATCTGATACCATACAACGTCACAAGGATATGGGATGTAATTAGAAGATCAATTAGTAATTTGAAACAAGCTTAATTAAGCTTAAACTTAATTAGTGACTTGCCCTTATTCATTTATTATTTCCTAACTCTATCTTTTCATTTTGCACTTGTAAGTACCTTTTAACGTGGATATTACCTAAAGTACAAATAACACTTGCATTTATCCAGCTCGTAAGGCAACATGGACTATTATGTAAATTTTAAAATATATTAGGAGGTTTTCTCAACAATCTCCCAATTTTTATGGTGACTCAACTTTCCAAGCGATACCAATAAGATCGATTTGAAAAGGTTTGTATTGTAATAAAATTGCTTGGTAATTACTGTGTATAATCAAGCAAGTTATATAGAGTTAACAAAATATATGTATGGCCTATTAAAACACTCCTGCTCGCATGTAAGTTTGTACACAAAAATTATGAGTCAACCACATGAAACAAATAATGGGCGAAAACAAGACAAAAAGTAGAATTACAAGCTTAACAGACGAGAATAATAAGAGGAAATGTCATCTCTTGACTTTTATTTAATACAAGGTCAAATAAATTGTTGTCCATCAAAATTTAATCCGTTAAAAGACCAGAAATATACTATGAAGAATACAAGCTATGCAAAATAGTATATACAGAAAATATTACATATCAAATATACTTTTTAAAATAATTACTTTTTTTAATTTTGAGAAGTTTATAATGCTGTTTATCTTTTACCTTTTCCCTGTAACCAAACATTCCTCGGGACAATTGAGTCATTGACTAGTTAAGAACCTAAGATAGAGGATCCCTTTCCTTGCTAAGGGTGAAGTTTATACATGTATGTGCCATCTGCTAAAGAAGATGTGAAAATACAAATACAAACATATAGAGAAATTTACGGTGAAACGATCCAATACAGCATGATACAATTAAGGAACAGGGCAACAAGCATTTTAAACCACTTGCAAATCTCCCCGACCCCCTTACATGCTAGTAAAAACCATTTCATAATCGCGAGCGAATAAAGAGTCTCTTTTCTGTGGCTCTCGGGAGATCCATCAGTTTGGGTCCTTCATTTGGCATCTTCTTCATAGCTTCCGACCCTACAACAGATTTAGCCGACCTCTCATGTTCTTGTCTCACTTTATTCGATCCTTCTTGCCTTTTCTCCATGATTTCATGTATATCATTCAGCCCAACTTTGAGATCTCTGGGTCCATTATCGCCATTTAGTGAGAGACGAAGCACTCGATCTTTCACACCTTCATTCATTAACTTAGTTGCCTTCTTCTTTCCTGCTGCAGGAACAAATGAACATAAATCTAAGCTCAGAAAAGGTGACATCAAAGTGATGATACATGGCATTGGATAACAATGGACATGCAATTTAAGAAGAGCCAGTAAAATCCACACTTGCGGAAGTGGTTTGACCAGCTCTTACAAGCAAGGAAACTCAAAGAAACGCGACTATTACAACGGGATGTCGCATGATGCAGCATAGAGATCCTTGACCAACACAAATTTGGCAAAAGCCCTAATGTTGTCTCATATGCACATTGCTGCGCATAACCATCCGAACCAAGTGGATCCTTATCTTGATATCTTCCTTGTTTCTGCCTTATTCAAGTTAACTGTGCAACTCCAAACTACACGCAGTGTGCAAAGTAAGCAACATTGTGCAAGCACTTTTAAGCAGATGTCATCCACATCCACCAAGTAACCTGAATTTCGTGTCAACCAAGTGAAATAACCAAAACACTGTCATTGATTAGCAGATGGGTGATTGGCGAACCAAATCTGAAACCACAAAAGTACAGGGCTCCAACTTACTTATACAAAAAGAAATGGACATCACAAGATTCGAAACGCTAAACATGGAGGATCATTCAAATTTTCAGAGCAACATATGCGGTGAGTTCCAGATTTTTACTTCTTATTTAACTCTGGGGAAAGAAAACCACATATCTCTGGGTGCAAAAAGGCTTCATACAGTAATCCAACAGAATACTGAAAATACCCAATTCAAGTCATCAACCAACATCTGATTCCACATTCTTCACCATGAGCGCCCACTCCTAGTAGAGCCGATTCGACCGCCCAAACATATAGCATAGTCCTTACTCAATCTCCGTTCAGGCAAGTGAAATCAAAGCAGTCGACTACAATTCATGATTTTTACAAGGTCCAGCGTCGCGCCACACAAAAAAAAAAAAAAAAAGGAACTTTCACGACGGTCGTCATTGGATACCTCAGTTACCCAATCAAATCTTCCATGAATCATCCAACGCAGACCACAGAGACCACACAAAGCAAACCCCTCATCTAAAATGAAAAATTAACAATAGAAGGTAGAGCGAGGGGAAGAACCATTGATGCCCCGGAAGGACTCGAGGACAGCGGAATCGACGGCGAATCTGCGGATTGATGTCAGAATCCGGCCGATCCTGCTCTTGAAACCGACAACGTCGCTCGGGTTCCGAAGCTCCTCGGACATAGCGGGGTTCGCCATGGCTTGTACGATCAGAAACCCTAGGGAGCGAGCTCGATTCTCGTCGGAAATGGAGCGAGTGGCGAACTCGGGAGAGGCGTGGGAAGTGGCGGGTGATACTTTTGCTGGCCCGATTTAGACAGTACGTGGGCTGGAAATGGACCAATGAATGACGTGGGCCCACTCGCAGGCCCAAGTTAGATACAAACTTTCGTTCGAGCGACAAAATTATTAGTCCGAATAAGAAAAGAAACAAAAAATCCAAACAAGATAACAATTAAAGGTAAGCATGGGTTTAAGGTGAATTCGGGAACCAAATCAAATCAGCCAAAGGAACCGGTTCGGTACCAAATTCTTACAATTATCGATTCCCAAAAAAGTGGAATCAACACTATGCCTTTTGGTTCTCGGTTCTTGGTAGGAATGTGCAAAGGAATCGAGAATCACTTGGACCGCCCAAACCAACAATTCCCAAGGGAACCGATGGGTACCAATCCGCTTCCTACTTGGAACCAGCCACCCACCCACCAGTACTGGACCATTAAAAAAATTATGAAAATCCATAATCTAAAGCTCAATACCCATTAAGTAAGTGTTCATCTTGTCTTACTATCACCTCATCTAAGTAGTCTCTCTATCTCTTACTGACAACCCCAACTCTCAAGCTCAATGTCCATCTACTCATGGCTTGACTCTTAACTTTTGAAATGAGCCCAATCTTTTTATTGATATTGCCATCAAGAATAGGGAAGTTCTTTGTTTTTTGCTTAACTATAATTTGCTGGAAAATATTGCACTAATAAGTGCATGAAGTTTGGTGGGACCGATTCTATGGACTTACTCGGGAATCAGATCAAGTTGACAGTCTAGTTCTTGGGTGGATTCATGGAACAAATGGGTGGTTCTCGATTTCAATTTTTCAGAACTAATCCTTAATGAGTTGTTCCTGGTTCTATGGTAGGAAGCACACTCGGACCATGCTCATCTTTAGTTCCTAGGTAAGAACTAAACTAAGAATTGATGGACCGTGTTAAGTGTTTTGAACTTTTTATTATTTATTTTATTTTATGTGCTCATCTTTTGTGAAATGTTACTACTAACAAATATGAATTTTTATTGTTGCGTTCACTTTCATTTTACTTAACTAAAAATGAAACTAAAAAAAGAAAAGAAAAAAAGAGAGAAGGAATTGGGCGATTCCAAAGTAAACCTTGAAACTAATTGATAAGATTTATATATCGATGGTCAATTGTCAGTACAAAGACGTTTTTGTCTGACGCACCTATTGACCACGACATATACCACAAACATTTTAGTTGAGTATAACAACGTTTCTTTTCAATTATAAAGTATGATTAGCTCAGATTGCTTTGAAATCAATGATTTGAAAATTTAATTTACAAAATTGAAAACCTAAGAGAACTTCACGATTTTCTTGATTTTCTTGAATTCACTCAAAATCGGCAATTTAAAACCCGAGCCTTCCTATTTGCGGATATAATTTGGGGCTTAACCTTCTCTCTCTTATCAACCTAAAATGAATGAGCTAACCCTATTCAAATTGGCCGTTCATTTCAGAGAAGCTTCATCTATTTTGGCTCAGTCGAAACCAAACCACAATGTTGTGAATTTACAATTGTGGTCAAATTCGTTGTTAGTAACTTAGGGCCTGCATGGTAACGCTATCGGGAATAACTGTTTCTATTCTTTTGTTCCCGGGAGCAGATTTTTTGTTCCCGAGAATAGAAATACGTTTGGTAAATTTTTTGTTCTCCGGAACAGGTTTGGAGTAGAATTCAAAAAAAAAAAGTTTTCTTGTTCCCAAGAACAACTTTAAGAATCGATTTTTTTCCTCTCTTTTTTTTCTTTTCTCTTTCTCTTTCCTTTTCTTCTTCTTCTTTCTCTTCCTCCTCCCACCCCTCAACCGCCCCATCGCCACCCCATCACCACCGCCAACGAGCCACCATGCGAGATCCGAGAGCTCGCCGGCGCCTCCCCAGGCTAGGGTGAGGTCTGGCCAGCTCGTCAGAGCCTCGCCGAGCGAGGTGAGCCTCATGCCAGCCGAGCCTCGCCTAGGCAGCACGAGGCCAAGCAAGCCTCACCTCGCCTCACCTCACCTAGATCTGGGGATGCGAGCCTCGCCGACGGTAGCCAATTGAAAGAATGGGAGAAAAAAAAGGAAATTAAAAGAATCAAAAGATTGGAAATTTTTATCAAACGCATTTCTATTCCCAGAGTAAAAATTTTGAACAGTTATCAAACGCCTTCAAATGCTCAAAATTTTTTCCCGGGAACAGAAACTTTGTCATGCACACCCTTAAGGCTTGCATGGTAACGCTCTCAGAAACAACTGTTTCTGTTCTTTGTTCCCGAGAGCGGATTTGGAACAGAAATACGTTTGGTAAATGTTTTATTCCTGGGAACAAATTTGTTCTCTAGAACAATTTGAAGTAGAAACCAGAAAAAAAAAAGTAGAAACCAGAATCAAAAAAAAGTTGTTTCTCGCTCTTGGAACAATTCTGAGAATCAATTTTTTTTTCTCTTTTTCTCTCTTCTTTTTTTCCCTTCTCTTTCTTTCTTCTTCTTCCTCTTCCTCCTCTCGCCCCATCACCGCCCCATCGCCACCCCATCCCCGCTGCCAGCAAGTGGTCGAGCGAGGTCTGGTGAGCTCGCCGACGCCTCATGTCGCTAGGGCGAGGTTCCACAAGCTCGCTGGAGCCTTGCCTGGCCTCTCGCCAGCCACCACTGGTGGCGGTGGCCAAGAGGAAGAATGAGAGAAAAAAGAAAAAAACAAGAAAAAAGAAAAAAATTATAACAAAAAATACTAAAAAATTAAAAGAATCAAAATATTAAAAAATTTTATCAAACGCATTTCTGTTCCCAGAGTAAAAATTTTAGATAGTTATCAAATGCCTTCAAATACTCAGAAATTGCTCCCGAGAACATAATCAAAATGAATCATTTCTGAGAAGAAATTGTTCTCAGGAACAGAAACATTGTCGTGCAGACCCTTAGTCATGTTAAATATCATGCAAGCTCATTTGAAAATGGTTGCATATATTATGTACATGTCAAAGTGATGTATCTTTTTGCAAAAAAAAAATGATGGATCTCATTTAGATTCATTTATAAATATCTAAATACATTTCTTGCACGCTTTTTTGTAAGTCATCTTCCATGTCGTATGTCTGGATTTCAAATGCCATTTTTGGGTAAATATAAATTCGACACTACTAATTTACGACCATACAAATTTAGGGAAAACATCAACACTGATTTGACGTGTCCGGGAAGCAAAGTGAAGATTTTTTTTTTCCTACGGTGTATGAATTACGAAAAATAAGAGAATAATTATCCTTGGATAAAAAAAGAGAAGAATTAAAATAAAATAAAAAACCAATTGTATACAAAATCTCACTTCACTCGCTCGACCACACCAGAAAGACAACTCACGAGAATTGTCCCATTAAAATCAAACTTTAGGTTTTATTTGTCTCGCACAAATCTATTTCTTCTCTCTAGTATTGAAAGAAAAGTATAGGATATTCTCGGGTGATTTGGAAAATATTATCTTAAAAAATGACCTCTTTTGTTGCTTATAAAAAACTGAATAATTTTTTTTGGATAAGTTCACTATAAGTTCTAAAACTTATCATGACAGTGTAGTTGAGTTTTAAGTTTTAAAACTTTTGAAAAGTTCAATCAAGTCATTAACCTTATCAAATTGGTGCAATCAAATACTTTCATTAACACCATCAATTAAACAAAGGAAAATGTTAACTTGGCATTTTTAATTAATTTCTCTCTTTACGTGGCATTTATTATTATTTTATTCACATATTATTTAAATTACTTTAAAAAATTAAAAGAGAAATATTACAATTTTTTAAACTAAAAATAAAAAAGTGAGGGGTGAATTTGTACAGAGGTGCTGTGTTGCCACTGCCCATCGCCAAAGGCACTCGCTTGGGCCCCATGAGGATCACCAACCTTAGGCAAAAGTCAACCTCGCTTGAATTTGGGCAAGCCTTGCCAATCCCGAGCGAGGGCCAATGAGGCCTCACCTAGGGCAGGCGATGATCGCCAACCATGTGAGGGTTGACAATGCCTAGATCCAAGTGCCCTTGTTTGGGCTTGACAAGGGTCACTGGCCCCTCCGATAAACCTACCACTCCCTCCTTTCTTTATTATCATTTTTTTAAAATAGAATTTTAACATTCCTTTTGTTGTTTTTAAAACTAATTCAAATAATATTTGAATACAACAACAACAACAACAACAATAATAACAATAATAAATGCCAAATAGGAGAGAGAAATTAATTAAAAATGCCACATTAGCATTTTCCGTTAGTTAAATCAATAGAATTAATAGAAGGACTTGCTTGCACAAATTTGACAAGTTTTATAATTTAGTTACACTTTCTAAAAGTTTTAGAAGATAATTATACTTTCATGACAAGTTTTGAAACTTCTAGTGAACTTATCCATTTTTTCCTTCATGCACAAACACAATTAGTCAATAATGAAAATATTTTTTATTGGCTAATTATTTCAAACAACATAAAAATGATAATTTTCAAATTATTTATTTTTCGTGATATAAATGAAACATTAACTTTATTATAATTTGATCAAACTTGATTTTTTTTTTTAATCCTACTCTACTCATATTCTAACTTTCAGACTTTTGTTTTACCTCTTTATAAGGCATGAGAATCGAAACCTACCTGAAATTAAATTATCACCACCCTAACCTCTCTAAGAATGTAGGTGATGCAGCCCGCATTGAAGACCAGCTCTCTCGACCAAGAAGATCGGCCCGCATTCAAGCTCGACGAAACCGAGGAGCAGTATCGATATCTTGAGTCCATCCCAGAAGCTTGAAAGACACCTCGGGAGCCCTCATAATGCTTTTACTAGTTTATAGTTTCTATGCTCTTTAATATTTCTCCTCATTTCAATGTTCTATCTTTATTTCTTTGGCGATATAAGCCATCCAATTTCTTGTAGAAGGGAGATGACTTTGATGAATGAAAAAAAACTTTGCTTTGAAGCAAGTATTGTGAACCTTGTAGAGTTCATACCCTTGAAAATCTAGAAGAGTTTTCACTCCGTCCTTGAAGAGTCGAAGCTTTTGAAATCTACATCCTTGAAGAGTTGCAGTCATCGATCTAGAAGTATCGGTGCCCCCTCAACTTCCTTGGAGGCCTAGAAGAGCAACCAACGAAGTCTCTAACTTTTCCTGTTCTGTTCGTCATTTCGAACCCAAATTCGACCATCCTAAAGTGTTTATTTCAGAAAACCCAAAACAGAGAAATTGTAGATCCAGAAGTCTTTGTTCATTTGGCTTTGGAATCAGGTCGATCCGATCTGTATCGACAAAGATACGACCGTTCTCATGAGCTTGCACAGTGTTGGAATTTCCGTTCATCCTGTTTTCCCGTGTGCAAGTCACTCTCCCGATCCTATTGTGTGAGAAAGCCTAACCAGGGCTTGCATCATTTGGTATCAGAGCTTTGGAGGAGAGGACAATGCCTCCAAGACAAGCTAGACGTCGTGGCGGCAGAACCATTCCCCTCAATGAAGTGCATACACTCGCTGAGAATTTGCAACAACAAATTGATGAATTGACGCGAGAAGTTCAGCATTTGAGGGCTGAAGCAAATAATTCTCCACCCCATTCCGGGACTGAAGATTCCCATGGTGACTCTTCCTCTTCGGAGAGTGTTCAACCTAATCATGGTTGGAGGCATGTTCGACATCGTTTACAACATATTCGTGAGCCAGATTGGGAAAAGGAAGTCAAGAAAGATGTTCCAGAATTTACAGGTACTGAGTCTCCTGATGAAATTGTTGATTGGCTAACACTTGTGAATGAGGTGTTTGAGCATCGAAATGTTTCGGAGAATCGTCGAGTTGGGATCATTGCTATGCGATTCCGAGGCAAGGCGATTGCTTGGTGGAGACGTGAAAAACAAACTCGCCAAGCCGTTGGCAAAGCACCAATCACTTTGTGGAGAAAGATGGAGGGCAAGATTCAAAAATATTTTCTTCCCAAAGGATATAAGAGAGAGCTCTACCAACGGTACCAAAATCTAAAACAAGGTACGCGAACGGTGGACTAATACACCAATGAATTCAATGAGTTGGTGATTCGTAACAATATCCAGGACCCGGAGGAGGTGCTTGTGAACAAATACTTGAACGGTCTTCAATTTTATATTCAAGACGCCTTGAAAGTCCTTGACATTTGGGACTTAGGAGATGCACACCAATGGGCACTCAAAATGGAGCGCTCTCGTTCTCGGAGACAACAATCAACTACCATGACAAGTTGGGCCACTAAGAGTACCACTGGCGCGCTTAAAGTTGCTTTGAGGCTACAACGCAATCTGCTAGTAAGCCTTCTACTCAGCCCCATGTTTCAAGCAACCTGCTATGTCCGAAATGCGTTGCTATTCTTGTGGGGAGTTGGGTCATCGTGCTAGTAATTGTCGCATCAATAAGAATCGACCAACCGGTAAAGCCCTCATAGTGGATAATGATTCGATGAGAATGTGAGGACCCACTTGAAGAGGAGTTGAACAATGATGAAGAAGCTGTGGATGATGAACAAATAGTGCATGCCGACACTTTGCGAACTTCTTATGGTAAGGAAAATATTTCTTACTCCTCGATATGACACTGGAGATAGGTGGCTGCGTACCAATATTTTTCATTCTGCATGCACAATCATGGGAAAAGTGTGTCAATTAATTATTGACTCTGGTTGTTGTGAGAATATAATTTCTGA
This sequence comes from Angophora floribunda, assembly GCA_014182895.1. Taxonomy (NCBI): domain Eukaryota; kingdom Viridiplantae; phylum Streptophyta; class Magnoliopsida; order Myrtales; family Myrtaceae; genus Angophora; species Angophora floribunda. The sequence continues at coordinate 13,020,141 of CM024708.1, forward strand.
AGTAGCGGCAAACAAGCTGAAGTTGGAACTAAAAACACACCCTACGCCTTATAAAATGTCGTGGTTGAAGAAAGGCGCTGAGATAACTGTTTCAAAACAATGCCTTGTTAATTTGTCTATTGGTTTTGTTTATAATGACAAGATATGGTGTGATGTTCTGCCGATGGATGCTAGTCACATTATTCTTGGTCGACCATGGCAATTCGATAGGAGGACTACGCATGATGGTTATCGAAATACATATTCTTTTGAATTTGGAGGCAAGAAGATTACGTTGGTACCTAGTAGGGAACCTTTGAAAACTCCTGTAGTTGAGAATTCCTTTTCCCCTACGTTGTTGACAATGAAGGATATGAAGGATGCTTTGAAAGGAGTTCGTATATTGTATATTTTGCTTAATAAAACAGGTGAGAAGAATGAAGTTGCCTCTGTCGTACCTCATCGAGTTCAACTTCTTTTGGAAGAGTTCAAGGATGTCTTCCCGACGGACTTATCCAATGGTCTCCCTCCTATGAGAGATATTCAGCATCAAATTGACTTGATGCCCGGAGCCTCTTTGCCGAATCTCGCTCATTACCGAATGAGTCCGACCGAACATGAGGACTTGCGTCGACAAGTTATGGAGCTATTGAATAAGGGTTTTATAAGGGAGAGCCTCAGTCCATGTGCCGTTCCAGCTCTTTTAGTGCATAAGAAAAATGGTACTTGGAGGATGTGTGTCGATAGTAGAGCGATCAACAAGATCACCATCAAGTATCGATTTCCTATTCCTCGCCTTGATGATCTCTTAGATCAACTTTCTGGTGCAATTATATTCTCAAAGCTGGATTTGAAGAGTGGATATCATCAAATTAGAATCAAACTTGGAGATGAATGGAAGACAGCATTCAAAACGAAAGATGGGCTATATGAGTGGCTAGTCATGCCATTCGGATTGTCAAATGCACCATCGACATTCATGAGGTTTATGACTCAGGTATTGAAGCCTTTTTTGGGAAAGTTTGTTGTTGTTTATTTCGATGATATCTTGATTTTTAGCAAGTCTACTGATGAGCACTTGCAGTATCTTCAAGAAGTATTATGTGTGTTGAGGTAGGAACAATTGTATGCGGCTCTCGACAAGTGCTATTTTATGGTACCACAAATCCTTTTCTTGGGGTTTCATATTTCAAAGAATGGCATTTCGGTGGATGATTCTAAGATCAAGGTGATTCGAGAATGGCCAACTCCAACAAACGTGCATGAAGTACGAAGTTTTCATGGCCTCGCTTCATTCTATCGACGATTTATTGCGCATTTTAGCACCATTGCGGCTCCCACTCACTTCTTGCATGAAGAAGGGAGTTTTTGAATGGACAAATGTAGCTCAGAAAAGTTTTAAACAGTTCAAAGAAAAATTGAGCACAGCCCCGGTACTTGCATTGCCTAATTTTGACATTGTTTTTAAAGTGCATTGTGATGCATCAGGTACTAGCATAGGAGGAGTTTTAAGTCAAGGAGGTTGACCCATCGCCTTCTTTAGTGAAAAATTTAGTGGTGCCAAACTTCGTTGTAACACCTATGATATGGAATTCTACGAATTATTTCGCACACTTGAGTATTGGCAGCCATATCTTATTCATCGAGAGTTTATTTTATATACTGATCATGAAGCTCTGAAGTATATTTCTGGACAGCAAAAGCTTAACTCCAGGCGTGGAAAATGGGCTGAATACATCCAAGAGTTCACTTTCATTATTAAGCATAAGGCTGGAGCTCAGAATTAGGTTGCCGATGCCCTTAGTCGAAAGAAGAGCTTGCTCTCTACAATGCATTCTACTGTTCTTGGATTTGATTCTTTTCATGAGTTATATCAAGAAGACCCCTACTTTTCCAAGATCATTCCCGATGCACATGAAAAGAAGCTTGCTGATTTTACTGTATGTGATGGTTTTCTTTTCAAAGGAAACCGTTTATGTGTGCCGGACTGTTCTCTTCGGCAAAGGGTGATCGATGAAGTTCATTGTGAAGGACATTTTGGGCGTGACAAAACTGTACAACTTGTTTCAGCCAAATACTTTTGGCCTCATTTGAAACGTGATGTACATCGACATGTGATGAGGTGTCGACGTTGCCAAATTGGAAAGGGACAAGCTACTAATGCTGGCCTTTATTTGCCCTTGCCGATTCCACATGCCCCATGGGAGAATATCTCTATGGACTTTGTCCTTGGACTACCACGCACAAATAGAGGTATGGATTCAATTTTTGTTGTTGTCGATCGATTTTCAAAAATGGCACATTTTATTCCATGTTGAAAAACTATGGATGCTTCGCGTATTGCCGACTTATTTTTCAAGTCTATAAGTTGCATGGCATTCCGAAGACCATTACTTCGGATCGAAATACAAAATTTCTTAGTCATTTTTGGCGACAACTGTGGAAGAATGTCGGTACTAAACTGCAATATAGTACTGTGTTTCATCCCCAAACGGATGGACAAACTGAGGTCGTCAACCGAACATTAGGAAATCTATTAAGGACTTTGATCGATAATAATCCCCGTTCTTGGGAGACGCGGTTGTCACTTGGAGAATTTGCATATAATTGTGCGGAGAACCGTAGCACTAGATATAGTCCATTTATAATCGTATATGGTCGACAACCGAACACTACTCTTGATCTTGCACCAATTCTTTTTGCTGAGAAGTCAAGTAGCAAGGTCGACGATATTGTTTCTCAAATGAGGACAATTCATGAAGATGTGCGCCAAAGACTAGAGAGCAAAACTGAATCCTATAAAACGGACATTGACAAGCGGCGGCGTGAAGTTATCTTTGAACCTGGAGATTTTGTTTGGGCTTATTTGCCACCAGAACGGCATCCTATCGGAACTTATAATAAGCTTAGTGATCGAAAGCTTGGACCTCTCGAAGTTCTTGAGTGCATCAATCCTAACGCGTATCGATTAAATCTTCCTTCTCATTTGAAGATTCACGACGTCTTCAACGTTCGACATTTAACACCTTATGTGGGAGATTCTTCTGATGATGATGGCGTGAATTCGAGGACGAATTCTTTTAAAGATGGGGAGAATGATGCAGCCCGCATTGAAGACCAGCTCTCTTGATCAAGAAGATCGGCCCGCATTCAAGCTCGACGAAACCAAGGAGCCGTATCGATATCTTGAGTCCATCTCGGAAGCTTGAAAGACACCTCGGGAGCCCTCATAATGCTTTTACTAGTTTATAGTTTCTATGCTCTTTAATATTTCTCCTCATTTCAATGTTTTGTCTTTATTTCTTTGGCGATATAAGCCATCCAATTTCTTGTAGAAGGGAGATGACTTTGATGAATGAAAAAAAACTTTGTTTTGAAGCAAGTATCGTGAACCTTGTAGAGTTCATACCCTTGAAAATCTAGAAGAGTTTTCACTCCGTCCTTGAAGAGTCGGAGCTTTCGAAATCTGCATCCTTGAAGAGTTGCAATCATTGATCTAGAAGAATCGGTGCCCCCTCAACTTCCTTGGAGGCCTAGAAGAGCAACCAACGAAGTCTCTAACTTTTCTTGTTCTGTTCGTCATTTCGAACCAAAATTCAACCATCCTAAAGCGTTTATTTCAGAAAACCCAAAACAGAGAAATTGTAGATCCAGAAGTCTTTGTTCATTTGGCTTTGGAATCAGGTCGATCCGATCTGTATCGACAAAGATACGACCATTCTCCTGAGCTTGCACAGTGCTGGAATTTCCGTTCGTCCTGTTTTCCCGTGTGCGAGTCACTCTCCCGATCCTATTGTGTGAGAAAGCCTAACCAGGGCTTGCATCAGTAGGAATTCGAATCCCCTACTTGTTGAAGTTTTCTTATTGGTGTCTCACCCTAAATTACTTGCCCCTTATGTTATAAATTGTCGGAGCATGGAAAACACATAACGGTTAAAAAGGAATTTGAGCTAAGATCATAGACCAAAATCTATCTCACAGAGGTCAGAAATAGCCCTTCAGCCACCTCATAAGGGCAGCGGCGCCACCAAGATCGTGGCCGGATCATCACAAGCATTCTCACTTCAAAAATCTGACCATCACAAGTCTGGAATTGTCAAACTCGAGAGGGATTAAAGAGAGGGTGCGTAGAAGAATATGAACGGGGAAGATAAACATATGTTGGCTCGATCAAATCAAAGAAGTTCAGAGTAAACATAAGCTATACATTTCTCACGTCTCTTTATAGGTTCTTTGAGAAGCTTTTTCCCAACACCTTCCAACCGAGGCTACACCAGCTACATGGACCGCAGCATTAATGAATAAGAAACCCAAGTGAATAAAAATTGAGCTGCTGTTTCAATAATAATGTTGCCTGCAGGCGGGCGGCAACGCAGGTTTCCTCCAAAGGGGAAGGAAATAAAAGGTCAGATGAATTGCAACATAGTAACAAGCTATGAAGCCAACAAGGCTCCTCTATTGCAACAGAGAGTCAGGAAGGTTCACAACGCAACATAAGGAACTCCTATAGTAAAAGAACAAAAGACTCAGAAAAAATTGCAGGTCAGAAAAGGGTACAAGAAAAGTATGACAGTAAAGAACAGAAGGAGAATATATTGAGAGTGAGACTCTCTCTCTCTCTCTCTCAAGATAGATAGATAGATAGATAGATAGACAGATAAACATTTAAGCAATGTAATTGTATAGCCTACCATGGGATTTCTTGACCATCCCAGGCAAAAAACTTGCCATTGTCTTGAATCTTTGCATGGTCGATAATTCCCAAGAGCTTCTGCACCGAATACTCCTTAGTGAACAGCTTGCCTTCAGGAACATTTCTCTGAAATGGCTTTGAGAGATCTGTGTCCACTGTGCCAGGGTGCAGCAAAATGCAGATAACCGGATCCTTCTTACGTGCAAACTCTACTGATACTGTTTTAGTCACTGCAAGAATCAACTTGATGTTTAGGAACATGCAAAAACAAATTGATTGCCTCTCTGTAGAGTTCTATGAAAAGAGGGTGTAGATCTACACAAACCATTTTGGCCAAAAGAACAGGGCATACCAACCATACAATTAATGTGCAGACACTTGGATTTTGGCGCACTCAACCAAGTCATTTATCATTCTTTAACTTCAGCATTTTAGACAATGAAGTAAAAAAAGTGTTTCTGTTCATCTTCTGTCGGTATTTACAAACTCGTCTCCAGGCTGCTCTAAGGTCAGCTACACAGGATGATTACAATTTAAAACCTAAAGAAAGATGAAAAGAAGGGTTGTTTTTACACAAATGGAAAGTAGATGGCCTAAACATCCTAAAACTAGAGAATAGGACATTGCTCACAAATGCCCCTAAGTTACATGGAATGTCTAGACAATTTTCCTCAGACCATATTAGCCAATTTTCTAGACAAACCTAAGTGCTTTCATGAAGACCAGAAAAGGAAGAAACCTTACGCTGATTCAAAGCGGCTTTGGAGGATCGATAAGAGTGCCACCCACCGAGGCGATTGTCCCCAATTGAACCCACCCGGGCACTGATATTGGCCACAACAGCAACATCTCTATCAGTACCAGTGCCTCCACCAGCCTTTAGAAGGGGCCACAGGTGCTGCTAGGGCAGATTATATGGGTTAGCAATACATAATTGAAGTTTACCATGACATCAAACTGATACCTCATCTAATTGACTCTCTTATTGAGAAGGATACACATTTTTATTTTTGGCCACAGTTTTAGAGGAAAACTCATTGGCTTTGACCTTGAATCCAGTCATTTCTGTGTGTCACAAGATAAACTAAACCGACCCCTCCAACTCTCAATTGTACTTTTGACCAAAAAAGAAAAATCTCAATTGTACAGAATGGCCCCAGCATTGGGAGTCAATGTTGTAACCACTCCATTCAAGAAACACACTGGCATGAAAGTCGCAATTAAGACATAATAAAATAAAAATGTGGCATAAATTAATTAGACAATTCCCCAAGTTAACTAAATAACATCAGAGCCCTTGCATTTCCAAAAGAGTGGAAAGCACTGAAGTTCATAACATCAGAAAGTAGAGAAGGTAGAGCTCTGAGAAACTATAGAAGTTTTGTCTGCACAAGGGAAGTTATTTCGTTACTGTCGACTGATTCCCTAGTTTCCTTTCCTTAGCAAAAGACAGTTGATTGATATAAGGGATACAGCCACACCCACATTTGGGCTGGAAACACTAAATAGAGACATAGTTTGGAAGTCCAAGCTTTTATAGATCTCATCTGAATATTCTATCTTTGACTCTGTTTTACTAACTGTCGTTTACTATGGAATAGGCTACGTGCTTCCATTGCAAACTGCAAAGAAGTTTTAATTGTTTCAAGAATTTCTGCAACTTGGTTATGACAATTCCCAGTCGCCATACTTTGGACCAATGGAAGGCTACAAACAAGACCTTTAATGACCTTTTCGAGAAAACAGTCGCCATACTTTGGACCAATGGAAGGCTACAAACAAGACCTTTAATGACCTTTTCGAGAAAACAAGACCCATAACTACTTGAAGTATCAAAAGAATCTCAGAAATAGAAACAAGCCTAGATTAAACTATAGAAAGTGTTAAACTTTCCAGTGTCACTGTCAAACGATTTTCTGTGACATGTCATGTGCATAAATTCCTCTATTTAACAAAAAAGGAAGATACACCTAAACAGGAAGGCTGAAATAGCAGTTTCATCATTCTCATTTTTAGAAGGCACGGTGTCATTGTATATTTTGCAAATAAGAGCAAACAATGCATTAAGTGCATAAGTATCCATTGCTAAGTTGAATGTCTGAAAAAACTAGGAGTTCGGACAGTTTCAAACTATAAGAGTATACCCATCATGGCCATGGACAGCTCTAACTTAAACTGAAGAACAAGTAATGCTAGAAAAGTAAAGAAGGTCAGGCATGGGTTAAAATGCACTGACAGTAATCAGTAACTTCAGAAGATACTATGTAAGTCTTCTATTTCAGACCCACAGAACAAAGGCAATACCTGAACCACAGATACCAGCCTCTCTAGCAATTCATTTTAATCAAATGATTAGCACATAATGAAATATTCAAACATCGCCACAAAGAAAACGCCTCGGAAATTAGAGGCTCAATGACTTGAATATCTTAATAATGTCAAGCCAACTCATTACCCAAAAAAAAGAAAAAAGGTGAACGTATAAACTCAAGAAAGTACCTTGATGACAAGGATAGGGCCCACAGTGTTGACCTCATATGTGAGCAGCAACGATGACTTCTCTACTTTGAGGAGTGTTGTTTCTGCACTGAAAAACAATGAATAAAAATTTAATAAGTCATCAAACAGCAAAACAGGGTGGTCAGTAATGTAAGCTATCCCTACCACATACATTGAGCTCAAGGCCGTTCAATTTCAACGAGCTTATCAGTCCAAAGTGAATTGGTCTAGATCGCTTTACCTGGTTGGAGCACATCAGGTATTGAAAGAATCCCAGATGCATTAACCAGAAGATTCAAGGAGCCATATCTATCTTTTATGGACTTTGCAGATGCCTAAAAAGTAATTTTGTGTCAGATGAATCTGTCAAATACATATGAGTAGCTCTTTCATTAGCTTATATAATTGCAGTTCACAATGCCAAAAGACCGTTCATCTCCAGATCGTAGTGATATATCTTATTGGTAAGGTACAACTTTCTTAACTTTGCCCTCAAAACCAAGAAACAAAGAATCATGGTCTTTATGAATTTTGATTTTCTGTAAAAGGGATAGTCCCAGCTAAACAAGACGCCTAATTATAAAATGCTTGCAGATAATCCACAAAACCTCGCAGAATTTATTTTTTCAAAGCTTCACTGAGAAATTAACACTAAGATAAAGAAATATGACCTCTATGGTGCTTTCATTGGTCACATCAAGTGGTAGAATGCTAAGGCGTTGAGCAAACATATTTTTGAGCGAAAGAAGCCCTGATGCCTCATTAGGTTTGCGACATGTAGCAATGACATGCCCTTTTTCACTTTTTTGCAGCAGCTGCTTGACCTAACAAAGCAGGAACATAATTAATAAAGTCCTGATACAGGCTAAGTCAAATGATCTGCTGCAGCAGATTTGGAAATTCCACTCAACTTGAAGACAAGAGGCAGAAAATCAAATCAGTATAACCTCCAAATGAATCAATACATCGAAAAACAGTGATCATTGCTGTAGCATTTCAATTTAAACTGCATCTAATCGACAATGCAAATGGTTTTGCAGGCTGGCAGCAAAATAATGGGTTAAATCAATAGGTCTCGGATCTGAGTAAAGCTAAATCTGGAGAAACAAGATTGATGCTGTTCGTGATGAAGTGGTGGATCAACATTACAATAAGGTCAACTGCTGAAGCTATAGAATCTATCTGCAAATAAAAAAAAGCCAACAAGTGCAAGAACAGCAAGTACTGTTCAAGGACTTTCTTAAGTTGTTTGATTTGGCTATGCATCACCAGGGTAGACTACTTAAAGACACTGCCAACTTCATTTGAAAGAAACAAATTTGAAGAATTTTTAAAGACTGCAGTACCATGGAAGAAGTTGACAGATGACATTCTTGGAATTTCTTTTGCAACCATTGATGGCAATAATGCCCGTGATCATGCAGGCCCACCACAAGAGTTCAAACTCTTTTCTTGATAACAATGGACAATTGAACACTAACTCTCTAAGTGTATAGCACAAAAGTGCCTATATTACATGTTACTGATAACCATGACAAATTGCTTAATTGCATAGGGATACCATACAAATCACATTAATAAGCAGCACAGAAAAACCTAAATCACTTACAAATAAATAAAAAAATTCTAAAATTTAAATCTCATTGGCGTCAGGTGAATTACAAATTACCGATTTTTAGGCATCTCTACTATATCATTAATAGAAGACACATGCCAATTAGAGCAACATGATCAATATAAGTTTGGAATAACAATTTGAATGAGTTATAAAAAGCAGAGATTTTGTCTTTTAAATTAGCTCAATTAAATGTAGAATGAAAGAAAAACCAGCACTTACTAAGATTGACCAAGTCCGATGATACTAGCTAGCGTCAACTTAAAATGTTAAATTTAGTTAAAAAAATTACACCAAACCTGTAAATAAGGGAAGGGATTACTTAATTTGTTCAACAAAAACACATTTAATGACACTTGGATTGGTAAATTTAATTTGATAAATAAGATAGTGTAACTAAGCTTACTAGAAGATGAGGGATAGAGGTAAGAATGGATACTCAATTCTTTCAGTTTCATGGAATTCGGGCACTGCAGGCTTACTGTCTTTTCAAGGAGAAAGATTGTGAGACTATTACTCACTTAAGATGAGCAATGAATTCAAGAGTAGGTATAGAGCTCAGCATGCCAAAAAGGAAAGTCCAGATGGAAGATAACAAATAGAGATGAGGGTGCATACAGTGCTATTATGACAAAAGAGAGAGTCTAGACAGCTTTCACTTCGTGGAACCCAGATTGATAAAAAAACCTCATTTGTGCACCCCATCTGAGGTAGGACTCGACCACAGTTGGCTAACTTTCATTTTGATAAAGATTGTATAACTAAGCTACAGTTATATCACTGAAGCTTGTTGCTTATATCCATATCCATGTTTAGTAAGAACTAGTCACTTTCAACATTTAACCAGATGGAAGTTTGTTTTATTCTTTCAGCATTTAAGGATATCAACTGTTAGACTATATACTCACTTAAGGTGAGCAATGACTTCAAGTGTATAGAGCTCAGCATGCCAAAAAGGAAAGTCCAGATGGAAGATAACAAATAGAGATGAGGGTGCATACAGTGCTAGTATGACAAAAGAGAGTCTAGACAGCTTTCACTTCGTGGAACCCAGATTGATATAAAAACCTCATTTGTGCACCCCATCTGAGGTAGGACTTGACCACAGTTGGCTAACTTTCATTTTGATAAAGATTGTGAAACTAAGCTACAATTATATTGCTAAAGCTTGTTGCTTATATCCATATCCATGTTTAGTAAAAACTAATCACTTTCAACATTTAACCAGATGAAAGTTTGTTTTATTCTTTCAGCATTTAAGGATATCGACTGTTAGAATTTAGAAAATAAATTTCCAGTACCTGATTTTCATTTTTATCAATAGGCCCTTAAGATATAAATGAAGTTGCATATGTTATTGATGTACCTATACACCATTGGCACGAGGACTGTGCAGCTAAGTTGCACAAGCATGCATGTACAGAAACATAAATCCTTAATCAACTAGCTGTCCTTTGCCATACTGATGGTCTCCGAATGAAAGAAAATTTTTACAAGAGCTGTTGCCATGAAAGCCAAAGAAGACTCCAAACTAGAAGAAAAACCAAAATACGGAGTTCTCTTCTTCTTCTTCTTTCTTTTTTTGGCAGAGGGTAATTGGAAAACAGCAGCCTACATTATAAGTGCTAGGAAAATTACCCACTCAATTTTAAAAACATTCTATCTGATCATACTTCTTCTAAGAAAAATTGATCTGCTGGATGAAAATTTGGATTTGAGCCTTGTAGCCATCTCAATTCACAAACTTTGACCCTAAATATCACATACGCAACAGTTTGAAAAGCTCATATTGACGAAAAAATAGCAGATGCTTCAAAACAAGATGCAATGTACATTAAGAGAAAACACATTTGACTAGTATGGATTGACATGTTAATTAGTAATAGCTGCTCCATTGCTTTGAACATTCCCCACTCCCCCGCCCCCCTCTTTTCCCCACCCCCTAAAAAAAAAGGAAAGAAAAAAAATCTCTCCCGAAGCATATGTAGTGGAGAAGCACTGTCATAACCCCTCTAGACATGTAAACTCATCAAGCATTGGAATAGTTGACTATTCTGTTATTTATGTTGCTTTGGAAAGGTGATAATTATGTCTACCAATTCATGATAAGAAACGTGCGAAGTAGCGATGATAAAGTGACAGTGTATAACCCTCTAGATGCAAAAACGCACCAAGGGCTTTTAAGACTGTTTATTTTGCATCTCTTTTTCCTGGCTTTCATTGTGCATCCGATATTTGTAGCCTTCTGTAGAAATTCGAGAAGGCATTTGCTTTATTCATGTATGTCCTGTCCACAAAAACATAACAAGAAGAAATGCTCACTGAAACTTGAAATCTTCTTGCCCCATTATGTCATTGCCCCAAACAATCAAATAATTCTAGTTCCTACCTATGCATTGCCAAATCACCAACAAGATCACTCCAGTGCTATTAATTCCGAAACTTTAAGATAGTGTACTACGACTTCCTCAAGCAGTGAACTTGCACTTACATAGGCATCAGAGAACCCAGAAGATTAACCAGAATTGTCTCAGGCAAATGAGAAATTCCGAGAAGATAGCTCGTCGTATAACGAATCAAAGGCAAGAATAAAGAAATGAGACGAAACCCATTAAAGAAAAGGTCCTAATCAATCAGAAACCATCCAATGATAAGCTACATTGCACAACTACAAGAAGAAAGATGCTCACGAATTCAAGCCCGATTCCTCTGGAAGCGCCCTGCACCATGGAAACCCCGCCTTCCCATTTCACAGCATCAGAGGAAGAAGAAGAAGAAGAAGAATCGTTGTCGAAAGCGCTGGGCGAAGACAACGGGAAAACGCCATCGATGCGTGTTTGGTGAATGCAAGCAGTTTCATTCTCTACGGTCTCCCCTCTATCCTTCTCTCTCTCCCGGAGGCTCATAGAAGGATATTGGCTCTGCTGAGGAAGCGTTGTGGGTAGTGGGCAAACTAGTTCGAGTTCAATAGGAACAAAGAAATGGCTCAGCTTCATCCACGTACCGTCGACGAAGAAAACTCCCATTGTTTGATTTTGAATGCTTCTACCATTCTCTAAGGGTGCATTTTTTTTCTGTTCTTTTTTTTTTTTACTCCGAAATTGAAAAAAGTAAAAATATATTTGGTAGCGTCAAAAATTATTTCTATTTCTCAAAATAAAAAGTTATTATAAATAATAGATTTGGAATAAAAACAAGAAATAGAAAAAGTAACTTTTTCTTCCTAAAGAAGTTCAAGTGTTTCTTTCTTTTTTTTCTTCTTTCTCTTCTAATCGGTCGTTGATCGCCAGTCGCCGCCCCTAGCCATCGGGTCGTCGGTCACAACCAATTGCGGTTGCTAGTCGCCAACCTCCGCCACTGCCGCCCCCCAAAAGAAGAACAAAATAGAAAATTTATGAATCGTATCAAACACATTCCTATTAATTTTTCATTCAGAAAATAGAAAATTTGTGCAATTACCAAACGTTTTGTTTTACTCAGAAATTGTTTTAGGGAATATAAATAGAAAAGAACTATTTCTATAAAAAAAAAAATTGTTCCTAAGAACAAAAACGTTATCAAACATATCCAAAAGTTAATGCACTAAAATTTAGGGATTAATTTTAACCCCTAAATAAAAAATATTAGGATTAAATTGCATAGCATGTAATTTAAGGAGCATTTATTATTGCATTTGCATTGGACATGTGGCAAATAAGCTTTAATTTAACAAGTTGGACTAAATCCGCAGTGAAAAAGAATTTGGCTAGGCCCATTAAAGGATGACGAGTTTGAATATGAGAATATTCCTGAGAATATGAAAATGTTTTTGAGAACATTCGCATTATTCTTTCAATATTCAAGGAAGGTATCGGATGAAATATTGAAAAAAATATTGCACGTGAGATAAACAGCTAAATAGGTAACGTGCAAATTTATCATCTTTCTTAAATAACATAGGCCTCTCACCTATAAAAAGGGAGCCGCACACACTAAAGAAGGACACACACACAAAAAAAAAACACAACCACAGTTGAGAGAAAAGGAGCAGCAACGCAATATAAAGGGAGAGAGAAAAAAAAAGTCTCTTTTCACTGCAGGTCTTGAAGGTCGGCATACATTGAATCGCAAAAAGGAGGCCTCTTCCTCTCGGTCAAAGTCAACCCATGCAAGAGGGAGAAAGAGACAATCTCCTCTTTCACTTTTGTAGACATTAGCCCTGTTCTTTGCCGTGTGGTCCCTTTGCAACAAATTCTTGTTTATATTCAACGATCGTGCGGCTTGTTCTAGCGAACGACAAGCCTCCTAAGTTACGGCTTTTGCACATGTGTTTTATGCCTGCAATGTGCCTGCCCACTTGGTTGGTCATGCAATTTGCAGGCATCCATCATCAAGGATTCTCGCTCACCGCTTTACTTGAGATCATCGACAACTGCGAGAACTAAACGAGCCAAACATCTTTAGCGGCTATGGAACAAGTTAGGTGCTATCATTAGTAATTGAAAACCGTCTCGGATCGTTTGTAAGAACTAGAGAAAAACCATTAAGGTAATTTCCTTAACCATTCACTTATATGAATATAAAGTTGCCTAATTAGCAATGCATTTACTGCTAATGTGATTTCCTTGAGATATTTGGCATATTCCGATTGAGTGAGGTTGTTGTGTCATATAAAAAAAAATCTCAATAATAAAAAATATTGAGCTGCGAGATGTCGGATTAGGTTTTTGATTGTTTTGATTTTCTATCTTGGATCGGGGAAAATTGTATACTATATATGATCGATTGCATCATGTGTTGATTTTTTTAGTAAACTACTTATCATGTAATAGATTTTTTTTATGCATTTTTGTAAGTTTACTAAAGAAATCAACACATGATGCAACCGATCATATAAAGCATACAATGTTCCCGACCCAAGATATAAAACCAAAACAATCAAAAACCTAATCCGACGTCTCGCGGCTCAATATTTTTTATTATTAAGATTTTTTTTTACACGACACAACAACCTTACTCAATCGGAATATGCCAAATATCTCAAGGAAATCACATTAGCAGTAAATGTATTGCTAATTAGGCAACTTTATATTCAGATAAGCGAACGGCTTAGGAAATTATCTTGATGGTCTTTATAGTTCTCACAAACGATCCGAGACGGTTTTCAATTACTAATGACAGCACCTAACCATGTTTCACAGTCGCTAAAGATGTTTGGCTCGGTCAATTCTCAGTCGTCAATGATCTCAGGCAAAGCGGTAGAGCAAGAATCCTTGATGATGGACGCCTGCAAATTGCATGACTAGCCAAGTGGGCAGGCACGTTGCAAGGCATAAAGCACATGCAAAAGCCGTAACTCGGGAGGCTTGTCGCTTGCTAGAACAAGTCGCATGATCGTTGAATATAAACCAGAATTTGTTGCAAAGGGACCGCACGGCAAAGAACAGGGCTAATGTGAGATTGTCTCTTTCTCCCTCTTGCATGGGTTGACTTTGACCGAGAGGAAGAGGCCTCTTTTTTGCGATTCAATGTATGCCGACCTTCAAGACCTATAGCGAAAAGAGACTTTTTTTTTTCTCTCTCCCTCTCTCTATATTGCGTTGCCACTCCTTTTCTCTCAATTGCGTCTGTGTGTTTTTTGTGTCCTCCTTCAGTGTGTTTTTTCTGTGTCCTCCTTCAGTGTGTGTGGCCCCTTTTTATAGGTAAAAGGACTATGTTATTTAAGGAAAGATGATAAATTTGCACGTTGTCTATTTAGCTCTTGTATCCCACGTACAATATTTCTTTCAATATTTCATCCGACACATTCCCCGAATATTGAAAGAATAATGCTAATATTCTCGGGAACATTCTCATATTCCCACTCGTCACCCCTTAACAGGCTTAGCCAAATTCTCTTTCAACACGAGCTTAGTCCAACTTGTTAAAATTAAAGCTTATAACCATCAATTGAAGCCCATTTGCCACATGTCTAATGCAAATGCAATAATAAATACTCCTAAAACTACATGATATACAATTTAATCCTAATATTTTTTGTTTAGGGGTTAAAATTAATCCCTAAATTTGTGTGCATTAAATTATGAATGATCAATTAAAATTTAGGTGTCAACAAATGTAATGATAAGTTATGAGCTACCTTCGTTAGGGCTTAACAAGATGACAATATGATAGAATTGTGGTTTTGTACACGGTGGCTCTAGGCACTTGTTTTCAAACTCAAAGAGAAGGTTCTCTTCGATGGGCCAGCGGAATAAAATGGCCGGTCAATTACCCGAATGACGGTCATAATGTCTTTGAATGTATCCTTGAATTTAATGAGAACAAAAGGATTGCATCAAGCATTACAAGGTGCAACAAAAAATCATTTTTTACCCTATTAGTAGGAAGGGTACGCGTAACATCATAATTTTTCGCAAGCATAGCGATAAACTGCAATAATAATGGTTCAACAATTATAGTTTTGCATTACACTTTTTCGAACCATATATGCAATACTAGAAATATCAGTGGTTCTTTACAAAAGACGCCAAACAGATCATCCTTCGCTTTTGAAAGTGCACCTAGATTAACT
The DNA here is from genome assembly GCA_014182895.1 of Angophora floribunda. Lineage (NCBI taxonomy): Eukaryota > Viridiplantae > Streptophyta > Magnoliopsida > Myrtales > Myrtaceae > Angophora > Angophora floribunda. The sequence continues at coordinate 13,035,480 of CM024708.1, forward strand.
ATTTGTGTTCGCATGGCAGTAATGTACTTACTCGATCGAATAGAATTATTTTGTTGTGTCCAAGCATGCTTCAACATTTCACAATATGGAAAGATTATTACTGAAAAATTCTGGTAATGCTCTCATAACACTTTCTTTGGATTTTTTTGGTGCACCAACAATGATTCATAACCAAATCGAAAGAGATCGATGTCATTACTGTATAAGTAATTGTGACATTATTAAAATCATTAGTTTGATTATCTTGTGATGACTGCTCTAGGTATATGTGGGGATTAACGGATGAAATGAAGTTAAATGACATGCTCTCAAGCATAGACCAAAAATCATGGATGTGTTATTGATGAAGTTACTTTTAAGTAATCTAGTCCTCGACAAAATAACAAACTATGCAACCATCACATGAAGCTCATATTTCATTATCTTAATTTAAGTAATAACATTGAGTGACTTGTTAATTATTCTTTTCCATTTTTCACATTCTAAATATAAGGAGAGACTAGCTAGAGTATTTCTCATCTGTCTTAAACACTAGAGGAAAATATAAAACCCGATTTCCAGTTCTTTCCCTTTCAGTTCCAGCAAGGTTAGCAATTGTCATAATGGCAGCGTCGGATCGATCTTCCCCAACATCTTTTGTAGACACATTACAGATGTTTATCAGGCATTGGGAATGGCTATAAACATGAAAGAACTTCTGAGTGTAACAAATCTTATTAACTATGACTCAAAATAAAGTAACATAAGCGTCATAATTAACAGGTGGAGTAGCATATATTCGAGTTCAAACTAGCAACTCTTTCATCACAAGAGGGGTAGCAAATGTCAATGCCCCTGAAACGGCAAGTCCAAGTACGACGAAATTAATATTGTTACAATAGTTGACAAATCTGAAAATAAGAGGAAAATAGTAGGGCGCCATGTGCTTGGTATAAGCTAAAGTCAAATCATCAACATTAAGATCTCCTACTTCATAGAGCGTGTTATACCATAATTGTGCACATCTACAAATGCTTATCGTTTACTTTCTTATGTCTCCTCACATATCATCATTCACTTTTGAAAGGGAGAGGGTCTTTGCATTCACCTTGATTGATTATTTGTGTTCGTATGGCAGTGGCACACTTCTACATCCAAGATTATGGGAATCTAGTGAATGTAAGAGTGAGTTATAAACCATATTCATTAGGGTTTAATGAGGTGGCATATGATAGAATTGTGGTCTTACACACGGTAGCTCTAATAACTTATTTTCAAACTAAAAGAGAAGGTTCACTTCCTTGGGCTGGTGGAATAAAAATGGCCGGTTGGTTGCCCGAATAGCGATATGTCTTTGAATGTCTTTAAATTTAATTAGAACAAAAGGATTGCATCAAGCATTACAAAGTGTAGGAAAAAAATATTTTTACCCTTTTAGTAGTAAGTGTACGAGTAACATCATAATTTTACTCTATTAAGGGCTGCCTATTTTAAGTCAGTAATGATGACATGCTTCAGTTGATGAATTTAAATCATCATATCTTATCATTAATACATACCAATTGAGCAGAAAAGAAGAAGTGCCAATTTACTGAAAGCACGATTAGCTATTAACAATCACCTCTTGGAGACCTTTTTGAATCCACCGTTGCATAGATACCTTAGAGCCATTAGACAAATCAAACGCCCTTTCTCCTTTGCCTGATCCTAAGCATGTCTCAGACATTGAAAGTAAGAATCACCTTAGCCAAAATCAACAATGATGCTCTGAATGATCAAAACCAAACTTTTTAAAAGATTATTATCAAAACCACTTTATCACAAACCACGAGAAAATTTTTCAGATTGTATCTCCGGGACTTAATGATTCCTCTCTTAATGAGTCTTGCCAGAGCCACCAGGCCCCCACCAGGCCCCGGGCAGCCTGCATCCCACTTTTACCGCTCAAAAGTCATCCGCAAGGGGCTTCACCATGCTTTCATACACTTCATCCTCCAGCAAGTTAACAGATAATCTACTACAGATTAATAAAATAGCGAAAAAAATTGAAATAAAATCCAAACTTTTCTATAAATGACTGACTAAAATTCCCACATTATAAATATCTTCTAGTTTTCGAAAAACCTGGGAGGAACCGGGTGAGAAGACCTGAGAGAAACCTTTGTTGACCTTGGATTTGATCCTCTTAAACCTCTGTAGAGCTACTGGAGGCGTCAAGGTCACCGACGTACCATGTTTGAAGCTCTGTTGTCACAGCTGTGACGCCCCAAAACGTCACTCCCTACACATGGTCTTTAATTTCTTTATGTTTAATGATGCAATCGGAAGCCAAGTAAAGCGCAAGTAACATCTAATATTCCATTTCATTCCATATTCATATTCACATAGGTGATTCTTTGCATTCACATCACTTTTCATATATTTTCCTTTCATACATCAAAAGGTTATATTAATAAACGCTTGGGAGGTGCCAAAAAGTGCCTAATCTCCACCACCCGGCAATCTCACTCTGTCCAGAAAATATTCTCAACCCGCGGAGGCCCCATCAACCTATGCGCTGTCCTCTCCGTTGTCCCCAAAGTGAAGTGGTCCAAAATGTTCACCTTCATAGTTGAGGAACCATGAGACAAAACGCATGGATCAATCCATAAAGTGGCTTCGTAACGAGTGAAGGTCAGCGTGGTGTCGAGGTAGTTCACATCCTCTAGCACGCCCTCTATGTAGACCAACACCCCATCGCATATAATAGGAGGAACATCCATGCTAAAGATCTGAAAAATATAACGAAAAAAAAAGAATTTTGAAACAAAATATCAATTCACCAATCATACCTCTCTAATGGCTAAAATCCAAGACGAGTTGCAATTTTGAAAATTAAGCAGAAATTCAATAGTAGAGAAATTTTTTTACCATATATATCAAACACACACGAACTTCCAAACCAAAATACAATCTAAAAGTTAGGAGTCCTTTGCCAAGATTCTGAGATAAGGCCAGACAAATGAGAAATAAAACTAATCATACATAATTGGTCAGTAAATACAACCAAAGCCTACAACTTTAAAATTTTATTATTGGATTATTTTTAAGATTATAGAGATTATTCACAAATCAAATGTAACATAGATAAGCTGTTTGTAAGAGAAACAACATATTTTCAGTCTAGTGTTTACATAATTTTTCATTTAAGTCGGTTCCTTTCAGTTCGTGTTTCAATTTAGGGCGGTTCATTTTGACACTTCTAAACTATTCTCAGCCTTGCAGCAATAGAAAATGACAGTACGATAATCAAGCTTTCGTTAAGAAAACTTCAATTTGAACAAATAAAGCAAAAAATAAAAACTATAAAAGTGATTTTGAGATGCCTGCTTAAGCATATGCTAACGTGGCGTTGGAGTGTTTTTATATGAACTCTTCAACCTACAAGAAAGCATCCCGACTGTTGATCTCTCTCTAAGACTAAAGGTTGTAACTTGTGAGGGGATTAATCTTTCTTTTTTCTAGAATTTTAATTATTACACGTTGTCAATAGTAAAATAATGAAATTTTGTTAAATAATTCTCTGCAATTTTATTAGTAATTTAAACCCAAAAGGAATTTAATAGCCACCAAATCTCTTTCATCATCGATGGAGATGACTTTTTTTTTTTAGGAAATTGAAATACACATCGAAAGAGATTGGCCATAGTTATAGATTAGCAAAACAAAAGAGAACGAAGTTGAAGGGGCACACGATATGAGCGGTCAATGTTCACTCACTACGTTCCATTTTTCGAGATTTTATAGATATTTGCAATTCCAATTATGTATCAATTCAAACTTAAGTCATTTTGATTTCACAGACCATAAAAGAAATCATGCGCTCATGTGCACATCAAGGGTAGTGTAATTTATGGAAAAGGAATTATATGAGAAAAAATATATTTTACACCCACAAGTAAGAAACGTGATTTATAATAATAGCCCTAATTTAAAAATCATTTTGTCACATCTCATGTAAATAGTTTATATATGAGATAAGTACGATGGAAATCCTAAAACTTATCATAAAAGTGCAATTAAGTCCTAAAAAATTTTAAAAATAAAGAAAATTGTTGAAAAAATCATAAAATTTGTTGTACTTTTACCAATTTAATCATAAATATTTTTAATTTTGACAATTGAGTTCTAAACATTTTTACCTTTTATCAATTGAGTTTATCTGGTCCATTTTCGCTAGAATTTACTAACGTGGACGATCGGTGGTGGTGAGCGGTTTCAAGTTCCTTACAAGTTTCACTTGAAACTTAAAACTACCCTCGGGTATAGATTCCTCATTTTTTGAAACTAGAACCTACCCATCGGAACTTAGAACCTGGAACCTACCCTGCTACAGGTTCCAGGTCGGTTCTAGGTTCCAACAAGTTCTTTTTTTCATCTTTAATTAAGCAAAATGAAAATAAACGCAACAATAAAATGAACAAGGATTATCAATTACCTAAGAACGAGTGTTTATATGCACCTGTCGAATAGTATTACGGAAATTTTATGATTTTAATGCATTGATTGCTCTTTTATTATATGGAATCATTATCTTGAAAGAAGCAATTGCCCAACATAATTGCATCAAAGAAGCAATTGGAGTTTCCACTGATCTCATAGTCTACAAAAATAAAATTCTCAATTATAAAATGGAAGTTTAGACTAGTGGTTTCGAATTATATACTTATCATCAAACATCACGGAATACCTTAGAATCGTGTAAAGATATAGATTAAAAAAACAAACATAAAAGTAAGTTTTAGGTTCCGGGTTATAGGTTCCAAGTTCCAAGTTCCAGGTTCTAGGTTCTACCAACTGAGAACCTAGAACTTAGAACTTATCATTGGGTACAGGTTCTCCAAGTTTTGGAACCTAGAACCTACCATTTATATCTTAGAACTTAGAACCTGCAAGTTCCCCACTAGTGGGGTTCTCGAGTTCCAGGTTTTATCCTGAAATCATGCTCACCTCTAACAGTCATCGCTGACATGGCATTTCTTAATAATTCTTTAATGCTATATTAATTTCTAAAAAATTTGTATGCTTTCTTTTTACTATTTTTTTTTTTAAGTTTTGGGAGAGATGGCTAGCGAGGGTGGCTGGCCAACTTGCCAGCCACAAGCGAGGGCCAATGACCCTTGCCAGCAACAGGGGAGGGTTGGCGACCCTTACCAGCCAAAGCAAGGGCCAATGACCCTTGCCAGCAACAGGGGAGGGTTGGCCGACCCTTACCAGCCAAAGCAAGGGCACATAAGCCTCACCAGATCTAGCCAAGTGAGGGGCGTGACCTCACTCAAGGTTGGCGAGGGCTACCAAGCCCTAACCTAGCTAGATCTAGCGAGGGCTATGATGCCCTAGCCTAGGGTGGGCAAGGGTCGACCGACCCTCACATATGGTTAGTGAGGATTGCCGGCCCTCATCTATGGTCGGCGAGAGTCAATCAGCCACCCTCGCAACCCTCTCTCCCAAACTTTAAAAAAAAAGAAGCATAAATTCAATGAAAATTGATCAGATTGACTCAATTGATAAATATGCAATATGTTTAGGACTTTTTCAATTTTTTTTTCCATAAAATTGATCAGATTGAAAAGTCCTAAACATATTGCATATTTACCAATTGAGTCAATCTAATCAATTTTCATTGACTTTTTCAATCTGATCAATTTTATGTTAAAATTTTAGGTCTTGATTATATTTTATGGCAAGTGTAATCAAGTCATAAAACTTGCCATAAAATATAATCAAGACCTAAAATTTTAAAAAAATACAATCAACTCCTATAACTCATCACAAAAATGCAATCAAGTTTTAAAACTTAATTGCACATTTTAAAAATTTTAAAACTCAATTATATTTTCGTAATAAGTGTTAAAACTTCCAATACACTGATCCCTTTATATATAAATATTTTCTTTACCGTAGAATCCACAATACTTGCACGTTGTGTACTTGACAGGTTTGTTTGCAACCGTGGCGAACAAATAAATAATTAAATAAGTTGATGGTACAACTTTCCCTCGGGCTTGATGAGAATTATGTAGTTTAGTTCATTATGATTATTTTCCATGTATAAAATGCATTTATTTTCAATTATATGCAATCTCAAAGTATGGATTTCCTCAATCCAATTCTACAACGCGCACAATAGTTCGCAGAAATTTTGCTTTACCACGAACAAATAAGAGTATAAGGGACGCAGTAACTATTCTATTTTCCACCGTGACAGAGATATTTGAAAATCAGGGGGCCCAATTGCACTATACTTCATGATCAGTAGCCCCCTCTTCTCAGTAGCTCATTCTGGAGTTGCACTTCCAAATAGTACTAATAAGAGAAGCCCAATATCGAATTCCTCCCTTGGATGTTGAGCTTTCAAGTAGCATTTCAGTTGGCATGATTTGATCTATCATTTCTTGTTTCTTTCTTTGAGGCATCTATTGCTGAACGTTTTAGTTAGACCTAATGAAAGACCAATGACATACAAGCTTCCTCAAAGAAGCATAACATAAGGAAAACATCAGTAAATTTTTGTGCTCCAAATTCTTATGTTACTTCATATAATAATGCATGAGCATAACCCAAGTCATATGAATAATTACTTTAAGTGATCAAATCACTTTAGTCCTATACTCAATGTCAGTTAAATTCTAAGGTTGATTTACTAAATTGTTATGAATTAATTTCTCATCTAAAATATATCATCCTTTGTAAAAGTATACTTTCTACCGTAAGATAAGATTAGAAACGATAAAAGAGGGGGAGGACTTACTCTATAATAGACTATAGACTTTTAACTGCATTCCATTAAATCTTACCTTTTAGTCAGGATAATTTACATTGACTATTGCGAAGCGACTTCCTGGGAAGAGGTTGAATTGCCTGCTACTAAAATGCTGTTAACCCCTTTAAATATAGCCTAAAAAATGTTTTTCCAATGGAAAGTCTGGTTGTGGAGTTAAGAGGAAGTTTGGTTGAACTGGTTTAGTAATCCTTCACTACTATCGTTTAATAAATGAAAGTGAAAGAACAACTTTATTTATCCCATGTTCTAGAGGAAAAGGAAAGAGGAAAAGGAAATTTCTTAATGGATAGAATCCATATGGGTTTTTTCATCATTCAAAAGATCATCAAAACCTCTATTCCAAAATTTTCCCTCTCTTTAAAAAGCTATCTCCATTAGCTTAATCTGGAAGATTTTGTCAGGCGACTAAAGCCGTTCAAATTCTTGACTGTGTGATTTTAGAAAATTCTATGACTAAATGATCTATTGAAAAGTCTTTCAAACTCATATGATTAAAAATAATAAACTTCTCATTCTAATTTGCTTCTTATATTCTTTGGATCATTAAAAATTTATCATCCTCGTTGAGCGGAGTGCCAAGTCAAGCAACCAATGCATTGTGTTAATAAAAACACACAAAAATTAATTGTGCTTATTACTCTGACTCTTTCTGAGATTCCCAATTTGAGACCTTTAAAAAAGGACATTAATGTAATCAAGGGAACTCAAAATCCCGACAGAAAGCAATGAAAATAAGGAAGTAACAAAAGAAGGAATGATTGGTTCCCAGTTGCCATTTTTTGGGACAGGGTCCTAGGCCTAGACACCATTTGGTTTGATTTGATCCAATCCAATAGAATTAATTACTTAGCAAGAAAAAAAATAAAAAAAAAAAAAATACTAAAGTTATTACTATATTAGGACTTGTTGCTATTTTTAAGAAATTAAAAATATATATTTTTTAAAAAGAATCAGTCCGGTTCTCCTCGAAACCAAGAATCGGATAAAAAATTACCTATTTTATTTTTATGGAAATGGGAATCGGATCAATGCCCTCGAGAATCGGACCAAATTGGCTAGTACTTGATTTGCAGTACATGCATGTGGAGGAACAGCCCTTGCAGTGTCGAGGAAATACCCCCGTGAGCCTTTTGGATATTTTTTGTTCCGATGTAACCCACTTGACTACTTTCTAATGAAATGCAAGTATTTTGTATTTTCGACTAAAAAAAAAAAAGGACTGTGCAATGTAAATGAGTTTTTAGTAGAAAGTGATTCGAACACGCTGCTGAGAATACGATTATGTATGCCTCGTTCAATTGACTTTTTCTTTTGGAATACACTTGGGCTTTAGGCCCATCATGGGCTCAACCGATGAAAGCCCATCCATGCCTGGTGCAGATATTACATATTCCCGATTTAGGCTGTGTTTGGGAACGATTTGAGAACGAGCTTTGGGGCTTTAAAAAACCTTTGGACAAATGCAAGTGGTGTTTGACAATTTTTTTGGAGAATTTTAGGAAGATGTAATTGCAATTCTAAAGTCTTCTAAAGCCTTTAGCCTAATGCAGATCATGCTCGGCTTTGAGTTGTGAGCATTTCAGAAATGCCAATTTATTTTTTTCTTCCAATTTTACCCTTACTAAAGTTTTGAAATTCTAGAAATTGCCTCACTATTTACACCTCATGCACCGTTGCTGGTAGCAAGCCTAGCTTTGATCAACAGCAAAGGGTTTGAGGTTTAGGTGTCTTTTTTTGACAAAATAGCAAAAGTCCTTTATAGGTGTGATTTTTCCAAATTAATATTTGAATCATCTACGTTACACATTACCAAACATTATTTGGATTTCGAAAAAGAAAAAAAAAACCTTTAACCTAAAATTCTTTGCAATTCCCTAAAAGCTTTTGCCCAAAGCCAATCAAACATAGCATCAGTGCTATTATGCACATTGCATCGATTACGTGGCCAACATTGTGCAATTGACCAATCACACTGTGCACTTAGTATATATCCTAATCAACTTTGTCTATGAATTTAGGAGTTCTCGCCTTGACCATACCTTTTGGTTTGGAGTGCAATCAAATGACCCCACTCAACTTCTTTTTCTCATTTTTTCAAATTTGTGGCTTATCTTCTAACGTAGCGTTCATTTGCTGCGGACATTAGTGCACATGTGCTTGAAAATTTTGAGAAATATCACGTTAATTTTCTGGCCCCACATCAATAAAATTGGATCAACGGTCGCCGACGGACTTTATTACTTTGAAATTTCAAACCTTTAATTCCACCTTTCTTTTTTGTTTTTTTTGGTAGAAGATTGCACCTTTTAAATGTTTAGAATTTGATTGCACGTTGACAAACCACTTAGGACTTTTGTTACAAAATTTTCCCTAACAGTACTGCATCTTTACTATAGTAAGAAATAACATAAATGAGTTTCTGACATTTGTCAATGAAAATTTATTCCGTACCCCTTGTAAATGTAAAAAAGCTTTGCTTTAATTAATTATTATGGTAGTGCAATTAATTAGGTCCTAAAAGTGTCTGACCAAAAAAAATGTACTTGCATGAGGCGTCCAATTCGAGCGATGGAGAATGCTTATGAAGTTTTTTATATTTTTCAGGGCAATGTGCACCACATCTGAAAAAGCCCAAATATAGAAAAAATAAAAAATAAAAAAAAAAAAAAAATTGGACACAGGGAGAGAGGAAAGAGCCGACTGGGGATCAGAAGGGGCCGTGCCACCGGCCACATCCATCACGGGCGAAACCTTAACCTTTAGAGCGAGTCAGAGAATGAAAAGCAACTTTTCACAAATCATAGAATGTTAGCCTTTTGATTTGATTGGACTTGATATACGGAAGGAATAGTAATTTTAAATTGGACATAGTTTCTTTTTTAGATTAGATCTGATATCAATAAAAGATCCAAATTTAAGACTGCAAAGCGAATTGTTTAATCTTTTAATTTCTTTTCGAAACAAAGGTTCATTTTATTCCAAAAGTTACTATTCTACAAAGCAAATTTATGAGTTATAGGATAAAAAATGGAGTTATGACTTTTATTATTATCTTCCATATTTCAAATAATCACTCTTTACAACAGACCAAACAACCTATCACTAGCGACACTCGAATTCACTCCAATATCAAAATGTAATCATGTGTAGATTTTCACAATTTGTCGTAACTAGTGACACTTGGATTTTTCATAACGAGGAAGAACTGTTAAGATTGTGTCCAGATTCTCTCCTTTTGTCGTTTCTACACAATGTATGGTACAACCCATCGAGTCCACACCACACACCACAGAGTCATGGACCTCCTTTGGGTCTTCAATGGAAAACTGCAGCCTTTTTAAAAAAAAGTTCAATATCGAGAAAGAAATAAGACGTGGCGAGGGCCCCCAACCCTCGTCGGCAACTAAGGAGGCGACAATTTCTCTTTGCTTTTTTTTTTTTTTTTGTCTAAAGTGGAGCTTATTTGACGTTATATCAAGCCCCATTTATGCGAAAAAAAGTTACTAAAAAAATGCCCTGTAGACTAACGCAGACATTCCGGCATCCTACGACCAAATGTTAACACTTATTCAGTCCTCGGATCAAGCACATCCAACGAATACATATTTAAGCTCATAAAAGAAGAAATTCAAAGAACACGGGGGAAAACACTCACCACCCGCCGTAGTGGTGGGCTTTCCGGATAACAAAATGTGACCCTTTCGCTTAAAAGGGGAGGGGTTCGAATCTTCGTGGAGACGCGCGTGTGCACTTACCCGACGCGGGGTTCCCTGAGTCATCAAAAAAAAAAAACACTCGGGTAATAATCAAGTTCACAAGAATCGCTAAACAAGTTCAGCCTACCTGTATTTGTGTTGATTCTTCAGGTATCTGAACCTTTGGCTTCCCATCAACTGATGACTGAACAAAAAACGGAAGGAAGTTTTAACAAATAAGACAAGAATCAATAATAACATGACAAGAAAGAGTTAATAAATGAAATGTGATGCTCTTCATTTGTTTCTTGGAAAATGATTGATTTGAAAAATATTTTACAATATATAATCGTTTGTATCGTTTGCAATAATTGGCTAATGAAAAACATATTCATTATCGACAATAATTTATATCTAAATAATTTTGCGGACAATGAAAATATTTTTGCCTATTCATTTTTATAAGCGATTTAAATAATATTTTTTGGAAGATATTTTCTAAATTATTCATTTTTTATGAGACAAATACACCCAACAATTCAGCAAGATATGTTGATTGATTGTAATGAGAGACTCAAATACAAAGATGCAACACAATCCATCAAAATACAAAGGGCATCACCAGATTAGATGGGGGAATGTACTCAAAAGTTTTATGTACAAAGGACCGTGGATAATCCATGAAGATTAGGCAAGTCTCAAAGCTCCCAAGTTCTAGAGTTATGTTGTGTATTCTAGAATGTTCCTTGGGCGGACGATATGGGAAATATACCCTTTTTGTAATAAATGAGGGTAGTCGAATTGAGAAATAGAATCTCCACCATTGGATTAAGTATAGATGTACAGTTATAATTCAAGGAAAACTTGTATATATAGGCTCTCCTCCCCTTCATTTGTATTATCACAAAAAAAAAAATTACAAATTCAAAGCTTCTCTGAAAGGGTTCACCTTGCTTTCATACACTTCATCCTACAAGAATTCCAGAGATAATCTACATGAGATTAACAAAACAATAACAACAAATTGAAATAAAATCAAAACTATTATATAATTATCATGAAATAAATGATGGATTATCGGTGCGAGAAGAAGGGCATCTAAATACCTAAAATATGTTTAGTTGGTGTATAAACATCTAAATACCTAAAATATGTAATGAATATAAATATATTTATATTTATCTATTTATTTATTGAATTTATATTATAAAATAGACTTAGATTCAAATATATATATATATATATATGAAAATGAGATATAATTAAAAAATTAAATTGTTATTTTTTTTGTTATATTGAATTTCTTATATTAAAATTCAAATATTATTTTTATTGAAGTATGATTTTAATTTTGTTAATTCAAGAATTTTGTTATTTGACAAAAATAACTTTCCTATTATGGATATAAAAAATCATATTACTTTAATCCTACCTATCTTGCCTATATTCCTTTTATATCTAACTTTGGGTACATTTTTATCCTATCTTGAACAAGCACCAAACACTAGATAGGATAAATTTTATCATATCTTGAATTTTATCTAGATTACCAAACGCAGCTTAACATATTTAAACCTCTTATCGTAAAAGAATATACTTTACAGTACGGTCCAGTTCCCCTTGGTTCCTAAACTAGAACGGACCGATACTTCCGAGAACCAAATTAAATTGGCCAATCTAGTCCTGATTTGGGTGGTCCAACATGCTCACCCCTAATGGTGGACATAAGGACACTCACTCCAGTCGTGGCTTCGCATCCAGGGACAGCCTTCACTTTGTAAGTGTACATGCAAAATTCGTCTGAGTTGCAAATCTCGTCGAACTTGCCGCATGCGGGGTCGTCCCGAAAATCCCAACCACCATTCCCATCCTTGATTCCTTTCGACATGTTACATGACAAGTGACCAAATATTTCTCCCTGTTCGATTTCTTTTTGTCTCCGAAGAAAGAGAAAAGCAAATAATGTGTGCATGCAGGCGTCAAATCCTTCCAAAAGAAGGTAGCGCCTATCATATGTGGAGTTGAGATAGTTAGCTATTAACCTAGGTTTGAGATGAGACAAGAGTTCATTTGCATGTGCGTATGAGACATCACTGTTATATATGCAGATGAGATAAAATTGTGATCACTGTTATATATGAGAATGAGATGAAACCGTGAAATTTTGTAGGATCGTTACCAATTACTCTAAAAATTTAAACTGTTAAATGAATGCGTGATTTGTTATTTAAATATTTTAATAAAAATGAACAAACCCACTGAAGGGAAAGAGGAAGATCAAATAGCTATAAAGAAATTTGGGGAGCCCACGTGAAATGAGTATAGTCTTGAACTGAAAATGTTACGGCGAAATCGACATGGGGAGAGAGAAATTGATGAACGAGATAAAATAAAGGGTCGAGGAAATTACTAAAAAGATACCGACACGCAGAATTTATACAGAGAGAGGTGGGGATGAGTGTGGAAGCACAGGGAAAGAGAGATCCATTTATAGGATGCAGTCAGAATGAACTAAGCTATAAATTCATTACAAAAAGGAACTAAGCTATAAGCTACTGAAAACATGTGGCAATTTGATTATACTTGAATTTATTACAAAAAGGACCCATTGAAAGGTGAAAAAGAAACTTTAAGCTGATAAAAGGATACAAAAATTGATAGAAAAGTGTGTGTACTTTCTTTGTGATGAAAAGATGGCTCAAGAAATAAGCTAAATAAAAGTGGAAGTTTTTCTATAAAAAAATGGAATTTCACAGTATGAAAAGATGAACAAATAAAAGAATTAAAAAAAACAAATAAAAGAATTAAGACAAAAGAAGGAAGAGAAATTTTAAAAAAAAAAAAAAAAATGTGTGAGGGAAACAAGAATCGAACATACCCAATAGCACCACAAATGAGTGCTTTATTACTGGGCCATGCAGTATTTACTTTATGATATTGCAACGCAATATGTTTATATTTAAAAGATCAAGTGACACTGAACGAATCCTAAAGTTGCGTTGGACTCTCTTGATACCGCACTTTAATAAATATGAAGATATTCCACTTCATGTGAACTATATCATGGCCATGCCACAATTCATTGGTGCATGGATGGATGTACTAAATTACTCTGCAAGTTAAAAGTTTGCAAAATCAAATCCGATACTCAAATGTATCGCTGTAAGTAATATACTTAGGCATCGATTATCATATCCACAGTGGGCATAATAAAAGTATTTTTCTATGTTATCAACATTAAAGTTGGTATAAAGACCGTAGAAATTTTAAAAAGTATTGTTCAAAGAGCACTATAGTGCCATAATTTTTTTCAAATGGTCACTTAAATTCCAAAACTTTTTGGAATGACTCAATAAAGCACCTTTGACAATTTATTTCGGTTGGAAATTCTACATGGCTATCGAAAAATTCTTCCTAAAAAATTGAACACATCATAGTCACATTGGTTCAATTTAGTCTTTCCCCCAAATTGAGAAATCTATTTGCAAATGGATTTATAAGACCACAAGTCGAAGTGATTATGGGCGTTTTCACTTATTTTTAATTTTTCAAGTGTTATTTAGTATATTCTTTTGCTTCCATGTTTGGTTCCAAGCGTTCCGATTACCCAATTCACCTTATTTGGAATTAAAGAGCATTTGTCAGTTTATCGAAATTTGATACATTATATTTCAATACGTTATACATTTTCCTATCATGTATTCAACATATACAAATGACTAATTCAGTTTGGATGAATTTTTCTAGCTTCAAATTGAGATGAAATGTCTATTTATGGTTTTTCAGTGGATATTCATTATAAACAGTTTAGCCTGTAATTTGAGTCTTCAATCAATGCATAAAATCAAGTTCCACACTTCCAGATCTGCAAAACCCATTCAACTATGCCTGGATTTTGGTGAATCCAGCCAAAGTCGGGACTAAAGATTGAAGACAATCTCTGACCCAACCGTGGTGGACGACAGTGCCAATTTTATTTTATTTTCAAAAACGACAGTGTTAGTTCGGATGTCTTACGCTTAATAAAATACCAAGAAGGACAAATCTGACGTTAGAATATACCATATACTATAGAAGTAATCGATTTTAGGGTGTATAGATTTAAATCCAAAGCTAGAACCTATCTCAATAAAGCCAATTTCTAGTTTTTGGAGCTAGAAACTAACTAATTGACTCTAGAACTGGTCTAAAATCGAACCGGTCAATTGGTTCTAAGGTTGACCTAGAAATCAACCTCTCTTTCTTTCTTTTTTTTTATCTTCCTATTTCATTTCTCTATTTAATGGCGCAGACAAGATCTGAACAACAATATTCAGAAGTTTGCCATGGACCTTGTAGACCATTATCCAACGAAGTAATTAGAATGGTGGTACAGACGACAGAGAAACTCAAGTTGATGAGAAACAAGACACTATTGAGAAAGGGCTTCACTAAGTATTGATAAACAAATAGACAAACTATGCCTAAAACAAGTTGAAAAAGTTACCATGATTAGACCTATCAAAATGGATTATAAATCTATTTTTTAATCCATATTTGATAGGTTGAGTTTTTATATAAATTAGTTATTTAATAAATGGGTTTAAAATGATAAAACACAATAATTTAAGAATTAAATAGGTTCATAACTTACTTTAACCCAACTCATTTCTAATAACTCTCTCTCGCCCTCACTCCCTCACTCAATCTCAATCTTGCTCACTTCGCGCTTACACCTCAATTAGAGTATGAGTTTTCCTAAATTTATTTAAATATGGAAGTGTTTTACTACTATGGATTATATTGAGAATGGGTTGCGTATGGATTTGATCAAGTACAAATCAGTAAATTTGTATTTCGTGAAAATTAGTCAAAACAGGTTAAATCAATCAATTTGGATTAAACCATTTTCAACCTAACCTACTTGTTTGCTAGGTCTATTGAGAAAGGGCTGCACTAAGTATTGATAAACAAATAGACAAACTATGCTTGAAACAAGTTGAAAGTTACCACGATTAGACCTATCAAAATGGATTGTAAATCTATTTTTTAATCCATGTTTGATAGGTTTTTGATAGGTTGAGTTTTTATATAAATTAGTTATTTAATAAATGGGTTTAAAATGATAAAACCCAATATAATTTAAGAATTAAATAGGTTCATAACTTACTTTGACCCAACTCATCTCTCCCCCTCACTTCCTCACTCACTCCGCGCTTACACCTTGGTTAGAGTATGAGTTTTCCTAAATTGTATTTAAATGTGGAAGTGTTTTACTAATATGGATTATATCGAGAATGGGTTGTGTATGGATTAGGTCGGGTACAAATCAGTAAATTTGTATTTCATGAAAATTGGTCAAAACAGATTAAATCAATCGATTTGAATTGGACCATTTTCGACCTAACCTACTTGTTTGACAGGTCTAACCACAAACATACATATATGAAAGATGTATAGGAGATAAATCTAGTTGTGTTTACCCATAATGACAATAGAGTTTGTGCAAACTTCACCACTTCACTAATGAAATATGATCTAGCCTTTTACTCTACATGTTCAATGTGATTGTGAGCCAAATAAGAGTTTGAAAAGAGAAGAGACAACTGGAAACAGATTTTGCCTCTCGTTATACTAATACAACACATATGCCTTTAGAATAACATATAAGGGGCACTAATTTGAGAGGGAAAGTGTTAGATAAGTCATAAACTTATTGATTTGGTGTCAATTCAGTCCTAGACCCTTTAATAGTACCAATTTGGTCTTAAACATTTTGAACTAGTGCCAAATTAGTCCTAAAACTTTTAACTTTGTGCTAATTCAGTCCTTACAACTAATTTTGGCTAAATACTGAATTGGCACCAAATCAAAAATTTAGAACTAAATTGGCATTCGTTTAAAAGGTTTAGAACTAAATCGACATCATTAAAAAATTTAGAACTAAATTGACACTAAGTTAAAATGTTTAAAACTAAATTGACATCATTAAAATATTTATGACTATATTGGTACCAATGCAATAGATTTGAAATTTTTCTGACACTTTTCTCCTAATTTGGGACTACAAATGGCCGGAACTAAAAGGCAAATTTCCTCTACTTAGTTCCTTTAGTTTAATTGCGATTATTTATGATGCGAACCCAAGTGTAAGAGATCCAATCTAAAAGAAGACCAGATTGCACTCTAAACTCCACGGAGTCAAAAGGCATTCCATTGAACTAATAAATTCCTGTAGCAAGTTCAAAAACTAGAGTAAATTAGCTCTTACACAAACAACTTTAAGCAGAGTAAGAGCTGCAAGGCCTGTTTTCAAGTAGAAGTGATTAGTTCAAATATAGAAGTAAGAATTAAACTAATCAAGACCGGTTGGTTCGAGCCAATTTCCAAATTGATTACTCACTCTTAATCTAAGATCTTCCTGTGAGATAGGTTATAAGAAGTATTTAACTAAGCGATATTAAATTATTTTGGCGCTTACAAATTATTCTAGAGTTGTGGTGCTAAGATGTTTTATAAAATAGTTTTGGAATTTCTAATATTTAGACACAACATTCTTAATTTCAATGTTTAAGTAATTTATATTTATTCAAAAAGGTTACACCAATTATTTTGTATGTGAACATTAATAAGACTTACTTTACTCAGCATGATCATTTTCAAAATTTTAATATTGTAGAGGACTGTATGTTTATTCTCACTCACATCATATTTGATGTTGGAATTTGCAAGGACAAAAATGTCACTCACAATAATATTTCCGTTCATTTAATTTCTCACTTTTTTTCAGATAAAGCAAACTCTACATCACCATCTTCACTTTTTATTCATCCAAACAAAATATAAAAAAAAAGTTATATTCTCCTTTATTACCGATGGAAAGAAATTCCTCAAATCATATCTTTCATAAAGAGTTATAAAATCATTACCATCATTTATATACCACTTCCCCTGATATTTTCATTCGTAATTCGCGAATCGCACAATTGATCGGAAGAAAAATTGGAAAATTTATGGCTTTTTTTAAATAAATAAAAAAAATATCGTTTCTTTCGCTTCTTTTCGTCGTTTCTGAATTTTCAAGTTTTTGTTTTCTAATTTCCGAAAAAGTGTCAGCGACTTGTCGAAAGTTGATTTGATTGGGGAGTGTCGTGTCATGGGACCTAATTTTGTTCTTTCCACACGAAAAAGTCATTCCTCGATTGGTGTTACCGTCGAATGGATGTGATGGCTGAGGCAGTACAAACCACAAAAACATCACGAAACAACATCTTACACCCAAGCGAATGTAAAGATCATAGGAGGGAAGGAGAGAGAGAGAGAGAGAGGATGGGTACCATTTTCGTCCCACAAAAAGTTTATTTATCGAATTAAATAAAAAAATGTAAATTCTTTATATATAATAAATTTATTCTGAATTGATATGAATTTTAACGTTAACTTTTTTTGTCAATTGAGTTATTGTGATATATTATTTATAATAAAATTTAAGATGAGAAATGTATTGATTTGAGATTTTTGAGGAATCAACAAGTGTGATAATTTAATATTTTTATTGACCCAAAAATTAATTTATGATAAATTTATTATAAATATATTATGTTAAAAGTTTTCATGGTGTAGACCCATGGTGAAATGGTCAATATTAAATAAATAAATACCCGAGTTCAAAAATTATTCCATTAACTTGATGAACTATATAAGATAAATCCAATTTGACAAACATTTCATCTAATGATATCTATCTAGACACACCTAAGTTTCTTCATATCCCAAGTCCAGATGAAATAGCGGACATTACTAAAGATGGTGGTGGTAAAAAAAAGATCATGTTTCCACAAAAGAGATGAAATGGCATGGATAACGAAAGAGGTAGAAAAGGAGGAAAGGCAATTTTAGGTGACGTTTGATGGGTCGAAGTGACATCCGAACTGTCATCACGTCAGGACATGGGCGTCGTCCAGTCTATGCATGGGTCCCTCTTCTTGTCTCCTCCTCCACCTTCACTCATATCCATGGCTGATAACTTTTCTAGCCCACATATCGACATAAGCAGCACATGGAATCACCTGCAATGAAATTTAGTCACGTATGTTCGGTAAAGCAGATCAATTCGTGGATAAAGGATGAAGATCTAGCGTTTGTCCCCGATCATGTTCTACAGTCGTCTCCTGTACCAAATTCGAATAAGCATTCTTTCTAATTTGATCATCACATCATCGTAATATTTCATCACGAGCATCTTAAACAATAAGAATTCTATTCTGTATAATATTATAAAAGGGGAATATTATCCACAACGCATGATAGAGAATCCACGTTCCTATCCTCTTCATTTTCTCTTTCCCTGGTACCCAATTTCCATACATAATTGTTATCGCCATTATGCTTTTGACAATTGTGGCCATTGATGACGAAACTGAGCTCGTTGCTTAGAATGAAGCTCAGCACAGAACTTCAAACTCATAATTTGTCATCATTAACAAGCCTCTATATTGCAGGCAAGGAAGCAGCAAATTGGACATTGGCGACGAACACAACGAAAGCTTATGGCAACTATCAAGATGAGGCGTTGGTGACCGGACGACAATGCATTTATTATTATTATTATTATTATTATTATTATTTGGTGACAATGCATAGAGAGGAGACAGAATCCATAAAACATAGGTGAAGGTGGATGGGAAACGATCAGCACACCTAACAAATATTAAAAGCATAATATCGCGAAACATATATATATTTTGAAAAACATAAGATATTAATTTCACATAACATGAGACGAAATTATAAAATCTACCTCCACTTATCTAAAATTAGATATCCTTTCTTCCATATCTAATTAGCAAGAAAAATCACCAATTGACATGCTTCAATTATAAAATTCACAAACATGAAAGAACAAAAGCATTTGATTTTTTATCTCAACGTGTTATTATTGAGATGACTTCCATTATATATATAGATATTACAAATGGTATATTTTATGGAAATAATATAACAATGAAAAATAATAAATAAAGATACAATATTACAAAAGTTTTCAATCCCTTAATTCTGGCATCTCCAAGGATCAACGAATTGATTCTGACATCTCTAAATATCAACTTATAATTTTGATTGAATTTTAATTGATATCTCCATATCCTTTTTTTCTTAATTGTTAAATCAGTATCTTTTAAACATACATATAAACTTAAATTGAGAGACCTGTAAGTGCTATTTATGTGGGTAGCCCATTAATGAAAAAGCATGCATAATGACAAGTTGTCACAGATCAATCGAAAGGGTCACGCATAATGTGGACGATCCACGTCCCCCTCGTCTTTCTCAGGACGAGATCTACGCCTAGATTTTTTGCCAATCCTCTATGACCCTCTCGTCCCTTCACCTCTTATTTATATTCCCCTCGCGTCCCTTCGCCAACACGCCTCTCTCTTTCTCTCTCTCTCTCTCTACACCAGGTGATCATTCTCTTCCACTAGCCGTCGTCTCCACTCAACAGAGGTGTCAAGATCAGGAAAAGGAATCATCTTTTCTACCCATTTGCAGCAAGGACTCCATGAATCCATAGCCGATCTTCAATCATCTCGTGTGATACCCACTCTTGCTTCTCAAGAATTCTTAAGTACAGACAGAGAGAGAGAGAGACCACCCATATTGATTATCTCAACATGTCAGCCGCCGTAGCCGCCGCAGCAGCCGCGGCGTTGAGCGGCCGGTGCAACTCCACCGGCACGGCCTCCGCCCGGACGCCGCGAGATCCGATCTCCACCGGTCGTTCATATACCCTCCGCGGGTGTTGCTGCCGCCCGCCCTGAGCCGCTACGAGTCGCAGAAGCGCCGCGACTGGAGCGCGTTCCAGCAGTACCTGCGCGACCACCGCCCCCGCTGGTCCTGTCGCGATGCAGCGGCGCGCACGTGCTCGAGTTCCTCAAGTACCTGGACCAGTTCGGGAAGACCAAGGTCCACGCCGAGGGCTGCCCTTTGTTCGGGTGCCCGCAGCCGTCGCCGGCGTGCCCGTGCCGCTCCGGCAGGCCTGGGGCAGCCTCGACGCTCTCGTGGGGCGGCTCCGGGCCGCCTTCGAGGAGAACGGCGGGGACCCGGAGACGAACCCGTTCGCCACGCGGGCCGTGAGGCTGTACCTGAGGGAGGTGAGGGATGCGCAGGCCAAGGCCAGAGGGATCGTTTACGAGAAGAAGAAGCGGAAGAAGCAATACGGCGAGCCGAGGTCGGACGCAATGATGTTTCAGCACTGATGATCACGGCGGCGTTCGCTCGCTCGCTCGATCGATGCTAGAGAGAGGGTTCTCAAGAATAATCAATTTGATGTAGCTTTCCTTTTTCTGGTTTCCTGTTAGCTATCTTTTTACTAGATGGATCGCGCACACAGTGTCCATCTTTCGGCATTTCGATGAATTTCGACCATTGATTTCTGCTGTCGAGGTATCAACCGAGAGCACCGCTCGAGATAGAGGATCTTCATCTGAATTTCCCCGTCGGCGATTGATGTGCAACATCTAGAATGTGGGCATGGTTAGGTAGACGAGAGTACTTTGATGTGTTTGGCCCCCTTATATGTAACTTGACTTATCGTTGCAGACCCGTACTCCTTCGCACCAATCATTGCTTTCTTGGCTAATTATAATGGTTTTTGTGGAGCCGCAATGTTGTCTTGGCCCTCTTGGGTAATCTGATGGATCTGCTTACGTTAGAAAATCTTGGGAAGGTTTAATTACTGAGGGACACGATAGGTTTTTAACTGAGTTGTTGAAGAAATTTAATTCATGCATCGAGTATTTAGTTAAGATTATGCAACATCTGATTTGAATTGCAAATATTACTTAATAAATACGTTCTAAGAAAAAAATTAGTAGTACATATAGCATTGCTACATTACATATGGAGTCATTACGTAAAGATCTTTTAATAGGCTACCTATGTTATTTTCGCAAACTTAGTTGAATTTTCCACAAGCTTTAGGTACTCAAATGAGTTTCATGCGCTATCGTTCTTATTTGATAGTTCTTACTCAATAGATCATCAACATTTTGAACGAGAATTTTATAGAAGGTTTGGGATCTTAAAGGGAAGTTATGGAAAAATGCTTATGTAATTGTCTTTTAATCTATTGTGAATATGACAATCTATTTTATGCCACACAAAAAAAAAAAATAATTAGAAATCGTTATAATGTTCATTCTTTCAAGAATTTGTGATTAACAATAGCCTTTATTATACTAGCAAACTCATTTAAAAAATATCTCTCTAAATTTCATTGAAATTTTGTTACTTGAAATTTGAATTAAGTGAGTTTGTAAATAAAATATTTGTACTCTTTTCATAGTTGAATTTTTTTGAATTTAAGTTATTAATTAAGCAAGTTTCGAGAGAGTCAAATAGTAACTACATGAATTCTGAGTAAGCAAAATGTAACTTAAACTATATAGATCGTAGTGTGTTCATTTCGTTGAAAATTAGTGATTTGAAAAATGATTGTTTTTATCCTTTAGAAAATTATTCTATAAAAAATGTTTTCATTATAGATAACAATCTCCGTGTAACTATTTTCGTGGGCAATAAAAAAGTTTTCCATTCATTAATTTTTGTAAACAATATAAGTGATTATTTTTCGGAAAATATCTTTCAAATCATTCATTTTTCACTAAATAAATGCATTTCCAATTTTATCAATTATTAATCACCATAAGAAAAATCAAATTTTGGCTACAAAAATTTTTTTAAGAAAAAAAATTGAAAAGCAGCTCTTTGTTATAAAATTTCAATTTGGGATAAAAGTATTGGAAAATAGCCACGAAATGCAATTTTTCGTGGCTAAAGAGATTAGACATGTTATTACGAAAAAAAAAATAGTCATGGTAGTAGATTTGACTATTAGCCATGAATTATTCTATTTCCTGGTGAAAAATATGAACTTAAATTGACATTACGCATGGGCAATAATTTCGTGGTAAATGCCTTTTGGCCACGAGCAAAGTTTCTCTAGCAAACATTTTGTGCCGGTATATCTCGTATTTAACCACGACAATATTATTAGTGAGATGAGTTAAAACTTATTGCCACAAAAAATGCTTTTAGGATGACATGTCAGATCTTTTACCATGAAAAGTTTGGAAAAATTGTAAAAAAAATCATAAACTTATTATATTGGTGTCAATTTAATTATAAACATTTACATTTTAACTTAGTGCCAATTCAGTTCTTGACTAATTTTGGTTGGATATTGTTGACGTGGATGTCGGGCAACTTACGTGGCACCGTCAGTACTAACGTTTATAATAATATTTTATTTTTTCTAATTTTTTTGTTCTTTTTTTTTTCTTTTCCTTTCTTCTTATTTCTTTTGCTAATGACCGACCACCAGCCATGGTCGGGTGGTTTGGCCTCGCTAAGCCCCAATGAGGGTCAAGCTCACTAGGCTAGATATAGTGAGGTTGCCTTGGCCTAGGCAGTGGCCAGCCATTCCAAATTTGGCAAGGGGAGCCCTCGCTAGGGCTACCCTCACCCATGCTAGATCTAGCGGGGCCAGCCCACCCGACTATGGCCGGTGGCCAGTCACCAGCTAAAGGAAGAAGAAGAAATTAGAGAAAAAAATTATTAAAATGCTATTAAAAATTCTCTATGTCAACATCAACAATGCCGCGTAAGCTTACCAGTATCCACATTAGCAAAATTCATTTAAAATTAACCGAAATGATTAAATCGGCACCGAGTCAAAATGTTTATAACTAAATTAACATCAATGTAATAGATTTATGACTTTTTTGACACTTTTCCCTAAAAGACTTTATTGTGGCCGAATGTTCATGGTGATAGGTCGGATCTTTAGCCACCAATTTTCAGGGCTAACAATTTTACTTGGCACGAAAGTACTTCTCGTGGGGAATTTTTCGGGACACTATGTCCCGTATTTAATCATGGAAACAAGTTTTTGTGGCTATAGATCGTACATTTTGCAATCAGAATTTATTTCGTGGCTAATGTTTTATGGTAGTGCTAGTAGGTCAGGTCTTTTATCCACCAAGTTTGGTTCGTCGTTGAAGAGCTGACTTACTGCCAAACACATTTCGTGGCTAGAAGTAATGATCTGTAGCCACAAGTTTCATTCGATGGTCAGATTGCCGTGGCCATTGGTAATTCGCTTTCTTGGTGACGATAAACGAAATTTATGGCACTGAAAATGTCCATGTCACTGTCAAATTCGCTGCTAGTAAATACTAAGTATGTAACACTGATACAAATTGATCACATTTCATGTCTATTGATCTTAACTGATAGAGTTAATATCATGAAAAGTTTTAAATCCATACATTTGTGATAAATTTATGTCAAACTAATTTTTTGACCGCCAAAACTCTAAACCAATAGATATGTGACAAGTTTACTTTAAATTAATTTTTTGACCATAAAAAAATCTGAACTTGCACATTTGTGACGAAAAACGGATGGCAAAACATCAATTCGGTACATTTGGCAACTATCACATATCATTCAACTTAGCAATTTGACGGAAAAATTTAACATAAATCAATAGAGTAAATTCATCATAGATGTATAAGTTTAGAGTTTTTTATGGTCAAAAAATTAGTTTTGAGTAAATTTGGTATAAGAGTATCGATTTGATACAAATTATCAAATGTACAAGGATAGCCAATTTTTTAATCTGTCCTAAGTCTATTTTACAATGTCAATTTTTTTTAATTTAAATTTTTACGTGAAATTTCAATATTTGGTCAAATTTTGTAGAAAATCAATAATGTAGCGCCATGTTAGCAATTTCCTGTCATACTATCCTTACATTGACTAGATAGATTAATAATAATCGTTATAAGTCAATGATCATTCTTTATTTTTTATTTTTTTTTCACGACATATCTCCTGCTGATACAATCTGTTAACAATCGTTACATGATAATGTTATATGTTGGTTAAATTTTATCCATAAACATAATAATCTAATCTTGTTGATAATTTATGAAATATAATAATTCGATTTTGTTCCCCAACAGAATAATTGTCACTTGGAGTATATATTGAAAAGCATGAACAACTAAATGCTATAATTAAAAATTACACCCATTTCACAAAAATAAGCATATATTTTTTAGTATACAGTAACTATGTGTAATATATGAGTAAGTTATTAATTTCTGATGGTAAGTAAAAACTATTTTAAAACGATAAATAAGCGTTACAATTTTAGTTAGTATAATTTTTAATTATATTCTTTTATGGTTATCTAATGATATTAGTTTTAATTTCGGATAATACAGTAGTATGAAATTATAAATTTAAATTTAAAACATTTTCTTTGAATATTTGCGACGTAAACAAAATTTTCTTTGCAGAAAAAATGGACGGGGAAAATCCTACCTGTTTTGGCAACGTAATTCAAACTTTCATGGCCAAAAAGTTTTTCTTGCCTATTTGATCTGGCAATAAATGAAAACCGTGGCCATATCTCACTCTGAATAAGCTTTTCCGACATGTGATGTATTTTCAATCTTCTTTATCATCAATGCTATTACAATCTTAAATTGAGTAGATTTATCATCCGCAAAAATTTCATTTCACAATAGGTGACAAGTTGATTTAGGGGCACAAGCATAGAGTCCCGACCACCAGGTGACCCTTAGAATGCTTCGGAGAGGACATATATGAACAAATGACTTCAAGTTTTTGATTGAAAACTCTTGATGCCCAATTAAATGTTCCAACCTATTGAATTATTTCCATTTTAATTTAATTTTTCAAGTTATTTTATTTATTCATTTTATCACAAATTGCTCCTGGCAATCACACAAGCAAAATTAATGAGGGTTTTTCTTTTGATAAATTCACAAGACGTTCAAGACTTTCTGATCACATATGTAATATGTATCAGGTATGACAGTCCCCTTGTCCCCCACACACCCAGTAATTATCCAATAGACACAATCTACGCCATAGTGTGGCCTAGTAGAATACTCGAGTGTGGTAATTTGAACCCAAGTCTTGAACTAAACGAGGAGAACAAACACGCTTATCACTTGAGTGGCCCCTTAGTGTATGAGTTACTAAGAGGCAACCTATCCTCTACTCCGATCAAGAAAATTATCGGTAATAGCAAAGTAAATGTACATTATCCATTAATAACGAAAGTTTCATATTCTTATAATATCTATCGATACTACCCTTTTGCAGATTATAGGAAATGTCAACCAGAGAAAGGCAAGAGAGCAGAGATACAATCGCCAACAAAAGAGCAACTATGTCTTCTCCCTCTTCAAAACAATCTCAGCATCAAAACAGGGCGACGTCCCATAGAACTGGAGGCCTTCAGCATGATCATTCATGTCCCCATTTGCCTCTCGATAAGCACGCTACCAATCATGCAGATACAGCTTGATAAAGTAAGTGCTGGGGATACAGATAAGAGTTCATCATTTGGACCGTGAATGGGGGGGTTTCTCCAGCGTTAGGCTGACGCGTCCTCCTTTGAGGATCTTTCACTTCAGTTCTTTTTCTTTCTTTATTTCATTTTCCATTCTTTGTGGTGGTGGATGATGCCAACAAATTATTTTCTTATTCTGCTCTTTCAGCTAGTCATGTAGGGAATGGTGAAAGGAAGGAAGGGCTTTCAAGATCCTCCTTGTGTGGAGTGCCATCTGTATCTCACCCACTTACACATTTTCTGTTTTCTCTCTCTTTATCTTGTCTTTCTTTTGCTCCACCATCTCTCTAAGTGCCTCCTCTCTCTCTCTCTCTCTCTCTCTCTCTCTCTCATCGTAACAGTAACAATGGCGCCTACCCAAGTCTCCGACTATACTGGGGTAGGAGGTGCTAATGAATTGTCGCATATTGATTTACATCACCTTCCATTTGAAGGCTCAAGTCAATATTAAAGCAATTGGTGTTAGGAGAAATAGATTTTAGTGGTAAAGTTTCGGTTGCTGTTCAAATTGTTCTGTTCATTTACCAATGATTTAATTTCTTCAGATAGAATCAAGAATTCGATTAAGTCAGGTTCACTAGGACTGGACTTTTAATTAAAATCTGAGTTCTATACGTTTATATAACTCATCTGCTGATGTTGTCTAACTTGCTATGTTGGCTAGAGACCGATTCCTGGAGAATGATATTATTCCATCTGAGGGGCAACAGCCGTGGGTGATCTAGGTGAACATTATCCCGTCAACGAGGTATCATTATAGATCATCACATGGATGGTTCGAAAGGGACTAGTGATGAGTCTGCTGATCCTGCTGCTCGTGCATTTGTTTCCCAACGAATGGTGCAGAGTCCGCATGGAGAGGCAACTCCTCGAGCACCACGCCTGAGCAAAAGGCGACGGCGACATCCAACAAGCCTGAGAGATGGATCAACAGTTGGATCTTACAAGCGTCGGCCACCAAGCAAATATGCCCCCTGGGACAGCATGTTTTGTCGCCTTCTCCAGACGAGACGCCTCCCGACAAGGCCATCACTTGAAACCACTGTCCGAATGCTAAGCAGCCAATGGCACAAAGGGCGATTTAGCCACTTGTCATGTCACGACTGTTGTCATTTCTCATGACAAGTGATCACTTGCCATTTGTCACGATTAGGCAATCCACCTGTAGACCAATAATCTAGGGCCTGAATCTTCCACCACGTAAGCTGCTAGTTGCTCGCCCTTCGCACATAGTACACATTCCTATCCTGATAACTTCAGCATCCGAGGACCAATCCAGATCAAAAACCCAAATGCCCTAACCCGAAACCGTTGGCATCAATTCATCACGAGGTGGGAGCTTTCACAAGATCCCCATAGTCGTATTGCGCATCAACATTAACTTCACGGGATATTGGATAATGGCAACCTTTCATGTGCCAAATGGCACAAGGCAACAATAGATCATGACATTGTGCTGTCCTCGTGTTTCCAGTGAAAACTTCTCACATAACATGAAATCATAGCTTTTGCGCTGATATAGAGCTGGTAACTACGACATTGATCATTTTTAAGTATAAAAAGGGACACACAAGACTTTTATAGGTACCACACAAATTTTCTGGACAATAGGAAAGCACTAAGGTTTCAGTACAGCAATAATACAAACGATATATCAGACCTCATCTTGTGAGAAGAAAGCCAACATAGGCAAGTTCACTTGCACAACTACCATATGAGAAAAATACTTTTCATTTGATTTATAAACAGCATCCTTACAAAGGTGAGAAACAACAGAACCTGTCAAATCTCCTGATGTAAAAAACTTCCATCCATCCATTTTCTCCTTTTCTCCTTTTCTTTTTTTTTCTTTTTTTACAAAAGTCCGTAAATATCAAAGCGGACAAACAAATATACAACACGAATCCCGACACTTCCAACCCATACTAACCCATCTATCTCAAGTTAGATGAATTTCCTAATGCTCTTGCAGTTGATAACATACATCCTCACAAACAGCAAAGAATGGTAGTTGGTACAGAATTGCCTTTAACTAGTAATTGATTGAGGAAGAGAATTGCGTTTAACCAGCAGTGATTGAGGAACCAAGAGCCTGGCTACATATGGGTCTACAGTTGTGGAGATATAGATACAGCTGCACTTGACCCAAGATCTGCATTGGAATTAACCATGAAGTTGCGTCATCTTATTCATAATATTATCATATAGTAAAAACTCAGATCAGCATCTCAGAAAAATAGTAAACACTAGTAAACTTTTTTTCCCTGTGTCAATACAATATGCTTCGAGAAAGTGCCCTCAAAGAAGAAACTTCAGTCCTGAGCCCAACAACAGACCTGTTGCCACTTCGGAATTGGGCTAGAAATCTTTTTATTTTGGCAAGAAAATATCCCAGCTTGCTTATCAACGTTATTGAGGATACATTTTACACTGCTAAAGCCATATCCAATTATTACCTCCTAAAAGGACACAGGCTACAAGTTCCCATGGGGCAAGTTCTCACACTACACAGAACACTTATGGATGATTGGAACAAAGGAAAAGAAATAAATAAATATCCAAAAGAGATGGACATTCATTTCCACAGAACATATGCATCACTTGTCCATTTTTTGGCTTTTCATGGAAGCCAGCTTTCTTTTTTTCTTTTTTTTAAGTATAAAAGCAGATTACACACAAAATAGGCTATGCCAATCTGAAAGTTTTGTTGCAACCTCAACACCACCAGACACATCAATATAACCAAATATCCTATCATGACAATAAAATAATATTGACCAATAACTGGGAATTCAATATGCAGAACTACAGAAACTTTAAAAAACTAACCTTCAAGGTTGAGCAGTAAATATCACAAACATCTTGCAGTTGCTGGCTACTAACATTCCAAAGCATAAGTCTGCACCTGAAAAAGAAAACAAGGAGGTTAGCTGATAAAGCAACCTAAACTTGCAAAACACACTTATTCTTCCGCATAGTGTGATTAAACTTCTTTCAGCTCCAGCTACACTTCTCAAGTACATACTAAAATGCAGGTATCGTTATCATTTTGACAAAGCAACCCAAGAGAAATGGATCAAATGGTGGGAATATCATGTAAGAACTACCAAGAGAACCAAGTTAAAACATGATGAGAACACACTTTATTATGGAGACATTTGAAAAGCAAGAGTGAAAGCTAATTTCAGCTTCAACACTGTAGGACCAAAAGAAAAGACATCAAAGTACTAACAGTTGCCCACCTATACATTCGAATTAATATATACAGCTTTGATGGGGTTATGTGGCAACAACATTTGAAAAGAACTGATCGAATGCCTTTTCCCCTTGTTAAGTTGGAAGTCTTTTTCAAGAGTTGAAGTGCATTAGGAATTTATTAAGTTCCATTTTCCTACTTATAATTGAATATTACATTTTGGAGTTTTATTGAATTAGGATATTAGGATGTTAAGTTTACAATTAAGAGTTTTCAATTTCAACTTAAAGTAGGGTTAGAAGTCCTTAGAAACCACGCACTTGCTATGGATTTTTGGTTGTCCATTTAACTAATAAGTTAGATTTTCAGCAACTGTTTGCTAGTGGATCATCTAATGCAACTCTTCTCTTAAGTACAAAGCTTCCAGAAATCGTAGGTGTGAAGCTTAGGAAGGAAATTTTCTTCCAAATTCCTTTTACTCCATCCCAATCAATAAATCCTTTCCCCAGAAAACGTTATCATTTACTCCATATACCATCATAATTCAGCTTAAACCCTAAATTTACTGTTCACAGCCCAGAAAACAGTATTTCTAGACCTGATTAACATCTTATCAGGTTGTCTTACATCAAGCCTAAAAAGGGGTCTACAGAAAATTATCAGCAACAACCTGGGAGAACAGCCAGAAGCCCAGAACCAGCAAACCCAAGAGAAGAGACATAAAGCAGAAGTGATACAAATTCTGAAAAAGAAGGTCCTTCTAGCACCATGAATTAATATTCCTGTACAATTTACAGGATCAAACTACTAGTACCCTCCTTTAGTCCTGTCCCAATCACCACATACAAAAAACCTCCAATAAAGAAAATACTAAAGGGGTTCTACTAAAGATAAAGCTTGATAATAAACAAAAGGACCAGTGTTGTTTCGCAAATAACTGTATATGCATAAGCAAACACTAATAATGAACAGATATTTGTTCACCTCTGGCATATTGTCATCAAGAAAACCAGATGACTTTAGATTCAAGCCACGAGAGCTGTCATGGTGGAGAATCCTCAACTTGCCTTCCTGAATTTTAGAGAAAGAAATGCAAGTATAAAAGAACAGCTTGTAAGCCTAGTCACATGATCATTCAGTCATCCTGGTTCACATGCACTCACCTTCGTTCCATAAATGAGGCCACCTCCAACAGAAGGGTGAAAGCATGCAACATTGACTTCATCCTCCGCACTTGGAAGAACTCTCACAAGTTCCATGTCAGAAACTCTGTATACCTGTGTAAAGTAAATGAGTTAGAAAGAGAAATGCATAAAGTCACGGCATTACATAATAGCACTTCACATAATGATACACTTCTTTTAGAGTAACTTCCAGGTATATCATGCCCTATACAAGCTAATGGACAACACATTTATGATGGGAACAATAAGAACAAAACAATCAAGATGGATAAGAACCTGTCTCAAATGAACATAAAGATGATTGTGAAAAGCTGCTCCTCAACAGTTCATGTCACTAATTTTTAGGGCGATAAAAGCTACTCCAACATTACATGCAACCAACACCAATAATATCAGTGCCACTGCAATCAGGTGATTTTTCAATTATACTTAGCTGGGTGGCAATAGCCACCAAGCATTTCCCAGAAGTAAAGGAGATTGAGAGTAAACACTTGTATATAAGACCCCATTTCTCATGGCTGCATGAAATATTTTATCATCTCACTCATCAACCCAAAAAGGGCTTAATTAATAGATATTGATAAGTTTCTGCCAGATTTTACCAAGAAGAAAATTGAACAAACACATCACTCCCATTTAGTAAGATATAAACCACGTGTTGCAAGCAATCAAAGTCACTGAGCAGATATATTTTTGGATATAAATGGCCGCACCAAGTAAAGCATATAAAATATAAGAAGAAACTGGAAGCACAACAGGGGACATGATCCCTAGAGACATTACACTTTTGACTCCATATCTTTTCTGAGGGAAAAAAAAACCTTGTTTCATCAATTTTAATCATCCATAGCTTTCCTTCAAAGTGAGTACTGCCAGAGGGCAGCCCAATTGCCTCTTATCCCTCAACAATAACATATGATGTTCCCTAACTCTATGCAATGCCATGATAGATATCACAAAGCAGGTAATGCAGACAAACTGTAATTTGGCACAATGCCAAGGACGACATATCACATCAGACATGACAGTCGCTGACATATTTGAGCTGCAAAAAAAGCAGCAGATGTAGCAGGAAAGAGATGAAAGTGTCTACAAAGATGTATCTGAACACATCTTATTCAGGCTATTCATGCAAACAAGATATCTATCTTGACTCTGTCAACAATTAGGAACATGTTTGATTTTGGACTCTGGAATTTCGTCACTCCAAAAAGACACACAAGATTTCGTACCTTGGGTAGTTGGGAGTTGAGCATTATGCCTTCTAGCATGCTCATGTAAATTAAAAATAAAATAAAATTAAAGAGGCAGAGTGGGTAGTATGGGGCCTAATAGATTTAATATACAACGCAATCTTATCTTGTAGAGTGGCACATTCAATCTGATAAGAAGATAGCATAACAGAGTTCAGATATACCAACTATAGAGAAAAAAAAATTAGGAATTTAACTGAAATGGGATCAAATAGGCATGACCCAAACAAATCGATAGCAGAACATTAATTCACACCATAGAAAAGAAAAATAATGGAATAATATCCTTCAAGAAAAAATCGCCAATTAAGTGATGAACTGAATCCAGAATGACAGCAGAAGCTCAAAACTGAATATGAAACAACAATTAACTTATACCTCCAAAATGGTGTAAATAGGCACCGTATTCTCTCCATCGATGACAATACTCTTAAGAAGTGAACTATGCCGACGGCCATAAGCAAGTAACAAGTGTTCAGATGTCGGAGAGAACTGCACAATCATGAACTAACTTGAATCAATAGGCATTGACAAATGAAAGAAATGTGCCTGGAAAACAAGATTTTGCAAACTCTCCATACATTACTTGTTTAAAATGATGCTAGTGAGGAAGTCTGCCTAGAAAACAAAGAATCTGCCAATGAAATAAACATATCCAAGCCTTTCCTTTTCCCATAAAGACAGCAGATTAGAAGTCCCACAGTTATTGTTTAGGTTGGTAGTAAATACATGACAAGTGAATGGAACAGCATTTCCGCATGGGTACATTGACAGATCACCAACAAAATTTCGAAGTCAAAAATTAAAGCAAACGGCAAGAGTGATATGAAAATAATAAGCCTTAGATATTCAGGAAACTCAGAATTTGAAGGGATGGCATAAAATATTTTATGAATAATCACAACAGTAATCTGACAACCTTGTGAAACTCAAACAAGAGAAGAAGATATTAACCTGAATGGAGGTTAAACAATGAGCAGCTCTTACTGGTCGTGAAGCAAGCACCATTCCAAATCTGGACAAGTGAAAAGCATATAAAATCCCATATCACAAGATAACAACAATAATATGTAAAGGTGCCACTGGCAACAGAATAAAGGTGAAAGATGAGAGCATTACGTTGCCTCCTCCAAGGAATATATCCTAAGCTCATACATAATTTGATGAGCAGAAATTGGGTGTCTTGTAGGTGAGGTTGCCACTCCTGTGACATCCTGATTGATTTGGCTATGTAATCCGGGATCAGATTCCAAATGAGGCAGCACACATGCCACACAGGCAGCTAAAAATCTTCCACATGGAGAAAAATGGGCTCCCATTTCACTGTGACAAATTCAAAAGGAACTTAGCCAGCAGTTAAAGCAAGTGTACAGCCATACACAGGACATTAAAAAAAAAACCATTATTTCTCAGGAACAGAAGATTGCCTAGTAATAAGTGGTCGTTACAAAGACCTAAGAGGTCTCAAGTTTAATTCCCACTTCCTACCCTCCAAAGTCTCTCCATTTGCCTCCAAACACCCCCCCCAACCTTCCTAAAGCCAAAAAAGAAAAAAAAAAAGAGGGAGAGCTCAAAAGGTAGTTCGTTGCCTATACTTGCTGTATTGAAACCGAAAGCACTGTCTAGATCTAAGTCACGCAATATACCTGCATAGAACTGCATGTGGAATAGTTAAGCGGCATCTTTCTAAATCAAGCTGTGCACAAGGATTTTTGACGTCATGTGGCCATATTCTAAGCTTCACAGTGCAGGGCAACTCTGTAGATGCTGTAGCCAGTGAGATTGCAAGTTCATTCCTGAGTTTACTAACGACAGATTGAGGATCGTTTTCATCTCGTGGTCCATCATTATTAAGTCCAGTTGAGTGCACCCCCCGAGATCCAGGAGAGCGATATCTAGACCCAGATCTTCCACCAAACCGTGATGAGTCCATGCCACTTGGCATCACTCCAGACGTGATTGGTGAAACACTTGCAGCCTCACCAAAAGCAGATTGAGTTTCAATATCTCCAGGACTGGCTTGACGTACAGTTCGTGGACCAGCTTGGGTCTGACCAACTAACCATCCATGCAATAAAGGCAGCTCCCAAAATCTCGGGTCACTAAATGAAAAAAATTGAGTATTTCTCTCTTCAGGTTGCGCTTCCATATCCTCCGCAGTATCCATTGCAGATTGACTTACTTCAGCTTCCACTGCACTTGAGAAAGCATTATTTCCCGTCTCTTCAGGCATGGAAGGAGAGTTGCCACTTTCAACTGGAGACAGAAGGAGTTCATACTGCCCTGATGGGGTTGAATATGTCAAAAGGTGCACTGAAGAAGATGAATCTACCCTTTGCTGTCCATTAAGACCAACATCCCCATCTATACGAGGCAAAGATACCCTTCCATCATCTCTAGCAAGGGAAGGCCACATCAATAATGGCAAAGGCATGAGAGGCAGTTCATCTGCCAACCTAGATCTTTCATGAGAATGAGCATCTGCAAAATATACAGTAGGAGGAGGATAGTGCAAATAACCAGGAGAAGTTGCAAGAGTCATAGCTGATTCTGCTGAGTCAAGGTCATTGACCTGCAGATAAATAAAATGCCAACATCAACAGAAGCTATGGTTGAAGGAACAAAGTGTTAACGATATAGACCTCACCTCAGCTGTTAAAAGAAATGGAGCTGCATGTGGGTGGAAATGCACAGCTCTGAGAGATCGCTGTGTCCTCAGAACGATAGTTGGTGATGATGTCTCTCCTCTCCTATTGTAGTGCCATATGTACAACTAAAAGAGAAATACAATGTCAAAGCCTCCAAAACTAATCCAAATTTAGCAGTTCACAAAAATTCAAAGCAAAATCCCCACCTTGTGACCAGATGCAACAGCAAGAAGCTCTCCTCGCGCGTGGAATGCAATTGATGCAATGGGACGGTCTGTAGAAAAGACAGCACAGAAAAATCTTCTTAACGAGTCCCACAATCCACATAGTTTCTTAAGTTATGTCAGGGAAGGGAAATCAGAATGAAAATTACAAAAATTGCGCGATCCTATGCACTCTGCAGTATTTGCATCCCACAGGCGAACTTCATGATCCAGACTGCCACTTGCAAGGATCTCCGGATACAGGGGATGGAATCTTACCTGGAAATTTGAGAAAGAGCTGAGATAAAGCTAAAATAGAGCACTAAATAATACTTAGCATACTCAAAGAGCCCTATAAAAGAGACTCACCACCCAGGGTGTCCTCCGATGACCCCTTAACACCTTCAAGCAACTTCCTGTCTGAGAATCAATGAGTTTCACCGTATGATCTCCACTGCGATAAAGAAAATAAAACCCAAGTTCATAAATGGCACATGCCCTGCTCTAAGTCCAGAATAAGACTCAACACTAACAGTGACCACCATATTCAAACATATAAAGATCTTCAACTCACTGTGTAGAAGCAAGTATTTTTCCATCAGGGCTAAAGGCAGCTGCAATTGTTGATCTTGGAGGAGGCACAAGTGGACAATATTTGGCAGACAAATGCCGCAGTGATGCTGCCTCCACCCTGCCAAAATAACCATGCTCAAAACAGTCAATGAAACATTGGCAGAAAGGCTGTCTGCCACAGAATCTCATGCATCGTTAGAAAAAATTACTAAGGACAAAAAGTTTATACCAGAACCCAAATTTGAAAAAGAATCACATTACAAGTCCAAAACAGTACCATGATATGAGACCCTGTCTCACATCTCTCACTGCTTCACAACTTTGATGGAACGGATAGGGCTGGCACTTTGACGCTTCTCTCCACAATTTCTTCGATGAATGTTTTGCTCGTGGAGATACCTCTCTTTGCACTAGGATTTTAAAGACATTGCTAGTGCTGGAAAATAAGAAATACATGTAAGGAGATATGTGCAGCAATATTGCACGGAAAAAAGAAAAAGAAGAATGACTCGGTATAATCATAAGGTTAGAGTTAGAAAAGTAAGGGATAAAATGTACTGAATTACTAAATAAGAAAAGTTTCTGTGTCCAATCACCAAAGCCTGATCTATTGTAATTGGGGAATTTCATTTGCTTAGTTGCCTGTGGGAGGGTTGGCTATCATATTTGCAGTCTTTTAGCAACTTACTCAGTTATTCCAAAAACAAAAATCAGAGCAAGACTGGGAGGGAACAATTATCTCAAACAATTTCCATTGATGAAATCATTATTTGATGCGAAAGAAAGGTTCCTCTACATAAGACATGTCAATACATTATTGCTAAGGACAATTGTATACTTAAACCACTGGGCCTAGACCAGAAAAATCTGGAGAATCTGTAACAATAATAGACATACTTTTCTTCCTGACATTAATAAGGATTCTTGCATTTGGAACCATTAAGTTTAGATTAATTGCCCTTTCTTCTCAAAATAATGCTAAGAAATAATGAGATAACCGATCCAAAGATTCAATCAAAATGCTTTCCATCATTTTCACCCAAACATGAATAATGAAAAACACCTCAACTTATCACCCAGAGTCGAGGAAGCACTTAAATTTGAAGCATGATGAGCAAATTACTTGCTAATAATCACTTCTTTGTTTGAATGATCAACAGACTACCACATTCAATCAAAATGCATTCATCATTTTAACCCAAATATGAATAATGAAAAATACCGAACTTATCACCCAGAGTTCTGGAAGCACTTACATTTGAAGCATGATGAGCAAATTACTAGTTTATAATCATTAATCTGTTTGAATGATAAACAAAATTTATGAATCCATGATTATTACAAACTTGAATCCTATAATTAGTAAGGACAAATGAATCATATCGTGTCTATTAATTATTCACTTCTACTAGCAAAGGTCATTTATTACATTGAACCAATTAATTAGACGTTCACTGTTTATTGCATGTTCGAATTTAACAAGATTCATTAATGATGGGATTTCTCTAAAATAACAATAACAGAAAGACATATCACAATATTTAAAAATTTTAAAAAATTAATAAGTCAATAGTATTAGTTCTATCCTTGGACATTGATATGGAAGAAGAGCACCAACAAGAATTCCCTATTTATCCTCATGGAATGTGTCTTGAGGAAGAATACTAACTCAATAACTTGCAAAACCAAGGTCAAATGTTGGCAAAGAAGCGGTGGCTCTGCAAAGAGGTAGCGGAAACTATTGACCATTTTATTGCTACAATATGGTTGGTCAAGAATGCTTGCGAATTTTGGCTTGGTCAGTCATGGGCATTCAGTGGGTCAATACAAAGACCATGCAGGAAGAGCTGAGAGCTTGGTGAGAAATACGCATTGACAAAGAAGAGAGAACGAAGATTCAGATGAACCCTCTTGAGACTTTTGGCTGATTTGGAGGGAGAGAATCAAGATAATTTTTTATAATTTGGAGAGTGATTTCTTGGCTTTTTACTTTCAATATTTGGGACAAACACAGAATGAGTCCTGACATAACTGCCATTCTAGATTAACTAGAGTCCTCTCCCATACTGGGATTTGAAAATAGTTTGGCATCCCCTTGGTGTGTTTGAAATGAATGAATTACTATAAAAAGAAACTAGCTCTATTAAAAAAATAAAAAATCAACAGGGTGCCATCCCCACACACAAGAGCTTCAAAAGGGAAGCCAGCCATGCACAAAAAAGAAAAGGTCATTGTTAATGAAATTGTCAAAATGAATATGATCTGCGCCATCCTAATCTGTAATAATTAATCTAGGCTGATGAACAACTACATACTTACAAAATACATGCAAGCACAGTCGTTGAAATCCAAAGCTACAAAGAACATAACATACAAGAGTCAAGTGTACTGCTAGTTAGATGTCCACTGAATTGAAAATGGCGAAAATGGGCTTGAATGCGTGATTCAATAGAATGGCAAGAATGTTTCAATGATCAGATTACCAAATCCAACTGAGAGACACAAGCCTCTTGACTCGAGACTGACTTCGCAGAATTATAACCAAAAAAATCAGTAATAATGGCCCAAAAGAAATCAAAAGAAACAATTTTTCAGAAGAATTTGGATCAATTGAGAAGAGCCCTTATTGCTCAACCCAGAAAATTTGGTAATGAAACCAAGCTACGGGCTAAATCACACATACAGATCCAATTCCTCACGGTTCAGATCCTAACACGTAAATCAAAGTTCACCCAGATCATTCAATGCCCACAATCTCTCAGGAGCTCAACGGGCGCCACATTTGAACAGTCGTCCACAGCCTCAACGGGCATCATCAAAATCCAGAAGAGAAACATACACACACGCACGACCAATCAAACAATCGAGCTCAATTTCACCTTGGATGACCCGCAGCGTACCCGGAAACAGCATGGGGCGCATGCGCCTGCTGCTGATTGCGCTGCGAAGAGCTCGAGGTCGAAGGATTATTGCCGTCTTCGGGCCACGAGACACCCCTCATTATATCCCCGCAACAGCCTCATGCATCCACAATTCCCCCGCCAGGGAAACCCGAATCAAGCTCTTGACGCCGCCACGCCCGATCCCACCGGGCGATCACCAGCACGCTCCCCATTTCCGGGCCGCCGCCTCGCTCGGGCTCGCCATTTTCCTCCTCCGACACGACGTGACGCCGGCGAGGGGGGGTGGGATCTGCGCAGGATTTTCCGCTAAAAATCGCGACTTTGGCTTGTCCTCTTCAGGCCGCGGGGAGCGACGGAGCTGCCTCGGTGACCTGCCGGGCGTCGGAGCCGATCGACGATCGACGAAGAAGACGAAGGAGACGAAAAGGGAAGGAAACCCTAGAATCAGGAAAGAGAAATCTTCCGCAGGTCGTCTGTTTTTTTCCCGAGTAACAGAACAAACATTTTCGGAAGAGACGAAAAAAGGAGAGAAAAAGAATATTGGCTCGTGCCAAAAAACTAACGAAGGAAATGACGAAAACGCCCTCTTACAATTAATACTCGATTCAATAATAAATAATAGGGATAACGATATAAATAATTCCTAAATTTTGGCCCAATGAGCAATTTGACCTCTAAAATTTTAATTTATTTAAACCTAATATACTATGTGATTGTTTATTGTAATCCCTGAACTTTTAGTACATGTTCAATATAAAAATGTTCAACATAGTGTCTAGTCTTGTATTAATGGAAAACGATTGCATTGAACATTTTCATATAGTTCAGAGATTAAATTGAATAAGTATCAAAAGTTTGAGGATTACATTAACCGCATTGTATGTTGAATTAAAGTTTATGTATTATATTAAACAAATTAAAAATTCATGAATCAAATTACACTTTGAGTTAAAATTTGAAGGCTGTTTGTGTCAATTTTCCTAAATAATATTCCAGCCAAAGGAAAAAAAAAACTAATTAATAGCATCGACTTAAAAATTCACTTCACTTTCCATTCAAAATATAAGTTGAAATAAATCGAAATTTTCTTCTCCCTTGATAAAAAAAAAGGGCGATTTCGTAAAACAACTGAATTGTCAATTAAAGCAAAAGTCGGATTTTATGTTTTTTTGATCATTTTTCATAATTGACTTTTCCATTGACCTTACAAATGAGAGTGCATGATTGTAATTTCATCTCTCAACTTCTAACTTCCAATTAGACTCTCTCGATAACTCGTTTTTATTTTGTTTTCTCTCTCAACTTTTTCTTTTTTCCAGTTTTATATAGCCATCTAAAACTTCGTATCGTTAGATATGCCAAAACATTTATAACATTTAAATTTCGGTGTGCTAGTTCATGACATATTCACACTCATTCTCAACGTCAAACTAAAAGAAATTCACCATTGTTGATCAAGCTCATGGGAAAAGCCATGCAAGCTCATATTGAAATTTCTTTTAAAATGAATACTTGCTCCAGTTTTAATACCACTTGTAATTTTAATTTTCTTAAATTCTTTTTAACTCCATCTCTAAATTGAACTCAAAAGTAAGCTCACTTAGTTTTTAGAGTAAAGCAATGTCAAATCAAAATACCCAACTAGAGTTAGCTTTGAAAAAGGGATGATCCGACCACATCTTCTAATGTTACTAAATTATTTTGACTTCACTCCAATCTCTAGCTCTATATTCGGCATCTCCCTTTGTGTAACAACTTTGGGCATGGCCAACTTCCATGATGGCCAGTATGTACAAGGCTAAGGAATGAACTCACCCTCGTATGGCAAATCAACAATTACTAGCAATTATAGGTTTATACAAGCGAGTTGCAACCTGTTATTCAAACTAAATATGGGTTTCTGGGGTAATTCACCAAAAATTTGTGACCTTTGTCTTGACCATCGTGGCTATTGTAGCATTGGGCATCATCCTCAACTCCCTTTAATTTATTACTGGGATGTTATTCAAAGGTTCCAAACTCATTAGTGGCAAATAAGCGCATGGTTTGCACCCAATGCAAAACTTCACCCAACATCTAGTGGCATGAACTAACAATAACCATGCACCACTTGCATTTTAAATAACATTGATATCGACACGTGACACGACACGACATGCTGATATGTCGCTTCTAAAAAAATAAAGAATTCCAACACCTCATGACACGTTGTGTATTAAATGTATTTTTATATATACATAAATAATTAATTTGATTCAAATTCACAGATAAACAAATAATAATAAAAGAGCATAAGATGAATTTACATTAAAAACATTAATCTATCATTTGTCAATATCATTCATTGTTTCAATTTGACAAATACAACCACATCCCATTATTATAATCTATAAAACTTGGAGGGAAAAGAAAAAACCAAACAATCCACATTTTGGACTCTATGTTGGAAGAGAAGAGAAAAAAAAACACTTCAAGGGAATTATGTGTCATGGAATCTAAGAGTAAGAAGAGAAGAAAATATTGGTTTTTCTTCTTTCTCTCTTTCTTTTTTTTATTTTACATATTTACATTTTGACCTCTCATGTATTGAAAATTTTTAAAATTGACTCCATGCATGTTAGAATCACGTGTTGAACAAGTTAATTGCATGTCAGATTTTTGACACATGTTGATCGCGTGTCAAAAAGTCAAACATGATATAAAGGCTTATGGAAAGTGTCGATGCTTCCTAGCAATAGTGTCCACGTGCCCAAAGGCACGCCTACTTTTAAGAGCATTTATGGCTTTTCAAACCCTAGTTTCTTTTTTTTTTATTTTGAAAATTGCTTACCTAAATATATCTAGTCTGGGAAAACTCCATGTCTGTAATTGGTTCCAACCTCATTAAATAAGCCAATTAATAATGTAGCAGGTTAAATGTAATAGATCATATCAATATAGTTATTTGCATGTATCATCATGTCGAGCCATGTGATATCATGTGTGGAAATTCCTATATTTCGGTTACAGGGCCGCCTCAAGCATCTCCAGCCTAGCTCCAACGCGATTTCTTTTCCATTTTCATCGTTGAACAGGTGTATGTTAGAGCTCATGTTCGTTTGCTGTCAATGGCTCACAACCTGAATTGCTTTGGCCATTCCATCGCTGAATCATGGTCTACAATCACACACAAAGCAACTCTTTCCGACTTCACACCAAACCTTTTCGGAACATTATTCCATCTAAACACATGCAAAAAAAAAAACCCGGACCAAAAACCCACTTCTCTCACAAAAATCTGCAGTATCTTCGAGTATCGAACTTGTACAATGTGTGCCTTTTGCAGGCTTACTGAGGAGGTAAGCCCCATGTATGTAGTCCTTTGTACTGCAATCGGGTGCGTGGAATATGTCCTCATCATCCACCCGTTTTTCACTTCTTGTTCAGCAAGTTGGCGAGGTTGCGGAGCTCCTCAAACGCTTGCATCGTCTCTGAATCAAATCCGCCTGCAAACTGCATTAGGACAGAAAAGAAATAGACATCATTCTTCTACATCCAATGACTAGTTTAGTTATGGTACATGTGATGACAAACTACTGAGAAATTAGTTTTTGCTTGACTTTTCGATGGAAGCAGGTAAATTTGTAACTGTTTATAAACATGATAAGTCACAATGTAAAGCTTGTCATTGGGAGAAAAAATGCAGAGGATACTTCAGTCAACACAAAACCATATTAGCATGCTAGTTCAACATACAAATACAAGCATCTGGGACTAGGGCTCTCGATCCATGTATGGGCACAATCTATAAACACTGATCATGCTTGTATGGGAGATCTATGGATAGCGATCTGATGGTTCATTTCAAAGTTAGGCGGTGTAGCCCCACGTCAGTATCTGGTGTAGTTTGATACACACAGACTTTCTTTTACACCATATAATTCAGACCGGGAGACATTGTCACTAGAAAATAAATAATTTGTCTAGATTGAACCTTATTTAAATCTACACAAAAAGGTCTCTGCTTCTCATATGGTTCATGAGATTGAACCTTACCAACAATAAAAATTGATTCATTTTACTCACTAGATGCAACAGGTTACAATTCTGTTATCATTACACCTGTAACCGTGATTGAATTCTCAAGTGTCATGAGTCGCGGCAACAAAGCAATCAAATTTGAACAGGATGCAATAAAAATATGGACCACAGATGTACTGCAAAATTGAAATGTAAATATGTTGGGTGAGAGAACTCATTAATTTGTTGAACCTGATGAATTCTGAAAGCAAATCTCACTCCTTGGAGTAGCATGTAGTCCATTGAAGGATCTTTATCAGCGGCAGCCTTAAGCTGAAGTTCCATGGCTACTCTCTTCATGTACTTTTGAGCCAACTTGACCGAGCCAA
The DNA here is from genome assembly GCA_014182895.1 of Angophora floribunda. Taxonomy (NCBI): domain Eukaryota; kingdom Viridiplantae; phylum Streptophyta; class Magnoliopsida; order Myrtales; family Myrtaceae; genus Angophora; species Angophora floribunda. The sequence goes on from CM024708.1 coordinate 13,077,758, forward strand.
TCTTTATCTACAACATAAAATGGGCGGCTCATTCTCAGTAAATCATGACATTTTTTAGCTTTCACTAGATGAATAAGGACTAGAGATGTGTAGAAATGGATATCTAGGAAGTTGATCATCTCTTAAGGTTACTGTTGCATTGCATCCCCTCATGGGAAGATGCAGATTGCGTATGCTTTATGAGCATGTTCACTCACAACCAATAACGAACACCAATGTGGCTTTTGTTGTGAGGTTCATGAAACAAATTCCACATTTAAGGAAATTGCACCATATCAATTCTCAGCACTATATTCTCTCCAATATCATAAAGACATTTATTAGTTCATTGTCCATGCATCTCAAATTTTTTTCTGTGAGTATAACTAAAAATCACCAGATCAATAAGCAGATAGTGGTGAAAGTTTTAGAGACCATCCAATTGATATGTGCTTTACCAACTAAACTGTTGCTGGCTTCCACGTATAGCACCAGAGTTTCATTGTGGAGCAAATATAATACGAAAATGAAGCAACTGAAAATTTGAAGGAGAGTCTCATTGAATTATTTCTCAATACACTCATCTTCTTGCAGAAAACTGGAAAAAGCATGTTAAAGTCACAGTTGTACCTTGGTTATGATTCCATTGTCCAGCATCCAGTCAACAGGAATGCGATATTCCTTGCAATTACGCATTAAAGACTCTCGTGTCCGAAGAAGGTTGTAAATAGTACGCTCCATCCTGGCAGTGGCAAAGCATATATTGCAAGCATAACTACATAGGACAACCAATAGTTTCTCAAGAAAAAAATTGTTCAAATGCATGTAGTTCGTACTTTTCAGACAAATTGACCATTTTCTTCAATGCAACATCACATGGAATCCGCAAGTCATCTTTGTAATAGCACACTTCTGACTCCAGCTTCTTGAGATCTCTATAGCCAAAGGCTGCTTCTCTGAATGTATCAGCTTTCTTCTCAGGCCAATCAAAGTGCTTTAGAACAGCCCTCTCATCAACCTTATACGAGTATACATCAAGAACTATCAAGATCAGTTTACTCATAACCTCATGAGAGTTTTATATACCTAACTTCTTAAGCACTTAATATGCTTGATGGGTGCATTATTTACTTTGTGCATTTGAAATTGTTTATTATATATAAAATTTATCAAATCCAACTACATTTTGGGGAGACATTATCTCAAAAGACTTATACAAAAATGCCAACAAATGTGTCAATGAATCTGACCTAAATAATAATGTATTGTTTGGTCAACATATCTAGAGTACAATCAACTTACAAGAAAGCAAAGCTCATCATCAAGCCACTTCACAAAGGCCACAACATCTTCAATGTTCTCATAAACTGCATTATTCACCTCTCTTATCAGAGAATTGACAAATTCCCCTTGGGTCTCCACGTCTGCCTTTATCTGAACATAAAAAGACAGCCATTAATTATGCCTGGTATGAACCAAAATTTTTTCATATATAAGCAATGCTGACCAAAATAAGGCATGATTATATTTTGGTTAGATTCTTCATATAAAAAAAGATTCATATGCTGGAGGCATCTGCAACAAAATGAGGGTTCTTTGCTTTTCCATTTCACTTTGACAAAACCGAAAAGGAATTGCAGTTCAAAAGCTACTTACAGCAAGCAAATGTGAGGAACGGTTTTCAATTTCTCCAATCATGCTGTTGCGGACATTTGCAACATCTGAAGCATCGCAGGCTCCTCCACTTAAAGAATCCTTTCTAGAATCTCTCTTCATTAATGAATGGTAAAACTCAACTACTTGAGGAGCCCGCTTCACTGCTCCAGAAGTTCCTCTCCCAAATAACTTGGACGGCAGTGGCGGAGGCGGAGGCGGTGGAGGTGCTGGAATTGGGACGGTGCATTCTTTCTTAGCTTCAGTATGAAACGTACATGAAGGCCTTGGTGGGGGATTCGGAATACGCAAAGTCCTTTTCTCAACTTCAAAAGGAACCACCAATTTACTAGTTTCTTGGCAATTTGTATACAGCTGTGATCTTTGTGGGAGACCCCATTCACATATTGTTGGCATAAGTGGCTCCGCACCCTTTTCATTTTCTTTTGAGCACATGAACCCATCAGATTGCCTCCTCTTGTTCAGCACAATATCTTCTGCACTGCATTTCAGCCCACTTATGGAATGCCTTCTAGGGCTTCTTTCTTCTTCCAAGGTGAACCAATTTTCTTGTAAGCTGTTATCAGGGCACTCCTGATTTGACAAGTCCTCACTGGTAAGAGGCCATTTCTTCAACTTTTTTATTAGACTCGCCCTTCTGGCATTACTGTACTCCGTAGACTCACTGCTCTGACATGATAATGAGCTAATAGAATCGTTATCTGTTTCACCAGAGTCCGGGCTTGATGCTCTATCAGAAGTAACCTCTGCCCCAGTGTTGCGCAGCTCGTTTCGTAGACAGGAATTTACCCATCTCAAATAAGCTAATTCCTCGACTTCATTTAACCGACTCATTTGTAAACCTTCCACTTGTTTACACAGGTCTTCGTTTGTATGTCTAAGTAAAGAAGCCTCTGCTTTAATCTTTGCCACTAGATCACTCTAAGTAAACCAAAAAGAGCATGATAAGCACATCACAGGAGTCAGTAAAAAGAAGGGAAGCTCTGTACTTGTAACAGAAGATAAATTCAAACACAAGCAAAAATGGCGAACATAAAAGATTCTTTTCCTAATTAGAAAAAAATTGCTGTCTCCTGTATTTATCCCACAACATTCGACCGAGTTAGAATATATAGAGGCCAGAGATATGGAACATGTTCAGCGTAAGAACTGGGTTCACTATAGAAGTTTGCCTTCGTGATTCCGTTGCTTACTTCCTCTCTATAACAAGGGAAAATTGCGTTATCTGTGAATATCGTTATTCAGGGGCACTCAAGTAATAGTATAAATCAGCAATTGCGACATCCATTCATGACTCAAAAGAACACATTCTCACGAACCAAGAAACAAACAAGGTTTAATCCATGATAATTACCTCAGAACCCTTAGCAAGAGTAGCCAGCTGAGACTCCACAGTGGCAAGCCTGCAAGCAAGATTCCTCTTCTGAAGCTGCAACTCCTTATTCAACCGCCTCAGTTCCAAAACTTCCATTCCTAGATCGCGCGAACATGACGAAATCGCCGAATTCTCGCGGTCCTCTCGCCTCGAAGCCTCTTCTGCAGGAACCGAAGACAGTTGCCCCGATAAGCTTCCTTTCTCACACACCAACAACTCGACCTCCTTTTAAGCTCGTCGATTTCGCTCTTCTTCACTTCCACTTCCCTTTCGAGGTCCAACACCCTCGGGTTCCTCTTACACTCTGTCAACTCCGCCTGAAGCTTGAACTCCCTTTCCTTGGACTCTTGAAGCAAGCCCCTCAGTTGGTCCAATTCAACGAACAGGTCGCGCGAGCCTTGCCTGCGGTGAGTCTGCTGCAGCTGCGGATAGACCTGAGCCGAATTCGCCGAGCAGGACAAGTCGCCGATCAGAGAACGCTTGACCCGAGAGTGCGCGACCGCGCTTTGGTTCTTCTGGTTGGCGACATCGGTGCCCGAAAGAGGCACTTTCTTGGTATGGACGGTGGTGGTCAAGACCTTGGTCTTCTTGTCAGCAGTGAGACCTTTCACTATGTGCGAACCCCACGAAGAGGCCGACCGGAGTCTCGAAGAATGGCCATTCCCCTTGGCGTTTAGGGCCCTCGGCATCTGATTCTGATCGGCATATCGCAGGACCCTCGCCGGGTTCTCTGACTGGTTCTCCTCTCTCATCGCGCCCGCGTCGCGATCCCAAGAAAGCTCTAAGCTTCGATGAAGTTCAAACTAAAGCAGAACAACCCAGAATTGCAACTCGGCATTCGGGAAACATTCGAAGCCATTCAGAACGAATCCATCATAAGTTCTATCTGGGTATCCGAATCAAGAACGACCAATGAAACAGCTTCGACGGAACCCGTCGGCTGCGACAGACTCTGAGCTCGGTCAGACGAGCGGTTCAGCGAGCATGGAGACGAGCCGGTGGTCGCGGACTCATCCCGGAAAAGGGAGGAAAGAATTTTTGCAGGCAAGGGAGGAGGAGAGATTTCAAGAGGGGACGATGATAGGGGAGAAAGGTGGCGACTTTTTTCCTTTATTGCTGCAGAGCAGGGCGTCTGTGTCTTTTTTGAATTTTCGAATTTGAATGAAGGGGGGCTTGGGCTACCGAGGCGTACGAGGGGAGGGGGTGCGGAACCAACGGTCGATTTGCGTGCCCGGGGCCCACCCTCGCGCGTGTGGGTTTTTTTTTTTGTTTTTTTTTGTTTTTGGCGTTCGAAAGAGCACGGACTTTCTCTTTATTTTTTTATTTATCCTCCCTTTTTTTTGGTCAAATATTTATCATCCATTTATTTAGAAGAGAATAAATAATTTCAAAAATAAAATGATCTTTTTTATTATTTGAAATAATTAGTTAATAAAAAATAATCTGATCACCGATAATAATAATATATATTTAAATATATCCATGGACCATTTTTCATTAAGTTTCCAATAATATAAAATAAATAGAGTTTTGAAATTTAAATTATTGAATCGATCAATTTTTTTTTCCTTTCCATTAAAATCTATAATATATTAGCCAAATTTCATATGAGTTTGAAATTTTATCAACACTTGTATATTGTGAAACTTTTAAATTTACAGGATTAAAAAAAAGTCAAAATATGTATATCGCAAGATTTTGATTAAGCCACAAAAACACAGAGGAATGAACGTTGCAAAGTGCCCAAATTAACTTTTTCTTTGTGGAAAACATCTGAAATTCGTATAGATGTTGACAGGCGTATTTTCCTATAATTTGTTCACTCTTTGTCAAATTCAAATATTCTTAGAAATTTTGGCGAAAAAAAATGTTTTTGCCTTATCTATATCTATACTAAAAAAAAGTAAAGAGGGCATCCCACTTTATGGGATATTGATCATTTTTTTTCCTTCTCAAATATCCTCCTTCCATTTATCATACAAGTATTTTATTCTTAGACAAATGCGTAAAATTCTGATGTTATATTATCTCTCGCATACTTTAATGACTATAATTTTGTACTTTCTGTATTAGAACAACCTTGCAAAAAAATGATTTTCTCTTTGCATATATATGTGTGCAATTTTTACTTTTCATTTTGTATGGGTATTAGTTTCTTTGGCTCTAATATTTCTCAATAGGATGATTTTACTTAATTTTTGAAATGCCACTTTCTTGGAAACACACAACGCCTGTGCAACTTTATTGATACATCTTAAACAACACAACCCCGAGGATAGAATTTTGAAAAGCCTTATAAAAGCAAGAGAGAGAACAATTGGGGTGAACGAGCAATTTCTTAAAAAAAGCTGGGAAAATTTCCCTTTTTATAATTTTATTTGGGGTCTTCCCATTTATATGATTCTTACCAATGCTTCGCGTGGATTTGTTTTAAAAAAGATTAATAATCTATACAAAAATTGATTTTCTGTTTTCTAAATTCAATTTGTTTGATATGACTTTATTCAAAATGCTTCCTCATGATCTTCCTTTCTCATATTTGAGATGGAAAAGAATATGCTTATGACATGAAGATGCTAAACACAATTAATTATCTAAGGTGCTAATACCACTAAAAAAATCTACATTGGTTCATTTATGACAAATTTATTCCAAATTTATTTTTTGGTTACCAAAAAAATCTCAAACTAGTACATTTGTAACAAATTTATCCTAAACTTTTTGGGTTACCAAAAAATCAAAATTGGTACTCATGTGACAATAAACTCCAAACTAATATAGATTTACATGGGCTTGCCTTGTCATTCAATTATTGTCATATGTCATCTTATCTAGAAATTTCACAAAAAAATTTAATGAAGGGTAAATATGACACGAGTATACCAGTCAAAGGTTGGTGATTCAAAAATTAGTTTTGGGTAAATATCTGATATGTGTACAAGTGTTTTTTATGACCCAAAAATTAATTTGAGGTTAATTTATCACATATATGCTAGTTTGAAGTTTTTCTTTGTATTAACCATTATCTTAGTTGATTATGACTAAAGTAGAGGTGCCAAATGATTCTCTAACTAAGAACTTGCACAAAATATTCATACCATTGAATCTAATATTTCATTCCAAAAGGCGAATCATAGAAACAAAATAAAATGGATAAATTCTACTAAAGACATAACAAAAAAAGGGGTGTAATGTCTCCACACTATTAGATAAAAGATATATTTTCCATGCACGAAGGTCACTTTTACCTAGACTGCCTCCATATTGTAATGGCCCATGTGAAGAAGAAGCAATGACTATTCACATGGTCCGATCATTGGTGCCTGGTGGTATATATGGAATTTAATATAAACTGTCGAACTCATCTGACCAGCAATTGTACCTTTTAGATTCTTAACGGATGTCGATGGAGAAAGGAAGGATTTGAATGGTCAATATGCATTATTAAAGTGTTAAACATTAGATGCTGAGCATTTAATTCTTTCAACCCCGTTCGTGGAAAAGATAGATCATTCATACACTTATTAATGAAGTCATCAATTGTTCTGACCAAAAACAAAAAGTCATCAATTGCAAAAACCCACTTTTATAGAAGATGATGAAAATAATTGCAGTAGTAACAACATGGAAAAATTCTAAATAAGAGTATAAAATGGTCTCATTTTTTCAAATAAAGACTTGAAATTGATATTGTTTCAAATAAAAGCTTGAAATGTCATCATTTTCTCAAACATGGGTTTAAAGTGGATCTAATTTCAAATAAGGACTTGAAGTGCCTATTTCAATATCAAAGAATGGCTTGAACTTACCGATTGAGAATGGCAATTTTGTCTTTCCTAATGTTTTTTAAATTTTTTTCCTTTTTTCTATATTTCCTTTCCATAAAAAATAAAAAAATAAAACTTAAAAAAGAAGGAAAATAGAGGTGGGAGGGCTCCCTCCCACCTGTGATCGTCAACCCATCACCGGTGGGGTGACAACACTAGCCGACAAGGTTGTCGATGACCCATGCTGACCAAAGGGGAAGGCTAGTAGCCCCTCGTTAGAAGCGGGAGAGGGTGACAACCCTCTCTTAGATCTAGGTAAGGGTTGCCGCCCCTACGTAGGTGCTCGTGGCCCTCGCTTAGCATCTTCGGACTTGGGAGTTGGGACAAGGTCCGAAGGAGACTTGAGCAGAGACAGATGGACAGAGGAAGAGGAGCAAGAGCAAGATGGGGAGAAATTGGACTATGATGGTGAAGGACTTCGCTTGCCATAGCCTGTTCATCGGTTGGGATAGTGGAGAAGCATGCAAGTAGTCTTTCTCATGGAGGGTTTGAGAGTGGGAACTCGTGCTGTGCGGTGGTGGTGCTAGTGGTGGGTGGTCTTCTCTACTGTTCTTCTCCTCCTTTCGTGGAAGCAAGACAATGAACGAGGAAAGACGAACGGATGGAGGAAGGAAGAGGTCCAACTTCGCTTGCTATTTGGTCAACTACAGTTGCCACGGCATGAGAAAAGTCCCACCAGTGACCCTCGCCTAGCACTCCCAAACCTTGCCCCAAGTTTGGGGGCGCTGGACAAGGACCAGCAATCTTCGCCCAAGCCAGGGCGAGGACAAGTGACCCTCTCCTCATCGCCCTCCCCCGCTTCTAGCAAGGGCCTGTTGGCCCTCACCCAAGCGCCACCGCCCCACCATAGAGCGGCGGCCACAAGCAAGAAGAAGGCTTTCGCCTATGTTCCTCCCTTTCTTTTTTTTTTTTAAAATAATCTAATTTTATTTTAATTTTAAATGTATTTGGACGAAAATATCCCTAATCGGTCAAAATATTTTACCAATTTGCGAGACAAGGCCCTTATTTGAGATTACTATATCCACTTTAGGCTCTTCTTTGAGACTAATATGGTCACTTTATACCCTTATTTGAAATAAGATCTCAATGTCCTTATTTGAAAAAATGAGGGCACTTTGATTCTTTATTTGGAATTTTCTAATAATAATAATTATTATGATGATAGCATATCAGACTTATAAAGTTCATAGAAATGAAATATTCAATTAAGTGCCCATCATTAATGAATTCTCATATGATGATGATGATAACAACAACAATAATTGAATGTTGTAGTTGTTATAAAAGAAAAAGAAGAGGAGAAAATGCTTTTATAATAAATACTAATTGCAAAACCTCTCACCTCATTAATGTACCAAAAAGCCACTTCTATATGGAAACATGTATAAGATGCAATTGAGGCTTTGACAAATTGACTTTATTGAATTATGTGTTGAAAATTTAAGCACTGAAAATAGAAAAAAATGTTATTTTATGATAATAGAAAATGGGTCATTAAATAATATTTTATTCTTTACCAAATAAATATAATCGACAAGATTCTTATTACCATTAATTACTTTTCTAGTGAACCATTTATGTAACCCCTCCCTTATTTGAATCTTTAAAGTCATTGCTAACGAAGGTTATTAGACAAGTTCAATTTCATTAAGTGAGTTATAGAGTTTAAGCATTTGATTTGGATTATCAAGCAAGACCTATGTGTCTGTTCCAAAAACTAAACATTAAGAATTTAAGTGGAAAATGGATTTATTTTTAGGTGATTTTCACTTTCAACTTTTAGTCTTTCATGGGTTATACAATTTTGAATATCAAAGTACGATTCTTTAAGTTTATGCATATAGAGTAATTTGTAATTTTAGTGAAATTTAGCATTGTTTTCATGGTTTACTTTTTGGAGGAAAACTCATAAGGAGAAGTAATAATTATTTCTTTTTATGTTACAAATATGTTACAAACAAGCTCTAACATACAAGCAAAAAGTGCATAACTTCAATGTATTTGATTACATCTACATTTCAAATAATGGTTGATTTGAACCAATTGACAATGATTATAGGTCCTAAAGAATCATGGTATTTTTGCCACCATCCATTGTACTGAAACTATATTTAAACTAAAATATAGTTTTAAGGCATTTTATGTTTCTAAAAGTGTTATTTTGCTGTTTTAAAAAAGTTTTGGAATATATATATTAAAGTACGTGAATATATGTGTCAACATTGATTCGTTATGAAAACTTCAAGCATTTCTTGTGAGAAGAAAAAAAATTAAGTAAAAGAGCAAAATGTGAAAAGAAAAAGTCCTTCTAGACACCCCCAAGTCTTTGAAATATTATTCAAATTAAAAAAAAAAATACTGAAAATATTTTATATGTGAATCTAGTGTTAAAATATATGTGTTATGGTAATTTCAAAATTTTAGATTAACAAAATCAAAGTGCAAGAGATGTAAGATTGTGAAAACCAAAATAAAAAAGGAATGTGCTCTATAATAAGAAAAATAAATTCTGGCATTGTTTAAAAATGAATGATGAATGTTCTAAAGAAAATAAAGAAAAATGAAAAAGAGAGAGAGAGACAAAAAAAGTCGATAGAGAAAGTAAAAGTAGAGCTATCATAATATTTAAAAGACAAAAAAGTTAGAAATGGGAATAAGAAGATAACATATTTTTTTATCACTTAGGAGATTGGAATGAAAAGATATTCTAAAATCTAAGTATGGTGTAATTACAAAAACTTATGATAATATCAAAGGACTCATTTGATTTTGTTATGGAAAATTGATGGACTGGATTAACTAAACTAAAAGTTGAGGGATTAGACTACACGTTTCGCAATGTATATAGGGACAAATTGCACATCTACCAATATTTTAGGGACTAGTAGTGGCTTTCTCCCTTGTTTGATAAAACAAAATGACTACATTGAACATTTAGGAATATTTCAAAAACTGCATTGAAAGAATTAAGAGTTTAAGGATATTATTATATATTGAACCAAAGTTTAAAGACTTAGGTTATGTTTGGTCGGGCTTTTGGAGAATTGCAAAGGACTTTAAGTTGTATAGATTTTTTGAAATGTGTGTTTGTTAAAATGTAATTTAAAAGTGCACTAGGAAGTAACTTTAGTTTAAATCATATTTGGAAAAAGTCCAAGGATGCCATTTTACATCAAATCAAAGTTTAAAGACTTAGGCTAGTTTTGGTTGGGCTCTTGAAGAAATGCAAAGGTTTTCGGGTTAAAGGGATTTTCCAAAATGTAAATAGTGTTTTGGTAAAGTGTAATTAAAATTTAATTGGTGTTTGGAAAAAGTTCAAAAATGCCATTATACATTGAACTAAAGTTTAGAAACTTAAGCTACATTTTTGGAGAAATGCAAAAGATTTTAGATTAAAGTGTTTTTCGAAATGCAAATGGTTTTTGTAAAGTGTGATTTGAAAGTGCATTAGGAAGCAAGTTCAGTTTAAATGGTATTAGGAAAAATCAATCTTATAAATGACTTTTGCTATAGCTTTTTTAAGACTAAACTCAAACCCTTCACTGGACGCCAGTGAGCCAAATCTAGATCCTATGGGAATCAACTAAGGTCACATAACCTCAGACGACCCACGATGACCCTAGATGGCATTGCCTAAGGTAACATGATCTCAATGATGGGTCACCGGAGCCACATTTAGCATCACCAGCAACGTCGTGTGAGGTAGAAAATGGTGAGGATGTTTTCAAAATTTGTAAAATTTAACAAGGGCAAAGTTAAAAAAAAATGTCTTTTTATTCTGAAAATGCTAAAGTCTAGAGCTTCTATGGACCTATCTTAGGTGAAGAGATTTTAGAGGACTTCAGAAATGCAATGCATTTTCCCAAAAGACTCTTCGAAAAATATTCACCAAATGCCTTAACATTTAACTAAGAACCCTTAGAAGCCCCAAGGCCTTTGGCAAAGTGGTTGCCAAACTCATAGGGTATGTTTGGTCATTTAAATTTCTAACTAAGATAAAACTGAATAAGATAAAATATGAAATTCTAATATTTTGCTACATTCTATTCATTATTTGATGAAAGGCAATAATAAAACTGGATATATTCACATCTTATCATATACATTGTCTGGTATAAACAACATATTGATGTAAATGAATTTAAAAATTGCACAAACTGAAATAGGTAAGAATTTCTCACAACAATCTTACCTACTTCATATTTATTTTCTAATTTTTTTATTTTTTTCCTCTCTGTTTTTAATTCTTTTCTTTTTTTTAATCATTTCTCCCCTTCCATCGTTCTAATAAATTTTTATTAAATAATAAAATATATTGATGTACCTAAAAATACTAAAATTTGTAATAATAATAAATATTATATATTTAAATTGAATTTATATTATAAGATACAAATAAATTTGAATATATAAATAAAATAGGATTAAATGAAAAGCAAGAATGTTGTTATTTTATTTTATTTATATTAGAATTAAAACATCATTTATATTAAAATATAATTTTAATTTTATAAATTTATGAAGTTTGTTATTTGAGAAATATAAATTTTATATTATAAATATTAAAAATTCTACCCACCTTTATCCTACATCCCACGATCATAATTTTATCTAGACCATATCCTTTTTGTATCCGATTTTGTTCTATCTTAAGTAGACACCAAATATTGATTATGATAAGTTTTATTTTATCATGAATTTTATCTTAACTACCAAATGCGGCTATAGTGTCACCAACACTTAAATCTTACACTTGATTTGAAACAAGTGGTAGAAACCAACGCGTGATTGAAGGACCCAGCAATGTAGGAATGAAGGCAGAAAACCCAAGGGTTAACTAAAAAAAAAAAACCCCAAACTTTAGGTCAAGTTTCAAATATACCCCGAACTTTTTTTTGTCTCAAGAAAAATCCCAAACTTTAGGTTCAGTTCCAAATCTGCCCCGAACTTTTCTTTGTCTCAAAAAAGACCCTAAACTTTAGGTTTAGTCCCAAATCTATCCCAAACTTTTCTTTTGTCTAAAAAAAAACCCAAAATTCTTAGTCCATTCCCAAATCTATCCCAATTTTTTTTGTCAAAAAGAAAATCATCAAATTTTACTCTAATTCCAAATTTTCCCTTGTTAGCCTTTGTCCAAAAGCCGTATTAGTAATCCTTAATTTTTTATATCCTAAAATGATTTTATTTTGAAAATAATTTTCTATGATATCTTGCTTATGTATATTTATTATATATGCGAAAATGACATGTTAAGTTGGGACTAGACTATGGGGTATAATTGAGAACAGATAAAAAATTGGTGATTTTTTTTAGTACAAACGGAGGGTAAAATCTCAAATTAGTATACTTGTTAATTGCGACGTGTTATTTAATTTAGTAATTTTACAGTAAAATTTAATGGAAACTAATAGATGGTAATTTGTTTTGGTGGTCAAAAAATTAATTTTTTGGTAAATTTGTCATATGTGTACCAATTTGGGATTTTCATGATATTGACTATTTTTTTTTAGACAAAACAAAATTCGGGGTAGATTTGGGACTAAAATTAAAGTTTAGAGTTTTTTCTGAGACAAAAGAAAAGTTTATGGCAGATTTGGGACTAAACCTAAAGTTTGTGATTTTTCTTGAGAGAAAAAAAGTTTGGGGTATATTTGGGATTGGACCTAAAGTTTGGGGTTTTTTTTTGGAATTGACCCGAAAACCCAATCACATTTCTCTACCTATGATGGTCCATCAAGAGGAACTGAATGGGTTAAACTATTGAAAGCCCAATTATATATCAGCGGGCCTTAATTCAAATTGCAAAAATAGACCATGAAAACCTATCACAAACCCACCATAAGGCCCGCAAAAGTGTCATACAACGATATCAACTAGGGGTGATCAATTCTCAATCAGATCTGGTCCCACCTAAGAACTAGGAACCGAGAGGATTGGTTCCCAGTATTTGGGACCGGGGACCAACCATCAATCTAGTCTAATGGAACCGTAACATTTAGAGTTGTTATTATTTTAGGGTTTATTGCTATTTTGAAATTAAAAAATATTTTAAAAGGAGTTTGTTCGGTTCCACCTTGGAACTAGGTTTTGGACCGAAAATTACTAGTTGCATTTTTATGAAATTGGGAACCATACTAACTCCCCCAGGAATTGGACCAAATTGGCTAGTTCGGGTGGTTCTCGATTCAGTCGATCCAATATGCTCACCCCTAATTTTAACCTAAACTTCTGAGCTTTGACTTGAGAAGCTAGGACTTTGTAGTTTTTTCAATTCAATTACAGCGAAGATCTAATCAAAATTCACTTCTCATCGAGCCTTCTGACATCGCTACGTGATGTCATTTCATGCAACCGAAGTTATCCATGCCGCGAAACTCAGCGGGATTCATATTCATCTGCTACGTATTAGATGTACATGATGATTTTCCTATGGTTCAGATGGAAAGCAGCTTTCTTTTCAACGAAAGTGACTCGACACCGTGGTTCGTAGCCACGTGCTCTAATCCTCTGAGCTACAGGCCCCATCGGCAGTCCGTTGCGATGTGACGGTGCAATTTTTGCAGAAAGCTACAGCTCTCCAGTGCAGAAGAAAGAGCAGGTAGGCGCCGGCAACCAGCCCGTATAAATGCAATCCCTGAGCCCGAGCCATTCCTTTGTAATGGTCGGCAAGCAAGGATGGTGACCGCGCAGCTGAAGGGCCATGTAGTCGTGCATTTGCCAATAGACTTCTTTTGGAGATGAGAAAGGGAGGCACGGTACTGAGTACAAGACGAGGTCTGTCACTTCGACGCGAATTAATGCAAAAATCAAGGGCGGCACTGCAGTTGCTCCGCCTTTTAATGCCCTCGATGGCGATGGCGGCACCCTCCGGCTCCGCTCTATATTTGGGTCGTGAGTTCTGATCATACTGGGGACATGCGTGATGTCTCACCAGTCGGTTCATACTCGCTCCTGCAAAGAATATGGACAAGCCAGGAGTCGTGAGATCTGCAGTCGAATTTGCACCGAGCAAGCTCGTACCGGCCAGAAGGCTGCCGCCGATTCAATTGCTAGAGACGATCGCGGAGGAAGAGATTGATGATCTGGAAACCAGTACTGCTCTGCCTTCGATGCATCTTCCTCCTCGTGATGCTGGTTATGCAGACCATGAAGAGGGGCTCGCGCGCAAGAGGGGCCTTGTGGCTCCGGGTTCATCGACGTGCATGGCGATAACGAGGGACGTGCTCACGGCCTTGGCGTTGTGGACCAGGACAGGGATTTTCTCATGGACTGGTTCATCCGAAGGAGGAGCTCGCCATTGTTCCCCAAGTCCTCGTCCTCGTCCTCGTACTCGAACCCTTCTGCCACCAGCGCTATTCAGCACCTCATCCCGAGCATGCTCGGCCAGAAGCTCAGGTGGGTCACTTCATCGGCCATTTCCTTCGAAGCCGTGCATGTGAACAATGGCGACTGTCGAGCGAGCACTCGAGACTAGAGCTGAGTGATATCTGTAAAATATAAGAACGTTTCGTCAAAACTCAGAAAGAATCCATGTATGCTCACTGTTCAGATCTACTCATCGACTCCGAATCCTGGATAATGCTAGTTAACTTTTACCAGTTAAAGAGCGTTTGTGTTCATGTTGAGTCGACGTCCCATCCGCCTGACGAATTGCGAAACACCTGCGACGGTCTACTTTGCGTTAAATTCATGAAAGGTGTCGAGCGAGGCGTGGCTCGCTCGGGCGTGATCAGATGTGCCGAGTTTCGTGGAGCTTCATGTGTATTTGAAAACTGTACGCTTTGGCTATTCAATTGATTAAGAGGATCATTCGTTGGAACATTAGCATAGGGACCGTGTTGTCGATATAGTCGGCCTAGAATCTGGTTTAGGCTCTACCGTAAGGATCGGATGGGAAGAGCGAAGCGTTGCTATTGAGAAAACATTCCCTAAAGAGGTTTTGAAGATCGACAAAACTTATCTATATTAAATTTGGTTTTTGATGATAAGTATTTTTTGGATGAAAAGTCTAATGAGGTGTCACCATATCGTATAGATTAGAATCTTGGTCAAAGCAAAATCATTTCCTTCTATACTTGTTATGACTAACGGTTATGATGGAATGGATAATCCTGTACAATGGCTAGTGAATTTTAACTGAATCTCCTACCTCACTTAAGACGATCCAATAAGAAAAGTTTTCCATGAAAAATCTCTCGAGATATTTCCAAATCAATGTACTCGACTTATGAAAACCCGAACTATTGTATGAGCAATAGTATTCAAGGGAAACTTTACTCTTGGCAACTCGGATGCAATCAGATCTTCTTGAAGATCCAAGTCAACGAGTAGATTGGCTGGATAATCCTTTGGAGATTATGTCCAACGGTCAGTTTGGACAAAAGAGAAGTGTATAAGGAGATCTCATAGCAATAGAGTATATGTGAATGAAAAAGCAAAACGCAACAAGAACAAAAACTTAAAATTCCAAAGTTTCGAAGAGTACATTTTGCTTTGTGTGCTACGGTGTGTAATCTCTTAGAGGTTGAGAGTGCGTGAAGAATTGATCTCACAAACTCGAGTTGTGTTCTTCAGATCTTGCGACCTCTGATTAGTTTAAGTAGCAGAATCCAGCCAATAGGCTGTTATTGCAGGAGAGTGGACGTAAGCTTATCTAAGCCAAATAACTATAAATATTTATGTGCAATTTTCTATCCTTACTCTCGTTAATTTATTAGATAGAACACTTGCACACTTGTAAAATCTGAGCACAACTCATCAGAAATTGTTTTGTTGCAATATTAGTTTTTAAATTTTTCTATATTCTGCAATATCATCTATTCACCATTCTCTAAGTGATCATTCTAGCCATAACAGTTGCTCTAGGTCTCATTGACGCATTCGAGAATAATGAGGGGGCTCACGCACGGGCTGGCCATGGTGGACGAGGATGGGGATTCTCTTGGGGACCAGGTTCAGCCGGACTCAGGTCGAACAAGTCTGCCTCCTCCTTGTATTCATACTCAATCCCTTTCCCAGCAAGTGGTCGCAAGCACCGGACCCCAGACATGCTCGCCCAAAACCAGAACATGATCACATCATTGTCATTGACCAGTTTGCTCTTCCATTTGATGCTACGTTTGTTGTTATCAACGAAGCAAAATGATCATCTTGCTCCTCTCCTAGTTAATAGCCCGAGTAGGCTTCCAGTTACCTAAGAGGCATCCCATTTCCACTCGACTTTGAGCATAGAGATTGACACATCAATGACCCATGAGAAAAACAAATCCTTAAAAGTCTGTTTCGCTAGAATTTCTCCGGCAACAAGTCATTATTTGATTTTTATTTAAGGGAAATGGGGTTCTATGTCAATTCTGAACAGGAGATATCATAAACCAAAAAAACCTACACCTCAAATTAGAATAGAACCATACAAACACAAACCATGTCGGAATTCAATCATGATAAGATCTGGAAAATACAAACTTGATGAAGCAACTAATTATAAACAAATTATATTGGAATTTAATTGACAACAAAGTGTGAGAATGTGGAAATATTATGTCGGAATTTAATCGATGAGATAATATCCAGGATAAAGATACACAGTGACTATGTGAATATAAAAGTTATAACTAAAGAAATAAAGTGCAATGTAGGAAAGATAAAAGATAATAAATTTGTTTGATTTTTGCCGATGGCCTTCTAGGATACGACTAGTGTATTGATAATAATCTAGCATTAATTGCTTTTTGGCGGTTTCGAGCAATTGCATTTGCCCAAACAGTTTCCAATGATTACTTCCATGTTCCTTCATCTTCGAAAATTGCATGCCCATAGTCTCACAATGCCATGATATGCTTTACAGCAACTATTTTATGTCAACTGCTCTACGACTCTATTTTTGGAAGGTTATCTCGTGATTTACTTTTCTAGTAACAACTGTCTCACGATCTTGTCCCTAAGTGGTAGCTATTCCTTAAGAAAATGTGCATCCATTTCTCTTCATTCTCAACTGTATTGATGTAGTCATACTTCTTGCCAGGACAAAGCTAACCTCGCACCGCTTGGGCAAGGTTGAGCTTTGCCCAGATTTGTGAGGCTTTAGTGAGCTTGCCGGACTTCGCCCTAGCTTGACGGGGCTTTGGCAAGCTCATCGAACCTCGCCCGGCCACTCAACGGCAGTGGCTTAGGGGCGGCGAAGGGGGTGGCAGGGGGTTGGGAGGAGGAAGAAGAAAGGAAAGGGAAAAATAGGAGAGAAAAAAGAGAGTAAAGAAAAATTGATTCTCAAAATTGTTCCTGGAAACGATAAGAGCCTGCATGGTAACGCTCCCAGGAACAACTATTTATGTTCTTTTGTTTCCGGGAGCGGATTTGGAATAGAAATGCGTTTGGTAAATTTTTTGTTCACGGGAACAAATTTGTTCCCCGGAACAGGTTTGGAATAGAAACTAGAAATAAAAAAAAAGTTGCTTTTCGCTCCTGAACAATTTTGAGAATCAATTTTTTTTTTCTTTTCTCTCCTCTTTTTTTCCCTTCTCTTTCTTTTTCTTCTTCCTCTTCCTCCTCCCACCCCATCACCACCCCCATTGCCGCCCCATCACCGCCGCCGCTGCTAGCGGCTGGGTGAGGTCCGGCGAGCTCACCGGCACCTCGCTAGGCTAGGCGAGATTTGGTAAGCTCGCCGAGCCTCACTCAACCACCGGCGAGGCTCGGCCTTGCAAATCTAGGCAAGGCCGACCTCGTGTCGGCCAGCAAGGCCGAACCTTGCCTCACCCGGCCACCGGCGAGGCTCGGCCTCGCAGATTTGGGCGAGGTCCGACAAGCTCATCGGAGCTTGCCCGGCCTCTTGCTGGCCCCCACCGGTGATGGCAACCAAGAGGAAGAATGGGAGAAAAAAGAAAAAAAAAAATTATAACAAAAAATACTAAAAAATTAGAAGAATCAAAAGATTAAAATTTTTTACCAAACGCATTTATGTTCTCGGAGTAAAAATTTTGGACAGTTAGGGGCTACTAACGCTCTCGGGAACCTATTGCCCGGAACAAATTTGTTATCGAAAACAAAAAATTTACCAAATGGATTTTTATTCCAAATCTTTTCCCGGGAATAAAAGAACATAATCAGTTGTTCACAAAAGTGTTACCAAACAGACCCTAATTGAGCCCCTTTGCATGCCAAGAAAGTTGCTCCCAAATGCTCCTCTCCACTAGCCTTAATCTTGATCTAAAAGCCCTTGGCATTTTTTGGCCTGAAAAAAATATCTAAAGCTCTTGGAGGTTACTTGGAAATGCTATTATTTCTCAAATGAGCTCCAAAAATTATTTGTCAAACACATTTGCAAAACCTTGTAGGTCCAAAGGTAAATACAAACATAAGTGTGTTGCAAAACCATCCTAAAATCGATCACTCTTGATTCTAGCATAATATTAATATAATCTCAAGACTCTGTCTGTTTTGAAGAAAAAAAATTTAGGAAAATATTTTTTGAATTTTTTGATGTACTGTTGATGGAAAATGGATTGTTCGAGGAAAACATTTTCCATCAATAAAAAAACTTCAAAAATAAGGAAAAATATTTTTCATTTTTAAAATAGGGAAAATATTTCCTATATCTTCTTCCACCAAACACTTTTTCCTTTTATTTTATTTTTTAATTAAATTTTTAATTATTTTTTTACCTTTTTTCTTTCTTTTCTTTTTTTTCCTTATTTTCTTCATCAGCCAATCGTTAACCACAACAAAGCAACCAACAACAAGTGAGCAGCAAGTTGGGCAAGGTTTGATCCTTGCTTGAGGTTACCAGTAGAGGTGTGCAACCAAACCACCTGGAAAAATATGTCCAGAAACTAGTTCCAAGTGAATACCTACATGGAAACTGGATTAGACCAACCTAATTTGAAATCGGTTTTGAAGCCAAAAAGCCAAATTCCTAATTTCTTTTTCCCATAAATTCCACCCTCAACACTCCTTCATTATTTATCCTTCCTCAAAACTCCTTGCCAATCTTTCCTATCTCCTTGAATTTTTATGGATGATTGAGGAATGAGGTTTTATAATTTATGTTTTATGTTACATACTTGAACTTTTTATTGTTTATAATTGTATGTGAATACATATTTATATTATGGATTGTTGTTTTTGGCAAATTAAGATTTTTGTTGTTCATCTTTTGCTTTAAATTGTTTCGTTATGAATAATATTCGTATGATTTTGCATTAAAAAATAACCAAATAAATCAGGTTCTCAGTAAATCCTGAAACCGAACCGAAAAAATAAAGTAGGTTTCAGAACCGGTTCCAAGTAAATAGGTAAGTTCTAGAATCTAAAATCTAAAATCGATTATAACATGGTAGGTTCCAGACTTCAAATTTGAAAACTATTCACTTTAAATCAATCACCCATAGTCGCTAAAGCCTTGTCGACATTTCAGATATCAAGCGAGGCTTGACCTTGCTAAAATCTAGTGAGCTTGAGCTCGGCTGACCTATGGCGAGCTCAAGCCTCGCTTATGGCGGTGGCCGACCATCGTTGTAGTCAACAACTGGCCAAAAAAAATTTAAAAATAAAATAATAAAAAAATTATTGATAAAAGAGTGCACGAAGGAAAAGATTTTTCTTATAATAGAAAAATTTTCTAATTTATTTTCAAATTTAAGCCGGACATCAAAAAATTATCATCAATTTTCTTGAAAAATAGATTCTTAAAAAATATTTTCTAGAAAGCCACGTTTTCCGCCAAATAACCTCAATTAAGATTCTTCAACGTTAATGAGCAAACAGCATCGCATGGCTAAAACCCTGTCCCTCGTCACCGATTCTGCAGTAGTCATTTGTTCAGCTTCTGCCGTTGAGCTATCGTCTCTTCTTCTTCTTCTTCTTCTTCTTCTTCTTCAGCGAAAGTTGCGAGCAGTTTGCGCGGGGATGCTCTCTGGGTTCCTCTCCGAAGCTGAAGGCGTCATCCCCTGAAAAATGTATGGCGTAATTCTGGCGAATGAGCAAATTTGCATCTCCTTCGTCGAGAGGAGCGCGATTCCCCACCGTCCGTCTCGAACCCACAAAGGGTTTTGCCCATGCGGGTTCCCCGAGCCTCGGCGTTCGACGCCTCGCGTCTTGAGCTGGACCAAGGCTCGTTGCAGAAGAATCAATGCCCTGTTGAGAGAAGAGTCTTTGAGGAAATCGGGTGGAGGTGGTTTGCTCCAGGAAGAGTTCGAGTTTAGGCCCTCCTTCGACGAGTATTTGAAGGCTATGGAGTCTGTGAAGACTGTCAGGGAGAAAAGGAGGGCGCCCGATTCGAAGGAATTAGACGGTAGTTCGAGTGGAGGACCTGAAGCAGATCAGCGGAATGCAAAAGGGGAGAAACTCGATGGCGGTTCGGGCCGACAAATGGCTTCCAGTGCCGGTAAAGAGGGATTGAGCCGAGATGGCCTGAGGAAGAGAAGGCGTAACTTGGAGAGCGAAGAGGGTCGCAGGAATGGCAAGGGGAAGAGGGAGGTTCAAGGAGAGATTACTATTACGAAGAAGCAAATTTTGAATAAGAATTCGAAGGCTAGTCATACGAAAGCTAGCATTGTAGTAGTGGGCAATCGTGACATTATAAAAGATGATAAAGGCATGGAATTTAGACGGAAAGGTGGTTCCAAAAACACTGAAATACCCGGCAAATTGTGGGGGGACGATGAACGAGTTAAGAAAAGAATCGATGATAAATTTAATGGACATGATGCCTCGCTAATGAAAACCAGGAGGGCTTCGAACTATAAGAAAGATGATGAGTATTTTGATGAAGAAAGAGCTGCATTCAGGACCTTGAATGAGTTCAGTGATGTTGTCGATAAGCCAAGAGTTTCACGGATGGAAATGGAGGATAGAATCACGAAGCTAGCAAAATGGTCAGTATTCTACTTCCTCTTTGGCTCCCCTTCCAAATCCCCATTTATGTGCTTTGTGTTTGTGGAAGAGTAGTAGTAGATACTAGATAAGTTCCACCAGTTCCCTTATGTATTAAAGCAGAACAAATCTGAATAAACAGATTTGACTTAATCTTGTTTTCCATTTGAGTTTATTAGAAAGTCTAACTCCAAACTTAAGCTATCAAATGGAGTGAGATTACTTGCTTATTAGGCCATGACGTATGTGGTAAACACATGATGTGGGATGGCACTTTAACACTCTCTCCCTAGTAACCTGGACCGAAGCAGTAAAGAATGCTTGCCAAACTGAAGAGCAGAAAATTCACGTGGGAAATAAACTTAAAAAGTACATGGCGGATTGGAACTTGGCTCTGATGCCATGATAGCAAATCCAACCCAAAAGTCTAAGCTATTTGGTAGGATGAGATTACATACAAGGCCATGGTAAAATCCTGTAAACAAGTGATGTGGGATAATCCTTTAACAGAACTGAATAAGGTATATGCTTTGAGTGCTTAAATTTATCACTTGGTTAAGAAGATCAGTGGGAAAATCTTCCCTAACGTCTATTAGCAAGATAAAGATATTCTTGTATGTTTGCATTCAGCTTTGGGTACTGTTGGAGAGTCAATTTCTTCTTTGTTTTGTCAGCCTCATCCTCTGTTGTTTGTTGCATGTCCATGGTTAATATGCTTTATAAGCTCATAAATGATGTCCTTGTCCTGTGATGCCATATATTATAACTGGAGTGGTATGCTTGCTGTATATTTTTTCAGCTTATCTGTCACATCTATTTATAGTTATTATGAGTCATCTTTATTCGGTTGTTCTTTTTATTGTCGAATTCAGTTTAGATATTTTGATTTAACAGGTTGAATGGTGCAGACATTGACATGCCAGAGTGGATGTTCTCTAAAATTATACGGAGTGCAAAAATCAAATTTTGTGATTATTCTGTATTGAGGGTTATCCAGATACTTGGGAAACTAGGAAACTGGAGGCGTGTACTACAAGTCATAGAGTGGCTTCAAATGCGTGAGCGCTTCAAGTCAAACAGGCTCAGGTGCTGGCTTCACCTTTGATATTGACCGTTCTCTTTGTTTGATTGGTAATCATAAACAATTTAGGCCTTTGTATGTTGCTGCGTGGCAAAAGAATAGATAATTCTGAAATGATAAATTATCATTTGTACTCATTTTCTCTTTTATCCCTAAAATCGCACTAGTTAATGCTATGGCATTTTAGAGATAAAAGTAGATGCTGCAAAAAGATGAAATAATCTTCAGATTAGTAACTCATAAGAAAGCTAAATTTCTTTAGTTGTCTAGTCAGCACATAGTTGTATGGTGGAGATAATGGCAGCAATGTGGTGTTGGTTGTAAAGGACTGGCAGGAATGGAAATAACTAGTTCGATAGTGGTGATTGACTTAATGCTATCTCCTCCTATGGTGGCATTGTTGCCTTGATGGCCGCAAATTTTAGCTTTGGTGTCTTGCTTCCTTTGTCTTAAGTTCCATGAAGAGGCATCTCTGCTACAATCCCTTTAAGGTTTTATATGCTGCTCTCATGGTCATATATGGATTTCATGGCTCCTTATGTAACCATGCAATACAACTGTCTTGAACAATTGTTTGAAACTTTTCAACACAATAGCAGTGATACAAGTTCATGTTGTTGATCATTTCTAGTAGATGGCCTCCTTAGGAAAGTTGCATATCAGTAGGCAGTTCAAATCCATGCCAATAATTCTTGATTTGAAAGAATTGACGTCATGTGGCACCTTTGGGATGGATGATCAGTTGAATTTTAAATGATGTAGAAACTTCTTTCCTGATTGATTATTGCAACTTAGGGCCATGATAAGCTTTTACTACTTTATTAAAAAAGAAGAAGAAGAAGAAGAAGAAGAAGAAAAAGAAGGAAATTCTGTTTGTTTCTATAATCCTTTTTACTTACCTGGATTGAGAGACTGCTGTTTCTGCTATCTCCACTGGTAGAGATTTTGGTCCAGGCTGTTCTTCACTAAGTAAAAGCAAAATGTGTCCTCATTTTTAGCCACTATCTTTACATGACAAACTTTTGAGATCAGCAAATTTTCTGCATGATGGAACAAAGTTTCTTATCCCATTACATATTGAAAATTGAGGTGGGGTCTGGAGCACAAAAAGTTAGTCCTATTCATACTTATGGCTAAAATGGAACTTTAAGTCAATTTTCCTCGATTGTTGAGGAAGTTGAATGTTGTAATTGTATAGATCCACTAATTTCTTGGAGTTGGATGGATGAAACATGGTCACTGTACTCATGATAAACATTTTGCTTCAAGCTTTGCCTTTTAAACGATTCAACTTTAATGCTTGGTTCTGCAACTGCAGTTCCAGCTTACAATGTTGATCTCTGGATAATTTCAGGTTGTTTGAGTCTTTTTTTTTTTCACAAAAAGAAGAAAAGAAAAGAGAATGCATGCAGTAGGAGTGGATAGCAAGGTGAAAACTTAGAATGATGGATAACTGGTGATCTTATTTTAGTTATGCCTATTGAAGATTTTTCTGCTTCTGGAATTGAGTGGTTTATAGGACTTATCCCGGGTTAAATCATTAAGAATTTTGTCATGCTCCTGGCATTCGATTTTCTTAAAATTTCGTCAAATGTCAGTTTCCACTTTATCTGCAAGCAATGGATCCTGGTATATAAAAGTTGACTTACACTTCGAGGGCATACTTTCTCTCAACTACTGCATATCTTAGGAAATTGTCGAACTAATCACTCCATCATCTTCAGGCACATTTACACTGCTGCACTGGATGTACTTGGGAAGGCAAGGAGGCCTGTTGAAGCGCTAAACTTGTTTCAGTTGATGCAAGTAATGTGGTTAAACATTTATTTTGGGTTTGTTTTACTTCTTTTTTGGGGGGCGTATGTTGGTAGAATGGTCCTTGATATATATATTTGCTTGCCATGTAAACATTGGGGTGCAGGAAACCTTCACTGAGTCTCTCTCTCTCTCTCCAGAATCAGATGTCCACTTATCCTGATTTAGTGGCCTATCGCTCCATTGCTGTGACTCTCGGACAAGCTGGGCACATGAAGGAACTTTTTGATGTCATCGACACTATGCGATCTCCTCCAAAGAAAAAGCTTAAAACAACGACCTTGGTGAAGTGGGATCCACGATTGGAACCAGATATTATTGTCTACAATGCTGTGAGTTTTATATACTATCGATCCAGTTTAGGTGGATGTCCTGTATATGCAGCTTCACTCTGATAAATTTCACTAATGTTCTTCTAATTTCACTGTATATAGTGTTAATCCTGTTATATGTCTGACTTTCGCAACAATGAAACTTTCATGTGTAGGGCTGATGAGTAATAAGTTGTTGCAATTATGAATATGATCTAAATATTATGCCTAACAGCTTATGAGTAAGCCTCATCAAAGATTACTGTGTCATGGCAGATGAAAGTATGCTAAAAAAGTAAGTCATACTAATTATACTTCTGGATAGCATCATTGAATACGAAGCTTGATTACTAAGGGAAACATTGCAATTCTGAAGGTTTTCATTTAAGAGTTTTAAACATGAGACCCGTGGAGTATAGATTCAGTAAAGGAGGTCCAACTGAAGGCATGGTGAGAATTGGAGACAAGTACTACAGAAATAGCAGTTCTGGTATCTTGGATACAGGTCGCAAAAGTATGAGCACTCAATTAAGATGTTACCCATGGGATATGAGCAGGATGGATAGATTGGAGTGCCATGTCTATTATCCTCTGCAATTACTGGATATTATTTGGGTTTAAGAGTCATTCCATGCAATCAAAATAAGAATTGAGATTGTTTATGCATGAAAGTCTAGGCAATCAAGTATCAACATGTGCACATAATGAAGTAGTAGAGATGAGAGTTCTTTCTAGACATGCTAGGAAAAGCAAGGATGAAAAATGAATCTATAATTGGGTCGGATTCAATTGAGAATCGGATGAGAGAAGCTCATTCAATGTTATTTGGACTCGTGAACAGCTGTAGAAAGCTCCAATAAGAACATGGGACTCCATGATGGGAATACTGGTTAAAGTGGATGAAGGAAGATCTAAAGAGAAGTAGAAGGAAATCTCAACCAGAAATCTTGAGTACTATCTCTCTTTGATAACTGGATACAAGAAAAAGTGTAGCGACATAGGAGGAGTTATGTAGTGTGCCCGACTTAGTGGGAAAAGAAGGAATCACTGAGAAAATAGTAAGCAGAATAACTTACTGAGACTATTATAGGATTTTCTGTTGATGTTACCTGTCTTGGAGGAAAATTGTCCCAAAGTGTTCAATGCGAAACTGTTGATAGCATGTGATGCTGGTGATCCACTATGCTGTTTTATGACTGCTCTCTTCTGTTCTGAGACTGACTTGCTGATCCAGCAAGCATAATTCTGAATTGCTAATGGTGCCTTTGACCTAGTTGTGTAATTTGTACTACGCATCATCAGAGACTAAACTGAGGGGTTCTTTACAATCCATGAAACTGGAAATAGCCAAGCACTTCTGTACTTCTTCTCACTTATGTATACAGGTCATTTAAGACCAAGTTCCTTCTTCCTTATATAATGTATTAACCCTTTGTCATCTTATTGGTGTCTATAAATCTGCAAAGGTGAAAGTAGTCAAGTCTTTAATATGGTTGATGAATGTAGGTGCTTAATGCATGTGTCAAACAAAAACAATGGGAAGGGGCATTCTGGGTTTTACAACAGTTAAAGCAGCATGGCCAGCGCCCGTCTTCTATAACATATGGACTTGTCATGGAGGTAAATTTTTTCTGGTTTTTGTTAATTTCTTGTTGGAAGAAATATATATAAAATGAAGGGTAGATTTAAAGAACTTTTTCTATTGGCTGGAGGCTTAGTGTGATCCTCTGGGCTAATTATGCTTGCCAAATTTTGGGCCTGAGAACTGACAGGGAATATGGCAAAGTCAATGTTGTAAAAGAGAATAGAGAATTTTACAAAGATCAACTGCAAGTGAGTGAGAAAAGATTTTGCTTTCCATGCTCTTTTAGCTTATATTTGATATATTGTTGTATGAACTGTTAGGTGTCACACAGGATGTTATGAGTTCCTTTACTTGAACAAGCTATCTTTACCACCATTGATTTGAAGAGTTATTTAATTTCTGAATATCAATGCTAACAGAAAGTTTATAAAAAAAAAGTTACACATGTGGACTAAAAGTTAGCCTGTATTCTATTATGTTAAAACTTTGTAGTTGATTGTGAAAAAGGGATGTTCTAAGTATATAACTACCATTTGTTAAACTACTTTGTGGAATCATTTCTTAAGAATTCAATTCACCACTGCCACCGCAGGCCAGTGGTCTTGTTTTTTTACAAGTATGGACAGGAGGAAAGATGGGACCGGACTTTGTTGGATAATGGGTGGGGTGGACCACTACGTGGCCAAGCCCTTATGTGTCCATGAATCCTACCATATCTTGAGAACCTTCAACTGGAAAACGACACAAGAAAATGCATTATTTTCTTAGAGATATATCTAAACATCTCTGATGGGGAAAATGTTTATCTCGACTAGCATGCTTGACCATAGTAAACCAAGAAAATGTTTTCCTAGAGCAACTTTGAAATAGACTCATGGCTTGACCACCCTTTGGCTTTATATACTTCCAAGTTGCAACAAACTGCAGAAGGTTGGTTGTTCTGTTTCATCTGTCCATGGCATGTCTGATTTCTATCTCAGATGTAAACCACCACTCTTGCTTGATTTGTAGCTCATGTTTTTTGCTTACGACGTAATGTAATTGTCAAGTTAGTGTCTTGTAATATATTCTCATGAAGTTTTTTCAGATTGCTTTTTAATTCCTTATATCTTTATTAGGAATGGAGGAATGGGGCTTATTCTTTTGGCTGACTTATATCATTTTCCATAATTATTCCTTGGCAGGTGATGTTTGCATGTGAGAAGTACAATTTGGTTCATGAATTCTTCAGGAAGGTCCAGCGCTCGGGCATTCCAAATGCCTTGACATACAAAGGTTCTCTTCTAAGGAATTCTTTCATTCTACTTGTGGGCTCACATCATCTTAAATATAGTGATTGGAAGGTTTGACAACTTTCATCAGATGATGACAAGTGGCAATCTCTTGAAAGGTCAAGCGCAAAAATGTATCCAATCATCTAGTGCCAGATGGCCATAAAAAAGGCAATAAATTAGAGGCTATCTTCCAATCTTTCAGTTGAAAATGAAGTACTAAGAAATCATAAAAAAATATACCATATTTCCAATTTGAAAAATATAATGGAACTCAAGAGAATACATGACTAAGAACTGACTGGTTGTAATTAAAGTTCATCTTGCAATTGGAGTCTCAAATTTTCATCCACTAATACACAAATAAAAGCTCAGACAGAATCAAAAGTGACTTGAAATGGCAGTTAAAACAATAAAACTCACTATTGATTTCATAGTTGTTTACTTGAATGATAAGATAAAACCGTTGTAAAGCTTGCTGTAGCACCTACATCCTTTAGAAAAACTTGCCACATGGTAATGAAAAGTTGCCAAAAAATAGTATATATATGCCAAAATGAGAAATAAAAAGAGAGAGATTATGTGATTCCAAGCCAGAAGAACAATTATATTTTGAAATGAGTTAAATGTTTCTTGGAGGGAATTTGTTTAATTTCAAAAGTTATCTATTATTAAGTTTTAGACCAAAATGCTTATAATGAAACAAACTTAATGTGGAGAGTTCAATTACATCCACCTTTGGACAAGGTATATTTGTTGGTAATATATATTTTATTGAAGGATAAAAATAATATAGAGCCTGTTTGTTTGCACTTAAGCAAAAATGAAAATTAATTTTATCGCTTTTCTGCCAAAATGTAGAATATTATTAAAATTGCAGAAAATTATGAAAAAATTATATGTGAATTTATGTATCACTTTGTGAGTGTTGTGAGGGTTTCAACAGTATCGGATTTAAACAGAGCAATAGTGCATTAGTTTTGAGATTTAAATAAAGGAAAAAAAGAAGCGAGTAATGAGCAATGAATCATGCAAAGAAGGCATAAGGCTTCAGCATGAAATAGGTATGCAATCAAAAAGTCAAGCTACAAGCATATGTGAAGATAATTTGTGGCCCTATATCAAACCAATTGTTATACTAAAAAGTTGCTGTCGTATTTGATGCGAAGGGGACTTGAAGATTTGTCATATCCTGGGCATGTATTGTAAGATTAAGCAAGTTCCCTTTTTTCTGTTTTTTGCTGAGATGAGATTGATCAATTAATGTATCATTTGCCAACAGCCTTATATAATGTGAAGTTCTGTTTATCGGTCATTACCAAGTTCTTTCGTGTCAAAATATGCCATAAACTTAATCTCGTGCATGGCACTGGTCTTGATGTTGGTTTGATCTTGAAGTTTGGTAATTTACAGTTCTTGTGAATACACTCTGGAGAGAAGGCAAAACAGATGAGGCTGTGTTAGCTGTTCAGGAAATGGAGAAACGAGGAATAGTAGGTTCTGCTGCTCTCTATTATGATCTTGCTCGCTGTCTTTGCAGTGCTGGAAGATGCCAGGAATCGTTAAGGCTGGTAATTATTAATGCTTGATCTACTTTTTTTGACACTTCAATGCTATGAGATGTGCAAATTACTCCAATACCTCACATTTTAGCAAAATAGCATGGATACCTGCTTTGTTTTGCTACTACATATTCCCTTTTCTTTTATTTAATTTTATTGATGCAGATTTATGCAGTTTGTGACATTTACATCCTTATATACAAAAGGAAAGTGGTCTAGAGTTTGAGCCATTCATGTTAACATAGTTATTTTGATGGCCTACTTGGTTAATTTTATTGCTGGCTCCCCTCCTAGCTGATTGGATGGAGTAAAGAGCGTCCCATTTAGTGTGATATGACTTTACAAGTGTTATATCTTTTCATTATTTTTGCTTGTGGTGTAGTACGTAGTTTATCCATTTTATCAGTGTTAAATATACCATTGTGGTATCAGGGAATTTGAACTTTAACAGAATTGATTGTTACCACCTGGAAATTTTTTGGATGTTGTGGGGTTGGACTGCAGGGGATAAAGGAGGCCAATAAAATCTTAGTAAAGGGAGGCACAACAAGAAGTTGACATCGCTGTTGTAGCAAGCCTAGAGAAAATTTCCAAAAACACTAGATTTTAGTCAAGAAATGCGGAATGATGTTCATTTTGATTGTGTGATATGAGTAACCTCAAACATAGAGCCAAATTTTCGTTAGACCTGACAGGGCATTGGGCTCATTTCTAGTCACAATGTCAATGATGAAGAGGGAATCTTATCCTTAAAGAAGTTGTGAGTTGCTCATTGCTTCAGCTGTTAGACATGTGACATTAGCAACGTCATGAATACTCCGTCACGCCAGAGTCAATGGGGGATGATGCATAACAAATGCAATATCAAGCGTCTCAAGAAATTTTCAGTCTCAAATCCCAACTTCCTCATTTGCATAGCATGAATAAAAAATTTTGTCCAATGTCATGTGTCTCATCTGACACATCTTTCACTCTCATTTGAGATTGTGCTTACCATATGCATGACTGCAATTGAACTTAATTCCACATTTGGTGCACTTACATTTATTTTTTGCATTAAGAAATTTTCTCTAGCAAGAGGTCATTGATCTGCCACAGTTAACTTCCTATTGCTTTTCCTTTACTAACATTTGTTCTCACTATTTTCTTTTCATCTCCTTCAACTCCACAAACTTGTCTTCTTCTTCTTCTTCTTCTTCTTCTTCTTCTTCTTCTTCTTCACCTATCTGTATTAAGATAAAATCCAGCTTGTACTATTGAAGTGAAGTTTTTCTGAATTCATTGATCTCATCCAGATGTTGCTATAAACAGTTGACCTTATGAATAGAATGAGGATAAAGTAGAAATCCAACCATATTACTATCCGAGCAACAATCTCCTAAACCTGACGAAGTTAGAAAATGTAATTTTTTAATGTGATGAGATGTCATTGCAGCATGCTTGGCCTAGGTTTTGAACATTGCATCTGACACGTATTACTGTCTTACCGTGGCATAAAGAATGGTGGTTAATTCTAAAATGTCACGACAACAAGAGAAAATTTCTTTGCTGACGACATAGATTTTTCCTTTATAGACCGGTTATGGTGGATCTTTAATGAAAGCACCTGCAAGGAGATCAATAGTGAGCTTGGGGGCTTTTTGGCAGTTCTTTTGCTGTCACTACTGAACTTTAGGGAGCAGTCTATCCTGTCAGAATTTTCCTGGTGACTGTTTAGTAAAGTCTTCATTGGGGATAGGAAGTGGAGGGACTATGCTTACATCTATATGTTTCATGAAATACACATCAGTGGCTTGACTTTTGCTCCTATGACAGGTCGAGAAGATATGCAAGGTGGCTAATAAGCCTCTAGTGGTGACATACACTGGCTTAATTCAAGCATGTCTGGAAGCCAGGGATATTGAAAGTGGGAGTTTCATCTTTAAGCAGATGGAGGACTACTGCTCCCCAAATCTTGTTACTTGCAACATCATGTTAAAAGCTTACCTCGACCATGGGATGTTTGAGGAAGCAAAACAGCTTTTAAACAGGATGCTGGAAGATGCCAATCATATTAACAGTAAATCTGATTACAAGTTCCGGGTAATACCAGATACCTATACATTCAACACTATACTGGATGCATGTTTTGAAGGGAAGAGGTGGGATGATTTACAATATGTCTATCAAAAGATGTTGCACCATGGACACCATTTCAATGAGAAACGCCATCTTCGGATAGTGTTGGATTCTTCAAGAGCCGGACAGGTACTTGAAATCTTACACCTCTTGAATAAGATCATTGCCCTTTGCATTTGGTAATTGGGATAACTTTTCAGGGCAATTGAATGCCAACTTGAATTTCTGTAAGTGCCAAGTTTATGCATATCCGGGTATCCATCATGTAGATAACTTTTTCTCATGCTTCTCTATGCGTAATGCTGCCTAAATGTTCATTCCATGTTAGGATGCTAAAAGTGGGATAGAAAATTGAAATAATGAAATAGGAGACAGATAAAACAATGAAGATCCCAGATACATGTTTGTAGACTTAATTCATTTTAAATAGGAATTAAGGATCAGGTAATAAATTTAATTATTTTCTTTGTTAAATCTATGGTGTAATAAATTTCATTTGGATATTCTACGTAGGACATTACGGTTTTTGTTTACAGGTGTTTTATTTCAGTCACAATTCTTGTTTAGAAACTTCTTTTTTCAATTTTGTTTCCTATTTCCTATGAACGCGGAGTCCATTACTGGAAAAGTCTTCATAATGATAGTAATTCTTTCTATTCCTAGTAAACAGAGATGATTGATTTTCAATGTCTTTGCTTCCAAGATGCAGCTCTTTTTCTCAAGTTTGATGCTTAGCAGGCTTTAAATATGATGCTCGGAGGAATTTACTAGTTTTGAGTTTTGTGACCTCTCTTTAAGTTCTCATCAATCAGGCTAAAATTTTCCTTAGCATCACAAGGATTTATTTATGCATCACACTTAAGAGAAGAATTGCATGTCACGGTTCAAAACTTTAAATTTGATAAACTTTATTTAAATGAAATAATTGGACTTTTAATAGACTTATAGGATTATACTAAAAGTTGGAATAAGAACTTAATTGGAGAACATAACTGAACTGAAAAAATCTTTAGATAATAAACATAATTGATGATGTTTCTTCTCATCCTCGTGCCTCTCAACTAAGCTAATTGTCACTAATTATTTGATGGTTGCTAGCAGTATGGACTATTGGAAACAACTTGGAATCACTTGGTTCAGGCGGATTGGTCGCCGCCTCTTCCCCTCATAAAAGAGCGCTTCTGTGTGATGTTGGAGAAAGATGACTATCCTGCTGCTCTTTCTTGCCTCATCAACCATACAGCTAGTGAATCGCAAGGATTCTCCAGGATTTCATGGTTAAAGATGTTCAAGCACAATGCTTACAGGATCCGGAGTGAAAGTCTTGAGGGATTAATGCATGACGCTACACGTCATCTGGCCTCAGGGGACTCGCCAAGTGCAGGCTTACAGACTCTAGTGATGTCTTGTAAAGAATTTTTTAGGATGAAATGATGGAAAAGAAATGCTTTATAGTCCATAATGTTTGATATAGACGGCGTGATTTATTCAGAGTAAATAGAAATGTGAATTTTGAAGCTGGGTACTCTCAATGGTAACCTTTGGAATTGGTTGAGTAGATCTTCAGTGCAAACCAGCTACATCCTAGCATATCACATGCTGTCGCGGCTGTAATTCGTCGCTGATTTTTTGTGGATGTCTAATAAGACATTGATTTCTGGACTGCCGGGAGCCGAGTCTCTTCTCGTGTCATATATTCGCATCGGTTTCGTACTCCAACTCGATACGCATTTCACTTGCAAAGTCCCTGGGATTTCATTTCCCTAACTCCAAACGTGAATGAGCTCCTTTTTCTGCTGAAGACGTTATCTGGATGGACCTGTTTCTGTTTCATCGTCCGAGATAGGAGTCCATGTTGTGGGGAAAGAAGGGATCATCTCTTTTGCTCTTCATGATGAGCGGGCCTGTAAGGCCCATTGGGCTGCCCGCTTGATCACCACTACTGTGCACATATGCAATGAGGAAGTCTATGATGGTCTATGGGAGCAAAATGTCAATGGTCCAGCAACTTTACTGAGTGTTTTGGTACAGATCTTGAAAGAATCACACTTAAAAATGAGCTATATTTTATGTGAACATGGAATGAATCCCACTCCAAGAGCTAACCATCAAGAATGGAGAGCCAAGGTCATAGAAAAAGACCCAAACCACCGAAGTTATGCTACATTCGATGCGGGAGATCCGACTTTATTCCGAAATATTCTCGAACGTGATCATTTTGACCTACTAACCCTCGTAACCTGATAGCTACCTATTTAAATTGATGGCAACCAATCAAACATCCGCACGTTTCACCACCTTTTTCGAGGTATTTTAGTCTGAAAGATTGTGTTTCTCCCATGTCACCCCATGTGCACGTAAAAAGTAAAAACAAAAGTTCAATTTGTCCCATCTTTCTAGATTAGAAAGAAAGCTAGAGCGTCTTTAAAAGATTGAAAATCTAGAGATGGAGAATCATTGCAGTTTGGGAGAACTGTAATGAGATTGTCATAGAATGAAAGAAAACCCAACAAGGTGCTTTCTTGCGTGCAAGAAGTAAACGACAAAGCCAATTGAAGGGTTTTCTTTCTTTTTTGAACTTTCAATTTGAGGTTTTAGAGTGATGGGTTTTGAACCAAAACACCATTAGAAAAGGCGCAAAACGTGCATGCATAATGACCACAAGTTCGTCGGCTGGCCACAAGGAGATGAGCTCAAGGAGATTGTCAAATCAAAGCGATCGAGTTCACAAGGTAGTTCAACATAAAATCAGAGCTATTGGGAGTTAGGAGAAGAGGACACCTCTTTAGAAGCTATTGAGTTCGAACGATCGAGTTTAGAAGTAGTTGGAATAGTGTTAAGTTTGAAGAAATTTAAAAAATGAGTGTCGGTTCATACGGTTTTCAGAATTTTCATTTAAGAAAAAAAAACAAGTAGGAAGGAAAATATTAGAGCCTCGGTCGGTACATGCTGTGACGGCAACAACTGTGAAACATATTAAAGTTGGTGTGTACGAATTCAAGACCAAAAACTTATGATGTATATGGTCCACATGTTGAATATTGAGTTCTTCAAGGTACTGGTCGTGACTAGGCATAAGACAAACACGAGGGTAAACAATCATTGATCGGTCTGGTGGGGACGAAGCGTTCAGAAAGCCCTCGTTGTCATGGCTCGTCGCCATTGGCGGAGCACCTCGGACAGGGACCGAGGGGGCAGCAGACGTCCCCTGAAAATTATTGCCCACCGACTTTGCAGATTTGCAAAGATCTATCCATCGGCCTTTCTCTCTATTGCGTTTTGAACTTCACTAAAAATTTACTTTCCATTTGGTTTCGAATTTTGATTGCGTTTTTGCCTCCCGATGCCCCGACCAATTGCGCCGAATGTAAAAGGTTTCGAATCTAATAAAAGGGTATGTCGTCGGAACATTTTTAAAAAGTTTAGAATTGATACGAAACTTAACTGACATTAACATCGTTCCTTGTGTTTTTACCCTCTATGAATGACAATCATGCCAAGTTATATGAAAGACCACCCGCGATGAGGATTGGAAAGCATCAGGACTAGCATGATTCATGCACTTATGGAGATTTAAAATTATTATGCAATTGCAACCACTTTAAAAGAATCGTTGGATCAAATGGGGTCTCTGTAGTGTTGGATATCATAGAAGAAATATTGTATTGGAGGAAAAATACGTAGAAAGCGATAACAACTTCAATGATGACCAAGTATATGAATAAATGAAGGCAAGTGGAGAGTGCACCAACGCTAGAGACTAGCAAAATTTCTATAAAGTTGTCACAAAATTGAACAAAAGATGAGGTACAAGTAATCGAGTCTCTTTAAGGCGATTAATTTGATGCTAAATGACTTCACAAACTATGCCTTCCGAGATATAATAACTTGAACCCATTTGAATTAACACTATGCAAATAGTTTGATGCTAAATGACTTGATAAAATTCGACGTAAGTTTCATCCGATTTAACTACTCATGCATGGGTAAACATAAATCAAAAGTACCCTAGGTTCAAATTTGGCTTGTAGCTGAAAAAGTAAGGCAATTAGTTCCCTCAACCCATGATATTGAAGTTGGGTGATGATGAGTGATGACTTTGTTAAAAGAAGATATTACATTTGTACGATGGAGCAGTAAAGTAACTTCTTTTGTGAGCGGCGTGTCATGCTCGGTGGGCAAGGAGACATTTCCGTGGATGCACCCAGATGCACCCCAATTATGTGATCTCGATACATTTCGACCGTTAGATCGTGTCGAATCACATATTAAATTATAAAAATTAAAGATTGGGGAGCATCGAGTCACGTACACTTGGAACACTAGAAAAAAAATTCAGGTGGGAAAAAGGACTTTGGGAGTGCTGTCCATTCAAGACAAAGCAGGCAGGCAAAAGAGAGAGAGAGGAACTTCCTATTTACGGGTACACGAGTAAGCGAGATCTTTCCAAGGGTGAACTTTCGCGGGCCGTGATTGAAGTTAAGTGTTTCCTCACAGAAAAAATAAAAATTGAAACGAAATTAAATAGATAGACCGCCATCCACGGCGCAGCTAATTGAAGTATAAAGGAGTTCGAAATTCATCAACTACGTGCATGCTATTCTAAGTTAAAATCATCGCTATAGGTTATAGGTTTAGACTAAATCGGTTCATATGACGCGTAAATATATAAAAAACTTTCAAATAACCGAGTTTTCTTACTCACACATCGAAATTATCAAAAAAGAAAAGAACTTATTAAATGTGTATAAAAGAGAGAAGTTTTGTAGGATTTAATCTTTGAGTGAATGAATCTAAATGAACTTTCAATGAGGAAGATTTAAAGGCTTTATAATATGAGTTTTCAAAAGGGTAATAAGGAAATTATGTTGACTTGACTCAGATCATAGATCCTGTCTAGTGTTCATATTGTGACAAACTATAACTATAGCTAATTTATAAATAATTCTGATGAAAGCTTGAAGCTGAAAGAATTCATTGAATTTGTTCTATGTAGAGGGAAAGACTATGAATTCATACAAATTATTCCATAATATATAAGATGCTTTCTTTTCCAACAAAACAAAACCACGATGAATAGACTTAGTAATTACCTCACTTGGGGATCACTAACCTCATGTTAGATGACTACACGTATATCAACAAACATCAAATTTACAAACTTAACAAAGACTCGCCCTCTATCGTGAATCTAGTACATAAATTATTGCCTCAATATTCAATTCTCGAATGGACTTATTCTTCACTATTGCGAACCACGGTCATTTATTCCCGTTTTAAAGATCACTGCTTTAACACTCCTGTTTACAGATTTCGGTCCAAACAACAACTCGGGACCAGGTCATTATACTATTCCGCGATCACTACTTGAGGTCATTTGACTTGCATAATACCACATGCAAAGCCCTAGCTTCACATCCATTATTGGGATCTAAGGTACCGAGTCCACCCTCAAATTGCATTATCTTAGGAAGAATTGTGCCCGCAAAAGATTGCACCTCGAAAATGGCAAACGGAGGACAAGTAGTACACTTTGAGAAAACAACAATATTTCAATGTGCTCATCCAAGTTAGGCATTTTCCCACTGGATTAGGACTTAATCATGATCATGGGTTTGCTTGGGCAAGTCAAAGCATGTGGCGGGTGCTGACTGAGGTAGGCAAAGAGAGAAAGCCGGACAGGTTGGGCGGCTTCGAGTTGGAGTCAATGAAAAGTTAGGTGATTAGCATGGAAACGAGAAAGAAAAATCAAAAGGCCTAGGAAGACTGGACTTCCTTCTACTTTTGGCATTCGAATTCAAATTCCATCAGCATCGAGAACTACTAGAGTAATGGAAGCTTTGATTCTTGTAGATCGGTATGATTACATCGGACGATTGTTTCGATGTTGTAGCACTCATTTTCACGCACGGCATTAAGTCAATATAGAAATGTGCCGTTGAAATCGGGATTACCATATGAACAGAGTTAGATATAGAAGACTCTACAAATTTAGTAACGAAATTAGAGAAATGAAGGACGAATTCGAGTGAAAAATTCAATTTTTCTATTTATTTGACAGTGGATATGAGGTGTTAAAACTATTGTTTAGTCCCCCACCCTCATAATCCCATTTATAGATTGATTTTAATGGAATGAACTCATTAATTAATTAGACATAGGTGAGACTTTGGCTAAGTTCTTTTAGATTCTCATCTTTTATTAGATGATGACATTATTGATGCGAAACTAATAAGGTGTTGTTGACTTACAAGACCTCAACTCTTAATTTTATCGATGAGGCAAAGATAAGATGACTCCGACGCATTCTTGAAAGTTTTACTAGCACCCACGTGAAATGGGTTTTTTTCTCAATTAGGAAAGGAGATTATTTCGGATTCTCTATATCAATACCAAAATCACGTTTGTCACTTGACCAATTTGTCAAAAAATTCTATTAGTTTTTCTTTTGCCATAATAATTATTGCCTTGATAAATACTCAACATTGAGTTATAAACGATGATGAAAGGAGGCTAGAGTATATATATTACTTTCAATCAACCTTTCCAATTAATCAAATGGCATTAACCAACCTAGTTGCTTATACATCAGTGCTATTATTGAAACTGATGCACATGTTTGATTGATTGGCACATTAACTGGGTGTCCTCTTTGCATCTAGATCCATGAGTTGTTCCACTAACAAAGAACCAGGTTTGTGATGAAGGCAACTCATCTTTCTAAAAATCAATAAAAAGCAGAAAATTAAAAATTAAAAATTAAAGAAATTGGAATTGGGAAGTTCATGTGAGGTTGGGGGGACCCCACCCTTCTCTTGGAAGTGTCCCGTTTGACTTTTCCCCACTAGAACATGCAAGGACATGCCCCTTTAACAATTTATGAATATTCTAATTAGTTGATTTGATATCTTAATCATCAAGCTCAAAAAAGCGACAAATTTTTTATTTATTTTTTAAAACTAGGAAGGGTCCAAGCATAAATGAATTTCTCCTAGGTGGAGGGCTTGCATCAAATTATTGCTTAACCATGACGTATCATGGTGGAAACAAAAGAGTTAGTAG
Source organism: Angophora floribunda (assembly GCA_014182895.1). Taxonomy (NCBI): domain Eukaryota; kingdom Viridiplantae; phylum Streptophyta; class Magnoliopsida; order Myrtales; family Myrtaceae; genus Angophora; species Angophora floribunda. The sequence goes on from CM024708.1 coordinate 13,115,290, forward strand.
GGTGGGTGGTGCGCTATTATATGCTCGATCGGAGGATCATGTGGCAAATAGTATACTTTAGGGCATATGCTTTGCAAGAAGATGCCAATTGTCGAAAGGAACAAAGCCTCAGAAATGTCGAAATCAAATTATCACCGAGTCGAAAAAGAAAAAACAAAGAAGTAAGGATGAATACTTATCAAGCAAGTAATAGCTTATTTGATCAAATAAAAAGAAAATTGATGATAGCTGACCTCTTTCCTCTTTACTCTCCTTGAACCTCACAAGTATGCGTCGTTGGCATTTCTTTCGCCATAAAATCTAGTAACCTTTCAAAAATATATTCTCATTGATTTGTAAATATGTGTATTTATGCATAACTTTAAATTTGAAACAATATTTGAGGATTCAAATGGGCTCCAAAATCAAATTCTCGATTTGTAACGATTTAATTGACTCTCGACAGTCTATTTATAGGACGCATAACATCCGTTTTTACTTATGGCTAAAACTATTTTTTGGTTCTAAAAATAGGTTCGGAACAAAAATGAAAAATAGAAAACTCTTCTTATCCCTCACTCTCGCTACTAGCCGACCACCCACTTGCACCGCCGCTGCCCTCTGCCCCCTTTCTCCCACTCGAGAGGAATAAATTTTATGTTGTTATCAAACGTGTATGCTTACTCAAAAACTCATCCAACAATAGAAAACAGAAAAAATCTATCCACGACTAGAAATCGATCACCGGAGCAAAATGATTATTATTTGCGTACTCAAAGTAGAAATTCAATTTCCATCTACCTTATTTTCTTCTAATTATAAAATATAGGCTTTGCTCTATGTTGGCAATTGTGGGTGGTCTTCTTCCAATTTTGACTGGACCTCATTTAATTCCACCAACCAATCGCAATCCGGAGCTGCAGCGGGTGGCGCGAATGGCGAGATGCGGGCGACCGCGTCAACCTTTTTCCTCACCAATAACACGGCGGGGCCCACGCCAAAAGGACAGCTCAGCCGCCACTCGTCTCGGCTCGGCTCGGCTCTTCTCCTGCATCCGCGTAATTCATTGTCGGCTTTTCGGCACCGGCCAGGAATCCTCGTCAAATGTTCTTATACCGTAAAGCCGAAGAAATCATTACAATTTTTTTTTTCCCCACGGCGAAGCGGAAATTCGAGCTTGGGGTGAGAAGTTCTTTTGACTATATAGTAGAGATTTTTCGCTCTACGTAAAGGAATTTTTTTTTTTTTTTTTGTTAGGGGCGGGGGCTACTCGTAGACCCTTAGGTTTTTGCCAACATCTTATCGTCGGTACTTGAATGTCCCGAATCTTCTCAAAGACTCAGAAAAAAGAAAAGAAATTGAGACTTGTCTCGATAACTTTTTATTTGGTTTCCTGTATATCAAATCTTGTAGTTGCTGCACTTTGACCTTTCATTAATTCGAAACACTTGATATTTTCATGATATATAAATGTTGGCATGCATATTCTCATATGATTTTTTAATAATTTTTAAATATTAGATGATATTTTGAATTCTGGCTGGAAGGTTTTTTGGAAAAACAAAAACAAATAGGTCCAAAATGGTCCCCGTGATGCTATTTACTACTAGCCTACTAGACTGGATACATTGGACTCCATTTATTTTAGAAAAATGAATTACCTGAATTTTTTTTTAAAATCATCGTTTGTATCATTTGAAATAATTAACCAATGAATATGTTTTCATCATCAATAATAATTTATGTCTAAATATTTTTTTGGAAGATGAAAATATTTTTGTTCATTTATTTTTGTAAGCGATATAAATAATTATTTTTGGGAACATATTTTTTCAAATATATCCATTTTCTGCAAAATAAATGAGGCCTAGTTTAAAATTTTTTTTTTTTTTTTTGTCTTAATTTGAGTAACTTGGATATTAGAATGATCACTAAATTAAATATTTAAGCGTGGCAACTTCAGCAATGGAGATATACTTTTAATTGGAATTAATATGTAAGATTGCTAGCTTTAAAATTTTCATAAATGCGATTATTATACTTGAAATTGTTGAGCTCAATGGTACACGGACATTTGGCAAGTAGAGTGAATCTGAAAATTTTAAAAATCGCGATCGTGAGAATAATTTATGCTTATCGTTCATTTTCTTTCTTTATTCTACGTTATTCTCATATAAAATCTCACAAATGAAATACTAAGATTAAAAAGAACTAATCAGAAAAATTGTCTGATCAACTCTAAACTTATCGTACATATACTTTTTAGTTCTAAAATTTTCAATCTTATCAATTTAATTCTAAACATTTGTTTGAAATTCTAATATAGTCATTTTAGTCAATTTTTGCCAGAAATCACTAACGTGAGGATTTATCATGCAGGAACACCAACAATGAATGGACAGCCATGCTAGTGATTTTCAGGGAAAATTGATTATAATGACTATATGTGGATTGCAACAAAACCAATTCTACTTGGGAATTGGACCAAACTGCTAAAAAAATAGATTCGAGAATCGATTTCCATTGGAATTGGTCCAGAATAGATTTCAAAATTTTGGAATTGATTTTAATTGGTCCGGGAATCGGACAAGACTGCCCTTTTTTGGAATCAATTTCGAAATTGGTTTTATAAGTTAAAAAGTCAAAACCCTAATTTCTTTTTTCTCTAATTCTAATCTCAGCACTCATTCATCCTTTATCCTTACTCAGAATTCCTCGTCAGTCTTTCCTATTCCTATTCCTCTAAATTTTTATTGATGAATTAGGATTTGAGTTTTATAATTTATGTTTTATGTTATGTGTTTGAACTTTTTATCATTTATAATTGTATGTGACTACGTATTTATTTTACAAATTGTTTTTTTGGTGGATTAGGATTTATTGTTTATCTTTTACTTTGAGTCGTTTTGTTACTCATAACCTCATATGATTTTGTCATAAAAAATAAACAAAAAAATAAAATGATTCTTAGTTAGACCCTAGAACCGAATCGGAAAAACATGGTAGGTTTTAGAACTAGTTTCAAGTAAATATGGTAGGTTTCAGGGTCAAAAAATCAGGAATAAGTTATAACATGGTAAGTTTTAGATTCTAGCTCCAATTGCCCTTAGAATATAAGTCAATCACTCCTAATCTTATTAATATAGAGAAATATTGGCCTTTAATATTTATGTCAAAAGCTTAAAATATTATCTAAACTTTTAGAAAATTAAAATAAGATTTAATGTGAATTTATGTGTCAATATTTACATTTTGTGAAAGTTTCAAATACATCAGAATTAAAGTATGTCAAAGTAAGTGAGTCGTGAGATTTAGTTTAAGTCAATGTTTACATTTTGTGAAAAACTAAATATTTTAAGAAATAAATAGTACTTGTCTTATCAAAAAAAAAAAAAAAAAAAAAGAGAGAGTGAAATTTAAAATTGAAAAGTCATCGGAAATTCAGACCATTTTCCGCCCAAAATTTGGACAGAAAGTTAGCAGGGCTCCATACATGTTACTTTTATTTACTTTAACAAACATGTGAGCTGATGACGTGCCTCGTGTCATGTCCTAATTAAAATTAGAATATATGAAGAACATGAGGAATGTGATACACCTCATATGTGATGATGATATCGATGGCTCTTTAGGCCTATTTAATAATCGACCAATCAATAACTATTCCTGTTCTTTTATTCTTTGAAACAATAAAAGAAAAAAAAAGTCTATTTTGTAAGATTTTTGTTTCTAGGAATAAATTTATTTATGGGAATAGATTTGGAAGAAATGTTGTTTCCTTGTTATTGAGAACAATTCAAGAATCAAACTCAAATTATTAATTTTCTTTTATTTCTTTATTTTTATTTTTCTCTAGTCAGTCGTTGGCCATGGCAATGGTTGATGACCTTGTTGGATTTTGGCCGACCCTCGACAAGGCTCCTCGGAGGTTGGCGAGGCTGTTACCTCTCATTTGGTCAGTCGTCGGCCATTGCCGTGGTCGAGAACCTCGCCGGAGCCTAGCCAACCCTCACTAAGGCTCCCTCGAGGCTGGGAAGGTTGCTAGTTCTCGTATGGTTGGTTGCTAGCCGTTGCCATGGTTGGTTATTGGTTAGAGGAAGAAGAAGAAGATAAGGAAAAGAAAAGAAAAATTATAAATTTATTAAAAAGTTCAAAGAAATGCTACGTAACAAAAAAATTAGGGTTGTACCATATAAAATTATGCAATTATCAAGCGTCTTTGAATGTTCAGAAACTCATTCATGAAACATAATTAGAAAAAAAAAATTTAAGTAGAAATTATTTCTAAAAACAAAATGGTTACCAAACGCACCATTGGTTTTTGGTTAGACTCGTAGAATGATTTGCTTATTTTATTAATACTGGAAATTTTATCCATCAACTAAGATTCTCTTACTAAAACTCCAAGTTCATTTTACCCCAAGTTAATTTTTTAACCATGGAAAACTCCAAGCTAGTATATATGCAACAAATTTAAACTCAATTAGTTTTCGTAAATTTTATCATTAAATTACTAAGTTAGATATGCCGGTTTTAGAGTTTTATCCTCTATTTGTCATAGGTGTATTAGTTTATGATTTTAATCTTGATTAATAAAAACTAACATATGTTAAATTTGCTACAAATATACTAATTGTGGTGATCAAAAGAATTAGTTCACGGGTAAATCTGTCACATGTGTATTAATTTGAGATTCTTTATGATAAAAATCAGTTTGGATCAAATTTGATATAGATTTATCAGTTTGAGATTTGTTGCGATATTGATCCATAAGAAAATGCGTAAAGTTCATAATCCTTTAGGAAAATAATTTTTAGCATAAAGAATAAAAATAGAGCGCACCAACTTTATATATTTTTTTCCTTTTTATTCTCAGGCCTCTTTCTAAGCCAAATTCATGTAACCATAAAAGAAAAGAAAACAATAATAAATATAGAAAATAATATGTCCCGTACGCCCCTTCCTCCCCCCCTTCCTCTTGGCCTTCTCCCTTCACACTCAACAACATGAACGCAGAGAAATCTCCGCCCATTACAGCTCCTCTCTCTCTCTCTCTCTCTCCATCCATTCAAATGCCCCCACGAGAGAAAGACCAGTCTTCCTCCATTCTCTCTCCTCCTCTCTCATTCTGTCTCTCTCTCTCGCTGTCGTCGAACGCATCGTTTCCCACCACCACCATTCCCCCTCATAATCCCTCCCTTTCTCTCTCTCACGCTACGCCTTTGACCTTCCCCTTCTTCTTCTCCTTCTCCTTCTGGTTCCCCTCGTCGTGCTCTGTACTCAAAGCTCCTCGTACGGTCCATAGAAGAGCTCTTATAAGCCTCTCGCCCCCCCTCCCTTCCGAGCCATCCGGAAGCTTCCCTGTTCCTTTTGACTGTCGGATCGATCGCTTCTCTCGCGGAACAGTGTGAGTCCTGTCCTCTCTCTCTCTCTCTCTCTCTCTCTCTCTCTTTTGTCCTGTTTTCTTCTCGTTCGCGACTGGAACGCATTCATTGCGCCTTCGCTTTTCGGGTACCCCCGGACCAATAATTCCCGTGCCACTGTGCGGCGGGGCCTGATATTTTCTCGTTTGCGCCGTGCTCTCTCTCTTCTTCTTCTTCTTCTTCTTCTTCTTCTTTCCCCATGATCTTTTCTCCTTCCTTCTGATTCCGTCGCGGAGACGAGGTGATCGGGTCGCGCGAGGGGAAAAGAGAATCTGGGTTTTGCTCTCCTCGGCTGTAATTCGCGTGGGTCGGGGTTGTTTCTGGTGGGATCTCGCGAAATTCGAAATCTTTGATGCTCATCGTGTCTTTGTCCTCGTGATCTTTGATGTTACTGATTTGCGCGCTTCGGTTTTCGAGAGTTTCCTTCCTGAATGGTTTTGATTTTTGGAAAATTTTGAATTTGAAATGCTTCGGGAATCGACGATGTGGTTTTGAAACGGTCCGATCTTTGGGAGCTTTTAGCGTCTTTGAGAGATGAGCTTGTTCTTTGTTTTGCCGCTGGACTGCGACGTTCTGATTTTGACCTCTTCTTCTGCTTGTCCGTAAGCCCATATTCCCATGGGACAAGTTTTGAATTATCAGTTGGAGGCTCTGGAATTTTTGGGTTTTCAGATTTATGCTATCCTTCTGATAGTAATCTCAGGAATTTTGAAGTTTTGTCGCTCTTTTAACTTGATGGGGCTTTAGTGCCCACAAAAAAAAAAAAAAAATTTGATGGGGCCTGCTGGATTCTGCCATTAATGATTTTGTTTTCTATGGCTTGCGGTTGGAACATTTCTGCTATTTAAAATGACTAATGTTATTTGGTTTTTTGCCGCAACAGGTTGCAAGAGGAGCACATCAAGGAGGACTGATTCCTTCTTATTGCTGCTCAGAGACTGAATTATTTTGTCTGTTATATAGAGACGGCTAGTTCCTTAAGACGGTCACATTCAAATGCTAAACATTGGCAGAAATAGAAATCAGGGCAGGCCAAACCGATCTATGTCATTGGGAATGGGAAGTAAGTTCATGCAGTACCTTGGTCAAGTCAATTTGACCATTCACTTGAATGGATGAATTTCAGTTTGCATTCTTGTGTGAAACAGTCTGATGTTTGATACTGCTTTGGAATGAACCCTTATATTTTTGTGCTCTGAATGTTGTTATTTTGAAGTTGGATTCTCTTCTTTTTTAATGCCTGGGCTTTGAAAGTTCAGAATTAGGGAAGCGAGGCAAAAACATTTTTGTATTTTTGATTGTTCAAGTATAGTGATGTAAAGTGTGTATATAGTTTGTTCAGATGAATTTGTCTTTGGAGAAAGTCAACATATTTAGGGAACTTACATTTGAATCTTTTGTTAAGGTTGCAGTTTTCTCCATTACTGCTTTTTGGATGCAGAAATCATGGGCAAGAAATTATTTTAATCTCCTTGAAAATGGAAAAGAAATTTCTTTCCAGTAATATAACATGGGAATATGTACCAACTTACATTGCAGAGAGGTGCTCCAAAGGTACCTTTCCTCATTGAGAAGTTGGTACAAACCAATCAGATCAGCCACTTGCCTTATAGTCTTGCCATTTTTATAATCCAAGGTAACTCTGATAGAAGGAATTGGGTGGAAATGGAGTTGGCATTGTCAACTACCATTTTGCTTCTTGCGATTATGGGAGTTTGTGATTGTATCTGTGGATGCTAGATTGGTAGGGAGGTCTGTTCATTCTGTTGCCAGACAAGAGATGATGCAGTCTTGCTTCCTAGTCATCTTCCTTCTCTTTCATACTTCTTTTATGGGACAAATTGGACATCTTGACCCATCTAATTTAGAATTCCCACAGTTCATTCATTCTCCAAAATCCAATCTTTTTTCCATTTGTTTTCTACTTGATTCTGTTTCTTTTTGAGAAAGTTTTCGCCAATTGTGGGCTAACGATATGGCATTTGGTCATATTTCTTTTGTTTTGCAGTAATGACATATCATTTGTTTCTTATAGATGAGAAATAACTTCTTTTACATGGGTATGTTGATTTGATACAGGCATGGACTATGCAGATCCAAAAAAGAAGACCAATTTTGTAGGGAAAATTATTTTGGCTGCTACCCTTACTGCATTATGCATAATAATGCTGAAGCAATCTCCAAATTTCAGTACACCAAGCCGGGTAATTACTGACGACATGTTAAGAACAGTACTTGTTGACCTCCTATGATTTTAATGGCTTATTAATTCTGCTGCATGCTGCCCTTCCTAACACCCTTCCCCATGCGGACATATGGAAAAAAACCGTAAGTTACCCAAGGGGTGATAAAGAAACACCCACAAGCATAGTTGTGGATGTGACTGACCCCATGCAAAAAAATAATAACTGTTCATTTGACTGACTTATTGCATCACACTTTCCTCTGTCTAATCTTGCAAGCAGGAAGCTTTTCCTCATTAAGAGTATTAGTTTGCTAGGATTATAAGTATCAAACTTGATGTCTAACTTCTATTATCTGTTCTAATTGCCTCCCTTGTAGTTCTCCATTCATGAGCAGGGAGTGACCCATGTCTTAGTGACTGGAGGGGCAGGTTATATTGGTTCCCATGCAGCATTGCGGCTTTTGAAGGATTCGTATCGTGTGACTGTTGTGGTATGCGACTTCCTAATATCTGTATTTCTAGTTGGGATCATGTTTTCTTTTCTCCCCTTGTTACTGAGCTTCAAGAAAAATTGGCTTCTCACAGGATAATCTCTCTCGGGGAAATCTAGCTGCTGTAAAGATTTTGCAGGAACTGTTTCCAGAGCCTGGAAGGCTGCAATTTATCTATGCAGATCTGGGGGATGCAAAAAGTGTATCCTTAATGCACAATTTTCTATTTTACCTGTTGATTGTTTTATCGGGATACTATAAGGGGTTAGGGTGGCTTGAGGCTTTTGGGCTTTGGCTTCAGTATTTACATTTGATAGTATGTTCTATCAAGAAAAAATGTTAAGCGTTTGACTTTTAACAAATGAATGACTTTGTTTTACTGTGAATAACGTTAAGCAATTAAATCTCAAATTTTGAATAAAATGTAAATATTTGCAATTTTAGTGACTAAGATTACTCGTATAATCTTTTGTATTTACACTTTTTTTGAAAATAAACCCTCAAACCAGAAGTCTGAAGCTGGGTTTCCTAGCTTTATGTGTTTGGCTTCAGCTGAACCCCATGCCTAATTTATCTGCCAAACCAAATATTTGGCAGGAGAAGCCATTAGTTGAATGCGGAAGTCCCTCCCGTATAAGCAAAATTGTTATTTGGAAATTTGCTTTGGATTTGTTTTCTTTGATTTGCCATTAGGTCAACAAAATATTTTCAGAAAATGCATTCGATGCCGTGATGCATTTTGCTGCTGTAGCGTATGTTGGAGAAAGCACTCTAGAACCTCTGAGGTATGTTTCTTTTTCTGGTATATATTTGGCCTTTCAAACATATCACTTAAAATTGGTGCCTGAATCTTTAGAGAGTCTGCATATAGTCTTTCCGTATAAGTAGTATGTCAGATCCGCCCTTTGCTTGCTGATGCGAACTAAATAGTAAATGGTTTACTGAATGAGGACACTAACTGGGTACAAATATGTTCTGTCCACTTTGGATTAAACCAGGATTGGAATATTATGGATTAGGAATTACACAGGCAACAACCATGTTTAGTTTGTTATTTCATGTACATTCAATACATTACGATTTTTTTTTTTTTTGCCTTTTAGTTTGAGACTGTACAGGCCTCTGTGGGAAAGGTCATGGTAGTGCGCTTATCTTTTCTGTCTGTTCTGCATTCTACTGGTCTTAGGAATTCAGCCAGCATGGTTTGGCTTTGGAATTTAACTAACTGATTGAGAGATACTTGTTCTTCTGGCATGTCTGTTTGACAAGATGATAACTTTGATTGAGAGTTACTTATTATTCTGACATGTCTGTTTGACAAGATGGAAATTTTGCTCATTATTATGGTTCAAGGTACTCTGCATTCTCACATGTCCAAGGCCTTACTACACTAATTGTCACGATTGTCATTTTATATCCCCACTTTTATTTTCTTCATGGGACGTCAAATTCACTGAATTTCTTCAGATGTAAACTGTAGTTTCATGTCTGACCTGGCAAAAATTTCTTTTTGTTATTGATGTGTCGTTTCTTTTTAGTGGAATTCTATACCAAGCAAAACACCATTGCAGTTGCTGGAGCAGTGGATTTTCCAGCAACATTGCAGTATCTCTTGGAGCTTTTCTCGCTAATTTGTTACCCACCTTGAATGGAAAACTTTAGTTATCTAAAACCTTCTTAATAACTGGCCTGATTATGCTGGGTATGAATATGACGACTGATTTTGCACAATCTTCTGACTCTTCACTCTAAACTTTCTAACACTCGTGGAGGAAAGATATGTTGATTGGTTCACAAGCGACCCGTGTCTAGTCATTAAAACTTGGATGCATGTTATAGCAGAGAAGGAGGCCATTTCATGTGACATAGTATACCAGCTTAGGTGCATGATGCCATAAGTAATTTTGATGGATGGATATGCCTTTCTTGTCTAATCATCATGTATGAAAAATTAAGTTATGTAGTTGTACTGCAAATTTGTCCTTTACTGATTGAAATGAGAGATGGGTTTCTATCATCCATGGTCTTTATCCATCTGATCGTTCAACATTATGATGGTGTGCTCTATGTCATTGAAAAATGAAAGATGATTGGGCATGTCTTTTATTTTTACTCTAAAATTTTTGAAAGATAGTATGCTCAAGTAGGACTTTGGAGTAGGTCACATTTTGGAGTTGCATTCATCCAGCTGGCATTGGGTGCATATGAGTTTTTTTATTGATGAATGTGAATAAAATGTTGATTCTTTGACCCTATTTAGTCAATTGATGATGCGCTCCCTACCTTGCCAATTGTGACTGATTCTCTAAGTTACTGAATCTGGATTCAGCAAATAATGTTTAATTTCACTTTAAAAAGGTTTGTGACTTTTCTATGATGATTTAAAAAATTAAACTGTCCTTCAAGGATGCTTGTAAGCTTAAGTGTGAACAAGGGTTCTACTTCTTATTTGGGGCTCTGGCTGTTTGTTATAAATTTCTCTTGTGCATAGTTGTGAACTTCTGGTCTAAGTAGGTATCAGCCAGCTCGTGGGTACAGAAGTGAGAAACTTTTTAAAAGATGTTGAAAAATTAGAAGTTTTGGTGGATTGTTACACTTATCAGAGAATATTAGCAATGTTAGGACGAGAACGTTTCCAATACCTTTAACACCGACATGGTTTTCTTAATATGTCTATGTTTGTGAATTGCTATACTGTCACCATTAGATTTGACTATGCAATTGTTTTTCTAAAACCTTAAGTTATTACAGAAAGTGTGTATATGTAGATAGTCAAGGCATATAAAAAGGGGAAACCCGTATGTTTATAAGCTGTCAAATTAAAGTTGAGTGCGCAATTGTCTCTATAAAAGTATAGGCTGTTAGAGAATGGTGATTAAACTGGCGGTCATTGAAGTCTGCGATTTGCAACTAGTTACTTAACTTGATTTCAATCACTTGGAGTCCACATCAGCGCCATGAGCTTTCATGTCAATACTTGGAAAATTGGTTCACTCTTATTAAGTCGGAATCAAAGTGTAGTTTTTTGATTGCTAAGTGTTCCATAGTTCAGTGATCATAAATCATATTTACCCTAAATTGTGTATTTCTATCTTGGCCATTTTTAATTAAGTGCTCATTCCTTGTTTTTCATTTGTTCTGATGATCTGAAATTGCTTTCGTGGATTGAAATCATCATTTCATGATCTTGGCAGGTATTACCATAACATAACATCAAATACATTGGTAGTATTAGAAGCTATGGCTGCGCATGGTGTCAAGACCTTGATATATTCTAGCACATGTGCAACTTATGGAGAGCCGGACAAGATGCCTATTACTGAGGACACTCCGCAGGTGCAAGTCATAACTTGTTGCAACTCTTTACTGGAATATATGTCTTTGCATGCTTCTTTATATGTTCTTTTTATGCTGGGGCTGATTGCATTGTTTTCTGGTGTAAGTTCAGGTACCAATTAATCCTTATGGAAAGGCCAAAAAGATGGCAGAAGATATCATTCTTGATTTCTCTAAAAATTCTGACATGGCTATCATGATCCTGAGGTATGTCTTGTACCTGTAATGCACATTTGGTTTGGGTGAGTAATAAAATCAAGACAGTAATCATGTTTTTCCATTTGCTCGGTTAATTTTTTTTTTTTTTTAAAATCAATTTGTTTGCTGGAATTGAGATGACCTTATTTATGGTTTTGTTGCTCTGATTTTTTTTTTCCTCAGAAGTCAAAATCAAACACTTCCGTTTAGTTACAATGTTTTTATTATTGAAATGCTATTCTCATACTCAATACTTATATTGTTATATGTATCTTTTTGGAATATGCCAGTCTGTTTCTGTAAAGTTGTCACAGTATCGTAGGTTTTGACTGCCATCCATGTTGTACACATGCAAAGTGTTGCTTGTTAATTGATCTATGATTTTCATGGTACAGCATTGGCTGGCCTGAAAATATTTATAACAATGCTATACTGTTTACTCAGTTCATTGTGGGATTATCTTTTCCAGATTAATACAGATTTAGAATCATCAGTACATGATAGTCTTATGTTTTCATAATTCTGCCATTTTTTTTTCCTGAATGTTTTCTGGGTGAATACTCCCAGGTACTTCAATGTGATTGGGTCAGACCCTAATGGAAGACTGGGAGAAGCACCACGACCTGAATTACGTGAGCATGGACGAATATCAGGTGCTTGTTTTGATGCTGCCCGTGGTATCATGCCTGGGTTGAAGGTATGATGAATTGGGGTTTGTTGTTTGTGTCCAATTCTACACTTTCTTCTACTGGTATTAAGCTTGCAATAAGGTTCTTTTGTTTTAATTTTTGAGTGGTTAGGAACTAGGACATAGCATTTACCAATCTGAATTTTTCATTTTTTGCAGGTTAAAGGAACGGACTATAGCACGCCGGATGGTACTTGTATCAGGGATTATATTGATGTCACTGATCTTGTTGATGCTCACGTGAAAGCTCTTGAAAAAGCAAGACCCAAGAAAGTAGGAATATACAATGTTGGCACTGGCAAAGGTATGAGGAAATGAATTTAAGGATCTTTTGACAAGAGGAAACTTTCCATTTTCTTGTTTTCGTATTTGTCTAAATGTTAGAGAGCTAATTTTGCTTTTGGTGGCATCCCCTGAAAAGTGAACTCTGGGGAAGTAGAATAGGATATACAAAAAATTGTGTCATGCTTTCCAACTACTTCATTTCGAAAAATTAAATTTTACGACCTTAACTGTAATGGAGAAATATTATTGATAAAATAGGATAAAATGTGGATTGACAGAATTTTGAGTCACTTTCTTGGGAAGGTAGAAAATAAGAACAAAAGTATCTTTCTGTGAGAATGAAGAACTAAGATATGCTGGGAATTTCTGTTTATGCTTTGTGAGAAGGAACAGATACATCTGTTTATGCTTTCTTCTACCTTAAATATGTTGGAATTTATGCAAACAGGTAGATCAGTGAAGGAATTTGTGGAGGCTTGCAAGAAGGCAACTGGAGTGGACATCAAAGTCGATTACCTGCCACGCAGGCCTGGCGATTATGCAGAAGTGTATAGTGACCCGACCAAGATCAAGCTTGAGCTGAATTGGACGGCGAAATACACTGATCTTCGACAGAGCTTGGGTATTGCCTGGAGATGGCAAAAGTCGCACCGTAATGGGTACGGAACTTCCTAGAGTGGCTGCTTGAAGCATCATATGCGAGAGTCGATATTAGGAAGCTAACACAACCCCCGCCATGAAGTGCTGACTACACTCGATATTTGGATTTCTGCCAACACAAAAGTTAGAAAGAAGGGGTTGGGAAGTGAGGGTAGATTTGGTAACCGTCGTTTTCTATATATTGGGTTAAATTACAGGAAGAAGCAGCTCATTCTTTGCGTGTATTGTAAACCGAGTTTAAATAAGGAAGCAGGCCCTCCTTATATAGTCTACAAGTATTTTCCTACTCTCTCTCTCTCTCTCTGTGTCTCAGCTAAGCTATTCATCAAGATTGCTCGTGACCCTTAAAAAGGGTGAGGAGGGGCGATTGGTGCAGCTACCTTTATGAGCGTTATTGTGAAGGTTGCATATCTAGAACGAAATGAATTTTTTAAGCTATAATTAATCCCTTGTGCATGTATGAGCCGGTTATGGTCCTGGCTTCCCTTAGATCAGGAAATTTCTCCACGTGAGGTAGAAAACACTCGAGGTACAATTTGATGTGGTGTTTGCCCATGACATGGCTTGCACCTACATTCAAAGCAAGTTAGGATTTGTTTAGTAGTCATTATGTTTTTGAAAACAATTTATTCTCAGCATTTTCTTTTTTGAGAATAATTTTTGAGTATTTGAAGGCATTAGTAACGGTTTGGAATTTTTATTTTTTGAATAGAAATGCATTTGGTAAATCCCTTAAAATTTATAGTTTAAATTATTTTATTTTAGTTTTTTAAATAATTTTATTAAAATTTTCTCCTCTTTTCCTTTTCCTTATTCATAAAAAAGCTCCAATTCCCTTTTGAAACCAAACCGTAACCTAACAAATTCACGATGAACAAAATAAATGAAAGAGCCGGCTGGAGGGATGCATATGATGCCAGGAGACATCTCGGGGAGAGAGAGAGGTGTCACGGCGAGGAGCGAGGAGGGAATGGTGGGGTGCGACTGTCGTCGCTAGCTTATAAGAAAGGAATTCTATCCTAAATATTTTATCAAATTTGAAACTAACTAATAAATCTTTAGTGATTATCCTCTATATATTATCAAATTTGAAATTAACTAATAAATCTTCAGTGATTATCCCCTATATATTATCAAATTTGAAATTAACTAATAAATCTTCAGTGATTATCCCCTATATATTAGAGATGTTATGATAGATTCTAGTTACATTTAATCATGACTATTTTTATGAAAATCTCTTATAGATAGGTTTAAATCTAGGAAATATATTTGGAAACAAATAACATGCAATTTTCAAACCTTCCTAGATTTCCCGATCGACTTCTTAATTTCGAATTTCCAATCGATCGAAATTTTGTGGAATTCAAGGCACGACCTCCGCATGCCAGATCTTCACAACTCCCATTGGCGGATTGCTCCTTTGTGCTTTGGACATTCTTCGAGCTTGATCTGTGCGATATTCTCGGAGCAGATGGTGGGGCTGGGATTCGGGATTTGAAAGGTCAAAATGATTGAAAATGGGGGAAACTGGGAAGGGACACACAAGCGCGTGGCTTGTGCGATACTGCGAAATTAATAGTAATTATTTTTCTTTTCTCTAGAATAATATTTTTTATCAAATGAATTTTTGTTCTAAATATATTTCCAGGAAAAAAAGAATATAATTGATTATTATTTAGCATGTTGTTAATAAACAAGCCCTTAGATAAATGAATCCAATCAATTCCAAGTAGACATTTAGATGGCATTCAAACAAAAATAGGATGAATCCAGGCTGATCAGTACATACAATCTGCACACCTCGTGTAGATTCTAAATCCTAATGGGAAAGTGGAGACAAATCTAGCCCAATGTGTAAATGAACATACAGACCTCATGCATTTAATTAAAAATAGAAAACTAAAGCAGCGGGACGAATCCAATCTCATCAAAGAAGCATGTAATCAAACAGATATAGATGCAATGCCAAATTTATACACCAAACGTACGAATAACTGATATGGAAGAATCAAATCCCAAATATTCAATTTCAATATCAACGTTTGTTACATAATAATAACATGCAATCTATAACAGCATGCAATTTTGTCGTATCGCATGCATTGTTGTAATCATAACATGCAATCTATGACAACGTGAAATTTAGTCGTATTAGCATGCATTCTTGTAATAATAACATGCAATCCTAATTCTCATTCGACATCATGCAATTCTATCGCGATAGCATGCAATTCGGAACCAGCACGCGATTTCAAGGCAGGGTATGATTTAGAAGATGGATAGGCACGCATGTGGACCAATCCTAGTGCAATGTCTTCTCCACTCGAAGTCCACGTTTGTCGGCTGAGGGGATTGGCACCGTTTGGGTTTCAAAGAGGGCAGCGTTCTGCATTGGTGTCCATGAGCTCATGCTAGATCTGTCAAAATAGGTCTAAACAATTTCTTAATCCATGCAGGTGCTAAAGGGGTTATAAATGGATTAATTATATTGAACAAATGGGTTATAAATGGCTTAAAACAGTGTTAAAATGATCATAAATTGGTTATAAATAGATTTATAATTTACTTAAACCAATCTCATTTCTATGACTTTTCAATTTCTTTTGCATTCACTTATCTCATGCTCACTCATTTTGTACTCTTATCTCAATAAGGCTATAAGTTTTCATAAATTGAGTTAAATATGGAAGTGATTTAGCAATATGGGTTGGGTTGGAAATAAGTCATTAGATTTGTATTGTATGAAAATGAGTCAAAATGAGTTAAATAGGTCTATTTAGACCAAACTATTTATGACTTGTCCCAAATCTGATCCGATTCATCCGTTTGATGGGCTAGCTCATGCCCTTGGTTGAGGAGTATGGCTAGTTCTTGGGGTTTAATCTTTATGACGATAAGGTTGACATAGTGCCCTCTCCTACTTAGTTGAAGAGTGGAAAAGGGATGTCAATGAGGATATCCTGTCACTGAGGATATGCCAGAGGTGGCTGTAGAACCAGAGATGCGAACAAAGCTGGGCATCCCCTTGATCGTGCGCCGGTTACGGAGGATGTAATCCGAGGACATGAATGTCCCGACGAGTGCTCGTCTCACCCTTCTATATCGATAACGAGAACGGCGTGGATTGAAAGAAGGCCAAAAGAAACATAACCATCCTCCTTTTCATCTCGGGTCTCCCTATTGGTCGATACGCAATTAGGCTTCTGTGATGTAAGGGACGAATTGGCAACCCCCCAATGCCCTTTTGGTATGACAACTTCTCGATTAAGCCCTTACGCATTCATCTTGCATTTTCTTGATATGAATTGGAAAATCGAACTTTGGTCGATAAACAATCAAGTGAAAATGACCACAGCATTTTGCGTGTTGGGTTGCTCCATTATGTGTAAAAGTGCATCTTGAACATATTCTATACGTGGCATATGGCATGGAAAGAGACATTGAACTAGACATGATTGAATGACTTTGAAGTTGAAATCGAATTTGAGCAAATGCAACTTTTAGAAATTTTTATGGAGCCACATTTTGAAATTGAATTGTTGAATGATGCTTTTAAAATAAAATTAGGCACTTTTTTTTTCTTGTCAAAACAAGATACTTCAATTAAATGCAACCCGAAGGTGGATTACATGGAGTTTCAAAGTCAAGACATAAGATTAACGATAAGGAGTATGGGGGTCTAGCAACCCAATTAGGTGGCAGCATGCCTGCACAGTGGGCTTTAGCTACCCAATAATCTGTGGCCTAGTTTAGATCTCTCAACTAGAAAGAAGTTGGATCCCTTTGAGTTGGGCCAACATTCTTTGGCAGTCCATTAAATGGATCTGGAAGCCCATTGCACCTTCGTTTGGCCCAGTACACTTTGACTTTGACTGCCGCTAGATTGTCACTGGCCAAATCTATTCGCAGATCTTCATTGTGTACTTTCTTCCCATTTGTTTCATGTGCGTTTGACAACCATAGCATGGCCTCTCTAATGACTTTAGTAGAGGGGTGTGTGTGTTCTTTGCGAACCCATCCACAGGCACTCCTCCATTTCTAATGACCCTTGCAATCGATCTGTCTAGAGTTGTGCCGTTCCAAGAAGCGTCAATGTTCACCTTCATTGATCGACGAGTCAGTGGGTTTTGGTGCTTCCTGTGACAAGTACCGTTCGTCTCTCTTGCTGTTGTGTTTTAATTCCACTTTTCGTAGGGTAGATTTGCGGTTGTCGTGTCACTCACTAGGGACTATAGACTGGGTTTTTTTCCTTGAAAGGTCAAAGTGTTCCTCCTCTTCCATATAAGCTAAAGGACTCTTGCAAAAGAGCTTTAGCTTGATTCAACACACTTGAGGTGAGATACTTACAAACCCATTCGTCAATCCGTGTAATTACTCTCGGAGGGAATTAACGCCAATTTTGGGGTCTATCCAGATGTTTTTAGTCCACACACATAAGGCGAAGAGATGCTTAGTGGTTTCAAGGGCTTGTCCTCATACAAGGCATAATGGATCAAGTATAATCTTTTGTTTGTAGAGATTTTCTTTTGTTGGAAGCCCCTCACTACATAAACTCCACATAAAGAACTTGATTTTGGAGAGTGTTTTCAGATTCTAAATCTCTGTCCATAGTCTCCTTGGATTTTGATACAAGGACAAGGCTTGATTTTCTACATTGGCTGAATCTATGTGACGTTTTCTATTGTAACCACTCTTTACCTTACAAATGCCTAAGTTGTTGGTTGTCCAGATGAGTTTGTCAGGTTTTGAGTTTAGACTTAAAGGAATAGCAAGGATTTCCCGTATAGTGTTATCCCCAAATAGCTCGTTCAGTAGTTGCATGTTCCAATCTCCTGTATTCTAAAGGATCAAGTCAACAACGTACTTAGGTTCATTTTGGTTAGATGGCCCTCCAATTTTCCCTAATTGCAGCCATAGGTCTTCTCTTATATTTATGCTTTTCCCGTCTCCCACTTCCCGTTAAATCTCTAGTGTGATAACATCTCTTCCCATTAATAAACTTTGCTAGCCTTAGGATGGTCTAGGTTCCTTGGTAGCATTCCAGAGATTTCCTCTAGGGAAGTAGAGGCCTTTAATGATTTTGCTCCATAAGGTTTCTGGGGCTTGTCATAGTCTCCAAACTTGATTCCCCAACATAGCTCTATTAAAAGCCACTAGGTCTTTGAAACCTAGACCCCCTTGGTCTTTTCTAGTCTCAAATATATCTCATCCTTTCCAATGGATACCTTTTCCTCTCGCGTTTTGTTTCTACCAGAAAGATGAGATTCTTCTTTCAATTGCTCTACAAATTGAAGTGGGGATTTTAAATATGGACATAGCATATTGCGGTAAAACTTAGACCATTGTTTTTACTAGAACCTCCATACTTGCCTTCGATATTAGGTGTTCTTTCCAAACCTCCAGCTTACTATCAACCCTTGCCAACACCCACGAGAACATTTGTTTCTTTGTTTGGCCCCAGTTTGAGGGAATTCCCAAATACTTTCTTGTTTTCTCAATAATATGCAATCTTAATTCAGTTGCTATGTTAGCTTTCAGCACTTGAGTGCAATATTTCTTGAAGAAAATGCCAGACTTATTTAGATTAATGGCTTGGCTAGATGCAAAATAATACTGGTTCAATACATTAGCAAGGTTTTGGGCTTCTTTGATAGTGCCATCTAGGAAGAATGTAGCATTGTCTGCAAATAGAAGGTGAGAAGGATAGGATAGTTTGTATTCAATTGGATTCCTTTTATGCTCCCGTCCATCATAGCTTTTGACATAAGATAAGATAGAACATTAGCCACAATTATAAACAAATAGGGTGATAGTGGATCACCCTGTCTAATTCCTCTAGTTGGCTCAAAAGCTTCGCATGTCTCCTCGTCAATTTTAACACTAAAAGAAACTAAAGACACAAAAAATCTTACCAAGGATACCCATTTTTCATAGAAACCCATCTTTTGCATGCAATCGCTTAAGAAATTTCATTCAACTCTATCATAGGCTTTTTGCATATCTAGTTTAAGAATTCCCTGAAATTTCCGTTTCCTTTTCCTCACTCTAATTTGATGCAACACTTCCTACACTATAAATATATTGTCTTAGATTTGATAGCCCCCTACAAAGGTACTTTGTTCAGGAGAGATAATTTCTAGAAGCCAAAGCTTTAGTCCATTAGCCATAACTTTTGCAAGAATTTTATAATTGAAATTGCAAAGACTAATGGGCTTGTATTCGATAATATTCTTAGGATTAGCAACTTTAGGAATAAGAGTGATTTGAGTTTTGTTGATTTTAGGGTCAAATGTACCTTGAGTGAAGAATAAGTCCACCATTTTGAAGATGTCCTCTTGGATGACATTTCAATTGCTTTGGTAGAATAAGCCATTTAAGCCATCCGGTCCCGGTGCCTTGGTCGCTCTCATTTGGAAAGTAGCTTCTCTTACTTCTTCCCTGGTAATTTGTTTCAATAGGGCCTCATTCATCTCTTCCGTCACCACTTGTGGGCATTGATCTAAAACAAGTTGATGGTGCCTCGTCCCAATAGAAGAATACAAGTTCTTGTAATAATCTATGATATGTTGTTTTAGGATAAGGGGGTCCCGACTCTAGGTGTGGTCATCTATTTGTAACATTGAAATTCTGTTCATAGTCTCTCTAGATAGTGGTCGTGTGAAAAATTTCATATTTTTATCTCCTCATATTAACCAATTGATCCTGGATCGCATGCACCAGTACATCTCTTCTTGACACAATTTGTTCTACTACCTTCTTGTACTCTTCCCCCTAGGTTCTCCCTCCCCTGAATTCATTAAGTCTGTGAGTCTCCCGTTACAAAGGTCAATTTGTCTAGAAGCATTTTCGAAAGATTTTTGGCTCCATCTCCTCAATTCAATTACTGCTCTCTTGGTTTTGCTTGTAATGTCCAGCTGGTTCCCTTGAACATCCCTCCAAGCTTTCCCAACTACTTCTTTGCACTAAGGACTGTCTAACTAGAAAGCCTCAAATCCGAAAGTCTTTTGTTTCCTCCCCTTGACTGAATCTAAAGAAAGAGTAATCGGGCTATGGTTAGATTTGATAGTAGGAAGTGCCAACGCTTAGACATTAGGGAATAAGGCTCTCCATTCCATTTTGCAAAAAACCCTATTTAGTCTCTTTTTTACTAGTTCATCCCCTTCCTGGTTGTTGCACCATGTATATGCACATCCTTTGCTTTCTATGTCCATTAGAGAACACCAATCCACAAACTCTTGAAACGCCACAATTCTGTGTTTTTTTTGCATCTTGTCTACCTACCTTCTCCCACTAGTAGAGAACTTAGTTGAAATCTCCAATACACAACCATAGAGAGTTATTGGAAAGATTCCTGGAATGCAGTGTGTCCCATAGTCTAATTCTCTCCTGGAAGTTAGTATGTGCATGTGGAAATGAGATTTTCATTGCTGTTCCACTTTCCTAGTCCTTGCACGAGACCTCAATAAATTCCCCAGAACTGTGTTCCATTTTCACCCCCACTTCCTCATCCCAAGATAATGCCAGACCTCCTGCAATTCCTACAGGATTAATCACAAATTAGTGCTTCAACTTAAGACTAATTTAAATTCTATCCACCACTTCTGCCTTGCTTTTGGTTTCCATAAGGAACACCAAGTTAGGCCTCTCTCAAGCCTCTAGGGCTCCAAGGTACTGGACTATCAAGTCCTACACCTTGATAGTTCCAGCTTAAGATCCTCATATCTTCTTTAGTGGCTTATTAGGGCGAGCCATCAAAGCCGCTTCCGAGACCCCTTCCCAAACTTGAATTGGCATGTCTGGAAAATTAGCCTCATCCATTAGAATAACCCTTGACCCCCTTTTCTCATAAAAAGAGTAAAGTGTTTTAGTTTTTTTGCCACCTATTTTTTTATGACTGATTTCTTTGTTTTGGAATGTCCTTTCCCTTTGGTATGCTCATATACAAAGCAGTATGCTCTTGATTGTTCTGCACTCACTTTCCCCAACTAATGGAAATATATATTCTAGCATTTTAGCATCTTTCATTGACTCACATGTTGTTGGCTTATATATCACTAAGGCTCGACAATTCTCCTTTGGAATCTCATTGTTTAGGTTATCACCCCAAGGGGATAGAGGCGTTTCAGGCACAATCACATCATCCTCTAGGGCAAGATCAATATCTCCGTAGAATATTTCCCAACATGGGCTAAACTCTCTCACTTTTGCCTTAAGCTAGGAGCCATATTTTCCAAGTTTGTCTCGTGCTAATCCAATTTCTTCATAAGGGATCTTTGGATAGAAATTCACGTAGTGTCCTTTACACCCATAGGAATAACAAAAGTGTGGTAATCTCTTAAATTTGAAGTCTATCCACCATTTTCTTTCACCCACATTGATAACAATTCTTGTTTTAAGAGGGTTCAATAAATTTAACCTAACTTTTGCTTTGCCTATTTTTTGAGAGCTATTGTTATGTCTTTCAATTCTTATTTCCTCTATTGATCCCAATTTTCTAGCAATCAATCTGACAAAATCCTCCACTATAGTAGCACAAGGAAGCCCTAGAAAATGCACCCAAAATGGGTATTGTGAAAAATCATAGCAGTGCTATGGGATGTTGGGTCTTCTTCTTGTAGGACAAGAAGATTGTTAGCAAACGACTAAGGCCCAAATTGTAAGACCCTTTTTTTTTTTTTTCTCTTCGATTGAATTTAAAGTAAACAAAAAGAACCTGGATTCTATAACCTCACATTTAACTTCCTCAAGCTTCCAAGCTCTCTTCATTATGCTTAAGAACACCTAAAAGTTAACGTTTGGTTTTGAAAATAGTTTTCCATATAACAAGAGATCACTTCCCTATTTGTCAGCCTCAGGTAGCTTGGCAACCAACTCCGTAATCTCTCCTTTAGCCCACAAGTCCCCCATTTTCCTACAAAGGGCCATCATCCTAAGATGGTTTTCATTAGCACCTTCCATTGTAGTTCATTGTGCTCTGTCTTGTCGAAGCTAGAGGATTGTGAATCTAAGAAAAACCTTGTATTACCAGATTAATTTCACACTTTGGGGATATGGAGTGAAGGGAGCCCTAATGGTGGCAAAAGGTGAGGTAAGTGGAGCTGTAGACTTTTTGCAACCCTCTTCCAATCTATGGGGGTGATCACAAATAGGGGTAGCCCTTGAGCTAGTTCCTCTCTGATAGTTGTGTTTGCATGTATTTTTTGGAGGTAGAAAAGAAGCGTGAGGGTGTATATACCCTAATCCAGCGGGAGCAGAAGGCTATTAGCCATTGGAGTTGCAAAAGCTCCACAGCTCTCTTTAAACCTATAGGGGGTTTGGCTCATAGAGGTTGCTGTAGATCAAAGTCTTCTTCAAAAGTTGGGTTTGAGGCAATATGAGATTTCTAGGTTTTAGAAAGAAATCTATTGGTATGGATATGGATTCTCTAATCTGATGGAGACAGGAGACGTTTAACCACTAAGAACTCCTTGAGGATTTGGGATTGGGAAATTGGGGTTCCAAGAAGACTATCACATTTGGGATAAAGGAGAGCTCACCCAAGGTGAGAGAATGTTGTTTGCTATTGTGAAATAAATTAGGCAATTTGAGAGTACCTAGCATTCCAACAACCTACTTTGGATCTAAGATGTAAAAGAGTCATTACATGAGCTTAAAAATGTGCATAATTTCTGAAAGCATTTTGACTTTCATTTTGGCATTGTGATGGAAAAAGAATAGGTTTACAACTATTCAATCAAGTAGCATAACAATGTATTTGTGTTTCTATGATTCTATGCAAACATTCTGACATCTTAGCATGCATTTTAGTTCGTTCGAAATTAAAATCAAGGGTGTTGGGACTTATCTTGAAATAACAAGAACCTCAAGATTGCGACCAAACCGAGAATTTCTAGTGAGTGCCGCAAACGAATATCCAATATGGATGCATGTTAATTTTTATTTCTAATAACTAATTGTAGAATAGTAAATTGATAAATCAGACGTCGTGAACCCATTTTTTTTTTAAATTACAATTTCACATTAAGTAGATTTTGAACAAAATTATTTTAATTTTCAGTTTTAGCTAAACAAATTTGCTTCCAATGACATAAGTTCAATTTGAAATAAGTGAGTCCTAAAATAAATGGATGTTAAAAGTAAAAACCGAATGAATTGTCAACATGCATCAAATAAGTTGCAATTTTTGTCCTTTTATTGTGATATTTAGATTTAATCAACATTAAGTGAATTTTATTCATTTAATAAAACAGTTTATCTTAGAAATTATTTTAGTTAAATTTCTGGAGTTAACAATAATATACTTATTCACGTATTTAACGAAAGTTATACTTCATTATGAGTGTTGCTCACGTAATAATATATGTATATTTTATTTTATTTGATTTCAAGATATATTATCTTTATCTATTATATTAGCCGAATCCATGAGAAGATTGTTTCTCTTCATTTTTCAATTACAATTTGATATGTGCGATAGAGTTTGAGGTTGATAAATCGGCTAAATTAATGCAAATTGGTTGAATATGAGCCATGTGGCTTGCCATGTGGCTTGCCATGTGGCAATCACAGAAATAAAGTTTAGTGTCCCGTGATTTGCACAGAAGCACACATTCTCTCTAACTTTGACTTGAACTATATATAATAGATTCTGAAAATTTATCTCTCTATCAATTATTCTTGTCTTTGAGCCTCTCTCACTACTCCTAGTGTTCTTTCGGTGCCAAACTCCTTCAACCTATAGGGGAGCTCTCTCTCTCCTAGCAGGCATATTAGGATTGTTGTGTTTATTTAAATTCTTTATAATTATGATTAGTGGTCATAATGATGAATTAAAAACTTTGATTTGCCCAAATTGAATCATATTCAATATTGCTTGTTTTTCTAATTTGTATCAAATATTTGCGATCGAGTTTAGTCATCATAATGTATATTTCTCGTTACATCTAGTCCTTACCAAATTTAATGATTGCATTAGTCAAACCCTTTTATTTTGTTGGCCAATAATACCATATGACACGAGACTAAAAAGATCATCTTTTAAAGTTGCATGACGTCCTCACAATGTTGTAGTTGGACATGCTTACATCATCATTTTGCCATGTCATCTTGTATATATGTCATATCTCTATTCTTCAAAGATGATTAGTAGATGGGCCCAAACCCCTAGGTATTCATGGGTCAAGATCTAATTGCATATGAGTAAATAAGCACACACCATGTCAGCTGTATTGATGTAATGCTTGCAAACTACAAAATATTTTCTCGAGTAAAAAATTTTTTTTTTCCATTTCATATCCATGTGTTAAGATCTAATTGGATATCAATACATAAGCACACGCCATGTGAGCTATTCATATGGTGCTTGCAAATCACTGAAAATTTCTCCTTAGATTAATATTAAATTCCAGCTGAAGCTTACATATAACAAATAGAAGTGTGCGTACAAAATTTTCTGGTTGAGTGGGGTTTTATAGCCAAATAGCATTGCTAAGCCCGTCCAAAGTTGCGCTCCTGGGCCTATGATCA
Organism: Angophora floribunda; assembly: GCA_014182895.1. Lineage (NCBI taxonomy): Eukaryota > Viridiplantae > Streptophyta > Magnoliopsida > Myrtales > Myrtaceae > Angophora > Angophora floribunda. The sequence continues at coordinate 13,140,064 of CM024708.1, forward strand.
AGTGTATCATGCATGCTAATGCCACATCATCAGGCCTATCTTCGCCACGTCATCAATATGCATCATCATATTCTGCGTCATGTTGCATGTCTACCTATGCAGCATCATGCGTGTCTCGTCGTTATGAAAATGCTCATGTCACCACATTACGTTGTCATAACCATCACGTACGCCATGTTCATTTTGTTCATGCCACAACATCATGTATGCACCCCATCATCCCTATGTCATGTTGGATGTCACTTTTGCATGCTGTATCATCACCATGGCATTGTGGTCCCGCCAGATCATTTTGCAAACTATTATTTTATTATTATTAATTCATTTACACATATTTTCATGCCACCAAGATGTCATTCCATCACACTATACAATTGTGTCGTCAATCCTTAAATTCACCAAGAGTCACTCCATCACACCATGTAAACGGTTTCCTTTATTTTGATTAATGTACCCAACAGCAAAGCAGCAGTAACGAAGGTCAGTATGGCAGTTTGTCTCATCTGTTCTATCTTGTCGTATGTAATGTTCATAAAAGATTTCAACCACAGATAATAGTTCTACAGCATGATAGAGTTAAAAACAGATGGTGATAAGCACAATCATTTGAACGCAGAAATGGTTTTGAATATTTATATGATATAATCCTCATTCCACTGTAAATAAAATGCCAGTAAAATACAAAGACATAGCTCATCCAAGATCATCACCCTCAGCCAAAACCAAATGCTCTATCAAATGGAGTTTGACTACATGAGTTAAAAGGGGAAAAAGAACTAGTAAACCATCAACTACATACTGAAAGCATGAGATGCCTCAAGCAACCGACTGCACTGCTCTGTCAAAATTCTCTTCCGCAGACGATACCCGTTTAACAAGCATATGGTCTGGATGGGAGAGTTTCAATTGGCTGCAGGTAAATGTAACCCAATGAAGTTAGTCAAGGTAACCCATGCTTTTGACCAATTACATTGTATCAAGAAGAATCAAATGCAATGTAGTATCCAATTTTGATTAGTGAAAGATGCATCACAATGCCCCATCTGCTACCAACTTCCAAATCCTAAGAGCCTGGTCCCAGATGAAAAAAAAAAGGAAGACTCAAGCTATGAGTGCACACTCATTCAGAAAGGAGGCAATTCCTCCAGACCCTCCATCTAAAAATAGGGTGAAACAGGCAGTCAATCACCCACTTAAATGATGCCCAAATCAAAAGAAGCAGTTTAATCAGCAAGAATAAAAAAGAACTCATGCAAAAACATGAACATGGCATAGACAGCTTGTCATCTGTTTCACATTCACTTTTAGGAGCTATTTCCTTTGAGAATCTTTTCCATATTTAACTTCAATTTTGCGAAGTTTAACATTATCTTATAGACAGTCACCTCACTGTCTTTCTATAAGTCCAGTTTCATCAGAAAAGCACAATACATAAAAGCAAAAATTTATATAATTATAAGCCAGTAAGAGGTTAAGTCACTTTGCTTGGATCTATAAGTAACTTGAGGGCAAAATTTAGGAATATGATAGCTGAGATGGTGTCCTCACAGGCTTAAATAAGCAGATTTATATACACCCCAACAGTGTGGAAAAAGAAAATTCTGGATTTGTATCTTAAGTTTCTACAAAAAAAAGAAGGTAATATTACCTGAGATAACGGGAAGCCGGTTTACCAAGGTGAAGACTGCAGACAACCAGATTTGCCAAAGTCTCTGGATCCTTTGCATCCTACGTCACAACAAAACAACTAGTTACTTCTTATTCACTTCTTAAATAAAGCATCACTGCATATTATCCAATGAAGTAGAGAAAAAGTTCCACAATTCATAAGATAATGACATTTTGCCTTCGGATATGACCAAACAGATTAACACACAGCTATTCTTGATGAGGGAGTTTTACCAATCCCCGTATGTAAAGATTATCAGGTCATGGGGCTATGAACCTTTGACCTTGCATTCCCATCCCCAACCCCTTTGCCATTAGGTTGAGTGCCTAATAACCATTTTCGCTCCCTAACTTAATAATGCACAACCCTGCCCTAAAGTGGAAAGAAGTAAGTGGATGTTTGTTTATTTTTAAGGGCATAGTGTTTCAGATGCTTTTACTTTCCTTTGAGTGATAATGGAAGTGCATGGTTTATCAATCTGAGTATAAAGTATCCGAGTTATGGATTAAAAAGATAAGCATATGTTTTCCATCTACTTAACAAAATAAAAAGTAGATTCTCAGGACCTATATAACTTGCCTTATTCAAAGCTTCAAGCAATAAGGTTTCAGCTTCATCAAAATTTCCCATGTGCATGCAGCAAACAGCCTTCCCATTCAATATCAACCCTGTCATCTGATACTTCTCAGAGAAATCTTGGAAAATGAGATATGCTTCCTGTATCTTGGCACCACCCTAATTTTGTGGAGAAAAGTCATCACAAACAATTCAAGTTTTCCATTAAGCAAAAATGAAAAGGAAAGGAAAAACTAAATACCACAGCCATGTCTAGCCATGCATTTGCAAGTTGAGTTAGTGAGTGATCCTCATCAATCTGTTGCATGATCCTCAGATGTTTCTCAGCATAATCAGACCGGTACATCTTAAGATATATTTGGACATTCAACGCATGCCTGCAAAAGGACAAGAAGAATTTATGAGCTCTGAAAATGCAATTCCAGAAAACTATGTCTTAACCTTCAACACTAATGGTCATGTGAACCAGCTAGCATGAAAAGTTTTGTAAAAAGAATTTGTAGACACACAAAATCTGGTGTGAAGGTTTTGATGCATCCAGATCAACCCATCTATCAAGTTCAAGTACCTATAGATATACTCATCACAAGATTAAAGAGAGAAAATACAGAGATTATCAGATACAAAGTTGGCAGCATCAACTAATAAATGCCCTCAATGATTATAAAAATCACATTAGAAAATTCAAATGATTTTAAAGAGCATAAAAAATCATTCATTTCAGAAAGCAAAAAACACTCAAAATGATGTCAACCAGTCTATTAACATGAGCACATAACTTGATATACTTACTAGACCAGAATAGAAGTGTGATAATGTGCTTCTACCATCCATCTCTAAGACTCAAAGCAACCTTCTAAGGCATGTATCCCACTTATCTATTGTTGAGAAAATTCAACAGAAACTCTCATTTTGGCTTAATTTATTCTAGCAGTTTTAGAAGAATCTGTGCATAACAGATCTAAAGACGGATAGGGTAGCAATGAGGCTCAAACTTAAAAGAAGGGTTATCAACTTCTCTTCTTTAATGGGAAGAAAATGCAGCAGAGGACTTTATTAAAGAGAAGTCTCAGAGAAATCAAAGCCTGACATAAGTCAGAAAATCCTAATATGAGAGTCTCCTAAGATCCAGCCATGTTAACAATGCAGATCAGATAAAGTGGAAGAATTGAAGTCCATTAAACAATGGCATTTTGGACCATGTGCAATGTGTGGAACTTGGGATTAATGACAGTCAGATTTTGGTCTAGACTTTTAACAGAAATTTCCATTGCATCAGATGCTTCCTCCTCAAACTGCAACAGTATAAATTAGAAGCATAATCCAATGATAAGTAGCCAACCATTCCTTAGGCAAACTTTTAGTTGCTCAAAGTCGTTAGAGATACCATACCAAAGACTAAAAATGTGCCAAGTGGAGATTTCTGAATCTAACTGCTCTTGTAGAGAGGACAACATATAAGACCAACACATAAACCCCTCACATAATTTTAGTCCTTTTAAAGCATAAAATTCTGCACTCAGTGGGATAATACTTCATTTAATATTGTCATGAAACATGAGATAAAGTTCACACGTAGGACTGTAAAAATGTTGAACTTGGTAAACAAGACTCAATGTGTTATTCAATATTCCTTTATCAATATCAGAACATCCATCTAAAATACCTAATTGCAGACCAAAATGCTAGGCCAAGCACACTGCCCTTATAATTCGCAGTAATCCTTTGAATGTTAGGTTCCATGAATAAAGTACCTTGGAGGAGTACCAGATTTAAACAGGTTGATGTAACAGCAAGCATGAAATCTCTTGGCCATATGATGTGCACACCGGAAAAAAAAAAAAAAAACACAATGACCCACACTTTCCCTCCTCTACTCCCTTCCCTCCTACTCTCAACATGAAACCTATAACCCTTCTGTTTTCTTGAAGATTGTTTTCCTGTACAGTCTATTTTGTATTGACTAAACAACAAAATATAATTCAAAAGAACAAAATGTGGAAACTTTTGCGATTCAAACACTAACTCTGAGGTGTACACTAGTACAAAATGTCATTTCCAGAGAACTGGTATGTCCAAGCAATCAGCAAGTCCATCGGATGAAGTCCCTGAAGCATGAGTTTCAGATACATTTACAGGACAATATATTGGGTCAATACATGGGCAGCGTTTCATTTTATATGTGGAACAGAGTGTTCTTGCTAAATAAGGGGTGCTTCCCATTGAAAACACAAAACCACCGTGTAAAGTCTTTCTCTTTAGCCCTGCTTGAATATGATGACATGTTTGCATCTGATAAACATCTTTAAGGTCCTTGAATGAGATTTTGATGTTTTAATATTCACCATATGTAATGTGGATGGTTAGTTAATGACAGCTATCCTACAACAAATGCAAATTGGGCCTCTCAACTGTCTAGAGGACTTGGATTGCCTTCTCAAGAAAATCCCTCACGTATTTGGCGGGCCAATTTATATGAAAGAGAAGACTGGCAGGTCTTAACATTCACAGATGACGGAGCATGTTGAATCACAAAAAAAAAACTGGAGTAAACTACTTCATATTTTTCATCCATTTCCACACACAACACTAAGCACTAACAGAGCATAGTTAACATTAGTAAATGTAAGCATCTTGACTGATAATTAAGTCTTCAAAGTATAATAAAACTTACAAATCCATGGTCCCCCCAGCATTTGTGTGCTTAAGGGCTTCATTATAGTCTTGTTCATGCATATATATTGTCCCAGCAATCAATCGCAAAGTGGGATTGTTCCCGATAGCAGGATCTGCCAACCATTCTTTTAAACTTGAGATCACCGACTCCTGTTCAATTCACGAAGGACCATTTAATGGCCGAATCAGACATCGATAAATGAAGATCGCATAATTCAAAGAAGAACGCGATATTTCGCAAATTCCTTTCGCCCATAAAACTGAAACAACAAATTGCCACTAGCCTCACGCATGTTTAAACAAGTCTGCGGATTCCCATAAACCGCGCGTGAGTTTTTCACATAAAGTTCAGATCCCATGCCCATTTAGGGAAACCAAATCAGATCTCTCGCTATCGACACGATCGAATTCGCACTTCAGCTCATAGTCACATCGCAATTCAGCGAAATCCTAGATCTCCCCACAGAACCAACGGATACCGAGGCAGAGAGAATGCACCTTGTTATCAGGAGACGAGAGATAGAGAGCAAGCAACTTCACGGCCTGGAGGGGCGTGGCAGCCGACGCGTCGATCTCATTGATCACGAGCTGTAAGCCGACGGAACGACAATCAGTAAAATCTCCCAATCGCAGAACAAGACGAAAACAGAATCAACCGATCTCGAGCGAGCGAGCGAGCGAGAGCGAGAGCGAGAGAGAAGAGAGAGAGGATCGGTGCCTGGTAGCTGCCGAGGGCGACGTAGGATCGGAAGACGAGGCAGTCCCGCTCGATAAGCTCGTCGGGGGAGAGCGGCGGGAGGGAGTCGCTGCAGTTGATCGCGGCCTGGTAGGCGCCCAGGTAGAAGTTGCTCCTCATGTTGAACAGGTGATCCGGGGTCGTCGCCGCCGCCGCCGCTACCGCCGACGCCATTTTCTTCCCGGCAAAGCTTTCGCTGACGAGATCGCGGCGCGGTCGGATCTGGTGTCGCTGATTGCTTCGAGCGCTTCTTGAAGCTCTCGTTGATGGCTGGTTCGTGAATCGCCGGGCGTTCCTCTCTCTCTCGGTTGGCACCAGGCCTGGTTTTGGAAGATAAAAGGAACAGGACGAAGAAGAAGAAGATGGGGATGGGGATGTGGAAGTTGGGCCTGTGGCCCAGTCCAACATAGTTTTGTTGCAAAAGGGGAAAATGAATTGGGTTATTATAAAAGATTAATATCACGATTAATCCAAAACTGGTACGTATGTGATAAATTTACTTTGAATTAATTTTTCATAATTAAAAACTAATGAGGGATAAGTTTGTCACTGATGAATCGATTTAGGATTTTTGGTTGTCAAACTAGTTCGAGGTAAATGTGTCACAAATATATCGAATTTTTGATTTTTATAGTATTAATCCCACTATAAATGTAGAGCGGCGTTGGGATCCAAATTCCAACGATGGGTCTCAAGATATTGATACATATCATAGGATCTACACTTTAACTGTGTAGAGCGTGGACTTAATTTAGATGTTCCACTCTCGAATTTTTTTAAAGATCTATACAACTTTATAATTCCTTTCACATTATGAGCTCCAGGTTCAAGAAGACTAAGGTAAGTAAATTGAATTCTTTTTCCTACTTTAGCAGTTTTCACTTTGGTGCTCTTCTACTATCTTGTGAAGGCTGCATTTGGTTTGGATTTGAATAGTGTTTTTGGGAATATGTAAATGCATTTGAGCTAAATAGATTTTCCAAAATGCAAGTGGTTTGGAAAAGTGCATTTAAAAAACAAATTCGAAAATGACCTTGACTCAAATATCGTTTGATAAAAACTATACTTTGCAAAGAACTTTTGGCTAATTTCTTTTAAAAAGAAATTTTCAAACTATTTATCGGAGGAACTCAATCATTGGCAAGCCAAAGGTTTAATGGCCAACCAGCCTTGTCTGAGGTCATATGATATTTGAGAGTGACCTTAGACATGGTTGGCCGACTCTAGATTGCCTTGCCAACAACTAGATCTAGCCTCGTCAACCCTAGGTGAGGTTACATGAGGTGGCTACATTTCCAAAATTATGAAAGTTAAGCAAGAACAAAATCGAATGAAAAAAAATTGTATTTACATTTCGAAAAGCATTCCAAAGCACCTTCAGATTTGCCATGAGTTAGAGACATTTGATAATGAAATTGCATTTCTTCAAGACTCTCCAAAAAAATTGGAGAATGGCATTTGCATTTGCCCAAAGGATTTCGACAATATTGAACCAAACAAACCTTAAATGGGTGGGGATGGGATAGTGTTTACATGGGTCAAAAATGGTTATGACCCAAATTTGACTTGTTTAACATGTATAGATTCATTTTCATATAATACAATCTCAATGACCTATCCTCAATTTGATTCACATGCAATTTTCTTTTTGAGATAATTTTGGTCATATTGATAACAATCCTTGGGACAACTTGGGTCTTCAAATGACTATCTCTCTCTCCTCATTGGATCTAAGGTCGCGACCCTAGATTTGACTCAGTTGTTCATTGAGGTCGCGACCTTGGGACCACTCGGAGCTCCTTTGTCTTCGTCAACAGAGGGCACGACAAGGATTGTCGGCACAGACGAGGCTTGATGTTTCATCGGCGACAGATGACGATAGCATCAACTTCCTCGGTGGTGGGCTCGGTGGAGGGCGAAGAAGAAGGGGTATGAAATTTTTGAACCTCCTTTGTTTTTAATGGGCCAAAATGGGCTTTTTGGAAACCCATTAAGACCCATTCTTACTGAACTTTGAGTTCTTAAACCCACTTTTGCCTTACTCTTTAATTGTTCCAATACACATATATACTTAGTCTATAGAATAGAGTGTAAAATGAATCCATAACCCATTTTGACTGCTTTTAATTTCCACTTAGATTCTCAAACAAGCGATTTTATTGCTGTAGCAATGTCAACCATCCTTCTCCATTGTTCTGACAGGATTATATTTCATAATATTGACAACATCACTGTGGACAATTAATTTTTAATGAGGTTTGACTAACTTTGACCCGAAAATAAAATTCGTGAAAAGGCCTGACCAGATGGTGTTGGATGACATCCGTAGACAGCTTTCCGATGATATACATATAGCCTCAATTTGACATCAGAATAAAAAGATATTGCGCCTTTTCACGTGAATAAATTAATAGAGATGCCCCGAGTGAAACTCGTGATTTTTTTCTTATTCATAATGGTTTTCATAATTTTCAGGGACGATCTTTCAATTGCATCAGGAAACGAGTCAGGTAAAATGGAACCGTTTATGGACGAAATAGGAATATGCACACCTCGCGTGAAGGAAAGAAGAGCTGAGATCATAGTCAAGGACTACAATCTTTCCAAGATGAAGCGAGATGAGAACAATGGACAGATGTTCCACAAGGTTCAAGAGATTGTTAATGGTTTGATTACTCTCGGAAAAATCTGCACAAACGTCGAGCAACTGCGGAATCTAAAGATCTAGCAACCCTATTGCTGGATGAGTTAATTGGAACTTTGATCCCATATAAGTCGACATGGAACACTTCGATGAAGAGGAACCCGAGAAGGTAAATGACCATTGCTCTCAAGGCTTCCTCGAGTGGATCTGCAGAATGACAGACGCAGATGATACACCTTCTTCTACCGACAGTAGTGAAGATGATGTTTCAAAGACGGAAAGAATTTCGAAAGGAATGGCAACTCAGCAAACGGCCCAGACGAGGGAGACAGCGAGAAGGAGAGATTGTGTGCTTCGAATGCAACAAGCTTGGACACGTGAGATATGATTGTCCGACTTGCGAAAATAAGAAGGCCAAATCGAAGAAAAAGAAGAAACCAATGATGTTTGACATGGGGTGACCTTGATGAGGCAAGCCACGTGGAATCAAGAAATGCAAACACGTCTCTTGGTCGATACTGAAAACGAAGAGATGTTGATATTGATTCTGGATACGAATCGATTGATCATAGTGAAAACTCTTGAGTTGATCAGCAGAATCAAGATGTTGTTCAGGACAATGTCACGCTCAAGGAAGAGGTGAAATTGCTTACGCAGAAGACAGAACTACCGCCTCTAGTTCTCCACTTGCTTCTTCTACATATGCAGTTCTATATGCGTGTATTTGTGAATAGTTCAGTGACGGTTCGAAACTCTTTCGAAACTTCTGACGGAACAAGGAATTTTTTAATCAAACTAGATTAGCAATTACGAGTTTTTTTAGGCAAGTTCCTAACATAACCATTTGCAGAGGCGGGTACTTCTAGTTCTACATCCGGTGCGTGCAGTTGCTGTGAACAGCTGGACATTGTGCTTATAAATGCATTCATCGATGAACGAAGCTCAGTTGTGGACAAGGACGTTCCCAATTCGAGATGAGCTTGTCCTCTACTGTGAAAAGGACCCAAATATATTTGGGCAAAGGCAATTCTCAATCCATTACAACGTATTGTACAAATGCAGATTCAATCATATAACTTTTCAAAATTGTTAATTGAGTCCTAAGCCTTTGCTCAAATTCCAATATTATACGGACACTGCTACATTAGCGACTTTCAGTGAAAATTGACTAAAATGACTACATCGAAATTTTGTGCAAAGTTTAGGGACTCAATTGGTGAAATTTGAAAGTTCAGGACTAATTTGACATTTGTATAATAAGTTTATGACTAATCGGGTAATTTTCCTTGTTAGGGTACGTAAAACAGATATTTTGTTTGTCTTGTAGGAACTTAAAGCAAAAAATTCAAAGAATAGTTGGTACTTGGATAGTAGATGTTAAAAGACAAATGACTTTGGATGCTTAGTTCATCATCCTAGAGTACAAAGATGGAGGAATAGTCACATTTGGCGACAAGAAGGAAAGATCATCATGGTACTATTCATGGTAACAATTTAACGATTAAGAATATCTTGCTTGTCAAAGGTTTGAAACACAAATTGTTTAACGTTATTCAGTTATGCAATAAAGGTTTTTAGATTGTCTGTGATCTTGATAAATGCATGGTGCACGATAAGAATTTGAGAAGAACCTTGTTGGTCAAAGGCGCAAGTATCTTCATATTATTTCTGCAACGGTTTTGATCTTTTCAAGAAATGCTAGCTTTTTACTATGAAAGATGAAAGTGGCTTTGGCATGGAAAGCTTGGATAAGCAAGCTTCAAGCAACTCTCTTTTCTTGTGAAGAAGGACCTTATTGATAGAGATGATCATTCTCGATTTACTTTGTAATATTTTGACCTCTCAAGAATGGGGCCCATAAGAAAATAAAAAGAAAAAGAAAAAAGAGAGTTGAAAAGTCATAGAAAAAAAGGGAAATTGATAAGTGCATTAAGAGTCCTAAAACTTATCAATAAAGTGTAATTTAGTCCTAAAACTTTTAAAAAGTGTAATCAAGTCTTAAAACTTATTAAATTAGTCAAGTCAAGTTTTTCTATTGATCAACTTTTTGAAAAGTTTAGAATTCGATTGTACTTTTGCAACAAGTTTTAGAACTTAATCGCACTTATCGAAAGTTTTAGGACTCGATTACATTTTCGTGATGAGTTTTAGAATTTAATTACACTTAAAAGTTTTGGGACTCAATTGCATTTTCTTGATTGGTTTTAGGAGTTCTAGTGCACTCATTCCAAAGGGAAAAGATGGGATGCTCGGTTTATAAAGTGGCCGAGGGAGCTCGCGTGAGAAAGGAAAAGAAAAGAAGAAAGGTAAAGGAAAAGAAAGAAAAGAAGAATAAGAGTAAGGAAAAAAGGAAAGGGTTTGCATGTCCACGCAATCTGCAACATTCACGATTCTGGCCTATACGGAAATGGCCATGAAATTAATGTGTCGATGATGAGGATTGGCCATGGACCAATCTAAGGATCTGTGATGGATTGATTGGCCTGATTGGAAGGGTAATCGAGGGATTAGCCATGACCTGATCGAATGATTAGCCTTGAATTGATCGAGGGATTGGCAATGAACCAATCCGATGATCACATAAGTTGACCCGAGTATTTGGCCATAGATCGGCTGTTCGATTATAAGAATTGGTCATAGGACAATCACATATCATTACAAATTGATGAACGATCACGGATCAATCCCGTCCAGTCATGTTCTAGTCGTGAGTTATTTTGCTTAGTCATGTATTGTCTGCAGGTAATCATGGATCAACCCATGTGATTTGGTGTCGGTCATGGAATGATTGGTCTTACGCAATCACATGACAATTGGGAGTCGGCCACTGATGAATTATGTTCAGCCATGGACTAGTTAGGAATTGGCCATGGGTCACTTATGATAGGTTACGGACTGATCATGGATTAGTTGTGGATTGGCTTGGCAACCCTATCGTTAAGCCATGTACTAGACCATGAGCTAGCCATGTGAAAAGCTGTGGACCTTGCTGCTTGGTCATGAGCCAAGCTAGGAGCTCAGACATGTGCCAGGCCTGATGCCAGTTTAAGACTCGATTGGTTAGGACGGAGTCGGCCATGGGGCCAGCCATTGAGCCAATAAGATAGGCCATCGACTTAACCACGACATGCAAATTTGACCAAGAACTAGCCTCACTCGAGGGTGATTTGGCTAAGAATCTCAGTTCGATTGGAATGGTCGATTGTGGATGAACATAAATAGCTCTTAACCAATCTTGTTAGCGCTTCCAATGGCCTCATTTCCATGTTTATTATATTCCTTATAAGAGGACAAAAGAGAAGGTTCTAAAATGCTTGGCTAAATGAGCAAGAAAAAGCACAAAACATATGCCAAAAAATCTAAGTTTCATGATTATCATATCTTGGGCACTAAGTGAAGAATGTGAGTCACTAGTTTAGGTGGCCATTAGAGATTTACCGAAGATCTTGCTTGGAGAGCAAGTTGGCTAAGTTATAATGACAATGGTGATTCATGAGCTTAGGTGTCCATAGAAGATTTTGTCATCATTACATTTAGATTCTATCTTCAAAAGCAAGTTTAGCCAAATGATTATTGCAAGATGACTCAACACTTAGGTGGCACAATGGAAAGAATGACAAGTGTCCTCTTAGGGACTTAGGGTGCCACCACACCATCTTGGACCTTTTCTAAATAGGGTATTCATTAGAGATGACTCAAGGGTTTAAAAGGACCAATTAGAAGATCACACAAAAAGCCCAAATCATTCCTCTAAGGCTTTAAGTGCCACCTCTTCTCAAACTAGATTTGACATCTCTTCATCTTAAGCTTATCACCTAAAAGAATCTCATTGGATCATTTGAAAAGGTAATGATAAGGGTTGAGCTTATAAATAGGAGCACCATTTTCATTTCCTCACCTTTGGGCTTATCCTTCTTCCTCGCTTCCTCTCTTTCTCATTCACCCCTCATTCTCTTTGACGGCCTCTCTCCCTTGCGCCTCTCTCTCGCTTGCTTGCCCCCTCATCTTTTGGCTACCACCTCAGTGTGTTATAAGTGAACTTTCTGATCCTTAATTAAGGTATTGCATTACGTTGGTTGAGCGGGTTGTGTTCATGATCGTGCCTTACGAGTGTTAGTTAATGAACGCCTTTTTATGATTTCAATCATGTACGTTGTGTGTTAATTTATTTACGTGTGCCTTTGTATGGCTTACTCATGCATTTGGGTCCATGAGTGGAAGCATACCCTGGGCTATGAACGGGTCTCGATTGATTATGGAGCTATATTGGAACAAACCTTGCTTGGCCTTGGGTTGATATTGAGGTTTTATTGATTCAAGCCTTACTTGGTGTTAAGTTGATGTCTAGGTGACCTAGTTTGGGGCCACGAACCTTGTGCCACACTCAACATGTCATAGGACTTTGATATTGTAAGACATAACACACACTTGCATAAATCACACATTTAGGCTTTGATCGCATCGACTAAGAAAACAAAGATAAAAGCCGGTTGTGTGATATTTGCTTGCATAGTCACACAAAAGAAAGATAAATGCTGTAAAAGCATCTTGGTTATGCTAAGGGTAAATCCTTGAGGGAGATTGTCCAAGAACATGCCTTGAAGAGAATAATATCGGGTTGGAATGACGGATGGTTCAAAAGCACGCATCTACTCCAAACAACACGTCATGTTACTTTGTTCATGAGAACGGGATACCCAGTGGATTTCAGATGCTCCGTGACTTCTGAAAGAATCATCTAAATAGTTAAGATGATGAATTAATTCTTTTATACATGTTCTACTTTTTTAGTTTAATGATTTTTAGATTGTTTGAGCATTAAAGGTAGGATGAACTCTTCTCTTGCACATAGTCAAGTTGTTGGAGTATTTTTATTATTGATATGCCATTGACATTTGATGCACTCATGTTGACATAATTTATTCAACAACGATACATCCTTTTATTCAATGATTTAGTAAGTTTACTTACTGAGTCCTTGACTCACTCTCTTACCTTTTAGATTTGTAGGTTTGAATATCAAATTTTGGAGTAGCAGACTCGCTAGAGGAGCTAAGGATTCCCCCAGCCTACATAGATACTTGTAATGTGATGTAAAAAGGAAAAAAAAGGCCCGTAAAAAGGTCTTGTAAATGTATTGATGTAACATAAGAAGTGGTGAGTGGTAGTGTATTTTGTGATGTGTTTTTCTTGGCTACCAACTAAGTAGTACTGACATCAACATGTGACACGATATAACACGACATGACACGCCAATACGTCATTTCTCAAAAAATAGAGAATTTCAACGTGTTTGAACATATTATATGTTAAATGTATATTTTTATATGTAAATGATAAATAATCATTTAAATTCACAAATAAATAAATAAATAAATAAATAAATAAATAAATAATAAAAAGAGCATAAAATGAATTTACACAAAAAACAATTAATCCAACATTTGTTAATATCATTCATTATTTCAATTTGAAAATTCAACTATATTCTATTGCAATAATCCATATAACTCAGAGGAAAAAAAGAGCAATCCACATTTTACTATTAAATTTAATATTTAACAATAAACCAAAAATAACCATCACATTTTACCATCAAGTATAATAAGAAGTCATTCATCTACATTTTTCACTTCTTTTGAAAAAACAATAAACTCCATCTTCGACTCATCAAGTGAAAGACTTGCAACTTCAAGTACACCAAGATTTTCAAATTCGTCATATGTATCTCTACCAATATCCCACATCTTGGTCTCTCTTTCTTTATATTGTGGACTTTTTCTTGACAAAAGACGAAAGTTGTTGTGAATAAAAATCAAATTTTCTGCATGTTTTGAAGTCATATTTCTTTTCATTGAGTGCACAAAGGAGTATGTACTCCAATTCCTCTCGGCACATAATAAAGAAGAAGGTTGTGCAAGAAACTTTAAGGCTATGCTTTGAAGCATAGGTGTATATGCATCATGATTAACCCACCAAGCCTTAGGATTCATAAAATATCGATTTTGAATGGAATCAAAATCTCTAAAATCCCCATTTTTTCTCGCAAAATTTATATACTCCAAATTCACCATGTTGCACTCATTCAAGTTAGGAAAGTATTTCTTAAAGTATTTTAACATTTCTTGGTTGATCTCCTTATTATTCTATGGAGAAATTTGGGCAAAAGTATAGCCCAAGTGCCAAAACTTGGCACGATGGGACACTTAAGTGCCAAAAGTTACAAAATGTACACTTAATTGCCACTTTTTTGAAAATTGGATCACTGAGTGCCAACTTTAGCGAAAACTGCCGGAAATCCGACATGGCTTATTTTAATAAAATAAATCGCTTATGTGGCTTGTCTGAAGCTGAGTTAGCAAATACTCAGTCAAAATGACGTCGTTTTTATGCCGACGTGGCATTTAAAAATATATTAATTAAATAACATAAAAAAATATTATTATAAAATTGATTAATTTGTAATAAAAAAAAAAGAAGGAGGAAGGGGAGGATCGGGTGAGGGCTGTGCAGCCTTAATTGCCGCCGTTGTCACCGCCCCACCTCGATGGGAAGGGTCGGCGATGGTGGGTGAGGGTCGGTGGAGGTCACCGAGCCCTAGCCAATGGTCAGTGACCCCGGTTGACCTGCGGTGAGGGCTCAGCCCTCACTCAGATTTGGGGTGATGGTTGCGACCCTCCCCTGGATCTGGCAATCCTTAACCTGGCGACCCTTGCCCAAGATCTGGGCGAGGGCATCCCTTGCTGCAGGTCAGCCCTCACCGCTGGTCAACCGGGGTCGCTGGCCATTGGCCAGGGCCCGGTGACCCCGACTGACTCTCGCCCCACTGTCGCCGGCCTTTCCTGGTGATGGTGGGGCGGTAATGGCGGCAGCAACGAGGGCTGCACAACCCTCGCTCGAACCCTCTCCTTCCCATTTTTTTGATTTTTAAATAAAATCGATTTTTTTTCTTAAAATTGCCATGTAGATATTTTATTTTGAAACAAAATGCTCCGTTAGCAAATAAAATCGCCGGAAAATGATACGTGGCAGTTTGGCTGGATTTTTTCGCCGTTGGTACTTAACTAATTATTTTTTCTCCGATTTTGGCACTTAAGTGTATCTTTTCGAGCTTTTGGCACTTAGGTATCCCTCATGTTAAGTTTTGGCACCCCCAAGTTCTGCACGTCAGGAAAATTCTGATGGGAGGCCCATCTTGTGTAATTGGTACGTCTCTACTTGTGACTTTTGAGGTTTTCAATGAGCCAGGATCTCTCGTGGTATTGCAGAATTCGACGAGAAAGCAAATTACTTGCCTCTTTCGATGATTGGCCTACGCCCTGCATGCTTGACGTAAGGGATCATGTGATCTTGAGTAGAAGACATACACATTCCACTCATCTTTTTCTTAATCCCTCCAAATATTGACTCAGCCTTTTTTGTTCTCTTTGCTATCCCAAAGTTCTTGGCGAGCACGAAATGTGGTCGACATTTTAGTTCAGGATTTTTACAACACATCTAAAGCATAGAAGAAACCAAACCTGTCTTTTACTCGTACACCTCTTTCTTTATTCCCAAACTACTTTTTATATCACCGGAAAGACGTGTACCTTTGAAAAATGACTGGTTTGAATTGAATCGATAAAAAGGGTGTGAAAAGGACCTTTGCTAATTTTTGGCAGGATAGTGAATAGCTGGAAATTAAAGTAATTTAAGCACAAGTGCTGAAAAGATAAATTTGCATCAAATTGAAGGATAAACATATATTTGAAAACCACCCACTTGGGTGGCGCTGCTGGTTCGCGCTCTCTTCCTCTCGCAAAAGGTCGAGAGTTCGAATCCCAGCTTCGTCATAGAGTGACTTAACTGGTTTCACGTGTGTGGTGGCTAGCACGTGTGGCCTCCAGGGTTTATTCCCCCGGCTGTCGGCGGGGTGCAGGGTTTCCTGGGTCATAAAAAAAAAAAAACATATATTTGAAAGAACAGATATTATATGATAGATTGGTTGACATTTTACAAAAATACATCATGGGTATTTAATATTTATAGCCCTCCATTAAGTATTACTTACAAGTAGCTATTGAATTTAATTTACAAATAACTTCCTAAACGTATGAACTGCTATTGATAAAAAGTTACAAACTCTAAATACAATCTCCTAATATCCAACGATGATTTTTTGTAAGAAGTTACAAAATTCGAAATCATAAACATAACCACCGAGCATCTCTGCACCCTTGTTTGTCTTAAAACTCCGACGCTATAATAGAATCTGCAATAGCATTCTGTTAACGAATCATGCCGGCCGATAAAGGCCATCGTAAATAACTCTTATAATGTCTGCTGTCCATGACTTTGTTGATGAATTATTAATTCCATTCAAGTTGTCAAATTCTATGTTCAATGATGACCTTTGTTATGATCAAATTTTGCTCTCATTGACTAAGTTTGCCACTTGCTAATAATAACAAAAAAATTGGTTATTTTTTTTATGTCAGCTTGTGCCCTATTTAAAATAATTGAATGATTTATCGATCATTCAATCGTTTCAAATAATTTTACCGACCATAAAAAATCGTTTTAAATATTCAAAAAGTCATCATTAACTTTGAAATTTGAAGAGACGTGTATATTTGTTTGCACCATCTCCCTCATTTTAGGCAGATATTATACTGCTTTTTATGCCACTTCCTTTTAGGAACCACCCCGTCTCTCTAATGCTCGGAACATGATCACGTCCATCAGTAGCGGATAGTGCTTTTGATATGAAAACGAGATTCGGTCATTTCACCTTCATCTTTTGCAAAATTCCGCATTGTTGGATGCAAGTTGATAGCAGTAATATTCCATTGATAAGCACTACCAATTAGCATCGGTGGCACTTGTTATGGGTCTTTCCAAGTTGGCGATCATTCACCAAATTTCACATTTTTACTTAATTTTAAAAATTTCAAAAAGTACAATTAAGTTTCAAAAATTACCAAATTGGTGCAATCAAGTCCTTCCATTTACTTGGTCAAACTTAACAAACAGAAAATTGTAACAAGTTTTAAAATTTGATTGCACTTTTTTGATAATTGTATGACTCGATTATATTTTTGTAATAAGTTTTAGAATTCTAGTACAAAACGATGAGAAAGCCTGAAAACACAAAGATGCAATACCGAAATCTAATTGATAATGCAACATTCAAGATAAATATACAATTACAGTTAAGAAACACAATGGAATTTAATCGACAATGCTAGTCTGGAAACTAAAACTATTGTATAGGAAAATAAAGATAACCGAAAGATTGCATGTGTTTTTTTTGTTTGTACAAGGGTCTCCAGTAGACAAATGAAGGTATTTATTGCATCATAATCGTCTCTAAGCAATTCTCTTGCGGTTATAGCCATATTCCTTCATCTTTGAAAATCTTGTGCCTATACGTACTTTCATGATGCCATGATCTTGTCTTCAAGTGTTTGATCCCTTAAAATCACATTTTGGTTACTCCACGACTTCCTGAACTCCATTGCCTCACTCATCACTAATTTCAAATTTGAAAACTCATAATAACTGCATCTCGATGCCCTCTAGGTATTTAACCTCCTCTTGATGCCTCAATCGGTAATGCATTACTCCTTTTAAATCGATATCCTTGTCGACTATAGCTAACCATGTGTTGTCATATACCAACAACTAATCAATAGTCATTGATATACTTTAATATCGACAACAATTTTTATGGTCATCGACAATGGTTCATGTGTTTAATAATGACTTGCCCTCTGGTCACATGCCTATTTATACCGACGGCTTGGCCAAATTTTAGTGCAGACAGGTGGAAGTCCGCAAGCAATTCTCATGGGAGCCATCACGATATTGGACCAACGGCTCGTGGCCCAAGTGCTCAAGATTGTGGTCGACATCGAGCTGAAGCAGTGGGTGAGGTTGTTCGGCAACAGTGTGAAGAGTGAGAGAGTAGAGGAGGCAGTGAAGAGAGTCGTGGCGCCTGAGGAAGCAAAGGAAATGAGGAGAGCGAAAGTAATTGCAGAGATGGCGAGAGGGCTTTGGAAGAAGGTGGGTGTTCTTCTTTGGTCTGATTTGGAAGAAGGTGGGTGTTCTTCAGGAGATCTTTTGGCTCACGACAAAAGATCTGATTCATGAGCTGAAGCAATTCAATCTCGAATCTTTGCTTCCAGAGAATAAAACTGAACAAGTAGAAGTCTCCCATCCTCAATTTCAGAGTCTCTGTTGGGGTTTTAGAAGTAGAGAGAACTGCTGGATTTGCTCTTTCTTTCCTTTCTCAATTTGTGGCCATCATTGATGCAGTTCTTAGCATGCTTGGATTGGAGATTCGAGCTCTGTGGGTGTACCACACGTGCTTTTCTCATTTGTTCCATGTGAACTCGTAAGCATCGTCAAATTATCATTCGACGATCAATTTACACTTGGGGTCCAATTTCCCTAAGATGTTAAATTTGTCTCGGGACTTTATTAAAGATCCGAAGATCCAAATTCGTCGGCTATATCTGTTTGAGTCATTTATCAAAAGGCTATGGTTGAGTCTGCCTTACAATTTCTGCGTCATCAGATGTGAACGTCACTACTCAGTATAGAAGCAGGATGTGAAAGATGCGAGGACGATCAGTATAGTCATCAAGCAGCAGCAAGTAATCACGCCGGGACAATGAGACTCACCACCGCATGGCAAGAGGCGCCAAACAGTAAATCAAAGACTGTGGACATCACAAGGGATCTCTAGATCTTTGATGCTCGATTCCTTTGGTGGAGTTGAGAAAATAGGTAGCGTACAGCTCTCCTCAAAATTTTAATGCATTTCAATTTAGAACAAATGCATACTCATCATTTACATGTGACTACAAATAGGACTCTCTAACGCTCTGATTTTCTCCTTCAAAGACAGTTTAAAATATTATTTCCTCATCTCACTGGAAAAACTCAAGAATAATGACTTAGCATATTCTCCACAAAATTTGAGAGCGATCCAACCGTTAACGAATACATGTTTGTTGATTTCGTGAAACTATGCACTGGAATTTTTCTTGGGGGCCATGGGGAGAGAGAGCTCGTGTGCATATGATTATTAAGGTACGGATCCCTGAGTGCCAAAACTTGGCACAAGGGCACATTTAAGTGCCAAAGTTACAAAAGGTACACTTAAGTGCCAAAATTAGAGAAAAAGGATTAGTTGAGTGCCAACAGCAAGAAAATCAGGCCAAAATACCGATATGGCACTTTTCCAGCAAGTTGGGATCGAAACAGTGTCGTTTTGGGTGCTAACATGGCTAAATAAGCCCAAAACGACGTTGTTTTGGCCAAATTTTAAATAAATAATATTGAAAACGAAATTTTTTTAAAAAAAAACAGCAGCCCTGGTTGTGGCTGCTGCCCCATCGCCTGTGGGATATGAACATGAAATTCTATTGAACCAAAGTTGGGGACTAGAGTAGTGTGGCGACTGGGCATAATTTGAGAGTTGATATATTGACTAAGCATTTGATAGCATGATAAGTCTTCATCTCCATGGACTGGTTAATCCTCACGTAATTGACGGGGTATTAAATTATATTGTCGTGAGAATGTAATTTTGTGAAGATTATTGTGAGCGACTTATCTTGAACCAAAGTAGGGGATATGAACATGAAATTCTATTGAACCAAAGTTGGGGACTAGAGTAGTGTGGCGACTGGGCATAATTTGAGAATTGATATATTGACTAAGCATTTGATAGCATGATAAGTCTTCATCTCCATGGACTGGTTAATCCTCACGTAATTGACGGGGTATTAAATTATATTGTCGTGAGAATGTAATTTTGTGAAGATTATTGTGAGCGACTTATCTTGAACCAAAGTAGGGGATATGAACATGAAATTCTATTGAACCAAAGTTGGGGACTAGAGTAGCGTGGCGACTGGGCATAATTTGAGAGTGGATATATTGACAAAGCATTTGATGACATGATAAGTCTTCATCTCCATGGACTTGTTAATCCTCATGTAACTGACAGGGTATTAAATTATATTGTCGCGAGAATGTAATTTTGTGAAGATTATTGTTAGCAATTTATCTTGAACCAAAGTAGGGGATATGAGCATGAAATTCTATTGAATTAAAGTTGGGGACTAGAGTAGTGTGGCGACTAGGCATAATTTGAGAGTGGGTATATTGACTAAGCATTTGATGGCATGATAAGTCTTCATCTCCATGGACTTGTTAATCCTCACGTAATTGATGGGGTATTAAATTATATTGTCGTGAGAATGTAATTTTGTGAAAATATTTTCAATTTATCTAATCAAGTTTCTAAACTTACCCAAAAAGTACAATCAATTATGTTTGTTAAATCCATTCAATTTAAGTGATCGAAGAAACTACTTTGAGTCTTTTGAAATATTTTGAATAGACGTATTGCTGATTGACAACATCCATATGAAGGAAAATAACCTAAGATAGAAAGATAAAGAAGGGATACAAAATAGCACCAATAAATTAATTGGAATCAAGTGGTGGTCTTCGTGGAGAGTAGGTGACGGCTTGCAAGCCCTTGCCTAGATCTCGCCTAGACTTGGCTGAGGATTTGCAAGCCCTTGTGTAGTAGCATAGCCACCACTCCTCAAGGATTGGTCGACCCTCGCATTGAGGTGGTGAGGGTTTAGATGCAAGGCTTGACCTACCCTTGTGTGGTGGTTGCAAGTGGTGGTGCCACCATGATGCAAGGGGGGTTGGCCCTTGCTAGTGGCTAGCAAAGGTTGCTATCTTGCCGATCCTAGTGATGCTTAGGCAAAGTTCAATGTCTGCCAACTAGGGGGTAGCGAGGGCAATGTTCTAGTTTTGCTTTTTCTCTTTTAATCTTTTGGGACTTTTGCTAATGTGGCACCTCTTGATATCAAATCACTGTTAATGTGGAGGGGTAATTGATTTTGAGGTGGGTTGGTTTTCACCTTAGAATTTGGAATCGGATCAAACAAGGTCGGCAAGAACCAGTCATATTGATTTGCCAAAAGGAATCACTGTTAAGTTGAGTTCTCCAATTAAGAAATTGGAATCAAGCAAGAGCCAGTCGTATTAATTTGCCAAAAGAAATTCATACAATAGTCAAGCACATTAAAAAACTAGCCAGTGCTTCCGCAAATTACGTAGGAATCAACTAATATAGGTGTACCCCTCCCAGTTTTGTAGAAGTTGGAACAACTTGCAGCAGTAAAAGGCCACCAGCACTATGAATCATACATAGAAATTGTAGTACAATGCAAACTAGGAAAAAAGAGGGGAAAATACCACCAAAAACCCTGAACTATGCTCATTGGGACAATTTTACCCTGAACTTTTTTTGTACCATAAAAAACCCCAAACTATGCCCATTGGGACAATTTTACCCTAAACTTTTTTTTGTACCACTAAAAACCCTAAACTATACTACTTTGGACAATTTTACCCTGAACTTTTTTTTGTGTAAAAAAAAAAACCTTAAACTATGCCACTTGTGACACATTTATCCCAAATTTTTTTAACTAAAGGGCATTTTCGTCTTTTCCTTTTTTTCTTTTTTTTTTCCTCTTCCCCTCTGCTGGACCAGTAGAGGGGAGCTGGCGATGGCCACCCTCGCCGGCGGCGACGTCCGGCGAGGGTGGCCCATGCCGGATCTGGCGGGGGTAGCCCTCGCCCAGTCTCCCCGACAAGGGCCACCCTTGCCTAACTCAAGTGAGGGTCGCCCGGTCAGGAGCGACCCTCCCTAGCGAGGGCCACCCTCGCCGGACGCCGCCGCTGGCGAGGGTGGTTGTCGTCGGCTCCCCTCTGCTGGTGGGGAAGAAGAAAAAAAAATTAAAAAGAAGAAGGAAAAGACGAAAATGCCTTTCATTAAAAATGCAAAAACCGGGTAAATGTGTCCCAAGTGGCATAGTTCGAGTTTTTCGTGGCACAAGAAAAAGTTAAGGGTAAAATTGTCCAAGTAGCATAGTTTAGGGCTTTTGGTGGCACAAAAAAAATTTTAGGGTAAAATTGTCCCAAGTGGCATAATTTGAGATTTTTTATGGGGGAAAATGCCACCAAAAACCCTGAACTATGCCCATTGGGACAATTTTACCCTGAACTTTTTTTTGTACCATAAAAAACCCCAAATTATGCTCATTGGGACAATTTTACCCCAAACTTTTTTTTGTACCACTAAAAACCCCAAACTATGCCACTTTTTCTTATGCTATGAAAAATCCTGAACTATGCCACTTGGGACACATTTATCCCAGACTTTTTAACTAAAGGGCATTTTTGTCTTTTCCTTTTTTTTTCTTTAGTAGAGGGAAGAGGGGAAAAAAAGGAAAAAAAAAAAAAGACGAAAATGCCCTTTAGTTAAAAAGTCTGGGATAAATGTGTCCCAAGTGGCATAGTTCAAGATTTTTCGTGGCATAAGAAAAAGTTCAGGGTAAAATTGTCCCAAGTGGCATAGTTTGGGGTTTTTTATGGCACAAAAAAAAGTTCAGGGTAAAATTGTCCCAAGGGGTATAGTTTGGGATTTTTGGTGTCCTTTTCCCAAAAAAGAATAACAGAACCGGGTAGGTTCCATCAGTCCTATCCGTTGGTCCGGTTTCACACAAGGAACTGGAATGGTTCCCGCTGGAACCACCCAGAACGGCCTATTTAGTTCAATTTCCTGATTGACCCGGGATTGGTGCTCACTCCTATTCATGCGGCCTAAAAAAAATGTTGACAAATGCCTTTTCAGCATGTTTTGTCATTCAAATTGAACATTGCTAACAGAGCTACTTGACTCCACTTTTCGGCCAAGTTTTAGTACATAATTGTGTAAATTGAAAATGGTAGAACTAAATTTCCTTTTCTTTGCATGTTTTAGGATTTTGATGGCATTTATCCACAAATGCCACTTTTTGGAGGAAATCTGCAAATAAGTGTTCTTCCAAATCCCCTTTCCATATAATATTTTGCCATTTCGGAAGTGTCTTTAAAGTATGAGTGACCCTAAAGGACGTACAGACAAACATATTTTTCTTACCCATACATGCCAAGGCTTCATGCTTAGTGGATGCTAGATCAACAACCAATGATACTTCATATCCAGGCTTCATGCTTAGTAGGTTAACCGCATGTAAGGTATAATTGCAGAAGATTATGCGTTGACAGTTATGTATTTAAAAGGACCTTTAGCATGGTGACGTTGCCATCCGGAGGACTTCAAATTTACATCATGTGGTCCTGGTTTTATATTCGGAAAATGACATCTTTAAACATAAATACTTGCGCAGGTTCATATTTGATAAAACCATAGCTATAAGTCCGCTTATGATAAACATATTACATGCGGTACTCCTTGCCATTTCCACATACTCCAAGAACAACTCAACGTGAAAACCCTACTATATAATCACATTGGAAAATGACATGGTAAGATTAAGAGAGAATGAAGAAACAACAGCATTATTTTATGCCTCCTAGGACGCTGTTCCCATATAGAAGAAGGGGCGATCCATCGTCTTGTTCGATTGATCCACTACCTCTGGGACTCACCCTCATAAACTCGTAATAGCTTCCTTGCAGGTTATCTCCCTTTCCATAGTCTTCACTTAATGCTCGAACCATCATACTAAGTGTCTTCCCTCGGTTCACGACGTGGAGAACTCGTGCACGGGAGCTCGGAAGTGGAAGCAATATCAACATTAGGCACAAACAAATCTTGAACATGCCTGTCGCCATTTTATTTCCTTTGAAGATAGCAAAAAAGGTCTTGGGGTTGATGGAGAATAAGAGTTGGGACATCCTATTTATAGTGCTTAAGGATGGTTGGTTGCCTTTTCATTTTTCTAATGGTCAATGTAGATACGTGAAAGGTGCTGGATAATTAGTTTAGTCACTTATTGTCCATTTTGTTCTTGGAACTAAAAAATTTGAATTGGACATTGCTTTGTTTGTATATTTCCCACCATGCTGAAGATACATCGTCGTGTATCGTCCAATATTGTACAAAACAGCACCAGATTTCTTACTATATACGGAGATTTGTTGCTCAAACTCTCTCTTCTATTGGGTAAATAACTGTCAGCTGTTCACACAAAAAAAAAACAAACTCCTTTTAAATCGATAAATAGTGGATTTGGTTGGTTAATTGAGTTTGATTGATGTGATCGACATAATTATTGATAATTACATGATGCTATTATCGACGGTCACAAAACCAATCATATTGATGACCATAATATGTGGCTCTTGACAACCACAGAATACAACTATCGATGAGCGTTGGAGTGCAATTGATCGAGGAAGACAGCTCAATGAAAGTGCTTCAAGCCATTAGACGATCAACATGACATGAATATTGATATCTATGAAGAAGAATCATCAATGACTATATGGAATCGACATCGACAAAATAGCTAAGAAGGGCTCAACGAAGCTCATAGACGAAACTCACAAGACTTAGCTGTCCTAAAATTTGGCTAAGTGTTGGAAGCATGGGAAGACATGAGGACAAGAATATTGATAGAAGGAAAGGATATCGAGTGACGGTTGAGTAGCCTAGAGGTCTGGGAAGCTGTAATGAAGCTTTGAGTTTAATTGAATGATCTAATAAGGCTGCAGAAGCGCAAAATTTGGACAAGTTTGAAGTTCCTCTAAAGTGGCCGAAATATACATGTGCCTAGCAAACGTGGTATCTCAAATTAGGAAATCTCAATTTATTGAAGCAAACTTGGGGGTTAACTAAGCTTTATATTGTCAAATTTTGATTATAGGGAAATAAGAAAGAGGATATACTCTAATTTCCTAGTAAGAAAGATCACATAACCTAAAATAGGAAATAAAGACCTACTCAGTTCTCGCAAGACAATCCAAAGCTTAACCCTATATAAACCCATTAGAGATGGTTCACAAATAGAGGTTGGCAATACACAATAGAAAAGAAAAATGACACGAGAGAGTACAAAAATAATCATAAGCAAAAGTATAGCCCAAGTGCCAAAACTTGGCACGAGGAGACATTTAAGTGCCAAAAGTTATGAAAAGTACACTTAAGTGCCAATATCGGAACAAAAATGATTAGTTAAGTGCCAACAATAGGAAAATCCGGCCAAAATGTTGATGTGGCACTTTTCTGGCGAGTGATCCCCTACTTTGGTTCAAGATAAGTCGCTCACAATAATCTTTACAAAATTACATTCTCGTGACAATATAATTTAATACCCCGTCAATTACGTGAGGATTAACAAGTCCATGGAGATGAAGACTTATCATGCCATCAAATGCTTAGTCAATATATCCACTCTCAAATTATGCCTAGTCGCCACCCTACTCTAGTCCCCAACTTTGGTTCAATAGAATTTCATGTCCATATCCCCTATTTTGGTTCAAGATAAGTCGCTCACAATAATCTTCACAAAATTACATTCTCGTGACAATATAATTTAATACCCCGTCAATTACGTGAGGTAATATTAACAAGTCCATGGAGATGAAGACTTATCATGCCATCAAATGCTTAGTCAATATATCCACTCTCAAATTATGCCCAGTCGTCACGCTACTCTAGTCCCCAACTTTGGTTCAATAGAATTTCATGTTCATATCCCCTACTTTGGTTCAAGATAAGTTGCTCACAATAATCTTCACAAAATTACATTCTCGCGACAATATAATTTAATACCCCGTCAATTACATGAGGATTAACAAGTCCATGGAGATGAAGACTTATCATGCCATCAAATGCTTAGTCAATATATCCACTCTCAAATTATGCCCAGTCGCCATGCTACTCTAGTCCCTAACTTTGGTTCAATAGAATTTCATGTTCATATCCCCTACTTTGGTTCAAGATAAGTCGCTCACAATAATCTTCACAAAATTACATTCTCGCGACAATATAATTTAATACCCCGTCAATTACATGAGGATTAACCAGTCCATGTAGATGAAGACTTATCATGCCATCAAATGCTTAGTTAATATAGCCACTCACAAATTATGCTCGGTCGCCACGCTACTCTAGTCCCCAACTTTGGTTCAATAGAATTTCATGTTCATATCCCCTACTTTGGTTCAAGATAAGTCTCTCACAATAATCTTCACAAAATTACATTCTCACAACAATATAATTTAATACCCCGTCAATTACGTGAGGATTAACCAGTCCATGGAGATGAAGACTTATCATGCTATCAAATGCTTAGTCAATATATCCACTCTCAAATTATGCCCAATCGCTACGTTACTCTAGTCCCCAACTTTGGTTCAATAGAATTTCATGTTCTTATCACCTACTTTGGTTTAAGATAAGTCGCTCACAATAATCTTTTTTTGTTAGCACCAATCTTCCATGGTGACCAAACTTAAGAAGCTTCAGGTCGCTCATTTCTGGTTTGACGATGGAAAAAGCGTGAAGTGACGGATAAGAGAGATGAATGGGTCGGCATGTAATCAAAATACTACTGATTGAACATTTTTAAGCCAAAAAAGAAAGGCCTTTCCAAAAGCATTGGGCTTCGGCAGATCAGCAAGGGTCCATTTGAGCGACCAGACAGACAGCACACGTAGTAATTGCACCAAGTGCGTGTGTCGAGCCAAAAAATAAAGGTGCACAGTACGCGTGTCAAGACAAATTTTTGTTTAAAGTAAAAAATAAAATGACTATTTTATCCTCATTGTAACTTCTCTAACTTTAATTTAACAAAATATCAAAAATCAACTTTTTTGTTTTTTGGTCGAAATCAAAAATCAACTCTTGGCGAGAGATTATCGCCGCTAGGGTTAAATACCAGATTTCTAGTGAAACAGCAGGTGGCTCAAGCCAACTTTTTTCTTTTTTCCTTGGAACTCAAGCGAACTTGTCAGTTTTCTTTTTGGAGAGATACGTTGTTCATCGTATCTTGTTTCATTAACCGAGTGCCCTCAAAATTGGTAAATAAATCTCCTTATGAATTTTGTGGACAGGAAGAACATCTCAACTAAATCAATTGTGACCTTCGGGGTCGGCAACGTATGCTTGCCATTCCTTGCGTAAATATGAAAAATTAGATTTGCAGGGAAAAAATGTGTTTTTATAAGGTATTTTGAACCTTTGGATGAATACTCTTCATAGGTGAACATATTGATGTGAAATTATGCGAGATAAATTTAAGGGATCCCACATTTAGAAAATGAATTTCTTTGTAAGGGTGAAATGATTCAATGCTTTGTTTTACATCAATTAAATTATATGGACAATGTGAATGCTCCCAACCACAAAAATGATTTGTGTACTTAGTGGGAGCATTATCTTGGAAAAAGGATACCACAAATGCCAAAACTTTTGTTTTTTATACCACGACTTTTCAATCAATTATTAGCACCCATGTTTAGGGGGATAGAACCATTCACTATACTATCACAGTCAATTATATCGAATCCCTTATACCATTAACTACAATACTTTAACCTAGGTGGGTCTTGCAGTCAAGCTCCCTTTAGCCTTTGCACCCAAGGACCAATCTCCGCCCTTCCTCGTCTCTAGGTGCCTAGATATCCGCCATGAGCCTTTCCTCATTTGAATCTTTCCTTTCACTTTAAGGCTATGTCATCATATGATGCTACCAATGGAAGGATCTTATCAATACTAATAATTGAATGAAAAGTTATGCTACCAAAAACAAAAGTTATGGCACTAGTAATTAATTGAAAAGTTGTGGCACCAAAATGAGTATCGTACAAAAGTTCTGACAATTGCGGTGACAATTGTGGTGCCTAGGAGAATGATACAGCCATCCTTTCACTTGAAGGACACAATCTCAAATGCAAATATGGTATCAAAATATACATATATCCAACTATCTCAATTTAGCTCATATCCAAAACACAACTACCAAAAGGTCTTCGCCAATAACACTCTCATCCTAATTGTCACTACCTAAAGAACCTTAAAAGATTGTAATGAATAGGTGAACAACCACTACTCAACACATAGTATATTTCACTCCTAAGCAAATCAAGCACCGATTATGCATATTTGCAAAACCATACTAAAATTCATTTAATTAAAATCCACAATATAGCATATGTACGAGATCAAAAACAAGTTTTATCTTTCCATGAAAGTTTTATACATATCAGAAGTATTCATTTCATTGGTATTATCAAAGAAAATATCAATGATTCAGTCCATTAATCAGTCTCATCAATTCACATATCAATAGTATATTCCATTGACTAAATTCATACCATGTATCAATAATCTATTCTATTGATCCATCTCATGAAATCACTTATTAATGATCTATTCTATTTGTAATATGTTCACCCTAGCTAAATGTTTAAGCCTTTGCAAAATTCTCACGGGAAATAATATTATTAAGCCTAAATTAGTAACATTTTTAAATTGAGCAAAAGCTAAACGGACATACTTGGGAACTGCCATATTTCCTTGAACTAGAAATGACGGGTTAGATGACCCTGGTCTAGAAATGACATTATTAATTGCATTAACAACCATCAGCCTAATCACATTGATAATGTGCCTT
Source organism: Angophora floribunda (assembly GCA_014182895.1). Lineage (NCBI taxonomy): Eukaryota > Viridiplantae > Streptophyta > Magnoliopsida > Myrtales > Myrtaceae > Angophora > Angophora floribunda. The sequence goes on from CM024708.1 coordinate 13,168,848, forward strand.
ACCATGCGGTTGGCTATGTGGTTTTGTTACTCCTTGAAGAGTGTCCTTATGGTGGCCGTCATGGTCGAGTTTGGTGCCATTTCCCTCATCAATTCCTAAGTCAGATGCCTTGAAAAATCAGCATTCCTAGCTTGATTCTACTTGACCATTGCTTAAGCGACCGATGATTCGGAACACACAAACCTATCATTACCATTATATAGTGAATGGTTGTTACCGGCGGTATAGTAAGAATCTTCTTGATTCCTTGTATTTGCCATTATAATTCCTCAAATTGAACCACAGTTGTCCCTCTGAGCATGACAAAAAGGGATGTTTCCCCAAAAATAAGTGTTGACCCAAATAGTGAAAAATCATTCACTAGAAAGTTATTTTTTAGTTTTTTTTATGAAATGCGTTAAATGGTGATTTTGGATAGGAACTCCCATAGTGTTGCAACAAAGATTGATAGCAAATTTAAAGATAAAAGTCTATAAATGGTGCCACCTAAAGAGACAATAATAATTGTACATTGGAAGTATCTATTTTATGATCCTCTTCTGTGATTACACGCCACCATATATATATAAGGGCCTTTTGAGTTGTTCAAAGCCTGCCTTCTTCTTCTATGCAAGGGTCTATTTAAATGAGAGACTACTTACTCCAGACAAAAGGTGAACGGTGTTTTCACGAGTAATTACTATTTGTTTATAGTAAAAAATGACTCCATTGGACCGAAAGTGCACAGTGATATAATGAGAATCGTTGTGCCGAATTTCAAAATATGGAATCTGATTTGACCTAAAGAGCACAAAGATTCAGTGAGAGTCTTTGTGCAGAACTTATGGAATATTTGAGCAGAACTACGTGATGAATCCTTTGGTATTGGTTGTCCTACCTTTGCTTTTCAGTCTTCATCTTCTGCCAGATCAATGCCATATCAATCATCTTCATTGGTGTTGTCACTATGATGAGAGTGGGAAGAGCTTGAATCTTCCAACTCACTTATTGCCTATTTTAAAAGTCCATTGAGTTGATCTTGGGACTGAGCTGAAGCCAATTTAGATAAAACCAATCCCTTATCATGGATGAAAGGGGTAACTCCTTTAGTGGAGAGGATATTAGAACAATTTTGGCTAGGGTTTCTCTTGCTCAACCAGTTTGTGACTGATTGTTCACTTACCCTATCAAAAAATTTAAAACCATCCCACCATTTTACGCTGAATTTTCGATCAATATAAGAGTGTCTGATTCAACGGCCCTTTTGTATTCAAAGTTCCATGCCATAATCCATGATACTCCAAAGTATATGAAAAAGAGCATCAATTCAGGGAATCTTTCTTCAGATGAAGGAGGTTTATATTTGCTGGAGAAGAGTTTGAAACTGGGTTGCACCCAAGGGTGCAAAATATCACTAATGTGTCCAAAATGTTCCCACCAACGAATGAACCAAAAGGGTATCATGCGGGTATTTAAATCTTTGAAAAAGATCAGCCATGTATGAGAGTTATTGGCATTTTTCCTGAGGAAAGTATTTCACCAAGCTTGCTGGTAATAAAAATATGAATAAGAGGTTCTGTATGGAATGGCTTCGATGATCTTGGTATCGAATTTGACCATGATTATGGGAGTGGGTTTCCACATGGTAGGATGAATGATTTTGTGAATCCTAGTCGTGGAGTAATTGATATGATTCTTGTCAAAAAAATGTTTGAAAGTGATAGATTTGGTTTCTGTCAAAATTCTTTCATAAAACTTCACTGTTTGTAAGGATCATGTGGAGTATAATTAAACTTCTTAGAAAATATGTTTTTGCAAAAATAATTGGGTCTTTGTCATAAGAACCATTTTCAACAGTGTAAATATTTTGATAGATTGTTTTATAAAAAAACTTTGATTTTGGAGGGGTTGCCTTTGTAGGCTAAATTACCACCTCACTAAGAGTCATTTTTCCTTTTGGTTTTTTGATACTCAAAGGGGAATGATTCAGGCTTACCTCAACCTAGTTGGTATCTGGATTATTGAAGGCTATTTCAAGAAGCTTTAGGGCGTCTTGATGAGACGTGTTGGATATGGAAAAAGGGGGGTTTGAAGGTGGCGATGAAGGTTCCTCTTTGGTAGATCTAATAATCTGGGTACTTGATATATTGGAAGGTTGCTGGGCTGCTTGTAACCAGCTTATGATATTGGTCATATTTTTTGGTTTTGTCTCTGAAGACTGGGCAATTTCCTTGCCTTTGTCTTTTTCGGTAGGTTTGGGAGGCATTTTCCTTGTAAAAATTCTCGTGTAAGAAAATTTGGTAATGAATTTGAAGATCCGTTTATAAATTTAATATCAAAATCAAAAACAGATAAAATGGCTTGCTATCTGGTAAAGATTTGTTTTGAAGCAATATTTTGGACATCTTTTTGCAAAACATCTTTCGCAGATTTGTAATCAATTCTTAATAGAAACTTTTGATTCAAAAGATCTCCTTGGAACTTAGAGATAGATAAAACTATAGCAAGAATTTTCTTTTTTAGTAATTCTTTTGGCAGTCATTCTAGTGTTTGGAAACAAATTGGACAATTTGTTCCTTACTGTTGACTGTTTGAGAATTCCTCTATAGCCAATTTCAGAAGCATCGATTTCAACAATTTTGAATGCAGATGGATCGGTAATGTGTAAGCAAGGAATTTCTTTTATACTTTTCTTGATTAATTTTACCACATCAGTGTGGATACTAGTCCATAGAGGGGATCTTTCTTAAGCCTTTGATGGAGAGGTTTATGTTGATATTGGGAAAGAAATCTATAACATAATTCAAACTTCCAAGAAATCTTTGCAATTGGTTTTTATCTCTTATTTCTTCAGGAAATCTTTCAGCAAAAATTATCGATCTTTCAATAGGTATGATTGTTCCAAGATGGATATGATATCCAAGGAACCTGATTTGGGTTTGAAAGAGAGATATTTTGCTAGGAGACACTGCAATGCCATTCTTTTTCGCAATGTTGATGAAATGACCAACATGCTTGAAATGTTGATCAATACTTGAAGTGAATATAAGAACATCATCCATGTAGATGATTATGTAATCTGAGTAAGAATTGAAAATATTATTCATAATCCTTTGGAATTTAGAAGGGACATTTTTCAAATCAAAAGGCATAACATTCCATTCATACTATCTAAAGGGGACAGTAAAAGCAGTCTTATATCTATCTTTTTCATCAATTTGGATTTGCCAAAATCCATATTTCATATTAAACTTGGAAAATATCTTAGAATTATGGAGCCTATTCAATAAATTCTTTTTATTAGGGATGTGATATCTTATCCATTTTAGGGCATCATTCAAAGGTTTGTAATTGATAACAAGATGAGGGACTCCTTTTTCTAATTCAGCATTTTTATTGAGATAGAAAGTTGAGCAATTTCAAGGGGATTGGCTTTTCCTAACGAGTTTTTTATCAAGAAGTTCTTGAATTTCCTTTTGACAAAAATTCATGACTTCATGATTCATTTGGGAAGGCCGTGCCTTGGTTGGGATGTTTTTTTCAGAGAAATCTGGTTCATAAGAAAGACCTATTTCATGACTTTTTCTTGACCAAAAAGCATTAGGAATGGTAGAACAAATGGAGTTTTCTAAACAAGATTCAAGTTTGGCAATCCTTTTTTTGATGTTAGGATCTGAAAGATTTTGCTCAATTCTTTTGTAATCAAGATATTCCTTTAAGAATTGAAGATGGTTTTCCTTGTTTTGAATTATACAATTTATTTCAGAAATAGAATGATCATGGAGAGTATTCAAATTGCTGGTTAGTGGTTTGCTAATAAATTCGAAAACAATTTTTCTATTTAAAAATTGAGTATGGATTCTTTCTTCATCAACGGTGAAATGTTGTATTAATCCTGTGAAAGGGGTTCCTAGTATCACATTTTGTTTAATAATTTTGACAATAATGAAAGATGTTTTGTAAGAAACATTATCCTTTATGACTTTTGCCTTTGGGATCTTGTAATTGATTTAAAGCCTATCACCAAATGCTGTTTTGAGTGAATGAGTGATTTTTTCAAAATATTTGGTAGGTATAAGGCCTTTTTTATACAATTAAGATTTGCTTCGGTATCAAAAATGGCTGTTGTATTTAACATAAATTCTTTATTGATTTTTATGGAAATATGAATTAACCATTTTCTATTTGTTATTTCTAAAAGTAATAGTAAAAATCCTAGATCTTTAGGGCTAAGAGGATCTTCTTCATTTTGTTTTAAAAAGTTAGTTTTCATTTCTAATATCTCCTTTTGCATTTCAATTTGGGTATTTTTAAGGTTTTGAATTTTCAATTTTTTATTATTAATCTCATGATTAAAATCATTTATAGAAATAGGTCGAGAAACAACCTTTTTTCCTCTATCCAAAATGGTAAAAAGGTTATAAGGGATATTGGAATAAAGTATGGGTGCCATGGAAGGTTGGAGGCTATTAAGAAGTTTTACCCTAGCTTCGGGATCTTAGATTTGGTCGATTGTTTGCAAAAGAATTTCTTCCTTCACAGTCAAAACATTTATTTCAAATGAATCTTGATAGTCATCCTTATCGGATTCTAAAGAGGTTTCGATGTCATTAACCTGGAGGCCATCTCCTGTATTAGAATCATTTGAAGAACTGTTTTCTTTTGCCATGATTTGGAGAAGACTATTAAAAGTTCCTTCTTCGAGATGTAATTCATTAAGTTTTTTGTTAATTTTGCAAAATTTTGAAGTGCGGCCCTTTTTACCACAATTGTGACATTCAATGTTTTTATAAGAATTTTTCTTTGTCTTATTGAAACTCTGTCTTTTGTTATCCTTATTGAAAGATTTATTGAATCTATTGAAATTTCTCCTAAGTATTTTTGAAGAGCATTGAGGGCAATTTTTTGAACATTTGTCCGAACATTTAGATTTAGAAGATTTTGTATTTTTTGGATTTATAAAAGATGGGTCATATTGGGCACAAAAGTTTCCCAAACCTTTGTTTGAGGTTTTTTTTTCTCTTTTTTGAGTTGTTTTTGAAGACGTATGTTGGTATACAATTGTGTTCCAATTTTATAAACATAGGAAGCTAGTTCACCATAAAAAAGGAGATCATAAGGGATTTGTCCGCTATGTTCTTCCCTTATCTTATCTCGAACTTGTTCTCCTATAAGCTTAGGAAGACCAGCAATGAATTTTTCTTTCCAAAAGGGTTGGTTGCATATAGATCGGAGAAGAACTCTTTGGAAGAAAATATCTTTGTACTCCCTAAATTCTCTAAGGGATTTACATTTCATATTGGATAAAAGATCTAGATTCTTATCACGAATGTGTGAATGATCACTTATGAAACGTTGGGAAATGGAATATAGAAGAGTATTCACAGCATCTTGGATGGGTTGGTTATTTTCATTCACAATAGCACGACCATTATCATCTAACTTATAAGCATTAAGAATCTGTGATCTTTGCTCTCCCACCAACCCTTCAATTGACTAGTAAAACCAGCTATTAAAAGATAAGCCACGGATTGGTCAGTAGTATCGGGTATATTTTTATAGGTATTAACAAGCATAACCATTTGGCTCAAAATATTTAAAAGATTTTGTTCAGAGGCTCCATCTATGTTCCATTCATAGATTGAACCTGAAGAATATTTATGTTGAGTATTAACACTTGATTCTTCTAAGGCAATATCAGGAGGTGTGGCTCTAGAATAATACAATTTTTGCGGATCTTTCCAAGTAATTTTATTGATTTCAGGAATAGATTCAATATCAGATGGATCCAAAACATTGATTTGGTTCGGGGTATCTTTTATAATAAGATTTCCTATTCTAAGACTATCTAAAGCCACGGAGTTAGATGTAGAAGTCGATTTTCCTTTCGAAAGTCTTTTTCTTTCTTCCAAAGCTTTAGCAAAATCTATACTAGGGCTTTTTGGCAATTCAAAATTTTTAAACAAAGGAGTTTTCAAAACTTTTGACTGAGTGTTATATGATAAATAGAGGATTCTAACTTATCCAACCGTTTGCCAATTGTATGAAGATGTTGGTTAGAGTAATTATTCTGCTCAACAATCTTCTTGATTCCTATTCCATCGATTTCTGAGGAAGTTTTGAAAGGGGAAGCAATGACCTCGGTGTCTTTATGAGGAATTTTGATTTGTCGAAGAGGTGGGTGATTGGATTCTACGATTTGGCTATCATATAGTTTCCATTTGTAAAATTGATCCAAATTATAAATTTCTTTGTTTTTCAAAAAGGAATCTTCAAGCTAATCAAAAGAGGGTATTTGAATCTCATGTTCATACATGTATTCATAATATTCTTCCTTGATTTGTTTTGCTTGGTCTTTGAAATTTAGAAAGAACCAATTTCTAATTTCGGTATTTTCAAAAGAATTAAACTCTTGATTCAAAAGGGCTTTGTTGGGAACAAATTCCTCAGACAAAACATTGATTTCTGGATCAGCCATTTCAGAAGAGGTAGGCTCAGGATAATCAGGACTTTGTTCTTGCTGATATGTCGGTCTAGATATTCCTGATCTATTGTCAATGCCACTAACACTAGTGGGAAGAGGAGCACTAGGTTGGGTTTCATTTTGAATGATAATCGAAGGTAAAGTAGGATTAAAATCGACGGATCTTCTGGAAGAGGATGAGTGGAAAGAAGGAATTGTCCTAATATCACAAGACCTTCTTGGAGTATCAAAAGACATTCTGGAGAATTGTATAGTAACTTTTCCTTCTGAATGTTGGATAATATTGGTGGGGTCTGAATTATGAACAATTTGTTGGGGGACATGGTTTTCCAACTCCCATTGTTTTGGAAGGGTGACTTGGCTCCATTGGATAATTCTGGGAATGATAGTATTGGCTCTAGAAATATCAATTTGCAAAAGAAGTGTTTCTCTTTTAGGATTGATTTTAAAAGCTTTACTATCAAAGGCAGAGTTCATTACTTTGTAATAAACTCTGTAGATAATAGCAAGAGGAATGGATCCTTCTGCTATAGAATAATTATGAGTTTTTATTTGTAAAGTAAGGGATTTTAAAATGTTTTTATCTTTAAGGGAAACTGTAAAACCGAGGTGACTATCAAAATGGATTGGACCATTGCAAAGACTAGTCTCTACAGTTCCAAGGATGGAGTCATCATATATTAAAAGCCTGGCGCCTCTTAGGACTAGGAGTAAAGAAGTGTCTAAGCCTTCTTTAGTAAGGGGTAGCCCCTACTTGGACAAGGCTGATATGAATATAATTCCATTTTTGAGCATGTTTCTTTATAGAATCTTTATTCAAGAGTTGTATGGAAGAGAAAGAATTTGAAAGGGGAACATCACATTCTTCGGTAGCAATAACATAGTCATTTTTCCCGAAAATCATCCAATTAGAATGCTCATAAATCTGAGTAATTTTTACTTTAGGAGTGATCCAATTTTCTATAGATTTATTAAAATCTTCTATGCTAATCTCTTCTCTATTTATAGGACCTTGATCTAAGGACATCTATGATATAGAACTAGAAGAAGACATGGATCTTCTTAATAAGTTCATTTGCACGAGACTACTTTATTCTCCCTATGGTTTGATAACTGATGCTGACCAACGGTCTCACTACCCAACATGGGTTTTACTGTCGGGACCACAACATTCACGTAAAGAACCTAGGAAGAATTCCATGAAGGTAAAATCATCTCAAGTGTCAAAATGAAACTTATAAAGAGTCTTCATCCCAAGAAGACCTCCCTCATCCAAAAGGAGCTCTTCACTTCTCTTCACTTCTTCATCCAACAACCAACCCTCTTACATTCTCTTTTAAGATCAATAACCAAAGTACTTGGTTCTGATCGGTCATTGGTAAGATTTTCATATTTCCATCTTACCGTTCTATTATCATAAATCCATGTTAGATCAATGGTTACAAACCCTATTCATGGTTTGTGAATCATAAGATCTTTTCAATATTGCATTTATAGTTCTTATGCAACTTTAAATATCTATACTTGTGGTATATATATATATATATATACTAGTAGTTATTACTCTAAGTACAACAATGTCGCAACCTTCCCACAGACGAACCACCAAGGGAAAGCTAATGGATTACAAAGCAATTATTTAGCATGAACTCTCCCAAGCCCCATACTAATCGCAACTTTGGGGTCTTAATTTAATCAATCTAACAAATAAACCAGACTTGGAGTCACACTAATCTATTATGAATCGATCAGAAATTCAAGTAAAATGTGGGAGATCGTTTTATTTCTACGAAACTTGAGATTTTATGAATACCGTTGTATTCATGACTTAGATATGATTTAGAAATATGATTAGCGTTGCCAATCAAGTCTTTTCAGGTTTTTTTAGTTTAAAATGAATATGATTTAATTTGAATGTTAATGTCTATATGAGTTCTAAATTAACATGCAATGATGAACTAACATGAAATCCTAAATGACACAAATCCTATGTTAATAAAAATTGAATGCAACCTACATTCAATTCTATTGACATGGAATATGATCAATTATAAATTAATCCTATTAATTAAACTACGCGTGATTAATTATTTATGTGTTTTCTTTTTAATAAATAAATAAAAAACTCTAGGACACCTATTGTGACCTAATTAATTTTTATTAAAAAGAATAGTGATCTATTGATGTAACGCTAATTCTTTATTTCGTGTTTTATGTTTATGAAAAATTAAACTATATGCAATGCATGGGATGAGATATCCTTGAGATTTCTATGAAAGTTAAATTAGGAAACTACATAAGTGTGTAATAACCTTATTTAAATTACGAAAAACTACTTAAAGTACATAATAGCCTAATTTATATTAGGATATTTCCTAATTTAAATTAGGTAATTTCCTAATCACTACATGCTTCCTAAGATATGCAATTTTAATTTAGGAAATTTAATGGCATGTAATCTAACCTGAATGTAATTTTTTTTTTTGTATTTTTTATAATAGAAATGCTTCCTAAACCAATGACATGCAATATTAAAGCCCACGTGATTAAGTATTCACCATATCCAATGTGGGATATAAAGGTATCTGATCTTAGGTCTTAAAGATCGAAAACCCAATCATATGCACTACTAGGAAAGAGGAAATTTCCTATTTATGATATACCTAAAATCTTCAGCAAACCAAGTTAGAATCTTCATACTCACAATTTAAGCAATTGAATATTGAAATTTATAATCGTTTTAGGGAAATTACCTAAATTGAGAACCCAACTTCAAACGGCAACCGGCTAAGGGGTATCCACGGCAGCAACCGGCAAGGCCAAGGAGGGCAACAGCGATAATGGATAGGCAGTGGCAGGGAGTCCAGCAAGGGCTAAATGTCCATTACCACAATTAACCAACCAAGCATTATAAGCCAATTCCTAGGATTAGCACAGATTCCCTGCCCCATTTAAGAGATGGACCCCTGAAAAAAGTTGGTCTTAATTAACATAAAAGACCGGGGGAGTTGTCACTTGTAGCTAGTTAGAGACCGACTTTTTTAAAAAGTTGCCTCTTGATGGGAAGGCATAACATATGCACAATCATGCCCACTTTAAATTTTCCACATTGGAAATGTTTAGACTTAAAAGCTGTTTATCTTATTTATCCACGTGAACCCCACAATTAGCATGCTTACCACTTTTCTTTTCTTTTTCAGATAGAGAGGAAGTGGATTTTCGTTTCTTGTGACTACAACGCTATAAATTTAGCCGGCCTACTTAGCATCTTCGATTGTTATATAAATCTGGATAATTTGCACTATGACGCCTCAATTGGAAATCAGATCATCTACCTCTACTATATATAACGCTATTGCCCAAATTTGGTGTCGGCCTTTTATTGGACTAGAGTATCATATCTCATCCCAATACAAGAAAAAGTAAAGAAAAAATACAAATAACTTGACACTCAAAGATAGGGTCAATTCCAAAAAAAACCCCAAACTTTAGGTCAAGTTTCAAATATACCCTGGACTTTTTTTTGTCTCAAGAAAAATCCCAAACTTTAGGTTCAATCCCAAATCTGCCTCAAATTTTTCTTTTGTCTCAAAAAAAACCCTAAACTTTAATTTTAGTCCCAAATCTACCCCGAATTTTGTTTTGTCTAAAAAAGAGAGTCAATATCATGAAAAATCCCAAATTGGTACACATATGATAAATTTACCCAAAATTAATTTTTTGACCACCAAAACAAATTACCATATATTAGTTTCCGTTAAATTTTACTGTCAAATTGCTAAATTAAATAACACGTCGCAATTGACGGGTATACTAATTTGGGGTTTTACCCTTTGCTTGTACTAAAAAAAATCACCAATTTTTGATTAGGTCTCAAATATACCTCATGGTCTAGTCCCAACTTAACATGACATTTCCACATAGATAGTAAATACACATAAGCAAGATGTCATAGAAAATTATTTTCAAAATAAAACCATTTTCGGACATAAAAAATTAGGGATTACTAATACGGCTTTTGGACAGAGGCTAACGACGACAAATTTAGGATTAGAGTAAAATTTGATGATTTTCTTTTTGACAAAAAGAAATTGGGATAGATTTGGGAATTGACTAAGAGTTTGGGATTTTTTTAATTTGAGACAAAAGAAAAGTTTGGGGCAGATTTGGGACTAAACCTAAAGTTTGGCGTTTTTCTTGAGACAAAAAAAAGTTCGGGGTATATTTGGGACTTGGCCTAAAGTTTAGGGTTTTTTTTGGAATTGACCCCTCAAAGATATAAATAACTTGACACTCAAAGATTGGATATTTCCAAAGCCTTACCTAGCAAACCTCATATTTTTATGCCCACATAACTTCACATTTGAAATTCATGTCCATATTCTTTGCTAAAAGTCATTCTGATCCATCTTGAATTGTATCCTTTTGCATAGTGCGTGCTGGGGAGTTAGTACTATTAAGGGAACTTTTGAATTCGGTGCGCGAGTTCATGGTTTTCTAATTCACGAATTGCTCAGTTCGTGTGCCATCATTTAGGGAAAATCTGTCCCTCTATCTGCTGAGATTGCCAAAAGACTAGATAGGAACAGCTATCACTCGCTAACTGCGGAAGAGATTATTTGGGACTTGGTTCTGAGCGGTATATATAGTCCCTGTAGGGTTTAAAATCCCATATCTCGATCAAGAGCAAGCTATGCAACTTTAGTCTGTTTCTAACGTGATAAATGGGCTTAACATCGTAAATTACATGGAGATTATATCATATCTCGAACGAGTCATGTGAACTTCATGCCATATTAGAGTCATCGTTCAACAAAATAGCACGTGTTTTTGTGGACCCTGTTTTACTTTAGAAATCATCGATTACTAATCCAAATCGTAGTCTTCAAGAACTAGTATGACGAGAATTTTTTGTTATATGTCGTTTCTCTTTATAATTTAGCGAAAACTCCAGTAATTTTTCCTTCTTTCTTCCCCTTTTTCTTGTCATGGTTGTGTGGTGTTGTAGCGTGACGACAGCTTCAATTCCAATTCAACTCCTAATCCAACTTTACCATTATTGCAATTGCCCATACCCAATAAAGCAGGCCAGAAAATTATTGAGTTGCTCTAATTTTTATGATTCGTAACAGCAAAGGATCCAAGTTCTATTGTTCATTCTCAAAACAGAGCAAGATCAGAGAAAAAACAAATGTGAAATCAGGGAGGTGAAGAAATTTACTTACTCTCCTCTTCTTTTCTTGTGATTTTAACTGAAATTATTTGGAGAAAACTCCAAATAATTTACTTCGTGACTTTGCTTGAGTCTAACGAAAGAAAGAAAGAATTATAATGGCAAAATTAAAATACTTGCCGTGTGATTTTTTTTTTTTGATTCATATTGTTATTTTGTCAAAATTTTAATTTTAAAATTTTTAGAGAAAAAATTATAAATGATGAATTTAGTGCCAAGAATTTATAAATAATCACTTTAAACCGACCACTTAAATGACTCCAACAAGCCACAAAATTAGGTCTCCAAAGTCAAAATTTTTCAAAAGCTACATGGCATTTCAAATAATCATTCCAAAAATTTCATCAATGAAACATGCATTATACAAAAATTATGGTATGGTACCGTCATTTGAAAGAAATGAAATACCCAAATAGAATGTCCCCTGGCCAATTCTAATGGAAGGCCCACATTGTGCCATTAATCATGCATGACATCTCTAGCTTTTAAGGAGGGTGTTCAACAAATTAGGACCTATCGTGGTGCTGCAACGTTCGAGAAGCAAGTAAATTAATTACCTCATCCAACAATTAGCGTAGGAGATTTTGTCCACTCATCTTTATTAATTACTCCAAATCTAGACTTGGCCTTTTTGCTCTCTTTTGCAATCCCTGAATTCTTGGCAAATACAAAATTCTAGTTACCATTTAAATCAGGATTTTTCTAGGGCGTCTAAAGCATAGGAAAAATCAACCCCTTCCTTATAAATTCGTCCTAGGTTTGAAGTCCTCAAACAAACCTCAGCTTTCAAAAGTCAACACCGTCACAATCAAACCTTTCTTGTGCTTCACCACCATCATCCCTGAGTACGTTCCTGTACAAGTGATTCTCCTAAGAGGCCAAATGGGTAGAGAAGGCCATCAGCTTCACATTTTCTTCTTCCCTTTCATGGCTTAGGGCCACATGGCCAAGCTGTTTGCCATGAGAGGTTGCAAATCCACCCTCATCGCCACCCCGCACGATGAGCCCACCTTCTTGAAATCCATAGCGAAACCCCAGGATTTGGGCATCAACATCGATGTCATCACAGTGACATTACCCTTGAAAGATGTCGGCTTGCCAGAAGATTGTGACAATCCAAGCAAGATCACTACGGCGGAAATGTTCAAACAATTCCTGTCAGCCGTCATGATGCTAGATGGACAACTCGAGCTGCTGATAGAGAAACTCGCCCACAATTGTCTAATCTCGGAAATGTTCCTCCCTTGGACAACCAAGATCGCGGTCAAGTGCGGCATTCCTAGGCTCATTTTCCATGGGACTAGTGCCTTCTCCTTGGCATGCGCATAATGTTTGACGCTCTATGAGCCTCACAAGAAGGTGCTGTGTGATTCAGAGCCCTTTGTCATCCCCAACTTCCCTGGAGAAATCACTCTGTCCAGAATGCAGTTGCCGAACTGGGTCAGGGAAGAGAACGAGTTCACCGAGTTCTTCACCGAGGTGAGGGATTCGAGAAGAGGAGCTTTGGCGTCATGGTGAACAACTTCTACAAGCTCGAGCCAGCTTACGCTGAGCATTACAGCACATTCCTAGGAAAAAGATCCTGGTTCATTGGCCCACTCTTGCTGTGCAATAAGGAGATAGAGGACAAAGCACATAGGGGCAACCAAGCATCCATTGACCAACGTGACTGCCTGAAGTGGCTTGACTCGAAGCAACCCAACTTAGTGATCTACATATGCTTCGGAAGCATAGCAAATTTTAATGTTGCTCAGCTCCACGAGATCGCAGTTGGACTAGAAGCTTTAGGGCAACAATTCATCTGGGTGGTGAAGAAGGACCCGAGCATGGAGGAGGGCAAAGAAGAGTGGTTGCCTGATGGGTATGAATCAAGAATGCGAAACAAGGGCCTCATCATCAATGGCTGGGCTCCTCAGGTGCTGATCCTCGATCATGAGGCGATGGGGAGTTCGTGACGCATTGCGGGTGGAACTCAATCCTGGAGACGGTCACAGCCGGTGTGCCATTGGTGACGTGGCCAGTCGTGGGGAGCAATTCTACAATGAGAAGCTCGTGAACCAAGTGCTCAAGATCGGTATCAACATTGGAGTGAAGCAGTGGGTGAATTTGTTCGGCAACAGCGTGAAGAGAGAGAGAGAGTGGAGGAGGCAGTGAAGAGAGTCCTAGTAGGTGAGGAAGCAGCAGAAATGAGAAGGAGAACAAAAGCACTGGCAGAGATGGCGAGAGGGGCTGTGGAAGAAGGTGGGTCTTCTTGGTCTGATTTGGGTGCACTCCTTCAAGAGCTCAGACTGCAGAATTATTAGCTCGCCACAAGATCTGATTTAAGACCTGAAGCAATTAATCTTGAAGTTTTGCTTCCGGAGAATAAAACTGAGGCAATAGAAATCTTCCGTTCTCAATTTCAGGTCTTTGTCGTGGTTTAGCAGTAGGGAGAAATGCTGGATTTGCTGTTTCTTTTCATGGGATTTATTCTAGGAATGCTATGATCATTTCATTTTCATTTCTATGAGAGGCAGTAGGCAAAGATGCCCTGTCCTTTTTTCGAATTCTGTGTCCTTGAGACAAAAGTAGCGGAGAGATCTTTGCAACTTCATATTCCATAGAATTGTATTCGCACATTAACATAAAAATGAAAGGAAAGAGAGAGAAAACAGAGTAAAAAGGCAGGAAGGGATGAGAAACTCAACCTCATCAGCCGTCACATGTTAATGATAGATTTGGCTGTCGCACGACTGATCTTCTTTGATGTATATAGCTTGGCAGTTGGCAATAGTATTAAAGAAAAGACAGAAAGGTACTAATTCATTCGGTACTTGCAGTAATTTTCCTTGTAACCATAGTTGGGGTTCAAGGTATATTCGGCCCAAATCAAATCTGATGTAACTAGTGTATGCACCTAGAGGGGGGGGTGAATAGGTGTTTAGGAATTTTACACGCAACTAATATCAGATTATTGCAATCCACAAACAGAAAGTAAATAGAGAGAGTTAGAGAAGATTGCAAACACGATTATAGTGGTTCGGCTTTTAGACAAGCCTACATCCACTCTCCGGGCGACCAGCCAATCGGCTGTATTTCACTATATGATCAACGGTGATTACACACTTCCGAGTGTTTATACTTGGTGAAAATCTGTCTCACTAAGTCACTCTCTTTTGTAATACACTGAGATCACTCAAATACGCTCTATGAACAACAGTTGAAGAACGGAATCAGCTTTGGAATAATGTTCATCTAATCTTCCCTTCAGTCTTAACCTATCCTTAAATACTCTCCAAGCCACATTCGACCGTTGGCTCTTTCCGTGAGAGTTCCGTCTTTCCTTTCCTGGACAGACTTTATAAGGCAAGTCTTTTTGACCGTTGAGAGTAGATCGATCCCCTTAGATTCTGTTCGCCCATACAATCGAAATCCGGGCTTCCATAAGTGCTCTATTCTTCTTTGGAAGTTGTCCACTAATTGATCCTGTAAATTAGTTTAGCAGAATCAACATAAATAAGGTAAGTGAAATACTCTACCGTTGGTGATCTTATCTTGTAGATACACCTTAAGTCTGACAGACTTTAAGTTCTCGAGTCCGCTTAGAATTTCGAGTCAGCACGGTCGACTTTAATTCTCGCCCAGTACGGTCGACTTTAATTCTCGATCTGGAAGACTCTTCCGTCTCGAAGCGGCGACTCTAAGGCACCCCAAGCTTTATCTTCTCGCTTCAAGCGTAGACTTTAAAGCCTAAGTCTTCCTGAGTTCTTTGTCTTCAAGAGTTTAGTAAGAATCTCAATCATAAAATGTTTTGTAAACATCAAAACTAGGAGTTTCCTCAACAATCTCCCCCTTTTTGATGATGACAAAACATTTCATTCATATGGCTTTAAGTTCCTGCAAAATATGGTTAGATAGAGCCTACTTCCAAATATCCCGCACAACTTATAAGAATAGCTCATATCAACCCTGTATAGATAATACAGCAGCAACATAACCTCATTTCATTAGTGTAATAAGCATATAAGAAAATATTATCATGATAAAACCAGAAACCAACTATGTCATGCATCCAACTAAAAGCCATATTACTCTCCCCCTTTTTGTCAACCTCAAAAAGAATGAGTCGATTTCAAAATGTTTCTAAAAACGAAGATGTTTTTAAGAAGATTTCTTGTTTGGGGTCCGAACAAGGGTGAAATCCTCCATATCCGATGCGAGACTTCTCACTGTCAATACATTGATTAACCGTCTTCTCAAGATTTTCCAGTCTGTTTGTGAAGGAGGTTTCCATTTCAATCTGCCGATCCTTGATCTCAGTTAGAAGTGCCAAGATCTTCTGATAATCAGCATTCCCGATGAAGCTTCGGTATTTGAAATTCAATATTTTCAGACGGATGCTCCCCCGAATTGATGCTTCATTCTGTCCTTGTTGTCCTTCCTTTTCCCTTTCTTTATCTCCCTCGTCTTCTTCTTCTTCTTCGTTTCCTCTTCTTCTTGATCTTCTTCTTCGGATCTTCTTCGGATCTTCCTCTCGGATCTTCCGCCAATTCAGATACATCATTCTTCTCATGTTCTCGTGTGGAGAATGTTTTCTCGCGTTTGTTTCTCGCTTCGGTTCGACATTCTCTCGAGAAGTTTGACGCATATTTGCCGAATTGCGGAGATGCTTTCTTCTTCTTCTTCTTCATCTACCAAGAGAAGTTGTCTTCTCCTTTTAGAACTTGGCTCAGCAGAGCGGCTAACTCTTTACCTTTTCTCTTTCTGTCTCTCTCTAGCCAACTCCTTTTCCTTTCGTCTCCAAGTCTCTGCAACGTCTTTCAATCTCATCTTATTGATCATCTTCATGTCAATAGCCATTGTGGGAAGAGTTTTAGTGCTGAATTTACTGGGTATGTCTATTTTTAGATGCTCAAAAATCCTTGTCACTAAAGCTCCATAGGGTAGCTGCCCTTTCTCCTTCGACACCGTCCGATACATGTGTAGTAATATTGTGTGAGGCGGAGAACAAGACTCCCTTTTCAATAGCCCACATTAACTTGGCCTCAAATTTAGATACATCAGTTTTTGATGAGGCTTTTGGACGAATACAGCTGATAATAATCTTATGCAAAATAGTTCTTGCGAAGTTAGAAGAGGATAAGTGATAGTGGCCCTTACAGACTTTGTAAGAAACTTACAAACTGTTTCATAGGAGACGTCTATTGGCCTGAATGCTCCTCTTTCAACTTTTATAATGTCAGCCAGAATGTCTGTACTAACATCATAGAACCTGTCATTCACACCGAATTGCATTCGATCCGAGAGAGAAATGTTAAATTCGAGTAAAAATATGCTGTTAGTTCAGATAAACAGCAGCGAGAATCGGTGCAAAATTGGTCCATCTGCAATTTTTCAAGGCTTTCCCAGATTTACTTCAGCAAAGATCCAAATAATCAAAATCCACAATTCCGTGGTTCATGATTCCTCGATCCATCAGTCTGTTGAAGAAGGTTTTATGTTCTCTGGATCGAAATAATTTCCCAGTTGTATTTCGAACTACAGTAGCTATACCCATTCTAACTTCAAAATTTCTGTATATGTTCTCATCATCATCCTTCATACTATCCTTGCTTTTCCCTTTATCACTCACTTGTTCTCAGTGCGAGTGGCTGGTGAATCTCGTGGCTGTCTCTTGCTTGAATGAGCCTCGAGTTCATTCGCATATCCTTCCTTTCTCAAGAAGAACAATTTGACATCATCTCTAACATTTCTCTGGACTAATTTCTCATATCTCCTCAATATTACATGAGGGCTTTCGGTCGGTGTGGGTAGAGTTAGTCCGGGCGTACCTCTTCGTGAGTAATGTCGTTCTTCGATCGTGATATGATGGCTCTTGAAGATTCTTCAGATTATTTTGAGAGGAGGCTCTTGGAGAATGTTCTTGGGTATCTTCGGAGGTCCGTGTGAGATCGAAGTGCGTCATCGTCCTCTGTCGACTCTTCTTCCTCCTTGCCCAAAGAATCTGTTTGATCTCCTTCTTGGGGATGAAGATCTTGATCTGGATACGGAGGATCTCGAGGCCATGTTCGAAGAGATTTGGTTTTTGGAGAAGATTTAGAAAGAGTTTTTCTCTGTTAGGGTTTTTCAAAAGCGTTCAAGAGTTGAGAGACATCCCGACTTTATACGTTTTTATACCCCCTTATTAGAAGAACAAATGAACAGTCGCGATTCAACACAAATTAAAACGGCAGTTATTTTAAACTCAAAAATATTCAATAAGCACATGCCAAAAATATACAAATTAATCATGTAGATTAAAGAAACTTACCGAGGATTGACCACCAGATTGAATTAAGGAAATAACATACCTTCCCAAAATACTATAATTTCCTTTTTCAATAGTCTGTCCGCACGATTCTTTTTCTCGACTTTGTCCCGCTCTTATAGGATTTATAGAAAAGGGTTAATAATATTTAATCTCTCACATATAGAATCGAATGTACCTTTGTCCAGCGGCTTTGTGAAGATATCAGCTAATTGATTCTTAGAATCAATAAATTCCACATATAAATCTCCATTTTGCACATGGTCTCTAATAAAGTGATGTTTGATTTCAATGTGCTTTGCTCTGGAATGTAAAATTGGATTCTTGGTGAGGTTTATAGCACTTGTATTATCACATCTTATTTCAGTGCAAGTTCTTCCTTTCCATAATCCAATAGTTGCTGTTTCATCCATAAAATTCGTGAGCAAATGGCTTCCAAGAGCAACATATTCTCGCCTCTGCAGCTGATAGAGCCACCGTGTTCGCTTTTTGGAAGACCATGATACCAGCATTTGTCCAAGTAACGGCATGTTCCGGATGTACTCTTCCTGTCTACTTTACATCCTCGCTAAGTCGATCCGAGTAGCCAAGGAGAGTAAAGTCTGCTTTCTTTAGGGAACCACAGGACTGAGAGATGGATAAGTAGCTATGTACTTGATAATACGCTTTACTGCTGTAAGATGAGATTCTCTTGGATCTGCTTGAAAACGAGCACATACACATACACTGTATATAATGTCTGGTCTGGATGCGTAAGATAGAGAAGAGACCCAATCATACTTCTATAAGATTTCGATCGACTTTCTTTCCGCATTCATCCCGATCAAGTTTAATGGAAGTTGACATTGGAGTTTCGGTCTTCTTGCGCTTTTCCATCCCAAACTTCTTAATCAAATCTTTGGAATATTTCTCTTGATGAATGAATGTTCCTTGTTTTGATTGGATAATCTGAAGTCCTAGGAAGAAAGTAAGTTCTCCCATCATACTCATCTCGAATTCCTCCCGCATAGACTTTGAGAAATTCTTGCACAAACTTTCATTAGAAGAACCAAAGATAATATCATCTACATAAATTTGTACTAAAAGGATGTCCTTACCTGCTTTCTTGATAAATAAAGTTGTATCAACCATACCTTTCTTGAAGTTGTTGTCTAATAAAAACTTACTGAGTCGTTCATACCGTGCTCGAGGTGCTTGTTTCACCATACAGGGGCCTTTTTCATCCAAAACATGATCCGGCTTTCTTGTTTCCTCAAACCCAGGTGGTTGTTCCACATAGACTTCTTCCTTGATAAACCCATTTAGAAAGGCGCTCTTTACATCCATTTGAAATAGTTTGAAATTCTGATAACAAGCATAGGCAAGTAAAAGTCTGATTGCTTCTAATCTTGCCACTGGAGCATAGGTTTCATCATAATCTATTCCCTCGATTGGGAATAACCTTTTGCCACAAGTCTTGCCTTATTTCTGGTGACTTTTCCAAGTTCATTTACTTTGTTTCGAAGACCCATTTGGTACCGATAATTGTCCGTCCTTTTGGTTTAGGAACTAATTCCCATACATCATTTCTCTTGAACTGATGAAGCTCCTCTTGCATTGCTTCTATCCAGCTTTCATTTTCCAGAGCTTCATTAATACCTTTGGGTTCAATTTCAGAAATAAGTGCAACAATACCTGTATCTTTTTGTTCCTTGATCTGGTTTGAATCCCCTCGTTGATGTTTCCGATCACGAGCTCTTTGGGATGACTAGACTTATGCTTCCGGTTTACTGTTGAACTTCAGCATTATCGAATCTTCTGTGGATGCAGAAATATTAGGCTGAGTTGATTCTCCTTCATGAATTCCTTCTTTGACTATTTCCCGAGAAGATTCTCGCTATGTTGAAACATGATCTTTCTCGGTACAAAGATCTCGGTACGATTCTTCATGCACTATAACACTTTGTTTTGGAACTTCGCCTCCGAAACTTTACATTCATGGATTCTTCCACCGTCCGAGTGTTTTTGTCGAACACTCTATATGCTTTGCTAGAGTTTGAATAGCCCAGAAAAATACCTTCATCTGACCTTTCTTCAAACTTACTAGATTGACGATTAACATTTTTAAGAATATAGCAAGGACAACCAAAAACTCGAAAGTATGAAACAATAGGTTTTCTTTCTTTCAAAATCTCATAGGAGTTTTCTCAAGAATAGGTCTTAGAAAAATTCTATTAATAATATGACAAGAAGTAGAAACCGCTTCGCCTGTAACCGAGTTGCCACCTTGCTTTCTATAAGCAATGTTCGCCATTTCCTGCAGAGATCTATTCTTTCTCTCCACAACTCCATTTTGTTCTAGAGTGTAGGGAGATGAAAAGGTATGCTGTATACCATTTTTATCACAAAAGTCTGAAAAATCTTGATTCTCAAATTCTCTCCCATGATCTGTTTTGATACTTGAAATAGAGTAACCTTTTTCATTTTGAACCTTCTTCGCAAATGTTGAGAAAATGAGAATGTATCTCCTTTGTTTGCAAGAAAAAATACCCATGTAAATCGAGAGTAATCGTCTACAATCACAAGACAATATTTCTTACCTCCGATGCTATAAGTTCTGGTAGGTCCAAACAAATCCATGTGAAGAAGTCAGTAACACACGGTTAGTGGATATATGCTTTTTAGATTTAAAAGAACTTCTTACCTGTTTTCCCAAAGTGTGCACGCAGCAAAGTTCTGTTTTCTTGTAATTTAGTGAAGGTAAGCCACGAACAAGCCTTTTGTTGGCAAGCTTGGAAATTTGTTTCATGCCGACATGTCCAAGTTTGCGGTGCCACAAATCTGCTTCATCTTGGACTGATAAAAGACATTTTGTAGTGTCTACATTTATATCCGTAAGATAAATGTTCCCATGTCTTCGTCCGCAAAAGTCTCGTGAAGAGTCAATGCTTGTTCCGAACATAAGTTCTCTTTGAAGTTTATTTTGAAACCAGCATCACATAACCGGCCGATGCTCGAAGATTGTAGTTTAATCCTTTGACTAGAGAAACGTTGTTGATGATTAGGCTGCCAATCTTGACAGTTCCATCCTATAATGTTTCCTTTAGTATTTCCTCCAAAAGAAACTGTTCCTCCCTTAATTTTCTCAAATTCAATGAACATCTTTGAGTCTCCAATCATGTGTCTCGAGCATCCACCGTCCAAGTACCATTTCTTCTTTCTTTTGAAGCTTACCCGCAATGTTTACAAGAACTCATTTTTCTTTGGTACCCAAATTTTCTTGGGTCCATTATAGTTAGTAGTATAAGCCTTTTCTATCCAATTCTTTTGAACAGTCTCCGACTTTAGGACATTTGTTTTCAAAATGTTCTTTTTCTCCACAATTAGAACATTTAAGATTATTCTTACCAATGGGTTTAACAAAATTACTTTTGAAATGATTTTTGTAAACTTGTCGAGAAGGTCTCTGTCTAATTCTTTCCTTGACTTTGGGAAAATCAATCAAGGAATCATTTTCTTTATAAAAGCCAAGTCCTGACTTGTCATAATAAGGAATTTGAATAGAAAGAATATGCTGAAGGGTTTTTGATCCTTTTGAGAACTTTGTGGTAATATCTAAAAATTCCTTTTTGAGAACATCATTCTCTTTTTGCAAAGAATCTTGATTTTCCTTTGCTTTCAAAAGATTCTTTTGATAGATTCATTTTCATTTAAAAGAACCTCTCGATTTTCCTTCATTTCCAAAAATTCCTTTTTGAAATCATCCAAATTTTCTTTCAAAAAATCGTTCTGTTTAATCAACTTGTAATTTTCCTTTTTTAATGTGGAGATCCTTTTCAAAGTAGTTTTTAGATTAGAACAAAGCTCATTTATATAATCTGAAACTTCTAAAGGAATAACGAATGATTTACCTCGATTTCTCTCGTTCGAATTAGTCCGATTCGAATCGAATCAATGTGCCATAAGACAAATGTTTCCATATTCGTCTTCACTATCCTCAACTTCTGTATCGCTCCATGTTTCAGCCTTGAGAGCCTTCTTGTATTTTTCAAACTTTCCCTTGTTCTTTTTGAGTCTGGGACAATTCTGTTTAATGTGCCCCTTTTTCTTACACTCAAAACAAATTACCTCTTTTGCATAATCATCATCGTCATCAGACCTGCGTTGTCCAGACTGTCTGCTTTGTTTTCTGTTGTTGAATTTTCTGCCTTTTCTGTTTAGTTTCTTTACCTTTTTGATCAGCAGTGCTAGTTCCTCATCATCTAGCTCTTCTTCGAATCAGATCATCGAATCGCATTAGACTTAAGAGCGATAGACTTCTTACCTCGGATTCCACTTCCTCGTTCATTTGTTCTCGCCTCATAGGACTGCAGAGTGCCTACAAGCTCATCAACCGTTAGTGGTGAAATCCGCAGAGTTTCTCGATAGATGTCTTCACATTGTTCCATTCTTTTGACAATCCTCTTAGGAGTTTGTTGACTTTCATTGGTCCAGGGGACAGGCTGTCCTTGATATGCCAAACCGTTTACAATTTCGTAAAGCGACCGAACATATCTCCTATTGACTCTCCCCTGTTTCATCTTGAAGGACTCGTATTGACCAAGTAAAATATTTACTTTGGTCTCCTTGACACGATCGCTTCCTTCATATGTCACATGTAGTCTATCCCATACTTCCTTCGCCGTATCACAAGAAGATATACGATTATATTCATTAGGTGATAAAGCACAATATAGGGAGTAAATAGCCTTTGCATCAAGAGTTTGTCTCTTTGTAATCTCTTCGGAGAGAGAGTGGCCGATGATTCTGTTTCTTTCTCATCGGTGCTTTTTGAAGTCTTTCCTCGATGTTATCGTGGGCTCAATTCCCCTATCAACCACATCCCATTCCAAAGGGATCTTTCGACCTGAGAAAAGCTTTCATTTTATTCTTCCGTATATTGTAATCCTTGCCATCGAAGTAAGGTGGACGAGTGTTGCTCGCCCTTCAATTAAACCTGGTGCAAGAATACTAGCCATAGAGGATCTTTAACTCGAAGTAACAAACACTTCAAAACTTGAGCACGAGGCTCGATACCAATTGATGTAACTAGTGTATGCACCTGAGGGGGTGAATAGGTGTTTAGGAATTTTACACGCAACTAATATCGATTATTGCAATCCACAAACAAAAGTAAATAGAGAGAGTTAGAGAAGATTGCAAACACGATTATAGTGGTTCGGCTTTAGACAAGCCTACGTCCACTCTCCGGGCGACCAGCCAATCGGCTGTATTTCACTATATGATCAACGGTGATTACACACTTCCGAGTGTTTATACTTGGTGAAAATCTGTCTCACTAAGTCACTCTCTTTTGTAATACACCGAGATCACTCAAATACGCTCTATGAACAACAAAAAGAACGGAATCAGCTTTGGAATAATGTTCATCTAATCTTCCCTTCGTCTTAACCTATCCTTAAATACTCTCCAAGCCACATTCGACCGTTGGCTCTTTCCGTGAGAGTTCCGTCTTTCCTTTCCCGACAGACTTTATAAGGCAAGTCTTTTTGACCGTTGAGAGTAGATCGATCCCCTTAGATTCTCGTTCGCCCATACAATCAGAATCTGGGCTTCCATAAGTGCTCTATTCTTCTTTGGAAGTTGTCCACTAATTGATCCTGTAAATTAGTTTAGCAGAATCAACATAAATAAGGTAAGTGAAATACTCTACCGTTGGTGATCTTATCTTGTAGATACACCTTAAGTCCGACTTTAAGTTCTCGAGTCCCGCTTAGAATTTCGGCCTCAAGCACGGTCGACTTTAATTCTCGATGCAGTACGGTCGACTTTAATTCTCGGGCCGGAAGACTCTTCCGTCCGGCCGGCGAGACTCTAAGGCACCCCAAGCTTTATCTTCTGCTTCAAGCAGACTTTAAAGCCTAAGTCTTCCTGAGTTCTTTGTCTTCAAGAGTTTAGTAAGAATCTCAATCATAAAATGTTTTGTAAACATCAAAACTAGGAGTTTCCTCAACAAAATCATAGTTAGGTTCGTCATCGACTTAATGTCGATTTCAAATTCTTGACATCAAACTTTCACACATATAAGAAGCTTAACACATGTCCATACTCATGGATTAGGTACCTCCACTATCAAACGAGAACCAGACAGGACAAAAAACGGAAGGCCCCACTTTTAATCCTTTTCCATTGGGCCTTAGGGCTCTGAACTCGTATACCAGTATTGCTTCGGCCCCAAAGAGTATGGCGATTATTGCTTGGGCCTTATTACCATGACCCCTCGGATCGTTAGGCCTTGAGGATTCGTCTAGCAGATGATTCAGCAGGAAATTTCGGAAATTTCAGAGAGCATTGTCATCGCTGTTGTTTCTGATTCTTGGGCCATCGTTGATGCAGTTCTTAGCATGCTTGGGCTAGAGCAGAATATATTGGTGGACCCAACATACTTTTTTTATTTGTGCCGTGCGAATTCATAAGCATTGTCGAAGTTATCACCTATCCGAGTCATTCGAAGATCCATGTATAATCGGGTTTGAATTTTCACGAGAAGTTAATTTTGTTTTGTTTGCACCAAAAAATCATCATTAACTTTGAAATTTGAAGAGACGTGCAATAATGTTTGCACCATCCTATCCCTCCCTTTTGGCAGCTATTGTAATACTTTTTCTACAACTTCCTTCTATAAAGCACCCCGTCCCTTTAGTAATAGGAATGTGATCGTGTCTATCCGTCTCAAACAAAAGTACAGTCCAAATGCCAAAACTTGGCATAAGGGGATATTTAAGTGCCAAAAGTTATAAAAAGTATACTTAAGTGCCAACTCTGGCGAAAACTGCCGGAAATCCTTGTGACTTATTTTAATAATATAAATCGCTTACGTAGCTTGTCGGAAGCTAAGTCAACAAAAACTCAGCCAAAATGACGTCGTTTTTGTGTTGATGTGGCATTTAAGAAATATATTAATTAAATAATATTAAATAACTTAATAATATATTATTATAAAATCAATTAATTTATATAAAAAAAAAGGTGGAAGGGGAGGATCGAGCGAGGGTTGTGTAGCCCTCGTTGCCATTGCCTTCACTGAGAAGGGTTGGTGACGATAGGTGAGGGTCGGCTAGGGTCACTGAGCCTTGGCCAGTGGCCAACGACCTCGGCTGACTTGCGACGAGGGCCTGCGAGCCCTCGCCGCAGGTTGGCCTAGCGAGGGTCACTGGCCCTCGTCCATCCGGCGGCCCTCGGTTCGGTTGGGCGAGGGCTGGTGACCCTTGTCGAATTTGGGGGAGGGCCACGACCCTCACCCCAGATTTGGGGGAGGGCGGCCCTCGTTGCAGGTTGGCTAGGGTCGCCGGCCACTAGCTAGGGCCTAGCGACCCTGATCAACCCTCGCCCCACTGTCGCCGACCCTTCTCGTTAATGGTGGGGTGGCGACGGCGGCAGCAGGGAGGGCTGCACAGCCCTTGCCCGAACTCTCTCCTTCTCCCCCTTTTTTTTAAATAAAATTGATTTAAATTTTTTTTTTCTAGTATGACTTACACAATTTTTTTTCTTAAAATTGCCACGTGGATATTTTATTTTGAAAAAAAAAATGCTCCACCAACAAATAAAATCGCCAAAAATGACACGTGACAGTTTGGCCAGATTTTTTCGTTGTTGGTACTTAACCGATTCTTTTTGCTCCGATTTTGGCACTTAAGTGTCCCTCTATGCCAAGTTTTGACACTCCAGGGGTCCGCATGTCAAGAAATTCGAGTAGAATCTTCATTGAGCCATTAACCAACATAGTACCTTATTTAATAAAATAACTTAAAAATAGAATACCATAATAAGTAAAAGGAGTATTATATTATCATGTCAAAGAAAGAACCATTAATAAAGTAATAATCTCATACGATTTTAGAACTTACTTAGGATTTAATGCATGTTCTAAACAATGAAGTTGAGTGTTGTTCCTTGTCCAATGATCCACAAGAATTGTATGAACCACCTCATAAAATATGGATTTCTCAACTAGCCTTTTCACTTTATGTGCATAAATAGTTTTCTTCACTTTTTCAATCATTTAAGCCCACATATCATAAACTAAGTGAAGACAAGGCTTGTCGGTTTCACAAATTCTAAGCATGTTATAAAAATGAGCATGAAGGAAAGTATATAATCAATTGAATCCCATCAAAAATCATCCAACACCTTCAACCGATTTTATAAATATTGGCTCTCCATCCGACACCATAATAAAATTAATAAGCGGTCTCCTTTGTGAGTCACTTCATCTATCACTCACAATACTTACACCCTTCTCCCTCCACATGCTTCTAATAGGTGCATATAACTTATAAATATTTGCTTTCTTTTTTTGCATCAAAATGATCTTTAACAAACTATATTTCGATGGTATATACCTCACAATATTATGGTTAGTGGCATAAGTAAAAGAGGATTGAAAGTAAAGGTTCCTTGCTAGGTCAAACGGTAAGCTTGCTGAATAGAACATCCTAGCTATCTCATAATTTAAACGTTCTCGTTGAGTTATGTGGAATGCATTCTCAAGTGATCTTCCACTCCCACTTTCAATCTTCCTTTTTTTGGAGTCAATTGATGAATCCATTCCACCATTACCGCATTTAATTGAAAAACTAGAAAGTGGCAAAGGTACATTTCTAGGCCTCACTAATCTAGCATTGACCTCTTTCTCTAATATTTTCATCTCCAAGAGATCATTTTTTCTACTTTTGTGCATTTTCCAATTCCTTTTCTACTTAACATCAACAAATGGCCCTTATTCTTGTGTATGAACTCTCAAAATCTTTTTGACAAAAATTGCATTTTCAAGATAAGTTTCTCTCTGATCACTATGATTAATGAACTTAGTAACATAACTCCATAATGGTTGTTTTACAACTTCATTGCTAGATGCCGGTGGTTGTGTACTCGAAATGCTACTAGCTATGCTTGAACTTAAAGACATTCTACAAAAAAAATAGTTACAAGAACTATAAACTTATAAATACTACAAGTAAATGTGATGGTAAAAAATAAAAAAATTAACATATACAATAATAAGCACATCCATAGAAACAAATTATCAATAGAAAATTAACGACCCAATAACATGTTAACACATCGAACATTAACAATTGTAACAGGAAAATCGAAGAAGAAGAAGACAGAGAATGATAATAGTTACTTACAACAATTATCAGCAGGATCAAAGGCAATATATCAAAAATAAATCAACTCATGCAACTGCCATTGCCTCAAAATACAAACAGAAAACTTTTGTCTTTTATTATACATGCCTACTATGGTATTTCCTTTTGCTAGAGCTCTCAAATTGTAGTAAAAAGATACAGAACTAGCATCAAGAAGGTAATGAACAAGAAGCCACCAAAAAGGAAAAATCACCTGAACAATTGCTCCCTAGGCAACAACTTCATCGGGATTAACTGTAACATTGGGATCCTTCCCAGTCATCTTTTTCACAAGCTCTTGAATAGCTGGAATACGTACTGAACCCCCAACAAGGATAACCTCATCTAAATCTTTAAAGGAGAGTTTTGCATCCCTCAAAGAGTTTTGCTCTCAAATTAGTTGTTGTAAGCCCGTAATAGAGGGCTTAAAGCAACTAATCCTTGACCATAATCGTCAAGTAACAAATACCACCAAACTAATCTACTTCCATCCATAGACGCAAAAAGTCCCATAATAATCATAGTGAAGGATGAATCAAACGAGCTCTAGGTTTCACAAAACAAACCCCGAATTGAATTGCAAAAAGACCCAACATGTCGAATCGAAAAAGAAAGCAGAATAACGCAATAAGCTAACATGAGTTGAGCAAAACGAGACAAATCGCGAGATGAAGAGAAGTAATGTTTGCGAGAGAGAGGTAGAGATAGGGTTGTGGCAATGCGTGCAAGAGGCATAGGCGAGGTCAAGGTGATGTGTGCGAGCGGTGGATGCGGGGTCGAGGTGAGTTAGAGGGGGCGGAGGTGGCTAGTGGGGTGAGGGCGGCAAACTGACACTAGTGAGAGGAAGAACTCTCCTGAGAGGAGGGTGGTTCAATCATCACACATAGAAGGTTAGGAAGTGAGAGAAGAGTGAGAAGAAATTTTACTTCTTTCCCCTTTTTTATTTTTTATTTTTTTATATATTTAATTTTGACCCATCATCTATTGACAATTTTTAAAATTGACCTCATGTGTGTCAGAATTTCAAACTTGCGTGTTAGGCGAGTAGGCCATGTGTCAGGTCAAAGTGTTGGGCACGACATGAAGGCTCCCGGAGGTGTTAGTGCTTCATAGGTTGCCAATTGTTATGTTGTTTGGTTGTAGATGTAAGTATGCTTTCGCATGCTCATAGTAATAAAAAGGCTCCCGAAGGTGTGAGTGCTTCATAGGTTGCCAACTATTATGTTGTTTGGTTGTAGATGTGAGTATGCTTTTGCATGCTCATAGTAATAAAAAGAGAAAGAAACAGGATGGCGATGTGCTTGGGACGTTATAACGATAACCCTCAATGGTCGCAACCCCGGTTAGGGGTTGGATCATTACAGAACTGAAGTTTGGCTAAGCCAAAAATACTTTAATTCATGATGCTTGGGAAGTACTCGCATATCTCGTTTGTCCAATCAGGATAGTTACATTCGAAGTTGTGAAAGTCAAGCCTCAAAGTTTGAATTTCAAGTTGTTGAGCTATGGTGGATTGTGGCACTGTGGAGCCATGGGTTTGACAAGGGTCGTTTTAGGGCAACTGTTTTATTGGAACAAGATTTTGGGGTTTTACGAGCAATTTTTGAAAAGGGTAAGTGATGTTTAAAGCATTATTGTTGTTGCCTAATTTCGGATCGAGTATTTACTATCCTATTTATTATTTGAAATGGTTTCAAAGGTGCTTATGAAATGAGTTGCCAAAGAAATTTTGGTGGATGAGTTGTGCTGGGCTGTGGAAAGATTATGTATTATGGTTTATGAAATGTGATGTGATTTGGTATGCAAAACTGATTTATTCAGAATTGGTTTTGTGGAAGGTTATGTTTTGGTTTTTGAAACCAATTGTGATATGGACTAGTAAAGGATCAAGTGTTACACGATAATGTAAATTTGTGGAGCCACCTCTAGAGCTTGGTAGTTGAGGAATAAGTGCTATACGATAACGTAATTTCGTGGGAGTCACCTTTAGAGCCATATCCTATGGAAATGTGTTGGTCAAGGACTAAGTGTTACATAATGACGTAACTTTGTGGAGGCCATCTGTAGGGCATTGTAGTCGAGGACTAAGTACTACATGATAATGTAATTTTGTGAAAGCCACATTTAGAGCCTTATATTATGAATTTGTATTGGTCAAGGATTAAGTGCTATATGATAATGTAATTTCATGAGAGCCACCTGTAGAGCCTTATACTATGAATTTGTATTAGTCAAGGATTAAGTGCTATATGATAATGTAATTTCGTGAGAGCCACTTCTAGAGCCTTATACTATAAATGTGTTGGCCAAGGGTTAAGTGCTATACAGTGATGCGATCTTGTGAGAGCCACCTCTAGAGTCTTGAAAGTTTCAAAATTATTATGGATTATATATAGTGTGAATTACAAAATGGCATTGTTGTAGCATAAAAAGTCGGATTAAGCACTTACTACTCCTTGATTATTTATGAATGTTTAGAAAGCGTGTTATGCAAAGTATTGTGAAGTAATATACACACACATTCATTGTGATCAGATTGTGGAATTATATATTATTTGAGAATGGTTGAGAAATGAATGATGGCTATGTTGCGAAAAGTTATTTGATTGTTTATGAAATTGATTTCTAATATTGGAGGATGGTTATTTATGTTCATATGATTGTGAACCCGTTGAGGGGTTTGTGGGTATGTAAACCAATTTAAGATATCCTTCTGGTCTTAGTCACAAACTTTGTAGGTAGAGATCTTGCCAAGAAAGAATCTTGATTACCTTGTTACTAGGCATTGTGTCATGACCATGATTTGATAATGAGCAAAAGATTGGTTAATGGACGGACTGTGGACGTGTGTTTTGATATGAGATAGACTTATAAAATAGACCATTGACGTGTGATTTTGATGAGATTGATTAATGGACTTGAGTTTTGATGCTTGAATTGTGAGGATGATTTAAAAGAGAGTTTTTTTATTTGTATAAAGCCTTGTTGATAAAAAACAACTCATGTGTGATTTGATATATATTACCCACTGAGCTGTGGTTGCTCACCCCTCTTTTTCCTATCTTTTCAAGTTTCTCTATTTATAGCAATACTCTAAGAGCACTTTCAACGGAGATTTTAGGAGTTGGATTTTAGTGGTTTGAGACTGCATTCTTCGGGTGAAAGGGTTGCTGTGTCATTACACCTATCCCCATAAGATTCGGGGTGTGACATACTTGGGTGTTGCTTTATCTTATGAGATCGGCAAATTTTTGCTTTCACAAAGCTTGCAAAAAGGATTCAAAATGAAGTAAGAGTCTTGATTTCTTATATAAGAACTGATCATGGCAAAGAACTTGAAAATCATGATTTTGCATGACATTGAGCATAACTATTTAGATCTTTATACATAAAAAATGGTGAAAGGAATAACCAGACCCTGCAGGAGATGACTTGAGTTGTATTGCTTGAAAGCAACATTGCAAAGCATTCTTGGGCAGAAGTTGTGTGTCTTGCATGTTGCATTTGCAATTGTGTGCATGTGCGACGTTTTCTCCAAAATACTGCCTATGAGAATTATAAAGTAAGAAAATCAAGGCATAAGTATAGCGGGAGTGCCAAACCTTGGCACGGAGGGACACTTAAGTGCCAAAACTTACAAACGGTATACTTAAGTGCCACTTTTCAAAAAAAAAATGGATCACTTTAATGCCAAGTCGTCGAAACCCTACCGGAAATCCTACGTGGCAATTTTTTATTAATTTTTTTGCCTGCGTGGCTGGCCAAAAATTGAATCGATGAAAAATCAGAGCAAAATGATGTCGTTTAGCGCTGATATGGATTTTAAAAATTATTAATTAAATAATATTAAATAAATAAAAAATATTATTATAAAATTGATTGCAACCCTCGCCAATTCCCCCTTCCCCTCCTTTTTTTTAAATCGATTTTAAAATTTTTGTTAATCTGACGTGGCAATTTTTTTTATTAAAATTGCCACGTGTATTTTTTATTTTGAAAAAAAATGCTCCGTCAGCAAATAAACTCGCCAGAAAATAGACATGTGGCAGTTTGGCCAGATTTTCTCACCGTTGGCACTTAAGTGATCCCTTTTGCTCCGATTTTGACACTTAAGTGTACCATTTGTAAGTTTTGGTACTTAAGTGTCCCTCCATGCCAAGTTGTAGCACTCCTGGGGTCCATACGTCGAAAACCGAGCATCTTGTCTTTTCATCTCTTCGGATGAAAATGTTGATCAAGTTATTCGGTTTTATTATAGATCGAATGAGGCTATAATCCTTGGGTAATCTCTGTCTAATGAAGCTATAAAGCATACAACACGAATATTGAGACAATGCAAGAATCCATTTGTGTCAAGGCGATGAAGAAATCGAAGATATGGCAACGAAGAAGATGCATATGTGGAAGATAAACTCTACATAAGCCACTAACCATTACGGGTGCGTTTAGTAACATTTCTACTTTTAGGAACAATTTCTTTTGAGAAATACTTCTTTTCTATTTCTACTTCTTAAAACAATTTTTGAGTAAAACAAGGCTTTTGGTAACTACAAAAAATATTTTCTCAATAGAAAAAGAATAGGAATGCGTTTGGTATCGACAAATTTTATTTATTTATTTTCTTCTCGATGGTGGAGGCAACCAGTAGCCCTATGACCAGCGGTCAACAACTGGTCACCGAACATTGATCGCCAAATGCTGGGCCGCCAGTCATCGATTCACCATTTGCTAGTCGCCGGTCTCCGCGGTTAACAACCGATGGGCAAAGGTTGATAAGCGGTGGTCGGTGAACGGCGGTTGATCATGATTAATGACCCAATAACTAATTTCTATAAATTGTTCCTAGGAACAAAAAGCTACTTTTTTTTACTTTTAATTTCTACTCCAAATCTATTCTTGAGAACAACTTTTTATTTCAGAGAATAGAAAAGTTAATTGGCATTAGCAAATGGATTTTTATTTTTATTTTTATTTTAGGGAATAAAAAAACCAAAAAAATAGAGAAACATGCACGTTATCAAACAGTGCCTAGATGGACATCACAAGCAACTGGGATTCTTGAAAAGCATAGCAAGATCATAAATTCAAGAGGATTTTTCAACCCTTTTGTTTTGCTACATGATTAAGCCGGTGATTATAGGGATCAAAATGGAAATGACCTTGGCCCTCAAAATTCAATTATATCTATTAGCTTGAGCTAAAGGAGATGTTTCATATCTAGCCGTGTCAATAAAGACAAATGGAGACTATTCAAGTGGCATGCCTGCTGACAATGATAAGGAGTTGAACGAAGGCTCATCAACAACGCGACACTAGGAGTTTATAACATTTGTCGGGCTAGTCGGTAGATGTTCTGGGGTGAATTAAGATGTTGTCGGGTAGGAAAAGGAGGATCCAACCGAGAATGGACAAATACAAAAACCTAACGAGCAAGATTTTTAATTTTATCAATGTCCTTCAGTTCCTCACAATTGAAGGTGGCTAGCAAGTATCAACTAGAGATGGTGAATAAGTGATACTACAAGACTTTGACTAATTAAAGCGGAATAGAATAGTCAAGATTAAACTATAGCAATAAACAATAAAAGATTAGGGTTGAGAGAAAATTGCAACGTTTATAGAGGTGTGGCTTGGAGAAGTTTATGTCCACTCTTCATATTGACATCTTACTAGCTATATTTTATATGATCAATAAGAGATTATACATTTGAGTACAAACACTTAGTGATAGATAGCACTATTAGCTTGTGGAAGAAAAATGTATGATCGAAGATCACTCAAACTTTGAAATTTCAAATTTTGGGCTTCACCTCTTACTTGCTCCTTGGCGCCTTGGTCTTTTTATATACTCATCCACTTTCAAACTAGCCGCTAAACAGTCTGTAAAGGATTGTCTTCCAATTTACCAATTAGACAAATCTATAGTAAGAAGATTGTGTGACTGTTGAGTGATAGAAACTAAATCCCCGATTGATTCTGGTTGCCCAGACAACGGGGCACGGACCTCTGGAGTGCCAAAAGTTGGCACAAAGGGACACTTAAGTGCCAAAAGTTACAAAAGGTACACTTAAGTGCCAAAATCAGAGCAAAATGGATCACTTAAGTGCCAACGGCGAAAAATTCCGGCCAAATTGCCACGTGTCAATTTTCCGGCGACTTCATTTGCTGACGGAGCATTTTTTTTCAAAATAAAAAATCCACATGACCTTTTTTTCAAAATAAAAAATCCACGTGGCAATTTTAAAAAAAATTATCCACGTCAGATTTTTTTAAAATTAAAATCGATTTTATTAAAAAAAAAAAAAGAAGAGGGAGGAGGGGATCGGCGAGGGCTGTGCAGCCCTCGCCACCGCTACCGTCACCGCCCCACCTCGCCGGGAAGGGCCGGTGACGGTGGGCGAGGGTCGACCGGGGTCGCCGGGCCCCGGCCACTGGCCGGCGACCCCGGCCGACCCTCGCCCACCGTCGTCGGCCTTCCTAGCGAGGTGGGGCGGCGACGAGGGCTGCCCTCGCCGATCCCCTCCTCCCCCTTCTTCTTTTTTTTTTTTTAATAAAATCGATTTTATAATAATTTATTTTTAATTATGTAATATTATTTAATTAATAATTTTTAAATCCACGTCAGCCAAAACGACGTCGTTTTGGCTGATTTTTGGCCAATTTAGTTTCCGGCGAGCCACATAGGCAAGAAAATTAATAAAAAATTGCTACGTAGGATTTCCGGCAGGATTCCGGCGACTTGGCACTTAAGTGATCTATTTTTTTTAAAAAGTGACACTTAAGTGTACCTTTTGTAACTTTTGGCACTTAAGTGTCCCTCTGTGCCAACTTTTGGCACTCCCACTGTACTTATCCCCCCCAGACAACCAAAGTCTTTGTTTCCATAAATAGAGCTTCTTCATTTAGAAAAAACTTGTCTTTACAATTGATTTGTCAATTAGTTAGATTGAATCAGCCTTCTATCTTGGCGTAAAATCCAAACCAGATCACTAGATATTATACGTCTTGGACCGAACTTGCTTTAGACTTGTCACCTTCTAGTTCTGTGCTTCGTTCTAAACTAGTTAGTTCTACTATTTCCTTGTTCTGGACTAGCTACATTCTGAACTTTGTCAAGATGGGATGAGAGCAATTCTCTCAGTCTTCATCTTCAGAATAAAGTCTTTGAGTTAAAGTTTGAGTATGTTTAGCTTGAGGTAGACTTTATGAATTGTTCTTGAATTTGATCTGGAATGAAATGTTCCATTTCCTTGAGTATATCCCTAAATCAACATTTTTCAAGACAATTATTATACTTAAAAATGTCTATTGGATAGTTTTGTCAACTTCAAAATCTAATAGGAATTTTCTCAATGGTAATATCAATTTTAGTCGTTTCCAAAAGTTTATTTAGACTCATCTTAGCTGTTCATTTCCTTTAGCTAATCAAGCATTTGCTCTTGTTCCTTGGAAAACATTCGTGTTATTGTCAATAAGTTCATTTCATCGGTATTAGAACCCAATCATCAAGTTCTTTTACTTTCTTTGTGCGAAAACGTCCATCGTTATCGAAGCACAAGGATCGCAACCATGGGCGAAAAATCATTGATCACTCAAGGAACTATACTTTTCTTTATCAAGTCAACTATTACCGAGCAAAACGATTTACTGTTGACTTAAAAATCGAGGATGACATTGAGCTACAAGCACAAAAAGGGGTACCGAATATTGCATACCCCATGCGCATGTATTGAAGTCTTACATATTTACAAGGGATAAGTATATTAAAAGTTCTAAAACTTATCAATGAAGTACAATTTAATTTTAAAAATTTCAAAAATACAATCAAGTTCAAAAACTTATTATGAAAATGTAATTGAGTTTTAAAATTTTCAAAAAGTGCAATTAAGTCTTAAAACTTGTCAAATTGGTTAAATCAAGTCATTTTATTGATAGCATTTTTTGAAAGCTTGAAGACTCGATTGCATCTTCGTGACGAATTTTAAAATTTAATTATATTTTTAGAGAGTTTTAGGACTTAATTGTACTTTCTTGAAAGTTTTAGAACTTCCAGTAAACTTTTCCCTATTCACAAACTTGTACTACTTATTTCAGAGTTGGAAACACAGGCATCATGGCCACGGTTGTTGTATGTTTGAATTTTGCGGGTGTGAAGGGTACGAAATGGTCCACACGGACTAAATAAGGAGAGATTTTGATCCTTTGGAGGGCATCATTTATGCCCCTACTCCTATAAAGGCAGGCTGCCCCATTGATCGCGGCTCCACCACTGGACTTTTTGTCTTCTTTGGGACTCTTTTTTCTTGGAAAAGCAAAAAGCAAGACACTGTAACCAAATCCAGTGCAGAGGCAGAATACTGAGCTATGTCTGCAGCCACTAGTGAAGTGGTTTGGTTACGCAGGCTTCTATCTGATCTTGGGGATTCATCTCACCGCTGCAAGGCCTCTTCGTTGTGACAATAATGGCCCTATTCAGATTGCAACCAACCCTGTATTTAATGAGCATACCAATAATAAACCACGTGGCCTTACTCATTTAGGGCACTTCACTTGCGAGAAGTGCTTGGATTAAAAGACAGCCCTTTATTTCATCCGACTTTCAGATTGCAGATTTGTTCACCAAGTCTCACACTCGTGCTCGGCATGAATTCTTTTTGGGCAAACTCGAACAAATGAGAGGTCAAGAAGCTCGAGGATCAGGCAACTTAGACAAAAAAAGGAGGCCATCTATGCTATGATATCCAGCATCAAGGCTGAAATCCCTAGGCTGAGAGTAACCGAGCAGTTGCCCACTTCTACCTGACAGTAGAACCTTGTCTTAAGGCGAAAATAAAAGAAGTTCGCGAGAGTTTTGAAAAGAGGGTCTGTTCCCTTAACCCTTTTTTGGCTTTTTGGGAACGTCATACGTGGGAAGCACATCGGCTACCTTATCGCAAGGGTTTCGATGAAAAAAAGCATCCCCACTAAATCAAGAGTTTAGGTGCCCGAACATCTAAGAAGATTGAATCAGGAATAAGTGGGTGATCTCTTGAAGAAGGGCCTAATTAGGCCAGGTAAGAGTCCATGGTCCATCGCTGCAAAATACATCAATAACAGAAATGAGCAAGAAAGGGGAAATTGATTTCTCGTGACAGCCAAACCACGGGCAAAGTAAACGGCGCGTGAATGGCCTCACCATAAGTCTTTATTTCGAAGTCACGCTTAGACCCCACTTTTTAGACAAAAGTTTACGTTTTTATCTATATATCTTGGTCCCATCAGAATTTCATAATTTATTTACGCTCTAAAGTTTGACGAAGTGTTATTAGGATTTTCCGTTTTTATGACGATCGTGCTTCTAAATGTGAAATATAAGGCATGTGGAGAGTGATTATTTACAAATTTGAGAAGTAATGTTGGATATAGATAGAATTTACGATTAGGTTCATCTCTATTTTTTATAACCTTGGCTATCCATTGAAAATCCTCAAATTGTGAGAGATTCCTTAAAAAAAATAAAATTCAAGAGCTATTGTACTATTTAAAGATTATGGGATAAGTGTATTAGAATTCCTAAAACCTGTTATAAAAGTTCAATTGAGTCCTCAGGGTTTTAGGACTTCATTATACTTTTTGAAAGTTTTAGAACTCAATTATATTTTTATGACAAATTTGAGAACTTAATTGCAATCGTTGAAAGTTTTAGGACTAAATTTGTGACAAGTTTTGAAAATTTCAATATACTTATCTCAAGGATTATTAAGTTGGTCATATTTGTCCCATCTTTATAACCAAGAACCAGTGGCAGAAAAATTTGTTGGACTTTGGGTTGAGTTGGGTTTGCTGTCGACAAGTCGACCCAAACTTGGTTCATGTAATTCAAATGGTTCCCTGTAGGGAATAGCTATCAGAGGCAAAAACTTCATTAAGGTTCCTATTGTTTCATGAAAGATGAATGATTTAAATTTTTTCTTAAAAAATATGATTTCGATCTTATAAAAGAATGAACAAATGAAAAATATTTTCATACCTCACAAAAATATTGAGATATAAATTAGCGATAATAAGAATGTCTCTCATTGAATAAGTGATCATTCATTCTTTGCGAAACACGTGGAACTTAAAAGTAGGGGTGAGCATGGTTCTAGGATAGAACCTGGAACTTGAGAACCACACTAGTAGGAACTTGTAAATTACAGGTTCCAAGGTATACAAGGTAGGTTCTAGGTTCTAAAATTTGAGGAACCTATTTTGATGAGTAAATTCTAGGTTTTAGGTTGGTAGAACCTGAAACCTATATAACTTGGAACCTAAAATCTAGAACTTATAATAAGTTTTTATGTTTATCTTAGTTTGTCTCCATGCGATCTTGAGATATTATATGACGTTTGATGATGAGTGTATAATTAAGAGCCACTAATTTGAGCTTTCATTTTATGATTGGAAATTTTATTTTCATAAATCATGAGACCGATTAAAGCTGTAATTGATTCTTTGATGCAGTTATGTTTGAGTAATTGCTTCTTTCGAAATTATGATTTTATATAATACAAAAAGCAATCGATGCATCAAAAACCGTAAAATTTCCTTAAAACTATTCGATAAGTGCATATGGACACTCACTTTTGGGTAATCGATAATAAAATCTTTGTTCATTTTTATTATTGCATTTATTTTCATTGTGCTTAACTAAAGATTAAAAGAAAAATAAAAATAAAGAACCTGTTAGAACCTAGAAACGACCCTAGAACTTGTAACAAGGTAGGTTCCAGGTTTCGATGGAACGTTCGAGATACCAAAAAATGTCAAACTTGTAGCTGACGGTAGGTTCTAGGCGGAACTTGTAAAGAACTCATAACTGCTCGCTCCTTTTTCAAAGCAGTACATGATCTGGATATTTTCGTGTTCAACAAGAATGAACGAGAAGAAAGTTTTGCTTCCTCTCCGTGCATAGATACAAGAGGGCTGATAGTGTGAAATAAGACAAAACATCAACGACAAAAATGCATTCTATTCTCGCGATTGCGTCTTCGACCAACAACACAAGCAGCGCATTGGTGAAACAAAAAAATCGATCACGGCATGCAATGAAAGGCTCAGTTTTGCTAGCTATGAAACCCGACATGAACTGAGGGGGCCTCGGCGCATTGGGTTGTCTGGGAATAGAACTAGTTACAAGAGATCACATGATATGCTTTAATTACTCAAACTATTAGGATAAGAAACTTACAAAGATAGAGAGAATCGATCCAACTTCTTTGTACGACTCTCTTGCTTCTCTAAGTCATTTATGACAGGTGGTTCTTTCTATGACTCTTATGCCTCAAAGTCTTTTAAGACAAGCCGCAAAAAGCAGCTATGCATTAAATCAAATCGGTTATAAATGCGGGACAGACTAAGTTTCAGTTGAGAAGTCTCGATTGATTTTAAAGAGGCTGTCGGAGCAAACGAACGAAAAGAGAGGCTACGATCATCGATCACTGACGGATGAGGCGGACTGGGAGGCCTTTCTGCGGGGCGGGCATCATGTCCCCCACGATCTTCTCCTTCGGATCCACCAGCTCCCACTTGAACCTCTTGACCACGTTGTGGACGAACGATAGGATCGCCAGGCGGGCGTACTCCTTGCCTGTACGGGGAAAAAGTCGGAAACTACAAAGTCAATCGCTTTCCAAGAATCTTGCGACGTTTGCGGCTGCGTCATAGGCGAACGAGATCTTGATCTCGAGATTTTGATAAGTGCGAACGGACTAACTACAGAATGCTTTCCTCGTTCTTTACCTGGGCACAATCTCGGCCCGCCCCCGAAGGGAACGAACGTGAACGGGGGGAAGGTGTTGCCCTCGTCGTATCTCGACGGGTCAAACTTCTCCGGCTGCGGGAAGTACTGCGGGTTCTTGTTTGTCGTGCTGACAGTCCAATAGACCTAACGAAGATGATCCAAAGTGATGAATCACAATCTTTTAGGATGTACATGCATAAAGAGTTAGGTATATAGACAGATGTTGCCCTTTGGACCGGCTCGATCACGGGTCGATTTAATCCGCCTCTTGGATTGTAACACGGGAGGAAAATAACTTTCTCGAGTCACCCGGGCGGTCCTGAAGAGGTTTTTGCAAATCGGAAATCAAATTTTCACGTACCTTCCATCCCTTCGGAATGGTGTAACCGGCATAGGTGAAATCGGTGTGGACCTCTCTGAAGGTCCCTTGGAGAGGCGGGGTGAGCCTCATGACTTCATTCAGCACGTTCCATGAATACTTCATCTTGTTGATGTCATTCCACTCCAGCAACTCCCCGGGTTTCTTCGACGCCGCAACCTCCAATTGCTCTATATTTCGAACGAGGACAGAAAATAAAGGAAAAAAAAAAGAAGAAGAGAAGAAGCGCCATGACATATATATAATACTTCGAATTTTAGGAGAATTTCTTTTTGGCTCGAACTATATATAAATAGAAATATTTGAGGTCAAAAAGGGGGGAAAAAGGAAATTTTCTATTGTATAAAGTCTATGAAGTCCAAAGCAAAAACGTACCTTTATTTTGCAAAGTCTATGCAGAATTCAAGCTATACATCGAACTAGATGCATGAATTCGAAGTTTATTTTTGGAAAAAGGAAGGGAAATAAAAGAAAAAAAGAAAGGGAGTGATGGGTTCAAGTACTTACCATCCAGTACCTTCTTGTAAATATCAGGCCTCTCACCGACGTACTTCATGAAGAAGGTCATGGCAGTGGCCACGGTGCTGTAACCGGCGGTCAGGAACCCCATGATCTTGTCGGTGATCTCGGCCTCCGGCATGTGCTTCCCGGAGGAATCGCTGGCCACGATCATGTGCGACAGTATGTCCTGCATCGGTGCGCCGCTCGAGATGGCAGCCTTCTTGTCGTTGATCACCGCCCTCAGCTCCTTCCGGATCGCTGCAGCAGCCTGGTTGGCCCTGTAGAAGATGGTGCCCGGGATGTTGAGGGTGATCGAGTGCAGGCCTAGCGTGATGTCGTC
This sequence comes from Angophora floribunda, assembly GCA_014182895.1. NCBI lineage: Eukaryota > Viridiplantae > Streptophyta > Magnoliopsida > Myrtales > Myrtaceae > Angophora > Angophora floribunda. The sequence goes on from CM024708.1 coordinate 13,208,981, forward strand.
GAAGTAATCCACGAGCCGCGCGATCCGCTCCGGCTCTTCGGTGCCGATGAAGAGCCGGCACGCGAGGGTGAGCGTCAGCGACTTGGCCAGAGGGTAGACCTTGACTTCCCTCTTGCCTTCCCACTCGCTCCGCATCTGTTGCTGCGTGATGGCGTCCATCTTCCCCAGGTACCTCACCAGAGCTTCCGGCTTGAGAAACCCGGGCGAGCGGAGGACCTTCTCCTCCTCGTTTTTACCGGCCGGCGGCGGGGGCAGGGCGGCGGTCGCCTTATCCTTGTAGGACCGGAAGAGTATCTGCGTGGAGTGGGGCCGGTAGGAGGTGAAGTACCTCTGCTCGTTGGAGAAGAGGAACTTGTGCCCGTTGGGGCCGCAGATGACCGCAGTGTCCTCGCCGAGGATCCGGGTCTTGAAAATGTCGGAGGAGTACTTCGCCATCCGGTCGAACACGAACTTGTCCGGCTTGCCGAACAGGAACTCGACGGTCTCACCCATGACCGGCCAACCGAAGCTGCCCGGCGGGAGGTTTTTGCTGTCGCGTCCGCCACGTCTCGACGCGAAGACGATGGACGCGAGGGCCAGAGCCACGGCGGCCAAAGCGAGGACGATCGAGAAGGTCTCCATGGCTGGTGTTGGGCTCGGTGATGTGGGAGGAACGGAGATGAGCGAGGGAAGTCGGGAGACTCTGGCTCATTTATAGAAGATGACGATGTAAATCTGTCCATGGAACAGGAACCTCAGTGCCTAGAAGTTTCGCCCTCTTATTTAAGGAGCCGTCATTTCACACCACGAAAGTCGAGCCAAGCCAACTCGACAGTGAAAGATACACTCAAAGATTCGATATGACGCCGTTTCCCAAATTTGGCATTGGCCTTTTATTGGACTAGAGTATCATATCTCATCCCAATATAAGAAAAAGTAAAGAGAAAAATACAAATAACTTGACACTCAAAGATACAAATAACTTGATACTCAAAGATTCGACATTTCCATGCCCTTACTTAACAAACCTCATATTTTTATGCCCACATAACTTGACATTTGAAATTCATATCCATATTCTTGCTAAAAGTCATTCAAATCCATCTTGAATTGTGTCCTTTCGCATAGTGCGTGCTGGGGAGTTAGTACTATCAAGGGAACTTTTGAATTCGGTGCGCGAGTTCATGGTTTTCTAATTCACGAATTGCTTAGTTCGTGTGCCATCATTTAGGGAAAATCTGTCCATCTTTTTGCTAAGATTCCCAAAAGCCTAGATAGGAACAACTATCACTCGCTAACTATGGAAGAGATTATTTGGGACTTGCTTTTGAGCAGTATATATAGGTTGCGTTTGATTCGGTATTTCTAAGGGACTTTTAGGCTTGAAAGTCTATTGGGGAAATGCTAAACCATTTGGTTCAATTTTGAAACTGGCTTTCAACTTTCAAATGGCATTCAAAATGCTGATATTTTCGATTTGCCCATAGTCATTATTATTTTAATTGAAAAATGAGGCAATCCTTCGCCGGCCCGGCGAAGAGCTACGGCCGCTGCCGGCCATTGGTGGAGGTCGCCCGACCCAGGCAACCGCTGCCTAGGTTGCATGGCCCTTGGGTCGGGCGACCCTCGCCGGAGGTCGGGCAACCTTCATCGTCAACCGTCGGCTGCCGCCAGATCTGGCTTGCCGATAGCTGTAGCGTTCAATTTTCATGTATATATATATATATATATATATATATATATATATATATATATATATACACATTACCCATCAAAGTCCATTGTGAAAGTTTTTTTCACCAAGCACACATTTAACTCAAAGTCCATTTGCAAATTTTTTTTACCAAACACAATTGCATTTCCCTAAATAGCTTTAGACTTTTAACATTTGCAAGCCCTTTACAAATGTTGGACCAAACGCATCCATAGTCCCTATAGGGTTTAAAATCCCATATCTCGATCAAGAGCAAGCTATGCAACTTTAGTCTGTTTCTAATGTGATAAATGTGCTTAACATCATAAATTACATGGAGATTATATCATAACTCGATCAAGTCATGTGAACTTCATGCCATATTAGAGTCATCGTTCAACAAAATAGCACGTGTTTTCGTGGACCTTGTTTTACTTTAGAAATCATCAATTACTAATTATTCCAAATTGTAGTCTTCAAGAACAAGTATGATGAGCTTATTTTGTTATATGTCGTTTCTCTTTATAATTTAGCGAAAACTCTGGTAATTTTTCTTTCTTTCTTCCCCTTTTTCTTGTCATGGTTGTGTGGTGTTGTAGTGTGACGACAGCTTCAATTCCAATTCAACTCCTAATCCAACTTTACCATTATTGCAATTGCCCAAACCCAATAAAGCAGGCCAGAAAATTATTGAGTTGCTCTAATTTTTATGATTCATAACTGTAAAGGATCCAAGTTCTATTGTTCATTCTGTAAAGGATCCAAGTTCTATTGTTCATTCTCAAAACGGAGCAAGATCAGAGAAAAAACAAATGGAAATAAGGGAGGTGAAGAAATTTACTTACTCTCCTCTTCTTTTCTTGTGATTTTAACTAAAATTATTTGGAGAAAATATTTGCTTCATGATTTTGCTTGAGTCTAACAAAAGAAAGAATTATAATAGCAAAATTAAAATACTTGCTGTGTGATTTTTTTTCTTTTGACTCGTATTGTTATTTTGTCAAAATTTTAATTTTAAAAGTTTTAGAGATAAAAATTATAAATGATGAATTTAGTGCCAAAAATTTATAAATAATCACTTTAATGTCAAAACTTTTAAAATCGACCACTTAAGCGACTCCAACAAGCCACAAAATTAGGTCTCCAAAGTCAAAAATTTTCAAAAGCTATGTGGCATTTCAAATAATCATTCCAAAAACTTCATCACCGAAACATGCATTATACAAAAATTATGGCATCAATACCATCATTTGAAATATTTAGAATCCACCATCTTGTAGTCCATGAATTTGGCAACCACAAATTTCTTGGTGCCAACGTCCTCTGTCTTGTATTTCTTCTCTAAGGACTCCCATAATTGTTTAGCAGATTCAATATTACAATAAACATTATATAGAGAATTCACTAAATAGTTAAGAATATAATTTCAGCATAAGAAGTCTCCATGCTTCCAAGCCTCCAATGCATTGAGCGTCATGACATCGTGCTCATCTAGAGTAATTACTGGGCACACCTCCGATAAATATTTCGTCAGATTTAGCATGGTCAGATAGAAGAACATTTTCTGTTGCCACTATTTAAAGCCCACTCCGGTGAATTTCTTCGGTTTCTCATTAGTTGTAACTGGAGGTGTTGCTGTCACAATAGGCAAGGTTCGTTGAACTATCCCTCCAGAAACGAAGCCAAAAGCCATTTGGCTTGTGTTGTTATGAAAAATAGTCTCGGGCATACCAGTCACAAGACTTGTACCCGCACCACCAAAATTGGTGTTGGCCCAAAGGCCCGTAGCATTGGCTACTACGAATTCAAGTCCCGAGGACTGAACATCTCCCATAGCAACAGTTGAATCGACCATAGGAACATCTCCTGAAACATTTTGGACATTGAATGGTACTTGATTGTTTTCAACTATCTCAATAATCTAACCAGAACAACAAATGGTGAGTGAGTTATTCGTGTTAAGATTGTTGGAATATAATCCAGAGAAAGCAAACTGTTTATTGTAATTAGAACATCAATGTAAAGAAGATGATGACAACTTTATAATATCTTACTTGTATGTAAACTTACAAATTTTGGAGAAAATGAAAATAAGATATCACTGGAAAAATAACATAAAATTTGAGGTGAGGTACAGATGTCTAAATCTCCTTAAGGCAATTAGTTCCTGCCAATGGTGCTCCGTAGATACACGAATTATGCCTCTCAAGATACAATACCTCTAACCTGTTTGGATTAGCACTATGCAAACGGGACTCAATTGAACCGTTCAATTAAACCAGCACACTTAGAAAAATCAGAAAAGTAGAATAGTATTTCAAATCTCTTTTGGAATCGTATTCTCGAATTTTTCTTTCTTTGAAAAACTTTCTGATGAAGCTTTATGCTCATATCTATTTATAGAGCTTTCAAGTTAATGTATAGAAGAGATACATGAATTAAATAGACGCATGTATCTAAGAGACTCATGAATCAAGAGATACATGAATCCAAGAGATTCATGAATTCAATATGTATCCAAGAAATTTATGAATTAAATGATACGTGAATCAAAAAATTCATGAATTCAATAAATATAGATACATGAACAGAAAAAAAATGTATCTTAATTTGTTAGTTTTCGTTGATCCATTAACCATATTTATAACAAAGCACACGGGCAACCAACCATCCATTGACCAGCATGACTGTTTGAAGTGGCTTGACTCGAAGCAACCCAACTCAGTGATCTACGTATGCTTCGGAAGCCTCGCGAATTTTGATGCTGCTCAGTTCCACGAGATCGTAGTTGGACTAGAAGCTTCAGGGCAACAATTCATTTGGGTGGTGAAGAAGGACCTGAGCGTGGAGGAGGACAAAGAAGAGTGGTTGCCTGATGGGTACGAATCAAGAATGCGAAACAAGGGCCTCATCATCAGGGGCTGGGCTCCTCAAGTACTGATCCTCAATCATGAGGCGATCAGGGGGTTCGTGACGCATTGCGGGTGGAACTCAATCCTGGAGGCAGTCACAGCCGGCGTGGCATTGGTGACGTGGCCAGTCACGGCGGAGCAATTCTACAATGAGAAGTTCATGAACCAAGTGCTCAAGATCGGTATCAACATTGGAGTGAAGCGGTGGGTGAAATTGTTCGGCGACAGCGTGAAGAGAGAGAGAGAGAGTGGAGGAGGCGGTGAAGAGAATCCTGGTAGGTGAGGAAGCAGCAAAAATGAGAAGGAGAACAAAAGCATTGGCGGAGATGGCGAGAGGGGCTGTGGAAGAAGATGGGTCTTCTTGGTCTGATTTGGGCGCTCTCCTTCAAGAGCTCAGACTGCAGAATTATTAGCTCGCCACAAGAAGATTTGATTCAAGACGTGAAGCAATTAATCTTGAAGTTTTGCTTCCGGAGAATAAAACTGAGACAATAGAAATCTTCTGTTCTCAATTTCAGGGTCTCTGTCGTGGCTTAGCAGTAGGGAGAAATGCTGGATTTGCTGTTTCTTTTCATGGGATTTATTCTAGGAATGCTATGATCATTTCATTTTCATTTCTATGAGAGGCAGTAGGCAAAGATGCCCTGTCCCTTTTTCGAATTCTCTGTCCTTGAGACAAAAGTAGCGGAGAGATCTTTGCAACTTCATATTCCATAGAATTGTATTCGCACACTAACATACAAATGAAAGGAAAGAGAGAAAACAGAGTAAAAAGGCAGGAAGGGATGACAAACTCAACCTCATCAGCCGTCACATGTTAATGATAGATTTGGCTGTTGCACAACTGATCTTCTTCGATGTATATAACTTGGCAGTTGGCAACAGTATTAAAGAAAAGACGGAAAGGTACTAATTCATTCGGTACTTGTGGTAATTTTCCTTGTAACCATAGTTGGGGTTCAAGGTATATTCGGCCCAAATCAAATCATAGTTCGGTTAGTCATCGACTTAATGTCGATTTCAAATTCTTGACATCAAACTTTCACACATATAAGAAGCTTAACACATGTCCATACTCATGGATTAGGTACCTCCACTATCAAACGAGAACCAGACAGGAAAAAAAACGGAAGGCTCCCCTTTTAATCCTTTTCCATTGGGCCTTAGGGCTCTGAACTCGTATAGTGTTGCTTCGGCCCCAAAGAGTATGGCGATGATTGCTTGGGCCTCATTACCATGACCCCTCGGATCGTTAGGCCTTGAGGACTCGTCATCGCTGTTGTTTCTGATTCTTGGGCCATCGTTGATGCAGTTCTTAGCATGCTTGGGCTAGAGCAGAACATATCGGTGGACCCAACATACTTTTCTTATTTGTGCCGTGTGAATTCATAAGCATTGTCGAAGTTATCACCTATCCGAGTCATTCGAAGATCCACGAATAATCGGGTATGAATTTTCACGAGAAGTTAATTTTGTTTTGTTTGCACCAAAAAATCATCATTTACTTTGAAATTTGAAGAGACGTGCAGTAATGTTTGCACCATCCTATCCCCCCCTTTGGGCAGCTATTGTACTGCTTTTTCTGCTACTTCCTTCTATAAAGCACCCCGTCCCTTTAGTACTAGGAACATGATCATGTCTATCTATCTCAAGCAAAAGTACAGTCCAAGTGCCAAAACTTGGCACGAAAGGATATTTAAATACCAGAAGTTACAAAAAGTATACTTTAAATGCCACTTTTTTGAAAATTGGATCACTTAAGTGTCAACTTCGACAAAAACTGCTAGAAATTCGCCATGGCTTATCTTAATAATATAAATCGCTTACGTGGCTCATCGGAAACTGAGTTAGCAAAAACTTAACCAAAATGATGTCGTTTTTGTGCTAACGTGGCATTTAAGAAATATATTAATAAAATATTATTAAATAACGTAAAAAATTATTATTATAAAATTGATTAATTTATAAAATAAAAAAAAAAGAGGAGGAAGGGGAGGATTGGGTGAGGGCTGTGCAGCCCTCGCTGCCCTCGCCGAGAAGGGTCAATGACGGTGGGTGAGCGTTGGCTAGGGTCGCCGGGCCTTGGCCAGTGACCCTAACCGACTTGCGGCGAGGGCTTAGAGCCCTCACCATAGGTCGGCCTAGCGAGGGTTGTTTGCCCTCGCCCATCCGGCGGCCCTCGGCTCGGCTGGCAAGGGCCGGTGACCCTCGGCCCGGTTGGGCGAGGGCCGGCGACCCACGCTAGATCTGGGGGAGGGCCACGACTCTCACCCCAAATTTGGGGGAGGGCGGCCCTCGCTGCAAGTCGGCCAAGGTTGCCGGCCACTGGCCAAGGCTTTGCAACCCCGGCCGACCCTTGCCCCATCATCGCTAGCCCTTCTCGGCGATGGTCGAGTGGCGACGATGGCGGCGGCGAGGGTTTCACAGACCTCGCCTGAACTCTCTCCTTCCCCCTTTTTTTTATAAATAAAATCGATTTTAAAATTTTTTTTCTTAAAATTGTCACGTGGATATTTTATTTAAAAAAAAATGATCTGTTAGCAAATGAAATTGCCAAAAATGACACGTGGTAGTTTGGTCGGATTTTTTCATTGTTGGCACTTAGTTAATTCTTTTTGCTCCGATAATTCTTTTTGCTCCGATTTTGGCACTTAAGTATCCCCCCGTGCTAAGTTTTGGCACTTCAGGGGTCCACACGTCAAGAAATTCGAGTAAAATCTTCATTGAGCCATTAACAAACATAGTACCTTATTTAATAAAATAAAATAAAATAAAAATAGAATACCATAATAAGTAAAAGGAGTATTATATTATCATGTCAAAGAAAGAACCATTAATAAAGTAATAATCTCATACGATTTTAGAACTTACTTAGAATTTAATGCATGTGTTAAACAATGAAGTTGAGTGTTGTTCCTTGTCCAATGATCCACGAGAATTGTATGAACCACCTCATAAAATATGGAATTCTCAACTAGTCTTTTCACTTTATGTGCATAAATAGTTTTCTTCACTTTTTCAATCATTGAACCCCACATATCATAAACTAAGTGAAGACAAGACTTGTCGATTTCACAAATTCTAAGCATGTTGTAAAAATGAGCATGAAGGAAAGTATATAATCAATTGAATTCCATCAAAAATCATCCAACACCTTCAACCGATTTTATAAATATTGGTTCTCCATTCAACACCATAATAAAATTAATAAGCGGTCTCCTTTGTGAGTCACTTCATCTATCACTCACAATACTTACACCCTTCTCCCTCCACATGCTTCTAATAGGTTTATATAACTTATAAATATTTGCTTTCTTTTTTTGCATCAAAATGATCTTGGGAAGAAGTTGTGCGTCTTGCATGTTGCATTTGCAATTGCGTGCATGTGCAACGTTTTCTCCAAAAGACCGCCTATGAGAATTATAAAGTAAGAAAACCGAGCATCTCGTCTTTTCATCTCTTCGGATGGAAATGTTGATCAAGTGATTTGGTTTGATTATAGATCGAATGAGGCTATAATCCTTGGGTAATCTCTGTCTAACAAAGCTTTAAAGCATACAACAAGAATATTGAGACGATGCAAGAATCCATTTGTGTCAAGGCAATGAAGAAATCAAAGATATGGCAATGAAGATGCATCTGTGGAAGATAAACTCTACATAAGCCACTAACCATTACGGATGCGTTTGGTAATATTTCTACTTCTAGGAACAATTTCTTTTGAGAAATACTTCTTTTCTATTTCTACCTTTTAAAACAATTTTTGAGTAAACTAAAGCTTTTGGTAACTACAAAAAATTATGATTCTCAATAGAAAAGAATAGGAATGCGTTTGGTATCGACAAATTTTTTTTATTCCTCTCGATGGTGGAGGCAACCAGCAGCCCTATGACTAGCGGTCGGCATCCGACAGTCAACAACCGGTCCCTAAACGCCGATTGCCAGACGCTGGGCCGTTAATCATTGGTTCACCGTCTATTGGTTGTTGGTCTCTGCGGTCAGCAGCCGGTGGGTGAAGGTTGACAAACGGTGGTCGGCGAACGGCAGTCAATCATGATTAATGACCCAAGAACTAATTTCTATAAATTGTTCCTAGGAACAAAAAGCTAATTTTTTTTTACTTCTAATTTCTACTCCAAATCTATTCATGGGAAGAACTTTTTATTTTGGGAATAGAAAAGTTAATTGGCATTGCAAATGGATTTTTAATTTTATTTTTATTCCAATGAACAAAAGAACAGAAAAATAGAGAAACATGCACGTTATCAAACGGTGCCTAGGTGGACATCACAAGCAACTGGGATTCTTGAAAAGCATAGCAAGATCATAAATTCAAGAGGATTTTTCAACCCTTTTGTTTTGCTACATAATCAAGCCAGTAATTATAGGGATCAAAATGGAAACGACCTTGGCCCTCAAAATTCAATTATATCTATTAGCTCGAGCTAAAGAAGATGCTTCATATCTAGCCGTGTCAATAAAGACAAATGGAGACTAATAGATTGTTCAAGCAGCATGCCTGCTGACAATGATAAGGAGTAGAACGAAGGCTCATCAACAACGCGACACTAGGAGTTTATAACATTTGTCGGGCTAGTTGGTAGATGTTCTGGGGTGAATTAAGATGATGTCAGGTAGGAAAAGGAGGATCCAACCGAGAATGGACAAATACAAAAACCTAACGAGCAAGATTTTTAATTTTATCAATGTCCTTCAGTTCCTCACAATTGAAGGTGGCTAGCAAGTACCAACTAGAGAGGGTAAATAAGTGATACTACAAGACCTTGACTAATTAAAGTGGAATAGAATAGTCAAGATTAATGTCTGATTAAGGATCATATTCTTAAGCATAGTTCAGAATCTTTTCAGCGGTAGAATGGACTTTAGAGGCACCAGCGAGTGTGTAATAAACTATAGCAATAAACAATAAAAAAAATTAGGGTTGAGTGAAATTTGCAAGGTTTATAGAGGTATGGCTTGGAGAAGTCTATGTCCACTCTTTCATACTGACTACTTACTAGCTATATTTTATATGATCAATAAGAGATTATACATTTGAGTACAAACACTTAGTGATAGATAACACTATTTAAATCGGTCACTTTTTTATACTTCTTTCACAATCATGAACTATTTAGCTTGTGGAAGAAAAATGTATGATCGAAGATCACTCAAACTTTGAAATTTCAAATTTTGGCCTCTTACTTGCTCCTTGGCGCCTTGGTCTTCTTATATATTCATCCACTTCCAAACTAGCCGCTAACAAGTCTATAGAGAATCGTCTTCCAATTTACCCATTAGACAGATCTGTAGTAAGAAGATTGTGTGACCGTTGAGTGATAGAAGCTAAATCCCCGATTGATTTTGGTTGCCCAGACAACCAGAGTCTTTGTTTCCATAAATAGAGCTTCTCCATTTAGAAAGAACTTGTCTTTACAATTGATTTGTCAATCAGTTAGATTGAATCAGCCTTCTATCTTGGTGTAAAATCCAAACCAAATCACTAGATATTATACGTCTTGGACTGGACTTGCTTTAGACTTGTCACCTTCTAGTTGTGTGCTTCGTTCTAAACTAGTTAGTTCTGATCTTTCCTTGTTCTAGACTAGCTACATTCTGAACTTTGTCAAGATGGGATGAGAGCAATTCTCTTAGTCTTCATCTTCAGAATAAAGTCTTTGAGTTAAAGTTTGAGTATGTTTAGCTTGAGGTAGACTTTACGAATTGTTCTTGAATTTGATCTGGAATGAAATGCTTCATTTCCTCGAGTATATCCCTAAATCAACATTTTTCAAGACAATTATTATACTTTAAAATGTCTATTGGATAGTTTTGTCAGCTTCAAAATCTAATAGGAATTTTCTCAATGGTAATATCAATTTTAGTCGTTTCCAAAAGTTTATTTAGACTCATCTTAGCTGTTCATTTCCTTTAGCTAATCAAGCATTTGCTCATGTTCCTTGGAAAACATTCGTGTTATTGTCAATAAGTTCATTTCATCGGTATTAGAACCCAACCATCAAGTTCTTTTACTTTCTTTGTGCGAAAACGTCCATCGTTATAGAAGCACAAGGACCGCAACCATGGGCGAAAAATCATTGATCACTCTACGAACTATACTTTTCTTTATCAAGTCAACTATTACCGAGCAAAACAATTTACTGGTGACTTAAAAATTGAGGATGACATTGAGCTACAAGCACAAAAAGAGGTACCGAATATTGCATACCCATGCGTATGTATCAAAGTCTTACATATTTACAAGGGATAAGTATATTAAAAGTCCTAAAACTCATCAATGAAGTACAATTTAATCTTAAAACTTTCAAAAAATACAATCAAGCTCAAAAACGTATCATGAAAATGTAATCGAATCTTAAAATTTTCAAAAAGTGCAATTGAGTCTTAAAACTTGTCAAAAAATCAAGTCATTTTATCGATAGCATTTTTGGAAAGCTTGAAGACTCGCTAGCCATGAAACCCAACATGAACCGAGGGGGCCTCGGCACATTGGGTTGTCCGGGAATGGAACTAGTTACAAGAGATCACAAGATATGTTTTAATTACTCAAACTATTAGGACAAGAAACTTACAAAGATAGAGAGAATCGATCCAACTTCTTTCTACGACTCTCTTGCTTCTCTAAGTCATTTATGACAAGTGGTTCTTTCTACGATTCTTATGCCTCAAAAGTCTTTTAAGACAAGCCGCCAAAAGCAGCTATGCATTAAATCAAATCGGATATAAATGCGGGACAAACTGAGTTTCAGTTGAATAGTCTCGATTGATTTTAAAGAGGCTGTCGGAGCAAACGAACGAAAAGAGAGGCTTCGATCATCGATCACTGACGGACGAGGCGGACTGGGAGGCCTTTCTGCGGGGCGGGCATCATGTCCCCCACGATTTTCTCCTTCGGATCCACCAGCTCCCACTTGAACCTCTTGACCACGTTGTGGACGAACGATAGGATCGCCAGGCGGGCGTACTCCTTGCCTGTACGGGGAAAAATTCGGAAACTACAAAGTCAATCGCTTTCCAAGAATCTTGCGACGTTTGCGGCTGCGTCATAGCCGAACGAGATCTTGATCTCGAGATTTTGATAAGTGCGAACGGACTAACTACAGAATGCTTTCCTCGTTCTTTACCTGGGCACAATCTCGGCCCGCCCCCGAAGGGAACGAACGTGAACGGAGGGAAGGTGTTGCCGTCCTCGTATCTCGACGGGTTGAACTTCTCCGGTTCCGGGAAGTACTGCGGGTTCTTGTTTGTCGTGCTGACAGTCCAATAGACCTAACGAAGACGATCCAAAGTGATGAATCACAATCTTTTAGGATGTACATGCATAAAGAGTTAGGTATATAGACAGATGTTGCCCTTTGGACTGGCTCGATCACGGGTCGATTTAATCCGCCTCTTGGATTGTAACACGGGAGGAAAATAACTTTCTCGAGTCACCCGGGCGGTCTCGAAGAGGTTTTCGCAAATCGGAAATCAAATTTTCACGTACCTTCCATCCTTTCGGAATGGTGTAACCAGCGTAGTTGAAATCGGTGAGGGCCTCCCTGAAGGTCCCTTGGAGAGGCGGGGTGAGCCTCATGACTTCATTCAGCACGTTCCATGAATACTTCATCTTGTTGATGTCATCCCACTCCAGCAACTCCCCGGGTTTCTTCGACGCCGCAACCTCCAATTGCTCTATATTTCGAACGAGGATAGAACAGAAAAGAAAAAAGAAAAAGAAGAGAAGAAGCACCATGACATTTATAATACTTCGAATTTTAAGAGAATTTCTTTTTGGCTCGAACTATATATAAATGGAAATATTTGAGGTCAAAAAAGGGGAAAAAGGAAATTTTCTATTGTATAAAGTCTATGTGAAGTCCAAAGCAAAAACGTACCTTTATTTTGCAAAGTCTATGCAGAATTCAAACTATATATCGAACTAGATGCATGAATTTGAATTTTATTTTTGGAAAAAGGAAGGGTAATAAAAGAAAAAAGAAAGGGAGTGATGGATTCAAGTACTTACCATCCAGTATCTTCTTGTAAATATCAGGCCTCTCACCGACGTACTTCATGAAGAAGGTCATGGCAGTGGCCACAGTGCTGTAACCGGCAGTCAGGAACCCCATGATCTTGTCGGCGATCTCGGCCTCCGGCATGTGCTTTCCGGAGGGATCGCTGGCCACGATCATGTGCGACAGTATGTCCTGCATCGGTGCGCCGCTCGAGATGGCGGCCTTCTTGTCTTTGATCACCGCCCTCAGCTCCTTCCGGATCGCCGCGGCGGCCTGGTTGGCCCTGTAGAAGATGGTGCCCGGGATGTTGAGGGTGATCGAGTGCAGGCCGAGCGTGATGTCGTCGAAGTAATCCACGAGCCGCGCGATCCGCTCCGGCTCTTCGGTGCCGACGAAGAACCGGCACGCGAGGGTGAGCGTCAGCGACTTGGCCAGAGGGTAGACCTTGACTTCCCTCTTGCCTTCCCACTCGCTCCGCATCTGTTGCTGCGTGATGGCGTCCATCTTCCCCAGGTACCTCACCAGAGCTTCCGGCTTGAGAAACCCGGGCGAGCGGAGGACCTTCTCCTCCTCGTTTTTTCCGGCCAGCGGCGGGGGCGGGGCGGCGGCCGCCTTATCCTTGTAGGACCGGAAGAGCATCTGCATGGAGTGGGGCCGGAAGGCGGTGAAGTACCTCTGCTCGTTGGAGAAGAGGAACTTGTGCCCGTTGGGGCCACAGATGACCGCAGTGTCCTCGCCGAGGATCCGGGTCTTGAAGATGTCGGGGGAGTACTTCGCCATCCGGTCGAACACGAACTTGTCCGGCTTGCCGAACAGGAACTCGATGGTCTCGCCCATGACCGGCCACCCAAAGCTGCCCGGCGGGAGGTTCTTGCCGCCGCGTCTTGACGCGAAGACGATGGAAGCGAGGGCCAGAGCCACGGCGGCCAAAGCGAGGACGATCGAGAAGGTCTCCATGGCTGGTGTTGGGCTCGGTGATGTGGGAGGAACGGAGATGAGCGAGGGAGGTCGAGAGACTCTGGTTCATATATAGAAGATGACGATGTAAATCTGTCCAAGGCACAGTTTTGACCTCTTGTTTAAGCCGTCATTTCACACCACGAAAGCCGAGCCAAGCCAACCTTCTTTGAATTGACGCGCATCTTCTTCTTTTGTCGTTTTTATTTCTCTCTCTCTCTCTCTCTCTCTCTCTCTCTCCTCTCTATCTAGGTGCCTACTTTTTTGTACCATACATCTCTCCTGAGCATACAGAGACCGGACGGTACGTATCTGGCATTACTGAATGGCGAAGGCTTGCAGGTGGAACCTGCGACCGTATATAGTTGCATTCAATATCAGGAAAATATTTCAGATTAACATATTTTTGGTAATTTTTTTTAAATTAATTCTCGAATTATAAAAAAATTCGAATTAGTAATCTATGCCAAATTTACTGTAGAATAATATTTGGGTCATCGAAATATTTATGATTTGATAACTTTAATTAAATTTTATCATAAAATGATTGAACTGGATGGTACATGATAATTATTCAATTGATCTATGTAGAAATTTATATCAATTTGAAGTAAATTTATCACATATGAATTAATTTGAATTTTTGGTGACTTAATAATTAATTTTTGGCAAATTCATATCAGTTTTGAATTTTTTTTGTATTAATCTAAATAATTAAAGCTCCTATGACTCAAGACGAACGACAGCGCATGGGGCACGTCACTGAACGATGTTTAGAGATCCAATCCAAGATTTTCTTTTATTTTATCTGCGTGCGAATTGTTGACCATCCTCTTTTTCGTTTCAAGCCAGCTAGAATCTGCTGCCAAATCTTAGAATATTGCGCGAAATCATTTAAGTATACCATGCTTTATGCATGCTTGTTCTCATTTTTGTTCTTGTGCAACAAGGGCTTTGAACTCTTAATTTAAATGGGAGATGCTTCGATTTAAATACGGAATCCGTTGAATCCAAGTAATGACAACGTTGCATATTTTTGTGGTTCTTTATACCATGATCGGGATTAAAGAAAACGAAGGGGAAAAAGAACTAGAGATAGCTTGGGAAATGAAAAATGCAAATTTAAGAAGCTTGACACAGATAAAATACTTATCTTTTCATAGTGACTAGTGTTTGAAAGGTAAAAGTAGAGGTGAGCATAACTTGGAGCTCATCCGTTGGAATAGGTTCCTAATTTTTTTGAAATCCGAAAGTCATTATGCATATTTTGGAACCTAGAAACTACTATGTTATAAGTTTCAAGGTCTTGCAAATTCTATCTAGATTCCATCTATATTATTAATCGAACAATTGTAGTGAATTATCACATTTAATGATTACCACTTGTTACTACAATCCATTGATCACAACTTATATTTATATACATGAAGAATATGAAATATAAATAAAATTAAAATTTCAAACATAAAATGAAACCTTAGACTAGTAATTCCAACTTATATATTCATTATCGAACGGTATAAAATATTGCAGGATCACGTGAAATACCAAGAAAAACAAAAAAACTCAGGTTCTAGATTCGACTTATCTAGAATTTAGAATATACTTGTTGAAATAAGTTCTCCAATTTTCACAAATCAAAACTTACACTGCATATCTTAGAACCTGGAATTGAATAGTCCCCACTAGTCCAGTTATTTGATTCTAGATTTTATCATGAAACAATGCTTGCTCTTAAATAAAAGTCAATAATATTTTTGTGTATAGAGTACAATGTTATAGTCTCGACTTTTCAAAACTTTAATCAAGTCCTTTGGACTATCGGGAGGGTGTGGCAGGGGCAATGTAAAATTTTCCAATTGGCAGCCTTTGTTGAAAATTGTCATGTTTAAGAAGTTGGAGAAACAATGAGCATGGTGATATCGATTACAATTCTCAGAAGATGTCTCGAATTAATTATAAATCTTATGACTTCATTAAACTTCATACATTGAATTATCAAAAGTCAATTCTGTTTCCTTTTCCTCTTTTCCATGCTTTTTGAAGTTTCCAATATAAATGTAATAGTTCTGCATTTTTCTTTCATGTCTCACTCGGGCTTTTCTAAGTTATAATGGGGTCAAGTTTGCTGACTTAAAACTTAACGGGGATAAAAGTCACACCTACTAGGAGATACACACTGCATTGGGCCTCTATTTATTTCATGAAAAATAAATATTTTGAAAAAATATTTTTCTAATGATGATTATTTATATTGTTTAAAATAATTAGTCAATGAAAAATATTTTTATGATCAATGACAATTTATATATGCAATTCTTTTTAGGAAAATATTTTTAAATCATTTATTTTTCATGAAATAAACGAAGTCTAAATAACACATGGATCGGTCGAGCTCACCCATGCATGAGACAAGCGATCCCGAAAATAACAGATTGGCGAGATGTGCTTTCCCTTGTTTGGAAAAAAAATGGTGGAAAAATAGGTTTTGGTTAATGAAGGTCCATTACTCTACATGGTGCCTGTTCCTTTGCTGTGTCGATGAATCTCAACTTTTGATAAATTGAGAGGCCACTTCACAAATCTTTTTCTTTGGCATAGATTGACTATTAAGATTGTTTAAGAACCGAAGTTAAGAACAAATATATGGATTAGATGTCTATCCAATGAAACATGGAAGGAAGATTTGTTTATCATGATATTGCGTCGCATGAATGTCCCAATTATATCAACGCCGATGCCTTTGATTGCAAATTTCCCAGTAAGGTATATTCAAATAGGTCAATAATTTTAATTCCTTTGGAGTCGAGTTCTTCTCAGTAGGGGAGAACGATAGATAATGGATGAAATTGTTTAATTTGGGATTTCATTTATTTAATTAGTACTTTGTTAGGGCATTTCTATCTCATTTCTAGTTTATTTGAAATAGGGTTTAGTTGTCAATAACTCTATATATATTGACTAGAAAATTAGACCAAAACTTGGTATGAATAGACGCATAAGTGCCAAAACTTTCAAAATTTACACTTAAGTATCATTTTTTTTTAAAAAAGTGAATACTTAAGTTTTAACTTCAACGAGACTTATAAGAAATCTGATGTGGTATTATTTTATTAATAAAATCGATCTACGTGGCTACTAAATCTTACATGGCTCACCTAAAATCTAACATGGTTTGCTATTGGCAGTTAAGTGTTCATTTCTTGTCTAATTTTGGCATTTAAGTATATCTTTTGAAAGTTTTGACACTTATGTGTTTACTCATGCCAAATTTTGACACTTGAAATGTCCGCACCTTCATATTGTCTTCACATTCTTTTTAGTTTTGCATCATGGATTTCATTAATATTTAGTTTTCCTCTCCTTGAATTCTTCTCTGCTTTTCTCTAAATTATTTTGTTTAAATTTCCTCCCCTTTATTTCCATATGTTCTCTCTCCCCCCTCCCCCTCCCCCTTAGCGTGATTCTACACCTTTGTCTCGTACCGCTTCCATCTGTATCATTGCTCCATATAAAAGATTTTAGTGTTGCTAATGAACACTTTGCTACAAGGCTTTGAATCTAATTTGTCATGTCATGCTACATGTAAATATTGCCATAACTTGTCATTGCGTTATTATGTTTTGAACTTGATTTGATATATCACGTTGCATGTGAATATTATCATTTCCCGTCATTTTGTTGGCATGTCTTGAACTTGATTTGTCATGTGATGTCATATATGAAAATTGTCTCTTCATGTCATTTTGTTGTTATGTACTAAATCTAATTTGCCATGTTATGTTACATGTGAGTTTTGCACCAATCATGAGATGGCAAATTGGATGCTAAGTATAACAATAAAATGACATGACAGTAAATATGAGTAGTCATTTAATCAATTTGTGGTTATGGTCAAACATGTTGACATTCATGTAGAAATACACCATTTTCCTTTCTGCCAAGTCAAAACAAAATCATCATTTCACTTTAAAATCATTTCTCAAATTGAAATCGTCAAATGAATAATTGCATCCACGGGGACTCAGTTCATAGTGGGAATCGCAATATCTTAACTTTTGACTTCTAGCCACATGATCATAGCCTATCGTAAACTCAAATCCAATCCCCTTAGGATATGGCCTATGAGTTGGTTCGCAAATATAAGAGATAAAAGACATGATAAGTGTTATAGCTTTTGTATAACGCTAAATAAAGAATCGTAACTTTTTTTTGCGACCACTCGAGTGCCTTGACTTCTAAAAAAACATTAACTTATATGCCAAATGTCAATGGTAATCATTTTTAAAAGGGAAAAGTGTCATTATTGTCATATATCTATTGCATTTGTGCTAATTTAATCATAAACCTTTGAATGGTGCCAATTTAGTCTTAAAAGTTTTGACTTCATGCCAATTTAGTCATAAACCTTTTTATGGTACCAATCTAGTCCTAAATCTTTTGAACTAGTGTCAATTTAGTCATAAACCTTTTGACTTTGTGTCAATTAAATCCTTTAAGTTAATTTCAACTAAATATTGAATTGGCATTAGTTTAAAAGGTTTATGATTAAATGGGCACCATTAAAAGATTTAAGACTAAATTAGCCCCATTAAAAGGCTTAAGCCAAAATTGACATCGATACAATAGATTTAGAACTTTTTTTGACACTTTTCCCCTTTTAAAAAAGTTATAACATTTAAGTGATCGATTGAAATAATCATATGGTACTTAAATGACTTGAAAAAAAAGTTATGGTATTTAGATAAGCATTGTACATAAGATATGACATTAAAGTAATTAAGAAAAAAAAATTATAGCACTTAAATGGGCATAGCACAAAAATTATAGCATTGTCGTATCTTTTTTGACAATAAAGGGGTATTCTAATTAGCACTCTAATATATTCACCACTTCATCTCCCTCCCAAACTGCATAGTTTATATGTCAATAATAACAACATTTACTCTATCCAATTTTTATCACATTTAGCATCATAACCGCCCAATTCCAAATCTAAATAGTCATTATAAGTGCTTCAAAAAAGAAAAATAAAACCAACATGCATAATTTCTAGATATTTTGGCAACACAACAACTATGATACAACTCGAGATCTAATTTTGGCATTACAATGGTCCAAGAACATGCATTTTCAGGTGATCAAACGGGTGGCACAATGATGTGTCCTAAACTATTGAAATTTCGTTTCCTCATTACGACAGTTTGGCGACATGCATTATTGACTATTTAAATGGGCAGCATAATGACATATTATAGATTTTATGATTCTAAATAAACATTATGACATCCTAGCATGCACGTCCATATTAATTGAAAATAAGTACCTGTATAAATAGAAAATCACACCAAAGCATGACAAATGCAAAAGCCGAGCTTACTTTGAGGGGGAGTTACCAAACAAGTCAAAAACCTATTACAATCGTGCTAATTTAATCCTACACCTATTTTTGGCCAATTGAGGACACTTTTTGCATTTTTGACAGTTTAGTCTATTTAATCAATTTTGGTGGAAATTGCCGACATAGATGCTGACTTTATGACATGGTGTGACTAGTGCTAACATTGACAATTATTAATAATATTTTTGTATTTGTTTGATTTTTTTTTATATTTCATTTTCTTTCTCTTTCTCTTTTTTTTTCCTCTTCTTCATCTAGCCGATTGTTGCACACCCTTGATGAGCCATTGATGAGGCCAACCTCACCCAATGGTGATTGGGTCCCAGTTCAGTCCCACCCTGAAGTGGGAACTAAACAAGGAAGGACTAGTTCCTAGTTTCCAGAAGTGGGGACCCAACCGGGGGTCCTTGGAACTAATTGAGTTCAAAGGAAAGAATGCCTTGTACTTCATGGGAGGTGAAGGAGACCTAGAGAAAGAGAGACTAAAAGAGGAGAGCAGGCGTGAGTGTTGTGGAGCAAAAAAGAAAGACCAAAAGAGGAGATGAGGCATGCGGACACACTTAAAAAATAAAATAAATAAATGAAAACAATTAGTCTGATTCAACTCTTAGAATAGGGAACCAAACTACCCGGCTACAGGTTCCACTTTTAGATATCAGGAACCGGACTGGCATTCCTAAAAAGCAGAGGTAACCCATTGGTTTAGTCAGTCCATCTTGCTCACCCTTAACCTTGCCTAGCAATGATGCCACTCGCAACTATCGCGCATTGATATGAAACCCCCGAGAAGCCCCTCTCTTGGGCATAGCTTCAATTCGATGCTCAACGATCCTCTTGCCATGAAGACTACTCCTTGACCATGAAATCAACGACAATTTGAGCACCAACTACTTCAGTTTCAACGAAGAAGATCTTGGCCTCACTTGGAATGTTGCAAATCTCTTATCCTCACCTATAGCTAGTGAGGGTTGACCCTTGCTAGTCGAGCCCTAACGAAGCCGACCTCACTGACCCCCATCTCCGGCTTGTTGCTTGGTGACTCACTAGAGGAAGAAGAAGGGAATAAAAGAAAAAAAAGAAGAAAGAAAAAAGAAAAAAATATTAAAATATTTTAAAAATTGCTTTTGACAGTGTTGGCCATGCGATGTAGGATGACTGACATCCATGTCAATGATTTCCGACTAGAATTGGTGGGATGGACTGTATTGATATAAATGCAAAAGATTTAGGACTCAATTAACAAAAAGAAAAAAAGATTTAGGAATGAATTTGCACAATTACAATAAGTTTTGGACTTTTTTGGTAATTTTGCTCAATTTGAGAGAATTCCAAAAACAAGAGATCACGGAATAGACTTATAACCCCTAAAAATGCCGAGTCAAGGGACTTATATAGGCATTTCAGCGTGCCTCAAGATGACGCTACTTCATCGCCCGGCGGGCACACCTCGACTCGAGGCTCACTTTTTCCGAGCTCGTATCTTCTCCATTCCACATCTAATTCGAGTGATTTTTTTGCGCCACAGGAGCGCTCGGCTCGAGAGATTGCCAACAAGCCGAATATTGTTGGGTGAAATCACGAAGTTACAAACTCAAGATTTCGGTCCACGGCACGGCCAAGGGCTCCAAGTTCATGAACTGTGCATTGTTTCGATGACTTACCACTTCCCATCCCAAATTCATGTTTACCATAATTTAGAGGGTATGATTTCGGGCTGTGGGATATTTCTTTTAAATATCGGGCGGTTTGACAGAAGTTTGATTAGGGATTACGCTGTCATTCGACATTGGTTCAACCTGGTTGTCGTTGGTATTTTAAATGCTTACGTTCCCAATTGTTGGGACGCGCAATTGTAATTAGAAAATGGCAAACTTCCCATCGAGACGCTAGTCCCAAAGGGTCAAAATTTGAGTTTCAACTTCGGGTGGAAATATTTACGAAATCGGGGCAAAATTTGATATGACAATAAGCACCACTTAGGTCGGCCCGAGCTCGGGTCAAACAAGAATGAGACTAGAACCCAAGCTCGTGCTTAATCTGTGTCAAAGGAAATGATGACGTATCGTAATTCAGCTACAATCTCTCCATCATCTGCTCATCAAGCAAGATCAATTCTTCCCAAAGAGGAGATCACAATGACGTGTCCTGATTCAGCTGCAGTCTCTCCACCACTTAATTATTAAGCAAGATCAATTCTTTTCAAAGAGAAAAGATCACGATTGTGTCTCTCATTAATTATGTAATACTAGCTTGTGTTATATAAAGACACCACACAATATAGCCGAAGTATGTAACAAAAAATTCTATTATTGAAACACAAAACACTCATTGGCACTTGCCTCTCATTCTCAACTTGTTAGTTTGATTGTTTTTACAATCCAAACTTCAAATCTAGGGCTCGTCCTCGCCATCATGGTCTCGTTCCTCGTTGACGATGGGGGCGAGGATCGTAGATGGAGATATCGACGAAAGCAGAGAAATTGACATGAGAGGAGCAAATAGAGAGACTGTGAAGCGCGCCCGGTGTGAGCGGAATGGCTTGCACCAGTGGAACCCTCAACAAAGACGACAGCGGGCGTAGGCGGCCGAGGCGGTGGTGAAACAAGACGACAATGGGCAGTGCATGCGGGGCAAACCTGAAACAAGGTGACAATGGGTAGGTTTGACTTGCCAAACCTGAAACGGTTTCCTGACTCGTGTGCTTATGAGAGAATGGGTCTCGGCCTTAGCAAAATGACAAAAAACTCAACTCATTGGGCGTGAGTATTGAGTGGCTAAGCGCTGGCTTGATTTGGATGTGATACATTTTGTGATCAAATCATTTTGTTAGAACCTTTCTTGAGCCACTCACAAGTAATCTAGTAGGACGCTCATTAATCTATTAGTAGAGCCTTTACCGGTGCCGATAAGGATCATTCAAGCTGAAAAGTTGGAATGCCTTAAATTATCGGTGCAAGAGAATAACTGATGTGTCCATATACTTTTCATTGCTCTCCTATGATATGACATATGGGTCTTGAGTATGACTTTAAATTACTTCATTTGAGGCATTGTACGGATCATGGCATGTCTTGAATGTAAAACACCAATAGGGCATTCCCTCCTCTTGGAAAAAACAAACATTTAGGGGAATTATGATCAAATCATTTCATCGGAACCTTACTTGATCCACATGCTAGAATCTAGTACGATGCTCGTTAATCTATGACCAAAGCCTTTACGTGTATCGATATGGATCATTCAAGTTGAAAAATTGGAATGCCTTACATCATCAATGAAAGAAAATGACTTGATGTGTACATACAATTCTCATCGCTCTCCTATGATATGACTCATGGGTTTTGAGTATGACCTTAAATTGCTTTATTTGAGGTCTTATGTGGATCTTAGCCTATCTTGAACGTAAAACACCAAGAGGGCATTCCCTCCTCCATAGAATGACAAACATTTGGGGGAATTGTGATCAAATCATTACCTTAATTGATCCACACAAAATAATCTAGATGATACTCATTAATCTATAAGTGGAGCATTTACGTGTATCAATGTGGATCATTCAAATTGAAAAGTTCAAATGCCTTACATTATCAATGAAAGAAAATGACTTAATGTGTACATACACTTCTCATTGCTCTCCTATGACATGATCCATGATCCTAAGTATGATCTTAAAATGCTTCATCTAAGGGTTTGTGTGGATCTCGACATCTCTCTAACATAAAACACCTAGAGGGCAATTCCCTTCTCTTGAAAAAGACAAACATTTAGGGGAATTGTCATCAAATCATTTCATTGGAACCTTACTTGATTCACACAAAGTAATCTAGTATGACACTCGTTAATCTATGCGGTAGCCTTTATGTGTATCAATATGGATCGAAGTTTGAATGCCTTACATTATCAACGAAAGAAAATTACTTGATGTATAGATACACTTCTCATTGCTCTCCTATGATATGACCCACAATCTTAAGTACGATCTTAAACTGCTTCGTCTAAGATCTCATTTGGATCTTGACATCCCTTGGACGTAAAACACCGAGAGAGTATTCCCTTCTATTATGGAAGACAAACATTTAGAGGAATTGTGATCAAATCAATTCATTGGAGCCTTACTTACAAAGTAATCTAGTATAATGCTCATTAATCCATTAGTGGAGCCTTTACGTGTATCAATATAGATCATTCTAATTCAAAAGTTCAAATGACTTACATTATTGATGAAAGAAAATGACTTGATGTGTACATACACTTCTCTTTACTCTCCTATGATATGACCCAATCATTGATTACGTGATACGTGTCAACATGTTATTACAATTTTTGAATTGTACAAAACCAATAAAATCATTTGCCGACTTTTATTATTTTCTAGTCATGTTTCAAAGCCTTGTAAAAGTTGTCATATCTTGTGATAAGAGGTATCATTGAGATTTCAAGGGAATAATTACCAAAAAATTCCTAAATCTATTACAATTGTGCTAATTTAGTTATAAACTTTTTTTTTAGCATATTTAGTCCTAATATTTTTGCAATTGTGTCAATTCAATTCATCTGGTCAATTTGGTCAATCAACATTGACGACATGAATAATTTTTAATAATATTTAAAAAAAATCAAATTTTTTATCATCTTCTTCTTTTTCCTTTTTTTTCATTTTTTTTCCTCTTCCTTCTTCCGTTGGCCAATCACTAGATTGAGACAACCTTGCCAGCTTGTGGCAAGGCTTGCCTCCTCTAGCCACTGGCAAGGTGAGCCTTGCCAATCGCTAGGCAAGCTCACCCTCGCCCAGTGACAATGAGGTTGACCATCGCTAGGGACGAGCAAGGTCAACCTTACTAGCAAGAAGAATAAGAGAAAAGAAAGAAATTAATAAAAAAAGGGAAAATAATAAAAAAATTCGAAAAGATTAAAATATTGTTAAAAAATATTCACGTAAGCGCCGGTTGTGCCACACCGGCGCTATTTGACCAAATTTGGTCTAATGGAATTGACATAATTGTAAAATGTTTAGGATTAAATTAGCAAAAAAAAGTATATGACTGAATTTGTATAAATACAATAAGATTTAGTACTCTCTTTTTTTTTTTTTTATCATTCTCCTTTATTTTAAGATCGTAAAAATCATCATTACAATAATAGTGGATTTAGTACGAGATTCTCCATATAGGCATCCTAATTTGTGTCCATGTTTAATTTAGTTATTTGATATTGTCTAGGATCTCGAATATTTTTTTTTTCACTAAAGTTCGTTATTCAGAGTTGTTTTCCAATTAGGAGCCTTATTGGGGTTGCATAATAATACCGGATCATGAGGGCGTTTCATAAGTTTATTTGGCGTTTCTTTCTGTCTTCTGAATTGGGCTTTCTCTCATTTTCCTCCTGCTTTTTCAACTTTAATTCTTCCTTCTTATAATTAAAATATTCTCGTCTTTCTATAATTTTAAACCCATTTACGAAGCTTCTCTTTTCTTCATCAATTAGTCGGAGTTAGACCCTTTATGTCAAAGCCATATTCGCCCTTCATTAATCTATGACCAAAGCCTTTATGTGTATCGATATGGATCATTCAAGTTGAAAAATTGGAATGCCTTACATTATCAATGAAAGAAAATGAATTGATGTGGACATACACTTCTCATCGCTCTCCTATGATATGACTCACAGGTCTTGAGTACGACCTTAAACTGTTTTATATGACGTCTTATGTGGATCTTGATATCTCTTGAACGTAAAACACCAAGAGAGCATTCCCTTCTCCACATAATGACAAACATTTAGGGGAATTGTGATCAAATCATTACCTTAATTGATTCACACAAAGTAATCTAGATGACACAATCCATGAGTGGAGCCTTTACGTGTATCAATGTGGATCATTGAAATTGAAAAGTTCGAATGCTTTACATTATCAATGAAAGAAAATGACTTGATGTGTACATACACTTCTCATCGCTCTCCTATGACATGACCGATGATCCTAAGTACAATCTTAAAATGCTTCATCTAAGAGCTTGTGCAAATCTTGGCATCTCTCTAACATAAAACACCTAAAGGGCAATTCCCTTCTCCTAAAAAACACAAACATTTAGGGGAATTGTGATCAAATCATTTCGTTGGAACCTTACTAGATTCACACAAAGTAATATAGTATGACACTCATTAATCTATGCAGTAGCCTTTATGTGTATCAATATGGATCAATATGACCCACAATCATAAGTACAATCTTAAACTGCTTTGTCTGAGGTCTCGTTCGGATCTTGGCATCCCTCAGCTGTAAAACACCGAGAGAGTATTCCCATCTATTAAGGAAGACAAACATTTAGGGGAATTGTGATCAAATCATTTCATCGGAGCCTTACTTACAAAGCAATCTAGTACAATGCTCATTAATCCATTAGTGGAGCCTTTACGTGTATCAATATGGATCATTCTAATTGAAAAGTTCGAATGCCTTACATCATCGATGAAAGAAAATGACTTGATGTGTACATACACTTCTCATTACTCTCCTATGGTATGACCCAATCATTGATTATGGGATACATCTCGACATGTTATTACAATTTTTGAATTGCACAAAACCAATAAAATCATCTGCTAACTTCTATTATTTTCTAGTCATGTTTCAAAGCCCCGTAAAAGTTGTCATATTTTGTGATAAGAGGCATCATTGAGATTTCAAGGGGATAATTATCAAAAAAATCATAAATCTATTACAATTGTGATAATTCAGTTATAAACTTTTTTTAGCCGATTCAGTCCTAAACTTTTTGCTATTATGACAATTCAATTCATCTGATCAAATTTGGCCGATCGACATTGACAGCATAAATATTTTTAATAATATTTTTTAAAAATTCGAATTTTTTAATTATCTTCTTCTTTTTTTTCCTTTTTTTTTACTCTTCCTTCTTCCATCGGCCAATCATCGGACTGAGACAACCTCGCTAGCCTATGGCGAGGCTTGCCTCCTCTAGCCACTGGCGAGGTGAGCCTTGCCAATGGCTAGGCAAGCTCACCCTTGCCCATTGACAACGAGGTCAACCATCGCTAGGGATGGGCAAGGTCGACCTTGCCAGCAAGAAGAATAATAAGAAAAAAAAGGGAAAAATAATAAAAAATTTCGATAAAATATTGTTAAAAATTATTCACGTAAGCATTGGTCGTACCATGCCAGCGCTATCTGACCAAATTTAGCTGAATGGAATTGACATAATTGCAAAAATTTTATGATTGAATTGGTAAGAAAAAAAAGTATATGATTGAATTGGTATAAATACAATAAGATTGAATATTCTTTTTATTTTATTTTATTTATAATTCTCCCTTATTTTAAGATCGTAAAAACCATCATTACAATAATAGTGGATGCAGTACGAGATTCTCCAAATAGGCATCCTAATTTGTGTCCATGTTTAATTTAGTTATTTGACATTGTCTAGGATCTCGAATATATATATATTATATTTTTACTAAAGTTCTTATTCAGAGTTGTTTTCCAATTAGGAGCCTTATTAGGGTTGCATAATAATATTGGATCACGAGGGCATTTCATAGGCAAAATTACCAAAAAAGTCTTAAACCTAATACAATTGTGTCAATTTAGTCCTAAACTTTTTTTTTTTTACCGATTTAGCGATTGTGTCAATTTAGTCCATCCGGCCAAATTTGGTCGGCCAACGCTGATGTGGACACCGGCCGACACTGACATGGACGCTAGCCGGCATCGGCAACAATATTTTAATAATATTTTTATTACTTTTCGAATATTTTTATTATTTTCGAGTTTATTATTATTTTTAATTTTCCTTTTTTTTCCTTTTCTTTTTTGTCTCTTCCTCCCTTGCCCTCTCCCCTCCCCAATGGCAGTGGCCAGCTAGCTCCAATGAGGCTTGCTAGCCATTGCGCGAGGGTCGTGAAGCCCTCGTCGGCGAGGGTCGTAGACCCTGTCGACAGATCACCCTCGCTCGCGGCTGGTGAGGCAATGGCAACCTTCGCCCAAGCCCACCATGGCCTCGCCAACCGCGAGCTAGGCCGCCTCCGCTCATGGCCAATCCATGGTGAGGCTGGCCTCGTCGTGGCCCCAAGCCTCCCCTAAGTCTAGGTGAGGCTGCCGCAGTGAGGGTCGCGGCCCTCGTTTGCCTCCCCAGCCTCGCCCAGACCTAGGCAAGGTGGCTTCACCCGGATCTAGGCAAGGCCAGCCTCGCCACGACCCACAGGCCTTCGCCAGGTCTGGGTGAGGCCGTTGGCAAGGGTGGCAATCGGACAGGGGAAGCGACCCTTGCGCAATGGCCAACAAGTCTCATCGAAGCGGGCCGACCACTACCGGCAGCAGGGGAGGGGGGTTGGGCAATAGAGGAAGAGACAAAAAAGAAAAGGAAAAGAAGCAGAAAAATTAAGAAAATAATAAAATTTCGAAAAATAATAAAAATATTATTAAAATATTATCATCGGCGTCGGCCGGTCAAATTTGGCCCGATGGACTAAATTGGCATAATCACAAAAATTTTAGAACTAAATCGGTAAAAAAATACATTTATGATTAAATTGGCACAATTGTAATAGATTTATGACTTTTTTGGTAATTTGGCCACATTTCATACGTTTATTTGGCATTTCTTTCTGTCTTCTGAATTGGGCTTTCTCTCATTTTCCTCCTGCTTTTTCAACTTTATTTCTTCCTTCTTATAATTAAAATATTCTCGTCTTTATATAATTTTAAACCCATTTACGAAGCTTCTCTTTTCTTCATCAATTAGTCGCAGTTAGACCCTTTATGTCAAAGCCATATTCGCGCTTCATCATTCGACATACGAGCAACACTTATTCTGCTTTAATAGCTTCATAAAAATACTAGCGATGGTAATGCGATTTATCATAAACAAAGTCATCAGGTGGGAACGAGTACGGAAAGACAGATTGTAGTAATGCGGTACCAATAGTACTGCTTGACTTAATTATCTCCATTGACTATGATGCAAATGGTTTCATTTTTCTGAGTAGCCTCCTTTTGTTGAACACGGAACGCCAATTTGAAGGACAGAACCTTGTTTGCACCTCCACAATTTTCCCTTGTTTTCCTTTAGACATATGGACCCCTGAAATACAAAAACTTGGAATGAATGGACATTTAAATGCCAAAAATTATAAAATGTACACTTAAGTGCCAAAATCGGAGCAAAAATGATCACTTAAGTACCAATGACAAAAAAATCCGGTCAAAATGCTGACATGACATTTTTCCGGCAATCTAGGGTCGAAACGGCGTCGTTTTTTTGTGCTGATGTGGCCAAATAAGCCCAAAAAGACATCAGCACAAAAAAATGACGTTGGTTTGGGCTTATTTGGCCACATGAGCACAAAAAACGACGCCGTTTCGACTCCAGATCGCCGGAAAAATGCCATGTCAGCATTTTAGCCGGATTTTCTCGCTGTTGGCACTTAAGTGATCATTTTTCTCCGATTTTGGCACTTAAGTGTCTTTTCGTACCAAGTTTTGGCACTCTGACTGTACTTGTCCATTTCCTTTACTTCCGGGAGGTCTCATGATGATAGTAAGGAAAAAAAGCACATGGATAACATGTGAAATTGAATAATTAAAATTTTAAGTTAATAAAGAATAAAATAATATTGATTTTTTTTTGTTACTCGGGAACCACCGTATAGCCGGCAGCCGACGGCACAAACCCGGGGTAAACTGAGCCACCACCGCAGATCCAGCCGTGGATGAGTGGCGCAATGGGGACGCGGGGTTTCGAACATTTTCCCTCGTGATGAGATAGTAGGGTCCTAACCAACGCGATCACCGCAAGCAGTGGTATATTGAAACTTTTTTGCTTCCTCGTCTTAGTAACATTTGGAATGCCGTGCAAGGAACAAACAAGAGACTTATGGAACATTTGACAAATTATTTTGCATTCCCTAGAGAGTAGGACATTCATAATGATTCGCCAATTATCTTTACTATCACAGATTTTCCGATCTTGTCCATTTATAGTCATGTGCGGTGATATAACTTTTTAGAAATATGTCACTTTTTTCAAGATCTCGCTATGGGAGTTTGAAATTGAAGTGTGACCCCTGCATTTACGTAGGGCCCGTTTGGTTCGACTTTGGGGAATGCATTCGGGAAAATGCAAATACCTTTGGACTAAAGGGATTTTTCGAAATACAAATACTGTTTGGTAAATTTTGCATTGTGAAAAAACTTTGACCTAAATACCGTTTGGTTAATACCCTATTTTGCTAAGGGGCTTTTGAGAAAATTTTTATTAAAAAAAATTGTAAATATTTTTTTTTCAAATTCACTTTTCTTTGGCCGCCGGCCACCCTCCAGCGGCCAGATCTGGCTGCCGAAAGGCCTCGCCTGAGGTCGCACGACCTCTGGCAGGGCGGCCTGAGGTCGAGCGACCTCAAGCGACAGTCGCCAATCGCCTGGGTCGCGAACCCAGGCGATAGCGGTGGTCGTGCGAGCCCAGCAGCCAGATCTAGCCGCCGAAAGGCCTCGCCTGAGGTCGCACGATTGCCTGGGTCGCCCTTCCCAGGCGACGGGTGACCGCTGCGCCTCAAGTGGCAACCCAGGCATGCGACCACCTGAGGTCGCGCGACCAAGGGCAACGGTCGCCCCCCTTGGCCGGCGGTTGCTGGCGGTCATCGGCTTCCTTGGCCACGTGGAGAAGATGAACAGTACCTCGAACTTGCATTCCGAAAATGCAAGTTCCAAATGCACCTCTGGAGCAGCATTGGACTAAGGGACTTTAAGGGTACTTGGAAATGTAATTGCATCTCCCCAAAGTTGAACCAAACGGGTTCGCATTTGGCCAAGGGGCTTTCAGGGCTGAAAGCCCCTTGGCAAAGCTGAACCAAACAGGGCCATAATCAGTAGTATAAACAATCGCAATAAGTTTACTTAAATATAGAATTTTCATTAGTGCTCCAAAGGTGCAATTAACTTCACTTCTTGTGCATTTCAAATTAGGCCATGTGAAGGTAGACCTCCAATATGCACGGATTAACTTAAAACGCTTTCTCCGTGGAGCAAGGTCAATTATTCGTCAATCATCTTTACTATCACAGATTCCCTGATCTTGTCCATTTATAGCCAGGGGCGGTGATATAATTTTTCAGAAATATGTGTCAGTTTTTTCAAGATCCCACTCGGGACTCTGAAATTGAAGTGTGACCCTTGCATTTACGTAATCAGCAGTATAAACAATCGCAATAAGACGACTTGAATATAGAATTTTCATTCGTGTTCCCAAGGTGCAATTAACTACACTTCTCGTGCTTTTCAAATTGGGCCATGTGAAGGTAGACCTCCAGTATGCACATATTAATTTAAAACGTTTTCTCTGTCGAGCAAGATCAAGGTCAGCAATGGCGCGCCGCTCATCACTAACAAATAACAATCAAAGTCAAGGTCAGTACTGGCGCCCTCTTCATTAGAGTCAAACCACCACGTTTTCAAATGAAAAGGAAATAAGGGAAATTGTAAAATCCCAATAAATACAAATACAATAGAATTGACCAGGGGACTTCACTTTGAACGTGCATGTATGAGCGACTAGTCTTTTTAAGTCTACTGTCTCCTCCCAGACGGATCAACCCACCCAAAAGTCAAGGCTTCCTTCTTATTTTTTATTTCTCTTTTTCTCCTTTTTTCCCTTTTTCATTTGATTATCTTAAAAGGGATGCACCTTTTCCTCTACTCAAATTTTACAGACGTGTGAATCTGGGCATGTCCTTATCTGAGAGCAAGGACTTGCTTCATAAGTCTTTCCGGTGTACGTACTTTTCTTGGGGAGAAAAGTTTATGCTGAGGGCCCAATAATAAATAAGGAATCTAATTGGGCAGCCACCCTCATTCGAGGGATTGGCCACAATAAAACCTAGAATGGGACTAGGTTCCTCTCGAGCTAACGGAGGCCACGACAATACTAACCTAGGCCAATGACAGGCCACAACAGTGCCAAAAATCGAGGTTTGCTTTTTAATTTTATTTCTCTTTTCACCTTTTTCCCTTTTTCATTTGATTATCTTAAAAGGGATGCGCCTTTGTCCCAGCTTGAATATTGAGGACATGATCTGGTACAACATTGATTCAACCTTGACATGAATTTTTTATTTTTCTTTTGGTCGTTACCATGACATGAAGTTCGGACATGTGGATTTATTCTAATTGATGAGTCAAATTTCTATTAAGAGTGTCCCTATGAAAGACATTTGTATGCACTTCAAATTTTTATACTGGTGGGCATAAAAGTCGAAACATCGTGTCAAGTTTGCGGATTTGGATTTGGACTAACGGTAGAGACGTGAGGTTTTTCCATTGAGGAAGGGTCAACACATCGCGTGCTGGAAAACTAACACCAACAACACAAACAGATTATGAAAAAATAATACATTTGCGCAAGGACTACAATTAAAGTTATATTTTCGACTTATTCTCTATC
Organism: Angophora floribunda; assembly: GCA_014182895.1. Lineage (NCBI taxonomy): Eukaryota > Viridiplantae > Streptophyta > Magnoliopsida > Myrtales > Myrtaceae > Angophora > Angophora floribunda. The sequence continues at coordinate 13,240,399 of CM024708.1, forward strand.
TTTTTCTATGTGGCTTATGTCTTTTAAAAATTTGAAAATTTGAAACCTAGGGTAACTGTCAAAGCGAAACGTACTTCCTAATTTGTATCCACTTACAAATGAAACAAAAAACCAGAAAGAGTATAGTAAGTAGTTCTTTTTTGTCACAATCCATCCTCAATAGCACCTGCGTCTAAGCCCTCACCATTTGAGTGTCACATCCAACTAAGCTATTAGGTTGAATAGAACTTGGACACAATTGGTGTGTAGGAATACATAATAAGAGAAATGATTGAGTAACAGTCTTTAATCTATTATAAAAATAATAATCTGTTTTGGATCATAAAAAATCTAATAACAAATAATTATAAATTATTATAGTCCATTCCTTTAAGAGTTTATGATTTATAATAAGTTGTCATTTTCACAGTAACTTAGAAACCGTTATGCTAGAAAAGCTCCATAAATAATACCCAAATATAACACAGCAAGACACACTAGACTAATATACCAACACGAATCAATAAATTTTCAGTTATAATTTGATAATTGTGGCTTATTAACCAAAATGATATCTGGGTATACACTATACTCCTGCATGAAATGAAGTAGTTATAATCAATAAGATACATAGGGAAGTTATTATAAAATTTAATTGTATCTTTTTATTTTTGTCCTGTTATTATTTAGTTTAAGGGCAATTTTGAAAGTCACTAAAAGCGAGACATGGCCTAAATATATGAGACATTATGATGTTTCTAGCAAGAAAATGTGCCACTTTTTTGTCTCGTTTGCATGGGAACACTCTCTAGCATTTATTTATATTAGAAGGGGAGTAGATGTGGCCAGTGAGAATGTATTTATTGTGAGTGACAAAAGTGAGAGTGCCATGACATTGGTCAAGGGGCGGGATATCATGAAGTGAGTTTCCCCAGTGGAGTCCGTTGAGGTCTTGTATTTGACATTTATGAGAGTTAACTAACGTCAATGTCAACAAATGCATTTGTTAAGATGTACACGAGTTATATCATAAAAATCTCACATTGTAGCATGGTTGTGGTGTAAAATTGTTAATATATTTTAGTTGGCTCATAACATATTGATTTAAGTTTTTGAGTGAATGTGAATTCAATTGTATATGTTGACATGCTCGAACTTAGACTCTCCCTTGGCGATCTCCCCCAAACAAAGGTATTGTGCTTCTACTATGCACCCCCATAAAATGATGATAGAGTTGATGGTCGATTGGTGACCACCCCAATAAATATTGGTGTTTGGTGAATATCTCAAGAATGAATGCCTATATTGTAGGCTCCCAAAGTGTGATGCCCCGGAATGATACAGTCCTTGGATGAAGGTTAGGTCAACTAGCGCTAATACTCCTATAATAACCCAAAAGCAAGCCTAGGATGAAGGTCAGGTCAATTAGCACTACTACTCCTACACTAACCCAAAAGTGAGCCATTATCCAACTCGAGGGTTGATGGTCTCAGGCATCATCTCATACCTTCCATCATTATATACGGGGACCATCCTACAAACTAAAAAAATAAGGGGTGAGACAAAGCCTATAAGATGAAATCTTTAAGTTTAATGTAGAAGATCATTTTAGCATGTAAGAACTTATCAATGCAAATCTAATTATCATAACATTTTAACACACCACTACTGAGACTCGTTAGCGCTTACCATTAAATTTGACTAAAACTAAAATTAGCAAACAATCAACCAGCCAAGTAAAGAGCACTAAGTAGATTATCTAACTTAGTGCATAGAGTTTTCACTTACCTCAAATGAAACTTGAACAATCAAAAGTTTTAACCACCCTGTAACTCCTGAAAGATGAAATCTTTGTTTTCAATCCAAGGATTGAAAGTAGAGGAAACTTTCTTTTGGAGTATGACGGTAGAAAATACGGCCAAGGTATAAATTACCTTTGGATATTACAAAAGTGATTAGATGAGAAGAGTAACACTTGAAATAAAAATGCTAGGTGGAAGGTCACATGCAATTAGAAGTTGCAAGTGACGAGTTTCATCCAGCATATGGCCAAGTGGAATGAGGAGTTAATGACTAATACTACTACGATGGCTTACCACGCATAAGTGTCTAAATTTTAAAGAGACGAATGGCCTAACAAGCAATGTAAAAGAAACAAGTAGCTAAATATGTGTCTTAATAAGAATAGTTAAAGTTCACAATTAAGACAGAGATGAAATTCAAAAGAGACAAGTGGCTTAATAAGAATAGTTAAAGGAGATCATTTTGAGAGAAAAAAATCTCCTCTTTCGGCCAAGTGAAGTGTGTAAGTCATCATTAGTATTAATCAACGAAAGTTAATATAGATATCACGAACTAAAAGGATGTGGTTGAGAATACTTGGTAGAAAAATGATGAGACATATACAAATTAAAGAGAAACCCAAGGCTTAATCCAAAATATGTTGTTAGGTTACCAAAATATTTAGTAAATCAACATGTAAACAAGGAAACCAATATTTGTTCTAAACATTGATAAATATGAAAAAAATTTTGAATTTACTAAAATTATTAATGTAAGTGAAAATCTCAATTCAATGTATTTAAAACTTGAATATCATCAAATAGAACTTCAAAGCATATCAATCCTTGTCTAAAACTAATATGCTGGTAAATTAATTCTACACCATCAACGAACACATCAACACCTATCAATTTAAATCCAACACATCAAACTTAGGATGATTACAACCATGGAAATTATCCTCCGCGTTTTCCGTACCTCACAAGATTAACAATCCAACTAAAATTTTCTTAGTTCTAACCTGAATTCCAAGCTAAATAGTATTTAACTTTATAATATTATTGAAAGCGGAAAATTCTGAATGTCACAACTCTTTCCTCCTTAACGATTGTCATCCTCAAAATTAAGAGTTGCCTCATATAATTGTCATGGAAATCTTGTTTTCCTCTTGTTGTCATTCCTGCTTTTCCATTAGACTTCATATATTTTGCAAGTGCTAGGAGGATTCCTTCCATCCAAGAATCTCGCCCAAATTGCCATCGGAGTTCGCTTTGTCTTACAAGGCTTAAGCATTTTACTTAACTCAGTGGCTAACTGCTCGATAACAAACGTTACTTGGACCACGCAACCAATTAAGGGCAAACAAATGCATTTGATATTTTACTCGTTTGGTCTACTCTAATACTCCAACCTTTAAGCGCACCTTATCACTTCATGGGTAAACCTGCTCTAACACCAAACAAGCTGTAATGCCTCAAAACGTCACATGGGACATGGGTCCTTTCTAATTCAATCTTTTAATATAATTATGCATGCAAAAGTACAATAAATTTTACACATAATCTTGAACGAGATTTGTATGAGTTTAATTAATATACTTATGCTTCTGGCTAAATTCACTATTGACTTCACTTAATCAATGTACATAATTTCATCTTCAAACAATTGCTTTACTAAAACCCTTCTCAACCGGACATGTCTATTTTTACTATTGAAAGTTTTATTCTTTGCAAAGACTATCATTGCTTGGCAATCATAATGTATAGACACAAAATGTGTCAGCTTCATTCCCAACAGAATATTTGCTATGAAGTTTCCTAGCTACTCAGCCTCATTTCCATACGTGAATTTGAGAAGAGTTTTCCCTTTCCCAAGAACTCAAGCATTTTCCAAATCACCAAGGCAAATAATGTTTTATCCCTCCCCTACTGAGCTATAAGAGGATAAAGTATTTTGTTTGCACATATATGCCCAGTAGCACCATAGTTTATCAGATATTCTTTTACATTGGCCACAATATTGATTTGGGAAATGACCACATTAATTACATCATCAGAATGAATCATGTGATTCAACCAAGTCGACTTTTAGTATCGTATGAATGCAATAACCGTATCTTAGAAGAAAAGGAAAGAATAGCTTACAATGGCCAATGCTCCTAAATCGTTTCACATTTTCAGTCGAAAAATGGCTGCTCGCAGTTCATAAAAAGTTGGGCTATTAGCTAGCATCATGAATGCAAATCTAATTAAAAACAAACTTTAGTAGGAGAAACGGGAAGAAATTAAGGACCAATGGAAACTGCCTTTAGTATCGTACACAGAAAATCGTTGAGTGCCCCAATTTCAGTCCTAAATGCATGCTTAATAAAAAAATCACAAACTTGAGAGAAGACACCCATAAACTTCCGACACCCTCTCGAAAAACAGACATAGGTTTCAAAGCTCTAGAGAATAATTTCACCTAACACTGGATAACCTTGTTGTAATAAAGTTCTTTCGAGCTGACGCTCGCTAAGGCGATACTCTTCCTTCACAGTCTCCAAGTCCTCGCTAGATTGGGACAACAATGGTAGTGGCGACAATTTCAGCTTGGAAATTCATAAAGTGGCACTCTTAAGATTGTTGGAAAATCTGTTGGAAAAATATGAAAATAAGAACAAATATCTTAGGCGTGCAACTACCATTCTTAAGGATAATTCCACCTCTCAGAGTATATAATACTTAGTACAACAAGCTCTACCACCTATCCTCTCAAAATACAATAGATTTTCCTCTTTACTCTTTATAGAAACACAAAATAAATAGAGGGAACAAGAACAACAGCACTATATGTAAAACCTAGCACATAAACAGAAAGAAAAGAGAGAATTTCTTGTTTTTGGTACGTTTTGATTGTGATTTGGAGATTCTCTTTATAGGAAAATGAATGAGAGGATTAATAATGAAACAATTCTTACAAAATAACGGCTTTCAAATTTTCCAAACTGTTGAATTATCCGATAAGGATTTTGCATCATCTTTAGTCATATATTCATGGCAAGAAATATGATTTGTTCATTCATCTTTTTAATTGATTTGGTCATTGAAAGTCATCATTTGGATTTGTTTCTCAATATTTTTCTGCACTTCGTGCTCATTAACAAACTAGTTTCATAAAACACAAACATTGAAGTAAATGTTCATGGCTACACACTATTTATAATTTAGGTGAATTCAGTTGAAAAAACAATTTTAGCGTTCATTCATTTGTATTTTCTCAACACAAGCTTTGCATAATTCGTGCAATTTTTGTGTGCTGTCATGTTTTACCTTCTAGTTGTGGCTCAAATTAGATAAGATTTGTCTTTCACGAGTGTGAAAATTAGAAAAACAGGGAGGCTGTCGAAGCAAAACGTGTTTCCTAATTTGTATTCACTTACAAATGAAACAGAAAACCAGGAAGATTTCAATAAGTAGTTCCATTTTCCCGCAATTCATCCTCAATAGCTCCTCCATCTAAACTCTCAATTTCAGTCTCCCATTCTAACTAAGCTAGTAAGCTGGATAGAATTTAGACACGATTGGTTTACAGTGTGACAGAAATACAGAAATAATACCTAAATCTATATTTTATCTTATTATTATTTAGTATAGGGGAAATTTGAAAAAGCTACCAAAAGTGAGACAGACCCACTTTTGGCTTAAATAAATAGAAGAATTGATGATGTTTATGTCAAGAGAGTAAGCCTAGTTGTCTGCCACATTCCCATGCAAACAAGCTCTAGCATTGATGTCGCATAGGTTGGGAATGATTGGCCAGTTAGAGGCGTATGTACTATGAGTGCAAAAGCGAAAGTGACGTGAGATTGACATGGGAGCGGCACATTATGAAGTTATCCCTTCTACTGTGAGTCCAATGAAACAATTCTACCACCGGAGATTATAGTCCAGTCATTAAGGGTGTTGTGCTGTTAACATGGGGTGATGAAGATCACCGACTGGCTATGTGCACTGAGCTAAATAAGTTGGACGAGGTGCATTCGACTGCTTTCGACCAGATGATAGCACAAAGAAAAGACTGGCTTTTATTTTATGATAAAAGAGTAGTGTTAAAACAACTCGGTGCCGGATATCACAACCAGAAGTTTGTACTGCCCGTTGATAAGAAGATCCACAAATTGGTAATCTGGTGACCGTGCCGAAATGGTCTGAGAAGCAGGTCTACAGGTAATGTTGAATGTTCCCCAGTGGTCCTCAATTGACATGGGTTCTCTCAAACACTTATCTCACGCGATGTTGGGATTTTCACTTTTGGTTGATTAATCCCTCGATAATTCTATATAATAAGGAGTTGACATTAGTCTATTAGCATCTACTAGAAACCAAGTGATATATGGGAGAATATCTCACTTCCTACCCAACTAGAGAATTTATACACGATAACTTGATTAAACTAGATAATCAACTAGTTCCCCATTGGTACCTTAACTTGATCAATTTGTTATCTAAGTGTCGCATGAAGTTTTTGTTCAATTACAAGTCCCAAGGTTCTTGTCCCCAAGGTTTTTATTTTTTCTTCATTACGGGCCTAGTTTTTAGCCTGACTGTTAAACTAAAATACGAAAAACACAATCTAGGAAACCATGTTTTATGGTCCTACCTAGTTTATGTGTTCATAATGGTCCTAGTTATGATAAGAAATTATGCGAAGTTGTTTGTCCCCCTTGTATGCTACAAAGCTCTAGCATTTATTACAGACCTAAAAAAACTCACTCCCATTTATGCCCTATAGAGGTGGAGCGAGGGAGGGGCCAACGAGAGGCGTTTGTACCGTGGGCGCACGAAAGTGAGTGCAGCGAGAATGGCATGAAGTGAGCCCCTTTAGCGTGAGTCCGATGTGGTCCTAAATTTGAGATTTGTGATAGGTAACAGACACAATCAATGCCAGTCATTGCATTCGAGTCTGTTGTTATAATGTAGTACCCACGACATTCCATTGAACAATATCTAATGCATAAGTAACAAGGACATAGATCTCGAGAAGGAACAAAGTAGATTATTATCAAGGAAAGACAAGACAGGAATGGCGGTATCATTGCCCTTCTTTCAATATTCTGGAGTCTTATGCTCAAAATAAAGCTTATAAAGATGCAGTGACAAGTAACTTTGGCTTCTGTATGATAAAGAAACTATCCCTCACCGTATATGCACAAGGAAAAGCTTTTAAGACGATTGCTTTAGGAAAACTAAAACATAACCGGCACCATCACCACTCTACCAACATCAGCACCTGCACCTTCAGCATGGACAATTGAAAGTGGGTATAAAAAGTGCAGGTAGCAATGGTGAGGCAATTGTGATAGCAGCGACGGAGGAGTGGCTGAGGTGGCAGCCTAATTGTTTCTCTAGAACGGAAACTATTTTTTCATTTGTTCCCATCTTTTATCTCCTCCAATATTTGAACATAAACAAATTAAAGACTCATATCCTAATTTACAATCTAAATAAAATAGTTACGTCCATTAGACTGCCATATGAATAGAAGACGTTATGATGTTTGAAATTGACACAAGCAGTCTCTGAGCTTTAGTCCATGAATTTGGTCCCTGAACTTTTGATTTGTTCAATGTGGTTCTTGAACTTTAACTCAATATGTAATGTGGTCCTTGAACTTTTAATTTGTTTAATATAGTCCCTAAACTTTTGGTACATGTTCAATCCAGTCCTTGAATTGTGTGAAACTGTTCAATGTAGTCCTTCCATAATTATTCAAAGCCAAAGACTACATTGAACATTTTCATACAGTTCAATGATTGGATTGAACATGTACCAAAAATTCATGGATTACATTGAATAAATATAAAAGTTCATAGACCACATTGAACATTGGATTAAAGTTTATGGACTATATTGAAGAAATTAAAAGTTTATGAATCAAATTGTACATTGAGACAAAGTTAAATGATTGTTTTGTCATTATCCCTACAATGTTTAAGGCAAGAAAGTAGGCCAAGTCGTTTCATGAAACCAAGCTCTAGCATTTATGTCGAGGTTGGAAGTGAGTGGCCAGAGCAAGGTGTATGTACCGTGAGTGCAAGAGCGATGGTGCGGTGTGACTGGTATGGGACCGAGATATTACGAAGGGAGCCCCTCTACTATGAGTCCAATGAAACAACGCTACCATTGGAGATAATAGTCCAGTCACCAAGGGTGTTGTGCTGTTAGATAGGGTGAGGAAGATCATCGACTGGCTATTTGCACTGAGCTAGATAACTTGAGTGAGGTGCGTTAGATTGCTCTCAACCAGATGATAGCACAACGAAAAGAGTGGCTCGTATTTAATATATAAAAAAAAAAAGTAGGGTTAAAACAATTCCATACCGGAGATCACAACAGTCCATACTACCTGTTAATAAGAAGGATCCACAATTTGGTAATCTCACGACCCTCCTAAAGCGGTCTGTGAAGCAGGTTTAAGGTAATGTTGAAGGTGGCCCAACAATCCTCGATCGACACGAGTTCTCTTAAACACTTATCTCGCGTGATGTTGAGATTTTCCATTTTGGTTGATTAATAAGGAATTGCCACTAGTTTGTTGGAATCTACTAGAATCCAAGTGATCTATGAGAGAATATCTCACATCTTACGCAACTAGAGAATCTATGCACTTTCAACTAATTCCCCTTCTTTACCTTAACTTGATTGATTTGTTATCTTAGTGTTGCATGCAGTTTTCGTTTAATTGTAAGTGTTAGGTGAATTGCAAGTGCACAATATCAACAAGTAATAAAGTGATGAATGAGTATCGTTCCCACAATGACTGTTTTTTTATTTTATCTAATTGCTTATTGAAAGTGATCAATTCAAAAATCTAGCTAACCAAATCGAAAATATGAGTAAAAAGTAAACTAAACCAATTAAAATACTAAAATATAGAAAATGTCAAAACTTAAAGAATTAAAAGCTAAGTAAAATTAATCTAAAGCAAATTCAAGATCACAAAGCGTTAGAGTATCCAATTTCACTTAACCATTCATAATTAATTTTCTTAATTTTTCATGCAACAATTTAATTTCCAATTGTGTTGGCGAAATTTCCCTAAGATGAATTAAAAGCCGACATCGGTCTAATAATCCCTAATTAGGTATGTTAACCCACACTAACCTTAAATGAATTTAAACTACCTAAAAGCATTAAGTTCTTGTGGAAATTCCCGGATTTAATCTAAATAGTCCCAACCTAGATCTACTACCGCAGCCACATAAATAACCTAGTGTACCTTAACCTAAATTTAATTTATGGTTCAATATCACTAATGCACATGTACACAATCTCCACCCGGTATCATGCATACATCAAAAATCATTCAAAAGTTGGCAAGACTTCTAAAAGCATTAAGATTATGATAAAAAACAACACAATCAAAACAATTCTATTGCATGAAAGTCTTTGAAAATTAATCAATCATGATTAAGATCATTGTAGCTCTAACAAAAGAAATTTAGAACATAGTAAAAATTAAATTGACAAGAATTAAAGAAAACATAATACTAAATAAAAATAAATTCACCGAATTGAGAAACAAGGAGCTTCAGGTTTGTCTCCTCCTTCTCTCCTTGACAGCACCAACTCCACTAAAATTGAATAACAAAATCTAACTAAGAAAACTCAAATTTTTCTGCAAAGATGGTGGCTCCCAAGACTCTCTTCTTCTGCGGCACAAGAGCAGTTTATATAGATTCCAAAAATCTGCCCTAAGTCGACTCCTACTAGGATTTGGAAAAGATTCCTCTTTGATTTTCTTTGAACTTTATCTTCAATCATGGTCAAATTCTCCAAATATCTGATTTGGGCTGCCTTTTTCTTCAAGATGAAATATTCTGAAAGATATTGCAATAATATTTCATACAAAATAAAATTACGTGAGTCGCAATTAAATTCACCCAAAAATTCCTCAAAATTTAGGAAATATCAAGTATAAATAAACAAGAATACTCTATTAAAAATAGAGTTATCAGTAAGTCCTAAGGTTCTTCTCCCCTAGGTTTTTATTTTTCCTTCATTATGGTCCAATTTGTACCCTTATCACATAGTAGAGGAAACAAGGGTGAAAAGTGTCAAAAAAGTTCTAAACCTTTTATTAGTGTTAATTTAGTCCTAAACATTTTGACTTGATGCCAATTTAGTCCTAAATCTTTTGAATTTGCGCTAATTTAGTCCTGAAAAATTTAACCTAGTGCTAATTCGGTACTTTCGGCTAATTTTGACTGAATTTTGTTGACATGGATGCCGGATGGTTGACGTGGACAATTTTTAAAAATATTTTAATATTTTCCGATATTTTTTATTTTATTTTATTTTATTTTATTTATTTCCTTTTATTTTTACTTTACTTTTACTTTTATTTTTTTTTCCAATTCTCTCCTTCTTCCAATCGGTCACTAGTTGGGTGACCAGCCAGAGGGGGGCCTGACGAGGTTGACCTCGACCTCGCCAGCCTCCAGTGCACCTAGGGCGGCCTCACGCCAAGGGGGCGAAGGTCAAGTGAGGCTCGCCGACCCTCGCCAATGGCCAATGAGGCACGTCGGAGGCTGGCGAGGTCGTGACGAGCGGCAAGAAGAATGAGGGAATAGGGAAAAAAATAAAAGGAAAAAAGGAAAGAAAATAAATAAATAAATCGAAAAATATTAAAATATTATTAAAAGTAGTCAACATCAGCACTGGCTATGCCACATCAGTCGTCCAACATCCACATCAACAAAATATAGCCAAAATTAGCCGAAATGACTGAATTAGCACTAGATTAAAGGTTTTAAGACTACATTAGTACCAATTCAAAAGGTTTAGAATTAAATTGGCATTAAGTCAAAAGGTTTATGCCTAAATTGACATCAATAAAAGGTTTAGGATTAAACTAGCACCAATGCAAATAATTTAAGAATTTTTTGACACTTTTCCCATAAACAAGGTTATATGATCCATTCATTATGGTCCTATTTTATGGCAAGAAATCGTGCGAAGTCTTATGTCCCATTTCATTCTACCAAGGTCTAGCATTTATTACATACCAAAGAAAATCACTAGCATTTATGCCCTCTAGATGAGGATCGAGTGAGGGGCCAATGAGAGGCGTATGTACTGTGTATGGGCGAAAGTGAGTGCTGTGAGAATGGCATGAAGTGAGCCCCTCTAGCGTGAGTTTAATGTGGTCCTGTAATTGAGATCTGTGATAGTCAACAGACGCAATCAATGCCAGTCATTTCATTCGAGTCTGTCGTTATAATATAGTACCCACGACACCTTCCGACTCGACAAGTCACAGTTTGAGCCGCCTGGAATTCAACGGCAAGTAATCCAAACCCACCCAAATACAAATGAATCCCGAAACAGATGAGAAATGGCCGTGATTCTCAGGAAATATGATGCAAAGATTCAGGACAAGCGCAACTATGTAAGCCATGACTCGTTACAACAGAAGAGAATGAAGCCATATCCTGCATCTTATAAACTTAAGAACCGCTTACAGTGAAGCTATTTGAGTTTGACACAGAATCGAATTTTACCATGATATAGCCAATAAAGCTCGCAGCCTCCAAGATAAGTTTACCCAAACACAATTAGTAACACTAAAATTCTAAGACACGTACTGTCAATAAACAACATGGATTGTAGACAATAAACTTTTCAGCCAAAAATAAGCTTGTTCATGGATGCTTCTTTTCTTTTCCTTTTCAAGGATGAGAGGATGCCTCGAGAGATTGTTGGTAGTTTGTTTGTAAAACAAACTAAGAGGTGTCTTGTTCCACATTGAAAAAATGTAGTGCACACGTGAACGAAATTTGATACTAACGAACAATCATTATATTTTTATTTATTAAAAAAATTCGGATTTATTTTTAATAAAAAATTGACAATAGTTTGCTATTGAAACATTACAACTGTTCATGAAAGACTTATGATTATTTTTATTTTTTTATTTATTTAATTTGAATTTTCATATCTTTTCAACATACCTTTTGAAAATGTACCTTTTCATTTTGCAACATTTTCTGAAAAGTTGCCACTGCTCAAAAGACAAAGATAAGTACGTTAGTTTTGGGATCAATGATAATCAAGTCTTTTCAAGTTTTCTTTCAAAAACTACATCAATGTAATTGTACATAATGTAGACTGAATATACGGAAAGCTCGTTCTCCAAAAATTCCTCTCAACCTTCTTTATTTTCTCAGTTTCCTTTATTTTCTAACATGGTATCAGAGCCTTCATTCTGGGCCTAGCTTCCACAAAGACTTCAGAAATCCTTCATCCTACAAACAAACCAATGAGTATTTAGGATTTCAAAAAAAAATTGATACCATGGCAGAAGAAATACCCCAAGATCAAACTCCACCATTGTCAAATTCCGATGGTTCTGTCCGGAGAGGAGCAATCTCTTGCTTCAAATCAAAGACGTGGATCCACTCCCTGGGCTACCACATTCCCACCAATAACCTAGTACCCTGTCCAAGGCCATTGGGCCATTGGGTTGGGACAGGCGTGGCCCCAATCCACTCGGCCGAGCCCCAATCCACTCGGCCGAGGTAGGCGTGGCCCCAATCCACTGGGCCAGGACAGTCTTGGGCTCAACAATCATCTGGCAAAAATCAGTCGGGCCTTAGGGCCCAATCCAACGAAAATAGTCCAATCCATCAACAAGAGGCCCTTTCAACCAAAGATCCAACCCAAACAAATCTAGGTCACGAATTTGGATCCTATCCGGGTCACAAATCCATATCCTATCTGGGTCAGGGAACGAATCCCTATCCGGCACCACCACCCGATTTCCTACCATACCCTTCCCCATTGGCGGCGACAGCGGCGACCGGCCTGAACCCAATGATGCACTCTACACCTCAACAGCTAACGGATCCGAGCTCCACCTCATCAACCTATAGCTAACCAAACCGAAAACTACTCGACTTGGGCTCGGGATCTTCGACGAGCCCTCATCACAAAAGACAAGGACGGCTTCCTTGACGGAGCTACGTCCCCTTTCCGATGGAGGAGCGTCAATAGCGAATGTGGAGAAAATGCAATCAACTTGTGCATACCTAGATTAGAAATTGCCTCACTCCAAATGTTGCGGCTGGTCTACCGCCGACTAAGGACTCAAATTTTTTTGGAAAACATTCGAGAGATGTATGGACACCTTGATTGGGTCAAGCTTTTCTCGATCACCCAAGCATTAACCGAGTTGAAGCAAGGGAACCTCTCAATTACCACTTGCTTCAATCGCCTCTCCGCACTGTGGAATGAACTCGAGGCCGCCGAGGAACGTCTACAAGGACCCAAAACACACTAAGACAATACAAGGAAATGAGGGACCGAGAAAAACCTATGAGATTCCTACTAATACTCAATGATTCTTACTCAGCTTTTCAGTCTCAAATACTTGCGATGGAGCCCCCACTTCCGCTCGGCCGTATATTTCAGCTGGCTATCCAAGAAGAAAACCAGCGGCTCACCTCGACTTCGCACGGTCGAGATGGAGAAGGGATGAGCTTGGTCGCCTTTAGCAGAGGAGGATCGGGCGTTATCTCCAGCGGACCCATGGAAGCTGCTGGAAACTCCAAGGGTAGCAATAGATCAATGGCTGTGGCAAGGAGAATAAAGAGAACCCTAGGGTTCCTCAAATGGATGGCTGGGATGATGGGAGGAAATCCAACGACTGGGATAGAAAGAAGAGATCCAACGGCTCTCCTCAGCAGACTGAGATGGACGGCTCAGATTCAACCATCGTCCCACATGGATTTGATGGCCCTTATCCAAGCCACGTCAGCTCCCACTTATAGGGGATCCAATGGTCCTCTTGGTGCCACATCATCAAGAAGAATTAGTAGGCAAAATTGTAAATTCAAAAATAAATATTGTGAATATTGCAAACGCCCACATCATATAGTTGATACATGCTGGAAATTACATGGAAAACCTACTAATAAAAATAGAAAAGAAAAAGGAATTATCGGTTTATCAAGTTTCCACACAAAGAGGCGGTGGGGAACCACAAGCAATATCTCAGGATCAATATCAACATATTGTGCAAATTCTAAATTGATTAAAAATTGATGACAAGAATGCGGGATTCTCAGGTACTTTTCTTCATAAGGAGAATTTTTTTCCAGTTGATGCATGGATTATCGATATAGGAGCCAATGACCACATTATATGCAATGATAAATTATTCTCTCATGTGGATAAAGAATCACAATCCCTTATTATAATGCGTCTTCCAAATGGAAATGTCATCCATGTTACTAAAACTGGAATTGTTCAACTTGGTCTAAATTTCCTACTCAAGAATGTCTTATACATTCCTAGTTTTGAATTCAATCTACTCTTTGTATCCAAAGTGTGCAAAGACAACTCATGTCGAGCAATATTCAATTCAGACAATTGTTTCTTTTAGGACCTTTCAATTGGCAGATTGATGGGCTTAGGTAGTTCTACACAAGGACTATATTATTGGATTGATTTCCCAGGAGATTTAGATTTATTAAATAAGAGCATTTCTTGTAATGTCATCAATAGAAATAAAAATCTCCTTTTTCACCAAAGATTGGGTCATAGTGCATATTTTTCTCATCCTAAATGTCCAGTATGCCCCTTAGCCAAACAGTCTCAAGCATCATTTCCCACAAGCACTTCTCGAGCCAATAGAGCATTTTCCTTGCTTCGTATGAATATTTAGGGTCCATATCATACTCCTCACCGAGATGATTCCCAGTTCTTTCTTACAATTGTTGATGACTATACACGAGCCACTTGGGTTTATCTAATACAATCAAAAAGCCAAACCTTTTCTCATATATTGAAATTCGTTTCCTTGATTAAAAATCAATTCGATCAATCTGTACATCGAATTCATACAAATAATGGGCGTGAATTCTTCACTTATGATTGCATCAATTTTCTATCTTCTCATGGAATAATTCATGAAAGCTCTTGCACTTATACTCCACAACATAATGGAGTTGTCGAGCGTAAACATAGGCATCTCTTAGAAGTAGCTTGTGCATTAAAATACCAAGCCTCCATACCTGAAGACTATTGGGGAGATTGTGTGGTCACAGCTACTTATTTGATTATTCGCATGCCAACTAAAATTCTTGATAGAAGAACTCCTTTTGAAATGCTCTACAACAAACAGCCTATAAATGAACATCTTCGAGTGTTTGGATGTTTATGTTATGCCACTAATGTGGGTCCTCTAGACAAAATGGGTCCTCGCACTACTCGATGTGTCTTCATGGGATATCCCTCATTTCAAAAAGGATACAGAGTTATAGAAATCTCTACAGGACACTTCTTTATAAGTAGAGATGTCATGTTTCATGAAGATGTGTTCCCGTTCAAAGATATGATAGCCTCCTCGACTTCCTCATCATCAGGAAGCGATAATCTTTTTTTATCAGAAGAAGACTTATCCATAGCTCTACAATATCTATTGGTTGCTCCAGAACAATCTATGTCTATCCCAAGAGAATCACCTATCCCAAGAGAATCACCTATCCCACAAGAATCATCAATTTCACCAGCACCATTTGAAGTTGGACCTCCAGTATTATCTCAATTATTATCTGAGGATGATTCCATGATTGTGTCTTCGTCAGAGAACAAGATAGTTAGTCTTCACCAAAACCTATGCCTTCACCAACACAGATATTAGCAGCAAAGCCCCGGCGTTCAAGACGACAAACTCACCTACCTACATGGACTAAGGATTACATTTGTTCTGTGACAAGTTCTCCAGGTACAAGATATCATGTCTCCTCATATGTTTCATTTAACAGGTTGTCACCTAAGCACATGTGTTGCATCACTCGTTTATCAGAAGAACAAGAACCATCTTCCTTTAATGAAGCTTCGTGTGACCCTCGATGGCAACATGCAATGGAATCTAAACTAAATGCATTGATAGAGAATCGTACATGGGATATTGTTCCACTACCCAAACATAGAAAACCAATCGGTTGCAAATGGGTTTACAAGATCAAGTTTAAAATTGATGGTTTAGTTGAACACTATAAGGCTCAACTAGTAGCCAAGGGATTTACTCAAAGAGAAGGTTTCGATTATCATGAAACATTCTCTCCAATTGCCAAAGAAGTCACTGTCCGTACTTTTCTATCCATTACTGCCATTCAAAATTGATCATTGCATCAGATGGATGTAAATAATGCCTTTTTTCATGGAGATCTCAATGAAGAGATTTATATGAATCTTCCAATGGGATTACACAGACAGGGGGAGTTGCAAGTGTGTCGTCTACGCAAATCCCTCTATGGATTGAAACAGGCATCTAGACAGTGGTATGCCAAGTTTACAGCGGCACTAACCGACGCAAGTTTTCAGCATTCTAAGCATGACTATGCTCTATTTACAAGGAATGTGGGTAATTCATCAATTTATTTACTTATATATGTTGATGATATACTTATCATGGGCAATATTATCATGGGCAAGAATGATTTTCATGTTGTAAAATTCAAAGAATATTTGCATTCCACATTTCACATCAATGATTTAGGTCCTCCTAAATATTTCCTTGGCATAGAAATTGCTCGGTTAGATAAAAGGATCAGCCTTAGCCAGAGAAAGTTCATCCTTGAAATTATTATAGAAGCAAGATTATCATGATGCAAGCCAGTTGTTATATCGATTAAACAAAATGCCAAGTTGACTACTCATGAGTACAATCAAAATTCCTCTTTTTCTATTGAGGATCCCTTACTCAAAGATCCATCAAGATATTAGCGACTGGTCGAGAAACTGATATACCTGACTATGACGAGGCCTAACATATGTTATGCGGTGCAGATGCTTAGCTAATTCATGCATAATCCAAGAATGTCTCATATGAATGCAGCTTTAAAGGTTGTGAAATATTTGAAGGGATGTTCAGGACTTGGAATATTTCTATCTCGTGACTGCAACATGAAAATGTCAGCTTTTTGTGATACAGATTATGCAACTTGTCCAATGACCAGGAGATCAATCACTGGTTTCTGCATTAAATTGGGAGGATCACTAATTTCATGGAAGACAAAGAAGCAATCAACCATTTCATTATCATCAGTTGAGTCAGAGTATTGAGCCATGGCAAAGACTACCTGTGAAATTATCTGGATACAAGGGTTACTCTCAGATCTTGGAGTACAGGTCAAAGGACCAACTGAATTATTTTGTGACAATGATGCTGCACTCAAATTGGCAGCAAATCCAGTCTTTCATGAAGAACGAAACATATATAAGTTGATTGTCACTTTACTCGAGATAAAATTACAAAGGGAATCATCGTAACAAAGGGAATTGGAACTGTGAATCAACCTGCAGTTATCTTCACTAAGGCATTATGTCAGAGACAACACACATACTTGTTAAGCAAGCTTAGTGTCCTTGATATATATAAACCATCAGCTTGAGGGGGAGTATTGAAGATATATTTGGAGTCGAAGATATTATTGGAGATCCCGATTGTGCCATCCAATTCTAATTGATTTAGTGATATTAGTAAATAGGAAATTTATTATTCTTTATATATCAATTCCTTTTTTATAATTCTTTTTTTACATTATAAAAGGATCGATATAATTGTACAGAAAGTAGATTGAATATACAGAAAGCCCGTTCTCCAAAGATTCCTCTCAGCCTTCTTTATTTTCTCAGTCTCCTTTATTTTCTGACACTTCTAACTGGATTGGGGGAGGGGACCGGGGAAGAGACGATGAATTTGGTGGCGAGTTCGGGGACGGCAGTGTCAGATCAGAAATGCTGTGGACCACGTGAAGGACTCTGTAAAGAATCTGCGGAGATGAGCACGGAGTTGGCTAGGGGTTGCCGGGGCATTGTGAGGCAAAACTTCAGCAACGAGAACTCCTTCCTTGCCAAGTACTTCGAGAGGGACTCATACGTCATGGGCAGGCTTCAGGGGCCGTGCATGAACGTTTACGAGATTGGAGTGTCTGAGCGAGTACTTGCCCAAGGACGAGAACTCGACGCATGTTTGTGTCGGTCCTGTTGTTCATCTCTATGGACATCACTCCAGTCGAAAGATCTTGCCGAGATGACGAGGCGTCGTAATGATGAGGCCTTTTTTTGGTCAACCGTTGGTTTGCCTTGGTGAAGTTATTGGAAAATTATTTGCTATATGCTTCTGTTCTCACAAGTTTTTTTTTTTTTTAAGTTAGTGGTGGTGTACAAATTGCTAGAATTTATCTGTTTATTTTTACTTGTTTCTTATCTCTGTGCCAAATGTTTTTTTTAGGGGGGGCCTTCAAAGCTCCAAAATAAAAAGAAGGCGATTGAGAGAAAACAAGTAAGCCAAAATAAGCATAACATTAATCATGGCTCTAAAGAAACCACAAAGTGATGTGCTTATTGTTGGAATCAATATAACTATGAATCATTAAGACTAAGAACTATCTAACTTTCATTTTTAAATGAAAGATTTGGGTAAAATAGATACTTTCTGGACATTAAAGTTAAAAACATAGTGGGGATTATTTTTTGAACCAAAGTGATTATGTGAAAAAGATGTTGAATAAATTTCAATATCTTAAGTTTCAAAAAAATGAATAATCCATTTGATTTATGATAGAAGGTCTTTAATGCGAGTGCTATAAGAAATGTATGCAATGCATTGTACTAGACTCGACGTTGCTTTTTCCATATGTAAGTTGAGTACATAGTACATATATTTGTAATTTAAGTATAGAACATTAGAAATTTATTGCCCAAATTTTTGGTTATTTTAAAGTACTAAAAAATTTGGGGTTGTTCCATAATAATTACTCGGTTGTATTAAGAGGATACACCGATATTAATTGGATTATAAGTGTGGGTGAGAAACAATCCATTGGTAGATGGATTTTCACATTTGACGGATGTGTTGTGTCTTGGACGAGCAATAAACAAATGTGCATAACTCATTCAACGATGGAATTCAAACTCGTTGCTTTAGTGACAACCGAAAAAGAGGCTAATGGATTAAGAATTTGTTATTGGATATCAAATTATGTCCAAGTCTTAGGCCTCATATTTCTATACATTGTGATAGTAAAGCTATTTTGGCAAGAGCTTATAATGGCACTTATAATGGTAAGTCTAAACGTATTAGCCTAAGGCATGAATATGTGAGACAAGTGATTAAAGATGGTATCTTAACAATTGTCCACGTGAGGTCAATTAAGAATTTGGTTAATCCTTTTACAAAGACTTTACTAAGAGATATGGTAAAGATGACCTCATAAGAAATGGGGCTAAAACCCTTTAACTAAAATCACTAGTAATGGTAACTCAATTTTTTTCTAGGACATCACTAGTTACAAGGTTTAATGGGTAAGAACAAATTATTGAATGTGATTATTTGATACTGACGTAGCCCTGATATGAGAATTTAGTATTAGCTGTTACATTTTGTAGGTTGAATTGAATTGAGCTTAAAAGTGGTGTTGCTTCTTACAAAAGTTATGGTTGCTTTCTAGAGAGCTCATGAAATAGGATCAAGCGTATGGTCATTATAGTGCGGAGTAATATAGAACTTCTCGTTGAAACAAGATGCTAATATATATGAGGTATGTCCAATTCTATCATTTAAAAATACAAATTTAAAAGCCAAGCTATTTGTCACTTTGATAGGGTTTTGAGATAATTGCACTAAGTAAAAAATTAACTCGAAAAGACCTTTATGTATGTATATTAATCTCATGGAAATTTTGGCTGTATTTTTTTTTTACATTTTTTTGTGTTTTGTTTTATAAACAAAAATGACAGATTGTTGATAATTTGTTTGTAAAACAAATCAAAAGGTGTCTTGTCCCACATCAAAAAGATGTGAATGCACACGTGAACGAGATTTGACACTAACTAACGATCATTATTTTTTTATTTATTAAAAACTTGGATTTTTTTTTAAAAAATATAGTTTATTATTGAAACTGTGTGACTATTTATGAAGGAATTATGATTATTTTTGTTTATTTAATTTCCAATTTTCATGTCTTTTCAACATATCTTTTGAAAACGCACCTTTTCATTTTGCAACATTTTCTAAAAGGTTGCCTCTATTCAAAAAACGGAGGTAAGTACGTTAGTTTTTGGGTCAATGATGATCAAGTCTTTTCAAGTTTATTTTAAAAAACTTCGGCCATTGTTTTTAATTATTTTCTATTTTGAAGATATATTAGAATTGTTATCTAATATTCTCATTTGAGACTTTATCATATCTTGAAGGAAATTTGTCGATGACCATTAACAACTTTGTGGGGTAAATAAATCCTTAAAGAAAGTGATATCACGCCTCAAAATCCGATTTAATTGCTCTATTGATTCAAATCCATATTAACTTCATTGTTCTACCCAAGTACGAAGTCAATTTCCCCGACAAAGATTTCATCAAGGAGTACTTGACATTTTTAATCAATTTGTGCATTTCCTCCAGTTACTTTCGTCCTTTCTAGTCTTCATGGTTTCTACATTTTGTACTTACCCTCACACCATGTGTAAAAAAGGCAAACGATTCTCTAAGTTCATATTGCAGGATCCCCAGCAACATTTGCCATCACATTTTCAATAACGGAAACTCCACTTTCTGCTGCAATCACCGTGGTGCAACTGCAATCCCAACAACAGCAAAAGAAAGGCGCTTACATCAGCTCAACAAGCACAAAGGGAATTTCAAATAAGGTTTACACTAGTAATAGTAAATATAACGAATTCCGAAATATTTTCCTCTAAAAATCACATCCACGGTCAACTCAAACTTTCTGATTGCATTAAAGTGATGAGAATCTTGACTCTTCACTCCATAACAAGCTACAGATTGTGCTAAGAGATGGTTTATTAATATTAACGAGGTCATAAATCAATACTACAGTGATAAGTTGTGGATATGAATGGGGATATAAGATTTGCAACCTTTGATTTGATCTTATAAGCTGAAATTCACCAAAATCATTTGATAAGTTAGGATCTACTCAAGACAAATACAAACTTTAGAAAGAGCAGACTCCACTAAGGATTGTTGGCACAAAAACATTGATAAGATGGCATAATGCCTATGACAGAACCATTTCTCACTACCAATGATGTAAACTCTGGTTTCCACTATCTGAATGTGAGGTAGTGATCCATAATCATATTCATGGACCACCAGCTAACACTCTCAGATGCTGCTCAAGAATATTTAGTTTGACAAGAAATGCTAGCATACCACTTTTCTGGAACCACCGTATGAGATATAGGATCTCAGAAATTAACTCTTGAGAATTCTTTGCCAAGCAATATTAATTGTTCCTGAATATGGTCCAAGATTATAATCATCAATTGAAGTTGTCGTGCCATATCTACAGGGATCATTAGTGGACAGCCAAGTCTCAATTATAAGTCCATACAATTAGTATTTCACCTGTGATGATCTCCACCACATACCATTGGGCAATGGCAGAGAGGACTAGCAAAATAACTGCAGGCCAGACTCTAAGAGAGGCAAACTAAAGAATTTTTTAAGTAACAGTTTGCTGATATCAAGTGTTGAATTTTCGCAAGACAGTCCACTGAAAAATATCTCATGAACAAGTAAAAGGGAAATATATTTTAAAAAGGAACAAGGTAGATTATTATCAAAGAAAGACAGAACAGGAATAGCAGGATCATTGCCCTTCTTTCAATATTCGGGAGTCTTATGCTCAAAATAATGCCTATAAAGATGTGGTGACAAGTAACTTTGACTTTTGTATGATGAAGAAACTATCCCTCCCCGCATATGCACAAGGAAAAGCTTTTAAGATGATTACTCTAGGAAAACTAAAACATAGCTGGCACCACCACCACTCTATAACCACCAGCACCTCCATTGCCATCAGCATGGACAATTGAAAGTGGGCATATGACAGTGGAGTTGGCAATGGTGGGGCAATTATGATAGCAGTGACGGAAGAGTGGTTGAGGTGGCAGCCTATTTGTTTCTCTAGAATATGAAACTATATTTTTTCATTTATTCTCAACTTTTATCCCCTCCAACAATTGAACATAAACAATTAAAGACTCAAATCATAATTTACAATCTAAATTAAATAGTTAAGTCAATTAGACTGCCATAGGAATCTACTGCCGATTAGACTATCCCTGAAATAACACTGCATCTGAAAACAATTAAAACTTGTTCTTTTTAACCCAGAACATTGTATAAGAATGTTGTGCTCTATGAAGATTACAGAAGAAAGTAGCAGGCACACATAAAACAAGTGAATCAGAGCTACTTGGTTATTAGTCTTGCCTTGAATGAATGAAAGGATTTCCTACATTTCTTGTTTCTGAACAAAAGGTTTATGATCTGATTCATCAGAGGTTAATATTTAGAAAGATCTTTGTTCAAAATGTTAAACAAGTTCGCCATTTCTTATATATGCATCACATGTGTGTATAATACACACACAGACACTTATTGAGGAAGCTTATTGAGATAGAGCTAACTGGAAGAACAAATAAACCCTCTTGCATTCAAGCAGCATGGCAGACACGGTTGTCATGTCATGCGTCATATCATAGCAACCAGATAGTCGTATCTTGCCATGTGTTATTGACTAAGAAGCATGCTGTTGCAACACCTCCAAGAATGACCAAACAAATTTCCTTCCAAGTGAATCAAAGAAATGCACCAAAAGAATGAGGTTTTCACTCACGGAAACTTGGAAATAACCCCATGGTCCACCACGCCATCTACTCTGTCAAGGCTTTCAGCTACTTGAGCTACAATCACACTTAAGAGAAGTCACGCAGATTATCATTAATCAAAAAGGAAAATAAGAGAAGCAAATCAAGTTTGAGCATCATACCAAGGTTTGCAATTGGAGATGTGAATATGACATCAAGAACATTATGGCCATCCTTGGTAACTACTGGGAAATCTCCACCTAATGGATCAGCATGTCCTATAGATGGTCTTCTCCAGACCTTGGACAGAAGAGAAAATTAATCATACAAATCATAGTAATAAAAATCCACTACAAAGAAAAAACTCCCAAGGCGCTTCATCCACAGTTGTTACAAAACCACAGTAACAAAAATCTGCATACCCACAAAAGTAAGTGCCAAATAATATTTTGCAGACACTACAAATTCATGACATGACGAATTAACAAGTATTCTATGCTGTCATCTAAACAATAAACCTCAAAATAAAAGCAACATTTAAATTCTGACAGCTCAAAGTTGTAGGGAAATTAAATGTTTAATCTCAGATCAGTTTTAAGTTCTTAGAATAAAGTCCAGAATCAGTCCCTACTATTTACATTTTATAAAGACCAAACCTCTGCATCTCCCAGAAACAAATCATCAATCTCTTCAGCCGCCTCCATCCAGTTGAGCTGGCAATAGAATCTTTACTTCACTATCATTCGGTTGAGCACTTTAACATATGTAGATGACATATATGTGCTTAGCTGCTTACAGATTGAACTAAGACTGGAACAGAACCATCTAGAGCACCTTTATATTTGTTTTCTGTGATGATAAATACAAGTCTCTTGGCTGCATTAAGTACAAACTGCAAAAAGAAAAAAAAAGTCAGCTCACAGTTAGAAGGAAGAAAGAGCGTACAAGTCCATCATAGAGGGACAGACTAGTAAGGCTCATCTTATGTTGTCTAAACAGGACTCACTTTCTCTTGAATTATTGACTCTCCACCTTCCAATTTTCGGCGGCCAATAATGGCAATGAGTGTGTCTTCTTCTATGATATCAGTATCATCAAAGGCAAAGTCAATCTACCAAAAACCAAGTAAACACAATATTAATGTGACAGGAAGAGAGGTACTCAGGCATAATCTAGAGCATCAAACTCCAACTATGAAGAGGATAAGAAAAGCAACTAATCAGATAAACAACATACATTCTTTGCTTTTTCCTCATTTTGATTTTTCAGCATGTTAACTTGCAATAAAACGAGTAGGAAAATACAACAGGCCACCATGCAATGGACCATCCTTTGGTGCTTTGCTGCAAGACTGCTAAGCTGCACATTGCTAGTCAATGGACTCAATCCTTGACTGACTCAGTTCATGCAAAAGTGCCCGGGAAAATCCTCAGGTGGGATTTTTATGGAAAATTAATCTTTTGATGATAAATTCACGCAGCTGAACAAATATCCATGGTAACAATTTCACTGTTGACTAATATCCTGCCATTTCAAGAACCATTTACCAAATTTCTAAAACATGTCTGTCACAAAAGAAAGAAAAAGACTGTCACAGACACAGGGAAACTGAGTATGAATTAGTTATATGTCCATACCTGAGAACATCCTTCATAGTCATCCAAAGGAATTCCTGATTTTGCTGCTTCGCTTGCACTTGTAACAGACCTACATAAGACATTTGAGGAAGAATGAGAAACTCTTGCTCAGGAATTTTAACATATACAATTATCCTAGCAAAAAATATTCAGCAAACAGTATTTAGTTTTTAATTTTGTAAGCCTGTTAGGTCAGTGAAAATGAGAATTTATTTCAGAATTGAAAATAGTGAAATGTCATGTATATTCCATCATTGTAAAGAGGCTTTCCTTCTGTGCTTCCAAACGTTCTAGAATTCATTTGCAATGAAAGTAATGACAAAAATAAAAACTTTATCATCAGTTTATTTATATCAGATTCCCTTTTTTTAACTGTTCATGCTGCCAAAAAAATTGTGGATCGTGAATAAATACAATAACAGAAAATTTAGAAAACTTATATGAACACAATATTAGCTTTTGATTTTGAATTTCGGCATGCCTCTCTATTTGTTACTCTATTCTACTCTGATATCTATTAAAACCCACATCTACTCTACATGTAAGGCCAACCTCATAATGTAGAAATTGTACTAAGGACTACATTTGACATTGTTAAGCCATTTTAAGATGAATAAGTTTGTGCAAAACCTGGTAGAAAGTAAATAAGAGAACATTGGATATTTGACTAACAAAACAATGCTACTGCATTATACATTTATTGAGATGCACGTATGAATTGTGTTTGGAAAGTCTTGCATCAGAAAATTAGTGTGTTCTACAGCAATTAGTAATTATAATTTGCCCATAACTCATTGATTAAGTTTTTTAGTGAAAGTAAGACCAACAGGATTTGTTGATGGCTCAAATTTGGGCTCCCTCTTAGCATTCTCCCTACGTCAAGTATTAGAATTCTGCTACATGCTCCCAACAAATAGTAGCAAAAGGTTGATTGTTGTGTCCCCAATGTATATCA
This sequence comes from Angophora floribunda, assembly GCA_014182895.1. NCBI lineage: Eukaryota > Viridiplantae > Streptophyta > Magnoliopsida > Myrtales > Myrtaceae > Angophora > Angophora floribunda. The sequence continues at coordinate 13,265,424 of CM024708.1, forward strand.
GTATCCTATAATAAACAAGGAATTGTATCGATCATCACAGTTGCCAAGAGCAGTTTGCCATCATGGTCCAATTTGGGAAAAAATGATGGGTGAAAGGCGTGTTTGCACAGGTTGACCATGATTGGAGATTTAGATGGAGACATCTTGATGCAGAAGAATACTTGAATCAAGGGAGCGGACTAACACTAAACTCACGTGAAGGATAAATTTTTGAGATGCATAAGTGAGCAATCTCTACACCTAAAGGTTTTAGTTTTGCTGCTCACTCTCAACAACATCCTTAACAATGATTTTCTAGTTCTTATGTTGCACACTCAGATCTTCAGTATGAATTCAATCCCTAACAGCAATCAAAATTTTCATCATATATGTCTAATATTGGTACTCAAAAACTTTCCATGTTAGTCGTATCTCCAATTGTAAATCTTCCATTTCGCAATTGAAACTATAATGTGAAACTAGAAGGATAGTGTAATCGGGGACAAGGACCTCAGACTGGGCAAGAGACGCTAACGATATGGGGGCATTGGCACCGTGCGGCGCCCCAATGGAGTCAAACCATCCCCCTGTTGCACTCTCTCAAATTAGGGTTAGCTTTTTAGACAAAAAGATTTGGCTTTTTTATTTTTGGTTTTTACGGATTTTGTTTCTCTTCTAAATTCAGAACTTTTCTTACATGAGCCACATTAGCACCACGTCAGCACCAATATGTGTTTCAAAGTGCTAAAAAAATGCCACGTTGATCATGACGTGGCATGTCACCAAAATTTACGAGGCAATCACTAAAAGGACTTGGTTGCACTACTTGGTTGCACCGGATCAAAAATGTAGAACTTGATTGCACATTTTCAAAGTTTAGAACTTGATTGCACATTTGGCCAAACATTTAAGATTTTTTGTGCAATTTCCTTTTGCCGAGTGACCTTAGTTTGTGAGCAAATAAAAAAATAAAAAACTCATAGAGATAAGGAAGAAAGGTTTGACAAGCAAGTTGATGAAATTAAATAAGTTTTAGGATTAAATCAAAACTTATACGTTCGGTTTTGTCAGTAGAAGCTATTTGACTTGGTAGATTTTTAATTGCAACATATTTACCATCTTAAGCAAAAATTTGACAACTGAATCGCAAAATAAATGAGTCAATTTGAGCAAATCCAAACTAACCCCTTCATGTACATAATGCCAGCTCAAGACATAAGATTCTGGACATATCATGACCTACCAGGTTATGTAGAAATAAGTAGTCTGGCAGAATCACAAAAGAATAGTTCTGTCAACGAACAATTGTCAACCATATGGTTGGCCCTCGTGAATAGACAGTATACAGTTGCTCCCCGGCAACTGACCATCCTTGGCATGTCCTCTACCAGTGTGAATAAATTTTAAAAAAATGCCTGATTGATATGAGATGCAAGATTTAATAACCCAATAAAGAAACACAAACGGGATGGAGCTAATACACTGCAAAAAACTGATTTCTACTCTAAAACAGAGAAGAAGGCCTTGGCCTTGCAATTGCTATGGTAAGAAGAACTCACGTGGGTATCCCTACTATATCTTCCAAAGTGCCTGCACGGAGTTGCTGACCAAGATATTTTATGGCCATGCAAGAAGCATTACCAGATCCTAGCCCAACCACCATTCCACTCTTAACGTATCTGTCAACCTGGAAATGAAATGTCAATGAAAAATTCCTGACATATAACAACGAAAGGGCACCGGTCGAAGAGGCAAAGTCAGTCATATACAACTATAAAAGTAGCCCAAATTACTATGCATTACATTTGTTCAGTCATTCAATTAAAATAGCTAGTGGAAGAACTCTAGTTTCACTTTATATTGAAGAGGTGACAGTATAGGACATCAAGAAAGGACTCGGTAACTGCAGTCAAGGATGATGGCAATTGGAACCAGAATGAACTTCTCCGGGCTAAGGGCAAATTCCATTAAAATGGTGGATGCTATTAATGGAAGTGGCGAATTAGAGTACAGTCACAAGCATATTGGATGCAAAGTGACAATTTATCAAGATTCCACCTGGCTTTATCTATGTATCATCAATCCTGTCCTTCACAGTTGTTACTGATGGAGCAGCTACTGGTATCCCCTGACCAAGTCAAAGCTTAAAGCTAGACAGTGGACACTGCTTTCACCTCTCCCATTCATCAGCATTATGGAAACACCTAATGGGATGCTAAATAGGGCATCTAAAAGTAGGCTCTACACACAGCAGAAGAGGTAGAGCAGAAGTGTCTCAACTTCTCATCACCAATGAAACAATAATGTGAGTCAAAGTTGAGCATCTGTCAGTCTTTGCTCTTCATTGTTATGTCCAGAAGTAGAATCTTGCTAAAACATCACATGAGATGGGAATAATTATTGAATGGATTCATCCTACTCATTCGGCAACTACAATCGGTGGAGAGGAGGGTTTCTTGTTTATTAACTCAAAGGACACAGGTATTTTTGCATGTTTGGAGCTCAATGGGAAGAATGGTGAGACAAATAAAAAAGCTCCCAGTACACCGTAGTTTTGAATTAGATCCCCAGTACACTGTAGTTTTGAATTAGATCCTGCTTACTTTTCATAAAGAAAGCCTCATGAGCAGCTGACAGCCCTGAATTTCTAGGAGACAAAAAGAATTCGTCACATCATGTAGGGGAATCATATCAGCAAAGTATGGATAGTAATTCAGCAGAGAGAAGTTAGCATATGGTTTATGATCATAGAAAGGCATTCAGTGAAATTGGAATCAGTTCTTAGATAATATTCGCTTTACGGTTGGTGATTTAAGTTCATCGGGTTATGCCAACATGCAGTTACCATCTCAATTTAAGTTTTCATGACAGTTTTCATTCATTATAACCAAAGGCATCTGATCGTGGGTTTGTGGCAACATTACTGCTGCAGCACAAACAAATACGTGCTTCCTTCAGTGAAAACTTCTTGCTAAGTACAGAAACCAACTGACTACACGAAATTATTTGGCAGGAGCCCACTTGCAATGTGCACGATCAGACACTCCTCATGACAGGAATTCGACACTTATATGATCTACCTATCTAACTCAGTTGCAGCTGAATAAAGTCTGTTGGCAGATAGGGGCTGATCCAATACTACCATTCTACAAGCAATTGCAAAACCCATGAAAGGGGAGGAGCATTGATGGTTAATAGATCTACTATGAGCAAATTCTGTGATCAAGGAACAGAGCTGTTTGTCTAAATTAGGCACACAACATAAGTTCGATTACCCATACAATTAAGTGCAAAGGATTCAGTAACTAGGCCACCCGCCCAGGCTTTAACTCACATCTTACACACATTATTAAAGTTAACAAGATATTTTATGAGAACTGCTCTATCTTCTTGACATCTCCAGTGCACAAGTAAGATTGTGATGATACTACTCTTGGGTTAATATGGCAAATTGTAATGCTTCTAGCTAGACCTCTCAAGGAGCAAAATTTGTACAGTCCCATCAACGACCAATACTGGAGCAACTAATGCGCCCAAGCTTGAATAAGACAATAAATCAAGGGCAAAGAAATTTTCACAGGCATGCATCTTGTTCACCAACACTCCCGTACAACTAAAAGAGCCAGAAAGAGAAACCAAGAATGGCGTCGAAAGACAACAGGGCAGGAATCGTTACGGTGTACTTGGCTGCACGGAGCAGAGGAGGCGCATCGTCGATGTCGGACGGGGCGGAGCATCGGACGGCCATGGGCGGAGGAGCTCTCGCTCGGCCGCGGCAGCTTGCGAAGGAGAGAGAGGATCGAAATGGCGGTGCTAGCGGTGCTGTTGATGCCGCCATTTTCCCCCCTACCTCCGTCTCGAGCAACGTTCTTCTGGCGAGTACTCAGTTTCATGCTTCTTGCCAAGTGGATAAGGGGGGACCCACTTCTGTTTTGTCTGCGATTATGCATCGAAAAGGTCTTTTCTATTATTTTTAGGATAAATGGATTAAAAATACTAAAATTTCTCACGAAAATACAATTGATTATTAAAATTTTCAAGAAGTGCGATTAAATTTTAAAATTTATCACAAAAATACGATCATGCCCTAAAAATTTCAAAAAGTATAATTAAGTCATAAAACTTATCGAATTAATTCAATCAAGTTTTTCTATTGATTATATTTTTTAAAAATTGTATAACTCAATTATACTTTCATGATAAATTTTAAAATTCAATAGTATTTTTTGAAATTTTTAGTATACGATTGTACCTTCGTGATAATTTTTAAAACTTAATTACTTAATTACACTTTTTGAAAGTTTTATGACTTAATCGCACTTTTGTGACAAATTTTAAGACCTCTAATACACTTGTTACTTATTATTACTATAGGGAAATATCGGGTTGGTCTTATTCAGATTAAAATAGAATAAACTTAGAATTAATAAAGATAATAACTTCTTAAAGTTTAGGGACTTAACATAGAATTGTCGATGTTCCTATTAATTAAGAAAAATTATGATATACAAGGTTAGTTACTCACTAATAAGACCATTATGTTTATGAGTTGTAAAGAATATTGTAATCATTCAAATAGGTCAGTAAGGACTAACAAAAAAAAGAATTTACAACAAATTCAGAATGCTTACGATATTTTCATGGAAAGATGCAAATGTTAGCAAGGGGGAAAATGGCACTAATAGATCCTAAAGGTTGGCATAATGTTGCATGTTATATATAAACTATTAGTTTGTTCAATGTGATCTTTATAATATTCATAGATCATCAACGTAGTCCTTTTATTTTTATTTTTTTAAATAACAGAGAAACTTACCACAAGTCCTTGAGCTATTAAATGTTAGGAAAAGAAAAATGGCACTGAAATTTGTTAGCAAAAATGTGCATAGTTCATTCCATGTGAATCTTGTAGTACTCATAGATATTTAATGTAATCCTTTTATTTATTTATTTATTTTAAATAAGGGACGAAGTCATGAGCTATTATCAAACATGTAATCTGATTCATGAATTTTCAATTTGTTCAATTTAATCTATGAACCTTCCATCACAAAATCAAAGTAGTCATTTGATATTATTCACAAATTTTCATAATTACACATTGCCCAAATTTTATAATTTCTTTTCATTTCAATCCACTTCCTAAAGTAAGAAAGAAATGCGGTGTCCTTTGATTATATTTTTGTCTTTTTTGTCTTTTTTATTTTTATAAATAATATGATAGTCCCATATAAGAATATTTTAACTTATGATCTCTATAATAATAAATATATATCATTTAGAGTTATATTGGGTTCATATTCCTACTATTTTAGGTTTAAGGTTTAAATAAAGATATCTAGATATGACATTAATTTATTTATAGATACTCACACTCATGTTAATATTTTTGTAAATTTTTAAATAGAAAAAAATTTCAAGCTTTCTCGTTTCATGTTTTCTTGATTAAATTTTTTAGTTGAATTTTTGTATTTATTCAGCAAAAACATTTATCGTTGGATCATTGACTATGGAGCTTCTTTTCTTTTTCTTTTTTTGTCAAAATTAACCATGGAGCTTAAAAACACACAAATTTAAATAAATTTAATTAAGAAAACATGAAACACAAAAGTTCAAAAATTTTATCTTTCTAAAATATTAGGAACAATATTTGGATTAATATAGGTATGAATTTTTTATTAATATTATTTCTAGATATCCTTATGAAAATCCTTGGACTTAAATATATGCAACTCTATACTTTAACGTTTTGAGATCATAAACTAAAATACACTTAAATGGAACTATCATTGTATATATAAAAACTAAAAATAATGAAAAGAAATAATATATGAGTAACAATGTAATTACAAAACTTCTGAATCTTACAAAAAAGATCAATTTAATTTCGTCTGCAACAATGCTTTGTGTAGTCTAATGTGACAGATGAGAAAGTAATAGCGACATGGGCTATTATTACATGAGCTTAAGCTCTTTGCAAAAATGAAATAATTTTGATCGAAATGATGCCATTTTTTACTCACTTGAACAAGAGTTGAAATGTAAATATATTATGTTTTCCCAAAATTGTAATTATATTAAACAAGGCTAAAGTGAGGCAAAATCATTGGTTTTGGTAGAAGGTCAATTGGCCATTCCGTTGCCAAGTCAATTATCCATTGGACAATTGACAATGAAATTTGATACGATAATATTACTTTAGAGATTCCGTAGATCAAATAAATAATTTCTAATATTAACTATTCATTTTTATTAAATTGCAAAATATTCGAAAATTCACAGCATACGAATATTAACACATAACTTCATAAATATTTTATACTTTTTTATGAAATTTAAAGAGTGTTTCAATTTTTTTATGGATAATGTCTTTACTTTTGCTAAAACACTTTTGTCAAATATGTATTTTTGTCTCCTGTTTGTTTGTTTTTTTGTTTTTTTTTTTTTCAGTTTCACCATTTGAGCTGAACCAAGCAAGCAATTTGCTAATTAGGTAGACCACCGGTGAAACACAACTCAGCTCCACTGAACCGCATCCCCCCATCCCATTCGAGAAAAACCGACTCGAACTGCAGAATTCCGGCGCATCAGCATCTCAGCCCCCGCAAACGACGGCGAGTGGAGATCACGCGCCGCCGCCGGCCTCCCCTCGGCGAACGGTGAACTAGCGGAAGCACCCGAGAATCGATCATGGCTTCTTCCGATCCCGATAAACTCATGCTCAAGGCCGACAAGCAGTACTCTCTCTCTCTCTCTCTCTCTCTCTCTCTCTCTCTCTCTCTCTCTCTCTCTCTCTAACTTGCGCATCCTTCCGCGGCTGTGCATGCCTTTTGATTGGATAGTGATCATTGGTTTCGATCATCACCGAGCGAATCTGTGCGTTCTGTCGATTCTTTTCCGATGCGATTGCGGCATCGATTCTCGCATGTTGTCCCCCTTATGAATCTCGCTCTCGCGACTCCGGACTTCGTCGGGAGATGTGATCGCTGGAAAGCTAGATTGATTTGGCAGTTTGGGTGGTCAGGTGAGAGCGGGATCGTGGTGGTGCATCTGGATTCGCTTTCGCATTTGTGTGGCTTTTCTGTGTTCATGTATCTGATGGAGAAGAATCTTACTGTGGATTTTACATTTAAGTTTCTCTTCTAGGGATGGTCAACGTCGGAATGCCGGAATGCACATGTTGGAAATGCCTTAAAATTGTTCTTTTTTCTTGGTTTCGAGCCTGATAATTGTTTAGAATTCATTTGGAAACGATGAATTTTTTTTTTTTTTTTACACGTTGAAGTTTATCCTATGATATGTTTGTTTGATTTGTTCTCTTGCATTTGTTTTTTGTTAGAACAAAATTGAGCCTTACAAGGTGGAGTGCTGATTGGAGGAGTGCAACTGAACTGTATGAGCAGGCTGGTAGGTTGAAATTTCATGCTCTTAACTTAGTTTTACTGACTAGAGATCATTATTTGATTGATCTGAGAAAATGAAATGTTGAGGCTGCTTCTTCATAGAAACTGCCAACTAATACGTCTTCTGTTCAAGCTATTGCGTATAGGCTTGCTAAAAATTATGAAAAAGCAAAGGAAGCATTTGAAAAAGCTTCCAAAGGCCAGGAGATGCTCTCCTCGTATCCTTTTGTCTGTTATGTTCATGTTCTGCTTCCATATGCTTTTCTTTTCTTTGTATCCTTGACGGGGAAATAGGCCCTGGGATGCGGCTAAACACATGGAGTCTGCTGCTTCTGTAGCTAAGGAATTGAGAAATTGGAATGAGGTTGCAGACTTCTATAGAAGAGCATCTGAATTGTACATTGAGTGCGGGAGATCACAGCCTGCATCAGATGCTCTGACAAAAGGGGCTCGGTAATCTTGGGATTATCTTTGCATTTTGAAAGTATTCTAGTTCTTTTCAATTAGTATATTCTGCTTGTTGTTGTGTTGCTTGAGTTTCAGCATTCTCATAGTGAACTGTGCAGGAATGTCTTCATTGATGGGAAATCCAATTTGGCAATTATGTAAATCAGCAGTGACATGTCTCAGAGCAGAGTGGGAGAATTTGGTTAAAGCAGGATATAGATTAATATTTCAAATGCTGTGTAGTTTGATGCTCTATTTCCCTCTTCCCCATAGGCTTTCTGCTGATGCTATGAGTATATCTTTTAAATGAACCATACTATGATCTTTCCTGGTACATCTGCTTAACCTAATTGCTTAGATTAAAGTATTCTAACTTATTGTCTGGTTGGCCAATTCAAGATCACTTAAGATCAAATGTATCTTTGTGCCATCTTTCCTTTCATATAATACTCACTGGCTTGATATTTCGCATGGGGGTAGCATCCCTTCACAGCTTGGGCAGCTTGTCTCTCTTCTCAATAGCACTTCCTTTGAGTACTCTGTTCTCTATATAGTACCCTAATATCTTGAAACATTTATGTCCATGACAGTGTTCTTGAAGAGGTTGTCCCAGAAGAGGCTATCAAGCTGTACACAGATGCTTGTGCTATTCTCGAGGAAGATGGCAAGGAACAGATGGCATTTGATTTGTATCGTGCTGCCACAAGTGTTTACATTAAGCTTGAAAAGTAAAGACCTTGTCTTTTGTCAAAAAAAACTTGGTTGATGTCCTTATGAAGATTCGTATTTATGTCTGACAAAATCTTATGGCAAACATCTTTAAGTTTTAAGATGTTAAATATGTGCAGTAATTTACTTAGGGGGCATTTGATTTGGTTTTGAGCCAAAATAAGAGCATGATATAAACTTGAAATGTCACATCGCTCATCCAACTTTCAGGTTTAAAAATTCTGTTAGAAGTTTCCTATTTATACAGGTCTAAAGTTTATGCATATTTCACTGTGCCAGTTTCCACTGCGCCAACTTTTTAAGTGAGTAACAATGCTCGTGTCAGGCTTTTTCTGTTTTGGGGAAAGTGTGTCAGGCATTATCTAGTCATATTGGTTGAGAAAACCCTAAAAGAAACATTGTTGTGAGCTTTTGATCTTGCTGTATTCTGGAACATATATGAAATAGAAAATACTCCTTGGTTTGATCTGTGTATGCCAAATATGGCACTTAGGATAATGTCCACTGACGGGTTTTTCTGGATCTTCACAGAAGAAGTTGACACGTTTAACTGTATTATCCTGTCATATGACTTCTTCGATATTGATATATGTCAAAACATATATGGTGAACTCATTACATAATCTTTCTCAGGTTTACGGATGCTGCAGCAACTTTGTTAAGATGGGGCCTTGCAGCAGACAAGTGCAATGCCACCAACAGCCAATGCAAGGTGTGGGCCTAGGAAAATGTTTTCTTTACTCTATTCCTTCAGTGGCAAATTACCTGCATCCTTGTTTTGATTTCTGACATCATACCGAAATCTCCTAAGGTATGATATTCTGAGAAAATCCCTTTCTATGAAGTTGCTGCCAAGAAGCAATTTTTCTGCACAAATTGTTTGAATAAAAATTCTTTTTATGAGATTTTTTATGAAACTTGTAAACTGTGAGCTATATTCAAGACACATTAATAAATTTTTCAATGTCATGAAAATTAGTCATTCATGGTGAAAGTTGCATTCCGTTCACTACTCTTCACAATGCTGTTCTAGTATGGCATGGTTTTAATATGTACAAGAGTAATCTTTCAGAACTAAGTACTGAGGTTGCCTATTCATTGTCTGAACAAATGGCAGGGGAGGTCTTGTGATTGACATTCGATTATTAGTTCTGCAGTTGGAGTGATCTTTATCTTCTTTACAGAGCTTATGATCACCTTTTCTATTACTAGTGAAATATTTCAACTTTGAATTATACAAATTCATTACCAAGGAAACTCCTCTGAACTTAATATAACGCATGCTGTGTTGGGGAGATCATTGTAATTTGGCTGAATGAAACAGTGCAAAATTGTCACTCCAACTCTTATGTTGTGGTCACTCTATGGTCAATACAACATGATTTGGATGTGGGCATTGGGGGATTTGTTGCTCGACATCAATCATGCAGCATTAATGTCTGATTGCATAATTATTATGTGGAACCATAATAATAAGAATCTCATAGAAATGACAACAACAACAAACTAAACCTATCTCACTTAGTGGGGAAGAAGAATCTGAAGAAAGCTATAGAATATTAGTTAGATAGGAAATGGACATTCATGAGATCATTGAAGCTTGATCATATAGTGCATTCTAAGAGGGAAACTTTTTGTTGATTTGAAATTTTATCTTACATGTTCCAGTAGTGAACTTCTATAATTCTTATATGACAAAACCACTCATCCCATATTATAATATATATACAAGATACCAGACAGATAATAAAGTTTTGACTTGTGATTCTGGTCTCTTTTAGGGTTGTTGGTATTGTCCTTTCTGAAGTAGGAGTGAAATATCTTCTTTGATGTGGGTGCATCTCTATTTACTTCTTTTGGGAGGATGTGCATAATTCACTTCCTCATCTCATGAGACTGTATTCCAATTCATTACTCATGGAAGAATGATCCTAACGCACTTACTTGTCCAGTATTCACAACGGGACATTCAGAATAGTCTGTATAAGTTCCCATAATCAGAAAACCTTGGTTATGGATGTTTAAAAATATCCTACTGTCATCTCAGAATAAAGTGCGCTAAAAAAATGATAAGAATTGTCTTCCTGTCATGCCCGTTTGCTTTAAGAATGCTTTACTTGTAGCTTTTCTTTGCAGCCTTTTACATGTTTGTGAAGCAACTTTGGCTGATGATATGCCAACATTTTTCTTTTAGTTTATTTTCTGGCAATGGGCAGCCTTTTTGTCTGCACTTATTTGTTTGTATTGCTTTTCGAGCTCATTCTTCCTCTGGTTTTGAATTCAGGCATATGTTAGCGCAATCATTGTCTACCTCTATCTCCATGACATTACCCAAGCGGAAAAGTGCTATAATGACTGCTCACAGTGAGTACACTCAACTATTTACCCCTGCTTGAGTGTAATTTGCATTTTTCACTTGCAAGTGGGAGATCCAGGTGGTGTCATGGGGGATTTCATTCCTTCATGTCAGAAAAATGAAATAAGTGCTTTGGGAAGAGAAAAAGGGGGGTGTGGGAGGTTAGGGACTCACTTCAGTGGATATGTCAAGGGGCTTTTCAGCCTTTCCAGTTCAATACAATGCGTAATACAATTCTATTATGTTTTCTGCAGCATACCCATGAGGTATAATTGTGATATATTGTTATTGCTTCCTTGGCCAGCATCAATCTGGTTGATATTGCTGATGGTTTATTAAAAAATAATGAGTAATTAGTGTATTTTTGTAAATGGCTTAGTTCAGCAAAATGGTATGCATTTCTATTCTAGTGGAAAAGAAAAGATTGTCTCACTCGGATAATCTATGTGATAACATTAGGTAATTTGTTTGTGAACTATGTTTTCCATATGTTGCAGGATCGATGCATTTTTGAGAAGTGACCAGAATCGCTGTGCCACTAAGCTTCTCACTGCCTATGCTGAAGGTGATGTAGAAGAAATTAAGCGCATAGCTCAGTCAAGCACCATTACCCATCTTGATCATGTGGTAAGTAGTTATGTTTTGCATACTTTGAATTGACCAGAAAGTTGGTTTACAATTTTTTTTGCATCAATATGAAGAATTATTTAATAATCATTTTACATTGTCATCTTCATTTCATCACTAGTTCTGGAAGACCCCACTAAAAAAAAGTGAGGTGCTTGTCGGAAAAATCTCACTATAATTGCCTTCATATAAGGTAAAAAAGAAGATCAGGCAGTTCTCATGAAATTGACATGGTGTGATTTGGTTGTGTAGCTATCGTATTCATGGCTTCTTTTTTCACATCCCACTAAAAAGAAAAGGGAGGAGCATGTGGGAAAAAACTCTCATAGATAATCGCCTACAACCTGGCCCATTTAAGGAAACAGAGGATTGTATAGTTCTCATGGAATGGGCAGCATTTTCATAGTTTTCTGAAATCTTCATATGGATCATGTTTATGGTGTTTGCACTGATAAAAATTTCATTTCATGTCCTAAGGTGTTCATTGTCCCACAAGGAAAAAATTTTGTTTCTCAAAAATTTCATGTTTAGAGTTGCTGCTAATCTCTTTAGGGTTAACCTATATCAATTGAAACCTAAAACCTAGGTTTTGATGAAGAAATCACATAGTCACCTGGTTTGTGTAATATTTTAGAAGGGTTGGAGTTTCGCAGTTTCAATTGTGCTTAGTCAAGCAGTTAACACATGCATGACATCCTTTTGGTACCAAATTTGCTTAGTCACCTAAGCCTATAGCTGTCAAATGATTTTCTAGCCTTTGTAAAAGGATTTTTTTGACAACATCTGGAATCTGGCTAGCACTACATTTGTTGTGAGGCCTTGATGCAGAAAATACAGTGGTCTTTAATCTGAACAGGAATGGGCCAACTTCAAACAGACAAAACAAGTAGTTTAATCCCATTTAATAAGGAAAATTTGACGGGTATGCTAAGGATTGGGACCCACAGTTGTCAATGTTCCTGCAAGCTCAATTTCATATGGTGGATGATATATTTAAAGTTGGTCAACTTCTAAAGTTGTGTCCAAATTTGAATTCTTTTAACTGCAAAATCATTGGCATTGTATCAAAATTAATAGGAAGTCTTTGCTATTCAATTTTCAAATTTGCAAACTGTTTAAAGTACTTTGCGTCAGTTTTCTCTAAGAAGAGTTAATTTGTTTATTATGTAATGAACAGATTATTCAGATATACAGAACCTTTGGTAAGCAGTTTTAGGGTTTACTTTTTGAGAGTCTAGCACATAGAAGAAGCACCCTATATCTGTGATCAGTTTAATGATGTAAACATCCTTTGATTTCATATATCAATTGTCATCTTGTCATGGTTATCCTTTCAAATTGTGACTGAGCAGGAGACTTCAACTAAGCCTGAAATCCTATGAGTGTACTTGCCCTGTGATGGGTTTGATGAGATTTTGCTTGCCACAGATAATCAGGCTTGCGAGGAAATTACCTACAGGGGATGTCACTGCCCTTGAGAACGATGCCTCCAAGGAACAGGAAGAGCCGCTTGATGAAAATGACCTGACCTAGTTTTTCCTTTTGCTTTTGGTTGTGGTGGTGATGGGTCATCTGTTTTATTTGCTCAACTCTGATTGGGAAGGCATTCTGCTGCCATGTCTCATACCGCGAAGATTTGCTTTCTGCGTCGTTTTCTAGTTGCCATGACTATCGGCAGCTCTTTGGCCAAAAGCAGTGTTGGGAGTATCTCCCTATGAATCCTTGCTTCTGAAATGTGATTTTATGTAAAGCTATGTAAATTTCTGGGGTTGTGCTGTTCTTTTGAGCGACTGTTTAGACTGACCGTGACAGCAAATTGGGTTGAACTAGGAAACTGTACATTCGATCAAATTAAAAGTTTAATGAAATGATCGCCGCACGAGTTCTTGTATAATCTACAGTTGCTGAATTTGGCATTCCAAAAAGCATCATTAATTTGGACAGAAATCTTTTTGCTTTTTGAGGTGTTAAGATACTCTTAAGAATATTAATTCTGGCCATTATAACTCTTGTCCTATATTCACCTTAGTGAATTATTTTTTTGTCCGTCTTACCGTAACTCTCTTATCCTCAGATTTTTGTCATGTATTTTTAGGACATGAGGATTGAAATTCATATTTGAAACTAAACATCCCTACTTACGACCCTTATAAGAAATAGAGATTCAAACTTCCCATCTTTCTTCTCATGTGAGAAAGGTGGTCAGTGGGCCCGTAATGGTTACCTTAGTGAAACTTTGTGACTTTAGAGTATTTCCACAATCCATAAAAGAAAATCGTAACTTTTCCTTACCTTGCCCATAGTAATTTATTTGGTACTTATCATTCTATTACTTTGTTTTACAATGTAATTTCCCTTTTTTTCTCATTTTATGTTTTGTGGTCCTACGACTTGATAATAATCTGTCTGGGTTAGGTGTGTATTAATTATATAACTCACGTCTTCACCGTGGGATAATTTTCTTTGGTCTATGTTCTTTTTATATCTGATTTTATCCTGTCTTGAATAGGCATCAAATGCAAGATATGATAAATTTTATCATATTTTGAATTTTATTTTGACCGCCAAACACAATCTATACAGTGGAGTATAAAGCATGGCCTCCCTCAAATCTTTTCTTTAGCTTGGATGGCCACCTCTCCTTTGGGGAAAAGGAACTGATTTATAATTTCCTTTAAGATCCAGTTTTGTTTTTGGTTTTTTGTTGATACGTGTCCTCTGTCATACAAAGCAAAATGAATTTCCTAATTTTAAGGGGTCTCGATCATTTTTTCTTTATTTGAATATCCTTAATGATTGATTTTACAAATATTATGCACATGGACAAGTGCGTATATTGTCCCTCAAAACTTTTGGCATCAAAATTTAGAGATTTTCTACCACAACAGGTCTTCTTTAATATGACTGCAAATCTTGAAATATTCTCCTTTTTCCCATTTTTAAAGGCCAATATTTTCGTGTTGTATACATTTTACTAATGATTTCTTTTCGTGTGTGCTAGGTTCGACCTAAAAGTTGAGAGAGATGGAGAGAGAGAAGGAGATGGGCTGCGATCGGGCGGCGAAGCGTGGACGTGTCGTGCTGCAGCCGACGATGATTGAGCTATTACGGTGGCATGGTGGCAACGGCGGATGACCGTGGCTAGCGGCTCGGTCTGTAACTTGGAGACGGTCATGCTTGCGAGAAGACGGAGGAGGGCAGTTCGGTAAAAACACAGAAAAAAATAAGAGAAAAAAAAATATGGAGAATCTATTTAGGTGGTCTACAAATAAAAATACGATTGCATTTGGATGGATCCATCTTTCAGGGGTAATCTTAGGGGATAACTTTACTAGCGAAAAAATGTCCGTCAATTTTAGAGGACGTTAATCAAATTTATTAAATAATTTCCTTTCAGAAGTAATCATTAACTTACTCTACGAAGCTGATAAACAGTGTGTGTTTTAATTACTCTCTTTTATCATAAATACGTCGGTGATTTTTCTCTACTTCAAGAAGAAAAACAACCCACTTTAGATAGGTAAATTTTAAGGTTAATACCATGAAAAACGATAAATTAGTATACTTATGATAAGTTTACTTCAAATTAATTTTTAACCACCAAAAACCTTCACATTAGTACACCTATGACAAATTAATCCTAAATTAATTTTCTGATCACAAATAACTGTGATAAATTTACCTTTCATTAGCTTTCGTCAAATTTTTCTATCACAAAAATTTGAAAATGATAATTTGTCATAAGTATACCAACTTGAGGTTTTCATGATATCTACCCTATGGATTTTGTCACCATAGCAAGTTACTATATGTCATCGAGGTTAGCAAATTTAATAGTAAAATATGACGAAAGTTAACAGATGGTAAATTTGTCACATGTATACTATTTCTAGGATTTTTTATGGTCAAAAACTTAGTTTAGTGTAAATTTGTTACATATGTACTAATTTAGGGTTTTTGGTGACTAAAAATTAATTTGGGGTAAGTTTATCATAGGTGTGATATCAATCCTAAATTTACCAATTTCATATATCAGCAAAAACATAAGCTAAAACTATGGTAAGTGGCCCAAACACGGATTTCTTTTGCATTTGGTGGTGTGAATCATCGTATCTTGCGTCTAATTTAGATATAGAAGTCCACTCATTAACCCATTGGCCAATCTCGTGATGTTTATGTTCATAAATTTCAGGGATATTCATTGATAATGTACGAGGGAATAAAATAATCCTTCACATAAGCTATTGTTATATAGAGAAGGACATGTATATTACCAAAATCGATTTTTTTTACAAGATTATCCAAGTGGTGACCTTGTAAGTTAATTCTTCGCCACGGGTAAAAATTTTCAGTTCACAAGAACAAACTAATTTTCAATTTAAAGTACTAAAAGTTTCTGAATCCCATATGAAGAATATATGCGAGGAAACTCATTAGGTCGTTGAAGCCCTGAATTACACTCTCTCCTCCGAAGGAAGAAAAAGGTTAATCCCAGGTTAATAAGATATCTTGTTAATCTCGTGGACTAGGCATTAATATGTGATCTAAAGTTTTGACAAGCAATCCAAAATATGAAATTGTTTGTACTTGACGATGCGAATGCTAGAAGTAGGGCAATGTGTCATACAAATTGTGATTACTATTGACATAGGATAATAGAACTCATCTAATGCTAGGGGTGTCTAAAACTTTAGAGAAATAGTTCTTTTCTATTTTTGGGAATAATTTCTAGTTCTTTTCTATTCTTGGGAACAATTTCTAGAGTAAAAGAACTTATCCTAAGATACATTTGGTAACATTTCTACTATAGTTCTTTTCTATTTTCACTTTATGAAATAATTTTTGAGTAAAATAAAAAGTTTGGTAGCTACAAAAAATTCTAATTCTCGAAATAGAAAAAGAATATAAATGCGTTTGGTACCAACAAAAAATTTGTATTTATTTTTCCTCAATGGTGGTTGCAGGTCATCGGCCGCTAGACCGATGGCAGGCGGTGGTAGTCGGTAGCAGCGACTAGTGGCAACGGCCGACAGTTGATGGTGGCTGATCATAAGTAATAACTTAAGAAATAAGTTTTTAGAAATTGTTCTTAGGAATAATAAATTACTTTTTTGTAATTTTCATTTCTATTCCAAATTTATTTTTAAAAAACTTTCTATTGCGAGAAATAGAAATACTAGTGGATGTTACTAAATGGAGTTCTATATTTTTTTATTCTAGGGAACAAAAGAACAAAAAAATTGATAAGTTGCCAAATGCTGCCTTAGAAAACCCGACCATGACCGGTAATTTCCTTTTGGGTCTTTTGCTTGTCGAGTTAGGCCAAGTCAAGTTAGAGCACACAATCCTTATGATTCAGGTCGGGTTGGATAACATCCAGACCCGACCCATTAACACCCCACTTGAATATA
This sequence comes from Angophora floribunda, assembly GCA_014182895.1. Lineage (NCBI taxonomy): Eukaryota > Viridiplantae > Streptophyta > Magnoliopsida > Myrtales > Myrtaceae > Angophora > Angophora floribunda. The sequence continues at coordinate 13,282,376 of CM024708.1, forward strand.
TAGTCAGTTCAAGAAAGTCGCTACTTAAATGTTACTTTCAAGAGTCGCGAACAGAGTATTCGGTTGCAACTTTCAGTTCAGCGTTTCAAGAACCAAAATTACCCTCTTTCCATCGATCAATGGCCAACGCGTTCCAACTCCTCTTTCTCTACTGCGTCCTCCTGACAGCCACCGCCGCCGCCGCCATGCCGCCGCCACCGCCATCAGCCTCTCCATCCCGTCGTCTCCCACCGTCCCTGACGCCGTACCCGCCGCACCACCGGCGGACGGCGCCTGCTGTCCCCAGCAAGTCGGCAACATCCTCGACGCCTTACTCGGCTCCAGCGACTTCGGCAACTGGGCCTCCGTCCTCTCCTCGGTCAACCCTCAACCCTCCCCGTCTCGGCCACGCTCTTCGTCCCCGCCGGCGGCGACGACGGCGGCGGCGGCGCCCCTCTCCGCGCTCCTCCCCAAGGACACTCCCTCTCTCCTCTACCACGTCGTCCCTCAGCACCTCGTCTTCTCGCAGCTCAAGCTCTTCCGCACGGGCTCTCGCCTGCCGACCCTCCTGCCCAACAACTCCATCCTCGTCACGGGCGGCTCTCCGTCCAACTTCACCCTCGACGGCGTCCCTCTCGTCGAGCCCGACCTCTTCTCCTCCGACAGCCTCGCCGTGCATGGCGTCGCCGGGGTCCTTAACTACACAGTCTACGGCAGCGGCAGCGCAGCGCGCAGGCTTTCTCCGCCACCGCTGCAGAAGACAACAGGCGATGCTCCGGCCGCGGCGGCATTCTTGCCGCTTGGGGAAACGACTGGCTGGCGCACGTCCCGCGCCGCGTGCAGCACCGAGGGCACGGCGGTGGTCCTTACGTCCGTTCTTGGCTTGGCATTCTTGGGTTCAAGATCGTGAGCGATTCATGGGTCTCTTCTTCATGGGTCTTTTGACAGTTGCAGACTTGAAGAGCAAACGAATGTAGGGTTACGCGCGAGGTCATTTCCTCCATTAATTTTCTGCTGTTCCTTTTCAGTTCTTGTCGAGCCATTGAAGCCAGGGGAAACGCATACGTTCTGTGCTTCACGTTCTGTAAATCCTGAGATCATACTAAGTGCTTTAGAATTCGATTTCCGAGTTGGAATATCAAAGCATTCCGAGAAGCCGTGTTCTTTCTGAGTTTGCTGGGCGTTGTTGGAATCAAGAAGGTGAGGAGAGCGTAAATCTTCTTTGGTCGAGAAGAAAGTTTCTTCCAGGCGGCCCGAACTTAATAAAATACCCCGTTAATCTCATGAATGAATCAGGTAATTAATAACGAACGGACTAAATTTTTGGCAAATGATCCCAATATGAAATTATTTATGCCCGGGTGTGACGGGAATACTCGAATCCATGCGGGCGCATCATATGAGTTATATTACTATGTTAATCAGTCGCACAACTTATGTATATCCAGTTCAAGTGAGTCGCAAGGGGTGATGCTGCAGCGGCGGCAGCGATTGACACGTCTCCCGCCACGTGTGGCGCTGAGTTCGTGGCGGTGGTTCTTGCGTCCGTTCTTGGCTTGGTTTTCTTGGGTTCAAGATTGGGAGGGATTTGTCTCCCGGTGAACTTTGTATCCAGGAATTTCGTTGAAGATCATTTGAATTCTTCTTTTATTGGAGTTCTAATCAAAATCCTATTGAAGACCATTGAAGAAGCACAAAGTCACTATAAAAAAGTACTAAGAAATTGGTAAAAATACTAGAATTTTCGCTCGCCCACCGTCGAACCCTCTCCGCCATTGTCCGAGCGCCTCCTCTCTCTCTCTCTCCCTTCTCTTTGTTCACGGCGTTGCCATCTCCTCTCTCTGCAATCTCTCTCTAGAAGATGGTCTTCACAGCAGACCTCCATGGACGACCTCGACTAGTCTTAATTTTTAACCTTTTGGCCAAACAAGAGGAAACCCATGCCCAGCCAAGTCCACCAGTCATATAATTCTCCAGCCCAGGCGTGTTGAACCACCCTGGCGGAGTACCAAGTAACGAGCCAGACAGTTGCATTCCTCAAACATTTTGATGGAAACAAGACTGCATGACGAAGCTTAACCACCTTACCAACCATTTTGCCTGGCCAAGAACATGAGACGGACCTTGGAATGCTTGCCTGACAGCATCTGGCATGGGTAATCCGTTCAGGCAACACAAGCACAATACTTGGAAGTTTTCTCTGATTGAGCCTGTAATGGTAAATGGCTAACTCGCATTTCGTAATTTAAAATAGTTATTCATGTCGACATGTCTGCACCCTTTCAAACATGTGTTCATACACAGTGCAACACACAACGCCTATATAAAAGAACCAATCCTGACATTAGTATTGCAACATGTTTTATGGGATATTTGGGTTTCGAAAAATCACCACAAGATGATAAGCACGTCATCATCATCATACAGGTCTAAGCAGACATGTTATCCCACACGACACGATTAGGACACTGAAACACAAATCTTCTTTACACGTTATCCTGTCAAAGCTGCTTGGGGAGGAGGTACAGTGGACACCATCAAAATGATTTTACATCAGTGTACCATATTTGGAGCTTCCTTCAAATAAAGCTCAGCTTGCTTTTCTTGACACCATGAAATGAAGGAAGTCTAAGCAGAAACAAGCAAAGTGTATGCATATGCTAGGCAGAAGACACAATGTAGGGGAAGAGGGCAATCCGGCAATGTGCAGAAAAGGCAAACTATACCATAAACTATCGAATGACGCAAATTCAGCAATATACAAAAGTGCTTGTCAATTGGCATCCTACACTGATACTCAAGTCTAGGCAATGGCACTTTGAAAAAACGTGCATATCTCACATGTGCGGAGCGCTCCTATCCTCCCTACTGCCCACTAAAAAGAATATGCCCAGAGACAAGCATATGAGTGAAAACAAAGCCTAACATTAACGAGAAAGAATGGTTAGAACTCTACTGTTTGTCTCCCTTTTCCCTAATTTATTCCACGCTCCCTTGAAATTTCCTAGATGAATGTCGTCAATGCCACTTCGTATCAGCACTTATTGCGAAACATCTTATTCCCTACTCCAGTTCTTCTGTGATGGCCTCTTCCTAACAAGCCTTATAGGATCTGTCATATACCTTCTTGTCAACAGGAAGAAAAACCTTCTTTAGCTGAATTCCTCTGCTCCTGTTCAACCAATGTACAACCAAAATTCTCTGCAACTACAACTCTGACTTAAACCAAAATGCAATTTATTGATGCTGACCAATGTCGCCGAAAGATGCAGTTTCATTGCACTTCTTACTCCAGTATTCTCCACATAGATGATCTGGGTCCAGAGCCTCAATAGCCTGAGAAGGGTAGTAAAATATGACTGCAGATTTAGAAATCATTATCACAAAAAATATGACTGCAGATTTAGAAATCATTATCACAATAGTGCACATGCCTCATAGCATCTTTCCATTAAATCTACAAAAACATGGCCGATCTACTCTATAAGAAGCCTATATATTATTTATATTTCACACGTGGGTGCCGGATCAGCAAAGCTGAGTGTATGGTGCACTGGTGGTGGTGGTGGTTGTAAGTTTTATTTTCTTTTCTCTGTGTTAAATGGCATTCCAATATACTAATTTTTTTCCCTTTTCAGGAGAAAGATGAAGAATGATTTGTAGTGAAAGCCCAAGTAAACAGACGTTTCCAGCTACCCCATGTAATGTCGGCCCAAATTTTTGAAAAGCTGTTGCTCTAACTATGATAGAAATAAGCAGGTCAATAGGACTCCATGCAGGGTTATCCCATCAATGAGTAAATTAGGTGCTGTGAATGTTGTCTGTGTTCATTTTGACCATACAAACTCAAATACTTATGACGCTCTTAGGCATTGCCTTCCTTTTCACTATTATATTAACATAAAAGATATCGCATAATTAGTATATATTGTATAAGAAAATAGTATTGTCAATGAGTTCCCCCAAGGAATTGGTTAGATGTCCCTGATAACATATATTTGATTTTCAAAGTATGGATTCCAAATAGTATGAGGTATGCAATGTATTTGAAACTGCAAACATTACTTTTTGCTTGATTAATAATAAGCATCCCAAGGGCAGTCAATATCCTTAGAGAGAAATGACTAATGACATGACTACAAAGAGAATTAACACTACAGCTGTCACAAGTTAAACTTTGCCTATTTAAGTGGCATAAACTGAAGTCCCATAAATTAAAGCCGAGAATGCAAAGTATGAGCATCTTCAGAAGTATGACTGGAAAAAAAATGTTCACTTATTGCTGCCAAAAAATAAGAGAGGCCTCATGAAGCTTGGTGCAACCATAATGCTTATCCTCAAACTACATGGTCTTATAACAGTGGGTCAGGCATCACATTCTGTCAAAGAAAACCCTAACTGGAGGATAGAGCCCAAGATACCAAATGTCAAGTGAATCGCTTATGGAGTTGATCGTTTGGTAATTCCTCTTAGATTGTCTTACCTGAATGATATTTGGGGAAAGAAACCCAAACATTTCAAGGCCATTGACACTCTGCATGTGAAAAGGTGGAAGCTGTCCTTGCACCCCTAAGCTGCTCTGTCGAAGAATTTCTTGGTTTAGGCGTTGCACTACCAACTCCCAGCACTTCTCTGCTGAAGTATCAGCAAAGGTTACACTTGGACATTCTTCCAGGGTGACCTGAAATTTACCCAAAAAAAAAAAAAAAAGAATGAGAACATGGACATTAAACTAAAAGGAATGCAAAAATGCTTAGACCATGATATCAAATGTCTTGTATTAAGAATATGCTATTTTCTAACATACAGCAATGATCTAAGTAAATATGTGATTTGTCAGCATAAAATTGCAAGTTTCAATTCTTACGAAAAAATTCCTTAAGCCCCACTGGGGGATGTCCAACAAAGTACTCCTTTCAGTTTTATTGTAGTAACTCATTTGATTTCCAATTAGAGCTACTTCAGTGAGATATCCTAAAAAAAGGGGCTACCAATTGGAGAAAAAGCAAAACCACTTTCTTGCTTCAACCAAAAAGAATTCTTATACATTAAAGAACATTTGACAGAAACTTATCAGCTGCTCATGAGACAACATTGTCATTAAGCAGGAAAAGGTCCAAAACACATCTTATTATTTAGTAGATATAGACAGCAAAATTTCCAACAGGTACATCTATGCTTTATCTTCAATTAATTATCCCATACTGCAGATTGAGAGTAGGTAAAGAAGACATGTCAACGGTAAAATTCTCCTTTCAAAAAGTTGAGGGAAAACAAACCTTAAAAAGAGGGCCAAGTAGCCCTGCATCCACAACTTCTGATATATAGCCACAAATCTTTGCAGGGTTTAGCACACTGAAGAAATCAACACGACTTTTATATCCTGCAAAAAAGTCAATAATTGAGGGCTATTAAAAATAATTCATCTAGCCAAAGAAAAAAAAAATAGTATAGTCATGTTTTCTTGGAATTTTTCACAGATATGATGTACCTTTGGGGAAAATGGCCTGTTCTGAGCACCAACATTTTCCAGCCACAATGGAACCAAAATCAATGGGCTCAACACAAGCTGTAAGCTCCTTAATGGGATAACTAGAGTGCTTCACTCCTGAACTATCCACAGGTTTAGTGCTTTGCAAATTGCTGGAGAGAACATCAGGATGTTGATTGGTAAACAAAAGATTAACCCCAAATAATTTGCAATCATCTTGTGAGCTCGTATTGCCATTATTCATGGCAGACATAGTAAGATCACCCTTAGAAATTGCACATGCTTTTAATGACTTGGAATCTCTAACAAGCTGCATATCCATTGATCTTTTGATTCCATGCGGGATGGTTTTTCTCTCCTCCCAACAAACCGAGACACAAGAATCCTCCAAACTTCTGGTACCCCCGGTGATTTCCAGAGTGTTGTTCTCTCTTTCATCAGGCTTAATGCCAATGTTCAAATCAATGCTGTCATTAAATTTATCATCATCATTCCTCGAGAGAACTTTATTATGGTTATCACTATCTTCGCATTTCATGGGAGATGATGCTCTTGGGTCCAGACTATCTCGCTGGGACTCCAACAATACTACTTTCAAGGAACACGATGGACTTTCTTCAGTTTCAGAGCTCTTGATTCCACTTACATGCCTATCAATACCCAGACTAGCTCCAGTACCAGTAACAGAAACCCATTCATTGTCTTTTCCTGCCCATTCTACCATAGCATCTGATCCACCTTCCAAAGCTTCAGTTAACCTCTTAAGTTCATAGATGGTATAGCGGAGGAGAAAATACTTATCATCTCCTTCACAAGAGCATGAAAAATCTGCATGTCTGAGACACGCATATCGTTCAGGGGAGCACTTGCAGCTGATGGCAGATAAATACAAGTCATAAGAGCATGTAAAGCATTCTCTCTCATCATTCAAATCAGAGTCCACCCCCATTTTTCGCAATTTCACACAATTTGGAAGGGACTTTACTCGTTCTTCCTCCATCTGGACTCTTGTCTGTGAAAAGAGAAAAACAAGGGAAACAAACAAGCACATGATAATCAATCCACCTATAAGGAAACATCCACATGTAAATTGAAGAATACAATGATGGATAAAGTATTGCGAAAAAAGAAGAGGCTTTGAGCAGCCAATCGAGAGAGAGATTACCTTTATAGCTCTGGTAAGAACCCCTTCTTTCCCACAAACAGTGTTCCACTTCAAATTCGCTGGAGTCTCCTTTAAGAGTGATTGTTCCCAAAGAGCTTGCACAGCTGCCCTAGCTGCTCTAAACAGCAGTTTGTCATGAGATATTGATGTTTTCCTTTGCTGTGTGCTATAAAGCTCTACTGCATTTTGTCCATGCCCTAACCAGTCAACAGGAGCAACATTCACTGCTTCTGCGCAGTTAAACCCACAATTAAACCCGGCATGGTAAGCTCTCGGGAAAGTAAGAACAAACTCCCCAGCTCGCTGGACGACACGATATACTGGTACTCCTTCATCCTTTAAAATAGATGGAGATAGTTGAGTGACCTGCATAGGCATAAACATCAGAACATGCAATAAATGTTGTGAAAACCAATTAAAAATACTATATACTTTCTGAAAAGCTTACTGCACAACTGATGTCGGTAGATGGAAGGTGACACGAAATAAGCAAGACTAAATCAACGCTAGCAAATGCTTAAACAGATTCTCAGGAGGAAATAAAAGATAACAGCAAGAAATAACCCCTGCAACCTATGAAACCACTATAGTTGACAACAAATCAAATAGAAAAGAAAAGAACTGCATACCAAATCATTCAGTAAATCTGGTTGCTCTTCAAACAAATCTGGTAGATACGTTTTCATAGTTTTCTCCAGCATGGAAGCACTGCTTCCAGGTACTCCATACCATACTTTTGCATCGCCAAAGTGAAGGTAGTTGAGAGAATAGAGGTGGTGGTCTTCTACATGCTGTTCAGTAAAAAATTGGGCACAAAGAAATATCAATGACACCATCCAATGGTTTGAATTGGAAAAAGGAAGCAATTATGCAGTAATCATCCTTTAAAAAGAACAAGTAGATGAAACAAGAAGCAAGAATTTACACAGATCAGCAGGATCCGCACAAGTATGAATCTGTCAATTTGGCATTCCCACCATTTAAATACATTTAAATAGCAAATGCAGAATAAGCTCTTGAAAGAAGCATTTCATGGCTGTATCAGTCTGTCTTAGATTATATATGCAGTATAATTGTTCAATTGCTCCACAGAATGGTGAATCTCTGGTAAAATGAAGCTCTCCTCTCAAGAGACATTCAAAAGTCCCAAAAAAGTTCCTCTTTTCGATGAGCGCAGCAGCTTCTTAAGTTTCTCACCAAAAGATTGGCAGTACACTTCAATATCAAAATGATTTACACAGTGAAGCCAGACATAATTGACAGAGAAAACCTTATGAAAAAGTCATAAGGCCAAGGATGACCAGCAGAACAACTACCAACATCTTCCCATTTAGTATGGTCAGCTACATGGATTCTCTTACGACATTGTACTCTATTTAGTAAAAGAGTCTTCAACAATCCAGACTTCACCGAGTTTTGATTCCTAGATACATTATTGCCCTGATCAACATTTTACCAGTTTGTATAAAGAAAATAAAGTCAAGTTCATGCTACAATTTCCTTAAAAAGCAGGAACTCTTAAGGGGAGAAACATCTAATGAAAAGACCGACCAATTATATTCAATGAGCTCTGGGTGTAAATTCAATCATTACACCACAGAAGGATATGGATGGCTTCACAAAATATATGAGAAATGGATCTTTCTGAGGCAGAAAAAACTCCACCTCGCTCTTCAATAGTAACAGTGTGGTGGCCGCTAAAATAAGATTTTTGTAATGCTTCATTGTAGAGATCAGATATTTCACTATGTGTAAAATTATGCTAGTTCATGGCTGCATAAATGTCAAAACCACTTCATAAAACAATTGCACTTTCCAGGGAAGTTAAACAAAGTGGCACACAGCGAATAACACGCTAAAAACCAAAGAAGAAAGAAAGCCTATAAATACCACTGGCCAATTGAAGATCTACAAATATCTCCCTACACAATATTTTTAGATGGGGCATCAGGACATACCCAACAAAAAGACGAAAAGCACATTCCAACATAGAGCCAAGGCACTACAACCCCTGATATGTCACTTTCCTCAAAGGATAGCACTGAGCCTGACAAACGAGGGAAGTTATTCAGGTTCCATCCTGAATGTACATACTGATCTGAGCTGCCTCCATTCCCAGTAGAAGCTGCTTTGGGAAATCCACTTCCAAATGCACCCGCTTCTAAATCAGCCCCATAATATACCTGTGTCACAATAAATGATAACACCAACATCAGTTTTTATCTCGAAAAAAATTCATGATCAAGAAGGAAGTGATGAAAATCTTGATCCATACCTCAACCTCATCTGTTGGTTGCTCTACTATCCGCCAGAATTCACCCTCAATGTCCTCCACAGAAGGTTCCCATCTTTTGTTTGACTCAGTCAGCACCTTAGTTCTTTGATCACCCTTAGCATTCTTAAATCCAAAATAACATTCTTTGAAGTCAGCAGCATGTTTTTCAAACTCTGCAAGTGTGAAATCAGGTCCAGTCTGGAAGCCAAACTTCTCATCACAGTCTGAAGCAGATTTAGGTTTCGACTCAGAGGTGGCATTCGCTTTGCCAGTCCCTCTTCTGGAGTGCCTCTTCCTCCTCCTCTTTCGGCTTCTTTTCTTTCTCATGGGCTCCCTATTTTGGAGCAAATCAATTAGCTGGATTCTAGTCGAGAATTTTGAATGTTCCCATATGTCTTGCTCTTTAAGGCGGCAGGGGGGAGTCCAGGAAGCCGGTGGGACTATCCGGCATATGCCATATGATTCTGCTTGATGACGTATCTTTGAAATGTATGCAAGTGTATCTTCAAATTCCTGATGATCAATTGTAAGTGTAAACAAACTTTTCACACTTTTAACAAATAAGAACATGGCACTGCAATCACCAACGCCCAACCACATAGACGTGATACTTAGATTGCCAAGCACAAAGGGTTACCTCCGCTGTTGGGTAAAATACAGGAGCATCATCAATGATAGGTCGGCATGCTTCAGCAGGATCCCACCTTGCTGACATCTGCAATAGTTGTATTGCAGAATGGTTATGCAAACCCTTTTTATCTCAATAATCCAGAACTTCAAAGAAGTAATTTTTCATAGTTTTCACTCATCATAGATAGATTTGCTCCAAAATCCAAGACAATATGACCTATTTGAAAATTAATGAACAAGAAAATGCGCTATAAACCTTTTCTATGCAGTTATGGATGTTCAATTTTACTTACCATTCACTGTAAGGTATCAAATCAAAATTGTGATTTTTAAGACCATCACGGTCAAATATGTTTACAGTAAAAGGTCATATTGAACTATGCCAACAAGATCCGTTGGCTGTTCAAAATTCATTGAAGTGATCCTGGGACAGATTTAGAGAATCTCGATGAAGAGATACTTGGAAGTTGATCACAAATATAGTAGCGAGAAACAAATTGAATTAGACAGTCAAGAAGTAAATCTAAAGAATCAACTAACAAAGACAATATAACCAGAGAGTTGACGCAGTGTAGTATCCCGTGATAACATAGATCAGATTTTGAGGGCTTCAAAAGTCAGGGTTACAAGGATCTATTAAGGACAGCAAAGCATACTGTAAAGAATTGCTGGAATGGCGAATTTATCAAAGAGGACCAGCAAAAATGGAACATTGATGTACAGTACATGAACCACGAACAAACCCACCAACAATATTGTGAAATCTGACCTCTTTAGGATTAGATTCTGTCGCAGACTTGAACTGTACCATTGGCTCACAACAACCCTAAATCTTCAATAATCGTTCCCGCACGAGAAAACCATTCTTGCTCACACCAGGTATAATTAAGGACCTTCACCAAAAGAAACGGCGCAAACAATCAGCTCGAAACTATTCCTTCCCTGATTGATTAAAACTCAGACCATGGCGGACAGACGCGAAACCCTAGAATCAGAACAGAAGAATACAGGGGGTCATAGCATTCTAGATTACAAATAAATAGCAAACAGACAATCAAATTCCCAGAAACACAAAAGGGTGATTATTTTTTAATAATATGAAAATATACTCAACATAAAGGCATTTAATTAGCACCAATTAAACTGGCAACCGCACACGAATTGAACAAATGTTGACAAAAAGAAAAAAAAAAAAAAACCTGGACAAAACACAAAAATTGGCAGAAAATTGGAGACAAAAAAACAACAGGCGCAGATTGAACAATACAACGATGAGTGCAAAAGATTACATTCAATCAAATCAAAACCATATATAGAGCAAAGGGAATTACCTTTCAAGAAGGGCCGTGGATCCCAGGGAGGCACACAAACTCGCGGAACCCTTTATTTCTTTTTTTCTTTTCTCCCTAATAAAACCTCCTCTCTTCTTTTTCTTGCTGTGAAACTTCCCAAAAAACAAAAATAAAAATAAAAAAAACCGCCTTGTGATCTTTTTGTTCCCAAGTGGGTAATCCAGAAAAGGAAAGTAGAGCAATAAGGAGGACGAATTTCGGTAGGATGAGGACTCCTTCTCCAAACTGGGGAAGTTTTGAATCTTGGGTTCCCTTCAGATTTATCAGTTACGTCCTCTGAAGCCCCCACAGAGAGAGAAAGATATAGATAGAGAGAGAGAGAGAGAGAGAGAGAGATAAAGTGATTGAGTGAAGGACAGGGTCAAGGGAGAGGAAGGGTGGAATGGGAACCCGCCCAAACGCACGCAGTTTTAACGGAAAATCTACGAGGAGACCAACCAACCAACCAAAGTCCGAGGAGAGACACGACGACACCGAAAGTCTCTGGACACGAAGCATGAAACAAAAACCTAAAACGCTGCTTCATGCGTCGTCGCTAACCCCTTTCGTGTTCAGCGGTTCGGGCCCAACTCCACGCTGTCGTGCCCACGAGCATACCCTTTTTCCTTACGTGGCCGCGAGTAACTGGCTGTCTTGACCAAGTCGTCGTGGTGGGCCTTGGGAATACTCGCTTTTGATCGTATGAAAACCTCGTCGATACGAAGATGTATACGAAGCTGCTTTGGCGTGCATCACATTTGCCAATCACTTATAATATCACTAGAAAGTCCACCAAAAAAAAAAAAATAGAAAAAAAGAAAACTTTTGGTCGGAAGTCATATTATATGGAAAGTTGCTACAGTATGATACTATGGCACCGTTATTCTCTGTGAATAAGGCTGCCTTTTTTTTTTTTTTTTTAACCATAAATTATCCTTCAGGTAGTATCGGCAATGGAATGGATAGACATAGATAGACCTGGAGCATATTTGGAAAAGAATCTCGGTATGATATTTCTAGTCTGGACGAGGAGAAATGATTATCTGATGGCCCGTCACTTTTGATGGAATGACGGAGCGATTTCTACCACTCATTTTTGCCTTTAGGTTGAAGGAGAAAAGGAATTTTAATTGCATCGTTTCTCATAATTTAAAAAAGAAAGAAAGAAATCAACAAGAAGAAACATGATACTAAATGTAAAACTCAATTCTTTTGTAGTGTACTCACGAAAATAATTTTACCTATAATAAATATAATAAAATTTATGTTCTTGGCTCAAATATTTATTTTTACTGAATAAGTGAAGATGAATACGCAATAAGTCTCTTTTGGCATTTGTTGAACTCAGACACTATACATAATAGTTAAATTATTTTGAATTGAAAGTCGGCTAGTATGATGAAAAAGTAGTGTTGTACAAAAAAAATAGTGAGGCAACTAATTTAATAAAACAAATTCAATATACAAGAAAATTTTCATTTTTTTAATAGTCACAAGATGATTATTTGGATTTTCAAATTTAGTTGGACTACCATGGCTTAGGCTGAATTTATCGATGCTTTAAATTATGTAGATTAGGTGTTGCTATTACTAAAACAAATAGCTTTAAGTTACATCAAAAATCATAGTAGAAACATTTAAAGTTAGCAAGTTTGTAATTTTTAATAGTTGGACTTCTATCAGTTTTAAGTCGAGCAAAACATTAGAATTAACAAATTTGAGGAATCAATAGAAGCTCTACTAGATCTTTTTGGTAATTAAGTTTGTGATCAATGGCCAAAAACGAAATTAAGTTAGTGATTTTGTTCTTAGTTGTTGCTACAACCCTAAAGAGTAGAAACCAATCAAAGAGGTGACCCAGTTTCCAGATTTAAATGTGTGGTGGATGACTCTTCGTCGCTCTTTTCAGACTGATGGAGCCGTCGTCCACTCATTTATCTAATCAAAAATTACTATTCCTTTACTTCACTTTTCTATGTTAAGCATTTAGAAAGTCGTGCCACTCCTCCATACATTGACCCCCAAGCTCTTGTTGACTTGAGGAGTTAGTCCATGGAACCGCTCATTTTGTAAAGGCAACAATTTAAAGAGAAAATTTAATGGATCTTGGATTAGGTCAAGTATGGATCAGTAAATTTGAATAACATGTAAATGGGTTAATTTGGGTTGAATCAATTTCGACCCAGTTCACCCGTTTGACGGGTTTATTTGAGAGGATGTTATTTGCTTGTTTGTACATTTATCACTACGATGAGAAAGAATAACTACGAGTATGTCTAACCAATTGGGCACATCAGCTGCCAGAAGGATGTGGGTTTATAGCAAAAAATGAACCCAAAAAAGAAGGAAGAAAGAACCTCACATGCAAAATTCAGATCAACACATCCTTCTGGAAATAAATAAAAAAAGGGAATGTAAAAAACAAAAGAATTTGAAAAAATGACATAGAAAATGACAAACTTTGTCAATTATGACATATTGACTCCAAATTTTTTTTTAGTATCAAAAACCCCAAAATTATTTTCGTGACTCTATTTTTTTATGACACAAAAAACCTTAAATTTATACTCATGTGATATATTTATCTCAAACTTTTTTTGATACCAAAAGCCCCAAACATGTGTCTCACAAATCCAAGTTTCGGTTTTTTTGTGTCACAAGAAAAATTGGAGTAAATATGCCATATTGTACAAGTTTTGGTAAATATGTTACATAAATATAAATTTAAAGTTTTTTGTGTCACAAAAAAAGTTTTAAGGTAAATATATCACGGTAGGTATAATTTGGGATTGTTGACAGCTTTTACCTAAAAAAATTTCACTATAAAGCTGGGAGGCTGACTTGATCATAGACTTCTTCACGCCTATTGTCGAGTTTGGAGTCTCTGTTTCCTCTGGTGGAGGCGTCATATACTTTCCCATCACTTTTTGATGCTGCCGCTTTTTCATCCCGCCGAGCTTTTCCTCACTCAGTCGCCTTCTCTTTCTTTCTGCCAATGGGTTTGGTTCCTCTCTTTTTCATAAACACCGTACCACGAGACTTCCCCTGTCGAAGGCCATAACCCCCTTCTAATGAAATTGTATTCCTCGGCCTAGTCCTCATCCATATTCTTCATTTTTCCCACGTCCACCTTCTTCGATCCTGCAAGCTCTGCTATTCCTGCATGACGCCGGTCTCTGGATCCATGTATACCGTTCTCCTGGCACTGCGGTACGCCCTAATGTTCAAAAGTAGCTCCAGAATTCTCAAATTAATGCTTGTCCTGTAAGAGATGCATCCATGACATGGTTGCTCTTACTATTCCATCGAAGTTTAACGGGCCAGATGCTTTAAAGCATAGAGGTACTGTGTTCTAATTTTCCGAATTGATACAAATTACAGATTGTGTATTGTTTTAGTGATTCGTTCATCTACAATTCATTAAGTTTATTCTCGCGTCATTGTTAGTACTCCATTTTCAAAAGATTTGTGAAAGCCTATCAACCAAATATAGGGTTATCAGATTTGGAAGATTTAGAATCTTATATTTAGAAGTTCGAATTTTTTTATTTTATGCATTTCTTTTCTTGCAAGTAAATCTTCTAAAATCTACTCTTGGGTATACAAATAGCCATCTAAGGTCAATGGAAATCTACAACAATTCCTGCTTCAACAAAGCCCAAGGATGCATTATAGGATCCTCTTATTGAGAATGGCAGTTTTTGGAGCCAGGATGTGCTTTAAAATGGACTCTGAGCTGATACAGCCAATCCTAGCTCCCAGCATGCAGAATGATAAACTATGAGCATGGCATTGGAGTTTCCTCAATGAAAGCTCTAACTGAAGATTCAAACGGGCTCATTGCAAGAGAAGCAATTTACTTTGGATAAACTCTGATAACAGTGTCCTGTCTGATGATGCTCATCAAAAACATCCTGCACAAGGAACGACTCACTTCTGTATCTTAGCGTGTGCCTACTAAAAACATGAGTGATGACTAGGTCTTGATTAATTAGCCTATGGCCATACCAAAACATCACAAATTCCAGGAAAGACCGAGTTGGCAATGGCCAGCTCTTCACAACGGACCATGTATCGCCATCTACAAGCCACCGCAGGGGTGGGGTCGGGTGGGTTAAGCATCCGAATCAAGTTCTAAGCCATGCATCCTCTAAAGAGTCACAGAGAAGGCAAAACCTTCAAATAGTCCACCCAGTCGAGTAAATCAGCTATAAAGAGAGACGAAAACAGAGACCAAAATAAACACCAAGTGATGGTTCAAGACCAACTCGCAGCTTCCAGAATTAATGGTGTCACAGAAGGACCAAAAGTCCTTTGTACAATGGACTTCTAGGGTCCTGGTCCATCCACACCCAAAAGTAAAATGGGTCCCACGCTTACGTGTCTGGATTGCATCCAACCATGCTCTATCATCAACACCAGACCACAACCACATTCCTGTCTAAACACCATGTTGAGAACGTTAATAAATCACACCTTTTTCCTGACATAGATACAACAAAAGCGTTCTGAAAAAGTGGGAAGTATGAGTGCATCTGGAGGTTAATATGTTTCGCCAATTTCTGTCTTTATTGAGACAGCCGGAATGAGGTCTCTTCGACCAATGGGCATGGAATCAAATTTAGGCTCTTTGCACCCTTTACGCCTGACGAATTGTCAATCCTCACTCAAGGTATATTTTCACATCCCGTTATCCTACTTTGACCCTCAAATTCAACAGCACGGGAGATACAGGTCAGGCCTGCTTGACCTTGTCTAAAAAGTTCATAAGCTCCTCTTTATGGAACTTAAGTTAGCATATTCAAGCATGGACACAGCATTTCAAGGATTTGGCATTACTAGCTAGCACTTTGTCCACTGTATATCTTGACCGATTAGTGTGGAAGCCTAATAATATTTCAATTTCAAAAAAATTGACAATTACCGAGCAACCGTTTCTTTAAGGCATTGCCTCACAACAATGTTGCAGTAAGGTCAGAAATTTGCGTTGGATGCCACTAGCTTGACAACAGGCTATTTTCACATAGCAGAACTACAGATAACCACTTAAATTTTCAGGTGGAGAATGGATCTTAAATATATACCTTCCTCACTGTTGCCCTCTGAGATTGGAAGCCTATGCAAGCATTCTTGTGTATGCAATCAATTCCGTTTGCAATTGCAAAATAGGCCCTGAAGTCACCCAAAGCATCTCAGTATTATGGATTATTGAGAAGTGAAAGCCAAGAAGGTGCATCAATATCATCAGCTCCAGGTCTTCAACCCTAGGTTGAATGCAATCCCCAGGTAAAGCATTAAATTCAAGGAATTTGGTACTTCACTCATATGCCCCAAAAGTAAAACAAAATAGGCATACATTATCAACACCTAGACCAGGTATTTTGATGTGCTGTAAAATCCAAGCTAAACCTCATAAGGTTTAGCTTGGATCTAGATAATGGCAAATGGAGTCCTCTGCCCTATGGTTCATATGCTTCGCACTTGTAAAATCAACACCAATAACTTCTTACAGCTAAACTTCTACATCAACAAAGAGATCAAAAGATAAACCAAAGATTAGAACTATACACCTACTAATATCTTAGCAAATAATCTCAGTGAACCACAGTAGTAAAAAAAAAAAAAAAACACCAGGCAAAAGGACTAGTGCTACAATCATCTCCTTGCAGCATACCTTCGGGATTTAAAGTATGTCTTTTCCTTCTGATGTGTGCTAACACGAAAACATCAATAAGCTGATTTTAGTTTGTAACTTCAGTTGTACAATGTCCCAAGTTTTCCTCAAGGCCAATATTGAAGTTTTTTGAAGCACATTGTTGGGAATGTTTTCATTCTCACACGGAAACTGACAGAAAATTTCAAGAATTCCCAGGAACCAAATGGGACTTTAGTCGGCCAACATGAGAAGAAACTGATTCAGTTTAAGCCTAAACTCTGTAGTACATTATGACATGATAATGCTAACATGCATAGGCCATCTTACTAGTCCAATCCCACGATTGATTAAAGAAACATGCAGAAAGGACCAGATTCTCCTTCTCCCAAGTAAGTTTCATAGATACCAGGGTGCTGGCCAGTTTTTTCAAGCTCCTGTCCATCCCTTTTATGCAGATCATTTATTAACCTATCAGCCTTTTTGGCACATTTATATACTTCCCATGCTCCATGAGGTTGATCACTTCTATCTTTTTGCTGCATCAAATTACAAGAAAGCACAAGATGAATGAGGTTTCAGAGATTACAGCCCAAATTAAGAATACATCAATGTTTAAATATTCTTAACACCTACTCCTCCCTTCTCTTTCTAGTGGCAGCCACCTCTATATACTTTTCTTGCTCCCATATGCTATATGGAAATGAATTATCGACGGCATTAATTTTGCTGGAGCTCTCCCTTTGAGTATGGTTCCATTGATCCTCAACATTGTCCAGAAGGTCACTCCGCCCATTCTCTTCTGATATGTCGGCCTCAGGATGGTTTCCAATAAATCCCATTGCAACTCTTGCTTGTGTTTAGGAGATAATTCAAAACATCCTTTGGTGGGGCTACTTCAGATGGGGCTTCGGAGCTATTTGATTGAAGTAATGATGCATGCCCTTCACTGTTTCAGATACCGTGAGGTCCCTACCAGCAGTCTTTCCTTGGGCAGCAGTTTTAGGAGTCAGACGTGACACTTTTCCTCGTGGGACAACATGCCTTGTAACTTTTGGACCTAAGCATGTCCTCACGGGGGTTCCTTATTCAATAACTGGGTTTACCCTATGATGGGGTAAATCAGCCTAGGGCAGAGATCCCAATACTCCAGGGACATTAAAGCAATGGGAGATAGAGGTAGCTACCACGCCTCAAAAAATATGGTGGTTTGGGACCTTCCCATGAGATTGGTCCTAAGTTCGACCTAAAACTATTTCGTTTAAGGCTTCATGCAGATCTCGGCATCCTTTAGATGTTAAACTTCTATGGGGTATTCATTCCTCCAGGGGAAGGAAAAAAATTCAGAGGGAATTGAGGAGCACAAGGTTGTGGGTACTAACACGTTAAAATAAGGAACACATCTATGGAGCCCACCTCATTAGAGAATAGGCCTCACTTTGGGAGCTTTGGCTCCTCTTCCTTGGCGAGGTGACCCCTTTGACTATATCTTGATAGTGTCCTTTGGAAAAGGCATTATTATCCAAAAAATCATAAATCTATTATATTTGTATAAATTAAGTCTTAAACATTTTTTTTACCGATTCAATCCTAAACCTTTTACAATTGTATCAATTCAGTTCATCTGGTCAAATTTGACCAACCAATACTAATGTGGACGTCGGCTGGTGCTAGTCAGTGCCAACAACATTATTTTAATAATATTTTATTATTTATCGATTTTTTATTAATTTTCTTTTTCTTTTTTTTTCCTTTTCTTTTTTTTTCTCCTTCCTCCCTTGCCTTCCCTCCCCAATGGGCAGCAGTGGCCAGCTGGCTCCAACAAGGCTTTTTGGCCATTGCGCGGGGCCGCAAAGCCCTCACCGGCCACTAGCGAGGGTCGCGACCCTTGTCAAACTCCCCACCCTCACTGCAGCCCCTAAGCCTCCCCAAGGTCTGGGCAAGGGCTTCACGGCCCTCACCCATGGCCGATGAGCCTCACCAAAGCTAGGTGGCCACTACTACAAGGGAGGGAAGGCAAGGGAGGAAGGAGATGAAAAAGAAAAGGAAAAAAATTAATAAAAAAATTAGAAAAATAATAAAATATTGTCACCGGCGCCAGTCATCCATGTTAGCACTAGCTGGCTAAATTTGGCCAGATAGACTAAATTAACATAATTGCAAAATATTTAGGACTAAATTGACACAATTATAATAGGTTTATGACTTTTTTGGTAATTTTGCCTTTGGAAAACAATAGCCATTGACCCATGATCAACCTAACTATCATCAATAGTATACCGGTAGATAGCTCGATAAAATGCAATATAAGATAGTAGTAGCAATTTTGGATCTTCATAATATAATAAGAAGCTTATTGCACTTCGTCCCAAATGCTCTATGACTATAGTGACTGTCCCAATTCACATGAGCATCACGTGACAATGTTGTCCCAAATACTCCATGACACAATTATAGTCCAATCCACAAGTAAGCACATCATTTGAGCCGACGTTCCTACCGCTAGAACTGGACTAAAAGTACAAAAGAATAAAACTAGGCTGAAGTACAGTATAGATATCTTAATTTATATACGGTGCTCACTTTAGTATTATAATTTTTCGGCAGCTCACTTAAATGTCAATTTTTTTGAAAAATAACTTTTTCAATGCCATCGTGATATGCTTGGCCAAAAAATCAGACGTGGATTTTTTTATTAATTTCCAAATCCAACGTGGCTTACTAGAAAATGCAAATGGTGAACAACATCGTTTAGCCAACTTTTTATGAAGCACTTAAGTGCCAAATTTTTTGGAAAACAATTTTTTTAGTGTTAATTTTTTTAAATGGTTTTTTTCAATGCCAAATTTTAAAAAAAATGATTTTTTTTTTTTCAGTGCCCAATTAAATAGAGGCACAAAACAACATCATTCAAAAAATTTAGCATTGAAAAAATAATTTTTCAAAAAATTCAGCACTTAAGTAATTTGTGAAAAATTGGTTAAATGACTTAAGTGCCACGTTGGCTAAAAATTCTAATTAAAAAAATCACGTGTTAATATTGGTTGGAATATCTCACTGGAAGCACTTAAGTTATCATTTTTCTTTGATTTTGACAAGGCAAAAAGTTGTGGTGGTAAATGAATGTCATACACAAATTAAGACACGATAATGTACTTTATCCAATAAAATTGTATCTTAAATGGTTCCATTGTAGACACATTTATTAGTAATAATTGCAGTTAATTATGCCTTGGGCCGCTAGTTAGTCAAGAAAATAGCAGCATGCAAGGAAGATGCTGGTTTCGTTTTCTCCCGAGACAAAGAGGTCAAACAACCCGAATAAGGAACGTGAATCAGGAAAGAGGGAGCAGTTTGGCTAAGTCAATGCGTCCCTCGCCGTACGAGGGCATATTGTCAAAAGAATTGGCTGAGCCACTCATTTGAGTCAAAAGAATGGTCAAGAACTATGATTGGCTTCCCTCATCACATTGCCATGGCGCAGTCGAATGGATGATGGGATCAATAATTGCGACGGATCAAGAGCTGGTAAAACGACAAAGTGACATTTTCCCGCGATAATTGCGAATGGAGACGGGAGAGTTTCTAGGTATTATTAATAATTTACCAATGATTCTATTCACCCAATTTTGATTGAGAATTGTTGACGAATTTTTTAATGTTTTTTCCTTTTTTGTTCTTTTTTTTATTTCTTGGCTCAAAGGTCCAATGAGGCCACCAACCTCCGCTGACCATTGACCAAGGGCCGGCCGGGTCGCTTTCTTTGAGAGAGTGCGTAACTTGGCAACTGAGCTGTCTGGTGAGTAGTTCATCAATTGATGGTTGTGGATTAACGTAGATGGCCTTTAGAAAAGTTGAGATGAGAACAAAGCCATCCTCTATGGTTATCAATTTATAATACTTTTCTCATCCTTTAACTTGAAGCCAAAAGGTATAAAGATTAGGAAGAAGTTCCAACTCCTTAGCTCATATGTTGGCAGTATATGCCACCTACAATTTATTTGACAAACTTTTGAATCATAGAGCTTATCCAACCTACAATTTATTGGACAAAATTTTGAATTATAGGGCTTATACATACATGTGTGTGTGTGTGTTTGTCAAATAAATTGGAGGTTGCATATATTGCCAACTTATGAGCTAAGAAGTTGGAGCTTCTTGCATGGACTTGGACTCGTTTGATCATCTCTCGTATCATTGGAAACATCCTTTTCTTTTCCTTGGTATGCATGGCAACGTGTATCAAAGTGAACAAACCGAGCATGTTCTCTTCTTGTGCCAACAAATATCAGAAAACCTTTTCATCATAATAAGATTATAAAGAATCAATTTAAAAAAAGAAAAAAGGCATTTCTAGACACTTTTGTTGTGTTAATTTACTCTAGCTTGTTGAACATTCGTTCATTAAAGTGAACCGACAAAAGGTATCAAATCACGCACGACAAGATAGCATGATTTACCAAGTTCAATCGTACATTTGGCGGAAAAATGTAATAAGGCCTTTTAGTTATCACTAATCTGAATGCTTTCTTATAAAGTACAAAATGACAGAAAATGATGTGTTTACAATGCGAATGAGAGCGGGGACCAACAAAATATTTTGTTACCCAAAAGCAAATAAAGAAATTGCCGCCTTGACGACCTGGCTCTGGAAGTATAGAGAGTATCAGGTGCCAAATGAAAGGAACTCCAAAAAGACTGTTCGAATTGACACTCTTGGAGCCCCTGATGGATGAATTCCAAGGGGCAACTATTACATCTTTACAGGTACTTCAGAGGAAGAACTCTTTAGAACCTTTGCCTTTGTTGGGAGAATTCTGAAGGTGCCATGTCAAATCCTAACGCAGAAGAACTCTACAGGCTTTCTATAGTCTTGTGGACCTATCATACACGTAGGTTGGGTCAGATTTGGGTCGGGTTACAAATGCTCCAATCCAAATTTACCAATTTAACCTGTGTACGACCCATTATTATAATACAAATTTTTCGACCATACTCAACCCAACCCATTTAATCAAATTTAGGAAAGCTTTTTTTATGATTTTAAAAAAAATGGTATCGCTATAACCCTTTCACGCAATACAAATCTAGTGGACAATTTTTTATAATTTTTTCAAAAAATTGAAGCTCCTTTTTTAAAAATATTTTTGGAAGTCATATTCTAGAAAATAACGATATTTTTGGTATATGCCTAAAACTTGAAAATAAATTAAAAATATTTTCCACCGTTTGGTATAAAAAAATCTGATTTGATTTTCCTTCATGCAATCCTTTTAATTTTTTATTAATTTATTTTTAAAAAATCAAACTTTTTATTCTTTTTATTTTTATTTTTAAAAATTTGAATTTTTATTTATTTTTTCTTCTTCCTTCATGTTTGGCCGATCGCCAGCCACAGTGACGACCCGCAATCCAAACCTCATTAAACCAGTGAACTCGTCCCTTGCTTGGCCAATCATTGTCGTTGCCATGGCCAATCACCAGTGAAGGAAGATGGAAGAAGGAAGAAGAAAGAAAATAAAAATAAAAATAATTTCATTTAAAAAAAATATTTATGAGGCTGAAGAGAGAGAGAATGGGTGACCATAGTGGATTGAAAAGGGATTCTAAACTCAATCCATTCGGAACCATTTTTTTAGCATTTAAATTTAGGACCCAGTAGATTCTTCCAAATTTATGTGACCCATATATGACCTATTTAAATGAATAATGGGTCATATATGGATTTTTAAAACCCATTTTGATAGGTATAAATTTTTAAGACCCGTATTGACAAGTCCATCTATAGTAAGGAGTCCAAGAACTGATTCGCACCTAATGGGTAGAGTCAAGGGAGATTAAATCTGAGCATTTTTCTTTTTTCTCCCTGCTCGGATGGGCATTTGTCCCCCAAAAAAGCATTCTCATTTCTTCACACGCCCAGGAGCTTTTCTAGCCCGGAGCGTTTCTCACTTTTTTCCTGTTTGGATGAGCTTTTGTAACCCAGAGCATTGTCACTTTTTTTCTGTTTTAGCTTGGATGAGCATTTGTCCCCTAGAGCGTTCTCACCTCTTTTTGCCCAACTGAAGCTTTTGTAACCTGGAGCGTTCTCACCTCTTTTCATTTCTCTTCGGCATGAAGTTGATCTGATCGTCTTTCTTGTCTGTCTGATGATTTCCTTCACGATCGGGCAAAGACCTGACCATATGGTTTGGACAAATTGAATATCGTCGGAAAGCTCTCGTTTGATCGAATGTCTAATCAAATAATATCTTTTGTAAATATTGGTCAAACCTTAGGTCCAAACTTAGGTGTCTGAAAGTATTTTTAAGTCTTGAACTTGACGGCTCCGACCTCAAGAGTAGGGGGGGCAAATATGTGGACTTGGCCTGGGATACACACGGTTGTATGATATTTAAACACAAGACCGAACACAATAAGAGGACTATACAAATCCAGCTCCCAAAACATTGAAGGAACCAGACCATTGTCCTTGTAAAAATGTACCTGCTGGGAATTCCGAAGCACGAGAGAAACATCCACAATCGAGCCAAAATATTGGATGGCTCCTTTGAGGAAGTAAAGCGGTGTGTTTGCAGAGATTATAGCGGCAAATTGGTGGATGGGTTGGCGAAGAGAGTTTGTGCTTCCACAGCTGGGCAAGTTGAAACCCTAGCTCTCCTTTAGGCGTGCAAGCATCTCAAGTCGAGGTCTTCTTCGCACTTTGTGTTGGAGTTTGACAACTTGAACTTGATATGGGCAGTTACAGATCAAGAACAAGCTTCATGGGAAGAGAAGGCTCTTATCAATGCCTGCAAATTGGAGATAGCCCATTTCGAAAAGATGAGGCTAGTTCATTGGGCAAGAGAAGCAAATAAAGTCGCAGACTGGATTGCCAAAGTCCATAAACATAACTAGCTTCATAAAAACTGGCTCACTAATCTTCCTGGTGTTTTATGGAACCTCATCGTCTCTGAGGCCCGTGTTTTGTGTAATGGAGTAACTTCTTCAAGTAATGAAGCTTAGTTATCTTTTTTGACCAAAAAAATGACGATACTCCAAACTGATTTCATTCTTGTAATGAAAGAGCAATATCGTTCATTAAGGGAAAATTCTGCTAGTTTCCAAATGTGTGTGATTGGTCTCTCTCAAACCTCTCGTCCCAAAAAAATTTGGTACCATTACAAGTATTCATTTTCTTGAGCAAAATTTTTTGTCAAAAGATTACTTTCTTCACTATGTACTCCACCAACAAATGTATAAAAAATTAGAGAAGAAATATTTGGCTTTAGATTAACAATTTTTATTTGTTGGATATATTTATTTTACTTTTAAAAGAAGAAAGAATGAAAAAAAAAAAACCTTTTCAACTAAACATAGCCTTAGTGGCAGTTATGTCAATAGTTGAAACCGTAAAAGGGTAAATAGTTGGATGAAAGATACGCAGCATGCTAGATTTGTCGCATGAGTGAAAGTTTGTGTTTTTAGTTGTTATGTTCATACGTTCCTATTAAAATTGTCACAGTTAATTTATTTGGCGTTAACTCAAAATTATGTAAAATAAATAAATTATGTACTTTAATATTACAATAAAAATTAACATTTCATTTTAGAATTGTACTAAAATCCATAAAGCACAAAAATTAAAATCATTGACATTCCCGTTATTTTGTTGGTGGTGGTGATCCTGGTGCTCGTGCTGTGCCGGTAGCAAGATTTATAAATAAATAAATAAAGAACATATGCTGATTTAAGAAAATAAAAAAAATAGATAAAGAGTAAAATCTTGAAATAAATTTATGTTGTCATCCCCCAACACGTATTTAGTTCCACGTTCAATAATATGCATAATTTCATATGAAGCTTAATTTATTATGCAAATTAAATTTATTTTATATTCCCTCGATTTAACTGTGACAATAAAATTAACCTTTTCAAAATAAAATAAAAATGAAGAAATAAGGAGTCATTTGAAACATAGCATATTTATATTTCATTTAGATATAATTACCTATTTTGGAAATACTTATTTGACAACCATTTCACACAAAAGAATGAAAGGAAAAATTAATTTGAAAAAGGACATTTAATAATAAGAAAACCCACATACTTTGAAATAGAAATAAAATTGCAGTTGCAAAGAAACTAATAGTAATCAAAATCTTCTTTCGTGTCGTTCTTTAAAGAAGATAAGAGTTAATAATTCATTCCAAAATTTAAAAATAATGCTGAAAATATAAAAAGGTTGAACATACAAATTGCTTAATGCAAGAATTCTACAGCGCTTAGGGCAACCACTTTGGGCACCCGCACATCCAAAGCTTATGATGAAATGATACTCCATCGACAGATATAACAGATCAACAAGTCTTCACATCTTCTCTCTTCCTTTTCTGACATTATCAATTATATAAAGCGCTTCAACATTATTATAAACGATGATTCTTCTAATGCATATCAACAGAGTTCTACATCATACTGTAAGGAAATGCTAGAGATGATGCAGGATGTCCGCTAACTAACCATATCGACAGTCCCAGGATGAATAGCAATCTTATAGTATTGAGGTGGTGAACTTGTGTAAAACATTATACAACTAGAACGAACAACACCACAGAAAAGTTTCCGATCATGGGGAGTCACATTATAGTATCTAGTTTTTATGATGATCATCTCTACATCGATTAGCTTTGTCTTGAGAACCTTTACAGAAATATTGTGCAGATGGATCAAATACGCCGAAGAGAAGCCAACCTCTTCTCCAGATCCTCTACATCAGGAGATTCAGAACTGCATTGCAGCAAAATAAATTAATCAGAGAAATTAATTGATAACAGTGGGAATGTTGATTCTTCCTTTTCTTTGGTAGCCTAATGGATAAGAGATTATTGCCCCACCATTAATCAATGATTATCATACTGAAACTGGCTAAATTCATTAGTATGCACCTCATGGTTTGGGGGAAGTCAGGCATGCCACTTTATACTAATCAGTGTAGTAAATAGATTGGTTCCAATTAGTACTTATTAGTATAACTGATTAGGAAAAATCAGAAACTGACATTTTTTTTTTTATTACAATTATGTGTTCTTGTTTGGCTTGTGCTGGCATTGGCGCACACCAAGCATTTAAAAAAGAACGAGGAGAAAATTATGGAGGAGTTATTGTATCTTCAAATATGAGCACCCAGTAGCTCCATCAGGGAGGAAAGTTTAAGAAAAAGGAAAAAGGAAAATACACTATCTAGCACAAAGTTTCAGCTTGTTAATACTTTCAACGTGAGTGTCTTCATAATAAACAGTTTTGGGGAAAAATGTACTAACCTAGTCACAACGGTCTCCACTTTCTTTGATGAGATGCGACCCTTTGGAGCTGAAGATAGCTGTTAGGAACAAAAAAGAGGGAAGAGAGTGAGTTCTTTTCAATAACAAAACAAGGATTTAGGAGCTTAGGTTTGTGGACATTGTCTAGAAGACCAACCTGTGAAGCGATATCAACACCAATTTCATCAAGCACCTGCAAGCAAACAAGTGAAATTAGTGACGACCAAAAGGCTTTGAGAGGAGTGATAGCGAAAGGAAAATGACTTACCTGATTAGTCAGCTCCTCTGTTTCCTCTTCAGCCTCATCCTTGTCTAAGGTCTCATCTATAGACTCTGACATCATCTCAATCTATTGGGAAAGAGATGAGAATGAACAAATCATTGTGAAAATTTATGGACAAAACTAAGATGTTTAGGGAAAGAAATCCAAAAATCATCACTTGAAAAGCCTACATATTACTCATTCAAAATCCAAGCTGGGACTTAATGCCACTATTACTCCAAAAAATGACACAAATGCACCGATCCATGCCAAATTCCTTGAAATTACTCTGCTGCAGCTCAAGTTGAAGGAAACAAGAAATAATGGGCAAAAGAAACAAAAGCATTACCGTCATATCCAGTTGTGCTGACTGTTTCTGAAATTCTTTGATCACTTTGGCTTGCTTTGCAGGAACCATTTGCTGGAAGGTACAAGCAGGAGATTTCAATACCGGTCCAAACAAGTAGGCATGTGCTTTTTTTTTGAGGAAACAAAGATTAAATGATACTGGAAAACAGAAAATATATATGCACTAACTCTGAAAATCTCATCATGCATCTGGAAAACAAGAAATCAAAAGCTCTTAACCAATATGTAGTTTCTTTTTTGGGAGAAATTTCAAAAGTCAAGACTTCTCAGACAATCAACCACGGCATATCACAAGGTCAAGATTCCACATGTTTTTCATTAAAGAAATGCCAGTATAGATGGCCCACACATCTTCTTGTTGGACTTTCTAGTAGCATTATGATACCATTTACTGGACAAGTTATATGCATACCTTGTTCATTGCGACCATTGCTTTTGTCGCACCTTTCATTCCATTAGAAATAGATGTGCTGGCATGTAATGCCTAAAGGACATGAAAGTAAGAGAGAATTAAAATGTTTAAATGAAAATTCTCATCAACAGTTGTAATATATGTAAAGAGATAGAAAAGAGTTAATGCCTGAGTATGAGTTGCCACCCCTCTGATTTGAGCACGACTTCCTTGCAGATTAGTTATCTGTTGCCGTAGACGCACAAGTTGTCGAGCTAAAATTCTAGTTGCTGCCTGATTACATGGAGATAATTGTTCACCAAAACAGACAAATAAAAGTATAAATAAGATGACCATGCCATTATAGATAATAACTTTATGCAACAAAAGATTAGCTCATGGGCAGCTGTGGACTCCAGGAAGCTAGCTTGAAAATCAACAAGGAGAACTTGGGAGCAGTCCTCAGTAATCTGTACAATACAGGAAGTTTCCAACAATACAGAGGGCAATGCTGCTTATATCTTAAACACACTATACAGAGGGCAGCTCTGTGGACCCTGGGAAGCCAGCTTGCAATTCAACAAGGAGCACTTGACGTCAGTCCTCAGTAATCAGTACCATAAGTCTCCAACAATACAGAGGGCAATGATGCTTCTACCTTAAACACACTATACAGATTTAGATTTAAATAAACAAATGTGCCTGATGGGAGGGAAAGAACAGCCAGCTATCTAGGTTAATTAGCTTTGCCATCTTTAATAGCATGAAGCAGTTTCTGCCAGAAGTACAATATCTAGACTCTGGGCATCTTGCAAGTATATGACCTTAATTTAACAGAGGTTCTCACATCATCTCTGCATTACTGAAGCTGTGATGCATTGTTATCATTAAAGAAAGTCATTCACTTGTGCTAACTTTGAGCCGACACATGGATAGGCAGACAGAGCATGCAAGCTCAAAGAGAGAGAGATTATCATGAGTTATAAGAACTTTCTCATCTGCAGAAAGGAAAAAGTAGTGCACATGTTCCATGATATACCTTGCAGACCAACCATTCAGGAAGTGGGGATACATGTTCACAATTAAATATTTAGTATTAAACACAGATAAACAAAAGCGATGCATGTTGGAATTAAATGTTCTGAAATTACCATATCTTATGCTGTTCAATGATTTCTCTATCTAACCCACAGCTAAGATTTATGTTTTAACTGATAGCCAATATAAAAGAGGAAAGTTGTAAAGAAGGAATGGTGAAAATGCTTTGCCTTTCACTTAAGCTATGGCCTACATAGCTTGAATAAGGATTGCGTACACATCCTCAATGGTCATACATATTTATTAATGATTTGTTTCATTGTAATCTATGGCCGAAAAGAAAATTTCAATTGACAATTGTAGAAAAAACCGATTGATAATTTATTAACAATTCCATCAACTATAAAAGTCTTCTAATTTTACAAGAAAACTGATAACATTCGACGTTTTCCTTTTCTCTCTCTTCATAATGAATTGCCAAATGCCGATAGAAATATTCATCAAAGACATTATCAAAATGAACTTGAATGTCAATCAAGATGTATATCAATATCACGTATTCCTACAGTGAATGTCATGCAAATAAATCTCAGGAATAACAATATTTCAAGTACAACATTATAGTCAAAAAGTCCAAGGGTAATTTTTTCCCTTGGAAAAATGAAGTTATTCAATTTGTGCAATGAGAGATCTGGACTGATTAAAGCAGAAACCAGCTCTATGAGTACAAACTTACAGTTTCATTATTTTCGAAATTGCAGAATGCATAAATACAGAAACTACCCTCTCAAGTAAAGAGAACAAAGTACCCTCATGCAAGCAATTTGACCATTCAAAATTGCATATGTCTAAAAGCAGAAACTACCCTCTCAAGTAAATAATGAAAAGTACTCCATGCAAGCAGTTTGACAACTAATAGCATCAACATCAAACACCAGTCCCTCTTGTCGAGTGCAGTTGGTGTATTGTGAATCGTACCTCACACTTATAATTTTGGAGCTAAGTAGTCATGATACTTACAGCCTAAAAGATACTAGTAAATAAGTACAAATTGATTTTTTTAACTCAACAATCAGAAAACCCAGCTATCTATCCTGACTATATTTTCTATAGCATTAATGGGCAGAACTGCCATAATATAATTACATTTGTACAGTCAAATGTCAGCTCAAATCCATCATAACAAGTTCACTTAAGTCAAAATAAATTAATTAAGAAATAGCAATATATGAGCTGATAGTTAAATTAGGAAATGTTTGGTAATTGATAGGAAAAAGACTTGCCTCGTTGCCAGTCTTGGCTGTTTTCTTAATCTCTGCCACCAACTTTTTCTCCTGAAAGCTCATTAGCAGATAAAAGATTCAGCAAGAGAATACCCACGGCAATTCACAATTGGCAAGTAGCAGGAATATACCTCCAATTGAAGGGATGCTATCTCACGTTCAATACCTGATAAATAAAAAGAGAGATGGCTAATGATATGTACTGAAGAACACGAGCGAGAAGACACGGGCAGTTATTATGCAAAATTTCTGGGCAAAAGTGGAACTATCAAACGAATTGATCTAATATTCTCGCTCTGTCTACCTGCAAAACTCCTTGTGACTGAGACAACTGAGGTTTGACAATAACATGCTTGCTCCTATTTTATCATTTTAGAAGAATATGGGGAGGATAGCCATCTATCATGGATTATTGCCCGTAATAAAACTTGATCTGTGAGAAATCAACTGGCATCCAATAGGCCTCAGAGGCCAGTCCATGTACCAATCACAGCTGAATAGTTGTCTTTTCCTTTTATTTCCTTTTATTTCCTTTTTGTTTTGTCCAGTTAACTCACAATACCACTCTTTCACCACACGTAAAAAGAAGAAATAATTACTACATCCTTAGTGAAGTTCGTAAGCACTTTCAATAGTAAAGAGCTGCTTTCAGCCAATTACAAGTTTTTATTTCAAGTCTCAATTTTTTGATTCCTGCTATCCACTTGTATATTAAATATTCATAGGCCAAGTTTCTAAAAAAAGATCAGGCCTGACAAGAATAGCCATTAATTGGCCCAGATCAAATCGAGTCAGTTCAGTCTTGGCCGGACCAGCAAAGACCCTATTTTTTTTCACCAATTGTCCGTAATAAACAGCAGTACACCAATTACACTAGTACTTCTCTAGCATATGCCACGAATCTTGTATCGATCTACTAGATTCTGATGTGCAACACCTGGTGCATGCGAAACTACAGAGAACAAGCAGCCATACCTCGCGTGGCAACCGCCATTTCTCTCTTACTGGTCCTGAGGGCCTCTGTTAAAGAACGCAAGGACGAAAAAGCAGAAGCCACTATTAGCATTGAACATTCAGACGAGAAACAGCAGAGAGGGGAACCCGGAAGTCTAGAACACTCAAGTCCCTAGCAGCGAAATTACTAATTACGCATAACCCAGACGAAAAATTCACAAACGCACCAGGAAAAATTAACAAAAACACAGACATTTGAAGAACAAGTTCTCGAACAAAGAAATCAGGGACAGTCCCGAATGTACCCATTTGAGGATCTGAGCCATCGATCAAAACCCTCAACCCCTAAAAGAAGATCATCCCAGCCCAAAGCAGAGGAGAAGAAGAAAAGGGGAAAGCTCAAAATGCTACCTTTGGGGGACGTTTTCTTCTTGAAGATGCTGACGATCTTCGACATTTTCGCTTCCAAAACACTTCAGGGAACGCACACGGACACACAAACCCTCGTACGTTGTCGTCTCCGTTTCCTCTGCCGGCGCGATTCTGCGATGCCCAGCAGGTGAGAAATGACGGCGGTCCCTAGCTCGCTGCTGCAATAATGGAGGAGGAAGAAGCAAAGCGAGCACTGGCCAGAGAGAGAGAGGAGACTTCTTTACACTCGGGGAGCGTGCTGCTGGTGGAACGAGCGTGCAACGGCATCACCAAAACTAGCCGTTGCTCGTGTCCCCCATATTATAATTTTCTTTTCCCCTTTAAAAATACTTGCGGCGACGCAACCCAATTTTCTCTTTTATGCTTTTAAGAAAAAAAAATCTATTTTCAGGCACTTGTTAAATATATCTTATCCAGAAAAATTCAATTATTAGAAAAGGGGCAATCGAGATTTTGATTTTCCTGTGGTTTAAGCGATTAATTAAAGAAACACTACAGAATTTTATGCATTTGTTGTTATAATGAGATGTGTAACCGATTAGTGAAAAAAAATCAAGCTTTTCCACTTAGTCAATGTCTCGGAGGGCTAGTTGACAAGATTCATTTAATTTCTTTTATAAAAATAGTGTTTATAGTTCTTTTGATATATATATTAAAAAAATTATTTCTATTTTCTAGACACATATAATTCATAAAAAAATTCATGTAAATGAGCAAATAATAAGACAAACAAAACCCTCCACGTAGCGTTCAATAATTTCGATAATATAATTTATTATCTCATGGGATGTTTGCGACATCCTCTTAGATTAAGATATTTTAGCATAAAATGCATGATAATAAATTCAAGGTAAAAGTGAGATAGATCTGAATTGGATAAAAAAAAAGGGAGAGAGATAAGAAATAACTTAACAAGAACGAGAACTCGTAAAAATATGCACTATCATCGACCCTCGATGGGGACGTAGTACCCTTGATGGTTGCTTGAAATTCTCTCGCCCTTTTTTATTTTTTGGTTGTGGACCAAGATATATGAATTTTAATTGCACATTTTAAAAGATGCCTCCTCCTTTTTTCTTTAGCCACCACCACCACTTTTCTTTGTTTTTTAAGCACCCCATCGCCGTCTTCAATCACGGCCATTGTTGGCAAAAGCGAATGGCTGCAATCCCTAAATCTAGGGTTTTACCTTCCGGTTCTTTAATCTAAATTAAACTTTCCAATTTTCGACTTTTTAATTTAATTTAATTTCTTTATTTGTTTATCCTCTTTATGTTAAAGTGCGCCCTACGCTTGGTAGAATTAGATATGTCCTTGGCTATTCAAACCCCTACTCCAACAACAAAACATAGCCCTATGTACGAACCTGTTTTTCCTGAAAATCATGATGTTTATGGAAAAATACATTCACGAAGTCGGTTTTTAAAAAAATATATATTTTGAAAATTGGCTAAAATCTTCTAAATAAGTTGAAAATCATAATTGCCA
The DNA here is from genome assembly GCA_014182895.1 of Angophora floribunda. Classification (NCBI taxonomy): domain Eukaryota; kingdom Viridiplantae; phylum Streptophyta; class Magnoliopsida; order Myrtales; family Myrtaceae; genus Angophora; species Angophora floribunda. The sequence continues at coordinate 13,314,419 of CM024708.1, forward strand.
TTTGGATTAGAAAATTACTTTCTTCTTCTGCTAGTAGATTTTCAGCGATCGCGATTAATGAGCTTGGAGATTGGTTTGGGCCCAAGCCCAACCATTTCCTAAAAACTAGAGAGTAACATGTCGTCTTTGTTCATTTGAACTCTCGGTGACAGTCCTTGCGTAAGCTTGTAAGACTGAATGAATCAAAGGAACTCTATTTTTCACCCTAAAATTTCTAAGTCAAACCCATCAAGATTTAAAAATCAGGTCATGTGCTAAGCATTGGGCCTTTGATAATGGGCCTAAATTTGTAAGCATGAACGGGTCATCGGCAAGAGCAGTCACGGCGGTGCTCCCAGGTCATGGCTGGGCAGCAGCTTCATCGTGGCAGCTCAAGTAAGTGAGCAGCAGGTCGGTAGCAATAGGAGCAGTTGAGAATCGAATCCAATTTCTTTCATTATGAAGGCCCGACTAGGAAGGTGAGGATGACATCAAGTCATCATGCCCCTTATGTCGTGGGCAATACATGTGCTATGACGGCTAGGACAAAGGGTTGCATTCTACCGAATCAATCGCTCAAGACCTTTGTCTCTACCCGGACCCAATGAAAAAAAAATGAGATCACTTCTTGCCAAATCTGCCCTTTATATGACCTTCGTGAAGTAGAATAAGTTCTTGGGAAGATCAAAGAAAGAACAACAATTCCTTTTGTCGTGTATCCCCGATTAATGCAGCCTTAGATACTTGAAGTGGTTGGAAATAAGATCATGGTACCTATTCCGCCATCGGCTAGGAGGAGCAGCTCATGTAAATTTTGGCTAATGTAGTGGGCCAAGGGTATGGCCCAATTCTACTTACCTCGTGGGCTCAGTCCAAATAATTCAAAATTTTCAATTTAAATGATTTCATCACACTCGATAACCACAAACAAATACCATGTAGATGGATTCTAGGGGTCGTCATCTTCAACCACAACCATCACGGCAAGAGCAATGGCCTCAATCCCTAAACTCCGAGTTCTTCCTTTCAGTTTTATAATATAATTTAACTTTCTAATTTTCAGTTTCTTATTATATCATTTTTCTTTTTTTTTTTTTATTTTATGTTAAAGCATACCCAACATTTGATAGAATAATATATGTCTCTCATGGAGGGTTTTTTATTCCATCTTATCCTGTACTATTCCAATCATTACTTTAATGACCACAAGCAACCCTATTGTACAAACATGTTTTTTTTTGGGGAGGGGGGTTTTGATGTTTTTGAACAATACATTAAAGAAGTCGTTGCCATGTCAAAATACATATTGAAAAGTTCCATTGTTTGGCTAAAATCTCCGAAATGAGTTGGAAATCTTGATGGCCATTTAGAGTGGAAAATCAGTTTCTGCTAATAGATTTACATAGGGGTGATTGATTCTCAATTCAATATAATCCCATCTAGGAATTGCAAATTGGACCGGGAGGATTGATTCCCAATTTTTGGGACCGAGGACCAAATCAATCTAGTCCCATCCGATCCGGTCTAATCCAATGAAATTATTCACTTAGCAAAAAAAAATACTAAAGCTATTGCTATTTTAGGACTTATTGCTATTTTCAAGAAATTTATAAAATACACTAAAAAAAAGAAAAGTTGGTCGGTTCAGTTCGATTCCCCCCGAAATCAGAAACCTAACTGAAAATTACTAATTATATTTTTATGAAAATGGGAATTAGATCGACACTTCTAAGAATAGGACTAAACCAGCCAGTCTAGTTCGCTTTGAGTGGTTCCCAATTCAATTAGTTTGATATGCTCACCTCTAGATTTACAATGATAGTGAGTTGTGACTTTGGCGTTTGATTTGGGCCCAACTATTTCTTGAAAGACAAAAGTAATGCTCGATCTAGTCCACCCATGTATCATCAAAGAAGAGAAAGAACAATTTGATCGGGTCGTGTGCATTTTACTGCTGGTCTTAAGAACTAAGCTTTGGGCCTTTCGTAATGGGCCTAAATTTGGGAGCATGAACAAAGCCATACGATGAAGCCCACTGCCTAACTGGGATTCTAAATTTTGTCTTTCTTTCTTGGTAAGACGTTTGATTTTAATGAAATATGTGTCCAGAAAACTGTCATATAAAACCCCTTTTTGTCGGTTCGATAAGCACCATATACTTTTCCAATCTGGGTCGAAGAAAGCTCCATCCAACCATGCTTCTGATTGGTTAGTTATAAGTATGTACATCACCCATTTAATTTCAGTTTTTTTCTTTACAAGGGCGCCCTTTCGGTGCATTTCCATAAGGGTCCTACTTAATTCTGGTTAAGTTTGCATCAGGAGATGTTCATTACCCGCAATCCACTAATTAGAAATGTGGTTGGAAAGAGTATTATTCGATCTAATTTGAAAGAGAACATCGTCAAGTTGATAGTATCTTGATCCATGTTTAGTTTCTTTTTCCAGCCACGATTCTATGAGACAAGCTAATTAAGAATTTTAAAAGAACGGATAAGTACATCAAAAGTCCCGAATTTTTTTAAAAGTGCACAAGTCCTAAAACTTATCAAGAAAGTGTAACCGAGTCTTGAAATTTTCAAAAAATACAATTAAATCCAAAAAATTGTCAAATTGATCTAATCAAATCCTTCTATTAATTGCATTTTTTGTAAATTTTAAGACTCAATTATACTTTTGTGATAAGTCTTATGATTTAATTGTACTTTTGTGATAAGTTTTAAAACTTGATTCTACTTTTTGAAAGTTTTAAAATTCGATTATACTTTTACGACAAATTTTATGACTTTTAATACATTTATTTCTTAAAAGAATGTCAACCAGAAACTTTCCGGAGCAACATTCCAAACCAAGGCCAAGCATTATAAAATTAAAGATCAAAATCCAACCGCAGAACAGTGACGAGGCAGACCTCAATTCTTTAGCCGATACGGTCCGTTGCAACCGCATTCCGTCCATCTGCGCGGTTGGTGGCCATCATCGAACCACCGCCCGTCTTTCTTTTCTGCATCATTCAACGGCTCTGTGGTCATAGAAATCTGACAATGATGTATCGCGAACTCATGCGAAAATATATTGTACACGAGAAAAGTCTGCTCTTTAGAATGGGACCCCTTTGAATTACACAGATTTGATATACACACACACACGTACGTAGCACCAATAATTGATTTTCTTTACTATTTTCGTGCTATCTAAAACAAAATCGGAAGAGAATCGAATTTGTTTGTCTGATTCTTAGTTTGGTATTGAATGGAAAGACATTAGATAATCAAGTTGAATTATTGAAATTTGTTTTACTCGAGTATAATAGGATACGTATTTCATATAAGTCTAGGGGTGAGCATGGTTCCATGGTAGTATTTAGAACCAAAGAATCGGATCAATGGGAACCTGTCCTGTTCCGATTCCAAGGTATGAATAAGAGGTTTCAGGTTCTAAAAATTAGAAAACTTGTTTCGATAAGTAAATTCTAGGTTCTAAGTAGGTGGAAGCCGAAACCTAAAACAAGTTATTATGTTTTTCTTGGTTTATGTTTTCACGCGATCTTGCAATATTCCATAGCGTCTGATGATGTGTATAATTTGGAATAACTAGTTTCAATTTCCATTTCATGACTAAGACTTTTATTTTGTATCTAAATATAAATTGAAATCAATGAATTGTAATAGTAAGGGATTATCATTAATGGTGATAATTCATTACATTTGTTCAATTAATAATATAGGTGGAATCTAGGTGGAATCTAGTAGAATTTAGAATCGATTCTGGAATTTGAAACATGATAAGCTCTAAGTTTCAAAAAATAATAAACATGTATAGAACTTGGAACTACTCACCCCTAATGTAATCAATTTCACTCAAAAGAATGAATGTTTTCTAATATGTTTAACAAAATACAGGCGACTGGATATCCAACACTTTTGCCTGCCATTTTCCTATAAGAGCACACAAGTACTTTTCTTTTCTTTTCTTTTTTATCTCTTGGGGTTACTCCCTTATACTTGCATGCGTGTCCGTTGCTTTTTCTGCGTGCCCATGATATGAGGATAGAGAGATCCTTTCACTGTAGCCTCCCACGAATTTTGCGTTGATCATGGGCTGGGTCGGGTCAGCCATCGCCGGTGGCCCGATCTGTCTGTATTATATTCAATACTCCCCCTAGCCTGTAAAATTGATCCCTTATAGGCACATTCCCTGGGGCAATGCTGTGAAATGGGCAGGACTCCTATTTTAAGTGAGAAAGTTGTGCACCTACTGTGAAATATGAGTTTAAAAGGAGAGTATCGGGATTTGAATTCTTGAATTGATGATACCATGATGTTGGTTGAAGGCGAGCAGCTCCTGATATATAAAAAATGTACTTGTGTGGCACGTCAAATTTCTATTAATGAGAATTGATAAAAAAAAAAAATTAGGTTACATTAAACCTAGAAAGTAAACAATATTGATATGACACCCATTTGACTTAAATAAAATAAAACGAAATCATTTAAAATAAAAAATAATATAACATAACCTTAACGGAAAGTAAATGTGTTGTATAGGAATTGGTTTACAATAGGTAAATATGTGGTAGTAGGCATAGTTTGAAGTTTTTTTGTCTTAAAAAAATTCAGAATAAATGTGTTAAATGGTCATAATTTGGGTTTTTTTTTCCTTTGCCTTTTCCTATTGCTCTTGCCATTAAAAGTGGATTTTAATCAAGATTATATGGAAAGATATAATAGGAGAAACAAATACGGGTCTTGAAAGATTTGAACCTCGGATCTCTCCTCAGAGGCAACTATCATATATACAAACACTTTGATAGGATACCAATTTTTGAACTATTATGAAAATAATAACTTATTATAAACTAAAAATTTTCCAAAAAATGAACTCTATGTACAATTACTTCCAATTTATCGTCATTCATAATAAATTATTATCCTCGTCCAATTATTTTTGTATGTACAATTACTTCCGATTCTTTTATTTTATTGTCTTTGGAAATTCGTAGAAAACGGGCCACGTGGCGAATGGCGAAAGAATCGCCACTTCATTCTCGCCGGTTCACGATTTCTTTTTCTCTTCCTGCGAATCCGTCGTTTCTTTCCGGCTTCCTGTCCGGTACCCACACGTGTTCTCCCTCCTTCCCCAATTTTCAATTTCCACCCCGTCGCCATCCTCTCCGACGCAAACGACAAAAAAAAAAAAAAAAAAAAAAAAACTCAACCTCTCTCGTCCTTTTCTCCGGCAAAGACCAACCGATGTCGCGTACTCTTTCGTAGACCCGCTTCCATCCACGGACATGACATGAGAATCCAAAAGCAAAACGTCAGAGCACCACCCAACACGTACCGACACCGGCCGCATTAAACTAATGAAGCCCTTGCTTTAATGATTAGACCTCCTAATCCCCATCATTAAAGAAAGAAGAGCAGAGCATTCCCCTGTCGGATCGACCGGTGAAATTTTTAAAATTGCCCGCGAGCTAAACGAGAGGTCGCCGGGAGGGACCGTATGATTATACTAATGAATGCTGCTCAACCACTGGTGTGGTCCGACACGGAGGGCGTGGAGGCCATGTCTTGAGCCTCAAGTTGCTTTTGGCTCTTTTGGGTTCTTTTGGCGCTTTTCCCATTCACCTAACGCTTAATGGGTCGGTGTCCCCCCTTCCCCCACCGCCCCCCCAACCTTTGCCCCGCATTCCCTGGTGACGTACATTGCCTGCGAATTGAATTGTCATTCCCTATTTCCTTCATTAGGGGGGAGGGAATCAATTAATGCTATTCGGATGTGAGTTTCCACATTCCTAGTCCATGGTTTCTTACATGATGGAAGCTTTGACATAACTATTGAAGTTGTAATATCATCTAGCTGACATTTATATCTTGAGGGAGCGATCGAAATGGATGGTTCATGCTCATTCATCTTCCTCTAGTATCCTTTGGAACTTAGGAAGTATATGGAAACCGAAATAATCTTAAATTTTGTCAATTAACAACGGATGCTCTAACCATGGTTCCTTCACGTCATAATGGCTTCGGAATGACCTGAACTAATTTTAGCTCGCGCGATGCACGTGCATGGCCTCGAGGACAACAACCCAAGAATAGATGCAAATAAGAGACATTTCGATTCCTAATAACATTATCTCGGTTGCAATATCGACATAGGCAATCCCATTTGGATCCACCAATCACATGCACGAGCTTTTTAAAACGTGTAATCTCAACATTAGGTCACGCGAGATTTTTAACCGGCGCGATAACTTATATCTTTGCACTATGAAATCAGATACTATTCATAGCATTAGATGTTCCTGACATCATCATCGCTAATTACCACCTATTGTTTTTATAAAGAAAAAATTATGTATGATGGATAATTTTTCAAACATTCACATAAGAAAAGCAACTGATTCTGCCGTCCTTAATCATTGGATCTGTCCCCTGCACAATGTGAGGACAGCTTCTAAGGCAAGCAAAGCAAATCGAGGTGTCGATTTGCTATTTGAACTTACGGATTACATGTACAAATGTACAATGTACATTATTTGTGCCCCTCACGTCTTTCCGACAATGAAAAGGACAAACGCCACGTACGCTTTGGAGGCGTCGGTGATCCGTACCAGAGACAGAGAGAGAGAGAGAGAGAGAGAGAGAGAGAGTCTGTTGACTTAGGCGGAAACGGCTCGCGATTAAATCGGCGAGGTTTTACGCTTTAGTCGGCAAGCAATGACTTTCTTTTCTCTTTCGAAAAGGCGAGGATGATAATTTATTTAATGTGGGCCCTACTCCCGGGAAACCCTCGTGTGGGGGCGCCATAAATATTTGAAAACAAAGGCATGATGAATATTGGACCGGGGGCATGGACAATGACCGATGATGATGGTGAGATTTTTTTTTTTTCATTTTTGATCGGTACTATTTAATTCTTAATTTCAGATTTTTATTTTATTTCATTACAGGATAAGAAAATCGAAATTTAAATTCGAAAGTAAATCGTTATTACTTCAATGTGGAAATTCAAACCCCCACTTTAAATTTATTTCTCATATGAAAATAGTAGCCATTGAGATAAACTCTCAATAGTTTGTCAAAAGGCAAAACGGGTCTATCACTATCATTCTCTCTTAAGCTTTAATCAAGTATTGCTAAAGGGGTATTAGGTTGATAAGTCGGTTACCATATATTATGTGAAGCACGAGTGAACCTATTAGGTTCCTTTTCAAGAGCCACCTTCTCATCAGGAGACTACTGCACCATCCTATCCGACAATAGTCAATACTGAAATACCGATATGTTGTTTACCTTCACCATCCAAAGCTCCCTTCGTTCTTACTTCCTCAATTTAGGGTAGTTTTCCCGCTCATGTCTTCTCTCTCCAACTTTTTAAAGATTTATTCAGATCCAAACGAGATCCCTTGGTAAACATGAAATCATCAAAAGGCCGAAGGGGTCCATTGCTATCATCCTTCCCTCTCAAGCTTTAATCGAGTGTATTGCCCATTAATTGCTCGACGGAATGCCTCCCCACCTAAAAAAGCTCAAAGATCTCCTCGGCACCATCACCACACCAGCAGCCTAACGTCGCTGTCCCTTCTCCATTTTCTTTTACGTGCGAAAGTTCCAAAGAATCATGCGAAAAAAGTGTGCGTATGCGAGAGTGGACTGGACTGACATTTGTTTTCTGCAAGATGCTGCGCTCGTGCAAAAGTCCTATTGTGGAGGGAAAAAAAAGAAGAAAAGCAAGAATTTGATCTCGGCACTCACTTTATCTCAAATTAAAGGTACTCAATTAAGGAACAAAACTATTTAAAAAAGTCTTGAACATAGTGTATGGTGCCCTAGTCGATCATAAATTTTTGAATTCGACAAATTTAGTTATAATTTTTTTTATGATTTTACAATATAGCCATTTCGACTGATTTCTATTGAAAATTGTTAACGCGATACACATTCAATCCTTCCAACCAATTATAATTATTTTCTTTTCTTTCTTTTTCCTTTTTGCCTATGGCCAATCTCGACGATGGCCAACAATCGGCCACAAGCAAGGGTTGTGCTCGCCCAAATCCAACGAGAGCCTAGTGACAGCATTGTAGCCATCACAAAGATTGGCCACGAGCAAAAACGAAAAGAAGAGGAAAAAAAAAAGGAAAGGAAAAACAAGAGAATTATATTGAAAAATCGTCAAAAGGTAGATTAAATTGGAAATTTTAAAATTGAATTGGTCATCCTATAATAAATTTATGATTTTTTTAGACAATTATTTTATAAATACAGACAACCTTTCTAAGCAATTAAAAATCTCAAGATACGATTCCCCAATCAGCTAATAGGCACATGACATTGCACGGACCTAGTACAACTGTTAATGTGCTGCACAATATCGAGGCGGAGTGGACTTATATCTTCCTTCGCATATATATCTTGTATCTTTGTCTATGTCCTACACACACATAAAAATGTGAAAAAAAGCCACTCATTAATAGCATCTAATTGCTTGCTTCGGGTGCATCCAAGCTCAATTCACTTGCACCGTTAAATGAGATGGATCTTCATGGCCCCAACTCATCTAATGGTCTATATGTCCAGTTGAGCTTGCTGCACGGGAGTATGCAAGTGCACCTCTGGCCATGGCTCGTGTTACTTAGGAGAGAGGATACACATAATAGGTAGGTACAAAATGTCGGTACAACCATAGTGACCGAGCATAGGGTCTAGCGAACATAGGGAAGATGATAAAAGCTGAATTGGGGAAAAAATGAAGAAGAAGAAGAAGCTATGCCCTACATACGGATTGAAGTTTGAACCACCAGATCTTATTGTACAATATATATCCTTGATTTGCCCTGCCCTACTTAGATTTTCCCTGTTTGGTCTCGTCTCAATTCATGGAGGCAAAGTCAACATCAAACACTACACCGATCATACGCGTCCTCTCTGCACTAAAACAAGTATTGAAATGTGCTGACACGCAAATGGCATATAGATATATCGCAAAGGTAAACCATAAGTAATACCGTCGACTACGGCATCATTATATTACACGGACAAAGAAAATGAAATAAATATAAGTAGGTCTTTAAAAGACTCAAGGGAGAAGAAACAAGCAGGAGATCTATTTTGGGGCGAGAGACCCTGTAATGTCACATTTAGTATTCCCTCTTATACGGGAAAAAAGTGTAGATTGATTTGTTGGATCAAGTTTAGTTGTGAGTGGGAATCAAACTCGTTGGAATCACTCTTCACCACTGCTCTTCCCCTCTCCCATTTCCACAACACATCTCCTTCCTTGCGGGGCTAGCCACCGATGAACGTCCTTGTTATACAGTTATTAGCAGTAGAGAATAGCGATATGAGGCTAGGCCCAAGACATTATATGCCCACAAAAGTCCGAATCGCTCGGGAATTTTACCTTTATCAAGCTGGGAAAAAAAAATGGCAGTCATTGTTCACGTCATCACATCATGTGTGGCAAGAGGAGACAGTGGTGATGGTGACTTCATGCGGTCATTGTTCATGTCATCATGTCATGCGTGGCTAGAGGAGACAACGGCGATGGTGACTTCATGCTTTAGTGTCACAATTTTTTTTTTGGTGAACCGGTTGAAGGTGGCCCTTGCGGGATCGGGCGGGCGACCCTCGCCCAGCCCCCTCGTGCGAATTGACCGAGATATATAATCCGAGTGAATCGAACAAAGTTGGAAAAGCAAGAAGGTAATTGCTATTATATAATCCGAGTGAATCGATCGAAGTTGGAAAAGCAAGACTATTGTGGAGAAAGCAACCCTTGGATTATTAAAGGGAGTAAAGGAATGTTGTTGGCGATCAAAGAGAATAACCATCTTTACCTTTTGCTACTCGCTAGTACCGTGAGCTCTTGGATTCTATTTTTTAATTAAAAAATGAGTATATTAAAATTTTTAAAATTTATAATAAAAATATAATTAAATCCTAAAGCTTTATAAAAATATAATTAAATTATAAAATTTATCATAAAAATACAATCAAATTCTAATATTTGTCATCAAAATATAATCGAATTCTAAAATTTTAAAATAGTGAAATTAATAAAAGGATTTGATTGAATTAATTTAATAAATTTTATGACTTAATTATATTTTTTAAAATTAAATTAAATTTTTATGCAAAAAGAATGACGTGAGAAATAACAAACTTGGGAATCGTCAAAAAGCAGTCACACTGTGTGGGCGGGAGGAAGTTACAAAATGGGCAGGCGGGATCGCGGCGATTAATCGCCAGACCAAATGATCGCGGGTCAGCAGGTCCTCTTTAAATCGCCACCCCATCCTCGCTGCTTTTCCTCGTCAACAACACACTCTCTCTCTCTCTCTCTCTTTCTCTCTCTAGCTTCCAGCAAAAAAAAAAAAAGCGCAGACACAAAAAAAAATGGCGGCACTTCCGAGATCTCCACTGCGCGACCCGGCTTTCGATGTCGACAAGCTCACCCATGAGATCTTCTCGATCCTCGAGAACAAGTTCCTCTTCGGCTACGACGCCCCCGCCAAACCCCAGCCCGGCGAGCTCGCCGGCAGCGGCGGCGGCAAGGTCCGGATCCTCTCCATCGACGGCGGCGGCGCCACCGACGGGGTCCTGGCCGCCAAGTCCCTCGTCCGCCTCGAGGCCTCCCTCCGCCGGCTGTCCGGCGACCCGAACGCCCGCATCGCCGACTTCTTCGACGTCGCCGCCGGCTCCGGCGCCGGCGGGGTCCTGGCCGCGCTGCTGTTCGGGCGCCGGAAGGACGCCGGGGAAGGCGGCGGCCCCCCACGATTGCCGCGGAGGAGGCTCTCGGGTTCCTCGTCCGCCGCCGGAAGGCGTCCCGGGGGCGGATGTTCCGGCGCCGGTCGGAGAAGAAGCTGCTGCGGGAGGCGTTCGCGGCGGAGCTGACGATGCGGGACACGGTGAAGCCGGTGCTGATCCCGTGCTACGACCTCGAGTCCCGCGCGCCCTTCGTGTTCTCCCGCGCGGACGCGCTCGAGATGGACGGCTGCGATTTCAAGCTGAGGGACGTGTGCGCCGCGACGACGGCGGGGCGGCCGTCGGAGCTGAGGTCGGTCGACGGGAGGGCGAGGATAGTGGCGGTCGACGGGCGGGTGGCGATGAACAACCCGACGGCGGCGGCCGTCACGCACGTGCTGAACAACAAGCAGGAGTTCCCCTTCTGCAACGGCCCGGAGGACCTGCTGGTGCTCTCCCTGGGGAACGGCGGGTCGGAATTGGAGGACCCGACCCGGTCGGGGCTCGCCCGGATCACCGAAGATGGAGCTTCCGCCATGGTACGTTCATTTTCCCCTCAGCGTTCGATAAGATGGAACTTTTACCAATGGTCTGTCTGACGCATTTCGAATGATCAGGTGGATCAAGCCGTGTCCACGGCGTTCGGCGAATCGGGAAAGCACAATTACGTCCGGATTCAGGCGAACGGCCTCGCCGAGCACAAGAAGACGCGGGACATACTGGAGGGCACGGAGCTGATGCTGGCGGAGAAGCACGTCGAGTCGGTGCTGTTCCACGGGAAGAAGGTCGGGGAGAGGACCAACATGGAGAGACTGGAGCTGTTCTCCGGCGAGATCGTCAAGGAGGAAGAGAGGAGGAAAACCAGCGTGCTGCCGACGGTCGTGCTGAAGCGGAGCTCCCCGCATTCGCCGAGGACGTCGTCCGCCACCTCTCTCTCCGTTTCCTCCTCGGTGTAGGATCGAGGAAAGCGCCGGCGGGGGAGGCCGGCGGATCGGATCGATCGCGATGAATAGGAATCGGGGCCCCGAGTTCGAGGCGAACGCGATTGGTTGAGCGAGGGGGTGAGTTTGGCGTCCGATCGACTTTGTTTGGTTGAAAACTAATTTGATCAGGTGAAGGCTTTGGTTGTGATGAGTTCAGTGGCCAAGGAGGATAGAGTTTTTTTATTTTTTATTTTTGTTTTGTTTTTTTGTTTTTGTCTTGTCCCCCTATCTTGTATTGGGACGGTCGATATGGATCCTGGCGTTGAGCTTTTGACTCGCGGGATGACATGCCAAAGTAAATTTAGAAGCACTAGTATTGTTTCGTGCTAGCCTTTGATGTCATGTATGAATATTTTTTTCTTTCTTTATTTTGGATTATTAATATGAAAAACCCTGAATCGATACACCGTTATAAATTTATTCAAAAATTAATTTTTGATCATACAAAGTCCCAAAGAGGAACATCCATGGCAAATTTATCTAAATTAATTTTTTAATCATAAAAAATCCCAAATTTATCTTTTTATGACAAGTTCATCTTCCATTAATTTCCATTAAACTGAATTAATTTCACAAAAAATAACAAACCGGTACACTTGTAGGTAAAATTTCAAATTGATATACCTGTCAACTGTCACGTGTTATGTAAATTCTACGGTAAAATTTAATGGAAATTGACTGTTGCTGTTTATGATAGTCAAAAAGATTAATTTGATATACATATATTAATTTACAGTTTTGGTGGTATATTTTTTTTTTATCCTTCTAGAAAAACAAAGGTAAGCTGAGACTACCGTGCAAGTATCTCCTCTGCTAGCCAGCCACTCCACACCTTTGCCACATATTGACCGGATCCCCATGCTCTAAAGCCGCACACCTGCCTCCGGAGAGGTCTTCTTGAGATGGCCCAACCGGTCCATATCAGCATCCTCGATAGAGGACGACTTCAATTCCTACAGGCTCGCAAGATCCAAACCTCTTAACTCGCCGAGGGAAAACGGATCGAGAGTGTGCATTATCCAGATGTGCCATCAAATCAATGATTTATGAATGAAGTACTAATGTACGGCACAATGAGTCTCTTTGTTTTATTTCCGCCGAAAGTTCATGGGAAATAACAAAATCACACCGATGGGTAGAAAATAATAATATGAACAATAGAAACTTTCTTTTTTTGCAATATAAAATTGATTGAGTATTGTTGAATAGATTTTTTGTTGTTCCTGTGTCCCCACTTTTGCCGAAATGACTAGTACAACAATCAAGGGGGATGAATTGGTGGTTTTAAACTTTTTCGAGAATGACGTGAATGTGCTTTTGTAGCGGGAAGTTAGTCATGTAGGTGCAATAACTCAACTTTTTTGTTTGTTATACAGGTTGCATTGGATGTGCTGTGCTTGATTCATTGATTGATTGATGACTTGCGATAAGAAGGCTCCCACCTTTTAAGAGAAAATTATCAAAATATTATTTAAAATTTTTCGAGGAATTCTATTTTTTTGGAATATTAGAATTTTTTACGAATTTTCATTTCTTCCAAAATATTTTGAAATTTTTAATTATTTTATTTTTATGCATTTTCTGGATTTTCTAAATTCCTAAATTTTTTATGAATTCTTTGTGAATCTTTAAAATTTTTCTGAACTTTTGATATTTTTAAAATTTTTAAATTTTTCTGATAATTTTTCAATTTTTTTTTAATCTTCTAACATTTATTAATATTATAATTTTTAATATACATAAATAATGTTTTTAAATTTTTTATAAATTATTATATTATATTTGGGAAAATGGGTTTGAATAGGGTAAATCTAGTCCGACCCGCTAACTCGATTTGCCTATCTGATTCGAAACTCTTCGAATAAAACTTATTTTTTTAAGAGAAAATGCCACAAAAAACCCTGAACGATGTCCCAAATTTATCTCAAATTTTTTTTTTGGACATGAAAAATCTTGAACTATGCCCGTTGGGACAAATTTACCTTGAATTTTTTTGGGACATGAAAAACCCAAAACTATATCCGTTGGGGCAAATTTACTTCGAACTTTTTTTGGGATATGAAAAATCCCAAAATATACCCGTTGGGACACATGTACCCTCTGTTATGTTTTTGTTAAAAATCCTATGTGGCCGCTGACTGGGATGATAGACTTGAAATAGCATTGACGTGGACTAAGTGAAGAAAAACGATTATTTTTTTAATCTCATGCGACTGAAATATTAGAGAGAATCCTTGGCTTGGACTCCATCTATCGTTCTCCCTTCTTCATGTTCAAAATGCTCTGCCTTTGTGAAAGCTCCATGCTTTGTCTCTCTCTGATTTGGTTCATGCTCAACACTTCACTACTCCATGCTCGAGTGCTTGCTCCATTCGAAGTTCCATTTGTCCACATGATTAACTCCATTTTCCTCTCTCGTGTTTGCTTCACAAAACTCAATTTGGGGCTTTAGGGTTAGTATCCTTCTTGCTCAGTTCTCTCTCTCAAAAAGCTTCATTTGTTTGAAGCTCATGGCTAACTAGCTGAAGGCGATTTGAGGCTTCGAGGTTTCGTGTCTCTCAAGGAAGCTTGATTGGACCAAAGTTCAAAATTTTCAAAGCCATTTGCTCGTTGAAGTTGATTTGGGTTTTTGTTAAAGGTTTCCCGTTCATCTCAATAGAGAAGATTGAATTGGCAATTTGGAGCTTTTTTCTAGGGTTTCTTGTTGGTCTTGATTCACCAACGTTCATGTTTTGTAATTTCGCTATTGTAGCGAATCGAAGCACGATTTGTTCAAGGCTTGTTTGCTAGTTTAAGGAGCTCAATTCATGGTTGGAGTGCGAGTGCTCTTTGTCTCTCCCCCTTGATTGCTCCTTAAGGGAGCCAAAAAACTCAATTCATAGTTGAACACCATTTGTGATTGAACTCTCACTTCCGGCTTGACTCAAAAGTCCGATTCTACTGTTCAAAGTCATCAATTCTTTGAGTCCTCATTCACAAACAATTTGTGCTTGAATTTCCTTGTGCTTCTTGACAATAATGAAAATATGTTACTATAGAGTCTACACTTGTGCGGCATTAATGTGTATCCTAAATACCTATTGAGATCTCATGAGATTTGGCTCTATGTGCTTATGTGTATCGCATTCTTTTCTCATTGATCTTGAGTTCACTGCATAGTTGGTAATTTTGAATGAGTAAGGATGATTTTTTTTTAGTCATTGACATGTAAATTAATTGGCTAGATCAAAGGAATGATTTCAATAGTCATTCCCTTTACCTTTTATATGTGTTGCTAGAGTTGTTAATGGATTCAATTGGAAATAAAAATTGTTTAATGCTTTTGTGATCATATTGTTGTCCTCTTACCACTGTCCACTGATTGGGAGTAGTATTAAAATTCTCTTATGGGTAGTTGTGTGTTGGAAGTACTGATGTAGTGGCTACATTTTGCTTTTGCAGGAAATACTTTTATCTCATCACAATTTAATCGTACCTTTGTTGCACTTCAGTAGCTACAACAACATTGACATGCTGGATGGATACAATACTTGAACTCAATCTTTGTAATAACTTGAGAATAGATGGATAGAATTTGTAGGTTTGTGCCTTGCCAAAGGATTTGTTGTATAATTCCATTAGTTGGCATATAAATATGCATAATTCTCATTTCTCTTGTGGACTTGTAGAGATGAGAAAAATTCTAGGAAAATGCTATTGTAACAATGTTCTTTGTAAGTATATTCTTCCCTTGTAGATGTACATAAAATGTTGGTGCATTTTTGTCATAATATATTTGGCAATTGACCTATTAATGAGCTCCAAGCTGTTTGAGAGAGTACATAGACCTATCATTTTGGAATACTAGAAAGATGAACATTGACACCATTAGTCAAATTATTTCAATCATTTGTATTATTGGATTTGATATTGCAAAGGGGATAATCTCAAGGGTGCATTGACTTGATGATTAAGTGACCCTAGTAACTAGGATGGAGAGAAGTGAGAAGAGAGCCTGAATAAAACCTAAGTCTTACTTATGGTCACTAAAATGTAGAAATACAAGAAAATCTTGACAACAACATTCTTGACCATCCCATATTGTTTGTAACTTTTCAAGAGTTAACAAAAAAAGAAAACAATACATCTTTTGTGTGAAATAATTACAGAGAATTTTTTAAGGAAAATTAAACAAAACAGCCTTTTCAGCTAAGACGTTAGTGTTGTCCCATATATAGCCCACACTGAGTGGAATCTTTCTTGAAGTTCATTCATGCACTCTTCAATCTCAAGCCTTGGCCATAGCATCCTGAACCATTCCATATAGTTTAAATCTTTTCAACAAGTAAATAGAAAAAAATAAAACATAAAAACGTTTGCATGGAATAATTATAGAGAATGTTTCAAAAAATTGAGCAAATTAGCATTAGGACTATCTTCTGATCGCCTTTCTATTTTTTGCATTAATAGAAAGGGAACATCAAAAAATACTCTGTAAGAAAACAACAAATGAATTAGCTTCATGACAACAACTTTATTTACTTGATAGATTTGTCTGAAATAGCCTCATAAGCCTTGTCGAAATAACATTAAATTCTCATATGAATTAACCAACATTTAATAATAGAAATGCAAGTATAAATTCCTATTAGTGTTAGTCTAAAATGCATTCATTCATGTTGGCCAATAAAATATGTAGCAAATATTCACTCTTGTACATTCAGACTTAGCATAACTTACATGTGCATATCATTGTGGGGCATGACAACAAAAAATACTCTGGAAGAAAATAGCAAATGAATTAACTTCATGACAACAACATTATTCAATTGAGAGATTTGTTTGAAATAGCCTCATGACCCTTGTTGGAACAATATTAAATTCTCATATGAATCAACCAACATTTAACAATAGAAATGCAAGTATAAATTCCTATTAGGATTAGTCTAAAATGCATTCATTCATGTTGGTCAACAAGATATGCAAGAAAACATTCACCCTTAAATTCAAACTTAGCAAAACTTACATGTGCGGATCATTTGTGGGGCATGACAACAAAATATACTTTGTAAGAAAACAACAAATGAATTAGCTTCATGACAACATCATTATTCAATTGATAGATTTGTCTAAAATAGCCTTATAACCCTTGTCGAAACAATATTCTCATATGAATCAACCAACCTTTAATAATAGAAATGCAAGCATACATTTTTATTAGGATTAGTCCAAAATGCATTCATTCATGTTAGCCAACCAAATATGCAACAAACATTCACCTTTGCAACTTGGCAAAACTTACATGTGCAAATCATTGTGGGGCATGACTTGTAGATTCTTGAGTTTCACATGGTCCACAAACTTGGGTGAAGACATGGCTTGTTGATGCTCCATGAACATCATTTGTATTGTTAATATGAATTTCATGGATTTTGTCACTTCCAGGACTCTAAAAAGTTTCAAAGAGACAAATTGTGATTATGGATTTAGAGTTTCAAAGAGACAAATTGTGATTATGGACATCAAATTTATTGAAACACCTTAAACTTTGACGAGTTGTTACCCTAAAATATGAGTTTTCGGTGGATTCTGATACATATAATCCATATCCTTGTCGAACCTATAAATGGATAAACGATAATCACTTTATTCTTATAACAATGGCTGAGTTAGAATGTGTTATTGTGAATCACTACTCACCCTTCTTTTCTTGGCTTTGATAATATTGGATTGGGTCCTAAGAGATGCAGTTTTTTATCTCTTTGTTTGATTGGATGTCCCTTCCATTGTGTCTGGTCTTGATATGTTCTTGGTCTCCCCTTTTTACCTTGCAAAGAAAAACATAAGTTATCATGAATATTCTCAATTAACAAATGTATAAAAATATATGTAATTTTCCTTATTGGAGGTTTAATTTGTGTGGGTGTTGGAGGCCTAGGGCATGTTTTCTTGTTGTGTCTTGAGTCATGACATTTTTGAGCATGACATGATTACCCCAACTTTTGTCAATTTATTGGGGTTGGCATTTGGATTAACTTTGGCCTTCCTTTTTCTTATCCTTTTCTCATGATTCTCCCATTGCTTATTGCATTGTTTTTGGGTCTCCCTAGAAGCTTTCTAAATGGCGGAGGTTATATTGGCTCATCAGTAGACAATGGCCACATGTTCTTCCCATTCAATGTTGGCAATTGAAATTGGTAGCATTTTTCGTATGTATCATTCTTGAAACAATCATCAACATAATGATTAACTTCGTATTTCATGTAATTGACGCATGAAATAGAATGGCTACAAGGTATTCCTGATATATCCCACTGCCTATAAGCACATGTCCTCCCTTTGAAATCCACAACAAATCTATCACCATTCACTCCAACTTCAAACTGTTCCCTAGTACATGGTTTTGCAACACGAAATCTAGTCTTCATCTTTGCTTCCTCTACCTTCACCCTAATTCTTGGACATAATTCATCTCTAGAACCTACCATCAACTGACTTCTCTCATACATTCTCACCATCAATGCTGTTTTCATCCCCTCTAGCATGTCAACAATTGGCATCTCTCTTTGCTTGCGGATATACGCATTGAAAGTTTCGCTCAAATTGTTCTCAATGGCATCACATTTCCGACTAACCTTTATGAATGCCCCATAGAAGTGCTTTGGCCTTTGTCTCATGAATTCTTTATAGGCATCAATAGACTCATTTTTCATTCCTTCATTGCCTTGTTGAATTCAGTTATGTGCGTGGCATATGCAGCTCTCCAAAAGCAATTTCAAAGCATTTCTCCCTTGTGCAATTTTTTCTAGTTTGTGTAAATATGCCTTGAAAAGTTTCTATGTTCTACACAAAAAGCCAATGAAGAAACTGCATTGACAAGGCCCTACAAGACATAATTGAAATGCTTTAATAAGTCTCACAAGCTATAATTCAACTACTAGTATGAAGGAACAAATGAAAATGAAGACTAATTCTACATTTTGTTGATCACTTATGAAGGTCCAACTATCACCTTTACCCACTTGAAAGTTTGTAAATAGCAACCTAAGAACCATGTCCAATTGTCTTGTGTCTCTGCTTCAACAACAGCCCATGCAATCGGAAACATTTGATTGTTTCCATCTCTTGCAACAGCACAAAGCAACATTTGTTTTACTACAGTCTTAATAAAATAGCCATCTAGTCCTATTACTTTCCTAAAACCTTCTAAACAACCTTTGAATCGATCCAACTGGCAAGAAAGCAAATGGCAAGCAATGGCCGGATTCCGGTCATTTTCAGCCACATCAAGCCTTGGCCGACTAGACTACTTCTTGTGTACAAAAAATTACACAAATGTCCTTTAGTGAAATTATAAAAATGACCCTAAAGCCACGTTATTAAGTTTAAGCCAATTAAGGTATTCTCTTAATGATTAAGCAAATAATCCTAAACATTCAACATATTAGATCATGGCCATCCATCTTGACATGTCATCAATCCATGTGACTAGAATTGAGCCAATGTGAGGCTTGCTTAATGGAGAAGCAAGCGATATGAGTCATTAGATCAATCCAAAGATTAGGATTCAAATCAAGGGGAGTATATAATAAATTTTCTCTCTAAAACTCGAGGGGCTGGCCATTTGAAGATCTATTCTCTCTCTTTCGGCCGAACTACTTCACTGCCCCCCATCGGCGTTGCCGGCCTTGCTCTAGCAAAACTCCACCACTCCGACTACCTCAAAGGTGTCTTCTAGTTGGTCGCAAGGTCAGTTGCGCCGAAGCACCGCCTGATAGCCATCGATTAGGCCAAGTTCGTTCCTCGCTGAAATATCGTGTTCCACGTCGACATTCTCATCTAGTGACTTCTAGCGATTATTCTGGCGATCAGCGGTCTTCCTTCCACACTCCAAGCACGCGATTGCATTCCAAAGCTTGTCCCTGGGGCTAGAGTGGCTGGAGCTCCCTCAAACAACTATTCAATCTTCCTAAATTTGCTTGAATGCTTTTGAAATGATTTGAATGGCTTGAGTATAAAACCACACCACCCAAGCGGCTTGTGAAGGATATGGCCAAAGGTCATAGAGGTAAAGGCTAAAGATTGATGTCCAATCTGGTTTTATTTTGTATCCCATTTGTCACCCAACCAAGTTTTGGGTTTTAAATTCAACTTTGTAATAAACATTCAACGAATTGTGGGTTTTCTATTTTCTTGTGCATGGAATAGCTTGTATTTTCTTTTCATTAGTTGTTTACTTACCGCAGCATACTTTACTTTCATTGATTGTTTCATTTCTTGAATGCTAGAACTAGAACTCTTGCAGATAACCATCCACACATGATCACCTTGTGAGATTCTTAATATTTCTTCATGAAAATGATAAAGAGAAAATGCATGATCACTTTAGATAACAATCTAAACCGAAAGGACATTAATAGATATATTCATAACCCAAATCCCTAACTCATTGATCTCTTGTTCTGTAAGAATTGAGAAAATTGAATCGAGAAAATATTTGGTTTCTCGATTGGGTAATTTAGCCAACCCCCAAAAAACAAGAGTAGTGGCGACTCCTAAAATGATATTTAGGACGTCTAAAAGAACTCTAAAAATGAAAAATTGTCACGCGAGCCATGGGCTTGGAGAGCCCACATTCTTGACCGATGGACTTTTGGATCAATATTAAAGATAATGTCTTCGAGCCTTCCTTACATGATGCGCCTTGAGGGTCATTGCTTACCACTAAACCTATTCTTTGGAATTAGACCCCTAGGTCACAACAACCGGTGATTTTTAGCCATTGATACGGTCATCCGATAGCCTCTCACAATCATCCGACCCTTGCGACGGCCCTCATCTGTCTATCCTTGAAGCCTCGGTGGCTGGAGCCCAACAAAAAGGCCACCGGATCTCTCTCAACTCGATCATTTACTTTGATCAAATTTTCGAGCTCCTTAATCCGAATTTTCCCACAATTTTTGTTCCTTGATTTCAGAGTCTGCCTAGCTTTCTGTGGCTATTCCTTGAAGTCATTAAAGTGAATATGGAGGCCGGATCGCTTGATTGAACATCAAGGTGTCATAAATAAGGTTGGTACATCAACAACTTAGTCTAGGATTATGGAAGTCGAGTGATGAGGCCAATGGCATGTGGTGTTAATGATGGTCATTACTGATATTGTGGTTGCTGAATATAGGCCAGATTGATTTATGTTTAGTAAATCATAAGTAGAAATTAATGGGGAGTTGTTTGGTGATAAATTGTTTTGTATGTTGTTCTGTTCTGGAATTTATGGAGTCGTTTGAGTCGGTGTGCTTAATTAGGCAATTCGACCTAGTAAATGTCAAAATCTGGAAAAAGATAAATTAATGAATTAATCTTGATATCCTAAGCTTCAAATTGATAGGTTGCACGATAAAATTGGAGTTCATTTGGTATGTTAAAAATCAACTCGTAATCTGGAATCAGAATCTGGATAAGTTGACTTGGGTTCTGTAATGGGAGTTCCCAGTGTGACCTTGCTCGGTCCTTCGATTTTTCTGATTTTTTGTGTTCAAATCTCGAATATATTCTTCATGAAAGTTGTAACTAAGATTTCAAACTTTTTGGTGATATCAATTTCATTGAAATTGAATCTCGTTTGGTTGCCTAAAGGTTTGATCAATGTGCCAAACTTTTCTACACTCAGAACTAGAAAATTGCTTCCTTGAATGTTGGAACTTGTTTTGCAGTTTTAATGAACTTGAGGTCCTTTTTTTTTGGGCAAAAACTCAAAACTATAATTTTTTTCACAAGGGTCTTAATTAATATACTATAGAATTTGAGTACTAAATAGCAAAGGCTAGAGGCCCTTACACACGATAAATCGGAAAAGGTTGGTGTCGGCCTATAAAAATGTTTTTAATTGAGTCCCTAGATGATTTTGCAAATATCACATAGTTTAAGGGCTTTTTGGAAAATTCTAAACATCAAAGTTGTCAATAACAGTCTGAGTTACCTCTCTGTAAAAGTTGGTGGGATTCTGAGTTTTCTAGTTTTTTTTTCCTAAATTTTGAACTTGTGAGGCAAAATCGGGTCCAAATTCGGACTTTCGGGTCTTTTCACTAAATTTCGGGTCTTTCAGTTTAGAAACGAGGCAAATGTCTAAATGAACATTGAACAGGATATCTTGAGTTTTCTATTGATGCTTGAACCATTTTAATCAAACATAATCAGTCGAATTTTATAATAACATTGAATATGTGAACTATTCTTAGTTCACTTCCCTTTGCTTGGTTGTTTGTGAAAAAGGTCAAAATGACCTAAATGTATGCTTATTTAGCATTTATGCATGTCTTTGTTAGATGAATGAGTATGTATAGTGCATGCTCAATTGGGTAGCCTTTGTTAGATGAATGAGTATGTGCAGTGCATGCTTAATTGGATAGCCTATTGGGGTTGATTAGAACCAAGTTAGGGGGCTAAATCGATATTGACCCTTGTTTGGTGAATGCAAATGGTGGCCGATTATCATTAACCGTTAATTTTAGTCAATAGAGCGTTAGGATGATCAAAATGCATGAAAGCAAAGGCCTATCCCGAGGCCAATTCATTGTTCGATGAATGGGTGTTTTTGCTTTACTTTGATTGCTTCTTAGCACATGATTTGTTTGAAATGAATGAATTGAATATAAAGGCGACACCCATGAGGCGGTCCATGGAGGAGATGGGTGGTCGTGAGTACAATATCCAATATGGTCTTATTTTGTATTCCATTTGATACCTGACCATGTCTTGGGTTTTTAATTCAGATTTGTAATAATTATCTAACGAGTTGTGGGTTTTCTTTTCATCGCTCTTAGGTAGCTTGTTCTTTTGTTTCGTCGGTTGTTTACTCTTGACACCGTTTTTTTATACACCGGTTGTTGAATTGCTTTTTTAGCATAGACTTATAACTAGATTAAACTTTAAACGAATCCAACAAAAGCATGTCGGCATAATCATTTAGTGGATTAAGACTTTCACATGAAAATGGTAACGACATGAAAAGTTAAGTATTGAAAGGGCACTAATAGATATGTTGGCATAATTTAAGTTCTTGAACCCAAAATCTCTAGTTCCTTGGAAATCAAATGATCTTCCCACTTCTTGATTGTGTAACTAGCCAATACCCGACATAAGGCTAGATTGACTATCACTCTTTCGGATGGTTGAAAAGATGATATACCCAAATCGTCCTTTCACATGGACCATTAGCTTAGGGCAGTTCCTCGTCGGGTCGACATAAATGAAACATTAAAATATGAATTTTTACGCTAGGAAACATCAAATTAGAAGAACATACTTAAGCTGGAAACATCCTTCCAGCCATTGATTCAACTGAAGGAACCTTTTATTATCAATCTCCGATGCCTTCTCCTTTTTTTATTCGTTAGACCATGATGTGGCCGACACCTTTCTTTGCTTGCGTAAACATCAAATGGTCTTCAATGGAAATTGCTGCACCCACATTTCCAAGTAAGGTTTTGGTTTTGTGCTTGTGAAATTGAGAAATTCATATCCCGCATCATTTTCTTGTAGATTTTCATAACTCGAAAATGTGAATTAACCAATGTTGATTGATGAAGGTGAGTGATTTTATGTTCTATAAATATTTCATTTGAAACTTTCTAGCTAGAATAAGTTTTTTATTTTTTGAAACCTGAAATTTACCTTATATACCTTGAAATTTAGAATTTACCTTATACAGGTTTTAGGGGTGGTTTTAGGTTCTACTTAGGTTTTACAATGAGCTATTGTCTTTAATGATTATCACTTACTATTAAATCTATTGACTATAACTAATATTTAGACACATAAATGATATGGTTAACAAAATAAAAATCTTAGTCATAAAATGGGAGCTTAGACTAATAGTTTATGATTATATACTTATCATTGAACGTTATGGAATATTATATGATCACATAAAGATATAAATCAAGAAAAACACAATTTTTTTTTTTTTCAAATTTCCAAGTTTTACATCCAAATTTTATCTACTTAGAACTTAGAACCTATTCATTGAAACAGATTTTCTAAATTTTAAAACTTATCCTATATATTTTGGAACATGGAGCCGAGTATGTTCCCACCGGTCCGGTTGCTCACCTCTATTCATCGATGCCCTTTGCGATTTCCCAAATTTTCTAATTCAGCCTGGACCCAATGTGTGTTCGGGCCGGGCCGGACCGAATGCCGGCAAGATCCCGGCCCGCCCGAGACGACCAGCTAAGCAGCTAATCTATCTCCAGTGCATGAGTTTCGCCAGCAACCGGCGGCGATGCGGAGCCTGCGCACCGTGCAGATGGAATCCCTCTCTCCCATCTCTCGCCACCATTTCCGCTGTTCCAACGCCTCCACAGGTGCAAGGGGCTGGAAGTCCAGTTCCCATCTTCCTCCACCGAAGCATCCTCGTCATCTCCGCACCTTCCCTTCGTCTCCCTCCCTCCCTGTCTCCGTCGACTCCAGCCTCTTCAGGAAGAATTCTGGTGTCCGCGACTTCATCGCCTTGAGCTCACTTTCTGGCCAAGACCCATCTCCAGAGCTCGCTCTTCTTCTTGAAGTTGAAGGGTGGGCTGACTTTTCTCGTCTTCTTTCCGTTGTTTTGCTTCGTTGTCGTTACTGGGTTTTCTTCCCTTATCTTTTTTCTTGCGTTTGGATTTTCCCTAGGGTCCTTGTGGATGCCTACCGGCTGGCTAATCGCCAGGCCTTCAATCTGGGTAAGTTCAGTTTCACGGAGTGCGTCTATCAACGCGTTGCGGTGATGTTCCTTTCAGTTCGAGAATGTTTAGTACCGCGGTGCCGCTAAACTCTCTGTTTCCGTTCTGGTATGTCCAGCATTTCGGAAGCTTGGGCTTGACTGTGCGAATTGGACTGAGCCTGTCTACCTAGACCTCGTAAGGTTTGGAAATTAGTTGATCATGCATTCGTTTCTCATCTTGTCTGTAATTATGTTACCATGTCGTGTTCTTGCACATTGGCTCTCTGTAAAAGTGGATACTCTTCTTGATTAGTAATGGCTATATCAAGATTGGTATGCAAAATAGAGCGACTTGGTAGACCTGAAGCAACTGGGCTACGTTTAGTAGCCAAATAGAGTCCACCGATACTGTGGACCAGTTTCCATAGCGTTGTTCTTCTTGGTGATGATTGATGGGAAATTGTTAGATTCTTGTCACGAGTTGATTATTTTTAATGCGCGCATATCGTTATCCATTTGGAGTTTGGACACTTTCTTATACTACTTGAATTTCTGGCAGTCTTTGCTTTTACCTATTATTTACGCTTCTCAATTTCTGTGCTGTACTTTGAGTTTGGACTGTAGGTTGGATATAATTATTTTGGGCTAGAATTTTGAGATAGGAGCTTGTGGTGGAGTAGTCTTCCCACCGTTTCTCTTCACTGATTTTTTTTTAAAAAGAGATGATTTACTTATGGGAGAAGAAAATTTCTCTCCTTTCTCTCTCCAATTGCATTGCTTTCAGAATTGTGCTGTATGCACTTCAATTATCTTGGTGCAGTTAATATTCTTGCATCTTAAGTAGTTTGACATTGAATGATGAAGCATTTGTAAGGGATAGTTCCTGAAATTAAGGCTGCTGCGATTGATCTTATCATGGCTTCCAGGAAGAGTGCCGCTGATGAAGAAAGGATGCTGATTCTATATTTTAACCGTGTAAGCTCTTTTTCCTCTCTTTCCTGTTCATTTATGGAAATATGAGAGATCTTGTGTATTTGTTTTAATGTTTCATATTCTTCCTGTTTGACTTCTTACCTGATGTTATGTTTAAATATAGATTGGTTGGCCTACTTCATTGCCCACTAGTGAGAAGAGTTCGTTTGTTAAAAGTGTCTTGCGAGAGAAGGTAAGTTGACTTATCTGTTCTTGAGCTCATTCTTCTTTGGCATTAGATGTACAAAGCAAGTATTCAATGCTCTCAATGTCCCCTTACAGGAAATCATGAGCAAGACAAAAAATGCAATCATCCTTCTGGGTGTAAAAAATTAGTATCGCTTTTTAAGGAAATGTAGATATTGAGAGGGACATAAAGAGGAGGAATGATATGTTGTGGGGTCATCCTTAGAAACCCCCATATTTTCATCCCCATGACAGTAGGACACCCTTAATTTTTCAATGGATTAGACTTCTTCAACTTATGAATTACCAATTAGATCCTTGTAGCACTTTCTGCAGGTTGTTAAATGTTAGCAAAAACTTTTCTCTACTGTCTTATAATCCCTTTGTCCTTTTTAGAGTCAGTTGGATAACAGAATAGAACACCGTTGGGGTGTGTGTGTGTGTGTGTGTGTCTCTCTCTCTTTACATATATATATATATATATATATATATATATAACGGGGTACTCTTTATATATAAGTTTGTTTGTGCATAAAAACACAGCTAAAGCAAAATAACTTGGGTATTATTTATGCTCTCTACAAGACATAGTTTAGGAGTGTTCCTCTTATTACTCTAAAGGGCATATTAACTAGATGAAGGTTGAAAAATCTAGTAGTTCAAAAATCAAATGATACAATGCAAAGTTGCTGGGCATTTAGTGTTCAAAAAGTAAAGTTTAGGGTTTCTTACTGCATTTAACCTATAAATTGGCAAACCTTCTCTCTTTCTATCTCTGTATCTGTCTCTGTACTTTTTCTCTGGTTGATAGTTCCATCTCTACCTCCCTGATGCACAGTGTCTAGAGACAGAATTAGTGTACCCCTCATGTGTTCAACCACTTGTCTTTGTTAGGGTTTACTCCTCTTTATTACCATTTCCAAACTTATGAAAGGATTTTGTTGCAAAAGAATTTCTCTACCTACAACGTGCTGGCACAAGATTGTGCAAGACAGTTGTATTGGTGATGTGTGATGGAAATGATGGGATAAGAAATTTGTTTTCTGGACTAATGTTTGAAGGATAGGGTGTCTGAATAAGTGTTTGCTGGCATTTGTACGATGGAATGTGTTGTTTTTTACTTTAAGAATGAGAACTTACTGGAATATGAAATTGATGTTGAATGGAGTGCATTGAATGAAAATAAGAAAGATGTAGTTTGTCACCAACGTCTAAAGAAACAATCCATCAGTCACCATACAAATGGATAAAGAACCGAAAATTGAAGGAAATTACTCACTTCAAGAGGAAATCTCATGCGTACAACTCAGGTCTGTCATAGATGCGAGATTACATCTTTATTTATAGCCAAACTAATAGATTGTACTAAGACTTTGATGATAAATGTCACAACACTCTACATTTTGACACTTTGGTCTAGTAATGAAGACTAGCTTATACTTTCAAACTTGCAATAAAGATCCTTTGACATTCTAACCTTTAATAAAGACTACTTTGACAATTGAGCACAAGAAGGCAATCTGAGCACAATAAAACAATGGGAACACATTAATTGACTCTTCAACCTTGCATATCAGCCATCAACTGTCACTTGAGATTCTTCAAGTTGTAGAAACATTATTCTAAGTGTCTTGAATGCATTGAATAAATCTGTGGACGAAAATACCAAATAAAGACCAGAAAGCACACTTTGATTCTTCAGCCTTGTATTTAAGCCATCAATCATCAGCAAATGCTATCTTGAGTGCCCTGGACCCATGGGACTTGAGGACTAAGTTTTTATGTGCTTACATGACTGACAAATTGGCTTGATTGCTTGGGTTGGGATTGTAATGTAATAATTGGAAAATTTAAGTTCTGAAGCTCCGGCATCAATCGGCTGGTAGAGTCACTGTGTGACTATGCTTCTGTTATGAGCAACTAGGTTGCCATGCAAATTTGGGCACTGTAGCTGTGTTGTACAGGATATTTTGTGGGGGCAATTGGTTCCTGGTCTGGTCTGGCTCCCATTTTTTGGGACTAGGGACTGGACCAATGGTCCTAGGACGGGGAACTGGCCACTTAGCCAAAAGAAAAAAAATTAGAAGATTAAAAAAAGACTGGAGTTATTACTATTATAGGGTTTATTGCTATTTACAAGAAATTAAAAATATATATATTTTTAAAAAGTTGGTCCGATTCCCCCCGGGAATCGGGAACTGGACTGAAATCACTGGTTCCATTTTTATGGAACCAGGAACCAGCCCCGGGAACCGGATCAGACCGGCCAGTCCGGTCCGGTCCAGGTGGTTCCTGGTTTGGTCGGTCCAATATGCTCACCCTCACCCCTGATATCTGGTAGCTGTAATCCCCATTCTGCTGCATAAGATCATCTAGTATTTGTACAGGCCTTGCCCTCTTCACATCCTTTGGTAGTCTTTTCTTAATATTCTTTCTCTGATTTTTCTGATAAAGCTGCATAACATGTGTGCAAACTTTGGATTTCTTGAACCAAAATTTTCACATAAATCTTGAGTAATGGTCAATGCCCAAGCTAACACAAAAATTATCATTCAGCAAAGCTGCGAAGAGGAGCACACCAGTCCATTTAAACTTGAAGGAACCATCCTCTGAATGTAGACACATGGAATACATTTGTGATTTTATTGTTTAAATAGAGTTGATGCCAATGTGTGTGCATTAAGACCACAAACTTTAAAAGCATCATTGTTATAGTGGATTTTCATCTGCATAACCAAAGCATGTTTTCAAATAACCTTTTAAGTTGCTGAATGTCAATATGCATAAAATTTGTGATGAATACTAAAAGCTCGTGAAAACCTCAGACACCTTGCATTTTTTGTGAAATTCATTGGTGGAAATTCACTTTGTGACATGAGCAACCATCGTGTATTTGCTTATTGCTCTGCATTTTTGTCAGGACCGTAACCTGACTTCACTGTCCTTGTGTATTATGCTTAACATCCTTGTCTATTCCATTTGATGTACCTCCTCATTTATTATGTTATTCTGGTGGGATATTTTTTTCTCTTACACTTAAGTAACTGTCTTATAAGATATTTATCATCCTAGCTGGTTGCTGCAGAAAAGTGCGATGGATGAACTTATGATGTCCGAAGATTTACCTTTACGACCTGGAATTCAAGAGTAAGTTCTTCCATCTAACAATATTTCTTTCATGTGTTTGATATAGAAAAGCTTCATTTTTATCATTTGACCTTTTGCGATAGTCACTCAAAGTTACCATTTTTCTCACAGCTTGTCAATGTATCTCTATGGACATGGCTGTCCATTCAATTAGAAATATTGTTATTTCTTGGTCTTTGAAGTTTGTAGTTGTGGAAATTGAAAAGCTTCTGTTACTTTTAGTCATAGGAAGAAAATCAATACTACTAAAGTTAATGTTATATGACATAAGATGTCCTTGTTCTTTGGTGGCATCCCCAATTCCAGAAGATCCTAGTGCATTCATGAATGGTCCACTTCTTCTATATATTTTTTTCTGGCTGAAAAGCAAATGCGTTTTATATGTCATAACTTGTAAGTAATATAGTCTGTTTGACATCAGATGAGGAGGTGACAAAGAGAAGTGTATTTGTTGGCACCTATTCCTTAGCTGATCTTATGGGTAGACACTCCTCTTAGCATTTTGATGAATTGGTGTAATTCCTCTTCCTAGTTGCCAATAAAAGGTTGGCCTTAGCACATGTTTGGCATATGGTTGGAACTCCTTATGGAAGGTTTTGATGGGCATATTCCTTTTATCATGAAAATTTGATAGCTTCTGTCTTGCACAGACAACATTAGGGGCAAATTTAAAGGAAAGAATGTCATACATGCAAACTTCTGGGGAAGAAATTCATTGAAGATACTGCACTGGGAAGAACCCATTGCAGTTTGCTCCATAAGTGCACTTGGGTGTGCTTTTTCCATGCATCTGACTGAATCTAAATCCATGCATACATGTAGTGCTTTCTCTGTTTGAAATTTAAGAACTTCATGCCAGATCTAAATTTCAAGTATTTCATTGTTCTTCCTGCAAACTATTATGCAGTACATATTTTGCAAAATTATTGCTCTGTACTTTTGCCTAAAAATTATGCCTTCTGCTAATTTATTTTGCAGTTTTATTGATAATGCATGGGATGAAGGTATACCTGTGCTCATCATGACTGCGTACAGTAAAAGTGGGGATAAAATTGCCAGGTACACAGACCTGACTGGACTTTACAGAGTCTTGCAATGTAGTTAAATTTACAATCCATGTTCAATTGTTCATCCTTGAGCACATGGCTGTTGCTTCTTTACCTAGATAGTAGCTTTATGGACTGCTTACAGTATAAGTGGGGATGTGCACCTAACCTGACTGAGTATCATAATGCTTTACTGCGATAGGAAGTTATTTATCCACAGTAAAACCATCTAGGCCTTTTTGGCATTCTGACATTGCTTACTCACATAATACAGTTCTTGACATGTACTGGGGTAGTGACGCAGCAAGTCTGAACTTTTTCTTTTTGTTCAATATTGTCTTTGAACATGTTTTTTTTTTCCTAATGTGGTCCTTGAACTTTTGAAAATCGGCTCAACATTATCCTTCTGTTAGTTTGAGCATAAGGTCATGTGTATTTTGTTTTACATGGACTACCAACTCAGCAGTGATTGGACCAAAATAATGGATGTGGAGTGCCACATCACTTTTTTTTTTTTAACTCAGCCCTTTTCTTCTTTTCTTTCTTTTGCCTTTTGTTTTAGTTTTTCTTTTTTCCTTCTTCCTCCACCGATGCAGACCTTACCACCTCTGTCTTCTTTGTTGAAGTTATCCCACTGCACCACCCTCTATCTAATCATCAATATAAGCTCTGGATCGATGCTCTCTCTGTAATCACCATCCTCGTTGCCCCTCTCAGGTGAAAAGCAACTTTGAGGTCGACAATTTGACCAAATTGGAGATAGACGCGATGTCCAGTATATTGGACAGCTTCTCAGCTGTAGCAACTATAATCTGGCCATTAAAGAAAGGAATTTCAACTACAATTGCCCAGTCCTCGCAATGCTTTGGCTTTGAAACCTTGAAGAACTTACATGTGAATTTGAGTATGGATTTCTTAGCTAGAATTTGTGTTTTGAGGGCAATTAGGAGTTCTACAACGTGGGCTGTTCCCATCTCACTATTTGTACAGATCTTTTGTTCTTTTTTTCCACAAAATAATGCCTCTTGCTTCTTCAGTGGAGGTAATTAGAATCAGGTCATGTTAATTAGTAGTATGGATGGTGGCCAAGTTTAGGGTGCTAGTGGCGGGTGCATTGGCAGCAGTGGCAGTGCCGAGTTTGGTGGCATTGGGGGTGAGTTTGGTGGTGGCAGCACTGGCGGTCATGGGGTTTGCTGGTGTTATTTAGTATTTTTGGACAGAGAGGAGTGTGACATGGATGACACATCAGACTGTGTGGATGCTAGCATGTGCGAATAAATGGCATCATCATCCACAATGGCTAACACCATCTAGAATTTTAATAGGACAAAATTTGGCCGATTTTCAGAAGTGGAAGGACTGGATTGGAAAAGAAAAATCAAGAGATCACATCAAACATTGAGAAAAAGTTCAAGGACTTCCTGTGTCATAATTTCACTTATATTTAATGTAAAAATGAGAAACTTTCAGTCCACCTTTGTTAACGATTTTTGTGTGGTTCCATGGAAGATTGTAAAAATCATCAAATTGCCAATTAAAACTTTAGTGATTTGCTGATTTTATTTATTTATTATCTTTTATAGGTAGAAGTGAGGTGCTGTTTCTAAATGAGTTTTTTGGAAGGTTTTAGAAAGCTTTTTAGTCTTCCAAAGATCTTTAAATAAGCAAATTTTGTAATAGGAATGATTACGTCATGAGTGCTTGTCAACCTTTGTTTTCTTATTCATTGTGTCCACGTGATCATGCTTTCTTAGATTGTGGAAGATTTTGATCTTTCCTGTAGTACTTTTCAGAATTTCTTCTGTACTAGTGTATTCTTTGTCACTGCACTTCAGTAATGAGAAATTAATTTTTTTTGCTAATGTTTTATGCCGCATGTTCTCTTAGGTTCAAACATGATCTTGTGCAAGATTTACTTTTGTTGGTTGATGGTAATGATTTATAGTCTGACAATCACATTGTGTCTAGATAAAGATAAAGAAATATCTTATCTTCCCTGTGGAAAGTCCATCTAATTAAAGATGCAGTAACGACTTGTCACTCAATCATATTCTGTTTTAGCTTAAGTTTAGCAACCTCCATATCACTTATCAATGATTCATTCCTGTTTGTGATGATCCTTTCAATTCTTTTGGTACAAAAAATTCTAGGTCAGTTGCTGAAAAACTTGGCCAAGAAAGGATTTCCAAAGTCAAGATTGTAGGCCCATCAGAGGTTGAACAGAGTTTCTATGGGCAGCTAGTGCTTGGCAAAGGAGTGTCTTCAGGGTTGGATGAGATGCTGGCTAAGGAAGTGGCCAAGGCAGGTAGACTTGCCACTTAATGTTAGTTTGCAACATTTTATTTCCTCTGTTCTATACTGTTATTGATTTTCTGCTATTTCTTGTTATTTGCTCCTTAAAGTCTGCCTATTCTTGTTTTTAATCCTTAAATTATGCATGTAAGGTCAACAAACGATCAACTAATGTAGAGCTTTATTTTCACATACAACACCAACAATGGAGGAAAATGATCAGATTGAATCATTGAGTAAATTACTAATCTTCATTTGAGTAGGTTAATCTATTGGCTTCACAATCAAATTGATGATTCCAAGAAATTATTTAACCTACTCAAATGTAGATTAGTAATTTACTCAATAAGATATCTGTGAACTCTTTACACTAGTTGGTAATTGGCCACACTGAGCTAAATTTCAATATAACTTACTAATTTTAATGGGAAAATTTTGATGCAACTGGTATATTTTGAAATAGAGTTGATAAATTTCTATTGACTTTGACATTGGTAAACTTGCAAGTTTGTTGTTAACCTTACTAAAAAGTTACGTGACAAAAAAATCTTCATTTTCATTTGCATTATTTTGATTTACTCTTATTACATACTACCAATCATGGACAAAGTGTCCGTGCACTACAATTTTTGCGTATTGCCATTTACTTGGGGTGCAAGGGAAGCTTTATCCACTTTGGTCTTTCCCTTCTCCTTTCAACTTCTTCATCGATGTGGACTAGCTATATAGTAAACATAATTTAGAACATCCTTTTGATTAATCTATTGGCATGATGTAAGTATAAAGATTGCCATTTTTGAATTTCTTATGCAGTAGGTATATATTTTATTTTGCTTATATTTTTATACATAAAGTATCTAAAGCATTTGAATGTTTTGGGTAACGATGATCTCTTTAGTAGTAGTAGTTTGCTATAAATAATGGTTGTTTAGTAGTGTTGATTAGGTACTGACAGCCCTATAAAAAGGGAGCATTACGCCATGCAATGAGAATAAAATATCTTTGTTATAAACAAGTTATTACTCTCTAAAATAATATGGACTCTAGTAAAAAAAAAAAAAATCTCTGAGAAAGAAAATTTACTGTCCTCTTTGATAGCATTTTTCACCATGTTCCACTATTTTATTTTAGAGTTAAGAAAACTGGGTGCTAAAAGACTCCTTTTCTCGGACCAGCTTCTGCAGAGAAACTAAGAATAGCAGAGGAGGTTGCTTCCATGCTAAAATTGAGTGTAGAGATTGATACCACCTCATCTGAAAGGTAAAATGGTGCACATGCCTTTTTTACTCCCAAGCTTGTATCTCCTAATGAATAATGATGGATGGTATAATTTCTTGGTTTAGCTTTCCTGTGGCTCAGAATGTGGAGATATGTATTTCTCATTTGCAGCAGTACAATTCTTAAGTTACTTCAATCTGTGAAGAAAGTGCATAAATGTCTCCAACTTAGAAATTACTCTTTATGCAGTAGTATTCCATCGGTCAATCTGTGAAGAAAGTGCATGAATGTTTTTCCAACATAGAAATTACTCTCTTTATGCAGTAGTATTCCACTGGATTGTGATTGTTCTGCATCCTGGCAAGAATATAAGTTTGACCATGGTGTTCTGGGCCTACCCTTTGCTATTATATGCTTTTATTTATGTGAAGAAGTCAAGTGATTCATTTATGATTTCTGAGTTTTCACAGAACTATGCTAGGAAACTTAAAATGTAGGAAGCTCAGGAAATATCAAGTTACTTGAAGTGCTGTGGAATTTTTCACTGAGTCAAAATGATTGGTGTGGACTGTTGGTCTTCTGTTTTTTAATTTCTTTGCACCTTCGGGATCCAGCTTAGAGAAGATTGTAGTTGCATTGCGTGCTGGTGCCGAATTTGCGGGGGTTCCTGTCTGCAGATGTATCCTTGTAGCAGGAAGTCAATCTGGTGTGGCTGCGGCTGAGAGAATTGGTATGCCATGTGTTGTTGTACGGAGCAGGTAATCACCTCCTGTTTCTCAGATCTCTTATATGCACATCAATGTGTCTACCAATAGAACCACTGCTGATGCACTTGCTACATCATGTATCTGATGCAGGAGCATAGTTTTATTTAGGAGTTTAAGTGTCTCTTCTATATTTAATCTTTTATCTGTTCTGGTTAATAGCTAGTAATGGGATAGGCATGTGACTCTTAATGGGGTTGGATGGCTGAGATTTGAAATTTTATGTCTAACCCAATTTTGAGGTCTTGTTATGTCTGGGGTATATATAGAGGCCTTTCCAGTCACCTTCTTATCAGTTTTCTTCTTAATGAACATTATCGTTTTACTAAACCTTAGAACACTGTTTTCAGTGCAATCTTTTTTCTAAATTTTAACCTTTGTTTGAATATATTACTAATTACTGTGGTTATTAGTGTATATTATAGGTATTCCCATATACCATACTGAATGTTAACTTCACCACATTGCAAATGTGAACTTCATGACCTGGGCATAAGTCTTGAATTCTGGTGAAAGTTGAAGTGACCAGTGGTCTTTCTTTTATTGTACTCATTTGGAAATTGTGGCAATTCTTTTTAGGAGCAGCTTGCAGTTTTCCCCTTTTTTTTTGTGTTTTGTCTTTACCAGTTAAGTCCCTCTAGTTGATATCATGAAGTTTGTATCACCTTGTCCCTATTGTCTAATTAAAAGAATGGTGGGAGCATTCTAATCCAACAATATTAAGTGCAATCCCATTCTCCAACATATCATTCTTTGCTCTTCTATCTCAAATGTGCGTGCCCTCAGAGTGCCCAGTGGGCACACAAACTCAGGACAGTCTCATTGGCTTGTGTTTCAACTTCTTGCACTCAACTCCATTTGATGCACCCGAGATACCTCTCTCTCTCTCTCTCTCTCTCTCTCTTGCTCCCTCCCTCCCTCCCTCCCAAAAGGCTTGAATTTATACATTTGATGCACATATTATCTTTCTATCTTTACCTTTGCCAACTCCAATCTTGCTAGATTTATCTTATTTATGCAGATGAAGTAAACAATGTGGTCTGTCTTAACAATGATTCCCTACTGTTCATTGGTTTCTTCTGGAACAATGGCCATCAATGAAAACCTTTTTCTGCTGCAAACTAATGGTGGTGAATTAATAATAAGTTAGTGAGAGTGTTTAGAGATACGGATATTCAAGAACATTTTAGAGAGTAGTTGATTTTGAACACTAAAAAGCATGTGTGAGGCTGCAAAGATAAGACCTTTGGCAGTTTGTTTTCACTCTTTTCCTAGGCTCTGTTGATCCCTTCAGATGACATCTACTTCTTGGAAAATTGGGACCGTAAGAAAAGAATTTTGGCTCTTAGGGAAGACATAAGCTGCCATTATAGATAAGTTGTCTATTTATTGTGGAAGTGTAGTGGCAGATGCTTGAAAACCATAGGAATCAAGGGGCCATTAGGACTAGGTTGATGCTGCAAATAACTGTGCAATATCGATGTTTGGTTTCTTCCATTATTGTAAATGCTCAGTTAGAATTCCAATTTGATATGGAAGAAAGATTCCTTGCTTCTGATTTTAAGTCCACTGCTAGACAGTTTCTCTAATGAATGCCTGGGCACTCACATAGGGGACATGCATTTTCACAAAACCCACCTTGTTTTGAGTTCTCAAAAGAAGCTGTCTTTGCTTGTTCTGATCTTTATGCTTTCCCCCCTCACAGTTTGACTTCCAGAGCAGAGTTTCCATCAGCTAAGGCAGTTATGGATGGTTTTGGAGGTGCAGATCTGACCATCTCTAAGTTGATGGGCAGAAAATGGTCATGAAGGTTCACGAAGGTTTTGCTGCTAATCAACATTAGAACGCTTTGAGTTCATTGAGGTTGTATTCATACATTGATACTTGCTACTTTAGTAAGGAAAGAGAAGGACGTGGGACGTATGTTGCAAAGCTGTGCTTCATTTTCTCTATTATTATTCTTAACATCAGTTGGTGCACTGCCCATCTGTCTATAAGCTCTGTACGTAGATACATAGATTTTGACCCACAAAGGTGTGTTGGATTGGTTTAGTTGTTTATTACTTGGATTCGGAGGCTGCATCACCTACTGATATTAACATTGGAGTCCACGCTATAATGTGGAGCTTTACCCAATGTACGTTGATGGGGGCGTTTCATTGTGTATTTGTGAGGATCAGTCGAGCTGCAAGTTTGAATTTGTTAAAAAAATCTTTAAATTTAGGGCAAAGAAGAAAAATGCTTTGATATTGTATTTGCATGCTGTTTTTATTTGTGCTTTTAATGACGTGCGGACTATTGGAATGTCAAAACTTGACATGGTGGGACACTTAAGTGCTAAAGTTTGGAAATGTACACTTAAGTGCCAAAATCAGAGAAAAAATGATAAATTAAGTGTCAAAATGGGAAGAAAAATGATCAATTAAGTGTCAATGATGAAAAAATTCGGTCAAATTGTTATGTGTCATTTTTTGACGATTTTATTTGTTGATGGATTAATTTCTTTTTAAAATAAAATATTCCAAGTGGCAATTTAAAAAGAAAGAAATTGTCCAAGTCATACTTGAAAAAAATAAAATTAAAAAATCAATTTTATTAAAAAAAAAGGGAATGGAGGGTTTGAGCGAGCAGTCGCTGTTGTCGCCCCACCGTCGCCAGCTGCCCCACCATCGTTAGGAAGGGTTGGCGACGGTGGGGCGAGGGTCGGCCGAGGTCGTTGTGCCTTGGCTAGTGGTTGGCGACCTCGGCCAACTTGTGGTGAGGGCCTACGGGCCCTCGCCTAGATTTGGGGTGAGGGTTGCGACCGTCCCCCAAATCTGGTGACCCTCGCCAGGTAGGGTTGCCTAGCTAGGTGACCGACGGCCCTTGGTTAGGCTTGGCGATGGCTTGTAAGCTCTCATCGTAGGTCGAACTAAGGTCGCTGACCACTGGCCAGGGTTTGGCGACCCCGGTCGACCCTTGCCCATGCTAGCCCTTCCTAGTGATGGTGGGGTGGTGATGGTGATGGCGACAAGGGTTGTACAGCCCTCACTCAATCCTCCATTTTTTTTAATTAATTAATTTTATAATAATATATTTTAAAATTTATTTAAAATTATTTAATTAATACATTTTTTAATGTCAATACGATTTGGCTTTTTTTGACTCATGGCGGTTTTCACAAGAATTGGCACTTAAGTGATCCAATTTCTAAAAAAAGTGGCACTTACATCTTGTAACTTTTGACACTTGAGTGTCTTCTTATGCTAAGTTTTGTCACTTGAGCTGTACTTTTGCCTATTTTAGTTAACAAATTCTCACTTGATTCATGTGATGTGCTCTAGAAAGAACCGTTTCGCTATATCTCCTTGTGGTAATTTCCAGTTTGTATAAATTCACGCACATAAGAGTTAAAAAATAGCATTAAAGTTCAACAAAGTCTTTTCAATTGAGCTGTACTTTTGCCTATTTTAGTTAACAAATTCTCACTTGATTCACGTGATGTGCTTTAGAAAGAACCATTTCGCTGTATCTCCTTGTGGTAATTTCCAATTTGTATAAATTCACGCACATAAGAGTTAAAAAATAGCATTAAAGTTCAACAAAGTCTTTTCAATTGAGAAGAGATAATATTAGCATTTGACTTGCCTTATTTGCATTGAGTTATGTTGTGTTATCTCTTAGTCAGTGGATATTTCGTGTTATTTGCTCTAGTTAGTGAAAAGACTATAGGAGCAATCCTAATGATTGCCAAAGTTTTGCAAACGTATAGTTGATTATCCTTGAAGGTCTCAAAGGATGTGTTGGAGGCCTCAGTATATAAGGAGCAGTGATGCTGTGAAGAGAGGGAAGACTGAGATGTATGTGATAAATAAATATTTTCCCATGAGTTAGAAATTGTCTCTGATTTTGATATGTAAATCTCATTGTATAGGTTTAGCACTATAACAGCCTATAATGAAATTTACAAGAGTATGTGTAGTGTTCTTATATCTTAATAGTGTGATCTATCAAGTGAAGGGAACTACACTAGGCAATTATAACTTGCACTGCTAATTACTAGTGGAATCCAACCATTGTTAAGGCTATTAGACTGAGAGTGGACATAGGCTTAGCCAAAATACAAGCCACTACATATTGTTGTGTGATATGTCTATTCTACTTTAATTTACTTATCAACATCATACATACTAGTTTGTTCACAACATCAGCTTGAGTGCTGATTGTTTGATATTCTGCAAAGTTTTTACAAATCACTACTCAACCTATTCAAATCTTCCTTTTGGGTTGCATGATTTGCCCCCAAAGATTTGTATAAGAGTTTCGTTGCTTGTTTATTAAAGTGCATTGCTTCTAAGCACAAAGATCTGGATATGGCTACCCTTGGCAATTTTCTTTCTCTCGATTCATATACTCCCAATATGCCACCTTATTTTGATGAGAAACTATGGATACTGGAAGCAGTGCACGCAAACTTACATTGAAGTTAATGATTTTCAAATTTAGGAAGTCATTGAAAATGGACCTCCTGCTTCAGCAAGAGCACTTTTCAACTAGCTTAACTTGCTCAACGAGAAGGACAAAATGTTTTTGCTTTTGCTGCAATACATGTTGCCTCGAATGTAGCTCAATTGGAAAAAAACTCAGAGGATACAAGCTCTTAATGCTAAAACAAGGCATCTGCTTTACTGCTCTCTCTCCATCCGAGTTTAATAGAGTTTCTTCGTGTGTTTTAGTTAAAGGAAACTTGGGATTGGCTCCAAGTAACATTTGAAGGAGCTAGTCGTGTGGGAGAAACCAAGTTGAATATTCTCTTAGGAAACTATGAGTTGTTCAAAATGAAGTCTGGCGAGAGTGTCACTGAAATGTTCACCAGATTCACTGCCATCACGAATGGTCTTGTTCATCAAGGGAAAATCTTCACTAATACTGAAAGAGTCAACAAGCTCCTAAGATCACTACCAAAGGAATGGAGTCAAGTAAAAACTTTTGTTTGTGAGAGACCATGAGGATTCAAGCTATCTCTATGGATGATCTAATTGAAACACTAATGTCATATGAGGCTAAACACCAAAATGAGGATTCGAGCTCAAAAGATAAAAAAAACCATTGCTTTCGTTTCTAACCAATGTGATGCAGGTGATTCGGCAACATTCGATGATGATGAAGAATGGCTCTCTTCACAATAAAGTTTAAAAACCTTACGAGAAAAAGAAAGAACTTAAAAAGAAAGAGATAAGCAAAATATCCAGAAGAGAAAAGGCACCAAAAAGCCAAGGATGAATTAAAATCAAAAGATGTGGTTTGCTACGCATGTTGAAACCAGGACACATCAACTTGATTGTTCGCTTCAAAAGAAGAAGAAAAGAAAGTTTGAAAATAAGAAGCATGCACTCAAAGCTGAAACTTGGATTGACATTGAGTGTGAAAGCAGCGATGAAGGTGTTGATCATGCCAACATATGCCTTGTGGCTAATTCTAGACATGTAGACTCTTGAAGTGCCAAAACTTAGTACACGGGAGGACACTTAAGTGCCAAAAATTTGGAAATGTATACTTAAAGTGTCAAAATTGGAGCAAAAATATCAGTTAAATGTCAACGGCGAAAAAATCCAGCCAAAATACACACGTGTCATTTTTCAACAACTTTATTTCCTGACGGAGCAATTTTTTTCAAAACAAATATCCATGTGGCAAAAAAAAGTCATATAAAATAACTCAAAAATTGATTTTATTAAAAAAAAAAAGAGATGAAAGGGGAGGGATCAGGTGAAGGCTGCACAGCCCTCACTGCTATTGTCATCGCCCCACCATTGTCGGGAAGGGCTGACGACGGTGGGATGAGGGTTGACTGGGGTTGCCGGGCCTTGGCTAGTGGTTGACGACCCTAGCCAACCAACGGTGAGAGACTACGGGCCCTCGTCGAGCCGGGCCAAGGGCCACCGATCGTTAGCTATGGCTAGGTGACCACAACCAGCCATTGGTGGCCCTTGGCCCATTGGGCGAGGGCCAACGACCTTTGTCGGATTTGGGGGAGGGTTGCAACCCTCGCCGCCAATTTGCTTGGTCGGCCAAGGTCGCTAGCCACTAGCCAGGGCTCGACCGACTCTCACCCCATTGTCGTCGGCCCTTCTTGGTGATGGTGGGGCGGTAGCGAGGGCTGCACAACCCTCACCCAATCACTCACTTTTTTTTTTTTTAAAATTAATTTTATAATAATATATTTTTAAATTTTATAATATTATTTAATTGATATATTTTTTAAATGCCATGTCAACGCTAAAACAACGTTGTTTTGGCTGAATTTTTGCTAACTCAGCTTCTAGTGAGCTATGTAAACAAGTTATATTATTAAAATGAGTTATGTCGGATTTTTAGTGGCCTTTGTTGGAATTGGCATTTAAGTAATCCAATTTTCGAAAAAAGTGACACTTAATTGTATATTTAGTAAATTTTGGCACTTAAGTGTCCCACACCAAGTTTTGACACTTGGGTTTTTTTTTTTTTTTCTGGCTAATTCTAAAAGCGATGAATAAATTAAAATAGAAAATTCTGACCTCACTTATGAAGAGATGCAAGAGTTTTTAGATAAGTTTTTGAGGAACACAAAAACGCTTCCAAAAAGATTTTTGACGTAAAAAAGAAAGTATCAAAACTCACTGTTGAAAACCCTATTCACAAAGTCAACTAAATAGTATCTAGTCAGCTCATGACATATGATTGGAGATGCTAGTGCATTTATGCACCTAACCCAAGTAGATGGCATGTTCATTACTTTCGAAGGAAAAGACAAAGGAAGAATAGTGGGTAAAGTCACCATCAAAGTGGGAGAACTAATCATTGACAATGAAACTTTGGTCAAAGGATTGAGAGACAATTTAATGAGTATGACTTAGCTATGTGACAAAGGCTACGAGATCAACTTCAAAGGCTGCATGTGCATAGGTAAGACCCATCACATACTTTCTTAGGAAAAAAGGTATGGAAATATCAATCTACTAAACATTGACAGTGAAATTACTCACTACTTTTTTTTTTATTATTATTTTTAAAACAAGAGATGTGGCATAGAAAATTTGGCTATAGCAACTCAAAGCAAATCTCTAAACTAACTTCAAAGGAGATGGTATGGGGTCTTCCAAGAATGAGGTATGAGAAGAATGGAACTTGTAATGCATGTTCATTAGGTAAGTAAGTCAAAAGTTCTTTCAAATCTATATATATTGTTGTTACTAACCGAGTATTGCAGCTAATTCATATGGATCTCTTTAGACTTACAAGGAATACTAGCCTTGATGGAAGCAAATATTGCCTAGTGATTGTGAATGATTATTCTAGATATGTTTGGGTAATGTTCTTAGCTCATGAAGATGAATCATACAATTCTTCATGAAAAATGCACAAAAGATTCAAAATGAGAAAGGCTATGGCATCACAAGCATTGGGATTGATCATGGTGGAGAATTTGAAAACAAGAACTTTATTTATTACTGCGAGGAAAATGGAATCGAGCACAATTTCTCATCTCCATACACACAACAAAACGGTGTAATCGAAAGGGAAAATGTAAGTCTTTAATACATAACAAGAACAAAGACGATTGTAAGTAGCACTCCTACTTACTTTGGGCTCAAGCAATTGCAACATCATGTTAAATCATCAAGAGAGTGTTTTTGCATCCAATATTGGATATAACACCCTATGAGCTTTTTTTCAGAGGAAGAAAGTCAACTTATTTTATATTTCTTGGCTACTCTATTAATAGTAAGGTAGATTGTGTGTTTAACAAAGTTTTGTAGGAAATAGAAGAGTCCATCAATGTCAAGTTCAATGACAATTTGATGGGAATTCAAAGTCTCAACGAAAATAATGAACATTAAAAATGTAGACTGTACAAACTCCACAAAATCAACAACCCAGATTATAAGAAGAAGACAAACTTGAAATGCCTAAAGACTGGAATTCCAAGAAAATCACCCAAAAGAACAAATCCTTGGTGATACTCGAGAAGGTGTATGAACTAGATTATCTTTTCGACAACTCATGAACTCACTTGCATTAATATATGAAGTGGAACCAAAGGGAATTGAAGAAGCCATCAACGATGAAAATTGAATTGAAGCCATGCGAGAGGAACTTCATCAATTCGAAGTCAATGAAGTGTGGACTTTGGTTCCTAGGCCACAAAATCACCTAGTCATTGGTACTAAATGGGTATTAGAAACAAGATGGATGACAAAGGACCTGTTATTAGGAATAAAGTAGACTCATTGCAAAGGGATATTTTTAAAAGGAAGGTATTATCAATGATGAAACTTATGCACCGGTAGCAAGTTTAGAAGCTATTAGCCTATCACTCTCTATGCTTGCTAATATGATTTCAAGTCATATCAAATGGATGTCAAGAGTACATTTTTAAATGGATTCATCAAAGAACAGGTATTTGTAGAGTAACTCCTCGAGGTTTGAAGATCCAAAAAGTTGTGATCATATGTATCAACTCAAGAAGGCATCATGCAGTCTTAAGCAAACGCCTAGAGCTCGGAATGAAAGGCTAAGCGCTTTCTTAGAGGAAAACAACTTGGACAAAGGAAAAGTGAATACCACTTTGTTCACCAAAAGGAATGGTGATGACATTTTGTTGATACAAATCTATGTTGACGATATTATATTCAAATCTACTAAGGACAATCTATGTAAGGATTTTGCGAACCTCATGAGAATGAATTTGCAATGAGTTTGATAAGAGAATTTCTTTCTTTTTGGACTACAAATCAAGCAATTGGAGGAATGAACCCTTATACTACAAGAGAAGTATGTGAAAGAGCTAGTGAATAAATTTGGAGTATAAAATTGCAAGAAAGTGGATACTCCCATATCATATTCACTAGAACTGGACAAGGATAAATAAAGTAAGTCTGTAGATTCTAAACTCTATCTAAGCATAATTGATTCATTGTTATATCTAACAAATTCTAGACCAGACATACTATTCAATGTGTGTATTTGTGCTCGCTTTCAATTTAATCCTAAGAAATCTCATCTCAATAAGTGTATTATTAAATATGTTGCATCTTATTTGAATTAAGGACTATGGTATTCCAAGAACGTGATGTTTATATTACTTGGACATTTAGATGATTTTACATGATGCAAAATAGATAAAAAAACAAATAAATATCACAAGTACTTGTCAAATGATAGGCAGCATGCTTGTCTCTTGGTTCTCAAAGAATCAGAATTCAATAGCACTATCCATTACCGAAGCTGATATGTAGTACCAGCCAGTTGTTGTGCTCAAATTTTCTAGATCAACAACAATAAAGTGATTATGCTGAACAACAATCGACATAGTGATCAAATGCGAATACAAGTTCAATCAACCTTACAAAGAATCCTATCACGCATTCAAGGGCACACATTGAGATTCAAGGAGAAGTATATTACAGATGCCAATACTTTCTCACGGCATTTACTTTGGTACATAAACTTTTTCTTTCTTCACTTAAGTGCCACAAATTTGAAAAAAAACGTTCGCTTGAGTGCCACTTCTAATTTTTCTGTAGGAAAAGTTGACGTAGTTGCCAGTGGACAATATTTAATATTTTAAAAATATTTTTATTAATATTTTTTGAATATTTTTTGCTTTTTTTTTTAGGGCCGGCGAGTGTCACCAGCGACCCTTGTTGGCCACGGAACCCTCACGTAGATTGGGCAAGGGCCGCCTCACCCTCGGCCACGAAGGTCTTGGGTGAGGCCATCGGAGCTTCGTTGGTTGCCGATGAGGTTGCAACAGCCTTGCCTAGGATTTTTGTGGAAAAATCTAAGCAAAGGTTGCCTTGCCCTTGTTGCAGGCGCCTTGGATAAGGTTGTTGGGGCCTCGCCAACAGTTGATGAGGCCCCGATAGCTTTTCCCATAGCCTTCGTGGTTGAGGGTCGCTGGTGACCTTTGCCGGCCTTAGAGAAGAAAAAGAAAAAAAAAGAAAAGAAAAATTCAAAAAAATTAATAAAATTATTGAAAAAATATTAAAATATTTTCCATCGACGGCCGTATCAGCTTTTCAGTGGCCACATTAGCTTTTTTGGCCGACAAATTAGAAGTAGTATTCAAGTGAACGTTTTTTCAAAGTTGTGACACTCAAGTAAATGAAAAAAATATATTGACACCAAAGTGAACGTCATATAAAAGTATTAGCATTTGTAGTATACTTCCCCAACATCACTTTATTCATGAACATGCAGGAAATGGTGACATTGGCATTGATTTCATAGACTAAAAGCATTAGTTGGAAGACATCTTTAAAAAC
The DNA here is from genome assembly GCA_014182895.1 of Angophora floribunda. Classification (NCBI taxonomy): domain Eukaryota; kingdom Viridiplantae; phylum Streptophyta; class Magnoliopsida; order Myrtales; family Myrtaceae; genus Angophora; species Angophora floribunda. The sequence goes on from CM024708.1 coordinate 13,358,725, forward strand.
CCCTTGACAAGGTCGCATTTGAATTCATAAAGAATGAACTCGGCCGTTGCAATCCACTTGACTAAATCAACAGCATTGTCAATGCAAATTTCACCTATCAAAGAAAAAAGATGTCATTGACATTACATTTGGTAAGTAATACTGCACAAGTATGCAATACTTTCCGAAAAAGTTACCGTTACACTGTACCTATATTATTGTTCTGATGATAGCTGCATTTCCAATATGAAATTACCTCTACTATGATTCATTTGATTGATTAGTATTAAATTAGGAAATTAATTATTTTACCAGTATTCTTTCCTCTCTCTCCCTCACTCATGATCCCACTCTTACCTATTTATACGCGTTCGTGGTCTATTGGTTATCCTTATGTTCTTCGTTCATCAACTACTCCACACCTCTTTATTTCTACCCTCCATTTATGACAATCTCAAGCCATCATCTTCTCCTCTCAATTACTCCTTTTCAACACTTCAAATCATGCCTCCAAAATCATCAAAAGGAACCAACAAGCTAACTGGTACGAGAAAATCATCTCGTACGCCTACTATTCTTTCACGTGCTTCTAAAGGACTGTTGAGATCGACCTAAAAGAAGGATCTCTGAAAGTGAGTGCTAGCCTTACTTAGTCAATCGCTCCATATACTCTGAATCTCAACTATCTATTTATTGTCTTTGGTCTCCTTCATTACGTTGCTTTTTCTTTCCGATTGGACCCCCTTGCTAGATCTGTGGGCTCTTACTGTTTTTGACCTTTTTGCAGAATACTCAGAACTTGATGTAACTTTGTCCCCACTTTTATAATTCATTGTATCTTGACCTCCCCTATGATGCTTTTCTTGACAAGTTCGCCATATTTGATGGGAACTTACCTCTAAGGAGCATAATGCTTTGCTTTTTATTGGCTCTCACAATATATATATTTTCCATCCTTCCTTGATTATCTCTAAGAAATTCATTGATATAGCGTATGCGATCTCATGGTCTCAACATCAGCCTAGGTCAAATAGCTCTTGCGGTGCTCTATAAAGTTTAATATGACGTGCAAACTTCTCTTTTCAATGCACATCATGATCCTTTCTTTGGTCCTCCTTGGACTTCATCGGTGGATGCGGCTATACTTCTTTAGGCCCGTTTCCGATGAGTGTCGCCTTGTTGGTCTGATGTTAGTCCTTAGTCTATTGGATCTGAATTTGGAAATTGGAAATATTGTTGCCTACTTTAGCCTAATCCTACTAGTTTTCCCCTTTTGAATATTTTTTAAGGCATTCGTCGTCTCTGACTAACTCATCTCTGCCAGTCAGATTGAGTCTGCTCCACCATATGCTCAGCTCGCCTTTTGGAAAAGTGATAATTCGAATGTTATGAACTGATCAAAAATACGGAAAGTAAGTAAATTGCAAGACAAAGGTTCATAACACTAAACTTCACCTAGTAGTACCATGGCAACCATATAGACATCACATGAGAGTTGAGGCTCGATTTCTATTATAGACAAGCTCAGCAAATGAAGCCACAGGATTATCGGATTGAACCAATGTGGTCGCGATTTGGTCAGAGTTCCCATAACTCCGACTTTGTCAAAGAGCTGACCCGTGTCACGTAGTTGCAAACTGGGTGGTAACTCTAGAACACCAGAAAAATTTTGGGACTGAGAATAGCGACTCATATTACAAAGTTGTAGTCGGAGTGTCCACGATCTCAGTACAGCCCAAATAATTCTGTGCGCTCAGGTCCGGCGAGGGTTGTGTGTGCAATGTAGTGTAAATGCAGGGTATGCACAACAATTTATATCAAACGGTGCTTTGTACATGAAAACAAACCATCCATTCCCACGCCTCCCTACAAAACTTAATGTAATCGAACTAGAATTGTGATCCGGGGCTTGACGGTAGCAGATGGCGATGGCGTGAGTGGGCAACTCATGGGTTTGAGATAATGGTGGCAGGTGTCTCAGCGCAGCGTGGCACGGCGTGGGTCGTCACATGTCCCGGACGGCGCGACGAAGGGCTTGGTTCGCAGGGGAGCAGCAAAAAAGGGGCTTCCGTACGGGTCACGGACGGCGCGGCAACTTCGGGCTTCGCGGGTGGCTCGGATTCTGTCCACAACAAGGATTGCGGAGGCGTTATGTTCGAACTTTATTGGAGTGTCTGCTTGGACCTCGCCGAGAGGTGCCTTGGAGTGTCTGCTTTGACCTCGTCGAGAGGTGCCTGGTTTTGCTGCAAGAACACGTTGATTTCTCTTTGAGCATTTTCACTGATACTATTTGTGATGTGTTGTGAACAATGCCTAGCCTCGCATCTGGATACATCACAAATATACCACTTCCCTACCTCTTCCTCTGTTTATCGTGTATATGAAAGAGGTGAATATGTGCATGAGTTCATGCATAGAAAGGCCCCAAAGTGTGTCCTTATACTCAATTGGCATCAAATTAATTGCGACCACAACATTAGAACGAAACTAAATATTAGAATAATAAGATCTTTCAATAACATGAACATGATATAAAATTAATAAATATAGCATGCCTGAAGAGAAGATGTCTTCCTACGGGTATGAATATTCACCACTTTCCTTTATGATGATTGTGATGGGTTGTGTATTTTTTCTCTTCAATTTTGTGGAAATAGCGGGAGTGTAATAATGAAGTGCATACATTCTCTATTGAAAAGAGATCTTATATAGATGGAGTGATGGGACCAATCCTAGAACTACCAAATCTCAACATTCCTTCAAAGTATAAGATATGGATTCTACATACCCAATTGGATGTCACAAATATATTGCCCATAATATATTTAACTAAATTGGCCATATATCAAATATCCATACCTAATTGGATGTTACAAATATATTATCCATAATATATTTAACTAAATTGGGAATATATGAAATATTAAATAATAGACTTGATAAACCATATAAGTGGGTTGGACCTCGTTAGGTCCAACATTCTGCCACTTGGCTAAATGTTCTATTATCTATCTAATTCACGAGGCTTAACACAACATAATCATGCATATACAAGATCCCTTAAGTAGGGTCATATCTAACATTCTTGCAGAAAAGAATTGGAGCTAGTATCCTTGTTCCAATGCTACAGTACCATTCTCCAGTTACTATCACATCACAAATATTAAACACAACATTTAATCGGTTAATATTCATGAACTATAACGTTTTATGTTCATGAGGTCCATACATAATTGCTTGTTTCAAAAAAACTTCAAAAGTGCACATATTATAAGAAGCAACAAATGATAAATCCAAATCCATTGCATGAAGTGATCACAAAATAAATAAAAATACGTCATATGTTCAAAAACACGATCTAAATTAAAAGCTATTACCAAACCCATACTAGCAACATATTCTTGCAAGAGATTGGGTGGTAAGTTTTTCGTCATGGGATCTGCTAACATGGCTTTTGTACTAATATACTAAAAAGATATAATTTGATTTTAGACTCTTTCTCTCACAACTAGGTACTTAATGTCGATGTGTTTGGATGCACCACTTGACTTGTTGTTCTTCGAGAAGAAAACATCAGCCTAATTGTCATAGTGAATCTTCGGTGGTCTTGAAATAGTATCATCTACCTTTAACCCCATAATGAGGTTCCTCAATCATAAACCATGAGATCTCCCCTCATAATATGATACAAACTCAACCTCCATAGTGGAAGATGTAGTCAAGGACTACTTTGCACTTTCTATGAGATAAGTCCACCAACGAGCATAAACATGTAACATGATGTGGATTTCTTGGTGTCAATGCACCCAACATAATCAAAATCAGAATAACCAATAACCTCAAGCTAATATCTTTTCTTGTAGGTAAGCATGAAATCTTTTGTACCATGTAAGTAACGCATCATTTTCTTAGCTGCTTTCCAATGACCCATTCTTGCATTTATTTGATAACGGCCAAGCTTTCCAACAACATATGCCATGTTTGGACAAGTACATACTCGAGCGTACACAAGACTCGCTACAACAGATGCATAGGGAATATGCTCCATTTGTCCAAACTCTAGTTGATTTTTAGGGCATTGTAGTAAGTTGAATTTGTTGTACTTAACAACAAGGGCAACAATGGGAGAGCAATTATGCATATTGAATCTCTTGAGAATCTTTTCAATAGAGGCTTACTAAGATAATCCTAAGATCCCTCGAGATCTATCACTATGAATCTTAATGCCTATTATATAAGAGGCTTCACCAGGTCTTTTATTTCAAATTTATGTAAAAAAAACTCTTGGTCTCATACAACATGTCTTTATGACGTACGGACCCCATGAGTACCACAACTTGGCACAAAATGACACTTAAGTGTCAAAATTTACAAATGGTACACTTAAGTGCCAAAATCGGAGCAAAAAGGATCACTTAAGTGCCAATAGCGAGAAAATCCGGCCAAATTGCCAAGTGCCCATTTTCCGGCGACTTTATTTGCTGACAAAGTATTTTTTTTCAAAATAAAAAATACATGTGGCAATTTTAATAAAAAGAAATTGCCACGTCAGATTAACAAAAATCTCTCCCCACTTTTTTAAATTAATCAAATTTATAATAATATTTATTTTTAATTATTTAATATTATTTAATTAATAATTTTTAAAATCTACGTCGCGCAAAATGTCATTTTACACTGATTTTTCATCTATTCAATTTCCAGCAAGCCACGTAGGCAAATAAATTAATAAAAAATTATCACGTAAGATTTTTGACATGGTTCTAACGACTTGGCACTAAAGTGATCCATTTTTTTGAAAAGTGACACTTAAGTATACCGTTTGTAAGTTTTGGTACTTAAGTGTCCTTCCATGCCAAGTTATGACACTCCCGCTGTACTTATGCCTGTCTTTATTACTACTAGCAAGTAGTATATCATTGACATATAATACTAGAATGATGAATTTACTCCCACTAATCTTAAGATATATACATTGATTCATTGCATTTTCTTAAAGCCAAAATTATTGATCACATCATGAAACTTAAGATACCACTGTCTTGAGACTTGTTTCAACCCATAGATGGACTTATTTAGTTTGCATTTCATATGTTCCTTGCCCTCAACCACGAAACATTGTGGTTGTGCCATATATACATCTTCTTGCAAGTCTCCATTAAGAAAAGCTATTTTCACATCCATTTGATGTAGCTTTAAATCATAATGAGCTATCAAGGTAATGACTATTCTAAAATACTCCTTCTTTGATACAGAAGAAAAATATCATTATAATCCACTCTTTTCCTTTGAGTGAAACCTTTTGGGACTAGTCCACCTCTACACCTTTTAGCAATACCTTTAGGATCTAGCTTGATTTTGTATACCTATTTACAGCTTACAGCTTTGGCCACTTTAGGCATGTCCACTAGGTCCCAAACATCATTAGTTTTCATTGAGTTTAATTCATTTTTCATGCTTCAAGCCACTGAGTTGAATGATCACTTGTAATGGCTTCATCATAAGAGATATCATTAGATCTTATATCAATATCATGGTCTGACTCATCTAATATACGATGTAATCATCAGAGATAGTTGATTTTCTTTCTTGTCCCGACTTCCAAAAAGGTTGTTCATCAATGGGAGGGAGAATAGGCTATATATTTCTTGGTTCTTCATTAGATTCCTCCTCTTGCGGACCAGAACTTTTTAGTGAAGGTAATGGTATGCTAGACCCTTGAATAATATAAATCAAAATATGATCTCAAGCAGAAACTTGATCTTGTGTTTCCTCAAGGTCTATTGTTTTGGTGGTACTATAATCAACATTTTCTAAAAACGTTGCATTTATAGTCTCAACAAAATTTTTGGTATGTGAAGGGTAGTAAAATCTAAAACCCTTTGATCTTTCAAGGTAACCAATGAAATAACAACTTATGGACCTAAGGTCGAGTTTCTTTATTTGTGGATTATATATTTTCACCTCAGTTGAATAGCCTCATAAGTGAAAATATCCTAAACTTAGATTCCTTTGTGTCTATAGTTCATAAAGTGTTTTAATCATAGATTTACAAGGCACCCGATTAACGATATGCACAGATATTTTGGGAACTTTACCTCAAAGATGCTTTGGTAGAGTACTACAACATTTCATACTTTGTACCATATCCATTAGAGTACAATTTCGTCACTCAGCAACACCATTTTGTTGGGGAGTACGTGGCATTATATACTATGCAGATGCCAAAAAAAAACAAAAGAACAAGGATTATGACCTATGTTGGGGAATTTTCCATAATATTCTCTTCCACGATTAGACCTTACAACTTTAATCTTTAGGTCAAGTTGATTTTCAACTTTGGCTTTGTAGATCTTAAACATGTTTAGCTCTTCAGATTCATCATAGATGAGATAGGCATAACCATAACGTGAGTAATCATTGTAAAAGTGATAAAATACATATAAACATTAATAACAAGAGTAGAGAAAGGTCCACAAATATTAGTGTGGATGATTTGTAAAAGTCTCCTACTTCTTGTGGCACCATGTTTGTTGCCCTCGAAAATTTTCCTTTAATACATTTAATACAAATGTCAAAGTCAAAGAAATCTAGAGAATGTAGAATCTCATCTTTAATGAGGCATTCCATTTTGCCTTGTGATATATGACCCAAATGCTCATGCCCTAATTTTGAGGAATTCTCATTATTTGGTTTCCGTTTCTTATTAATTTTGGCAACTTCATCATTCACATTCATTGAAACTAATGATTCAATAAATAAAGAATTTACTCATAGTTTGTAGAGGTTTCCCTCTAATAGATCATAACCAATAGTCTCACCAGAATGATAAATGGAATAATTTTTATCCTCAAACTTAAATGAATAACCATAAGCATCAAGTTTTGAAACGGATATTATGTTTCTAGTAATACTGGAAACATAAATAGTATCAACTAAATCTAAATTGAAACCACTCGCCAACACCAAACGAAGAGTGCTAGCAACATCAACTGGAACATTTTCTCCATTTTCTACAACAATGTTACGGTCCTTCTATTTAGATTCTTCCTTGAAAGGAATCCCTGCAATGAATTAGTTATGTATAGAGTTGCACCAGTACCTAAGTTCTCAATAACTAAAATGCCTCTCATTATTAGCAAGATCATCCAAAGAGAAAGCAAATGCAAATATTTTGGGGAAATACAAAATTGGATTTTGTATCATAAATCAACACTTCATTTGATAATATAAGTTGGTTGTAATAGAATCTAGAGTTTGAGGAGTTCTAGTAACCTGTAGCTGAATTTTAAGGGCTAAGAAAAGTTGTGGTCCAAAAAAGTCATATTGACATTTGGAAATAGTGTAACGAACACTATTCCTGCATTAAGGGTGGTTTGGATGGTATCAATGCAAGCATGCTAGTAATCCAAAAATTGGGTGTTTAAAAGAACCATTTGAGCATCCATGGGTGGCACGTTAATCATCATAATGATCCCAAGAGACATGATTATTTGCTGTCAAGGCCTAGACTGAATGCAAGTTGTAATTCACTAGGGTCAAAAGCTATCTTTCTTGAGCATTTCTGCAGTGAGCTCACGAATTTTGTGAGTTTTAGGACAAAATCCTTGAGATAAGTAACTATCTCAAGAAATTACTGAACCTGCTTGTAGAACTCAAATTTTTTGATGTCATATTTTACTTCTAGGAATTCCTTGAACATAGAGTGGTCTATTCTATACTCTAGGAGTTGATCCAAATCTAAAATAGATATTCTTGTCCTCTATTTGCTAAAGATACAGAAATTGTGTTACCACATAACTCTTCCAAGATTTTCAAACCCGTGCATGAGAAGACCCATAACAAACATGACTTAATAAAGTCTTACCTTTCTTCTCTAGATAGTATCAGAATTTTAAGCATTCTTTCCTCACATGTCCTTAAGCTCTACAAAAATGACACTTAGGACCACCTGGTCCTTTCGAACTAAAACCTACCTTGTCAATCATAAGGTTGGAAGTACCATTGTTTCCATAATTGCGACCCCTACCATACATCTTTCCTTTTCCTTTATTTGGAAAAGAATTAATTACATGAGCACCATCAAGTTATTCGGATTTTAGCCCCTCTTCTTCTTGGACACACATAGAAATTAGCTCACTCAACTTCCATTTCTTGTGTATTATAGTTGATTTTAAAAGGACCAAATTGTGTCGGAAGAGATGTCATGATGAAGTGAATAAGGAAACCTTCAAAGATTTCCATATTCAAGGATTTAAGTCGAGTAGCCATATCATTCATCCGCATAAGGTGCTCATGAACATCATTGATTCTATTATACTTGAGGGTAATCATTTTGGAAATAAGAGCAACAGCATGTGCCTTGGAAGTACCCTCATACTACTCCTCAATGTGAGCAAGGTACTTCTTAGCTATGCGATTGGATCATTCCCACTTTTCATAAGCAACTTTTTGCTCATTTGAGCTTTCAGCTGTGAGTTCAGCGGGAGTGTCAACCCATAAGGCATAGTCTAAATCTATGACCCCAAGAAGGAGACTTATTTGCTCTTTACATTTCTTGAAATTTGTACCACTCAGTTGTTCAATAGAGCAAATAACTCGTGATAGCATTAGAATTGTATGCTATATCAGAAAAATTAAATTCATGCACAATAGTACCTTTAGGAAATCCACAAAAATAAGTAAAATAATTTAATTCATCATCACAATAAACTGAAAAATAAATGGTTCATTTACATGGAAAGGTAAAATACACAAGACCTTACCAAAAGAAATTCAAGAGTCATCTATAGCCTTCCATTGGGCCGACCATAAATACTTTAAATGGATTCTTTCATAATTTACCAACAAATTTCATAAGGCAAATATAAATCAAATTAAATCACCATTGGGCAGAATTAATTTAACTCGCGTATTAGCAATTTATTTTTCTTATCAAATTATCATTATACTTAAAATTAAATATCTTAACTTTCAGTTGGGCCAATTACAAATTTAGTCATGAGCATAACATAAGACAGTTTTTTGTTATCATAATCTATCTATGTAAAATAATAATCTTCCATTGGGTCAGTTACTGCTTAAATAGTTTAGAACTACAAAAAAGTATAAAAAAAATACAAATATTCGACATCATATAGTCATACTCGACAATTTTAACACAACCCAATCGCCATTAACAAATATTCAATTTCCAAATGCATGTGTGTGGAATAAAAGAGAAGGGAACAATGCAAAATTAGGTTATTCAATGGTCAGACGACGAAACAATAACCAAAATATACCACACTATTTACCAATTTCAAGCTTTTTTTATTATAAAAAGTCAAAAAATCCAAATAAAATACATTGTTTTGCATTAGATATTCAAAAATTAATAATCATTACATATTTATTCCATCATCAACGAAATACTATGAATCAATCATAAAAGAGACGAAAGATCATAATAAACATTATAACCATGTTCATGCGTTGAATAAATGCATAGCTTTGATAACACATTTTAGAATAATAAGATTTTTCAATTACATGAATGTGATATTAAATTGATAAATATAACGTGCCCGAATCAAAGGAGGCCATTGATAATCCAAGAATAATCCAAGAAGAGAAGATGTCTTCTGGCGGGTACGAATCTTTACCATTCTCCTCTATGACCATTGTGATGGGTGTGTATTTTTTTTTTCTCTCTTCAATGTTGTGGAAATAGCGAAAGCATTATAATGGAGTGCATACATTCTACACCAAAAATAGATCTTATATAGAGGGAGTAGTGGGATCAATACTGAAGCTATCAAATCTCAACCCTCCATCAAGGTATAAGATATAAATTTCACATACCTAATTGGATATCACAATATATTGCCCATAATATATTTAACTAAATGGGGTATATATCAAATATTAAATAATAGACCTAATAAGCCATATAAATGGGTTGGATCTAGTCAAGTCCAACAATAAACACGAGAAATATGGAATGGACTACTTTAATAGGAAGAGAAACAATGTGGTTCAATCGCAGCGACATCACTGTATGGCAATCCAGCACTCGGTATGTTGACAACATCGGTGTCTTGCTATATTCGCCAGAATTGGCGTCGGAGATGCAGGGGCTCACCCGGATTTCCTTTTCTTTCGTTGGATTGGAGGGACGTCGTTGGGTATCTCTGGGATTGCCACTTCGTCGTCGGAGGAATTATGGCAAGACCGGAACTTTATGGCGGCTTGGCTACTGAAGAATGATGCAACTACAGCAAGAAGTTGAGATCGTCATGAGGAGCTCCTCACTCGACTGAAAACGCGGCTGATCCGGGGTTTTCTCAGCAAAGGGTATTGTCACGATGGCTCGGGCTCGTTGCTGGGTACTGATCGCTGGTGCAGCTGCAGCGCAGGGACGGGGCCCGTGGTCAGAGGGCGGGCACAGGCAAGAGGAGAGAGAGAGAGACTTGATGCCTCCCTTACGTCTCTTTCTTCTTCTTTTTGTCGTTTTTCTCTATTCCTGCAGATCTAAGGAACCACCCAAAAGAAAAGAAACACTTGCTCTGAGTATATTGTGGCCGTGACTTCCAATCGTGTGGCCCCGTATTCGTATTAAATGTATGGTCCTCTCACGATTTCTTCTCTCTCAATTCTCTTGTGGTCGTGTGTTCTCCGTGTCGTGACCTGAGATTACCGATTGCTGAGCTATAATTTAGGAGGCATAATGTGCACATACATAGTGCAAAACCTAGGTTTAACCTTGATTTTATGGGCTGGTTTTAGGCCTTATTAAAGTGATGCGCTATATTAACTTAAGACCTTTTATTAATCAAATCATTCGGGCTATATTCAGAGGGGACTTACGTTAGTGTTCATGCTCCTTTGGATGTAACCGTTGTTTCCCCCTGCCAAGTGCGATGATGAGTTAGTTCCTCCTTTGCCTACGTTTAAGCACTGCGGGTTCTGACATCCACCTCAATTGCTGCTCATCATCCTCGACTGAGTAGGAGAAGATGGATATCTCGTGATACACGTTTGCCATATGCTCTCTCCCGCCATGAAGTTATGATGATATATGTCTGTCGGTGCCTCAGCGAGATAAGGTAGCACGTCAAATGTCATCTTCTCATTGCAGAAGACGTCGAGCTGGGATGTCATGCTAATTGAACGCACATTGCACGCTTCTGGCTTCTTCAAGTACTTGGGTCTTAAAACATTCTTCCCACTCGTGACAATTGAGTTTAGGCCATGCAAATCTAGTATGAAAAGCCCTAAAGCACAAGGCTGAACTCTAAGAGATGACTTCTCTATCTTCAGCTGTGAGCTGGGGAGCAATGATGCGACGGCTTGCCTCCCTTAGGATTGGAGGGGATCCTCTTTTCATTGGCTCTTTTGCTAAAAATAAACCGACTTGCCTCTCAAATAGCTTTAGCCGGAAAGGAGATCTGACGTTCCCCCAATTAGCTAGTAAAGTTTTCCCCTTAGATGCATCACCATGGAGCGTCATGGCTGCTTCCTTGGAGCCCGGCTCTCGTCCTCTATGGGATTGCACGAACATATTACTTCGAAAGCTGCGAACCAACCAGATAAGTTTCCACTTAGTGTCAGCCGGTGAGCAAGGCGGAAGCGGGCTAGGCGCCCAGCATGCCAAGGACCAGCGCAAACGTAAGTACTAGAGCTCTAAGCACCGTGTGTTGCACTAAGCGGAAGGGTGCTAGGGGCTGCGGGCTGAAGTGCAAGTGTGCTAGGCCCTGCATGATAGAACCGGTGCAGCAAGCTATGTGCGAGCACGCTACGTGCAAGCGCGAGTGCACGCTACGTGCAAGCGCGAGTGCTAAGCAGCTAAGCAACACACGCTCAACGCTAACCACTTGCGCCACGCGTGAAGTGCTAAGCGTTAGCGGTTAGCGCCGTGGAGCACGGAAAGTGCAAGCACGCTAGCTGTTGCGAGCTAAGTGCTAGGTAGGCTCTAGGAGCAGTGCTCTAATACCAGCGCAAGCACAAGCGCGACGTGCCCAGCACTAGCTCGGCACGACGGCAGCTGATAATTAGCGCACTGCGCGGTGCTCTGGGTTATTACTTTTTGGACAGGCATGATTCTTTCCCATGCATGATACTCCTTTTTTCATGCCTCAGAATTCTTATGCGGGGGGGCCAAAAAGTGATCATGTTTTCTAGCTGTAATTATTTATATTTCCATGTCTAAATTATTTTTTCTTTCATCATATTCATTAAAATTGATTGTGTAGGCTATGTTTTCGTTTCACAATTTGACCTTGCAATAAGGAATTATAAAAAAGAGAGTAAAAGATGAAACCGGTTGAAAATGGTCAACCGGTCTCCTCAAAATCCTTCTGCGCTCCACGCTTGACCGTCACTCCGTAATTTTTCGGAGGACGGTCAGCAAAGCGAGACCCTTGCAAATGAATAGCTTGACCAATGACAATCGAAGAGGAAAGTACAAAATGCAAATATTTTGATATGAAAATATTAAACGAAAAAACTTAATCATTCAATCATATAAATAAAGTAAATAAAATTAATTATATATTCTTGAGAAATTAAGTATTAAACAAATTAATTCAGTAATTATAAATCTTTAAACCGAAATTTTAGATCTATCTCATGACAACGTGGTGATTAATAAACTTTGTGATCAAATATTTTGGTACTTTCGCCACCAAAAAGAAATACGGGGTCAAGGTCAACCCACAATCACCAAAAGATTTTCATGGCAAATGGTCAGATATTACGCCGCTAGTACTACTATTTTTTAATAGTTTAGTTGACGACAGAGCCATGACTGTGGAGTCAACTATTATTTTAGAATAATTTTTTATTAAATTTTTTATAACTTTTAATGCAAAATATTTTAATAAACATATTACGATTAATGCTCCACTCTACTTTCACGGCAAATTTTTTTACAACCGTAAAATTTACCAAATAAACAGGTTTCTTCCATTCTATTTTGTCGTCCCAAAAATAATATTGGCGAAACTAAATTGGCTAGCTAATTGATGTCGCTTTTTTTAACAGACTTTAGAAATATTTACATTGACATTTTACGGATGGTTTGGGGTAATACATAATCAATATCATGAGGACGAAACCATAGCATACGTGGTGAATATTTGTGAGTGTTCCACTGCTTTTCTTGTGATCTTGGTTATGAATACACGCATTTGCAAAAGGACTATTTAGCAGGTGGTTTAGATGGCAAAATGTATGTTGGTCCATGATTGAACGAGTGTGGGAGGAGGAAAATGTATTTTGTGTGAGATGCGCCGTGTGAAAAGGATACGCCAATAAATCAAAAGTAAGATGTGTGTGCACGGTGCTGAGTAGAATGGATTCATCACATGTGGACAATGGTAATTGGTCATGTACATCACGTTATCTTTGCCGCGTGATGTATTTGTCGCTTGAAATACTTTCTCATGAGATAAGATAGAAGAATATTTTAGATGTTTGCAACTAAGTGAGAATAACCATTTGCGAAAAGGATAAAATCTGAAATAATAAAAAACATGAACGTAAACCCTGTGCTTTTATGGAGTGTTTAAGATTCATATTAAATGTATATCTATAGTTTACACAATAGTTTATCTATATCAAGATTATAGAAATTAGAGAGATTTTCGTCCCAACAAACCTTAGCTCGTTTTGCTTCGGGTTAAGCTCACCAGTTTTGCTTTGTACATTATCTTAATATAGTTCCCTTTTGAATTGTTCTTTTGCAGAGTTTCCTTGATTTTAGGTTCGCAATCCTATCTTACCAAAAATTCAGACTCATGTTGAATCAAAATAGGATGTCGATTATAATTACCTGTTTTAACTCATCAATAAAAGGAAAAAAGAAGAGAGAAAACACGAAAAGCCATCATCACTTATCTTAATAATACCACTTTACCTTTGCTGTTGACTATAAACATCCTTTTCCCCGTGGGCCTATTACCCTAAACACTCTCCACTTTAGTTTCAGTCCTAATTATATTATAAGTTTTCTTCGTTTCATAAAATCCCTTAAATTTTGGTCCAGTTTCAATTTTACTCTAATTTTTTTTGCGTCATATAAAAAACTATCAATTTTTACTTGATTCCAACATCTGCCTCCGTTGACGCTCTATCCAAAATTGCCCTTGGTGATGTGGCATTTCCACGTCATTGCTCTAGTTTTTCCTCAAATTTCAGATCCAAGAATACATCTTTTGGAGTCAAATTTCCACATCAGCTCAGAGGACGTCTTCTTGGATCTAAAATTTGGGTAAAAACTAGAGCAATTAGGACTGGCCTTGTTCAATTGCTCTTACTGTTATACTCATTCGAGGATCTTCAATTTTGCGTTCACTAGTCAATCTATTGTGTTCATGAGTCTTCCAAAGGTCGAAGATCTCGCGCTCAAGATGCTTGAACAACTTGCACTTATGAGTTTTTTATTTCTTGGTTGTCAAGAGAAATTTTGGATGGAGAAATAACAAAGACATATTCGTGACTCAATTAAAAGTTTATGATTTTTTATGAGACAAAAAAAAAGTTTAAGTAGATTGGGATTGAACCTAGAGTTGAGGGTTTGTAATGGGATAAATTAAAATTCATGGTAGAATTGAGACAAAACTCAAAGTTGGAAGATTTTTATGGAACAAAAAATTTAGATTACAATTGAGACTATATATAAAGTTTGGGGTTTTTTAGGGGATTGGGCCTTCCACATGAAATTGGTTACAACTTCATTTACGAAATTGTCATTTTTCTTTCCCAAATGTCTCTACAAAATTGTTATGTCCTTAAAAAACGAAAATCACAAATCAACCCAAACCCTAAATGAGCAACCAGTTACTGACCCTCGTCATTAGGGGTGAGCATAGTCCATATTGGATTGGTCCAACACCTACCCAGGGACCAACATGCATAGTGTTAATCCCCAATTTTTGGGATTGAGAATCGACCCAATTGAGCTTGAGACTGAGGATCAAATTGACCCTATGAGTTTGATTCGGTTCTAAGGTCAACCCGAGGTGAATTGATTATTTTTTAATTTTTTTTGTATAATTCAAAAGAATAAACATACTATTTCAAATTACATATCCATCAATAATATGACGTTGAGCAACCAAATTATGAACACCATTACATATTAAACATAAATGTAAGATAAGGTAACAATAGAAATTTATGCTAAAAGCAACAAACCATAATAATTAACACGCGACTTGAGTGAATAAAGGCAAACAAGGCCTAGGCAAATGAAGGGTTTTTTTTTTTTTAAAAAAAATTAGGGTTGGGTTTCTTCCTACTTTCTAAATTGTACGACAAATTTGAAGAGAACATAGGAGGAGGTGTTATAATTTAGAGTAGACACAAGTATGTAATATAAGATATGTTAGAGATCTAATACATATAATAAATATTATGTACATGGTTGGTCTGGGTTGAACCAACCTTAAACTCCTATGACTGAGGACTAACCCGCACAATGGAGGGTCTAGGGGTCCTAGGACTAAGGACTGATGCAATCCCTTTAGAAATCAAACCAAGACTAGTAGGTTTGGGTTGGTCTTGTTCCGATCCAGGGTCGGTTCAAGGTTGACCTTAGATCAATGCTCACCCCTACTCGTCATCACCCATCGCAGTGAGGTTTGTCCTCGGTTCCTCTAAACCTTGGACCGATACTTGCTCCTGCTTCCCTTCATCAATCACTGTGAGGTCCATAGTCAATTCCTCCATCTTGTGACACCCCCCTCTCTCTCCAACAATTTCATGCCACAGCACCGACAAATTCAATGGCAAGCTCACTAGCAATCATTGAAGGTCTTATATCAAGGTTGAGAGCCCCGCTGAGGCTAAGGATGGTCGACCAATGGCTACCTGGACCAAAGATCAGAGGGCACGGCAAGACCATGGACTCCCTCAGAGAGAGAGAGAGAGAGAGAGAGAGAGTTAAAGGCAATGCGGTGAAGATAGTGATCGGAGGTGGTGGGGTGACTGCGGGGACACGGGTGGTTACGGATGGAGTGAGGTTACGGCGTGCAAAGATAGGATCGAAAGTGAATGCGGGGGCAACATAGTCTTTCTACTTGCGGGGCTTTTATCCTAGGATGCCAAGAATTGGTTTGGGAAAATAAATAAAAAATGTGAAGTTATATGCAACAAGTCTTGTAAATCTCGCGCATTTGTGTTTGGCCAGATAAAAAATGCATAACGGACTTACGGGAGCTTATTTCAGTCCTAGGGATTAACAGAATTCGAGAAGGGACCATGACTTCAAACTCCACTTTACTTCTATTATAGATGAACCAAATCAAGGTTCCAAGCTAATCATCACCTCATAATGTAAAAATTTCCTCGGAATAATCGGTCCATTATCAAACTTAAGCAAATCCTTAAACTATTTTATTTGAACTCTGAGATATAAAATTCGGGAATATTACTCCACCTTACTTCTATTCCAAACCAACTTTGATTTTAGAATGTAAATATTTTCTCGGAATAGTCTGTCCATTATTAGACTTAGGCAAATTCTTAAACTATTTCGTGTGAACTCCGAAACATAAAGTTGAGAGTATTACTGCACCTTCTATAAAAAAGGAACTAAATCAAGGTTCCATACCATCCTTGGTCTCATCCTTTAAATATTTTCTCGAATTAGTTGGTTCATTATTAGATCGGAGCAAGTCCTTAAACTACTCTATCTAAACTCTAGGACATAAAAATTTAGGGTATTACTCCACCTCACTTCTATCATAAAGGAAACTTGGGAGTATTACTCCACCTTACATCTATCAAAAAGGAACTAAATCAATATTCCAAACCAACCCTAGATCTCAAAATGTAAATAGTTCTCGGAACAGTCATTCTACCGTATACTTGTCCAACAAAGAAAAGAAAAATAAATCGAAGAAAATTCTGGGTCCGTGAAATTACCATAGTACCCCGACGAAATCCAGCTGGCTCTCCTCAAAGGGCAAAATGGACAAGCCACGGCTCACCCTTTTGTCAGAAGCCACAGAGCCAGGCTACCCAATTAGCCAATAATGACCTCCCGTTCCAGAGAGTATAAGAAGTGGGGAAATAAAAAGGGAGGGACCAAAAGCTTTTCTGCCCTTCAGCCTCCCCCCCTCCTCCTCTTCCCTCCACCACAGAGGATGCACATAACACAACAGTACAACACACCTCCCCCTAGCAGGAAGCTGGAAAAGGAGAAAGGCAAAAAAGAAAAAAAGGTCAAAAAAGGAAAACGAGCAAATGGCAGTCTCGTAATTACGTGCACAGGCATCATCAGAGAGTCATTGACCGGTCGCCTTTGACCAGTCCTTTTTGGAAGTGCCATACCTGTTTTTCAGAGTACTTGTCAGTGCTGCCTCAGTATGCGAAAATAAAATAAAAATAAAATAAAAATTTCTTCCTCATTTTTGCTCCTCATAAATGATAGATCAGCCCGACCCCTCCCCCACGCGCCCGCGCAGCGCGTGCGCTGCAGAATCTCCTCCCTCCCTTTCTTTCTCTAAACCGAAATTGAGAAGCTGCTAACACCTAGTCCCTTGCTGTGGAATTCGCAATGCAATGGAGCACGAGACATGTTTGAAAACATAGTGATGAAACATCATGGGATGAAGAATTCTCATACGTGCCGGTCCGTTCATATTAGAGGAAAAAAAATGTTACATATGAAGGATGAAAGCAGACTAAATAGGCATCAATAATGAAATGGAAGTGATGGGGATGATCATCATCGTCGTCGTCGTCATCATCATCGACCGAGGATGATCATCTGACAATTCTTGTTGGTTTTTTTTTCTTTTTTTTCCCATATGTACAGAACCGGATTTTGAATGCGGGGAATGCTGCCTCATGAAGAGGAGGATTGGTTCTTGCTGCTGGAAGCGAGGGCGTCGATGGAATTGGCGAGCTTGTTGATGGCGCTGACGAGGCCGTCGATGCCTTGCCGGCTGATCTCCGTCTTGGACTCCTCCACCTTCAGCCTCCTCTCGTGGAGGCCCACCAGGTCCCGGTGCCGCCGCTCTTCTCTGTCGTCGCAGGCCTGGAGGGCTTCCGCTATGATGGAGGCGCTCCTGGAGATCGCCGCCCCTACGTCGCCGCCGCCGCCGCCGCTGCCGCCCGGCTCGTGGGGGTCCTCGCTCGCCGCTCCGCCGCAGGGGTCTCCGCCTCTCCTCCGCCTCTTGGCCGGGGCGTCCGAATGCTCGCTGGGTTCGGATTCTGCGCGGTTTTGAAAGGAGGAAATATTATGGTTTGGTCGATAGAGTTGGATCGTACTTACAGAGAGTTACCTTGTGTTGGGCATGGCTGAGAAGTGGCGGCGGCGGCGGGAGGTAGCTGCTGCGGCGGAGCTTCTGGCGTCTGAGAAGGAGGAGGTAATGCCGCCACGATGGGGCCCGGCAGGACGTGCTGCTGCAGAGGCAACGGAGGCTGAATGGGCGTCTCCACCACATAGCCGGTGCTGACAATGGCGTCGGGACTCGGGTGGCCGATAGAATAGGCGGCGACGGAGGGGGAAGCGGCGGCGGCCCTCTGAGATCCTCCTGCTCCTGCTCCTCCTCCTCCTCCTGCTCTCCTCTCCACCACATCCACCAAGGCCTCGTATATCTGGGGCATCATGTTGGTGGGCAGGTTCCTCTCCTTCCTCTCGCTCTTCTCGATCTTCCAATACGAGGCCGCCGCTGCCGCCTCCTCCTCCTCGCCAGTCCTCCGCCTCTCGTACTCCCTCACCTTCTTGTAGTCCCTCATGAGGTTGTCCCACTTGTCGTTGCACTGGTTCTGGCTCCTGAGGCAATCCTTCCTCCAGCAGTAGTCCTCCACCCACTTCCACCTCGGCTCCGACGGCTTGGGCCCGCCTCTCCCGGTTCCTTCGCCGCCCTCCTCGCTCCGCTTCGTCCGCCTCTCGTCGTCCATCTTCTTCGCCTCGATCAGTATCATGGTCTCGGTCACATTCCAGTTCCCTTTCCTGTAGTCCCTCATCATCACGTTGTTGCCACCACCACCACCACCACCACCACCACCACCACCCCTCTGATCGGCCATTTCACCATGCCAGTGTGCAACTTTAAGAGAGAGAGAGAGAGAGAGAGAGAGAGAGAGAGTATATGTGCCTGCCCAACAAGTATTACATCTACATGAGTGAGTGCGTTACTGCTTCCCTTTTGGAGGGCTCTCAATTGATGTGTGGGGGTGTGTGGAGACCGGTCAAATCTTCTAGTGAGAGAGAGGGAGAACACTGCTAATTTGGGCAAGGAGGGATTGGCGCGACGGGGTCCTTCCTCAGTCAACAACAGAATCAGGATTTGTAGTATAGAGTCAGGAGTGGACTGGAGGGCAGTGGAGTGGAGTGGAAAGGTAGGGGCTGTATGTGCATAGTGCATACCATTCCAACGGACCATTGAGATTAAAGTCCGCTTCCTCTGAGGCACTTTCATTCCGGCTCCCTTTATTTCACGGAGAGGGAATTGTTATCAAGAAAAAACAATCTCATTTTTCCTATGTTTGGCCGTAATTCTACAAGTAATACGGAAGACATTTTCTCACATTAGTTACAAGAAACTTGCGAATGGTCTCGGTGCATGAATCTAAGGCCCGGTCTCAAGGTACTCATGGTCGGCTGTTGATGTCCATGACCTTGCTATCATTGATTGACCTAGGCTCAACAATCGAGGTCCGCACCTGGCCGCCAAGAACTCAGGCTTAGATGTTAGGGTTTAGTCGCATGCTGGAAAATGGTTTTTGATTTTTAGAAGAGTAAATTATTTTCTGAAATTGAAGTATAGAATTTTCATAGACTATAAGGAGACTTCTCATGACTCATTTTTCTAATTGATGCAAAAACAAGATGACGAGGATAATGTTTTCTAATAGTAAATTTTTCACGAAACAAACTTACTTTTATTGATATAATGCTTTCTTAATTGAAAAACTCTTCACTGCACTCGGTGAATATGAGCACACTCACCCCGTACCATTGAAGTATAAAGAAGGGTTTGCCATTTAGGGATTGCATTTCTTTTCTCTTACGTTGGAAATTTCCCAATCGTCGTTTTGGCCTCGCCTTTCAAGTGAAGATGGATCGAGTATGCATATAAACAACAGCTGGAGTTCATGGACTACTTGCCAGCTTGTGTTCTAAATAAGAAATTGACAGATCCATGCAAGGGTGGTTAATGGAATTGAATCTTCTTTCCATCTTTAGCTGCCAAAAACCACTTTCCTAACCAAATTGAGAAAAGAAAAACGATTAAGTGAAATAACAAATAGTTATAAATCATTGTGGGGCTCACATCTTCAAGAATTTGTGATTTGCAATAAATTGTTATTCTCATAGTAACTCAAAGACTGTTATGCTAGCGAAGCTCTTGAGAAAATATTAGAAGCTGTGCAAGACTTGTTCATCTATGAGATCTCCCGCCCTTCAGAGTTTTATACACATCATCTTTTGTTGCCTTCTTGGGCTGACGGTGGTCTATAGCCGGTCGTGTTTTCTCCATCTCTAATCAAATCTTTTGAGAGCAGTTCAGCAACTTGTTTCTCCTGAGCCATCTCCACAGTGTATGTTATGCTTGTTGCTCGAATGATGGTACTCGAATCTCAACCGAGGATTTTTCACATTTTTGATGGTCACACCTGCTATAGTATTCACAGTATTATGTTGCACAAGGTGCCTATCTTCATTTTGTCATCTTAGGAATGCATTGGTGAGAACGAAATATGCATCTAGCGTCAGAAAGCAAATCCGTCTAACAATAAATCTTCGTTCTCCAACAAGGACCGGAAATTGATCGCTTCATGAGTAAACATACTAGGTCTCCCCATCCGCCATTCTGAATGTGATGGGCATTCATCTGGCAAAGCATTTGGTCTTGGCATAACTAGAACAAGCTCCGGTGTATATGCCAATAAGCCACTGCTTTTATTCACGTCGCTTTCGCTTGTTTAAACTTCCAATGTAGCACGGTCACATATCACATAAGCATAGTACAATAAAAAAATGCATTTTCAGCGTGTCTAGCAGTACACGGGCAAAATAAAAAATATCTCTGGCAGTACTCTCAAGTCCATTATAGTAATTTAAAATTGCATCGCAAGACGTTCGGCAAGCCCGCAGCGCTATAACATCTTTAAATCCTACAACCCGTGATGAGGTTGACATTATTGAGAAAAAACTAGTTTCTTTTAGTTTCGTGAAAGATAAATGAACTAAAAATAGTTTCTTAAAAATGATCACCTACAGAAATTAATGAATGAATTAACTTTTCATCGTCCATGAAAATGTTATGACAGAAATTGTTGTTGATAATAAAACTCTTTTAATTGGTTAATTATTTCAAGTGATACTAGCGATTATTTTTTAGAATATTAATTTTTAAATCGTTTATTTTCCATAGAATAAACAAAGATTAAACACCCACTTATTTTCCTTGATGTCTATAAAGCCTATGGAGTGATTTTTGGAGTTTATGATACTAAGTCAGTTTGAAGTGGAATCGAGACACAAATCATATGACCTATACATATGTATGTATATAACTATAGCTAATGTGTTCTTAGCATTGCCTTCAAAAACAGTCCACATGTGATGGCCCAAATTCATATGCCATATCATAAACTTCCGCCCTCGAGGTTCATTAGATGGTCAAGAAAGCTTTGTTTGGCACTAATGAAAGGCCAGTACACAGCCAATCCATGGTGGGTCCTGAGAGACTTTGAAAGCATGAGACTTGGATCTCATATCCGAGGTATGGAACTTTGATACATGTTTTATGTGGTCGTGGGCTCTCCCATCTTAATAGCGAACTTGGGTGGCGTGATTCTTTCACAGTGTTAGTATTAATATGATAATTAATTTATAGTGCTATCATCAGTTGATCGATTCCGTAAAAGAGATACTTAAATGAATCATAATTCCATACTTTGAAATTCTTGAATAGAAGAACTTAAGTTTTTTTCTTTACAATGAGATCATGAAAGCTACTAGTGTGCTTAAGAGAAAAAGGAACTTGCTAGGTCTGCTCATTCGGTAGATTCACATTTATAGTACTTATATCAACCACTAGTCGACAAAAATGCGATGTTTAGTGAGAGGGCGGATAATTATAGTAACCAAATCAATGAATGGCAGAGAAGGTTGTTTGTGGAGAATTTGTCTTCTAGCGACCGGTGCATATAATATTCTTCCACGGTTAGATATGCTTTGGAAAGAAGGATGGGTTTTTGCATCTCCAAGGGACTGACAAATGATGGAATGCAACTTAGAGGAGGAGGAACGGAGGGAAGGGGGGGGGCTGCTTTCCCCGTTCTCTCCCACTTCCGTGTCCTAAAAAACAACAACCTTTTCGACTTTAAAAAATACATGCGGAAGCCAATTTTCTTAAAGTCTTCGAAGATCTCCAAAGATTAAAGTCAAATCCAAATCCACTTATTCCAGCCACTGCTCCCCACGGAGGAACTGCATGTGCGACGGAAAGGGAGGGAGGGACGAGGGAGTAATCAAGCGCACCGTCATTATAAGAAAACGCCAAACGAATCTGCACTGACAGGTCCACAAACCCCAGAGAATTACACCCACGGGGAGAGAGAGAGAGAGAGAGGTGTTTTAAGTACATTCAAATTATTGTGGGATATCATTACCGGTTTACAAAATAGATCCTTCTTCTATGCAATTTTCAATACACAGAGCGCCTTATGATATACACAAATAACATGATGAAAATAAATACTTTTTTACTGGGTACGTCTAATAAGTAGTCCAAAGGCACTTGTTAACATGATTCTTACAAAATTAATATATTAAATGATGTGGCTAACTCTTAATGGACTTTTAATCAAAACATATGTTCGATAATAAGAATCAATCACATTCTCGATATCAATTTGTATGTATTAGTTTCAACATATTTAGCATTTTTCTTTATACAAGTACATTGCTTAGTATTTAATAAGGCAGTATTGACCATTGAGGGAGAAAAAATTCCTTATAGAGATCCAAAGAAACCACATAAATCCTGATCTGCAATTATTGATGAGAAATTATGAAAATGAGAAATGAGGTTAGGCCTTTACCGAAAGATTAGCCTTGATGCGCACAAACGCGCATGTGCGACAGTGAAAGAGAGAGCAAGTATGTTGGTTTGCATGTAAATCGACAGTGTTATGTGCTCATTTGTTTCACTGGACCCTCGACTATACTGCTCTACCAAACAAATCTTCTCACAGGTTAACAGGAATCTATCTATCTATATCTAATAAAAAATAATAATAATAAAGTGCAGGCTTGAAGAAAAACATACTAAATTATGCCATTTGGTTTATTTTTCCCCAAACTCTCATACCACCAAAAAAAAAAAAAAAAAAAACGAAAAGAGGACGGTTTCAATCTTATTTACTTATTGAGAGCACTTTGTGCCAAAGCATTTGAGTGACTTTTCTTAACTTTCAGTTTTTTGCTTCACAAACATTTTAGGGAAAACCTAAAAAGTTACCATTATGGCATGGAAAAAGTTATTTTTAACAATAGTTATTATTATGTGTATGGCTAATACCGCAAAAAACTCAAACCAATATATTTGTGCCACTTTTACTCCAAACTAACTTTCATGTTACAAAAACTTCTAAACCGTTCCATCTATGTCACATTTATCCTAAATTAATTTTTGTATTACAAAAAATCCTGAACCATCATTTGTGCCACATTTACTCCAAATTGATATATCCGTGCCATATTTACCCCCAAATTATGGTAAATATGAGATTAGTGGTGGTAAATGTGGCATGAGTACACTAGTTTTGGGGGTGAACGTGTGGTGGGATGTACCGATTTGGGACTTTTTGAGACATAAAAATTAGTTTGAAGGTAAATGTGGCACATGTTTACTAGTTCCAAAGTTTTCGTGACACGAAAATTAGTTAGGGGTTGAATGTGGCATGGATATAATTAGTTTGGGGGGTTTTTTTGTGTTATTAACCTTAAAAAAATAATTTTTCCTAATTAACATATTGTTAGTTAATCAATTTAAAATGTATGCTAGTATAAGATTTTCAAACAAACTGCATTTTGAAAGAGGCAACTACATATATAAACTAGAACAATTGTCATTATTGAAAATAACATTACAATCGAACAATTATTCTAAAGTAATTGTAAAAAATAATTGATGATTTCTTGCTATAGATGTATTGTATAAATGTGGCTATAACATCTAATACACTCTGTTGAGTATAATGATTGATAAAACACGGTTTTATTAATTGAAAAAACAATATGAATAATATAGTGATCAAATAACATATATATAACAATATGCACAGTAGGTATTTCAGAGTTGTCTTCTAGGTATTTGGATTTTCACTCTACTGGTAAAGGTAGTTTCTTCTTTGAGAACAAAGATTTTAGTTTCTTCTTTTTAGAAGAAAGATTACTTGAACATTTTATGTGATAATATATATCAGTAAATTACATAATTAATAATATGTTAACTATTATTCAATAAATATAATGTAATATTAATTTATTTTGCATAAACTTATGTCAAAATGTGAAATTTCATATTGCTATATGCAACGTTAACCATATTTATGATTAACCTAATGTAAACTTATATTTATGTGATGTCACAGATATATCTCATGTCATAATTAATGCAATCATTTATTTAACTAGTTAATATTTCTATACAGCATGCCACCATTTTCAATATATTACTAAATTTTTATGTTCCTGACAATAATATTAATATACTTACAACCATACTCTATTTATGTTAAATTAAATAAATAAATAATCCTTTTTATTACATTATTATAGATTATTTTTATTTATTATACATTAAATTATGACACTGTACCTTATTTAAAGTTTTTATCAAGGACTATATGATATGTCATTATACAAGTTTACTATCATTTTATTATAGTAAGAATGTTAACAATAACGCTATGCTTTACTTGTAAAGCAAGTTGCCTTTTTTAAATAGAGATTTCGGAGAAATTTATTTAATTATATCTAATATTTATAAAGTTATTCTATTACAGCTGTTCGAAAATTTTATAGTATGAAATATTTTCAAATTAAATAATTTGTAAATATGTTTATTAGAAAACTATATTTTACTATACATAATGTTCAAACTTTACTGTAGAAAATTAAACTGTTTACAATACATAATATCTTTTATTTTCTTTAAACTGTTTAAGATATTAAATTTTATTAAAATTAAGAAAAGACATGTAGATGCTTGCATAAAACAAAGCACTCTCAATAAGTAAATATAGTTCAAAGTGCTCTTGTATGAAAATAAAGTATTAAGCACAAGGGTTTGGGGCAAAACTCGCCATTTGTTAACTCATTTTGGACCCAAATGTAAAGTTGGGCCAATTAAGTTTTCACACAAATTGAAAGAATAATGAAAAATAAGAAAAATACCAAAAATATTTTAAAAGTAATATAACTTAAGTAAAAATGCAAATGAAAAGGGCAGGATCTATTAACAATAAGTAATTCAATTTGACAAAACTACTAACAAAAAAGGCGTGATCAACTAATTACTATAATGTATCAAAAATTAAAGAAACATAATAACAGCAATAATTATAATAATGACGGCGGCGATAATGACGATGAAAAAAGCATGATCAATTAGAAAAATGAGTAGTTTAGCTTAAGAAAAATACTAATTAACCAAACACGATCAATTAAAAATAAAAACATCGAATTAAATTTAATAGAGGAATAAACTAAAATGATCCTTTTCAAACCAAAAATAATAATAAATTTATTATTATCTTAACACTTCCCCTCACATGAAGATCGATGTGATGATGAAAGCCTTAAGCACGCAAGCTTTGATGCGCACGGACATAGGAATTGTTGAAAACCGTCATTCCTAATGAAGCGAAACCCATAAAAGAATAAAAGGTGTACGACGGATCCAGCCGACACCTCACTTTCTGATGCCCGCTCGAAATCGAGCGTGCGACTATTTATTTCAAAAGCAAGTACAACGTTGAGTGTATTTCATACCTCAACATTTGGCATGCCTATTATTGTTATTAATAGGGTAAAAGCTACCAAAACCCCCAAAATTTATCAATTGTGATATATGTATCTCAAATTTTTTTTCACTAGAAATCCCAAACTTGTACAATGCGATTTACCAAAAACTTCTTCTTATCATACTAAAAACCCAAAATTTATATCATTATGACATATTTACTCTCAAAATTTGGTGTTGAGGAAATTTTTTTGGGGGTTTTAGTGTCACAAAAGAAAAGCCTGAGATAAATATGTCACACAGATATAAATTTGGAGTTTTTGGTATTACAAAAATAAATAAATGCGTCGCATGAGTATAAGTTTGGGGTTTTAGTGTCACAAAAAATAGTTTAGCGTAAATGTGTCACAATGGGCAATGTTTAGAGTTTTTTATGGCTTTTTTTTCCATAATAGTAATAATAATAAAAGATAAGTGCAATAAAACTTATAAAACTTATTGCAAAAGTGCAATTATCCCAGAACCATCAAGAAGTACAATTAAATTATAAAACTTATCAAATTAGACCAATTAAAATTTTCTAAAAATGATCGTTTGCATTGCTTACAAAAAAGAATATATGAAAAATATATCATTGACAATAAAATATTTTCTTTGTGCAGCGGTAAAAAAAATGCTTTTTTGGAGAGAGATATTATATTCATGAAAATGTTTAGATATTAAATACTGTCAATAATGAAAATTTTTTTCTATTAACTATTTATTTCAAGTGATAAATTTACCATGTTTTAGGAAATATTTTTCCAATAATTCAAAAAATTTATCAAATTAGACCAATTAATATTATTTAAAAATGATTGCTTGCATTGCTTACGAAAAAGAATATATGAAAAATATATCATTCGCAATAAATATTTTCTTTGTGTGGGCGGTAAAAAAAAAATGCTTTTTTGGAGAGAGATACTATATTCATGAAAATGTTTAGATATTAATTACTATTAATAATGAAAAAAATTTCTATTAACTATTTATATCAAGGGATAAATTTAACCTTTTTTTGGAAATCCTTTTCAAATAATTTATTTTTCATAAAACAAATAAAGTCTCGTGGAAAATATTTTTCTTATTTCCTTATTTTTTGATGTTTGGAGTGTGAAAAATGAGTGGTTAAAGAAAACATTTTCCACTCAATGAGAAAAATGATTTTCGTTTCTGAAAAAGAAAATCATTTTCTCCATCTTTCTCAATTCTTCGTCTGTTCTCCAAAGCTGCTCCTTCCCCCACGAGAACTGCCTGCTCCCCCTCTCCAACCTGCGCCACATGTCCACACCTCTTCCTTCTCCCTCCTTCGCTTGTTGTTGATGCTCATCGCCCTCCTTTCCTCGACTTCCACTTTCACCTCGTCCTTCTTCCTCATCCCCAGCAGGTCCGTCTGGAACACGTGCGCCTCTGGCGTCTCCCTCCAGTCCATCTGCGCGCTCGTGGTCTGCGTGACCTCCCTAGACACGTCCGGCCAGGGCAGCGACAGGGCAGTCGATGGTGTGATTGACAAGTCTAGGAACGGGTCCCAGATGTCAAGCAAGAAAGGATCGAAGACGCTAAGAAACTGCTCGGGATCAACGACATTGTAGGAGAAGTGTTTGATTGAGTGAGATGAGCTATGGAGTGATTTACTGATTTGTTTGTTGCGTTGAAATATGCAGATCGATGGCAATGTGCTTCAGGTGGAGGGAGAGGTAGTTTTAGGTGGTGGAGCTGGGTCTGGTGAGTTCGTGATTGTTACGGAGAAGAGAGGAGCCATGGAAGTGCCTGGGGAAAGCAGCGTCTACCAGCGAAGAGAGAAATGGGGAACGACTCCGCATTTGATAACATGGTTAAGGGGAAATATTTTAAAATATATATATGTTTTCATTTCTAAAGAATGGAAAATATTTTTCTATTCATTTTCAAGTTTTAGCCTAATACTTCAAAATATCTGTTATTTTTTTTGGAAAATAACTTGCATGAAAACATTTTATAAAAATGTCATATTTCCTGAGAAACAAACAGAGCCTAAGTCTTTCTATTAATACCTTCCAATTTAATTAATGAAAAATGTTTGGCAATCATTAATCAATCAACAAACAATTGTCAATCAATTCTACACAACGCATGATATTCAATCAACATTCTAAGACCTAACAACAACTTTTCGGTAGCGTTTAGCTATCACAACTTCATATGTATGTTTCGCTGTGAAACTTCCTCCACATTCATCTATGTTCCAAACTAAGTTGAAGTATTAACATTCCTCTGTCAATAAACTAGTTAAGCTCAATTAAATTATTCGGCCACTGAATGAGCTTCACGAAATGACTTGGAAATAGCTCACCACGATCTGAAAAAGTAGAATAAAATTGAAAGTCATAATTAAGTATAATGGACTCGAACAATTTATCAACAAGAACCAGCAAATTGAGAAGGCCCAGGCAGCCGTTTTAGTAAACTTTAGCCATCACAGTTTCGTGGACAGATAGAAGAAAGCGATCGCAAGTGTCGGAGCAAGACTGGACGCCGTCGGAAAGCCAGAACGGAGTGAGCAGCAATAATCATCTGCATGTACGCCAGTGTTCAGCCCAAGAGGAAAATCGACTGGAATTGAGGCTTTACAGTGAGTTTTTGGCACGGCTTGGCTTGCAACCAGCTAGGGGGAGGCCTGAGGGACGGTGGCTCACTGAAAACTGGCCGGCATGTGGTCCATGGCAGAGAGAGAGAGACACACAGACAGAGATTGATTTGTAGAGAGAGTGAATAATCTTCAAATGGCTTAACCCCCAAATTTTGAAGTGAACAAAATTTATATATCATGCCGGATTTGAATTATGGGTCTTGGATCAATCTAGTGGTTCCAAATGACTACTTAATGATTAAAGATCTCTCTCATTGGTCCATTTCATGTCACATGGATAGGTGACTTGGCAAATCGGATGGCCATGATCTAAGATGATGAATGGCTTTGATTATTTGCTTAATCATTAAGAAATGTTCTAATTGATCCAAATTTGAAAACATGGATGACTGACATGTCTTTAAGGGTAATTTTGTAATTTCACCAAGGGCAATTATGTAATTTCCGCATGTGTGAGAGAGGGCTGGTCAGTCGGAATGGACAGTTGGAGCCAGAATGGACAATTGGAGCCGGAAATTGGCCGTGAGAGCCAATCGGCCTAGGCCGGTCAATGTTGGTCGATTTGCTTGACCCAAGCCCTAGCCAATTCGGTTCATGGGCTCTAATTTTGCTATTTTTATCCAATTAAGTTGAATTAAAAATTTCCCAATTGGATTGGGTCAAATTGATTGCGATCGGATTTAATTGGATTGTCCCAATTGGATTAATTGGGCATGTAATGCTTTAGTTTCATCAATTTCTATTAAAATGGCATTACAAACTAGACCAATGTTTTCCCAAAAAAAAAAAAACTAGACCAACGTTAATAATTGAGATTCAAGTAGCCAAATTGAAACTCAATTTCTCAAATTGGATGTTAGTCTAAGATGAGTCAAGTTGAATTTGCATTAATCGAATCAATCTTTCATGATTTTGTTAATCATCAATTGGCTAAAATATCAAATTGAGTCCAATTGGTGTGATTTCATCAAAATTGATTTTAGATTGCCTTTCATTTAATGAATTGGACTCAATTGTGATAAAATCTCACAATTCATGAAGAATCGATTGGAATAATCAATTAGGCGAAAATTGAGGTTTTTTTTTTTTGGCTTGGAATTTCAAAATTGGCTTGAAAATTGAATGCAAAATGACTTCTAGATCAAATGTCATGAAGGAAGTTTTCTTAAAAACAACTAGAAATGAAATAATTTCATTTTTGGTGGATTTTGAATCAAAATTCATGAATTTGGGAAAAGTTGGTTCTCAACCATTTTTCATAAAATTGACAATGCTAAAGTCAAATTAAGGTAAAAAGAGGTTGATTTAGTTTCATCAATTTATACTAAAATGGCATGACAAACTAGACCAACGTGAATAATTGAGGTTCAATTAGCCAAATTGAAACTCAATTTCTCAAATTGGATGTTAGTCTAAGATGGGTCAAGTTGAATTTGCATTAATCGAACCAATCTTTCATGATTTTGTTAATCATCAATCGGCTAAAATGATTAAATTGAGTGCAATTGGTGTGATTTCATCAAAATTGATTTTAGAATGGCCTTTCATTTAATGAATTGGACTCAATTGTGATAAAATCTCACAATGGAATCACTAATTAGGGCGAAAATTGAGGTTTTTTTTTTTTTTTTTTGGGCTTGAAAATTGAATGCAAAATGACTTCTAGATTAAATGTCATGAAGGAAGTTTTCTTAAAAACAACTAGAAATGAAATAATTTCATTTTTGGTGGATTTTGAATCAAAATTCATGAATTTGGGAAAAGTTGGTTCTCAACCATTTTTCATAAAATTGACAGTGCCAAAGTCAAAATTTAAGGTAAGAAGAGGTTGATTTGGAGATTTTGAACTTTTTCATTTTTTTAAAGATAAAATGTTGATAGTGATTTATCACCAAAACATCAATTGATGGGTTAAACTTTGAATTCTTTAAAAAAAAATGATAATGCAAAAGTGAAATTGAAATTATTTTAGGGCTTTATATGAAAATACCAGTCAATTCAGAATTCAACGTTTTGACTTTTTGATATTAAAGTCAAAATGAAAAGGAAGTGAAGTGCTAATGCAAGAAAAAGTGTTAAATAAGTATTTTTTTTAGAAACAGGATTTGTCGTAATCAAAAACCTTAATATCAAGTTTTTACCTTCATATGACACGTGCTAGGAGCTCTCGGTCCATCTTTTGTATGTTCGAGTAGGCTTTCGCCAATACACCCACTTATGATTTTGTCCGCTCTCATATTCATTTTACTTGTTGAAGGGTGAAGCTCAAAGATATGCACTAGCGTATCATATGTTATACTGAATTGAAGTGCCACGTTGATACAAATGGATGAGTTGAGTGACTTATAATTTAATTTCACAATTCTAAAGGTTAATCCTTTTTGAAATCGACGTACCAAACATTATAAGCTCTTGGCCAACTTGTGTGTTCGAGTGGGCTTTCGCCAATAAATCCACTTCCTTTCTCATATTGACCTTACTTATCAAAAGATATATACACACATGCTCAGAACATTATAAATACCTTGAGAACTTATTACTTCTTGCTTCAAATAATGTATTATTATATTAGTAAAATATAGTTAATTAGTCTGTCTGATGAGATATCAAGTTGTATAATATGTTAAAAATAATAAGGAGATGAGGAATATCCTATTTTAGAAATAATTTAGAAGAATTGGATTGAATTGATGACAAACACGCATAAATTCTAGAACATGAAAGTTGCATATTTTAAATGATATATAAAAGTGGCATAAAATTTAATTAAATAAATTGCAGAAAAGTGGTCTATCTGTTCTCCTGAACTTTTCTATTTTGGTGATACATAATCATTTATGAATTCTATTTTCAATTTTTCCCTCGCATGGCACGAGTGCAAAAGCTTGGTTGATGAAATTTCTTATCATTGATAATGGTCACTAAAGTCTTTTTTTTAATATATAGAGAGAGATGGTTGTTAAAAAGTTGGTGAAAGAAGACCAGCTATCTCCTCTAGATGTCAATTAGAGTCACGTTGAGTGATAACTATTCCACATCATTCAGGACGAGAAGATTCGTGTTTGTGGCCTTTATATACTTTCAGATTGTTCGATGTCGCGACCTCACCTCGTGTACAGCACCTAGAGTTTGACTAATGGATTTACTAAGCATAAACTTAGTTTGGGCTCTCCTAAGCCCATACTAATTTGCAACTTAGAATTCAAGTTCTTAACATTTCGTCACTAATTTATTTTTGGTGGGTTGATTAGAAACATAAGTAAAGTTCATTTCTGCAAACCAGAGACTATGGGATTGGGGACTTGATTACGTTAGATTTCTCTAACGCTCTTTCGGTACCTTTTCTTTTTTATTTTTTTTAAAATAATTTGTAGGCAGCTTGCATTGATTTGAATTTACTCCTTATTATGTAACGTGATCACGTGAGTGCACAATCATTATCTAACATTTAATAAAACAAAGCAATAAATAAATTGCAAGCACATGGAGGAAATACTTACCTTGAAACAACGAAAGCATTTGCAATGTTAGCTTAAAAATCACATCAATGATCTTAAATATAATTTCTAATTAACACGCAATATTTTTTAAGGTTTTCACTTATTTAATAAGGCCTAAAACTACGTGCAATGCATGCAATGTCATATGAAAATGTCTAAATATAATAGCATGTAACGTGCAACCTAATATGCAAACTATATGTCATGCAATATTAATTATTTAACTTAATCTAATGCCATGAAATATTTGATGCAACTATCCTAGTATGTCATGAATTCAAATGACCCTAAACATGCAATGACTAGATGACACGTGGAAGATGACCTAATTCTACATAACATGAGCATGGCAAAATTTTTTTTTTTTTGGTAAGGTAAGATTGTATTAAATCGACCATAGAATTGTACAACAGAGGGGCGTACAACAAGGTACCGGCAAACACTCAACTGGACAACATGTCACTGAAGTATAAGGGTACTATGGTCACCCAAAAGGAAAGGAAAAATATAGACTAGGAATACAGGAAAGGAGACCCAGATCATTCTACATTAAGCCGAGGTCAGCTCCACTCCAAAAATCCAAGGGTCTATCGCCCAACTACGCTGCGTCCTCTATTTCTAGGGGTGTCTTCCATCGACTTGAAAGTGAGGCTTTTGTCTTTAACCGCCTTATAGAGGTAAAGCTTCATGGAAGGTGCATAGAGGTTGTGCCCACGAAAGAGGATGTCATTCCTAGTCTTCCAGATAATATAGCATAGGGCACCAAAAGAAAACCGAGCTATCTCTCGGTAAAATCCTTTTCCAGACATATGATCAATAGCCCAAAGGAGATTATCCAACCACGAGGAGTTGCTCTAGGGAAGATTACACTTTGCAGCCCAAAAATTAGCTAGAGAGTAGGATATACAGTAGTCAAAGAAGAGGTGATTGACTGAATCAGACCTACTGTTGCAGAGGGCACATACTGAATTAGGAATCCTAACAATAGACATGAGGAAAGCTTGAGTAGGAAGTCGATTCTTAGTAATAAGCCAGAGAAGAAATTGATGTCTAAGCCAAGGCCTTGTCCCAAATAAACGCGGACCAATGAACTGGGTTTGATTTATATCGGATTGTGGCCCAAGCCAACACCTTTGAAAAGTTTCCTCCGGTGTTCTCCGCCCCATGTGAAGATGTCCTAACTAGTTGAGAGAAGGAGGATCGATATTTGCCACGATAGCAGCTCTTGGAGTAACTCACACCCATCAGGAGAATATAATTCCTTGGCCTTTGCTTGTCTAAGTAAGTCCGATTGGTATATATAGCTGTTTGAGAATACTGAGTTAAGGGGACCCAATTCTAGCCATGGATCAAACCAAAGCGATATAGATTCCCCATCTCCTAGTTTCCATTTGAAGTGGGGTTGAAATTCAACCCTTAAAGCAAGGATCTTTCGCCAAGCCCAAGAACAAAGGGTAGGAGTTGAAGAGTTCCAAAAGTTCTCTCTTTTAAGATATGTAGCATGAATCCATTTGCACCATAACAATTCTTTATCAGTGAATAGCAACCAGATATGTTTAGCCATAGCTGCTTTGTTGCTGTCCCTAATTCTTCTTATACTAAGGCCTCCTTCTTGAAAGGGGAGGCACACATCATCCCAAGCCACTTTTGCACCTCCCGGACCCATGGTTGGGCCTTTCCAAAGGAATTGTGATGTGACTAGTGTATGCACCTAGAGGGGGGGTGAATAGGTGTTTAGGAATTTTACGCGCAACTAATATCAGATTATTGCAATCCACAAACAGAAAGTAAATAGAGAGAGTTAGAGAAGATTGCAAACGCTGTTTATAGTGGTTCGGCTTTAGGCAAGCCTACGTCCACTCTCCGGGTGACCAGCCAATCGGCTGTATTTTACTATATGATCAACGGTGATTACACACTTCCGAGTGTTTATACTTGGTGAAAATCTGTCTCACTAAGTCACTCTCTTTTGTAATACACTGAGATCACTCAAATACGCTCTATGAACAACAGTTGAAGAACGGAATCAGCTTTGGAATAATGTTCATCTAATCTACCCCCTAAGTCTCAACCTATCCTTAAATACTCTCAAGCCACATTCGACCGTTGGCTCTTTCCGTGAGAGTTCCGTCTTCCTTTCTGGATAGACTTTATAAGGCAAGTCTTTTTGACCGTTGAGTAGATCGGATCCCCTTAGATTACTGTTCGCCCATACAATCAGAATCTGGGCTTCCATAAGTGCTCTATTCTTCTTTGGAAGTTGTCCACTAATTGATCCTGTAAATTAGATTAACAGAATCAACATGAATAAGGTAAGTGAAATACTCTACCATTGGTGATCTTATCTTGTAGATACACCTTAAGTCCGATTACTTTAAGTTCGAGTCCGCTTAGAATTTCGATGCAGTACGGTCGGACTTTAATTCTCGATCTACGTAGACTCTTCCGTCTCTTCCGTCGAGGCCGCGGACTCTAAGGAACCCCAAGCTTTATCTTCTCGCTACAAGCGGACTTTAAAGCCTAAGTCTTTCTGAGTTCTTTTCCTTCAAGAGTTTAGTAAGAATCTCATTCATAAAATGTTTTGTAAACATCAAAACTAGGAGTTTCCTCAACAATCTCCCCCTTTTTGATGATGACAAAACATTTCATTCATATGGCTTTCAGTTCCTGCAAAATATGGTTAGATAGAGCCTATTTCCAAATATTCTGCACAACTTATAAGAATAGCTCATATCAACCCTGTATAGATAATACAGACAACATAACCTCATTTCATTAGTGTAATAAGCATATAAGAAAATATTATCGAGACATTTTAGTATCATGCATTAACATCATAATAAAGCCATAATAAAGCCGAAGCCAACTATGTTATGCATCCAACTATCAAATCATCAACGGTTAATAACCATCAAAAGTCAAAAGCCATATTACTCTCCCCCTTTTTGTCAACCTCAAAAAGAATTAGTCGATTCAAAACAGTTTCTAAGACGAAAGATGTTTTTAAGAAGTTTTCTTGTTTGGGGTCCGAACAAGGGTGAAATCCTCCATATCCGATGCTGAGACTTCTCAGTGCAGTCAATACATTGATTGACCGTCTTCTCGGGAGTTTCCGGTTGGTTTGTGAAGGAGGTTTCCATTTCTATCTGCCGATCCTTGATCTCGGTTAGAAGTGCCAAGATCTTCGATAATCGGCATTCCCGAGATGAAGCTTCGGGTATTTGAATTTCAATATTTTCAGAAAAATGCTCCCCCGAATTGATGCTTCATTACTGTCCTTGTTGCTCTTCCTTTTCCCCCTCTTTATCTCCTTCTTCTTCTCCTTCTTCTTTCCTCTTCTTCTTGATCTTCTTCTTCGGATCTTCTTAAGATTTCCTTCGGATCTCCCGCCAATTCGATACATCATTCTTCTCATGTTCGTGTTGAGAATGTTTTTGCATTTGTTTACTCGCTTACAGTTACGACATTCTCTCGAGAAGTTTGACGCATATTTGCCAGAATGCGCAGATGCTTTCTTCTTCTTCTTCTTCATCTACCAGTAGAAGTTGTCTTCTCTTTTTAGAACTTGGCTCAGCAGCAGCTAACTCTTTTCCTTTTCTTTTTGCTGTCTCTGCTCTAGCCAATTCCTTTTCTTTTCGTCTCCAAGTCTCTGCAACGTCCTTCAATCTCATCTTATTGATCATCTTCATGTCAATAGCCATTGTGGAAAGAATTTTAGTGTTGAATTTACTGGGTATGTCTATTTTTAGATGCTCAAAAATCCTTGTCACTAAAGCTCCATAGGGTAGCTGCCCTTTCTCCTTCGACACCGTCCGATACATGTGCGATAATATTGTGTGAGGCAGTGAGAACAGTACTCCCTTTTCAATAGCCCACATTAATTTGGCCTCAAATTTAGATACATCAGTCTTTGATGAGGCTTTTGGACGAATACGGTGATAATAATCTTATGCAAAATAGTTCTTGCGAAGTTAGAAGAGGATAAGTGATAGTGGCCCTTACGGACTTTGTAAGAAACTTACAAACTGTTTCATAGGAGACGTCTATTGGCCTGAATGCTCCTCTTTCAACTTTTATAATGTCGGCCAGTGTCGTACTAACATCATAGAACCTCATTCACACCGAATTGCATTCGATCTGAGAAAGAAATGTCGATTCGAGTAAAAATATGCTGTTAATTCGGGATAAACGGCGAGCGAAGCGAGTCAATGCAAAATTGGTCCATCTGCAATTTTTCAAGGCATTCCCATGATTTACTTCAGCAAGGCATCCAAATATTCAAAATCCACAATTCGTGGTTCATGATTCCTCGATCCATCGATCTGTTGAAGAAGGTTTTATGTTCTCGGATCGAAATAATTTCCCAGTTGTATTTCGAACTACGGCGGCTATACCCATTCTAACTTCAAAATTTCTGTATATGTTCTCATCATCATCCTTCATACTATCCTTGCTTTTCCCTTTATCACTCACTTGTTCTTAAATGCGAGTGGCTAGTGAATCTGTGGCACATCTTGCTTGAATGAGCCTGAGTTCATTCGCATATCCTTCCTTTCTCAAGAAGAACAATTTGACATCATCTCTAACATTTCTCGGACTAATTTCTCATATCTCCTCAATATTACATGGGGGCTTTCGGTCGGTGTGGGTAGAGTTAGTCCCGGACGTACCTCTTCGTGAGAAATGTCGTTTTTCGATTGTGATATGATGGCTCTTGAAGATTCTTCGGGATCATTTTGAGAAGAGACTCTTGGAGAATGTCCTTGAGTATCTTCGGAAGTCGTGTGAGATCGAAATGCGTCTCGTCCCTGTCGACTCTTCTTCCTCCTTGCCCAGCAATCTGTTTGACCTTCTTCTTGGGGATGGAGATCTTGATCTGGATACGGAGGATCTCGAGGCCATGTTCGAAGAGATTTGGTTTTGGAGAAGATTGAGATCGATTTAGAAAGAATTTTTCTCTCTGTTAGGGTTTTCAAAACGTTACGAAGAGTTAAAAGAAATCCTGACTTTAGACGTTTTTATACCCTCCCGTTAGAAGAACAAATGAACAGTCGCGATTTAAAACAAATTAAAATGGCAGTTATTTTAAACTTAAGAATATTCAATAATCATCTGCCAAAAATAGACAAATCAATCATGTAGAT
This sequence comes from Angophora floribunda, assembly GCA_014182895.1. Classification (NCBI taxonomy): domain Eukaryota; kingdom Viridiplantae; phylum Streptophyta; class Magnoliopsida; order Myrtales; family Myrtaceae; genus Angophora; species Angophora floribunda. Next base: position 13,395,992 of record CM024708.1, read on the forward strand.
TAAAAGCACTTACCAAAGATTGACCAGATTGAATTAAGGAAATAACATACCTTCCTAAAATACCATTATTTCCTTTTTCAATGGTGCTCCCCGGACGATTCCTTTGTCTCAGACTTTGTCCTGTTCTCATGGAATTTATAAAAAAGGGTTAATAATATTTAATCTCCCACATATTGAATCGAATGTACCTTTGTCCAGCGGCTTTGTGAAGATATCGCTAATTGATTCTTAGAATCAATAAATTCCACATATATATCTCCATTTTGCACATGGTCTCTAATAAAGTGATGTTTGATTCAATGTGCTTTGCTCTGGAATGTAGAATTGGATTTTTGGTGAGGTTTATAGCACTCGTATTATCACATCTTATTTCAGTGCAAGCTTCTTTCTTTCCATAATCCAATAGTTCTTTGTTTCATCCATAAAATCGTGAGCGCGACTCCCAAGAGCAACATATTCGCCTCTGCGGTTGATAGAGCCCACGTGTTCTCTTTTTTTTTAGAAGACTATTATACCAACATTTGTCCAAGTAACTGGCATGTTCCAGATGTACTCTTCCTGTCTACTTTACATCCTGCTAAGTCAGCATCTGAGTAACCAATGGGAGTAAAGTCTGTTTCTTTAGGGAACCACAGACCCAGATATGTATAAGTAGCTATGTACTTAATAATACGCTTTACTGCTGTAAGATGAGATTCTCTTGGATCTGCTTGAAAGCGAGCACATACACATACACTGTATATAATGTCTGGTATGGATGCAGTAAGATAGAGAAGAGACCCAATCATACTTCTATAAGATTTCGATCAACTTTCTTTCTGATTCATCCCGATCGAGTTTAATGGAAGTTGACATTGGAGTTTCGGTCTTCTTGCGGTTTTCCATCCCAAACTTCTTAACCAAATCTTGGGAATATTTCTCTTGATGAATGAATGTTCCTCGTTTTGATTGGTTAAGTCCTAGGAAGTCCTAGAAAGAAAGTAAGTTCTCCCATCATACTCATCTCGAAATTCCTCCCTTTTGCTTTCTTGATAAATAAAGTTGTATCAACCATACCTTTCTTGAAGTTGTTGTCTAATAAAAACTTGCGAGTCGTTCATACCGAGGCTCGAGGTGCTTGTTTCGATCCATATAGGGCCTTTTCGATCAAAAACATGATCGCTTTCTTGTTTCCTCAAACCCGTGTGGTTGTTCCACATAGACTTCTTCCTTGATGAACCCATTTAGAAATGCGCTCTTTACATCCATTTGAAATAGTTTGAAATTCGATAACAAGCATAGGCAAGAAAAAGTCGATTGCTTCTAATCTTGCAAGCTGGAGCATAGGTTTCATCATAGTCTATTCCCTCGGATTGGGAATAACCTTTTGCCACAAGTCTTGCCTTATTTCGGTGACTTTTCCAAGTTCATTTACTTTGTTTCGAAGACCCATTTGGTACCAATAATTGTCCGTCCTTTTGGTTTAGGAACTAATTCCCATACATCATTTCTCTTGAACTGTTGAAGCTCCTCTTGCATTGCCTCTATCCAGCTTTCATTTTCCAGAGCTTCATTAATACCTTTGGGTTCAATTTCAGAAATAAGTGCAACAATACACGTATCCTTTTTGTTCCTTGATGGTTTGAATCCCTTCGTTGATATTTCCGATCATGAGCTCTTTGGGGTGACTAGACTTATGCTTCCGGTTTCATTCAGAAACTTCAGCATTATCGAGAATCTTTTGTGGATGCAGAAATATTAGGCTGAATTGATTCTTCTTCATGAATTCCTTCTTTGACTATTTCCTGAGAAGATTCTGCTTTGTTGAAACATGATCTTTCAGGTACAGCATTTGGTACTGGTTCTTCATGCACTATAACACTTTGTTTTGGAACTTCAGTCTCCAGAAACTTTACATTCATGGATTCTTCCACTGTCTGAGTGTTTTTATTGAACACTCGTATGCTTTGCTAGAGTTTGAATAGCCCAGAAAAATACCTTCATCGACCTTTCTTCAAACTTACTAGGTTGACGATTAACATTTTTAAGAATATAGCAAGGACAACCAAAAACTCGAAAGTATGAAACAATAGGTTTTCTTTCTTTCAAAATCTCATAGGGAGTTTTCTCAAGTATAGGTCTAAGAAAAATTCTATTAATAATATGACAAGAAGTAGAAACCGCTACGCCGGTAACCGAGTTGCCACCTTGCTTTCTATAAGCAATGTTACGGCCATTTCTGCGAGAGATCTATTCTTTCTCTCCACAACTCCATTTTGTTACGGTGTAGGGAGATGAAAAAGTATGCTTTGTATACCATTTTTATCACAAATCTGAAAAGTCTTGATTCTCAAATTCTCTCCCATGATCTGTTTTGATACTTGAAATGGAGTAACCTTTTTCATTCTGAACCTTCTTTGCAAATGTTGAGAAAAATGAGAATGTATCTCCTTTATTTGCAAGAAAAAATACCCATGTAAATCGAGAGTAATCGTCTACAGTCACAAGACAGTACTTCTTACCTCCGATGCTATAAGTTACTCCGTAGGTCCAAACAAATCCATGTGAAGAAGCTGTAACACACGGTTAGTGGATATATGCTTTTTAGATTTAAAAGAACTTCTTACCTGTTTTCCCAGTGTACATGCAGAGCAAAGTTCTGTTTTCTTGTAATTTAGTGAAGGTAAACCATGAACAAGCCTTTTGTTGGCAAGCTTGGAAATTTGTTTCATGCTGACATGTCCAAGTTTGCGGTGCCACAAATCTGCTTCATCTTGGATTGATAAAAGACATTTTGTAGTGTCTACATTTATATCCGAAGATAAATGTTCCCATGTCTTCGTCCGTAAAAGTCTGTGAAGAGTCAATGCTTGTTCCAACATAAGTTCTCTTTGAAGTTTATTCTGAAACCAAAGGCATCACATAAGCTGGCGATGCTCGGAAGATTGTAGTTTAATCCTTTGACTAGAGAAACGTTGTTGATGATTAGGCTGCCAATCTTGGCAGTTCCCGATCCTATAATGTTTCCTTTAGTATTTCCTCCAAAAGAAACTGTTCCTCCCTTAATTTTCTCAAATTCAATGAACATCTTTGAATCTCCGGTCATGTGTCTCGAGCATCCACTTTGTCCAAGTACCATTTCTTCTTTCTTTTGAAGCTTACCTGCAATGTTTACAAGAACTCATTTTTCTTTGGTATCCAAATTTTCTTGGGTCCATTATAGTTAGTAGTATAAGCTTTTTCTATCCAATTCTTTTGAACACGTCTCCGACTTTAGGACATTTGTTTTCAAAATGTTCTTTTTCTCCACAATTAGAACATTTAAGATTATTCTTACCAATGGGTTTAACAAAATTACTTTTGAAATGATTTTTGTAAGCTTGTCGAGGAGGTCTCTGTCTAATTCTTTCCTTGACTTTAGGAAAATCAATCAAGGAATCATTTTCTTTATAAAAGCCAAGTCCCTTGTCATAATAAGGAATTTGAATAGAAAGAATATGCTGAAGGGTTTTTGATCCTTTTGAGAACTTTGTGGTAATATCTAAAAATTCCTTTTTGAAAACATTATTCTCTTTTTGCAAAGAATCTTGATTTTCCTTTGCTTTCAAAAGATCCTTTTTGATGGATTCATTTTCATTTAAAAGAACCTCTCGATTTTCCTTCATTTCCAAAAATTCCTTTTTGAAATCATCCAAATTTTCCTTCAAAAAATCGTTCTGTTTAATCAACTTGTAATTTTCCTTTTTAATGAGGAGATCCTTTTCAAAGTAGTTTTTAGATTAGAACAAAGCTCATTTATATACTCTGAAACTTCTAAAGGAATATCGAAATGATTTACCTCGATTTCTCCAATCGATTCGAATGCGAATCGAATGTGCCATAAGACAAATGTTTCCATATTCGTCTTCACTATCCTCAACTTCGTATCGCTCCATGTTTCAGCCTTGAGAGCCTTCTTGTATTTTCAAACTTTCCTTTGTTCTTTTTGAGTCTCGGGACAATTCTGTTTAATGTGCCCCTTTTTCTTACACTCAAAAAAAATTACCTCTTTGGCATAATCATCATCGTCATCGACCTGCGTTGTCCAGGTATCGCTTTGTTTTCTTGTTGAATTTTCTGCCTTTTCTGTTTAGTTTCTTTACCTTTTTGATCAGCAGTGCTAGTTCCTCATCATCCAGCTCTTCTTCAAAATCTGTATCATCAGAATCAGTATTAGACTTAAGAGCAATAGACTTCTTACCTCTGGATTCCACTTCCTCATTCATTTGTTCTGCTTCATAGGACTGCAGAGTGCCTACAAGCTCATCAACTGTTAGTGGTGAAATCAGCAGAGTTTCTCTGATAGATGTCTTCACATTGTTCCACTCTTTTGACAGTCCTCTCGGAAGTTTGTTGACTTTCATTGGTCCAGGAATAGGCTGTCCTTGATATGCCAAACCGTTTACAATTTCTGTAAAGCGACTGAACATATCTCCTATTGACTCTCCCTGTTTCATCTTGAAGGACTCGTATTGACCAAGTAAAATATTTACTTTGGTCTCCTTGACACGATCGGTTCCTTCATATGTCACATGTAGTCTATCCCATACTTCCTTTGCTTTGTATCACAAGAAGATATACGATTATATTCATTAGGTGATAAAGCACAATATAGGGAGTAAATGGCCTTTGCATCAAGAGTTTGTCTCTTTGTTATCTCTTACGGAGAGAGAGTGGGCGATGATTCTGTTTCTTTCTCATCGGTACTCTTTGAAGTCTTTTCGATGTTATCGGTGGGCTCGATTCCCCTCTCAACCACATCCCATTCCGGTGGATCTTTCGTCTGAGGAAAGCTTTCATTTTATTCTTCCGAGATATTGTAATCCTTGCCATCGAAGTAAGGTGGACGAGTATTGCTCGCCCTTCAATTAAACCTGGTGCAAGAATACTAGCCATAGAGGATCTTTAACTCAGAAGTAACAAACACTTCAAAACTTGAGCATGAGGCTCTGATACCAATTGATGTGACTAGTGTATGCACCTAGAGGGGGGGGTGAATAGGTGTTTAGGAATTTTACGTGCAACTAATATCAGATTATTGCAATCCACAAACAGAAAGTAAATAGAGAGAGTTAGAGAAGATTGCAAACGCCGTTTGTTTATAGTGGTTCGGCTTTAGCAAGCCTACGTCCACTCTCCTCTCCGGGTGACCACCAATCGGCTGTATTTCACTATATGATCAACGGTGATTACACACTTCCGAGTGTTTATACTTGGTGAAAATCTGTCTCACTAAGTCACTCTCTTTTGTAATACACCGAGATCACTCAAATACGCTCTATGAACAACGGTTGAAGAACGGAATCAGCTTTGGAATAATGTTCATCTAATCTACCCCCTAAGTCTTAACCTATCCTTAAATACTCTCCAAGCCACATTCGACCGTTGGCTCTTTCCGTGAGAGTTCCGTCTTCCCTTTCCTGGATAGACTTTATAAGGCAAGTCTTTTTGACCGTTGAGAGTAGATCGGATCCCCTTAGATTACGTTCGCCCATACAATCGAAATGGGGCTTCCATAAGTGCTCTATTCTTCTTTGGAAGTTGTCCACTAATTGATCCTGTAAATTAGATTAACAGAATCAACATAAATAAGGTAAGTGAAATACTCTACCATTGGTGATCTTATCTTGTAGATACACCTTAAGTCGACGAGACTTTAAGTTACGAGTCTGCTTAGAATTTCGATGCAGTACGGTCGGACTTTAATTCTCGATGCAGTACGGTCGGACTTTAATTCTCGATGCAGGTACGGTCGACTTTAATTCTCGATCGTAGACTCTTCCGTCTGAAGTTGGCGGACTCTAAGGAACCCCAAGCTTTATCTTCGCTACTGCAGAGACTTTAAAGCCTAAGTCTTTCTGAGTTCTTTTCCTTCAAGAGTTTAGTAAGAATCTCATTCATAAAATGTTTTGTAAACATCAAAACTAGGAGTTTCCTCAACAAATTGTCTACATGTTTGTTCAATCTTATCCACTACCGAAGAAGGGAGCCAAAAGATGGATGTCCAATAGGCTTGAATGGCATGTAGCACTGATTTGATATGTTGTAATCGGCCTGCAAAGGAAAGAAAACGGTGTGTCCATGATTGGACTCTAGTAATGAGACGGCATACCAGGGCATTACAGTCCACTTTGCTTAGTCGCGAAGTAATAATGGGCACACCCAGATATCGCACAGAAAGGGAGCCAAGATTGAAGCTGAGAGCTTGTAAAATCTGGTTCTTAGTAGTCTCAGTGCCTCCTGAAATAAAGACTTCACTCTTATTGGCATTAGGAACCAGACCACTCCAAGAAGAGAATAAGGTAAGCCCGTTATGGAAGCAGGAGATAGAGGCAAGTCTTGCCTCACTAAAAAAAAGAACATCATCCGCAAAAAATAAGTGGGATAGCCGTGTTGCTTTGCACCTCCAATGGTATCGAAAATCTAGATGTCGAGTATGTGCATCAAGTATCCTAGTGAAAACCTCCATGATTAGGATGAAGAGGTATGGAGACATAGGGTCACCTTGTCTTATACCACGTCCAATTGCAAAGAAACCATGGAGTTCACCATTTATAGATAAAGACAATTTTGGGGTCCGGATACACACCATAATAAGCCTTGTGAAATTGGCAGGGAATCCAAACGCTTGAAGAGTTTTCTCTAGGAAATCCCAGTCAAGTGTGTCATAGGCTTTCCTAAAGTCTACATTGATAGCACACTTTGGAACATTGGGCTTGTTATGAAACTCACTAAAAAGCTCTTGAGCAAGAAGGATATTGTTACTGATTCTCCTGCCTTTAACAAATATAGTTTGTGTTGGACTAATTAAAGAAGGAAGAACCGCATCAATTCTAGTTGAGAATATCTTAGTGATACACTTGTAAATTGTATTACAGCAAGCAATAGGACGAAAATCTGATACCAATGTTGCATTAGGGATTTTTGGCACCAGGGCAATGATAGTATTGTTGATTTCCTTGAGCAAGCAGCCGGATTCAAGGAAATTCGAGATTGCTTTGATGACTGATGGGCCAACTTTGTCCCAATTCTTCTTAAAGAAATCAGCATTATAGCCATCAGGGTCGGGGGCTTTATTACCAGCCAATGAAAACATGGCCTCCCGTATCTCAGAAGGAAGAAAATGTTGGGAGAGCATGTTGATCTGGTCTTCCTTGAGAGGGGAGTGGATAACATCTCTAAGCTCTTGTATGGAAGGCCTCACAGTCATAACAGCCGGAGCAAGGAGGTCCTGGAAATATGCGACAAATACATTCTATACTTCCTGCAACTCAGTTACCATTTGACCTGAACTGTCCATAACGGAAATGATATGATTACGAAGGTGCCGATGGTTGATAGAGTGGTGAAAGAACTTAGTATTATGATCCCCTTCCTTGAGCGAGCGAATTCTAGATTTTTGTCTGAAAAATGCCTCCTCAAGAGCTCAGAGTTCATAATAATCTTTGAGTTGAGCATGTTCCTCTGTTGCCAGCAAGCCACTCCCAGGGAGTAAGTGTAGTGCCTCTTGGGTAGAAAGGAGGATCCTTTTAGCTGTAGCCACGCTCATGGAGATTTCTGAATAGGCATCTCTATTGAGACACTTTAGCCTACCCTTTAGCAGCTTGAGTCTAGAATAGAGTTTGTACATAAGCGAACCTGAAACTAGGGTCTCCCAAGTCTGGGTGACTAGTAAGGAAAAGTCAGGGTGACTCATCCACATGTTAAAGAATTTAAAAGGAGTACGGCGAGGAACATGTGTCAGGATTCTCACAACCATAGGCGTATGATCTGATAGGCCCGGGGCCAAGAAGGATGCTTCAGAGAAAGAGAAGGTAGTACACCAACAGTTGTTGACCAAGACTCGATCAATTTTCCGTTGCTTCCTTCGAGGGCTGGATGTGGTGGACCAGGTAAACCGGAAACCTACATAGCGAAGGTCAAACAGTTCAGCTTGGTCCATGCAGTCCTTAAAATCATCAAAAGCAGGAATCCAAACATTTGGGCTCCCCATGCAATCCGAAGAATCCCTGATGGCATTGAAGTCGCCTACAACCATCCACGGGCATTCTTTAAGAGAGGAGCTCAAACTAACAAGTTTACTCCATATGGTTCTTCGAGCAACAAAGGTATGCTCACCATATACCACTGAGAGAGTAAGTAAGGACCTCGAATTCAAAAATTCTACTTCGCCATGAATAACCTGGTCAGTACAAATACTAGTACTGAAGCATATCGAAAGCGGGTTCCAGCCAACCCAAATACGTCTTCTAGAAGAGTGCTCATAGTTAGAAACCCATATCCAGCCCAGAATAAGGCCAGAGGAAATAATAGGAAAACTAGTAGCTGGAGCTTTTGTTTCCAAAAGGCCAACACAGCAAAGCTTATTATGACGCACTAATTGTCTAACTTCAGCTTGCTTGACAGGGTTCATGAGACCCCTTACATTCCAAAAGCCAAAAAACATAGCAGATTATTAGATGTGAGGCCATGTGGACTATTTCCTTCTTGGGCGTCCTCTACTAGTTGCTGGTTTTTTGACCACAGCTGTCCCAGGTGAGAATTTGGACCTATTATCTTGCTCTGAGATTTTATCCTTTGTGAGATGCGTAGTAGTGGGAACTCTCAACTTACTAGCTTACTTTATCTTTACCTCGGTTAGATGAAGGTTAAGTGTAGCCATTTCTAAGGGATTATCATCTAGACTAGTCGTCCGGCCTACATTACTAGCGCCCACCACAACAGGGAGTCCTACACCAGCAGAATCTGGTAAGGCATGATCAGGGTCATGCATGACAGCAGCAAGAGGATTTGGCATGGCAATAGTTGGTTCCACCTTAGCAACAATTGACATTACACTTCCAGCAGTGAGGAGTACTTCTAAAGCAGAGACGGCGGTAGTGGGGCCAAGGCTACCAGGAGCTGAAGAAGACATGATAGCCCCAGAAACCGAACTAGATAGACCAGTGGGCAGGGGGGGAGAGTTGACAGCAACATCAGCTTGAGAAGAATTAGCAGCCAAGGCATGTTCAGCAACATCAGCAACAGGTATCCTAGGGGCAGAACAACCAGCAGCCATCCCAGATTCAGAGAAAGCAACAGTAACACCAGCTTTTGAGAGGCCAGCAACAAGGAGGTCCGCCCCCTGTCCCGCCCAGGAAACACCAGTATCAGTCTTCCTTGCACCAGCAACATCATCAATTATCCTTTGAATTGAATCGCCACATCCAACACCAACTTCAGATGCAGACACAACTTCAGCCTCCTCATCCAAATTGTCAGCTGAGTCAAAAGAGGGTGGGGAAATAGGTTCACGGGCTGGCTGTTTATTCCTTAAAACAGCTCGTTGGTTATGTTTGCTTCTAACTTGTTTCCATTCCACAACAGTAGGAGGTCTGTTCTCCATTGCTAGGGCAGGGGCGCCATTAACAATAGGCAGTAGAGGGTCTTGCACAGAATCCAGGGGTGGTTCAGACTCCGGAGGGCAAGGTTCTTGTGCAGGGCAACGATGCCCAAATGTACCACATCTATGGCATGATATCGGTTTCCACTCATATTCGACGTTCATTATACAAGTTGCCCCATTTATGTGAACCGTAATAGCATCACAACAGGTATTGGAGGCTGCTAGCTCTACATAAACCCTAGCAAATGAAATCATTTTCAGGTGCTTCATTCGTTGGTCTACATAGAGCAGTCTACCCACAACACTGGCAACTTTGCTAATCCCTGTAGCAGACCATAACCCATAAGGTAAGTTCTTTAATCTAATCCATACAGGTATTGAAGAATGGTCTCCCTTTTTCAGCTCCGACATGGGATGCCATTGTTGAAGTATTAAGGGCGCACGTGCCACTATCAAAGGACCTCCTTCAACCACCTGTCGTCTAAAATCAGGGTCTGAGATGTGAAAAAAAAAGAATCCTTGGTCATTAGCTTTGACCTCTAGTAGTCGTTGGCCCCAAAGATGTTTTAGGGCTGTCTCAACTAATTTAAACAGGAGTTTCTTCCCAACAAAATACCCTACTAGACATTCATGCCAAATAGGATCAGCAGCATCAAAGTCTTCCTTTGAGCAATAAACTTCATGTCCCCCATTCGTACAAGGATCAACATAAGAGAGTGAGTACCCTTTCAGAGCCACTTTAGCTACATTAGCCTAGGAGCACGTGACTGGGGCTGGAATTCCAGCTACTTGAGGTAGCAAGATAGATCCTTGCTCTGCTGAATTGGGGACTTGGGAAGTTCCAGCAACAACCGCAGGGGTCAGCACTTCTCTTCCATTGGCCCCCTAGCAGCAGCAATGTGGCCACCTTGCTTGCCCTTTAGCGTCGGATCACCAGCTACATACCGAGTAGCTGGAGCTCTACTTCTGCTACGTCGCCGACCGCCCCCCATTCCCGTACGGGGTTTCGGGACAGTAGAGTTTCCTTCCATGGTTTCAACAAAGTACCAGCTAGCTAACCTAGCAACATTCTTCCATTACACATCATAATCGCAAGGGATTAAGTCTTACCTGAGCATAAAGAACAAAGCCGTAGGTCAGAATCGCTTCAAGCGCTCCTCCGGAGATAGGTTTTTGGATTTCAGATCCAGAGTCCGCCCGAGCAGTGGAAAGAACAGAGCCATAGGTCACTAGCAGCTCCACTTCTCCTCTCGATTTTCCACCGGCGCCAGTAACGACCTGAGCCGGAGCCCAACAGAACCCACGTAGCTATGGTCGGGAGCTCAAAGCACAGAGGGAGATGAACAATAGATACCATTTTTGGTCGATATAGAACCCTCTTTCTCTCGCATGGCAATTTTTATATGTATTCTTTTTCTTTTTTTATTAACATTCAAAATAAAAATATATCCTATATTTAAACATGCAATTTCAATTAAGGAGATGAAATTTAATTTAATCTAAAGCAATATTTTTGCATTTTTATTTAAAAAAATTCGGAATAAGAAATTAACCTAAATATGCAATATTATCTAAAAAAAGAATTTACTCTAGTTTATTGTCTAATCTCTTTGGATTTTTTTAGAAAGAAAATAATTCAAATCAAGCGAATATAGAAATAAATCACATCCACGTCGAGTACGACACCAAATCATGTAAGATACCATCCATGTCTATTTAATATGAAAATAAATCAACGAATCGTATCTCGGGCATGAAATCGGATCGACCAATTTTTTAGAAAATTGTGAATCATATTTCGGGCATGAGATCGGATCGACGATTTTTCCGTGCGATTGCGAATCATATTTCGGATATGAAATTGGATTGATAATCATACGTATGTTGTGAAATTAGGAAAATTTTCTAATTTAAGAAGCTACTCAATATTGCGAACGGGATAATATATCATGAAATTCAATTTCGTGCATCAACAATGTTTCAAATAAGGAAACAAAATATTTGAAACTAAAATTAGGCAAGATATTTTACCTAATTCGAATATTTGCTTCCAAATTTGGCAACTCGCCAACCTCTATCGTCGAGTGGTGGATTGGCGCGGTTCCTAGTGGAGGTTTTGGCGGGCAGCTTAAGCGTCAATGAGGTCTCGGCTTGATGTTCGCATGGACAGCTATCTAGGACGGCTTGAGGTGGCACTTGGTAAGGGCTCCTTGCGGTGATACACAACTGGCTGAGGGATATGTCGTCACTTATTGAAGATGCCCGACAATTAAACTGAACTTGCAACCATGGACGAGCAGTTAATTGGTCAAAAGAAATTTGCAAAGAGACGAAATTAGGTACCGCAAATTGTTGACTTCCTTGACTTCACTGAACAGTGCGACCGTGATTAGTATTGTCGCTATCTGGTGTGGTTCGGGTCAGAGTTGGGAAGTTTGACTCGTCAGGGGGCTCCGCTGGCGATCACCTGGAACTGCTGCAAGTAGCGAGTGGCGGACAATGATCGAGCGCGACGATCTGAGGCTGAGAAGCGCGGCAGCAAAGAATGTTGTCGTGGTTGATAATTCTCGTTGGACAGGAAGCAACGTGCGAGGGGAACTCGTGTAGGACACGGCGACGAACAGCGGCTGATCTGGGCTCTCCTAGTCGCTGTGGTAATAGTGGACAGCTCGGCTGAAGAGGCGAGGTCGAGCAACGTCGCTGATCTGGGCTCGAGCTTAGTCGTGACTGCGGCGAACAGTGGCGGCAGTGGAGACGTTGCAAGGAGGCTTGCGGTGTCGGGTCACGCTGATGGGGCGGGCGGCATCGTTGATGCCTGAACAGCACAGGCGTCATCGCCGGCGGAACAACAGGGGCGTCGTCGTCGTTGGCGGTCGAGCAACTGAGGGCAGAGGGCTTGTGAGCGTCAGGCTGGTCGCGGTCGAAGGCACCTGCCGAAGAAGACAACCCCTTTTTGCCTCTTCCTCTCTCTCTCTCTCTCTCTCTCTTACTTTCTTGTTTCTTTCCCTCGCGTGTCAGAGAAGAAAGAGAGAAGACTTCTTTCTGACCAAGCGACCAAGAAAAAACCTACACCTTTTCTCACTATTTCTCTTCTTGCTCTCCCTCCCTTTTCTGTGTTTTTGTGTGTCTGAATGTTAATTGATTGGCTTTTTTTTTTTTTTAAGGTGAGATGACTATGTTATTTAAGGAAAAATGATAAATTTGTATATTGTCTATTTAGCTCTTGTATCCTACGTGCAATATTTTTTCAATATTTCATTCGACATTTTCCTTGAATATTGAAAGAATAATACGAATATTTTCGGGAATATTTTCATCTTCCAATTCGTCACTCCTTAATGGACCTAACCAAATTTTCTTTCACTGTGAACTTAGTTCAATTCGTTAAATTAAAGCTTAGAACCATCAATTGGAGTCCATTTGCCATCGGTCCATTGCAAATGTAATAATAATGAATGCTTCTAAAACTATATGCTATGCAATTTAATTCTAATATTTTTGTTTATTGATTAAAATTAATCCCTAAATTTTATGCATTAAATTACTAATGATCAATCAAAATTTAGGTGTCAACATTCGACAATTAGCACCATAGTTGCGAATATTAAAAATGTTTTCAGACAAAACTGCGCTAACTCTTAATTGCAATTCGATTTTTACGAATTTGACTACAGTTTCCATTGTTGTTTTCACAGTTACAGTATGCAAGAAAGACGACCTATGGTGAGGGAGAAAATTCGTTGCCGAAGGGTCCATTTTGCTACGCCAAGTGCTACTTTCTCGAGTCACGAAGCTTCTTCTGGAGGTGACAAATAGGCCGGGGCCACTTGGACCACCTAGGCCTGAGACGTAAGAGAGAGGAACATTGGCGGGCTCAGCAACGTTTTTACAAGAGAAAGTCCGGTCCCCAAGGAGGGCCTAATTATTTTCATGTTATTGACAGATTTAAGGGCAATCATCACAAAAATCTCTAAATTATATTCACTGTGACAAAATATCTTAAATTTATTTATTTCACTAAAAATCTTAAATTTATCCACTGTGATATAAATACTCAAACTTTTTGTGTTACGAAAAACCCATACATACTCTCCATTTCTATTCCATGTAGGGCATATTTGTCACATTGGTATAAGTTCGAGATCTTTTATAACAATTTTTTTTTAGGTTTTTGTGTCACAATGGATAAATTTATGGATTTTAATGAAAAATTTAGGGTATTCGTGTTACCATAAACATAATTTGAGATTTTTTGTGGTATTAGCCTAATATATTATGGCAAATACATTTGGGTCCTGCTCGATCTCACCAAGTGATGTTCTCTAGCTACTTTGATTCGTTCATCGCTACTAGGGCTTAGTTTTTGGCTCACACTGGTTACATGCAGGGATAGCTTTTTCTCTCTTTCCGGGGTGGAGAGGAAGTTATTTCTCAAACCCTCCGTTGAACGCTCTGATTTGTTGGGCCAGATTTAAGCCACATGATGGGTGGCCCAACCCAAATAAAAAAAATTACTAATCTTCTTTACTTCACATCCCTCCTATTCAAACCTACCAAGCCCAACATTCAAAATCATCTTGTCTGTATGTAACGTGAGGGAATATAATGGGTTTAATTTAATCTCAACTTGAAAGTTTAAGGAATAGTACAATAGAAGAAGTCCAAAAAAGAAATATGGCAGGTTCATTAGCAGCAATAAACTATCCCATAAACATCTCGATTAACTTTTCTTTTCCATTCTTGGGTTTGCAGAAGTATGGCATGCTTAGCTATTATCGATTTATCATAGGTTAGCGATGACTCTTATCTTGTTCAATCAATAACATATGAGTAACCAAGTTGTAGTTCAGTTAGTAGGGTTTCGGAGAGCCTGTGCAAAGCATTCGTGCTATCTATGGAATTATACACGTCCTTGTTAACAAGTTTAAGAGGGAAAATAAGAGAAAGTGGATTGGGTGTGATTGATTGATTCTAATTTAAAAGGGAAGTCTTACTTGATTATCAAGTTTTTTGTTTGTTTGTTTTACTCAACTCTCAATTCATTCTCAGATTTTTGCCTTGTTTCTTTGCAGAGCGTGAGAGTTGAAATCTATACCTTAAACTAAACGTCCCCACCCCAAGGTGGGGATTTGAATTACCGACCTCTTCCTTTCCGTGTGGGAAGGGTGGCCATTGAGCAACCCCAATAGTTATCTCTAGAAATGGCATTGGAAAATGAAAGACTTTTCATTGGTCAATGTGATCTATCTACCAATTGTTTCCTCGTAATTTATTTATAGCCCTTTTCAGTCTACTCTTGAAGTTGTAGTTCTTTGTGTAGTCAATTGATTTTCTTTTCCAGTTTGTTAGAACTCACGTAGCGAATTCTCAATTCTTTCTTAGGGTGTGTTTGTTTCAGAAAGTGTTTTTATGGAATTAGTTTTTCGAACTTTCATTGATTTGGTTCACCGAAGATGAATAGTCAACTGAAATTACTTTTCCATTAATGAAAACATTCATGCATAAAATTAGGAATGGGAATTCCTAAATATAAAGAGGTGAAAACATTTTCCCAAAAACCTCTCCTCTTGATTTTTTTTTCACTTCTTTGCTTTCATTTTTTTTCCTTCTTTATTTGTTGATCACCGTGCCTCGATGACAATTGATGACCGGCCATAGGCATGGGCCACATAAGGCGTGACCTTACTAGTGTCAAGTGAGGTTGGGCTCGAGTTTGCTAGATATGGTGAGGCTTGAGCTTGTCCAAGGCCAACCTCATTGACATGTGCCTATGGCTGGTCACCAATGCCTGGCAACTAGCGAAGGAAGAAGTTAGGAGGGAAAAACAAAGAAAAGAAAAAAAGAGAAAAAATAAATTATTGAAAAACTCAAATATGTTTTTGGTTGGAGACAAGTCATAAGATTGAAATTATTTTTCAAATAAGATTCAAACATTAGAAAAAGTTTTCAATCACATATAATCAAATAAAGCAAAACTCACTATTTTCCTTAAAAAAGACTTTCTGAAAAGCATTTTTCTTTATCCTAAAAATTTCTTCCAAAAAAATGCACCTTAGTGTAATTATCTGCCCATCAAATACAAGGACTATGGTCTTTGTCAAGAATTGTTGGTTCGCATAACATAGAATTATATTCACTTCTAGTTAATAATTTAACCACAATAATTTTTGAGCGTACAGCCACATATTGCTGATTATTTATTTAAAAACAAGCTAATCAGCTTAGCAGATAATGACATTCATTTTTAGGTTTCATTGACTTCATGTGAAATCCTAATTTTGATTTTTATCTAAAAAAAAATCTCGCTCAAATCCTACGTCCGACCAGTTTGTGACCTGTCAATTCGACGTCATTTTCTTTTTCCACATCCTAATCATATATGTTTTTACTAATTTTTTCCTACTTTTTCTTTTTTTTCCTTTTGTTTCCCCTTTCTTCTTGCCATGAACGACGACGTACAGACGTCAAGACTCACGGTCAACTCACCTCCATCATCACCACCACGCGGCCTTCCACCACCATGCCACCATCCTCCCTTCCGTCCTCAACTGCCGATGAGATCTCTGTATCCCTAACCCCTCGCCACATCTCTCCACCACTAAAGCCTCTGCTCTCAGCCGATGGCCCTCCCTTTCGATCTCCACTTGCACGGCCGCAGCTTGTCCTCACCGTTGTCAAGCTCGAGCTTGGCCTCAGATCTGGGTTGATGTGAGGTCGACCGGGGTCGGCGGCGGCTGTGGCCGGATTGTTTAGGCCAACGCTGTCGTCGATCTTTAGTGGACGAGTTCCTGCGGCAAGGATGTCATGGAAGAGAGGCATGGGGTTCGGAGCGGTCGGGGGTGTGAGGTGTCTGCGGATGAAGCCAAATTACTATTAATGACTTTTTTGTCTTTTTCGTTAATTTTTCTTTTGGGTTTTTTTATTAACTTTTTTGGTCGGTATTAATTTTTCTTTTAGGTTAAAAGTTAACCCTTATATCAAAGTTGTCAACCGCCCATATAAAGGATAGAGAGAAAAGAGAAAGGGAGAATAAAAAGTGAGTTTTTTTTTGTGAGAATTCTCAATCTCTTTGCACCCCGATCTTGAGAGAAGATCATCACTATATTCCAACTTTCTTTAAAGTCTAGTGGATTTGCAAAGTACTTCTGCAACGAAGACGTAGCCTAAAGTGGGTGAATTTCGATAACAAAATTTTTGGTTTGTTCTTATAATTCTGTTTTTTTATTATTATATTTTTCCTGGGTGGATTGTTTACTTACATTATTTTTTATAATCTATGTGCGATTTCCTAATAACCGGCGTTTGAGCCTGGGTTGGCTAATTGATAACATCGAGAGTTTTTTAGTGATGTTTGATTGAAAGTAGATAATATGGCAAAAGATAAAATTAGAATTGATAAATTTGATAGCAGAATTTCAGATGGTGGAAACCCCAAATCAAAGACTATTTTTATCAAAAAGATATCTATGCACCACTTGAGGGTTAAAAACCCGAGATCATGAAAGTGGACGCGACAACAAAATCTGGATGGAAAATTCTTGATCAAAAGGCATTGGTTGCGATTCATCTAGGGTTGATGAAAAAGATAGGGTACCATATCGCAAAAGCAAAAGTTGCAAAAGAAGCTATGTATAAATTAACAAATATATATATTTTGCTGTACACATCAAATCATATATTTTTGCTGAAGAAGTTAGTTAATATGAACTTACCTGACAAAGGTCCTGTGGTAGAGTATATTAATAGTTTCACGCAGGTCATGGGTCAGTTGGAATATACGAACATAAATATGGATATGAAGCTTCAAACTTTATTATTTTTATGTTCCCTTTTGGAAATCTACAACACCGAGATGCAAGGAATTTCGATAACCATGTAGGATGATTTGACTTTGGATGATGCTATTAGGGGTATTATGGATGAAGAGATGCAAAGGAAAGTCTTAGGTGAAGATAATTTTTCGGTATCTACATCTTTGACGACACTAGCTTTGGAGAATCGTGGAAAAAGTAAAAGTAGAGGAAAATTTAGTGTGTGTGGCAGGTCACAACCAAAGAAAAAGAGGCAGGTTGCAAAAGATGAGTGTTAGTTTGTCACTAGACTAGACACAGGAGATTTAAATGTGAAGCCTACAAAAAAAATGCAGCAAGATGAGAATCAAGGAGTTAATGCAGCTAGTGATGAACCTTTATTAGAGAACTTGTGTTTGTTTGTAGGGTTTGACTTGACAACAAACAAGTAGTTTATTGACTCTTGTGCTTCTTTCCATTACAACTTGCAAAGAGACATATTTGTTGATTATGCCAGTGGAGATTTCGAGCAAGTGATTACGGGAAATGACCAATTTGTTTGATTGTTAGAAAATGAACTGTGATTGTGAATATCTCAAGTGGAGGATGTCTATTTTTGCATGAAACCAAGCATATTCCAGAGTTGACGAAAAGTATGATCTTAACTAGTAAACTAACCAAGAAGATATGATAACAAACTTTGGATGCAGAGAGTGGAAGATAACCTCAGGTGCAAGAATAGCAGCAAAGGGAAAGCTTATGGATACAGTTTACCTTCTGCAGAGAGACAATATTAGTGATAAGATTGCAACGACAGTGGCTACAAGTAGTTTGTCTACTCTTTGATATTATAGTTTGGGACATATTGGTGAAGAGTGTGTGAAGCAATTACACTCAAGAAAATTGCTTCTAGATTTGTAGAAAGTTAAAGATAGATTTCTGTGAGAGTTGCATTTATAAAAAACAAAAAGCAATTAGTTTTCAATCAAATGGGCAATAGAATAAAGGTCTGGAGTTAGAATTGGCTCATACTGATGTGTAAAGGCCGACTTAGGAACTCTCTTATGGTGGTAAGAGATATTTTGTTACCTTCATTGATGATGCAACAAAGAAGACTTGAGTCTACGCTCCAAAAAAAAACCAATAGTATTCGGGATGTTCAAAATGTGGAAGACCATGGTAGAAAAAGAAACAAGTTTTTAGATTAAAGCTTTGGAGTTTGATAATGGTGGTGAATACACGAGTAAGGAATTTGCAGAATACTTGAGTTGGGAAGGCATACAAAGGTTGAAGAATGTTGGATTTCACGTCATAGCATCTATACCCAGACTGAGCATATCCAAGAAAGACACAAGTGGTTGCCTTGGGGACTATTTTTCTCTTGTTATAAACATGACCATTCTAGATTGTGTGAGATGCATGAGACTTCTCCCACTACACTTATGGGCCACCATAATTGATGCAACTATTTATCTTATCAACAAGAGTTCATCTAGTGCGCTCGATGGAGAATTACCGCAAGAGTAGTGGTTAGGTAAGAGTGTTAATTATTCACATTTAAAATTATTTTGTTGTATTGCATATGCTCTGATTGATAGGGAGGAAAGGAAGAAGCTTGCTATTAAGTCCTAGTAGTGCATCTTACTTGGATATGGTGGCAATGAGTATGGCTATAGGCTTTGGGATAATGAGAATAACAAAGTCATTTGTAGATGGAATGTGGTATCCCATGAAGAAAAGATGTACAAGGATTGTCAAACAGAGCGTGACAAGACAAAGAACCATAATGAGTCAGACACAATGCCTGTGAAGATGATTCCAACAAATTAGAGTGCACCTGAAGGAGAGGCTCAAGATGAGCCTAATCTTTGTGAGGAGGTAGTTCAAGAGGAATGTGGTGATTCGGAATAGACTAACTACCCTAAAGTACTTGTCTTGAGGAGGTCTACATGTGTGGGAAAGCCAAATGTAATTTTTGATCCATCAGCAAATACTATTTTGAGCCATGTCTTAAATACATATTCAAGAGAACCAAAGACTTATGATAAGGCAAAGAAAGACACATCTCACATGCAATTGAAGCGTGCCATGAAAGACGAGATGGGCTTGTTATTTCATAACAAAACTTGGTAGTTGATCAAGTTGCCCATAGGTAAAAAAGCTTTATTAAACAAGTGGGTGTGCATGATTAAAATTGAAGCATATGGCAGTATTAGATACAAGGTGAAACTAGTGGTCAAGAGTTTTTCTAAAAAAGAAGCGATCAATTACTCCATGATATTTTCACTAGTATTGAAGATGACATCAAACAGAGGTCTGTTGAGTACAGTTGTAGTGGAGGATCTTTATCTTGAGTAGTTAGACGTGAAAATGGTGTTTTTACTTGATGACCTAGATGAAGAGTTATATATGGTGCAACCTAAAGGTTTGGAGCTTAAAGGTAAGGAGCATATGATATGTTGCTTTAAGAAAGCTTGTATGGTTTGAAGTAAGTTCCGTGGCAATGGTACTTAAAGTTTGATGGTTTCATCAAAGAACACAAATTTGCACGTTGTGAGACTGATCATTGTGTTCATTTTTGCAAGTATAGCAATGATGATATTGTGTATCTTTGTATATATGTGGATGACATGCTAGTGGCTAGCTCCAATAAGAAGAGAACTCCATAAGCGAAGAAAATGTTAGTATTGCAGTTTGCTATGAAAGACTTGGGAGAGGCCAAGAATATCTTTGACACGAAAATCATTTGAGACAAGAAATATAAGAAATTATGGTTGTCGTAGGAAGACTATGTGAACAAGGTGTTAAAGAAATTTAACATGAGTAAGGTACAACCGGTTATGACTGCTCTAGTGAATCACTTCAAACTTTCCAAGAATATGTGTTCAAGTACTTAGGCTTGGAAAGATGAGATGATGGCAATTTCATATGCATTAGCATTGAGAAGTTTGATGTATATCATGGTGTGTTTGAGACTGGACATTACATAGGCGGTGGGAGTTGTGAGTCAATATTTGCAGAACCTAGGCAGACACTAGAATTATCAAGATAGTGGTGGGAGTTGTGAGTCAAATTACTCTCTTTGTTATGGTAGTACATCTCTAGAGTTGTAGGATTGTGTGGATGTGGATCACTTGAATTATCAAGATAGTGGTAGGAGTACTATTGGATATGTCTTTACAGTTCCAAGTACAGCAATGAATTAATTATCTTGACTACAAAAGTAGTGCCTCTATCGATGACAGAAATGAAGTATGTGGTTATCACGGAAGGCCCCATTGAAATCATGTGGCTATAAAATTACATGGAGGAGTTACATCGAAAGCAACCAATGAACACACTATGGAGTGATAGTCAAAGTGCAATGCACTTAGCAAAGAATGCAACTTATCACTCAAGGACTAAACATATCAAGAAGTGTTATCATTTCAATAGGTCAATAATGAAAGATAACAAGTCAAAGCTACAAAAGGTTGATGGCTCGAAGAATCCAACTAACATGTTGACCAAGGTAGTAGACAAAGAAAAGCATATTTTGTGTACTACTACTATTAGTATTACTCCAAGTTAATTGATGAGTATTGTAGAGGCACAAATTTCAATTATCAGCTTTTGAAGTAGATGAATGCAGAGTTGCTTGGTGCATCAAGTATATTTGTCTTCAAGTGGGAGATTGTTGGCGGAGGAAGCCAAATTACTATTAAGGGTTTTTTTGTCTTTTTGATTAATTTTGCTTTTATGTTAAAAGTTACACTCTTATATCAACGATAATTAGACAATAGTCGTCAAGGGGGTTGAGACAAGAAACAGAGACAACAGAAAAATTGAGTTTTTCTTAGAGAGGGTTCTCAATCTCTTCATGTGTTGATCTATAGAGAACGTCATCGTAGTATTTCAATTTTCTTTGAAGTCTAGTGGATTCGCAAAGTGTCTTTGCACGGAAACTTAGCCTAGATTTAAGTGAATTTCGATAATAAATTTTTAATGTGTTCTACTGATCTTTTTCTTATATTATTAAATTCTATCTCGGTAGATTGTTTGCTTGCATTATTATTTTGGAATAGACGTGCGATTTACTAAAACGAGGGGACCGCTGGGAGTCGTCCCTGCTTGGAGGGGGAGCTGTTGGGTCACCAGCAACGACCTGGCACTTGAACATCAGCGGGGCTTCGTCCACGGAGTGGAGGCGTGGCAACCAACGGCAGACAATGACAGGTCCGGTGGTGGTCGGGATAGGCGAGAGGCTTGCACAAACTTCGTCTCTTCCACCACCGGTATATGTGAGTGTGTCTCTCTCTCTTACGCATCTATTTCTTTTTTCCATTTTATTTCTGTTTTTAACGTCAGCAAACGAGGTGAATTCATTGCTGGTGGAATTACCATATCGAGGCAGCCACTTCGGACAGAATTTCAACGAGCTCTGATTTGGGGTGTAGCTGAAACCAAAAAAAGAAAAAAAGGCGCAGTCGGAATTGAAATTCAACCTAAAATGGGTGATTTTTTTACAGGAACTGATCCTCGGAATTTACCCAGCGAGATCATAGGACTGCCTCGAATGAGCCGGCTCAACAAGAAACTGCCATAGCACTAGGGTGGTCCAGGGAAAGATACGGCCAAATAAAGATGCCCAAACAAGAGTGTCTAATGTCTTTCCTCACCTCATTCTGTGCTTCCCAAGCTGTCTTCTGTTATCTTATTCTAGGAACGACAGTACCGGAGCTTTCAAACCTCCCTTCCTCTTCACTCCTTCCCATCTGAGCCTGCTGTGTATCCACGACATGGCTTCTCTGCAGGACATGCTGGCAGAAGAAGGATTCGAGGACGGCCAGCTATTGTCGACTGCCCCAGTGAAGTTCCTGGATAGGATGCGAAAGGACGAGCTGAAACAATTGCCTGGGTACTTCTGCCGTGGTCGGAAAAGCCTTGAGTTTGCAGAGCGGAAACCTGTCAGCTGCAATAGGCGGAGGAATAGTTCATCAGCTTTGGTGTCAGAAAGGGCTGCTTCCGTGTCAGAGAGGTTGAATGCTGATGAATCGCTGGTATCAGAGATGAGAGACGAGCCTGCCATCGATATGGTGGCTATCAAAGCAGTGATCTCAATACTAAGTGGCTACGCTGGTAGGTATGTGAAGGATGAGAGCTTCAGGATTAGCATTCGTGAGAAATGTGGTTCTTGTTTGGCACGGAAGAAAAGAAATGCCGAAGATGAGATCCTAAAGAGCATGGAAATGGGTATCAATAGCATCGAGAAATTGGTGGATGATCCTGGTATAAAAAGAAAGGACCTGAGGATAAATTCCCTGAGAAACTCCATTAGTTTTCTGAATGTTGTCGCATCTTTGAATTCGGAGAAAACTAAAAACGGTTCCACTTGTGGGATACCCAATTCATATCTCTCAGCTTGTGCTCAGTTGTACCTCTCCATTAGCTACAAGCTAGAGAAGAATGATAGAATCTCAGCTAGGCACTTGCTTCAGGTTTTCTGTGATTCGCCATTTCTTGCTAGGACTCACTTGCTTCCCGACCTGTGGGAGCATCTCTTCCTTCCTCACCTTCTTCACCTCAAGGTTTGGTACACTAGGGAAGTTGAATTCCTTTCAAGCTTGGACGATGTTGAGGATGAGAGGAAATTGAAATGCTTAAGCAAGTTGTACAATGACCAATTGGATATGGGCACTGCTCGGTTTGCACTGTATTACAAACGGTGGCTAAAAGTTGGGGTTGAGGCTCCTTCAGTTCCAGATGTGCCTTTGCCATTAAAACCAAGCCATGAATTTTCAAGGAACGTGAAACCGCATAGAACACATAGCCACAGATTGACTCGAAGGCAATCGCTGGATTCACATACTACACATTCCTCAATTAGTGAAAATCTGTAAGTGTATGCAACTCATGCCAAGTAATTTTCCGATGCAACAGTTTAGGTGATTAAGATATGCTGAATGTCTGATAAACTGTATGGTCGTCTATGTCTCTCCAGATACCAAGCAGTGTTTGGCCACCACTGGATCGACGATCTATGGACCTCGAGTGTGGAAGCAGAAAATTTGGTTCTGTTGATGAAGGGAATCCCTGTACTAGTGAAGAAAACTGTAGTAGCACCAGAATCATTCCTGTACGTCAAATATCTGACTCATTTCCTGTTTGTAATCTTTCTTTAGGAGTAACAGTTCTGTAATATATTCAATTGCCTCAATGCAGAACGAGACTCTTCGAATATCATCGAGAAACTACTGTGGGAATCAGAAAGTTGAATTGTGGCCTAAGACGCAGAAATCAAACTACTTCTCATTGCTTAATTGCCAAAGTGTGCCCATCCAGTGCCTGACTAGTGGAAATGGCATCTCCGGCAATAGCCAGAATAAACCGGAAGAAATAGATCCTATTGTCTCAGATGATCTGGGTAAGGCCTTCTCCAGTTTATATTGCTCGGATATCCTCAGTGAATGTGAAGCTGCTATCCATGTTATAACAAAAGCCTGGTTGAGTTCGCATGGTGATTACACCATTGAAGCATCAGTATCGAAAGCTCCAGTCATTGAGGGGATGCTTGAAGTTTTATTTGCATCACAAGATGACGAAGTTCTTGAGCTAGTGATCTCACTGTTAGCAGAAATAGTGGTGCGAAATGGGAATCTCAGCCAGATAGTTTTGAGCTCTGACCCGCAGCTCAAGATCTTCATAAGGCTTTTGAAACGTTCGAGTGTATTCCTAAAAGCTGCCATTCTGCTTTATCACTTGAAACCGAAGGCAAAACAGATGATATCCACTGAGTGGGTCCTGCTCATCCTTCGAGTCCTCGAGTTCGGTGACCAACTGCAGACCCTTTTCACCGTACGCTGTGCTCCTAGAGTAGCGGCCTTCTACTTGCTAAACCAACTTGTTTTTGGTTTTGATGAGGACAAAAATTTGGAAAATGCAAGAGATATGGTCTCACTTGGGGGATTGAATCTTCTTATAAAGCGGATTGATGTAGGAGAATTTCAAGAGAGGATAAATGCTGCAGTTCTCACATCATCTTGCATCCAAGCCCAGGGGACATGTCGAAATTATGTTGCTGAAAATATAAACAAGGCTTCCCTGCTTGAACTGATTGTACTTGAATACCAAAAGAAATCTACCTGTGCCTTAAATTTACTTATTGAGTTTCTCTGCCTTAGCAGGTACATTTTTCTTGTCTCAACAAACATTGTACTTTAGCTATATTTGCACGATCAGTTTGATATCCTCAGCCATGTTATTATAACAGAAGGTCAGAAATAAACAAGTTCCTGTGTGGAGTAAAAAGTGGATGGGGCGGGCTGAATGCTATGCAAGTCTTGCTGATCTACCTCCAAAGAGCTTCATTGGAAAAACGCCCGCTATTTGCCACAATTTTACTGCAGCTTGATCTTCTGGTATTTCTAATTCTGTTGGGAAATATTGGAAAAATTCTAATCTCCGAGCTTTTTATTTTCTGTGAACATTTTGATTTGAGATCCTAGAACGACCTCCATAAGAAACTGCAGTTTCTTGCAGGGAGACTGTGGGATGTGCAGCTTATACAGAGAAGAAGCACTCGAGGCGATCATAGCCGCTTTGGATTGTCAATTAATTGGTGAAAATATCCAAGAACAAGTGGCAAGAAGTCTCCTGATGCTTGGAGGTCATTTTCTTTTGACAGGAGAGCCAGTGACTGAACAATGGCTTCTGCAGAAGTCGGGTTTTCCAGAAGATCCAGACATGGCACTCCACAGCGAAGATTCAGTTCTCAGTACTACAACGCCCAGGGTTAGTGCATTATTCAAATTCAATTTCAGAGTAGATTATTTGAGATGTTTCCAGGGAAAGGGAGTCCAAGGAAAGGGATATTTATTTCGTCTTGCGAGGGCACTTCATTTTGAAGGGGAATAATGCAGGCAGAACTGGTCTGCATAGTGCAAAATTCCTTGATAGCTAATTACATAAGCATAAAGGTTGGTGGCATACTCAGTTGAGCCTTTAGTGCCAGATAAGAATTGCATCACATCACTGCTACTTCAACACATTGGGAATTCTGAAGCTAATATGGCATAAACAAGTTAGTGGTTCCAAAACACTTTTCAGCTATTTGTCGTCGAAAATTGCAACAAGCCTTGTGAATTACACGCTCTTTCAAACTAGCAGCTCTGACAAATAAAATGTACTTCCTGTCTCTCTTTCTGGAAACAGTAAGTTGTGCTCTGACTATAACCCAGAACATAATCGTTTGGCTAATTTATGCTGCAACTTTTAGGATGAAGAAGAGGAAACCGAAAAGTGGCTGAGCAAAACAGCACTTGTCTTGCTCAGGAATGGCAGAATGAGGTTCTTAACTGCCCTTTCGGGTGCAATCCAAAATGGTATCCCTGTATTGGTGCGAGCTGGCATTGTCACTGTCTCATGGCTGAGCAGGTTTCTTCATTTGGTCGAGGATGGAGATCTACGGTTGGAGGTGTGCTCAATTTTAATGCCGCAGATGCTAAAGTCATTGAACTTCGATAGAGCACTGGAGGAGAGAGTCTTGGCATCATCTTCACTTCTATATCTAATCAAGAGTTCAGGTACTTGTCCTGTACAAACTGTCACAGAACTATATCTTCTCCAACCGGTATGACAAAAGCGAATGATTCTAGTACCATATAATTCTTCCAACTCATTGTGGCTGTTTGGTGATAAGTAAATAACTCATTCCTTCAGATTAAAGCAGTACAGAATGCCAGCACTTGTCTTTCTAGTAATGAGCAGAGCACGTTCCTTCCAAAGATCTTCAGTTGTTCCTGCTTAAATCTCTATTAATCTATTATATTTTTTTCTTGATGATGATTTAGTTTAGGCAGGTCGTTAGAAGTGTGCTCCCCATATCGTTAAATCTATCACTAACAAACATAAAATTAGCAATATTAAGAGGGGACCCAAGAAACTGCAAGGTTAGATAAGATGTGCAACTCGCACAGGCCCATGGTAATGATTGACTTACTTTGCTATATTTCCTCGTCAGGTTGTTTATTGACAGTCTTTGAGCTGAATGAGGAATCGGTGAGACTTCTGCGCAACCTCTCCCTTGTGACATGGACGGCTGATGAGCTCTTGTCCTTTATCACCACCCACTCAAGGCACCCATGCCTGTGAGCTTGAAATGTTGAATATGAGAAATTAGGTTGTAAACATGCAGAATTGGCAATCCCAAGTCATTTGGTGACTGGCTTTGCAATGTTATCATCAGTTCCTCTTCTCTCACTTCACAGTAACTGAGCTCTGCTGTTACTAAGATGCTATTCAGTGAAATTGCGACATACTTTAAGGCAATGGATGCAACCAGTTCTGCAACAAAGTAGTCGTCATATTGAGTATTGTTCTTTCATGCGAACTCCATCCAAGGTAACAATAAACTACTATGTTTTTGGAAATTCGACCATGACTGAGGGCACTTTTGTCGATCACTCAAGGTAAACAAAAGTCAATGATGAATCGTGAGGTTGCTTGAAGCACTTGCATGGCCAATGTCAGCCAGCTACATAATATGGACAATCTAAAACGTGTGTAGTTTGGCAGATTAAATGTTTGCAGGGCTCAAAATATGCAAAAACAGTTGTTTCTTTCCTTCCCTTTCTTGGCTTGCCTTATGAAGCCATACAATCTGAATGCTGTCAGACTTAACAAATGGCCCAGGATTATAACATTTCTTAACTTTCCAATACAGTTTGATTCATAAGAAAGACTAAAAAGAATAATTCCAGAAAGGAGCTCACAGAATTGGTAACCAAATAATTCCTAGATTACAAAACTTAGCAGAATAGAGAATTAAATGACGTCAAGTAATGCTTGAACATTGGAAAGGCATCCACTTTGCAAGAATTATTTGGTGTAACTTTCTGCAATATCAGTTTCAGTTTTGGAAAGGGGTGCTTGCAGTTTTAATAAGGTATTTGGCAAGCATCTAATAAAGCTGCAACAGCTTATGACACACTTTGTAACACACCTAGTAACACTTGGTAACACACCTACACTACAATACAGTTACGGTTTACCTACAGGTTATACCAAATAGGCTCTCAGTAGACCATCAACAAAAATTTGTTGATAGGGCAAAATTGAAGGCTGGAATACCTCAGGAGGTGGTAAGAATGGACGGCTGAGCAACCAAGATCACAATGACTGGGCAAAACAACGGCCTTAGTCGTAAAGTGTCAGGAAGTACAGGTGAAGCCGTCGTCCTTGAATGATCTGGAAGGGGCCAAAGAAAGGGTCAAGGTGTTGGTCAAACAGGGAAGACTGGCATGAGCTCTATAAAGTGTGGCAAGCACAATTTGACCCAAAGAAGAACTTATCCCTTTAGAAAGTGAAAAGGCTAGGTTGGCAAACTCCATGGAGGTGCTCATTAGCAGTGTCAATGGTTTGGTTTGATTTAGATTTTTAGGAAGTAGGAGATGTGAGTTTTGAATCTCTACCTTTACAAAGGGATTGGGATGGGGTTTTAGGTGTAAGTTTCGACTCCACACTCTGCAAGGAGGCAGATGAATGAGAGTTATAATAGGATTAGAGTAAAAGGGACCTAAAAAAATAAAGCATCGACATTAAATGCGCCTACCTTTGAAGTGAGAAAATATTAAGTGGTTGTATAGTAACATGTCATAAGTTGAAGTAGCATCTATTTTGTGTGCCAGTAACCAAGCTATCCACTGCTGTGAGTCCATGGCTGAGCCCCCCCTTTGACGGCTGACAGTGGCTGTCATCCATGACCAAGTGATCCAATTTGCCTTTTCGCCGGCAAGTTAGCCTTTTCACCAAAGAGACATCATATGCCGGTAAAAGGTACAAAGTGAAAAGGTATCTGCATTAAATGCACCAACATTTGAAGTGAGAAAATATTAAGCTGTTGTATAGTATCATGTCAAATAAAAAATAAAAAAATTGAAGACTGTTGTGGGTCAACGCTGAGCAACCCCTTCGACTGCTCGCAGTGGCTGTTGTCCACGAACAAGTTACCAAATTCGCCTTTTCACCAAAGAGACATCATAAAGGAAGTGCTAATTTGCCAGCGAATAGGTGCAAAGTGAAAAGGCATTAGCATTAAATGCACCTCCCTTTGAAGTGAGAGAATATTAAGTGGTTGTGCAGTATCACATCATAAGCTGAAGTGGCATGTATTTAGGTGTCGGTATCCGATCAGAAATGAACATGTGTACTCAACATGGCATTCAAATAAAAACAAATCAACCTCTTTTTTTTTCTCTCTCCTTCCTCCACCGTCCTCAGCCGCCTCCTCCATCCAAAGTCACCAACAATGTCGTCGTTGTTGCCGCAACCAAGCCCGTCCACTGCTGTGCATCCAGGGCTGAGCCACCCCTTCGACTACTCACAGTAGCCGCCGTCCATGACCAAGTGGCCTAATTTGTGGTCACTTCACTATAATAGGGAAGAAAAGAAGAACCAAAATAAAGAGGCAATTACTAGAGCTCGTCCCATCCATCGACAGCAACGAATGCGACCAATGAAGTCCAGATCTGGTAGCCGTAACTCCATATTCGGTCACAACCTCGAGCAACAAAGTCTAGATTGTTTGGCAGATCTGATCTATGGCAACAAAGACAGTGTTGGATGTATGCCCTAAAGCTACTATGTAATGGTTATATATTAGGGATTTCAGTTGTACTATCATCATTATTATTTAATTAATGGCAATGACGTATTCATTCATTTGTCCAATTATTTTATGAATGATTCCATAAGATCAGTTGTAACTAGACCTATTCTTGAGACGTTAAGAATATTGTGACGGGTTCATAGTTAGACCGAATCTTTAAACTGTTCCTGGTTGAGTGGATATTTATAATCCTGTTGAGACCGGTGTGTTCTTAACTTCACCATTAAGTATTGGATACTTAAGGGAATGATGAGTTGCAAGTCATTAGGTATTATGATACCTAAGTTAGAACACAAGTGTTTGTATTAGACAAATTCACTGAACGTGACGTATATAGAACGATTAGCAACATGGAAGCTTTTAGCGTGGTCAATGTCTAATTGTTCATGCTTTGGTCTTATGTAAATAATCCTTAGACCTGAGGTATAGTGTTAACTTGTGTATCGAACAACTATGGTTCACGGGTGCACATAATGCCGGGTCGTTGATCCGTCTTTATACCTGATGGTCATAGTTTGTTCATATACGAAGTTACACGTGTACGCAATATGGAATCTGTCTCCTTGTTACATACAAGGTATTATAATGATGTCCTATGCAATCTATTTGTGACAATGTATTGAAATCCTCGACCGGGGTTGTAACCGAGAATAAATTATTTATGTCTCAAATAAAATACATGTCAATTAGATTTGTGCATATGATCGAATTGGTGACTTGACAAATATTCCATGGTCTTTGTTCGATCGGGACATAGTAAGACGGAGGGATTAAATTACACGCCAAAACCAAAAACCGGGTTCATTATGTTCTTAAAGCATTCACACTATCTGGGTAGCCATGACATATTGCTAGATGTCAATCATGACTTGTAGGACCCAAAGATTAATCGGGACAATTAATTCTTTTGAGAGTACTAATGTGTTAGTACAAATCTTACTACCAGTTTAGTGATGAACCTAGGGATGTCACACGCCATAACCAATTGGGATAACGTAAAACAAGAGAGAGATATAATTTTGCAAACGCGTTTGCAATTACTACGGTCGCATTGAGTCGACATGAAATTAAATTAAATGGGATTTAATTTAATTTGTATTATAGTCATGAGCCTACGTGCATATGATGCACACACATGCCCAAAGTGGATACATGTTAATGTACCCTAAATGCGCACACAAAGATTATGTCCTTTTTATTTAATTTTAGGAATTGATTAATTAATTAGTTAATTAATTAAATTATGCATGCAACGCACTCATGTGCGTGTTTTAAATAAAATAAAAAAAAAGAAATTGAAATTTGTTGCATGATGGTCAGCAACCGTTGCTGACCATCATGCATGAACCCACGACCAGCGACGGTTGCTGGTCGTGGGATCATGCATGACCCATGACCAGCAACGGTTGCTGGTCGTGGGGTAGTTTCCCACGATCAGCAACGGTTGTTGGTCGTGGGATCGTGGGTGGTTACCCACGATTCTTATATAAGAAACGTGTGTGTTCGTTTTTGTGTGCGTACGTATGCAAACGAAAAAGAGAAGAAAGGTTTTTCTCTCATTTGGGATGTGGCTTCGAAAGTACTGAGGATACGAAAGATTATCTCCACGAAGTTGCTAGCACAATCGTAGTGGTGATTATCCGCAAGTTCTCTCTTTGTTCGATATCCATTGGTGGTGTGTCTGAACTAGAGGTCCGACATTTGTGGGGCTCGAACTGAAGAACATTTGGACCAATTTGTTTAAAGCGCGCTTCGAGAGGTAATTTGTTCAACTCCCTTCTTATAACTAGATTTTTGATTAAAACGCACGAACAACACCTTTGGAGATTCATGTATAGAAATATTTGATCTTGTTTCCGCTGCGTTTTTATTAAATTGCCTATACATGATTAATGAAATCCCAACAGACAGAGGGGGCAACTCGCCACTAGGTGTAGCTGCTACAGCCGGCGTGCTTGAGGATGGAAGTTGTGGCGGGTTAGGCGATGGACATGGTTTTAAATATGGTGATGGACGATCCCTGCCGCAAGTGACAATGATGAAGGAGGTGGCTCGGCCATGTATCATGGCTTCAAATCTAGTGACAGACAAGCATGGCTGCGAGCAACAAGGAGGCTCTGTTTGGGAGTTGTGAAAACGATGGATGGATGGTTCGGCTGTGGGCCTCTTGATCTGCCGATGGACGACTACAGATGGTGTTGGAAGGAGGAAAAAAGCAAGGTTGATTTTTTATTTATTTGTGTTAGAGATAATTAGGATAATTCTCGAGGATATTTTCCTATATTAGAGATAATTATAATATTTCCATTGGTTTTCTATATCTCAAGATCGTGCAATATCTTTTGTATTTGTGTATATCTTGATTAATATTTGTTACCTTGATAATATCTTGTAAAGCCTATTGGTTGATGTATTTTATTATGATATATCAAACTACACAAAAAATTCCCCAATTCTTTTTAATGTTTTTATATTTACCTATTTCATTGCCACATCAAGGACACATGTTAATTTTTTCATTGGATTTCAGTACATAAATGCATGCCACGTTAGCCTATAATGTGGTACTATGCAAAACTGGATATTTTCTCCTTTGAAGTTCACAAGTAATGGCCGCACATAGTATTTATAAGAACCATAAATTTTTCGATTCTTTTAGGAGGGAACATATGTTGACACAAAAAATTGCCAAATGCCCAAACAATGACTCAGACTAGGAGAGGCCGAGCAATACATAGTAGAGGTAAAATTTGCTAAGTGTGGGAAGCTTTTGGTCGGTAAATATGGACAGTTGACAAGACAACCAAGTAATTGCTGACTACAAGCAAAGGAAAGTTACTGAGTCCTGAAATGTGAGTGTCAATGAACGAGCTTCGGTTTAGTCAAGAACAGAGTCAACACTAGAGTAGTTTGTGTTAGATTAGGAACAAGCCAATCATCCAAATCATCAAGCTGGAAACCTTGAAAGCAGCCGTGAATATCGACATAGTTATAAAACTAACACGATCAGCAGATCATGGTGTGTTTATGTTGTGGTGTTCATGTAATATGGGTCGTTGTAACTATCACGAAGTGGAACCACAAGAGTATTTATGTTGGAGAAGTAACAGCTAGCGAAGTAATGGACTTTGTTTAACAATTGATGATAAATGTATGTTGCTAAATTTTAGAAGTCACATTGGATGTGTTTGCTTTCTCTGGTAATTATTTTTAATTGTAGGTAGTAGTTATATGTATTAGGATTGCAATTCGAGCAAGTGATAGTCAATCAATTAGTGAACAACAGCTAAACAATTTCATTTTCTTGTTATTTTACATTCTAGTAACCTTTTATATGGCATGCTTTTAGTTTTCTTGTCAATCTGCATTTCTTATTCAAGAATCAACACATGACCCTTTCACATCCCTAGTCTATTTCAATGTCAATTTACATTTTAAAAGGTTTCTTGTTGAAACCTTTTTAGGAGGGAATAGAAACATTTTTGCAGCCATAAAGTAACATTTCATAAGTGCTACAATGCATATATCTGAGCAAAAAAAATACTAGAAGTGCCATAACTTTTGTATAATATCACTTTAGTGCTAAAACTGAAATAAAGCAAGGAAGAGAAGTAGATAATTTGTGGAAGATAAATTTCTGTATTACTTTTTTTTGTCTAGATTCAATATACATGCTTTGCAATTATAACACAAGGCGTGTACAAGAAAGGGAAATAATATATCTTATGAATCAATTCCAATATTAGATTGACTTCGATTGATCTAGCATATCAATCTCAATCCCAATGGATATTGAACAATTGGCGCATATTTTTCAATACTTCCCCTTAAGCTGGTGGCTTGTAAATATCCATGACACCTTACTTGCTTAATAAATATGCATGATGTCGCTAACAAAGAGGTTTGGTAAAAACATCCACAGGCTATTATGTGGTCCCAATTCCTTTTGTCTCGATCACCCCTTCTTGAATCTTCACTCGGGTGAAATGGCTATCCACTTCTATATGCTTCATTCTTTCATGCATTATGGGTTTGGTCACAAGTTTGAGAGCTATGTCATTGTCACAAAATAGCTTGGTTGGTCCCTTTATTTGCACCTAAGGTCCCAAAGTAAGCCTCGAATCTATACTATCTCACAAGTGATTTTCGCCCTAACTTGATATTGCTTCTACTAAAGATAACAAGACAGTTGATTGCTTTTTCATCTTCCATGAGAGTAAAGATTCTCCTAATTGGATACAGAAACCTGTGAT
Organism: Angophora floribunda; assembly: GCA_014182895.1. Classification (NCBI taxonomy): domain Eukaryota; kingdom Viridiplantae; phylum Streptophyta; class Magnoliopsida; order Myrtales; family Myrtaceae; genus Angophora; species Angophora floribunda. Next base: position 13,429,082 of record CM024708.1, read on the forward strand.
TGATTTGCTCATCAGGCATGTTGTAGAATTCGAATCACAATAAGCCATCATTTTCATATTGTATTTCTTGGAAAGAAGTATCCTAAGTCCTGATCATTTCTTCAAGTACCTCATGACCTTCAGAGCAACATTCATGTGAGATTGCTTTGGTTTATGCATAAACTGATTGAGTATCTATACAGTATAACATATGTCTAGCTTAGTCATGATTAAATATATGAGTTTTCCAACGAGTTCTTGATAACCTGATGAATCTTTGAGCACATGGTCATCATCTTGAGATGTTCCCGCATCATAATCTACCATAGTTAATATGATATTTTGCTCGATTGGAACAACAACTAGCTTGTACCCTAACAAAGTTGCTTCTGATATGATTTTCGATACAAACTGTTGTTGGCTGAGAGAAATCCCTTGGTCGGATTGGGCAATTTCAATTCCTAGGAAATATTTAGGTGATCCCAAGTCTTTTATGTGAAATGTAAAGTGAAAATATTCCTTAAGGCTTTTTATGACAATTTTATCATTTCCCATAATGAGTATATCATCAACATATATCATTAAATAGATAGATGACACGGCTTTTGTTCATGTGAAAAGAGCATCTACTTTGAGAGCATTGGCAAACTTGGCATACCACTACTTGGAAGTTTGTCTAAGGCTATAAAAGGATTTGCAAAGACGACATATCTTATCCTCGTAACTCCTGAGGAAGTTCCATATAAGTTTCTTCATCCAAATCACCATAAAGAAATGCATTGTGAATGTCCGTTTGATGTAATGCCCAATCTTGGAAAGCTACAACTAATAGGAATAAATGGACCATGACATCCTTAGCCATCGGAGAGAATAATCAAATCCTATTTGTTACATAAATCTCTCAGCCACCAAGTGAGCCTTATGACGTTCAATGGATCCATCCACTCAATACTTTATCTTGGATAACCATTTGCATCCAATCAACTTTTGATGGGATGGCAGTGTCACAAGATCCAATATATGATTTTCTTGAAGGGTTTGTAGTTCTATTTTCCATATCTTTTTGCTATTGTGGATCGGTGGATGCTTCGTCATAGCTAGAGGGTTCTTACTCTTAGATGTACAGGTGATACATCACCTATGTTATGGAGATAGTTAATTAAAAGAAACATAGGATGAGATAGGGTAATGAATAACTGGCAAGTTATGAACAGCACATACATAGTCTTTAGTTCATGTTGGTGGACATGTGCTGCAGCCTGAACATTGTGGGGGATCTTGTTTTGGTGGTGAGGGTGGTGGTTCCTCCACAATTGCTCCTAGCGTAGGATTTGGAATTTCTTCAATGGACATATTTTTAAAACTTGCTCCAATGTTGTCGGTGGAGAGATAATTTCTAGCAGAATTTGAGTCAGATGCTGAAGACTTGTTCGGATTTTCTGGAGATGCAATCAGGATATATTCAAGATATTTAAATGCTTCTTCTACAATGGGAAAAACATGAGAAGCACTGTTGTTTTCTAGGTCTTCTTTTGAGGATTCACTTTTGTCGATGGAAAGATGTCTTCATGAAATATGATGTCCCTTCTTACAAAAAATTCTATTATGGAGGGTTCAAATACACGATATCCCTTTTGTAGATTTGGGAATCCCATAAATATATATCACCAAGCATAGGAACTCATTTTGTCCCGAGGGCCTACTCAAGTGGCGTAACATATACACCTAAAAATTCTCAAGTGATCCAGCTCCAGCTTCTTCTCAAAGAGTAGCTTGAAAGGAGTTCATCCGTTGAACATCTTTGTTGGCATCCAATCAATCAGGTAAGCTGTTGTTACAATACAATCTCCCTAAAAGGCTTCTAGAATAGAAGCTTGGAATTTTAATGCACACACAACCTCCAAAAGATGGTGGTGTTTTCTTTCCACTACCCCATTTTGTTGTGGGGTGTATGTGCATGAGCTTTCATGTAAGATGCCATGAGACAAGAAAAGAGAGGCATGCTCATGATTGAAGAATTCTTTTCCATTATCCGTCCGGATGTGTTGGATGGATTTCCCAAATTGGGTCTTTGATAAAGGAATGAATGTCTTCAAATTAGAAAAAATTGAGCCTTAGATTGTATAAGGAAAATCCATGTGGCTCTAGAATAATCGTGTCCACGACAATAAGGAAAAATTGAGATTCATCATCTTGTGGTGTATGATAAGGTTCCTAGACATAAACATGAATAAGTTAAAAATACTAGTTGCACAATGCTTACTAAGAGGGAAAAGGAGTACATGACTGTTTCATAAGTGGACAAACATGACATTGAGGGTAAAGAAATAAAGCACTATGGCCCATTCTAGAGTGCACAAGAAATTTTTTATCATCGATAGTCACATTACACAATGATTGTCTATTTAGAAAACACAAAACAAACCAAAGGTTCTTGGAAAGCTAGTTAAAAAAAAAAGGAAGCCCTTTAGAGATACTACTCAACCCCATTAGTTTGCTAGTCAAAAGGGCTGAAAAGAAACAACATTGAGAACAATTCAGCAGGAATTTTCTTTGCAAGCTCTAGACACGGAAATGAGGCTAAATTAGAAAATCCGGGACATATAGGACATTTCTAAGGGTGAATTTAGAATTAAGACTTACTATCCTTATCATGGTGACATGAGTGACATTTCCATTCATAATTGCATGGAAATAGGAATATTTAAATTTTCATGGATAATGGGAAAAAAAAAAACTTATCAAACTACTTCCTTTGTTGGAAGAGTCTATGCCACGCCCCGACTCTCAAGCTCGTGGCAACGCCATTTCACTTGAGGTCTAATTGTACGACGTCCCAGGTACTGTCGTCGACCAATTCATTTTATCTTGTAATTAAGCACATGCGGAAACGAACAACTCCCAAACCAAAGAACAGGGATAGCAACAATAGCGGTAGAGGAAAGACAAACAGTATTTTATATATCTGAAGGTTAACCAGCACACCAGCAAATACATACACGCCTTACTACAAGCGACAAGCTAAGGCCTACTCAAAAAGAGACCGGCCTAAATAACCTAACACTGTACAAGTGCCTACTCGCTGTTCTCGGTGGGATCGCTCTCTTCGATCCTCAAGTTCTACATCATTTAGGGCCTGAAAAGGTTAACCACGACGAGTAGAGATAAACTCAGCAAGTTAAAGCCCTAAGCCCCGGTTAGGAACTTCGCTCGCCTTGGGAGTTTAACATACAACCTAATTCATCAAATCAACCAATGCCACCTCAAAGAAATAAAGCAGAAGACAATTTGATAATCAGGCACAACCACATGCAACCTTACTTAGCCTTGGCACACGCGATCTGCAGAAACTATCAGTTAAATCATCACATATTAAGAGCATGCAAATAATCAGAGCATCGCACACAGCTTTCTCATGTCTTACACCCATACATGCTCTGATTATTACGACCCCCAGGGCCACGGCACAACCTTATGATTGGCGGTCAACTGGTCGTAAACCAGGCATCGTCCTCCCCCACTAACGGTATTCCCTAAGGAGCATGGGTCCGGCCTCTACCGTGACTTCGCAACCGACCACTATCAGGCAACCGACCGAAGTTGGGACGACCAAAAGGCCACGGCACAACCCCAAGGGTTGGCGGTCTACCGGCAACGCCAGGCTCTCCTCTTAATGTGACCATGCAACACATCATCAAACAATCTGTTCATTTCTTTGCTCTATTGTGAATGCACATACCGTTCGTGCTCATGCAACATGCTATTGCAATTAACACACGTATAATGTCATGCAGCAATATCCAGCAGTTCAATCATTCACGAAAGTTGCAACAATTAGCAGTTCAAGTCACAGTCTAACAATTAATTCCGACCAATCAACATCATGACACTTGCATACTTGTCCAAAATAATCATGTACCTCAATAATTACCGGTACCCACTCACATGACTCAATGTTCAACAATAAATAAACCCGTGTCCTCACGACTATGACAATCAACCATTTCCATAATTAATTACCCAACCCAATTAATTTCATTTAATAAAACCCTTCTTTAAACTAATGTCATTTAACAAAGTAGTATATAATTACTATTGACATTAGAAAATTAGACCATAGAAATTTTCCCAAAAAAAATTACTCAATTAAAAACATTTCCCATAAATAATCACAATTAATTATTTTCCCCAAAAATAATTAATTTTCAGAAATGAATAGTAATAATATTAATAATAATAATTCGAAATTATAAATTAATTTAATTAATTAATAATTCCGAAAATAATATATAATTATTATTTAATCCAAAATTAATAATTATTATTAATACTAACCATGGTTACAAAATTAACTCAACCTTAGTTAATTTAACCTAACCATGATTAACTTTTAACCTTGATTACTTTAAGACTAACTATAGTTACTTTAATCAACTAACCATAGTTACTTTAACACTAACTCTAGTTACTTTAAAACTAACTCTAGTCAACATACTAATCTCAATCAGCATAATTAACCATACTAATCTACTAATTAACTCTAATTAAACACAAACATACAAATACACTAATTACCCCTAAAACAAGATTAACCCCTAAACAAGGATTAGGGAATCAACTTACTTGGATCGGAAATCCGGCGACATCGGCGCGTAGAGGGGAACGAGGGCTATGAGGGGTAAGCTCGGGGATGGCAATGGATGATGAACGGTGGACGAAACGGGCCAAAACAGTCAGGATTTACTATTTACGCGGAACCAGTGTAGCTGCGCGAAAAGGGCTGAAACGGGCGGTCCGGGGGGACCAGGGGTGACCAGGGGTGTGCGGCTGGCTTCCTAACTTCCGTGACTACACTATGGGTAGTGGTGGCGGCTCCGGTGACGGCGGCAAGGCCGTTTTCCGGCTGGAAAACAGCAAGGGCAGCAAGAAACAACATAAATGGAAGGGAAAAGGAAGAGAAAAAGGGAGAGAGAGAGGGGCTGCTGTGCTGAACGAATTTGGGGAGAAAGGAGGAAGAGAAAGCTGCTGGAAACTTGAGGGAGAAGCCAAGACAAGTGGGCTTGCCACTTGCTTCGAGAGCTAATAAAACCAAGCAATAAACAAAGCAAAACAAAGCCCACATGGGCCCAAAACGAAAAGGCCAAAGAGAGAAGCCCATGGGGCTGAGGAGGGAGAGGAGAATGGGCCAGCTTGGGCTCCCTTTGGGCTGGGCTGGATGGGCGCAAGGCCCATTGGGCCGCCGGTCTTGGGCTGGCCCACCCGCGGGCTCGAAACCCGGTCCAATTTTTCCTTTTTCCGACACTTCTGCGTCCAACGGAAAATCCAAAAATAAATGAGAAGACGTCCAAATATTTAATCTTGATATCACTGAGAAGTTGCTTCCCAAAATCGGATTAAAAATCGGGGCTAAATTAAGTCGATTGTGACCGTAGTACAATTTGGATTATCGGGCGCCCTTTTAGGACTTTCCTCACTTTTGACCCATGGTCAATCATTCTTTGATCCACATTAACGTCAATTCTCGAGTCAGGGACATCCCTCGATTGTCATGTGATCCCGGTGGCTCAATTGATAATCCCGAGTACTAAATGAAAATTATTTGATTTATCGTCATTCGTAGTTCGTATCGAAATCGTGCAGAAATCACCCGCAGATCAACTTTGTACTTCTGTCGAATCGATTTATTTCCGTTTCCTTAATAGTCTAGTACATAGAGGATATCGTTCCCTCCCAGGTCCTCATGGTCGAAGGGTTCATTCTTGATCGAAATTGCGAGTCGTATGCAAATCATTTCCTTTCGACGCCTCCCTATAATCCACTATCCCACGAACACACAATTCGGGGTATTTGTATTGACCAAGCCTTCGACTAATATTGCTCTTTTATAAAATCCCAAATTGGGGTCGATTTTCAGGATGTTACAGTCTAATTTTGGCAATGTCTATATAAGTTACTGATATTGCCCACATGTAATGGGCCGGTCATTATTTGCACTAGTGACTTATTTCCCCTTTTCTTCTTTCAAATTTACTATGCAATTTCCAGCAATTATCAATTGTGTGGTGGGGGTGCCTGTAATATTCACAAAATAATTTACTTTTTCCTCTTGAATTTTGCCCATAATTTTTTGATGTGCCCGAAAATTGAGCACACCATTGGATGCCTTGAAACCGAGCCTCTGCCCACTGTCCAATTTTGATGAGGGTCAGTTGCTTTCGAGCTGTCCGATCACTACAGATGATTTGGACCGTTTGCTCCAGGTCCTTTAAAATAACACATGTCTCCCCCAAAACCTAGCCCTTCATGCCGCATCTCTCTCTGCTTACCGCGAGCTGCAAGGGCAACACTCTCTAGGGTTTTTGCATATTTTAGCAAGGTGAGTCGTTGGTTCTCTTCCTAGTAGGCCAATTGAAAAATACAACCGAGTGGTAGTATAGGGTCCATAACTGGGATTTAAGATCTGATACACAAGAGTGTTCAAAATTAGGAGGAATCACGTTGCCTTTTCTTTGTCCTTTATTGCCTTATACTGCTATAGCATCGCCTTTGTCCATCGAGCTTTTCTTCTGCCACTTCCAGCTCATTCTAAAGGGCTGATAGCTTGTTGAAGCATGCAGTGATACTCATGTTTTCTTGCTTCAACTCTGTAAGAGCCTAGGTGAGTGAAAATATCTTTGCTTGGTCCAGTTTGCTGTACATTTTTTTTTTATATTGTCCTACATGTTCTTTCCGTCTTCCGTGGGGAGGAGATCAGCTGCAATTTCCAGACTCATGCAATTCCCAATCAAAGTTCTCACTAGTTGGTTACATTTTTCCATTATATTGCCATCCTCTCATTAGTCGGAATCGAAATGGTTCCGTTGATGAATTCATCTTTATCTTTAGTAACAAGGGCTCGCCGGAAATCTCTCGCCCAAATTGAATAACCTTCGAGTCCTACTAGTTGGTTGTTAATGAGTCACAACTTTGGTCCATCGACGGTGGAAACAAACAATGTGTCACCAGGTTCTTGGCAACCAATGTTCGGCTACTATGGGAAACGGCAAAAATTTGGGTGGAATAACTAGGTAGAGATTCACTCCCATACCTGAGTTCTCCGACCTGCTTGATAGCCCTACATCCGAAGTTCCAGGCCCAGTATTTGCACTTGCCCCGTTTGTGGCTAGTGGGCCATCATTGGACTGGACATAATTTTAATGACCCTGAGTTCCTGACCATGGAGTATTTGGGCTTAGCCCATAATACCATGGAGTGGGCTGCATAGGAAGTGGTAGCCATTGGTAGGGGTGAGTAGTTCCTAGTTCTTTATAGATTCCATTTGGAACTTGGAATCTACCAATCAATTTCTAGAACCTAGAACCTACCCTCTCATAGGTTTTAGGGTCGGTTCCAAGGTTCAACAGGTTTTTTGTTTGTTTGTTTCATTTAAGTGGAATCGGTTCTAGTTTTGAAAAAAGAGGAACCAGGAACTAAAACATCCCTTCCTAGAATCGGGAACCGTGGTCACCCCTTCCAACATAGTCTTTATATTGATATAAATCACAAAAAAGATTAGTTTTACTTCTGTTAAATGGAGTATACAAAAGACAAATGGGTGGCCAACATGATGAAAAATACATATAAGAAAGAAGTGCAGTAGCCATTGTTTGTATAAGCTTCGCGTGAGAAGATTTCACTAAAAAGGATTGAGCTCTTAAGATAGAGCAAGGCAGCAATCTCAGTTGCCAAGCATTTTTAGCCCTTTCAACACATTCCAAAACCTTTAATAAGCTAGTCAGCATCTTCAGTGAAGGTAAAAAGACAACTTTGAAGTGCTCAGCTTCTGCTATTGACACTCACCGCTTGCATATCTTGTGCATATCTACTAGTCATCTCTGTAAATTGTGCCAGCACCTGTCAATAGCCTTCATGAGAGTCATGACACAACATTATCCCAAAGGGAGGTCGATGCAACAATCGTGGGGTGCTGTTTGGAAGCTGGATGCTGGCTCGGAGATGCAACCTCCGTTCTCAATTCGGCTGACATTGCAATACTCGAGAGAGACCATAGTGGCCAAGAATATGATTCCAGAACATACTAGTTATAATTTGATTGACATGAGGAAGGGAGAACAAAAAACAAGATTGAGTAATAGGCAAAAATCGTGCCTTATAGTTTAGCAGACTTTTAGGCAATAAATTTCTGCAAGAACAGAAAAACACACAAGTCCAATATTTGGGCAGAGTGTCCATTAGACAGAATGAAGGAAAAAAGCCAGCATTAATTTGAAGTGGTGCTTAATGGCATGCATACGGGAACTAAAACCGTGTGTCCCCTCACCTTAATTTTTTCTCTGTAGAGCCCAACAGCAGTTCCATGTGCAAGCAAATGAGTGTGGCTCATGATGCAAGCAAATGAGCCCAACAACAGTTCCATAATAAATCATGTGATTGATTGACATGAACTCACATTTTCAAGACATGTATATTTAAGATTGAACAAATACCGATATACTAGTTTTCATATATTAATCATGTTGAAAGGGGTATTCACCTGCTGAGCAGAAGAGGCAATTCCAAACAAGAGGCAATGGATAGATAACTCTTGGAAGTTTATGCAGCAGGAAAGTGCTTACATAAGCTTCATTAGATCATCCTTTCAGTGTGTTGTAGTCAAAGTAACCCTTAGCCTGAGAAAGCAATGAACTTATCTGAGCAACCGAGAGTAATGCAATATATCCATGAAGACAAGGCAAAGGGTTTTAATGGTTTAAGCAATTTGGAACCCTTCAAGGACTTCCCTTTCCCTTCCTGATCCCTCTCCGCCTCTAATTTCCCTCAAACTCTCCAGGAGAACACTACTTGACACCCTCGAAGCCCACATGCTCAAGGCGGATCTCCCTAGGCTCAAAAAGGAGGAAGTCAAGGTGGAGGTCGAAGACGACCGGGTGCTACCAACAAACATATACATCATAACAATTAACAACACATCATAACATATACATACACCCGCTACAAACAAAACAAATAGATAAGCAAAAAGCCTCAAGCGAAATGCATAAATCGCCTCCATCATCGCGCATCTGTTCTTTCAAAAGTTTAACCTAAAGAGAGAAACGGATGAGGGTTCGCTCCTTACCTGGTCCTTCTCCAAGAAATGTCCATCTTGAAATTTCCCGAACTATTATTGGACTTTGGCCTCATTATTTTTCAAAATTTTTGAGTACTTAAAAACATAGGATGTAGGACTGCCGAGCTGAAATTCGGACTCAAGATCCGGTCATTTTTCCCTTCCTTTTTCCCTTTCTCTCCCACACGTGTGTTTTCCCCCTCTCTCTCTTCTTTTTTCTCTCTCCTCTTTCCCGCACGTTTCTCCTTCCCGTTCTGCTGCCGTCTGACTTCTTCCCCTCACGTCCCTTCTCTCTGCATTTCCCTCTTTTTCCGCCTCCCCCTGTCCCCCACGTGTAGTCATTTCTAGGGGTGAGCATCGGTCCAGGGTCAACCCTAGACCAACCCTGGACCGGCCCAACCCTGCTGGTCCCGGTCCGGTTCTTAGGGAGACTGGGTTGGTCCTTGGTCCTGAAATTCCGGGACCAGCACTGTGCGGGTTGGTCCTCGGTCCTGAGGGTTTAGGGTCGGTCCAACCCGGACCAACCCTGAATATATATAAATATATATTTATATTATATCTAAAATATCTTTTCCGCATGGGCATAAAAAACCGAGGTGCGGGTTTAGAGGCGGCAGAAAATCAGGGGGGGTTAGGCCGGCAAAGCAGAGGAGAGAGGGGGAACAAAAGGGAAAGAAAAACAGAAGAGAAAGAGGAGCTAAAGGGGGAGAGTTTTGCGGGGGTTTTCTCAAAAAAACGTAGAGAGGAAAAGCGAGACCTTCTCTCGGCTTGACGCAGGGAAAAAAAAAAACAGAGAAGAAGAGGGTGTTGGTCTTCTTCGAGCACCCCTTCCACGCTTGCAACTCTAGCCACATCGCGTCCGTCTTGATTATTTTTATGATTTTTTTGCTTTTAACAAATATGAAATTTCTATTGTTGTCTTATTTTAAATTTGTTGAATATATAGTAGTATTTATAGTTTGGTCATACAACGTTACATTGTCAATGGATATGTAATTTGAAATGGTAAATTTGCCTTTTCAGGGAATGCAAAAAATGAAATAAAAAAATTATTAATTGGTCCCGGGTTGACCCTGGAACCGGACCGAACCCATTGGGTCAGTCCGGTCCTTGGTCCCAGGCTCAATAGGGTCGGTCCTCGGTCCTAAAATTTGAGGACCAACACTGTGCGGGTTGGTCCTAGGGTTAAGGGGTGGCCCGGCCCAACTCGGACCATGATCACCCCTAGTCATTTCCCCTCATTTATGCTGGTTTGACTTTTCAAACCATCCTCTCTCCCGGCTAAAAAGGGGACAGACGTGCGCTGCTTCCTTCTTCTTTTCTAATACTTCTTCTTCATCCGAGCACTGCCGCTGCTGCTGCTGTGCTGCTATTTCGCCATCGCCGTCCCCACCGCAGCTCCGCCACCACCCCTGCTCGCCGCCAAGTCGCCGGCGAGTCGTCGTCTGCCGGTTGCGAGCCCAGCCGGCCCGCCTCTCCTCTCTTTCCCCTTTAGCTGGCTGCCGAACTGCAGCAGTTGCTGCACCCCTCCGGCCAGCCGTCGCCCGTCACCGCAGCAGCTCAGTCAAGCTGTCTGCTCGCCGTTGAACCGCCGTGAGCCGCGGCCGAGCAACCCCCGACGCCAACCTCTCCTCCCTCCTCCATTTTCCTCCGTTTCCCTAGTTTCCGCGTCAGGCCGCGCCCTCGCTGCCCGTCGGTTGCCCCCTACTCTCCTTGCCATCGAGTCACGTCAGCCGGCACCAGAGGCCGCCGCTCGATCGCCCGTCCCTGTCTAAGCCAGCCGCCGTCCTCCTCGCCGGGCTCTTTGTCTCTCTCTCTTGGTGCTGGTGCAACCGAACCAGCGACCGTCGCCGCTGTTCCAGCCTCCGGCCACCGTTGTCTGCCGCCCCTAGCCGACTGGAGAGCCACCCCCAGCCGGCCCCGAACTGTTGGACGCCTCCTCCTTCCCCGGCTTCCCCCTTGGCCGCACGGACAGCGGGTCTCCGGCCAAGATCCGGCTGCCGCGTCGTCCGTCCCGACACCCCGGAGGTGCCCGTGCGACCGCCTCATCGTCCCCGTTGCAACCATGCCTTCGCCGTAGTTAAATGGTAAGTTTTGGCTCTAAACCCTTGTTTAGTGTGTTAATCTCATTTAGGGTTAGTTTAGTTAGGACTAATCGGAATTAGATAGTTAGTTATGGTTATTTTGGCTAATTGGAGTTAGTGGGGTTAATTAGGGACTAATGATAATTTTAGTTAAATAAAGTGTTTATTTAATTATTTATATTTATTTATTCTGAAATCAATATAATATTATTTTATTATTATTTTAATAATAATAAATTATATTGTTGGTAATTGTTGTGCTTAATGATTGTTAATTAGGATAATTCCCCGTGTTTAGAATAATTACTTTCCGATAAGTAATTGTGGTGAATAGTGATTTACGGGAATTATAGGTCATTGCTTATTGCGAGGCGAATATCATCTAAGGCTAATAATTGATTGATTTATTGATTGCTTTTTATGCCAAATTGATTGAAGCACATATATTCGGGAATTATGTAATATTTCCTTATGAAATTGGTTGATTATTAGATTATTGCAATGTGGTGATTCATGGATAATATGTGGAATACTTACTGCTTCGTATGTGGACCTCAAGCATGTCTTGTGTGGATTATGACGTGTACTTATGAGTCCACTTGTGCCCTGAGGTGTGTGACGCAAGGTGGAGGGCAGCCCTGATGCGTGTTTACGTGGGGAAAAGGTAAAGCCCTGAGGCGTGTTTACGCGGGAAGGTGGAGAATGTGCCTTGATGCATATTTACGCGAGGAAAAGGTTGAGCCCTGATATGTGTGATGCATGGAGGTAAATATGGTTGTGCTCTGATGCGTGTTTACGCGGGGAGATGCATATTTAGAATATGCTTGATTGCTATGTGCATGGAATGTTATATGTGCTGTGTTCAAATTATGTGATCATTTGCTTGCTTTTGTGTGGCCGTGTAACTAATATTGTGCAGGACATGTGCAATCACGAGGTAAGGTTGCTTGTGATTGGATTTAATTATTGGTTGTTATTATGAGAGCCATGCTTGTTAGGTGCCCTTGAGGTGGATTGATGCCTTAGTCGAGGATTAGCGCCTGAACTTATTGAGATTTTATTTCACTGGTTATTATTTAACTATTTTCAGGTCCTTGAAGGATTGCTTGGCTATGGACTTTTTGACTGACTAGACCTTGAACCCTAAGAATAAGGAAGGAAGTAGATTGACCCTTTTTGCCTTATTTATTTTGTTGATTATGGGAATAGTACCCAAGGATAGAGTTGTACGAGTACCCCCTTCTTAAGGATTAAATGATGTCATTTTGAATTGTCTATATTTACTGACTATCCTATTGATGATGGAAGACCGGGGTTTATTAATTGCTTCTGCATGCGCATATTTATCTGATAAAAAGAAGGGTCAATGACGTGTCCTAGGACGTTGCACTCTTTTGATTGCTAGTGAGTAACGGGATCGTCGTATTCTCGAGGGTCGGGGGTGTTACAACAAACCTATCAACGATGACAAGGGAGGCTATTGTATGAGCGGCGGATAGCTCAGTGAGGAGCCACGAGTGTTAAGGGCGACGAGTGGTGAGCGGCGAGGAGCCGGGAGCGTGGAGAGCGATGAGCGGCTGGTCATGAGGAGCCAAGATCGTGGAGGGCAATGACCGACATGTGGCGGGCATGGAGGATCCATGAGCGTTGAGGGCAACGATCGACGAGTGGTGAGGAGCCACGAGCATCTAGGTCGATGAGTGGCGGGTGGCGAGGAGCTAGGAGCATTGACGTCAATGATTAACAAGTGGCGGGCAGTGAGGAGCCATGAGCATCAACTTCAAGGGCGATGAGCGGCGGGCGGCAAGGAGCCATGAGCGTCTGGGGCGACTAGCGGTGGGCGGCAAGAAGCCAAGAGCGTCGAGGGTGACAATCGATGAGTGGCGAATGGCGGGCGGGTCGACAACTGATGAGTGGCAAGTGGTGAGCGGCGAGCGGCAAGCGGGTTGAGGGCAGCAAGTGAGGCGCGTCGGGGAGAGAGGGAAGAGAGAAATGTGTGGGAAGAAAAATTAGGTTTAGAAATTGGGGATTTTTTGGGAAGGAGGCTGGACTTGCGTCTGGTTTGATTCTGGTTCCGGTTCACTGTTCCGGTTCCGGAAAATGAGGAATCGGGAATTGAAATCGGACTCCTTGAAACCAGGAACCGAATTGGACACTTTGGTGAGGTTCTCCGGTTCCTTGTTCTACTCGGGAATCATGCTCACCCCTAGCCACCGGTATGATTGACCCACGATGGGTTGGTCCGGAACGAGCTCGCTGGGAGTGGGTTGCCCAAGATTGGGTTGCCACTGAGGAAAAAGGCCTGAGATATGCTGTCCTTGGGAATGGCCCGGGATGGGCTATCCTCAGGCTTCCACGATTTCAGCAGGTGGGTTTTGGATTTCTGGAATTTGTGGCATTTCCTCTTTTGGGATACACTCTTTAGAAACCAATGGTTGGTTCTTTGCCATGGTGACTGGCAAAGAATTCATTTCTTCGCTTGCTTTTGTAACTTTAAGAAACTGATTCCTGCACCGGAGTGCTGACGTTATTTTGTAGGTTAGCGTTCTCTCATTGCAGCGGCAAGAAACCGACAGTCATTTAAAAGTGTGCAAGCCGAATCATACGCATAACCTGCTCTGATACCTTGAAAGAAAGCAAGGAAGAGAAGGGGAAAATTTGTGGAAGATGAATTTCTATGTTACTTTTTCTGTGTAGATTCAATGTACAATGCTCTACAACTATAATATAAGGTGTGTACAAGAAAGGGAAATAATATATCTTATGAACCAATTCCAATATAAGATTTATCTTGATTGATTTAGCAAATCAGTCTCAATCCCAATCCCAATGGATACTGAACAAATGGCACATATCTTCCAACAAAAACTTTTTGTCATATCACTTCACGAGCTCAAATATTGGACTACTACAGATGGCTTGGCCATGGACCACTTTGGTGGTCATATGAAGGCTCAAGCCACAAGAGAGGGGTCTGAACCTTCACGAGCTCAGTTATTGACAAGATGGAGAGCTTCAAAGTGAGTGTTGAGAGTATGGCGGTCGGCACGATGATGCGTGACGATGATGCATTTAGCCGAGAGTATCCAAGCACTCGAAAACACCACCATTGTTGGTGCTACGTTGAACTTTAGTGAGTGAGTGAGAGAGAGAATATCAAGGTCTGCCACCGCCATTGTTTGTGCCATGTAGAGAGAATCAAGGTCTGCCACCGCCATTGTGCCATGTTGAGCTTAAGGAGAGCACCCATTTTTGTTTGGACTTTTTGGGACCGTTTGAGAGGGAAGTGAGAAGGAATCTGAGATAAGTTGAAGAAAAGTCGTTACATTATATCTGAAATTGCAATTTCCATATAAAAGGTAATTTGATTTCTTTTCTATGTGGACTTTTTATTTATTTATGAAAAATCTACATAGGCATTTATTTTTATAAAAAAAGCCCCGTAAAACTTTTTGCCTGATTTTGTCTTTAGTGGCACTTAAATGATTTTTTTTCCTGATGTGGCACTTAAATAATTTGTCAAAAAGTTTTGATTAGTGCATACTATACAAAAGTTATGATAATTCCGTTGTTCAATTTTCCATATATTTGGATATGAAACTTAAAAGTTATGAATGATTATTAGAAAACGAGACTATTGCATACGAATAGTTAAACAAATTATCATTGAGAAAGTACATATGGAAGTGGAAGATATGCTACTCATGAGAAAGAAGGTAAGAGATCCCGTAAAAATAGAAGCATCTTTTCCCATGGTGCAGTGCAAAGCAAAGCATAAAACTTCTAGTTTTATCATAAAACTTCTAGTTTTATCCCATAAACAATGACATAATATGATAAAATAAATAGCATAAAAACTTAACATGAAAGGGCATTTTCGTCTTTTCCTTCTCCTTTTTTCCTCTTCCACTTTGCTGGGGAAGAAGAAAAAAAAAAATTAAAAAAGAAGAAGGAAAAGACGAAAATGCCCTTCAATTAAAAAGTCCGGGGTAAATGTGTCCAAAGTAGCATAATCTAACGTTCGTTTGCTATTACAAATGAATTCTTTTGTTTTGTTGATTAATATAAGTTTGGTTTAAATTTACAAATATTATATGCATTTTATATTGTTTGATTATATTATATAACCTAAATCAAAGTTTAATAAGCAAATTCCAGAATATACGGAATGTAAACAATAGTTGCTAGGATTAGGAGTGTGCAAAATAGATTGTCCAAATTAGGAACCGCCAAGACTAGACTTAACTAGTCAATTGGTCCAATTCCTAGTTCTTAAAAGTGGAACTGGTGTTTAAGCAATTCAATTTTCGATTCCAAGGGAGAACCAAACCAATTACATATAATTTTTTCATTATTTCTTATATAAAAAAAAAAAAGTAACCAGCCTTTTCTTTTATTTCTTTATAATAATATGTAGTGTAAAGTAGTGGAAAAAGAAAAAAAGTAACCGATTCCATTGAATTGGATCAGTTCTAGGACCAATTGGGCCGGTCCTCGGTTCTACCTTGGATCTGAACCAAATCGAAATCCAACCACCCCTAGCTAGAATTGCAAAATTTAACATACTTGGAAACTAAACGAACAGGTCAAGAAATGCCAGAGGATAGAAAGGCATCCCATTAAAAATAACGGCCAACCCTTCATATATAGCATCTTCTTAAATTGTATATATTCTCAGGAAAAATATCCTAACTTTTCCGGTTTGATTTATCAGGAGAATCCCCCAAAGAGTAAATTGAATAGGTAAATAATCTCTTGATTAGGAAAAATAGCATGATGGGCGACTAAACGAAGAGGCTAGAAGGCTTCCCCATTAGCAGTAAGACATTGATAAAATTGCTCAAATAATCTTTCCCAGCCAGATATCACTTGCAAAACATATCATTTCGGCTATACAAAGAAACCCAGATTTGTTACCAAAAACAAATAAAAAAGATAATGACTAGATCCACAATTCCTTACGGCACATGATGAGCATTAATCCTGCCAGGATTATATATATTTTTTAAAAACTTCTTAATAAAGCGCTAAAAATCCTGAATAAATGGCTAGAAGTCTTCAGGACATTCCGTCTTCACTCGAAGGTTTAGGCTCCAGGGTCTAGAAGTCCTGAGAATATTCAATCTTCTCCATCTTAAAGGATGCATAGGAGACTTTCTGGACATTGGAGCCTATGGGCCTTCAAATGAAGAACATCATGTTCTCCACATCGGTGTGCAGCTTGCAGAATCGCTCTTCATTCGAACCAATCGATGAGAACGATGAGGATGCCATCGAGGAGAATGAAGATGCCATCGAACTGGGAGAATGCTCCACCACCGCTTCATGATATAACCTTCCTCTGTAGGCGGCGAGATCAGCATAGTACACGGGTGTGACCAGAGACACTGGTTTGGTGCATCTAGCAAAGGTAAAGCATAAACTATAGATCAACTTCTCCAAGTGGTCGGAGCTAAACCTGTGTTCGTCCCAAAGGACATGGTAATGGGTCGGCTTGCTCGTCCCAAGGCTGCCATAGTGGCTGCATAGATAGAAGTCGAATTCAAAAGGATGCACTACTGTTGTGTCCACGACTGTCCCCGGTGGCACGTTACCTGTGGGACCTCCATCGACGTCTCTCTCTGGGAAAAGACGAGTTTGGTGGCGCTTTTGCGCCACGATGATTGTGATGGTTGGCCTGTAATCTTTCTCGGAGAAAGTATTCTTTAGATCCTGTAATTCTTCATTCAGAACCATATCAAATTGGCTTTCGCTCACACCATCTCGAAACAATACGAGTTTCTGGGGCCTAACTCGATTCAGACGGGCGTATGTCTTGACAAGCTCAAGACACATCTCCCCAATGTTGGCAATTTTCTCTTGCCGATGGAGCTGAGGTCGCACCCTTGCAGCGTAGCGATTGGCAGCAGGCCAGTTGACAGTACCAACAACAGCAGCAAATGACGGACTGACCTTGTTATGAGATGCGGGATGGTTGACATCGGCACCAAGGAACATCACATGCCCCTCGCCGTCGATGTGCGGAAATCGATTGAATAGCTCTACGTTGCTGCCCCCAAGCTTGGCATTGATCTTGAGGGCCAGATTAGCGAGATACTGATCATTAGCTTTGTTGGCATGCAAGGAAAGGCAACACTGGGTGACTAAGCCAACTCGAGTCTCACAGATCCATTTGAGGTGCTTGTAGCCGATGTCCTTCCTGGACATGACGCAAAGAAGGAATTGAGGACGCCGTCTCCCGACTCTGCAAGCGCGGTCATTGACTTCCTCTAGCAGCTCGGTCAATGTAGCAACATTGGAGAACATGCTCATCGTGGCTTCTTGATAAAAGAGCGGTTCTTCCATGCGAATCCCCAAGTTTCTGCATCGGCTAATAAGCTTTTGGATGAACAGGTTACAGTTGAACCGATTCCGTTCCGATGCGCTGAAATCGACGATGACCCATCTTTCAATCCGCTTCCCATCCACAACTGATTTCCCCATTAGATTCCAATGGCATTTCTCTTTGTCAACTTCTATCTTGATTATCTTGCCATTCGAAGCTGCCAGCTTTAACTCGGGAGGTTTGATGACACGTCCCACCACTTTCGTCATGTTCATGTCGACTTCGATTCCAAAATTTTGGCTAACGTCTCTGCAGCGTGAGAAATATTTTAAACAAATAAGACACTTACTGTGATATACGTTTATACTTTCTTTGTCGATCAAATGTTATGTATGTCCCAAGGTATACGCCTTTTTATGCAACCATTTCCCGAAAAAAGAAAAGAGAATCCACTATTATTCGTTGTAGGGGTGACTACACAACAGCACCAGTATTACCAGGGAAAAAATAACAGTTGCTTACATAAAACGAATTATAAATTGACTGCAGTACAAAAGGATGATGCAGCCTCATGCGCATAACCACATTATCTGTTTTGATCCGCAGGTCAAGTTTGGACAGAAGCAATGACAGGGTTACAAAATTAGAGCAAAGATGAAGTGTTACATACCCAAAAGGTCCGTTGTTCGACCTAATCATGTCACATATGGACCTCTTTCTGATATGTGGTGGAGGCAAGGAGAGTTTCTTCAGCATGGAGGCGGCGTCTCTATCCAAGTGCTCCTTTGGGTAACTCTGCCCCTCGACCAACACGCAGAACTCCATCGGCACATAGTTTTTCTTATCGTTCTTGCTAAAATCCAAGCAAGGGATGTCCTTGTACTTGATCTCGATTTTGTACTTTTCCCAGAAGTAGTTCACCAAGTTGACCTTCTTCGTTTTGCCCTCGGAATTCTCACAGTCGAAAGATATCGAGCGTGCGCTCTCTTTGGTTAGCCTCACGACTGTATATTTTTGCTTGGTCTTGCGGTGGGTCATCGGTTTCCCTCCTGTACCTTGCAAATTGGCTGATGTTGAATCCAGGTACATGCTCCTTGAGGAAATCAATGACCGACATCCTCTTTCGGAAGGCAATGACTGAGTAATCAAGAGACAACGCAAGGCCTTGGGAGGTCGGCTTCAAGCTGTGTTGGAATCCCCTGAATGCCGCGACACCACACTTGAGGTCATCTGCCTCACGATACTCACGGGGATAGAAGTGTCGGCCAACCGAGATCATGTGCCTTGCAGGGTTCTCTTTCATCACAAGATCCATGCCCTGCAATATGTCGCGCGGGATTGACAGTAAGTTCCCAGCCAAGTAGTCCTTCAACTTACGGAGCCTGAGCTCGTTCACGAGCGTGATGGTGCATTGAAACGAGGAGTCTTTGCTGTCTTCCCTGGAAGATATCTTCACGTTGTATGTCCCACAAGGTAGCAGGATCGCACTAAAGATATTCTTCTCGCCGTCATAAGCAGTCATGGATAAAGGAAATTGCATAAGGTTGTCGGAGAATAACTTCTCCTTAATCTGAGACAAAGTGGCTTTTGATAGCCTCACGGGATGGCCGTGCCTCGTAGGCACCTCTGGCTTGATATCGACATCATAGTGCCTTATGATGGTTTCAGGATTGAAGGTGATGGGAAAGTTGTTGACGAGAATCCTGATGTGTCGAGCAGCCGATGAGCCACCTTTGTCGGGGCGTCTTACGGGGGAAATCTTATCCCCATTTCCTTGGGGAACCAGATTAAACTCCGGCTGGACAGCAACAGTCTGAAGATCTGTCAAGAGAATATAAACCACATCAATTGATGGTACAAATTAGCTTCAGTCACTTCGTGGGAGGTATCCTATGTGTGGTTCACCTACCACTTGTTTATACATTTCTTTTAAAATTTTTAATATTTATGGTTGTGAAACTGATGAAATGCAAACATAAAATATCAGCAGGTATGCACCATTTTGCAGGTTATTATCCGGATAAAAACGATGAAACTCGTGACTTTTATTTTTTCGCAGAGACATCTAAACGTTTAACTATTAAAACCCCGGCAATTTAAATGCAGCGATTATGCACCTGCTCAGGAGAAAAAACTAAACTCAATGTCGTATATTTTGAAACATTATAAGTTCTATGTGAATTGAATGGAAAATGGCATGATTCAAATGCACATAAAATGCAGAAGGAAAGCATTTCCGATGTCATCCGGAAAGTATGATCAAAAGAACCTGAGTTTGGGGCCACTTGGACCATTTCTCTTTCCAAAGCAAATCAATCAATATTCAATCAAGTATGGCACCGCGAGGGCAACGTAGACGAGGTGAACTTATACGTACCAGCTATAGGCACACGCTCTAGATACAGTGAGGCGTCATATCTAGGATGATGAACGTTGGTATCAACAGGTGACCAACTCCTATCTCTGCGAGGAGATTCTCGGGAAGTGTTTCTCTCGTCTCCGTGACCACCCCTTGCACGATGGTGGTCTCGTTCATAGTCATGATGGAAATGACGACGATCCCTATTCCGGTTTTTGTCTGCCCTCTCATGATATCTGTCGCGTTCTCTCCATCGGTTTCCATGTCTATCCATGACGTCTCTCTTTTCGGGGTTAGAACGTTGTACAACGATTTAAGGACAGAATGCTTTTACGACCAGAGAGATGACTATACGACTAGAACGAAAACAGAGAGAGATGAGGAAAGGCGAGTAGATATACAAGAAGAAAGGTTAAACCAGTGTGAAAGAGAGAGGTCTCGGATGCTAGGAATTTCAGTGGCGGTACAACGAGCGAGATTAAGCGGCTTTAAGGAAAGGGCCGAGACAATTACAGAAGAAAGGATGAATGTCTTGGCGTTCTTTGTTACTTAAAAATAAAAACTAGAGACAAGAAAATGGTGTTCGTTGCTAAGAAGATTAGTTAATTAAATCTAATTAGTCTCAATATGTTTGCGTCTGCCATATTTTTTCTCTTTTTTGCTGCCTATGACACCCTTTGTGCCGTGTGACCGGTATAAGGTATCCTGTTAAATTCTCACCTTGAAAAGTAGAAATGAAAGCAAATGCCAAACTTGGAACTGTTATTACATTGTCTATTAGTATATTGTCCCACTCTGGTGGATTGACATGGATGAACCAGTAGTATATTCAGCAAATCTACCAGGGCAAGTACATTTATTGGAGATATCTACCTAGAGGCCCCAATGATTGGAAAGAAAGATCCAGGACGAGAGAGAGAGAGAGAGAGAGATGGGTGAATTTACCAAACAGAGAGGAACTGGGGATGATTGATAAAAGAGCATACCAATGATGGATGTATTCTTTGGATTTTCTTTCCTTTCTTTCGAGGAGATATCTTGCCTTCTAAAGTCATGCCTTGTTTGGTCGACAAGAGCAAGGAAAGTTGGAAATGAAAACAGAGAGAGAGAGGATGAATTTACCAAACAGAGAGAAACTAGGGATGTCTGATATGAGAACATACCAAGGATGGATGGATGTATTCTTTGGATTTTCTTTCCTTCCTTTCGGGGAGATCTCTTGCCTTCTAAAGTCATGCCTTGTTTGGTTGATAGAAACAGGAAAATTGGAAATAAAAACAGAAAAGAATCTGAATAAATGATGAGAAATTAGTAATCTAATTAATCTCTAGTTCACCATATTTGGTAATGCCTCCAAATAGGATATAAGATCTAGAATATGATTGCAAGTTACTATGAATCAAAGTCATGGATAAACTTGCAAAATATAAAATTACCATATCGAATTTTCCTCTTTATAGAACAATACATGGAGGAAGCATTAGTTATTGGTTTGATTATGGAGTTGTCATTATTGTTAGAGTTGATTCATCCATTCTTATTGTTCGGTTAATTGCAAGTGCACAATATCAACAAGTAATAAAGTGATGAGTGAGTATCGTTCCCACAAGGACTATTTTATTTTATTTTATCCAATTACTTACTGAAAGTGATCAATTCAAAAATTTAGCTAACCAAATCGAAAAGATGTGTAAAAAAAATAAACTAGACCAATTAAAATACTAAAATATAGAAAAAGTCAAAACTTAAAAAATTAAAAGCCAAGTAAAATTAATCTAAAGAAAATTCAATATCACAAAGCTTAGAGCATCCGACTTCACTTAACCATTCATAATTAATTTTCTTAACTTTTCATGCAACAATTTAATTTCCAATTGTGTTGGCGAAATTTTCCTAAGATAAATTAAAAGCCGACCTCAGTCTAATAATCCCTAATTAGGTATGTTAACCCACACTAACCTTAGGTGAATTTAAACTACCTAAAAGCATTAAGTTCTTGTGGAAATTCCCGGATTCAATCTAAGTAGTCCCAACCTAGATCTACTACCGCAACCACATAAATAACCTAGTGTACCTTGATCTAAATTTAATTTATGGTTCAATATTACTATTGCACATGCACACAATCTCCACCCGGTATCATGCATACATAAAAAATCATTCAAAAGTTTGCCAGACTTCAAAAAGCATTAAGATCATGATAAAGAACGACACAATCAAAAAAATTCTATTGCATGAAAGTCTTTGAAAATTAATCAATCATGATTAAGATCAATTGTAGCTCTAACGAAAGAAATTTAGAACATAGTAAAAATTAAACTGACAATAATTAAAGAAAACAAAGTACTAAATAAAACAAATTCACCTAATTTGAGATACAAGGAGCTTCAGGTTTGTCTTCTCCTTCTCTCCTTGACACGCCAACTCCACTAAAATATAAGAACAAAATCTAACTAAAAAAACTCAAAATTTTCTGCAAAGATGGTGCCTCCAAGGATTCTCTCTTCTTCTGCGGCACAAGAGCAGTTTATATAGCCTCCAAAAATCTGCCCTAAGTCGACTCCTATTAAGATTTGGAAAAAATTCCTCATTGATTTTCTTTGAACTTTATCTTCAATCATGGTCAAATTCTCCAAATATCTGATTTGGGCTGCATTTTTCTTCAAGATGAAATATTCTAAAAGATATTGCAATATTTTGGAAGATCTGAAAATATTTCATACAAAATAAAATTACGTGAGTAGCAATTAAATTCACCCAAAAATTTCTCAAAATTTAGCAAATATCAAGTCTAAATAAGCAATAATACTCTATTAAAAATAGAGTTATCAATTACCCCAAACTTAGAAATTTGCTAGTCCTCGAGCAAACAATAAAAAAACCTCATCTCCAATTATCAATATCCATTCATAATTACGTGAAATCACAACTCAAAGGAAAAACATAAATTCCATCAATCCAGAATCAATACATAAGCTATGTCTAACCTTAACCATGCAATCCGTGTGTATGTGTGCCCCTTGACTTTTCAAATCATGTATGCTCAAATAAATCAAGTTGATATGCAACATTTTAAACTCAAGATCCACTAACCAAGTCTCATAGATTTGTTTTTCAATTCTCTCTCCACTATTGAAAACTAATACTCATTCAAAAATCAATAGGTCTTTAAGGTTTATAATGTAGCTTGGCTAAGGAGAGGGTATAGAGGATTTAAGCTCAATAAACACCATAAACATATGAATTCTCAAAGCATTTGAATTAAATATGATTCAAGACACATCATTCATATACTTACACTATTATAACCATGCAATTCACAAACACTTAACACTTTAAAACTTACATTATTTCTCTTTCCACGCTATACGGCGAAGTTTCTTCCTAAGTCCCTTCCATAGTGCAATGCTAACTCATTGAGTATCCAAAAGGCTCACTCAAGTTGAAAGTTAGCAGTAGGAATCCGTATGAGCTGTACTAGAGTAAACAACTTTCACTTCATAACTTGCACTTTTTTTTCTTTTGTTTTTTTGTTTTTTCATGACTATTTCAATCTTCAACAACTTCAGACATATCAAGAATCCATAACTATTAAAGTAGCTTTAAGGATAAACATGCTTATGGGGTATAATGTAAAGTAATACATTTGGATCAGTATTATAAGGTCATCAAAGAAAAATATGTCAATTAAGCTCAAAAGGTAATAAGGTAGGCTTGAAAGGCTCAAACGATCCAAAGAATGCCTATATCACTTTCTTGATTGAGTATAACATATTAATTTCAAGAGAATATCAAACAAATTCTAAGACTTATGTGAGTTCTAAAGAATTAGATACTTCCTATTGATCTTTTCTAAGCACACATAACTCAAAAGTCAAGGATAAGTGCTCAAAATATGGATTGCATAATCAAGATTAAGACTAACTCATATATCAATAACCAATTGAATAAGATTTATATTTCTCTAAAAATCGCAACAACTCATAACCATGAAAATGATATCAATCTTGTAGATTACGGTTCAAAATCATCATCTTCTATAAAGTTTGCTTCAAAAATATTTCAAAAATTTTAAATAAGCGCAAATATTTTCAAGAATAGCAAAATTTTTAGCACAAAAAATTTCAAAATTTTCGATCCCCTACCCTCAACTTAAAATGAAGCATTGTCCTCAATGCGTAAAAATAAAAAATTAAATACAGGCAATGAGGCAAACAAATTAGAGTAAAATTCGAAATACTCCCCTGGAGATGTGAAGATGGTAATTGTCCATGTTGAATCATGCCAAGTAAGGTGAGGAATGGTTCAGATGTGTTGTTGGAGGTTGCTCAAAAAAATTCTTAGCTTCATGATCGCATGGCCATACGTCCTTAATTCCTCTTCTGCCTATTGTGCACACTACTATCTTTGTAAAATAGAAAATTTATCACCACAAAAATTCTTCTTTTTCTTTTTTTCAAATTTTTTTAAAAACAAAATGCAAACCAAGAAAAATAAAAAATAAAAGCTTAAAAACTTGGGTTGCCTCCCAAGAAGCGCTTGCTTTATAGTTCACAACCAAACTCTTCCCATGCTTCTAAGTAGGTGGAACCAAGGTGATGGCAGATATTTGAGTATCGAAACGTCCTCCATAGTAGTGCTTGAGCCTATGACCGTTTACTTTGAAAGTCCCCTTATTATCATTGATAATCTCAACAACTTCAAAAGGGAATACTTTGGTGATGGTGTAAGGACCGATCCATCTAGATTTCAACTTTCTTGGAAATAAACGAAGACGAGAGTTATATAACAAAACTTTTTCACCCACATGAAACTCCTTTCTTAGGATGTGTCGATCATGCCATCTCTTCGTTTTCTCTTTGTAAATTCTTGCACTTTCATATACATCATTGCGTATCTCTTCCAATTCATCTAACTGAAGCAATCTTTTCTCACTTATTGCATGCATATCAAAGTTCAGTTTTTGCAAAGCCCAATATGCTTTATGCTCCAACTCAATAGGTAAATGGCATGCTTTACCATACAAAAGTCGAAAAGGTGACATACCAATAGGAGTTTTGAAAGCAGTTCTATAAGCCCATAAAGCATCATCAAGTTTTCTTGCGCAATCCTTCCTATTAGTATTCACAATCTTTTTCAAAATTCTTTTTATCTCCCTGTTAGATATCTCAGTTTGACCACTAGTTTTGGGATGATAGGCAGTAGCTACCTTATGAGTGACTCCATATTTATGCAAAAGTGACTCAAATTGTTTATTATGAAGTGTGTGCCTTGTCACTTATAATAGCCTTAGGTGTGCCAAATCGAGTAAAGAAGTATTTTTTCAAGAAATTACAAACAACCCTAGCATCATTAGAGTGCAAAGCTACAGCCTCTACCCATTTAGACACGTATTCACAAACAACTAATATGTAAGTGTTACCAAAAGAAGGTGGAAACGAACCTATGAAGTCAATGCCCCAAACATCAAATAATTCACACACCATGATATTGTTTAAGGGCATTTCATGCCTTCTAGATATATTTCTAGTCCTTTGACACATTTCACAATGAGAAACATAAGCATGTGCATCCTTAAAAAGAATAGGCCAATAAAATTCACATTATAAAATTTTAGCAGCAATTTTGGCGGCACCATCGTGACCACTTGCCTCTCCATTATGGCAATGAAAAAGAATGTTAGGAATTTCTTCCTTAGTAACACAATGTCTAATTATTCGGTCAACACATACCTTAAACAAGTAAGGATCCTCTCAAAAGTAGTGTCTAACATCGGAGAGAAACTTTTTCCTTTGTTGATAAGTCAAGTCAGGGGGAAAGATATCACTTACCAAATAGTTCACAATATCTGCATACCACGGAGTTTCGATTTTCAAGGAAAATAGTGCTTCATCAGGAAAGTCATCCAAAATCGGTACCTCATCGCTAGGGGCATTTGGTAACCTAGATAGGTGATCGGCCACAAGATTCTCGGTCCCTTTCTTATCCTTAATCTCTAAATCAAACTCTTGAAGCAACAAGATCCAATGAATTAACCTTGGCTTCGCATCCTTCTTTGCAACAAATACTTTAAAGCTGCATGATTAGTATAGACAATCACTTTAGAGCCAATCAAATAAGAACGAAACTTATCAAAAGCAAAAACAATTGCTAAAAGCTCTTTCTCAGTAGTGGCATAATTCAATTGGGCTCCATTAAGGATTCGATTAGCATAATATATGACTAGAAAAATTCTGTCCTTCATTTGACCAAGCACAGCTCCAATAGCATAATCGCTAGCATTGCACATCAACTCAAAAGGCAAACTCCAATATGGTGGTATCATTATAGGAGTCGAAATCAGCTTCTCCTTTAATGTCTCAAATGCCTGCAAACATTTAGAGTTAAAATCAAACTTAACATATTTTTCAAGCAATTTTGTGAGTGGTCTTGCAATCTTGAAAAAGTCCTTTATGAATTGCCTATAAAACCCTGCATGTCCTAAAAATCATCGAAGTAATTTAACAGAAGTAAGAGGTGGTAATTTGGAGATAACTTCAATTTTGGTTTGATCCAGCTCAATACCTCTAGCAGATATTTTATGGTCCAACACTATTCCTTCCTGCACCATAAAATGACACTTCTCCCAATTTAGCACAAGGTTAGTCTCTTCTCATCTTTGTAACACCAAAGCTAAATTATGCAAGTATGAATCAAAAGATGTACCAAAAATAGAGAAATCATCAATGAAAATCTCAATGTATTTCTCTATCATGTCAGAAAAAATAGCCATCATGCATTGTTGAAAAGTAGCAGGTGCATTATAAAGACCAAAAGGCATCATTCTATATGCAAATGTACCATATGGACAAGTAAATGTAGTCTTTTCTTGATCATTAGGTGCAATAGGGATTTGGTTATACCCTGAATATCCATCCAAAAAACAATAATATTCATGTCCTGCAAGTTTTTCTAACAATTGATCAATGAAAGGTAAATGAAAGTGATCTTTACGAGTAGCATCATTCAATTTATAATCCATGCAAACTCGCCACCCTGTAACTGTCCTAGTTGGAATTAATTCATTCTTTTCATTGGTTAGAATAGTCGTACCTCCTTTTTTTGGCACTACTTGCACATGACTTACCCAATCACTATAAAAA
The DNA here is from genome assembly GCA_014182895.1 of Angophora floribunda. Classification (NCBI taxonomy): domain Eukaryota; kingdom Viridiplantae; phylum Streptophyta; class Magnoliopsida; order Myrtales; family Myrtaceae; genus Angophora; species Angophora floribunda. The sequence continues at coordinate 13,456,080 of CM024708.1, forward strand.
ATTGGATAGATAATACCTGCATCAAGTAACTTAATTACTTCAGCCTTCACAACTTCTTGCATTTTCAGATTGGGCCTCCTTTGTGGTTGGATGATTGGTTTGTATTGCTCATTCATCAGAATTTTGTGCATGCAAATTGAAAGGCTTATTCCTTTTATATCTGCAATGGTCCATCCAATTGCACTCTTATGCTCTCTAAGCACTTTAAGTAACTTCTCCTCCATCACCCCTGTTAAAGAAGAGGAAATAATCACTGGATAAGAAACACCATCAAGAAAAGCATATTTTAAATAAGAAGGTAAATGTTTAAGCTCAAGAGTTGGTGGTTCTTCAATGGAAGGCTTGGGCTTCTTTCTAGTTGACTCCAATTCTTCAATTTTTTGTGATTTTCATCTCGGACATAGTGGACTTACTTCTAAAAACTCAACGGCCTCTCTAATTTCTTCATGCTCAGTTTCTTTCTCTTTTGGCTGAACCAAACATGCCTCTATAGGATCTTGAGTTGTGGTCAATTCAAGCACGATCTTTGCTTCATTGTCTATGGTATCTATCTTCAATCAATCACTTGGTCCCTTAAGGTTTTTCATGGCTTTGAGGATATTGAAAGTGACTTGATCTTCTCCCACTCTAAGGATCAATTTTCCTTGTTGTACATCAATGAGAGCTCTTCCCGTGGCTAGGAATGGTCGGCCCAAAATAATAGGAACTTCATAATCTTCCTCCATCTCTAGCATGACAAAATCCGCCGGGAAGATAAATTTATCTACCTTTATTAAAACATCCTCCACCATGCCTCTTGGATATTTGATAGATCTATTTGCCAATTGTAAAGACACGATGGTCGCTTTTACTTCTCTTACATCTAGTTTCACAAACATCGAATAAGGCATTAGATTTATACTAGCACCAAGATCACATAAAACTTTATTAAAGTAAGCATCACCAATATTGCATGGAATAGTAAAACTCCCTGGATCTTTTAATTTTGGTGGTAGCTTATTTTGAAGGATGGCCGGACATTCCTCATTCAACTTCATAGTCTCATACTCCTCTAATTTCCTTTTGTTTGCTAGGATCTCCTTCAAAAACTTGGCATAGCTTGGCATTTGAGCTAGAGCATCTACAAAAGGAATATTAATGTGCAAATGTTTAAGATAATCAAATTTTTTTGAAAATTGCTTATCTTGCTTGTGTTTGGCTAGCCTCTCCGGAAAAGGAATAGGTGGAACATATGACATTGGAGATGGCTTGCTCTTTGGTGGCTCGCTCTTTTGTGGCTCATCCTTTTGTTTGATCTTGGTAGAAGATTTGGCTCTGTTCTCTTCTTCTACATCCTCATCTTGATCTTACTTTCCAACTTTTTTTCCACTTCTCAATGTAATTACCTTTGCGTTCTCCATGGGATTCCTCTCGGTATCACTTGGCAAGGCACCACTTTGTCTCTCATTAATTCTCTGAGCTAGTTGCCCCACTTGGTTCTCTATGTTTCGAATTGATGCTTCTTGATTGTGGAGTCTTACATCGGTACTTCGCATGAAATCTTGAGTGGTTTGAGCTTATTTTTCTATAGTTTGGGTTAGCTTTGCAACCAAAGCCTCCAAGTTGGAATTATGCTTCTCCATGGATGGTGGTGGTGTTCTCGATCCTTGTTGATTTTGACCTCCCTAAGATAGATTAGGGTGATTCCTCCATCCTGGGTTGTAAGTGTTGGAGTAAGGATTGTTTTGAGGGCCCTTGTTAAAATTTGAAACAAAGTTAGCATGATCAGAAGAATTAGCATAAGGGTTACCTACTTGACAATCAGTGCTAATATGATTTCCACCACAAAATTCACAAGATACTCCTTGAGTTTTTAAAGAAGCAATCATATTGCTTAATGCATCAAGTTTTGCATTCAAAGTTCTATTGGTGTCAACTTCATGAACTCCACTTGGCTTTCGGGCTTGGTATCTCTCAGTTGGCCATTTGTAGCTATTGCTTGCCATCTCCTCAAGTAGATGAAAAGCTTCTTCGGGTGACTTGTTTTGCAAAGTGCATCTAGCTGCCGCATCTAAACTAGCACGAACGGTAGGATGTGCTCCGTTATAGAATGTATATACTTGCATCCAAATTGGTGGTCCATGATGCGGGCATCTCCTTAGCAGGTCCTTAAACCTCTCCCATGTTTCATAAAAGGGTTCACCATCCATCTGCACAATTGTAGTAATATCATTACGCATTTTGGCAGATTTTGCAGGAGGAAAATACTTACTTAAAAAATTTTTAGCTAAGTCTTCCTAAGTAGTGATAGAGCCTGCAGGAAGAGAAGTCAACTAAGTCTTAGGTTTATCATGAAGAGAAAATGGGAACAATCTTAATTTAAGAGCATCATCAGTAACGCCATTAAATTTAACAGTGTCACAAATTTCAAGGAATGCTTCTAAGTGTAGATTTGGATCATCATTAGGAGATCCACTGAATTGCCTTGCATTTTGAAGCATTTGAATTAAGGATGGCTTGATCTCAAAATTGTTGGCTTGCACTGCTGGCCTCCTTATACTTGATTGTGCCCCTTGAATTGTTGGTGTGGCATAATCTTTCAAAGTCCTCCTTGGAGGTGTGACTTCATGATCTTCAGCCATTGCAATGTGAATTGTTTGTGATTGTTCTCTTCTTCTCCTAAGAAAGGTTCTTTCAATCTCAGGATCAAATTGTTCAAGGTCTCCTTATTGGCTTCGGGTTATACGATGCTCCTCCACCTTTTAGTGAGTTTGCTTGCAAAAGAAATAAATTAAAAACAAAATAAAGGCTAGTATAAACTAAGAATTGCTCGATATCAATAGTAACTAGAAAATTGTCAAAACAATCCCCGGCAACGGCGCCAAAAACTTGTTCGGTCAATTGCAAGTGCACAATATCAACAAGTAATAAAGTGATGAGTGAGTATCGTTCCCACAAGGATTATTTTTTTTTATATTTTATCCAATTACTTATTGAAAGTGATCAATTCAAAAATTTAGCTAACCAAATCGAAAAGACATGTAAAATAAATAAACTAGACCAATTAAAATACTAAAATATAGAAAAAGTCAAAACTTAAAGAATTAAAAGCTAAGTAAAATTAATCTAAAGAAAATTCAAGATTACAAAGCGTTAAAGCATCCAACTTCACTTAACCATTCATAATTAATTTTCTTAACTTTTCATGCAACAATTTAATTTCCAATTGTGTTGACATAATTTCCCTAAGATGAATTAAAAGCCGACCTCGGTCTAATAATCCCTAATTAGGTATGTTAAACCACACTAACCTTAGGTGAATTTAAACTATCTAAAAGCATTAAGTTCTTGTGGAAATTCCCAGATTCAATCTAAGTAGTTCCAACCTAGATCTACTACCGCAGCCACATAAATAACCTAGTGTACCTTGACCTAAATTTAATTTATGGTTCAATATATCACTATTGCACATGCACACAATCTCCACCGGTATCATGCATACATAAAAATCATTCAAAAGTTTGCCAGACTTCTAAAAGCATTAAGATCATGATAAAGAACGACACAATCAAAACAATTCTATTGCATGAAAGTCTTTGAAAATTAATCAATCATGATTAAGATCTAGTGTAGTTCTAACAAAAGAAATTTAGAACATAGTAAAAATTAAACTGACAAGAATTAAAGAAAACATAGTACTAAATAAAACAAATTCACTGAATTTGAGATACAAGGAGCTTTGGGTTTGTCTCCTCCTTCTCTCCTTGACACGCCAACTCCACTAAAATATAAGAACAAAATCTAACTAAGAAAACTCAAAATTTTCTGCAAAGATGGTGGCTCCAAGGATTCTCTCTTCTTCTACGGCACAAGAGCAGTTTATATAGCCTCCAAAAATCTGCCCTAAGTTAACTCCTATTAGGATTTGGAAAAGATTCCTCATTGATTTTCTTTGAACTTTATCTTCAATCATGGTCAAATTCTCCAAATATCTGATTTGGGTTGCCTTTTTCTTTAAGATGAAATATTCTGAAAGATATTGCAATATTTTGGAAGATCTGAAAATATTTCATACAAAATAAAATTACGTGAGTAGCAATTAAATTCACCCAAAAATTCCTCAAAATTTAGCAAGTATCAAGTCTAAATAAGTAAGAATACTCTATTAAAAGATAATAAAATGAGCATGATTAATTGGTGTGCTTACGTGGTCACGTAAGAGCCCGTCACCTGGTGGGAGATTTGTGGTTGACGAAGTCCATATTATGGGAATGCCCGGTGGGGGTTTAGATACGAGTCGCGGTAGAGGCCGGGCCTATGCTCATTTGAGAACGCCATCTGGGCGCCAGACGTAGCCATGCTCAATGGGGTGGGATGATGCCCGGTTATGCTGGTAGACTACCAACTTGTGTGTTGGAAGTAAATTCCCTCAAATGTTGTTAATAATTGGAACACGAGTAAGTGCATGGTGCATGGGACAACTTGAAAGTTGTTTTGATCGTTTGATATATTTGCTACATTGAGGTGGGCATATACTAAACTGTATCATGCAGGTTGCGTGTGTGCCAAAAGCGAGGTAATGATGCTTGTGATTGCAATTAACTATTAATAATTGCATATGAGTCTTGGCCTAATCGTATGTTTGATAATGGTTGAATGGATAGTCTTCTGTTGTTGAATTGTTGGCGATAGAAAGATTGCACGTTTAGGGCACACCCGAGGCGAGTATGTCTCATAATTGAGACTTAGGCTATTAACTTATTGAGATTTTATCTCATTGGTTATTGAATAACCATTTTCAAGTCCATAGGATGGAGAACCGATAGGTGGTGTGGTCTGTTGCAGTGTTTTGAAAGGAGTAGATTACTCATGGCTCTATTATCCCCTTTTGTTGGCGTATAGGGAGTTGCTCACTGTAAGGGCCTATATTTGTAAACTTCCTAGGGCTAATCAGTAGATAAATAAAACGATACTTTTGAATGTATTCTTGTTGGTTTTTCCTGCTATCCCTACTTTTGTAATTGACTGGGGAATTGTGATTTGCTTTCGCATGCGTTTAATCAAAAGATAAACGGTTGATGACGAATCCTGGGGAGTCGCAAATTAATGACCGCAAGTGAAGTAGGGATTGTCGTGAACTCGAGGGTTGGGTCGTGACATATTATTTTTTAAAATTGTTAATTTTTTCTTTTTCTCTATCTTTTTTTCTTTTTTAATAAAAAAAGAAACAAAAATATAGGTAGAGTGGCCATTGCTCCATCGCTAGTGGGGCGACGGTAATGGCTAGCAAGGTCACTAGTGCTTGCACGAGGGTTGATGACCCTTGCCCCCATTTGGGCAAGGGTTGCCTACCCTCACATAGGTGTCGGTGACCCCATTGGCTATCACCACCGCCCCATTGGCGATAAGGCGATGGTTTGTGTTTTTGCTCTTTTCATTTTAAAATAATTTAAATTCAAATTAAATTATTTTTGGAAGAAAATATTCTTGATCGGTCAGAATTTTTTGCCAATCAGCAATGTGAGGTCCTTATTTAAAACAGCCATAACCACTTCAAATTTTTCTTTGAGACTAATATGGCCATTTCATGCCTTATTCAAAACAAGTTCCACTTCATGTCTTTATTTGAGAAATTGAGTGCACTTTGGGCTCTTATTTGGAAATTTTCCCCCAATTAATGATTAATTTCTAATTTATTGATAGGCTAGTCCACAAGTTTAATCTATTATGATATAAATTTCATTTAACATACAATTATATAAAATTAGCATATCTAATTTATTGGAAAATTTCCCCCAACTAATGATTAAATAGCCTACGTTTGAGTAAAAAATAAATAAAACAAGTGAAATGCATTTTAAAGTTATATAGCCTATGTTCAATGTTTTTCTAAAAAGTATTATGATATAAATTCATTTAATATTAAATTATATAAAATTAGCATATTTTATTAATAAATGAAATTTTGCATTAGTGTGAAATTCTCTCCTTTTTTTTTTTTTTTAAACATATAAATGGATGAAAACAAAACTATACAGCAATTTATTTCTTTTATTATGGGCAAAAGTAAATCGCAAGTAGTACGAGTGGATACTTAAGTACCAAAACTTTCAAAAATATATTTAAATATTATTTTTAAAGAAAATTGAATATTTAAGTGCCAACTCCAACAATGCTAACCGGAAATTCAATGTGGCATTATTTTAATAATAAAAGTGTCTGCATGGTTTGCCGGAACATTTACTCAGCAATTAATGTGCAAAATGACATAGTTTTACCTCTAAATTTATTAATTTAATATTAATATTAATTTAAAAATAAAGAGAGAGAGAGAAGAGGGAGGCGACATTTGATGAGAGCCTCTACAGCCCTCATTGCAATCGTCACACCTTCACCAAAAAGGGGCACTGACAGTGGGGTAAGGGTTGCTGGCCATTGGTCGAGGCCAACGACCTCGGCTAGTCTTGGCCCCACCATCGCTGACCCTTTTCATGATGGTGGGATGGCAATGATGAGGGCTATGGAGGCCCTCGCCAAATGTTGCCTCCTCCTCCTTCTCTTTAATTTAATTAATATTTGTATTAAAAATCAAATTCGAGGGCAAAATGACGTTGTTTTGGACTTATAGCACCACGTTGGTAATTTTCAGACATCAACATGAATAAGTTAAAAAAGACTAGTTGCATGATGCTTACTAAGAGGTAAAGGAGTACATGACTATTTCGTAAGTGGACAAATATGAAATTGAGGGTAAAGAAATAAAGCACTTTGGTCCATTCTAGAGTGCACAAGAAAATTTTTATCATCAATAATCACATTACACAATGATTGTCTATTTAGAAAATGCAAAACAAACCAAAGGTTCTTGGAAAGCTAGTTAAAAAAAAAGTCCTTCAAAGAGACTACTCAACCCCATTAGTTTGCTAGTCAAACGGGCTTGAAAGAAACAAGTATCAACATCGAAAAAAATTTGGGAGGATTTTCTTTGCAAGCTCTAGACACGGAAATGAGGTTAAATTGGAAATTCGGGACATTTAGGACAATTCTAAGGGTAAATTTAGAATTTAGACTTACTATCCTTATCATGGTGATATGAGTGACATTTCCATTCGGTAATTGCATGGAAATAGGAATATTTAATTTTTCATGGATAATGGAAAAAAAAAAAACTTATCATGGATAATAGGATCACTTGCCCATGAATCAAATATCCATTTCTGGAAATAGAATTTATTAGGCAATGAAAAATACCCGAAAAACTACTTACTTTGTTGGAAGTGTCTAATTTTGGCAATTCTACATAAGTTGTTGATATTACCCATGTGTAATGGGCTGGTCATTATTTGCACCGGTGACTTGAAATGCTACTGATGAAGATTCTTTCCCCTTTTTTCTTTCAGATTTACCATGCAATTTCTAGCAATTACCAATTGTGTAGTGGGGTGCCCATAGCATTCACAAAATAATTTACCTTTTCCTCTTGAATTTTGCCCATAATTTTTTGATGTGCTCGAAAATTGAGCGCCATTGGATGCCTTGACACCGAGCCTCTACCCACCGTCCAATTCTGATGAGGGTCGGTTGCTTTCGAGCTGTTTGATCGCTATAGATGATTTGGACTGTTTACTCTAGGTCCTTTAAAATAACACGTCTCTCCCAAAACCTAGCCCTTCATGCGACTCCTTCTCTCATTCTAGGGTTTTATGGCCCATCTCTCTCTGCTCATCGCAAGCTGCAAGGGCAACACTCTCTAGGGTTTTTGCATATTTCCGCAAGGTGAGTCATTGGCTCTATTCCTAGAAGACCAATTGAAAAATGGCCAAGTGGTAGTACAGGGTCCATAACTAGGATTTAAGATTTGAACGTCAAGTAAGATTCGTTCAAAATTAGGAGGAATCACATTTCCTTTTCTCTGTCCTTTATTGCCATATACTGCTGTAGCATCGCCTTGGTCCATCGAGCTTTTCTTTTGCCACTTCCAGCTCATTCCAAAGGGCTGATAGCTTGTTGAAGCTTGCAGTGATATTCATGTTTTCTTGCTTCAACTCTAGAAGAGCCTAGGTGAGTGAAAATAGCTTTGCTTGGTCCAATTTGCTGTACATTTCTTTTATATTGTCCCACATGTTCTTTGCGTCTTCAGTGGGGAGGAGATCGGCTGCAATTTCCGGGCTCATGCAATTCCCAATCAAAGTTCTCACTAGTTGGTTACACTTTTTTCCATTGTATTGCCATCCTCTCATCGGTCGAAATTGGAATGGTTTTGTCAATGAATTCATCTTTATCTTTAGTAACAAGGGCTAGCCGAAATTCTCTCGCCCAAGTTGAATAACCTTCGAGTCCTACTAGTTAGTTGTTAATGAGTCACAACTTTGGTCCATCGATAGTGGAAATGAACAATGTGTCGCTGGGTTCTTAGCAACCAATGGTGACTATGATGGGAAATGGCAAAATTCTAGGTGGAATAACTAGGTAGAGATTTGCTCCCATACTTGAATTTTCCGACCTTCTTGATAGCCCTACATCCGAAGTTCTAGGCCTAGTATTCGCGCTTAACCTATTTGTAACATCCTGAAAATGGACCCCAATTTAGGATATTATAAAATGGTGATGTTGATCGAGTGTTTGGTCAATGCAAATATTCTGAATTGATAATTCATGGAATAACGGACTATTGGGAGGCGCCGATAGGGAACAATATGCGTGCGACCTGCAATTTCGATTAGGGATGAACCCTTCGACCATAAGGACTTGGGTGATAATGATTCCCTCTAGTACTAGACTATGAGGGAAACATAAATAAATTGATTTGGCAGAAGTACAAACCCTGGTCATGGGTGATTCTGCACGACTTCAGTACAAGTTGCGAATGACGCTAATCTGATTTCTTTTTATCTTGTGCTCGGGATTATCAATTGAGCCTCTGGGACCACGTGACAATTGAAGGACGACCTTGACTCGACAAATGGCTTAAACTTTGATCGATGGACTGTCAACCACTAGTCAAATGTGAGGAAAAATCCTAAAGGGGCGCCCAATAGTCTAATTGTACTATTGTTGCAATTGACTCAATTTAGCCACGAATTTTAATCCGATATTGGGAACCGACTTCTCAGGGATGTCATGACTAAATATTTGAATGTCGCCTCATTTATTCTCAAGTTTTTCGAGAGGTCTTAAATTGTCGGAAAAGAAAATTTTGGACTAGGAATCCAGGCCTGCTAGAGGGCCGGCCCAAGACTGACAGCCCAATGTGTAACATCCTGAAATTTGAGCCATTTGAGGGAGAAATGAACGTTAATTTCACCAATGCATTATTGGTTGATTTCACTCGGAACTGATCACTATTGAGATATTGATCTTGAGGGGAAAGGCTAATGATGACAACTCGTGCGACTAAAGAACTTGACCATGAGACTTGTGTAGGGACGATCCTGTAGTCATGCGGGCCGATTCTAAGGACGAATAGGAGCTGATTCGCGGGCAGAAATAATGAGACGACGGGTGATTCCATCTACTATTATCGAACCAGCAAAAGTCCCTATGTCGATCCTTGATAATCGTGTACTTTGAAATAAGAATCGATCCTTCGCAATTTCATGTAGTCAAGGACGTCCATGTGTCGAGAAGTATTGAACGTGAATTAGCATGAGTCGGTTGCGCGTGAATCCTCGAAACCGCCTATTAGTCTAAGTAGTACCAAAATGGCATTCGGACGAAATTGACAAGGCATGGGAATCCAATATTGGACTTTGAATTTTCGGGAACGTCCGGGACGGAAATTCGGACGATGTTTCTTAGACAGTCCACAGTGCCAGTTGAGCCGAGTATTTGGGAAAGGGATTTACGGACCGAGAGAAATGAGCCTACGAGGACGTGGGCCGGGCAAGAATAGTGTGGACCTCACGCCCAAGGTGGGATAGCCGCCACGGAAGGCTTGAGGCAAGCAAGTGAGCCCGTTGGGTAAAACCGACAATTTACCCTCCTAAGCCCATTGTTTAACTTTGAATCGTTTCGAGCCCAATAAATTCCCGAGCCCATTCCTATTCATTTTCAAGCCTGTTTCCTAGGCCCACCCTTCATTTTCAGCCCAAGGGCACATTGGGAAATGTGCAAGGTGGAAATGACCAAAATGCCCTTGGATATTTTGAAGAAAAGTCAAAAGGAAGAGAAAGAAGATGATGTCATGTTTTTGGGAACTTGAGCCAAGCCATTAATGGCCTTAATTGAGGCCTATCTTCACCCTCACTTCACTCTCTCTCCTCTTCATCTTCTCTAAAACCGCACCACTTCTCTTCCTAGTTTCCCTTCCTTCGTTCAGTTTTTTAGTTTGACCTTTCACCAAAAATCGAGTTGTTCATGGCCTTCCCATGTGAATCTCAGCCCATGCCACCCACCGTTGTGTTCAGAAGATGAAAACCGTTCAGATAACGTCGGCCATTTGCCAAACGGAGCCGCCGGCCGTCCCGTACGGCCGCCGGAAAGTTGCTGCTCGCCGAACCGCCACTATTCCGCCTGCAGCAGCTTTGTTCCGCCTTTCCACCTGTTTTCCTCCCATTTTGATCCAACCACCGCCTATCCCAGCCACCAATGGTTCCCCCTCAACCCCCAGGTGCCGCTGGTCGCCGAGCTCCGGCCAGCCTGTTTTCCTCTAGGTCAACCACTTTCCTCCTGTGCAGTGCAGTTTTCAGTGTTGTAGTGGGTATTCCAAGTTTGTTGCTGCTGTTTTGAGCCTAGGATTGCCTTGGATCGCAGTGGTGGAGGTCCCCGGTGTTGGGTTTGTCACCACCGCTATGTGTTTGTATCGCCGACTTGCTTAACGGGTGAGTTTAGCCCTAATCCCTATTTAGTACCTAAACTTGCTTAGGGTTAGGTTAATTAGTGGTAAGGTTGGTTTGGGAAGCTTAATTAAGTTGTATTATCCCTAAGATAGGTGGTTAGATAGATGATTAAGATTAGATTAGCTTAATTTTGCTTATTAATCTTAATTGTGCTTAATTTGGGATTAATTGTGTTTATGTGATTAATTAAGCATGATTTGCTTAAATTGGTTGATTAATTATTTTAATTAATTTTTTTTTAATTTTTGGATTAAATATTTTAATTAATTGAATTTCGAAAAATCGTTGTTCATAATTACTGTTCACAGTACTGTTCATGCAGAAGCTAAATTTAGTCTTATTTTAATGTGCTCTTGATTGTTATGATTTATTGAAGTGCCAATTGTTAATTATACTCGTGAATATTGATGAATTGCGTGATCGAGTGTTGGTTGAATTGAATTTTGGAAATTGTCGAGTGAGATCGCATGACATATTGCGTGGGTTATTTGAAATGGCATGTTGCATGAGCATGAGTGATGTTGCATTCATGACAGAGCAAAGATATAAATTGATTGCTTGATGATGTGTTGCATGATCATATTAAGAGAGGGAACCCGGCATTGCCAGAAGACCGCCAATCCTTATGGGGTTGTACTGTAGCCATTTGGTTGTCCTGACTTCGGTCAGTTGCCTGACAGGGAGGGGTTAACTTTTTGGGATTGCGGTAGTGGGCGGATCTCGGGCCTCTGTTAGTTGCGGGGCTACGGTAGTGGGCGTGTCCTATGCTCCTTCCGGAATGCCGTCTTGGGAGTGAGCACTTGACGTCGCCGTGCCTCAAGGTAAAGAGGACGAAGCTGGCTTGGCTAGGAACCGCCAACCATAAGATTGTGCCATGGCCTAGGAGGAGGGGTCGTTGTAATCGGAGCATGTGTGGATGTGAGGCATGAGAAAGTTGTGTGAGATGCTCTGATTATTCGCATGCTCTTAATGTCATGATGATTTATGGTACGCACGCATGAGTTCACAGTCATGCAAGGTATATCAATGGCCAGGTGAGATCACTTGTGATGCGACTCGCATGTGATTGATGAACTGTTTCATCTAACGGCCATGTGCCTTGCTTGCATTGTATGAGATTTGACGTGCAAGGTATGGCAGACTGAGTAAGGTTGCATGCAAACCGAATATTGATTGTTAGTTGTCCCTACCTGTTGTTTGGTCGGCTGTTTGCTGGTTGTTTGTTGGGTTGAGTGAGGGGTGGTTTTGGAGAAATACCCGGGTTGAGTTGGCATACTAACTGGGGCTTAATGGGAGAACTCGTTGAGATTTTATCTCAACCCGTCGTTGTTAACCATTTTCAGGCCCTTAGAATGGCATATCAACAATGAAGGATCCTGCCCCCGCTCCTCCCGTGATCGATCCGACGGAGCTTGAGTCCGATGGATTCGAGTAACCGTGGTGTTGAACCCGAGGTTCTTTGTGTATTGTTGGATTAGCCTAATTTCTTCTTGATTTGGCTTAAAAGATGGATCGGCCCTTTTTGTTGGGTTTGTAATTTGGAAAACGATCCTTCGTTGGTTAATCCAGCAAGATGTATAAATGAGTAGTTGATGTTGTTCTTGCTGTTCATCCCTCTATCCCTATTTGATTGTTTGTTTGTCTGGGAATGGTGCGTCTTCCGCTTGTGCTTAATGAAAGATAAAATGAATGGTCGTCGACGGGTCCTAGGGACGTCACTTTCAATCGACCAAGAGAAGGGGTTGCTGCGAGCTCAAGAGTCGGGGCGTGACACATTGGGCCTTGTGCCCATCTAGCTTAGCTCAAGATGGGCCCAAGCTAGCCCATTTCCTTCCCTTTCTCAACCTTTGGGCCCTCTCTTCTAGGCCTTTTATTTTGTGGTCCCAATTGGCTTTGTTTTGCTTGGTTTTCATTGGTCCTTAGAGCAAGTGGGCTTGCCACTTGCCTTGGCTTCTTGGACAAGTTGTGAGTAGCCACCCTCTCTCCTCCACTTCCCCTTATCGCTGACCCCACCCCCTCTCTCTCTCTCTCTCTCTCTCTCTCTCTCTCTCTCTCTCTCTCTCTCTCTCTCTCTCTCTCTCTTTTCTCTTCCCTTTTTTTCCCTCGCTCTCCCCACCTTGCTATCCACCGCCAGTTGCTGCCCTTCCTGTTGTCGTTGAACCTGCTGCCACCATCTACCATTCAGCCGCTACCATCCGGAGACCAGCCATCCACCGCCGATCGCCCCTGACCACTGCCGGCAGCTATTGCTGCCTTTTTTTGTGGAACAGCAGTCCGACGTTGTTTTCCCTAGAATGGCCACCGTCCATCATCCATTACCGTCCTTGAGCAAACCCCGCATAGCCCTCGCCATCACTCTAGTCTTGCTGGAATCTTAGGCCATGTGAGTTAATTTCCTAATCCCTTAGTTAGGGGTTAATCTTGCTTAGGAGTAGTTTAATTAGTTTAATCCTTGATTTATGCTTTTGAATGATTGATGATTAGTATTTTATATTATTGCTTAATCTTTCTTAGTGCTAACCATGGTTAGAATAAAATAACCGTAGTTAGATTAAAGTAACCTTAGTTGAGTTAGTTAACTGTAGTTAGGTTGGTTAATCATAATTGGGCTAAATAATAACCTTGGTTAGTATTAATAAATATCATTATTATTATTTTTGGAATAAATAATAATTATTCATTACACTATTTTAGAATTTCGAATTTTTCGGAATATTAATTATTTTTGAGGAAAATACTTAATTATGATTATTTATCAGAAATTATTTTTATGGAATAATTTGTGTGAAAAATGACCAGTGCTTATTTTTTTTTATGGCAATTGAATTTAAATACTCATAATAAGTGTGGATATTGAGGCATGAGAAAGCTATGTGCATGCTTTGATTATTTGCATACCTCATGATCTTGTTATGCTTTAAATGATGGTTTGTACAGGTTGCCAAGGCAAGGTAGGTCGCTTGTGTTTGCATCTCATTATTGAACTGCCTTCTCATAATGCCTCTCTAAGATGTTGTAATTGGTTGATTGTCGAGACTAGGTTGTATACTTAAACTACCTCGAGGTGAGTGGAGTTCCTAATCAAGGCTTAGGAACTTAACTTACTGAGTTTATCTCATCTTGTCATGGCTAACATTTTTAGGACCTTAAGATGATGTCGTACCCAGTGAGGTTCAGTGTCCAAGTTGATATGAGCACCACCGTTACTACGCAGCTCATCTCGAGCCACAATTTTGTCTACGAGCACCACGTGACGATTGTGTGAGTGGATGAGGGAGTGAGGGACCACTACGTGCTGCACGTCTTTATGGTGTGGTTCATCAGGATGAGGCATGTTGTACAGTCCCATGAGGGGTTTCGATGGACTGGTCCCACCTGTGGGGCCAATTGACGAGATTTGGGATCCCATGGACCTCAATTCCCTTGATGGCGAGATCTCCAACCTGACGACTAGGGAGACCAACCCTTTGGAGGCCAGCAATTAGGCATTTGTAACTTAGTCCCCTTTTTTATGAACCCTCCTCCACTTTTGGCAATGATAGATTAGCCGAGTCGGTCTCTTTTTGGGTAGGCCTTAGCATGTCGCCGGTAGTAAGGGGTGTATATATATGTTGTTGTTCAGGCTAACCTCGTAGATAAATAAAAATTGTGTTCTTGTCTTCCTTTGCTTGTATCTTGCTATTATCCTTGTTGGTTGTTTAGCTAGGTGTTTGTTTTGCTTCCGCATGTACTTAACAACAAGATAAAATGAATTGGGCAGCGATAGTACCTGGGACATTGTATGTTTAGACCTCAAGTGAATTGTGATTGTCGCGAACTTGAGGGTCGGGCGTAACACTTTTGTGGCGATTGAGCCATTATTGGACTAGACATAATTTTAATGACCCTGAGTTCCTAACCATGGAGTATTTAGGCTTGGCCCATAATACCATGGAGTGGGCTGCATCAGAAGTGGCCGCCACCAGTATGGTTGACCCATGATGGGCTGGTCTGGAATGGGCTCACTTGGAGTCGGTTGCCCCAAATTGGGTTGCCGCTGAGGAAAAAGGCCTGAGATGGGCTGTCCTTGGGAATGGCCTAGGATGGGCTATCCTTGGGCTTCAACGATTTCAGTAGGTGGGTTTTGGGTTTCTGGAATTTATGGCATTTCCTCTTTTGGGATACACTCATTAGAAACCAATGATTGGTTCTTTGCCATGGTGACTGGTAAAGAATTCATTTCTTCGCTTGCTTTTGTAACATCAAGAAATCGATTCCTGCACTGGAGTGCTAACGTTGTTTTACAGGTTAGCGTCTCTCTTGTTGCAGCAGCAAGGAACTGACTGTCATTCAAAAGTGTGGAAGCTGAATCGTAAGCATAACCCACTCTGATACCATGAAAGAAAGCAAGGAAGAGAAGGAGATAATTTGTTGAAGATGAATTTCTGTCACTTTTTCTATGTAGATTCAATGTACAATGCTCTACAACTATAATATAAGGTGTGCACAAGAAAGGGAAATAATGTCTTATGAACCAATTCCAACATTAGATTGATCTTGATTGATTTAGCATATCAGTCTCAATCCCAATCCCAATGGATATTGAACAAACGGCGCATATCTTCCAACAAAAACTTTTTGTCATATCACTTCACGAGCTCAAATATTGGACTACTATTGATGGCTCGGCCATAGACCACTTTGGTAGTCATATGAAGGCTCAAACCACGAGAGAGGGTCTGAACCTTCATGAGCTCAGTTATTGACAAGATGGAGTGCTTCAAAGTGAGTGTTGAGAGTATAGTGTTCGACACGATGATGCGTTTAGCCGAGAGTATCCAAGCACTTGAAAACACCACCATTGTTGGTGTTGCATTGAACTTTAGTGAGTGAAAGCCGAGCAAGAGAGAGAGAATGTCAAGGTGTGACACTGCCATTGTTTGTGCCACGTTGAGCTTTAGGATAGCACCCATTTTTGTTTGGAGTTTTAAGGAATCTGAGATAAGTTGAAGAAGAGCCGTTACGTTATATCTGAAATTGCAATTTCCAGATAAAAAATAATTTGATTTCTTTTCCACGTGGACTTTCTTTTTTATTTATTTATAAAAATCCACATAGTCATTTACTTTTATAAAAAAAAGCCCTATAAAACTTTTTGGCCAATTTTCTCTTTAGAAGCACTTAAGTGATTTTTTTCCCAATGTGGCACTTAAATGATTTGTCAAAAAGTTTTGATTAGTGAGTACCGTACAAAAGTTACGATAATTTCATTGTTCAATTTTCCATATATATTCGGATATAAAACTTAAAGTTATGAATGATTATTAGAAAACGAGACTATTGCATACGAATAGTTAAAAAAATTATCATTGAGAAAGTACATAGGGAAGTGGAAGATATGCTACTCATGAGAAAGAAGGTATGAGATCCCGTAAAAATAGAGCATCTTTTCCCAAGGTGCAGTGCAAAGTAAAGCATAAAACTTCTAGTTTTACCCAATAAACACTGACATAATATGATAAAATAAATAGCATAAAACTTAACATGAAACAGTAACCTAACGGTTGCTATTACAAACTAATTCTTTATGTTTGTTGATTAATATAAAATTGGTTTAAATTTACAAATATTATATGCATTTTATATTGTTTGATTATATTATATAACCTAAATCAAAGTTGAATAAGCAAATTCTGGAATATATGGAATGTAGACAATAGTTACTAGGATTAGGAGTTGCAAAATAGACCGACCAAATTGGAAACGGCTAAGACTAGACTTAATTAGTCAATTTGGTCTAGTTCATGATTCCTAAAAGTGGAACCGATATTTGAGCAATTTGGTTTTCGGTTCCAAGGGAGAACCGGAGCAATTACGTATAATTTTTTCATTATTTATTTAAAAAAAGTAACCAGCCTTTTCTTTTATTTCTTCATAATATGTAGCGTAAAGTAATGGAAAAAGAAAAAAACGTAACCAATTCAATTGAACCAGATTGTAACTAATCAGTTCTAGGACCAATTGGTCTTGGGTTCTACCTTGGATTTGAACCAAATCCAAATCCAATCACCCCTAGCTAGGATTGCAAATTTTAACAGACTTGGAAACTAAATGAATAGGTCAGGAAATGCTAAAGGATAGAAAGGCATCCCATTAAAAATAACGGAAGACCCTGCATATGTAGCATCTTCTTAAATTGTATATATTCTTAGATAAATATCCTAACTTTTCCAGTTTGATTTATCAGGAGAATCCCTGAAAGAGTAAATTGAATAGGTAAATAATCTCTTGATTACGAAAACTAGCATGATGGGCAACTAAACGAAGAGGCTAGAAGGCTTTCTCCCATTAGCAGTAAAACAATGATAAAATTGCTCATATAATCTTTCCCAGCCAGATATCACTTGCAAAACATATCATTTCGGCTATACAAAGGAACCCAGATTTGTTACCAAAAACAAATAAAAAAGATAATGACCAGATCCACAATTCCTTACTGCACATGATGAGAATTAATCCAGCCAGGATTATATTTAAAAAAACTTCCTAATAAAGCGCTAAAAATCCTGAATAAATGGCTAGAAGTCTTCAGGACAGTCCGTCTTCACTCGAAGGTTTAGGCTCCAGGGTCTAGAAGACCTGAGAATATTCAATCTTCTCCATCTTAAAGGATGCATAGGAGACTTTCTGGACATTGGAGCCTATGGGCCTTCAAATGAAGAACATCATGTTCTCCACATCGGCGTGCAGCTTGCAGAATCGCTCTTCATTCAAACCAATCGATGAGGACGATGAGGATGCCATCGAGGAGAATGGAGATGCCATTGAACTAGGAGAATGCTCCACCACCGCTTCGTGATATAACCTTCCTCTGTAGGCGGCGAGATCAGCATAGTACACGGGTGTGACCAGAGACACTGGTTTGGTGCATCTAGCAAAGGTAAAGCATAAACTATAGATCAACTTCTCCAAGTGGTCGGAGCTAAACCTGTGTTCGTCCCAAAGGACAGGGTAATGGGTCGGCTTGCTCGTCCCAAGGCTGCCATAGTGGCTGCATAGATAGAAGTCGAATTCAAAAGGATGCACTACTGTTGTGTCCACGACTGTCCCCGGTGGCACGTTACCTGTGGGACCTCCATCGACGTCTCTCTCTGGGAAAAGACGAGTTTGGTGGCGCTTTTGCGCCACGATGATTGTGATGGTTGGCCTGTAATCTTTCTCGGAAAAAGTATTCTTCAGATCCTGTAATTCTTCTTTCAAAACCATAACAAATTGGCTTTCGCTCACACCATCTCAAAACAATACGAGTTTCTGGGGCAAAACTCGATTCAGACGGGCGTATGTCTCGACAAGATCAAGACACATCTCCCCAATGTTGGCAATTTTCTCTTGCCGATGGGGCTGAGGTCGCACCCTCGCAGCATAGCGATTGGCAGCAGGCCAGTTGACAGTACCAACAACAGCAGCAAATGACGGACTGACCTTGTTACGAGATGCGGGATGGTTGACATCGGCACCAAGGAACATCATGTGCCCCTTGCCGTCGATGTGCGGAAATCGATTGAACAGCTCTACGTTGCTGCCCCCAAGTTTGGCATTGATCTTGAGGGCCAGATTAGCGAGATACTGATCATTAGCTTTGTTGGCATGCAAGGAAAGGCAACACTGGGTGACTAAGCCAACTCGAGTCCCACAGATCCATTTGAGGTGCTTGTAGCCGATGTCCTTCCTGGACATGACGCAAAGAAGGAATTGAGGACACCATCTCCCGACTCGGCAAGCACGGTCATTGACTTCCTCTAGCAGCTCAGTCAATGTAGCAACATTGGAGAACATGCTCATCGTGGCTTCTTGATAAAAGAGCGGTTCTTCCATGCGAATCCCCAAGTTTCTGCATCGGCTAATAAGCTTTTGGATGAACAGGTTACAGTTGAACCAATTCCTTTCCGACGCGCTGAAATCGACAATGACCCATCTTTCAATCCTTTTCCCATCCACAACTGATTTCCCGATTAGATTCCAATGGCATTTCTCTTTGTCAACTTCTAGCTTGATTATCTTGCCATTTGAAGCCGCTAGCTTTAAACAAATTTTGGCTTACTGTGATATACGTTTATACTTTCTTTGTCGATCAAATGTTATGTATGTCCTAAGGTATATGCCTTTTTATGCAGCCATTTCCCGAAAAAAGAAAAGAGAATCCACTATTATTTGTTGTAGGGGTGACTATACAATAGTGTCACGCCCCGACTCTCGAGCTGGCGGCAACTCCATTTCCATGGTCAATTGAAAGCGACATCCTAGGACCCGTCGATGACCATTCATTTTAATCTTTGATTATGCGCAAGCTGAAGACAAACCATGCCCAGAGAATCAAATAATCAAACAAGGATAAGAAGGATGAATAGCAAGAACAACATCAACTACTCATTTATTCAATTTATTGGATTAACCAATGGAGGATCATTTTCTGATTTAAAAGCAAGACAAAAAGGGCCGATCCATCCTCTAAGCCAAACCAAAAAGAAACTAGGCTAATCCAATTATACAAAAAAAACCCTCGGGTTCTGCACCATTATCACTCGGACCCATTGGACTCAAGCTCCGTCGGGTCGATAACTGGAGGAGTGGGGGCAGATCCTCCACTACGGGTGGGCCATTCTAAGGACCTGAAAGTGATTATACAATAACTAGTAAGATAAAATCTCAACAAGTTCTCCCCCTAAGCCCTAGTTAGTACGCCAACTCAACCCAGGGTATCTCTCCAAAACAACCCTTCACTCAACCTAACAACAAACAACCAAGAAACCCGCAAGCAAACAATAGACCGAGTTACCCAACAATCAATATTCGGTTCGCTTGCAACCTTACCCAGTATGCCATATCCTGCACATCAAATCTCATACAATGCAAGCAAGGCATATGGCCATTAGATGATATAGTTTATCAATCACATGCGAATCGCGTCACAAGAGATCTTATCTGGTTATTGCCACACCCTACATGACTAGCAACTCATGTGTCAAATCATCATGACATTAAGAGCATGCGAATGATTAGAGTATTGTGCACAGCTTTCTCATGACTCACATTCACACATACTTCGAACCCCTCCTCCTAGGCCACGGCACAACCTTATGGTTGATGGTTCCTGGCCAAGGCAGCTTTGTCCTCTTTACCTCGAGGCACAACGACATTAAAGTCTCACTCCCAAGACAGCATTCCAGAAGGAGTATAGGACCCGCCTACTACCACAATCCCGCAACTAATAGAGGCCTAGGACTCGCACCCTACCGCAATCCCACATAGAACCCCTCCTTGTCAGGCAACCGACCAAAGTCAGGCAATCAACTAGCCACGACACAACCCCATAAGGATTGACGGTCTTTCGGTAATGTCGGGTTCTCTCTCTTAGTGTGATCGTGCAACATATCATCAAGCAATCCATTTATATCTTTGCTCTATCATGAATGTAACATCGTTCATGCTCATGCGACATGCCATTATAGATAACCTACACAATATGTCAATGCGGTATCACTCGACAATTCCAAAATTCAATTCAACCGACATTCGATCACGCATTTCATTATTTTTCACGAGTAAAATTAACAACCGGCACTTCAATAAATCACAACAATCAAGAACACATCAAAATAAGAAAAAAATTAGTTTCCGCATGAATAGTGTCATGAACAGTAATTGTGAATATTGTTCGTGAACAGTAATCGTGAACATTGTTTGTGAATAGTAATTTTTAGAAATTCAATTAATCAAAACATTAAATTCAAAAATTAAACAAATCATTAATTAAAACAATTAATCAATCAATTTAAGCTAAACATGCTTAATTAAACCATAAAACACAATTTAGGCAATAATTAAGCACAATTAGCAAAATTAAGTTAATCTAATCTTAACCATCTATCTAACCACCTATCTTAGGACTAATACAACTTTATTAAACTTCCTAAACCAACATTAATACTAACTAATCTAACCATAAGCAAGTTTAGGTAATAATAAGAAATTATCGGCTAAATTCACCTGTTAAGTGGGCTAATGACGAATGCGACACCCGGGGACCTCTACCACGATGATCCAAGGCAATCCCGGGGTTAAAAGATAGTACCAAGATTTTCAAACTCTCTTTGAAACTCTGAAAACAGCACTGCTTGAAGGAGAAAGGGCTGACCAGAGCAAAAATGAGTTGGCTGGAGCTTTGGCGAGCGGTTGGCAGGCGACTGGTGGCACCTAGGGGTCGAGGGGGAACAACTGGTGTCTAGGATGGATGGTGGTTGGGTCAAAACAAGAGGAAAATGGCTGAAATTGGCATAAAAGCAAGGACAAGCGGTTAGAAAATGGTCAGTCCGGCAGTGACTTTTGGCTGGCCGGTGGGTCGAACGGCGGCTCTAACCAATGAATGGCCGACACCATCTGTATGTAATTTCTATTCTGAACAAGATGGCGAGTGGTATAGGCCATGATTCACATGGGAAGGACATGAACAACTCGGTTTTTCAAAGGAAGGTCAAAAAGAAAAACAGAAAGAAAAAGGGAAACAAAGGAGAGAGTGGTGTGCAGTTTTTGAAGAGATGAAGGGGGGAGAGAGAGTGAAGTGAGAGCTGAAGGATAAGCCTTATCAAGGCCATAAATGCTTGCCCCAACTTCCCAAGCAAGTGACCTCATCTGCTCTCTTTTTTTGTCATTTCTTCAAAATATCTAGGGGCAAAATGGTCATTTCCACCTTGCACATTTCCCAATTTTCCCTTGGGATGAAAATGAAGGGCGGGCCTAAGAAATAGGCTATAAAATGAATAGGAATGGGCTTAGGAATTTGTTGGGCTCAAAACGGCTCAAAGTTAGAATACGGGTTTAGAAGGGTAAATGGTCGGTTTGGTCCAACGAGCTCACTTGCTTGCCTTAGGCCTTATGATGGTTTCAGGATTGAAGGTCATGGGAAAGTTGTTGACGAGAATCCTGATGTGTCGAGCAGCCGATGAGCCACCTTTGTCGCGGCGTCTAACAAGGGAAATCTTATCCCTATTTCCTTGGGAAACCAGATTAAACTTCGGCTGGATAGCAACAGTCTGAAGATCTGTCAATAGAATATAAACCACATCAATTGATGGTACAAATTAGCTTCAGTCACTTCGTGGGAGGTACCCTATGTGTGGTTCACCTACTACTTGTTTATACCTTTCTTTTTAAAATTTTAATATTTATGGTTGTGAAACTAATGAAATGCGAACATAAAATATCAGCAAGTATGCACCATTTTGCAGGTCATTATCCAGATAAAAACAATGAAACTCGTGACTTTTATTTTATTGTAGAGACATCCGAACGTTTAACTATTAAAACCCTGGCAATTTAAATGTAGCGATTCTGCACCTGCTCTGGAGAAAAAACTAAACTCAATATCATATATGTTGAAACATTATAAGTTCTATGTGAATTGAATGGACAATGGCATGATTCAAATGCATAGAAAAATGCTGAAGGAAAGCATTTCCGATGTCATCCTGAAAGTATGATCACAAGAACCCTGAGTATCAGGCCATTTGGACCACTTCTCTTTCCAAGCAAATCAATCAATATTCAATCAGGTATGGCACCACGAGGGCAACGTAGACAAGGTGAACTTATACGTACCAGCTATAGGCACACGCTTTAGATACAGTGAGCCATCATATCTAGGATGATGAACGTTGGTATTAATAGGTGACCGACTCCTATCTCTGCGAGGAGATTCTCCGGAAGTGTTCCTCTCCTCTCCGCGACCACCCCTTGCACGATGGTGGTCTCGTTCATAGTCATGATGGAAATGATGACGATCCCTATTCTGGTTTTTGTCTGCCCTTTCATGATATTTGTCGCGTTCTCTCCATCGGTTTCCATGTTTGTCCATGACGTCTTTCCTTTCGGGGGTCAGGAACATTGTACAACGATTTACGGATGAAATGCTATTATGACCAGAGAGACACGATTGTACGACTGGAACGAAACAGAGAGATGCGGAAAGGCGAGTAGATATATGACAAGAAAGGTTAAACTAGTATGAAAGAGAGAGGTCTCGGATGCTGGGAATTTTAGCAACGTTGTGAATGAGAGAGGTTAAGCGGCTTTAAGGAAAGGGCCGAGACAATTATGGAAGAATAGATGAGTGTCCGGCGTTTTTTTTTACTTAAAAATTGAAGTAGAGACAAGAAATTGGTGTTCGTTGCTAAGAAGATCAGTCGACATGTTTGCATCCGCTATTTTTTTTTTCTTCTTTTTGTTGCCTATGATGTGCTTTGTGCCGTGACCGGTATAAGATATCTTGCTAAATTCTCACCCTGTAAAGTAGAAATGAAAGCAAACACCAAACTTGGAACTGTTGTTATTACATTGTCGATTAGTAGATTGTCCCACTTTGGTGGATTGACATGGATAAACCTGTAGTATATTCAACAAATCTACTAGGGCAAGTACATTTATTGGAGATATCCACATAGAGGTCCCAATGATTGGAAGAAAGATCCAGGACGAGAGAGAGAGAGAGAGAGAGAGAGAGAGAGAGAGATGGGTGAATTTACCAAACAGAGAGGAACCGAGGATGTTTGATAAAAGAACATACCAAGGATGGATATATTCTTTGGATTTTATTTCCTTCCGTTCAAGAGATCTCTTTCCTTCTAAAGTCATGCCTTGTTTGGTTGACATGAATAGGACAATTGGAAATAAAAACAGAAAAATAATCTAAATAAATGATGAGAAATTAATAATCTAATTAATCTCTAGTTCATCATATTTGGTAACGCCTCCAAATAGAATGTAAGATCTAGAATATGATTGCAAGTTACTATAAATCAAAGTCATGGATAAACTTGCAGATTATAAAATTACCATATCGAATTTTCCTCTATATAGAATGATACATGGATGAAGCATTAGTTATTGGTTTGATTATGGTGTCGTTATTGTTAGAGTTGATTCATCCATTCTTATTTGTTGCACTTATTTTCATGATTTTTTTTTCTTGAAATAGGGCCTCCTAGAAATGTAATTCCCAAAAGATCTCTCCTAAATCTATTTCCCGAACTAGCCTTCTCAGTATCAAATGATCCTTAACCTAGTTTTTCACCCTTTCATCCTAGTCACATTTCCCTCTCTCCTAAAGTTATTGAAATAACTTCTAACACTTTGCATAGTCTTAATTATTATAAATTAATCAAATGTAACTAATTCAAATAAAAAAATATGTTGCACCCATTTAAGGGAAAGTTTCAAGTAAGAGCTTAAAGTGCTATCATTTTCTTAAATAAATGCTTAAAGTAGATATCATTTCAAATAAAGGTATAAAGTAGCCATATCAAAGAAGGGCTTAAAGTCACCGGTTGGTGAAGGGAAATATTATCTTTTAAATTTTTTAAGTTTTTTCTTTTTCTCTATTTTTTTTATAAAAAAAACATAAGCAAAAATACAGGCAAGAGGGACCATTGCCCCATTGCTGGTAGGGCGACGATAATGGCCGGTAGGGTTATTGGTGCTTACACGAGGGTCGATGACCCTTGCCCTGGCCCTCGCTCAACCTTGCCCCGATTTGGGCAAAGGTTGCCGGCCCTCACATAGGTGTCAACGACCCTATTAGCCATCATCACTGCCCCACTAGCAATAAGGCGGCATATTATGTTTTTTCTCTTTTTATTTTAAATTAATTTAAATTCAAATTAAATTGTGTTTGGATGAAAATATTCTTGATTGGTTGGAATTTTTTGCCAATTAGCGATGTGAGGTCCTTATTTAAACAATCATAACCATTTCAGATCCTTCTTTGAGACTGATATGGCCATTTTATGCCCTTATTTGAAACAATTTCCTCTTTATGCCCTTATTTGAGAAAATGAGTGCACTTCGGGCTCCACAAAGTCAATGTATCATTAAGTTTGAGTTAAAAATAAATAAAACAAGCGAAAGGCATTTTAATGTTTTACAGCCTATGTTCAATGTTTTTCTAAAAAAGTATTATGATATAAATTCATTTAATATAAAATTACATCAAATTGAAAGAAATGGGAAAAAAAAAGATGTCACAAACAAGGTTAACCTAGCCCAAAAGGGTGTCGTTCTCAAATGGAGCTGTTAGAAAGGATTACCGATCATCAAGTTAACAAAGGCAAGCCCATTTTTTATCACAAAAATGTTGTGGCGGGCCAATCCGCCCATACAAATAGAGGGGAGGATGGCACTACTAGCAAAGACCAACTAGCGAAAAGGCATCAGGTTTGCCAATGCTTGAACACTTTGTTTTGTCTCGCCTTTCTCGGGGTATTCCCACTTCGCTTAGATTGCCACCCTAGCTAGAAGAAAGAAAGGGTATGTCTGCGCGTAGTGGTATGAGTATGAGGAGGAGTGGTGTAACATCCTGAAATTCGAGCCATTTGAAGGAGGAATGAACATTAATTTCGCCAATACATTGTTGGTTGATCTCACTCGGAACTGATCACTCCTGAGATACTAACCTTGAAGGGAAAGATTAATGAGGACAGAACTCGTGTGACTAAAGAACTTAACTTGGGAAAACGACTCGATTGTGAGACTTGCATAAGAACGATTCTATAGATATGCAGGCCAATTCTATGGATGAATAGAAGTTGATTCGCGGATGGAACATAATGGGACGACGGGTGATTCCATTTACTATTATCGAGCCCGCGAACGACCTAATGTCGATCCTTGGTAATCGTGTACTTTGAAATAAGAATCTATCATTCACAATTTCATGTAGTCAATGACGTCCATATGTCGAGAAGTCTTGAACGTGAATTGTCACAAGTCAATTATGTGTGAATCCTTAAAGCCGCCTGTCAGTCTGAGTAGTACTAAAATGGTATTTGGACAAAATTAACATGACATGAGAATTCAAGATTGAACTTCGAACTTTTGGGAACGTTCGAGATGGACTTTTGGACAATGCTTCTTCGATAGTTAATAGTGTCAATTTAGCTGAGTACTTGGAAAATGGATTTTCGGACCGAGAACACGAGCCTACGAGGATGTAGGCCAGGTAAGATCCATGTGGGCCTCATGCCCAAGGTGGGACAGCCGCTATGGAAGGCCCGAGGCAAGCAAGTGTGTCCGTTGGACCAAACCGACCATTTACCCATCCAAGCCCGTTATCTAACCTTGAGCCCATTTGAGCCCAACAAATTCCTGAGCTCGTTCCTATTAATTTTCTAGCCCGTTTCTAAGGCCCGCCTTTCATTGTCAGCCCAATGGCAGATTGAGAAATGTGCAAGATGGAAATGACTAAAATGCCCTTGGATATTCTGAAGAAAAATCAAAAGAAGAGAGAGAAGATTATGTCATCTTTCTTGGGAGTTGAACCAAGCCTTAAATGGCCTTAATGAGGAGTGCATTCAGCCTTCACTTCGCTCTCTCTAAGACCCTTCATCTTCTCCAAAACCGCACACCTCTTTCTCCTTGCATCCCTTTCCTTCTTGCAATTTTAGCTTCTGACCTTTCTTCAAAAATCGAGTTATTCATGCCCTTTCCATGTAAATCACGGCCCATGCCACCCACCAATTTGCTAAAGAGAGAGAATCCGTACAGCCTACATCGGCCAATCATCAAAAGGAACCGACGGCCGACCCGTACGCCGACTGGAATCCGGCTAGTCGTTGACTACCTACTATAGCAGCAGCTCTGCATAGTTTCATCTTTCCAGCCATTTTCCTCCCGTTCCTACCCAACCAATGCTCATACTAGCCACCAGCAATTCCCTTTTGACCCCTAGGTGCTGCTGGTTGCCGGCCCGCCACTCGGCGAAACTTCGGTTAGCTCCATTTAGCCCATTTCTCCTCTTGTAGTGCTATTTTTAGAGTTGCAGTGGGGATTCTGAGTTTGTTGCTACTGTTTTGACCCTAGGACTGCCTTGGGTCGTTGTGTTAGAGGTCCCCGGGTGTCAGGTTCATCGCCTCCGCCGGGTTCGTGTCGCTGGCCCGCCTAACGGGTGAGTTTAGCCCTTAATCCCTATTTAGTGCCTAAACTTGCTTAGGGTTGGGTTAGTTTGTGTTAATGATGGTTTAAATAGTTTAATTAAGTTGTATTAGCCCTAAGATATGTGGTTAGATAGATGATTAAGATTAGATTAGCTTAATTTTGCTTATTAAGCTTAATTGTGCTTAATTTTTGCTTAATGGTGGGTTATGTGAATTTTGTGGATTAATTAAGCATGTTTAGTTTAAATTGATTAATTAATTTTTTTAATTAATGTTTTTTTAATTTTTGAATTTAATGCATGAATTAATTAAATTATTTTATAATTTCGAATTATTAATATTTCTGAAAATTAATTATTTTGGGGAAAATAATTAATTGTGATTATTTATGGGAAATGGTTTTAATTGAGTATTTTGTGAGAAAATTACTATGGTCTAATTTTCTAATGTCAATAGTATTTATATACTACATCATCAAATGACATATGGTTTTATTAAATGAAATTATTGGGGTTGGATAATTAATTATGGGATTGGAAAAAATTATAAGTAATTGACTATAGTATTACAGGCTTCTTATCTCTTATTTGTGGGAATAGTTTATTGCCGCAGCCGTGAGGACACGTGTTTATTTATTATTGAATATTGAGATACGTGGTTGGGTACCGGTAATTATTGTGGTACGTGATTATTTTGGAAAAGTGTGGAAGTATCGTCATGTTGATTGGTTAGAATTGATTGATAGACTATGACTTGAATTGCTGATTGTTGCAACTGTCATGAATGATTGAACTGCTGCTATTGTACGTGATTGTTGAATACTGTCGCATGACATTACACGTGTATTAACTATAATGGCATGTCGCATGAGCATGAGCGATGTGCATTCACGACCAAGCAAAGGAAAAGACAAGAATGAACTATTTGCTAATGTGTTGCATGGTCAGATTAAAGTGGATAACCCGGTTGACCACCAATCCCTATTGGGGTTGTGCCTTGACCATTAAGTTGCCTGACAGTGGTCAGATGCGGGGTTGCGGCAGTGAGTGAGCCCCATGCTCCATAGGGAATGCCGCCGGTGGGGGAGAGCCCATGATGTTGCCATGCCTCATAGGGGAGGACGATGCATGGTCTACGACCAATTGACCGCCAACCATAAGATTGTGTCGTGGCCTAGAGAGTCATAATAATCTGAGTATATGTGTGGATGTGAGGCATGAGAAAGTTGTGTGAAATGATTTGATTATTCGCATGCTCTTAATATCGTGATTATTTATGGCAATCACGTATGAGTTGATAGTGGTGCAGGGTGTGGTAATGGCTAAGTGTGATTGCTTATGACACGATTTGCATATGATTGATGAACTATATCATCTAACGACCATGTGTCTTGCTTGCATTATATGAGATTTGACGGGTAGGGTATGGCAGACCGGGTAAGGTTGCATGCGAACTGAATATTGATTGTTGGTTTCCCCTGTCTATTATTTGGTCTGCTGTTTGCTATCTGTCTGTTGTTGGGTTGAGTGAGGGGTGGTTCTAGAGAAATACCCTAGGTTGAGTTGGCGTATTAATTGAGACTTAGGGGGAGAACTCGCTGAGATTTTATCTCATTGGTTATTGTATAACCACTTTCAGGTCCTTAGAATGGCACACCTGTCATGGAGAATTCTGCCCCCGTTACACCAGTGATCGACCCAATGGAGCCTGAGTCCAATGGGTCAGAGTATTGATGGCGCTAAACTTGAGAGTTCATTTTGTATAGCTGGATTAGCCTAGTTTCTTTTGGTTTGGCTTAGAGGATGGATCGGCCCTTTTTGTCGGGTTTCTAAATCAGAAAACGATCCTCCGTTGGTTGATTCAGTAAATTGAATAAATGAGTAGTTGCCATTGTTCTTACTGTTCATCCCTCTATCCTTGTTTGATTGTTTGTTTGTCTAGATACGGTTTGTCTTCCATTTGCGTATAATGAAAGATTAAAATGAATGGTCATTGACAGATCCTATGACATTGCTTTCAATTGACCATGGAAATGGGGTTGCCACGAGCTCGAGAGTCGGGGTGTGATAAGTTGCTCTGGAGGGCACATCGGCACTCACTGGAGGTTTGTACACTCACGCTTGTTCTAGGTATTCCACTAGCTTATATACTCGCTAACGCTAGATGATTCATTTGGGTCACAACCAAGATGCGCCATTACATGCAACATATGAAATTTTGCATTAGTGTGAAATTCTCTCCTTTTTTCTTTTACACATATACATGGATAACAACAAAATTATATAGCAATTTATTTCTTTTATTATGGGAAAAAGTAAGCCGCAAGTGCCAAAATTTAGTACGAGTTGACACTTAAGTGCCAAAATTTCCAAAAAGTATGTTTTTCAATGTTACTTTAAAAAAAAATTTGAAGATTTATGTGCCAACTCCGGTGACGCTAGTTGGAAATTCGACTTGACATTATTTTAATGATAAAAGTGTCTGCGTGGTTTGCCGAAACATCTACTCAGCAATTATTGTGCAAAATGACATCATTTTACCTTTAAATTTATTAATATTAATATTAATATTAATTTAAAAATAAAGAGAGAGAAGAATGAGGCGGCATTTGACGAGGGCCTGCACAACCCTCATTGCTACCGTCACACCTTTGACAAAAAGGGCCAGCAATGGTGGGGTAAGGGTCACTAGTCACTTGCGATCGACCAAGGTCGCCAGCCATTGGTCAAGGCCCAACGACCTTGGCTGATCCGTGCTCCACCATCGCTGACCCTTTTCAATGATGGTGGGATGGCAGCGATGAGGGCTATGAAAGCCCTCGCCAAATGTTGCCTCCTCCTCCTTCTCTTTAATTTAATTAATATTTATATTAAAAATCAAATTCTATCACAAAATGATGTCATTTTGGACTTATAGCACCTCATTGGTAATTTTTTTTTTAAAAGAATTGCCACATAGATAAAAAATTGTTGCCACAAAAAGTTACGTTAGCGGTTTGGCCGGAAATTCTCGCCATTGGCACTAGATGTTCATTTCTTCTTGGATTTTGGTACTTAAGTGTACATTTTGGAAGTCTTGACATTTAAGTGTCCACCCATATCAAGTTCTAACACTGGCGATGTCTAGCACTCTTTTATTATGTTTATATTTCTAGATGAAAAGAAACCAAATATATTGAAAGTGACTAGAGGGTGTCATTCACATTCCTATATGACTTCATTTCCACTAAAGAGATAAAGTTACCCTCAATCATTCAATTGCAATTTTAATTAGTAGTCCCAAATTTATTAATTTTCCTTCTTTTTTTAGTTTTTTTAATTATGTGTAGGATCTAATTTCCATAATTAAATATCAAATACTTTGTTTTTCTTTAAAGAGGGTATCCTATCTATATTAAAAGTACTTTTTTTAAAAAAATTAGATTTTACTTATGTAGAATTTAGCTCTATTAAAGAGAGAAAATTCTAAAAAATTCTAATTCCTTTCTATGTTATGAGTAAATTTATTTATTAATTATGAAATAAAGAAGTAAAAAATTCTACATTAACAACTTTGTAACACGGTCATATATTATTTTTGTTGGGCATACTAGTTATATTTAACATGAATGCCCATATAAAAGGATGGTTGTTGGATGGGAAAAAAAAAGGGCGATATTTCCACTCCCAAAATGGCTCATCATCCCCCTAAGGATCTAAAAGGATAGAATTACCCAAGTAGTGGGTCCCATTGGCCCCACCTCAACTTCACGTTCTTCTTCCTCCTGATGTCTCTTTTGTCCTCATCTTCATTACTCTCTGCTCCAGTCAACTCTCACTCTTATCGCCTCTTTCTATTAAATTTGGGCTAGCCTCAGCGCCATGTGGCTCTCACATTACTCTTGGCCATTGCCTCTCATAGGCAACACCTCTAATAACCCATCCCCAATGACCCCTCTCCCTCTCTCCCTCCTAGTGTAATTATGTAAACTTAACCAATGCAAATTCATCATTGACGTCATGCCCCTGTCACACAGCCGTTGTTATTGAGAATACATCTCTAATTTAAGTAGATTTTCTCAAAATATGTTTCTTATTTTGGATATTAATAATATATATATTCTACTCTGATATCAAATACAGCAGAGAAATATCGGAGTCTATGAGTTTTCTAAGTAAGTTCTTTGGAGATTGTAAGATAACACTTGTAAGTTTGCTTTGGGCTTAATCTAGGCATGAGAAATATCCAAGCTTATGAGCAATTGTAACTTTTTAATTCTCTAGTTAATTAGTGGATTATTTAATGTTAGCTCTTCCCGTGGAGTAATTTCTTGTGTTCTTTATTGATCCATGTTTATTTCTCCAATGATTTCGCATTGATTTAATCACAAGATTTGGTTAGTTGTTGTATTATATTACAACAATTGAAATCAAAGCTAAGATTTCTAGAATTGATTCGGGATTTTTGCTTGTTTGATCATTGAGTGGAATTTTATTGTCACGATTCTATTTGGAGTGGAATTTGAGATTGAGAAGTTCAATGAAGGGAATAATTTTGGGATGTGGACCATAAAGATGTGTGCCCAAGGTTTAGTGAAGGCATTGGATGGCAAGAGCAAATTGCTAGAAATGATGAAAGAGGCCGATAATATCAAGTTGATGGAGAAGGTGAAAAAGCACAATCCTATTGAATAAGTCAAATAAGGTTTTAATTGAAGTGACCAAAAAGAAGAATGCCACAACATTGTGAGCAAATCTAGAGTCACTTTATCTAATGAAAGGTTTGAACAATCAATTATATATATTGGAAAGGATGTTTCAAGTCCAAATGATGGAAGGCACATGTGGCGTCTAGAATTTCGATCATATTTTGAGATTATATAAAATTGTGATATTATATAAATACTCTGAATCGATCATTCGTGAGATAACAGACTTTTCGGAAAATGCGATTAGGGAAACAATACACGCCCGACTAGTAGTTTCCATTAGGAACAAATCGTTCGACCATAGGGATCCGAGGGGGAACAATACCATCCTATACTAGACCATTAGCGAACGGAAATAAATCGATTCGGCATAAGTACAAAGCCAGATTGCAAGTGATTCCATAGGATTTCGGTACAAGCTACGAACGATATTAAACCTATTTCTTTTTATCATGTACCAAGGATTATTAATTGAACACCCAAGATTACATGACAATTGAGGGACATCTCTAGTTTGAGATATTGCTTAAACGTAGATCGAAAAGCTATCGACCATGGGTCAAACGTGAGAAAAACCCTAAAGGGGCATCCAATAATCTAAATTATACTATGGTCACAATTGATTCAATTTAACCCCAAATTTTAATTCGATTTCGAGTATCGACTTTTCAGAGACTTCATGACTAAACATTTAGACGTTGCCACATTTATTCTCAAGTTTTCCGGTGAGTTGCAAAGTATCAAAAAAAGAAAATTTGAGCCAAGAATTTGGGCTCACAAGTTAGCCGGTCCAAGATAGGCGGCCCAATGGGCCCAAGCTAGCCCATTTTCTTTTCTCTTTGGGCCATGGGCCTCTTTTCTAGAAGCTTTTCTTTTTGTGGTCCTAAGTGACTTTGGTTGCTTGGCTCTTGTTGAACTTGAGGAACAAGTTGAGAGATTTCAAGATCAAGTTTGCTTCTTCACTCTCTCTCCTCTCTCTTTCTCCTAGTTGCCGCTGAACCCACCCTTAGCTCACTCTCTCTCTTTTCTCTTCATTTTTCCCTCATTTCTCCCCCGGTTTCACTGTCCCCTTGCTGTTCACTATTGCTGCCACCTTATTGTTGTCCACTGGAGTTGCTGCCACCATCTACCATGCAGCTATTGCCATATGGAGTCTAACCTCCACCCACCGGCTACCGCTTGTCACCACCAGTTACCCATCCTAGCGCCAAAAGCCGCCGCCACTATCTTCCGTGAAAAACAGCCACCATAGTTGTTTTGCTAGAAAACAACCGTCGTTTGTTGTCCATTACCATCCTTGAGCTAGTCTTGTGTAACCTTCACCCTCGCCCTCGCCCTTGCCCTTGCTCTGGTGTCGCCAGAATCTTAGAGGCTGTAAATTGATTTCTTAATCCCTTAGTTATGGGTTAATCTTACTTTAGGATTAGTTTAACTAGTTTAAGTGTGATTAGTGATTAATGAAGGTTGCTTATGGTTAAAATAGGCTTTAGATTTCTTGATTATGCTTAAGTAAGTTTATGATATGCTAATTATAGCTTTAATTGTGCTTACTTGTTGATTAAATTGGATTATGGTTAATTAACATTATATTATTTTACTAAGCTTGCTTAAGGTGGATTAATTTGGCTAATGAAGGTTTAGACTTAGTTAATTATGATTAATTATTTGTGAGAATAATTAGTCATAATTATATTATTTTATGGAATTATTTTATTCTGTAGAAATTAATTAATTAATTATTAATTGCGAATTATTGAGTAATTGTGGATAATTAATTATGATTATTTAATGGAAACCGATTAAATTGAGTAATTTTTGTGAGAAATTAAATATTGCTTAATTTTCTAAAGTTGATGGCATTTATACACTATAATGTTGATGGACCTTGATTTATTAAGGAATGATTTCATGAAATCAAATTACTTTGGTTGGTGCTGCATTGAACTTTAGTGAGAGAGAGAGAGAGAATCAAGGTGTGACACAGCCATTGTTTGTGCCATGTTGAGCTTCAACAAAGGACCCATGTTTGCTTGGAGTTTTTGGGACCGTTTCAGAGGGTAGTGAGAAGGAATCTGAGATACATTGAAGAAGAGTCATTACGTCATATTTGAAATTGCAATTTCCATATAAAAAATAATTTAATTTCTTTTCCACATGGACTTTTTTTTATTTATGAAAAATCCACATAGGCATTTATTTTTATAAAAAAAACCCCGTAAAAATTTTTGCCCGATTTTATCTATAGAGGAACTTAAGTGATTTTTTCCCCGACGTGGCAAGTACCGTACAAAAGTTACAATAATTCCATATATTTGGAAATGAAACTTAAAGTTATGACGAGACTATTGCATACGAATAGTTAAACAAAATATCATTGAGAAAGTACGTAGGGAAGTGGAAGATATGCTACTCATGAGAAAGAAGGTAAGAGATCCCGTAAAAATAGAAGCAACTTTTCCCATGGTGTAGTGCAAAGTAAAGCATAAAACTTCTAGTTTTATCCAATAAACAGTGACATAATATGATAAAATAAATAGCATAAAACTTAACATGAAATAGTAATCTAACGGTTACTATTACAAATGAATTCTTTTTGTTTATTGATTAATATAAACTTGGTTTAAATTTACAAATAGTATATGCATCTTATATTGTTTGATTATATTATATAACCTAAATCAAAATTGAATAAGCAAATTCCAAAATATACGGAATTAGACAATAGTTGTTTGGATAATGAGTGTGCAAAACAGACTACCCAAATTGGGAGCCACCAAGACTAGACTTAACTAGTCAATTTGGTCCAGTTCCTAGTTCTTAAAAGTGGAACTGGTGTTTGAGCAATTCGGTTTTCGATTCCAAGGGAGAATTAGACCAATTACATATAATTTTTTCATTATTTCTTATAAAAAAAATAACCAGCCTTTTCTTTTATTTCTTTATAATAATATGTAGCGTAAAGTAGTGGAAAAAGAAAAAAAGTCACTGATTCCATTGAACCGGATTAGTTCTAGGACCAATTGGGCCGGTCCCCGATTCTACCTTGGATCTAAACCAAATCAAAATCCAATCACCCTAGCTAGGATTGCAAAATTTAACAGACTTGGAAACTAAACAAACAGGTCAAGAAATGCTAGAGGATAGAAAGGCATCCCATTAAAAATAACAGCCGACCCTACATATATAGCATCTTCTTAAATTGTATATATTCTCAGGATAAATATCCTAACTTTTCCAGTTTGATTTATCAGGAGAATCCCCCAAAGGGTAAATTGAATAGGTAAATAATCTCTTGATTAGGAAAAATAGCATGATGGACGACTAAACGAAGAGGCTAGAAGGCTTCCCCTATTAGCAGTAAAACATTGATAAAATTGCTCATATAATCTTTCCCAGCCAGATATCACTTGCGAAACATATCATTTCGGCTATACAAAGAAACCCAGATTTGTTACCAAAAACAAATAAAAAAGATAATGACTAGATCCACAATTCCTTACGGCACATGATGAGCATTAATCCTGCCAGGATTTTTTTTTTTTTAAACTTCCTAATAAAGCGCTAAAAATCCTGAATAAATGGCTAGAAGTCTTCAGGACATTCCGTCTTCACTTGAAGGTTTAGGCTCCAGGGTCTAGAAGTCCTGAGAATATTCAATCTTCTCCATCTTAAAGGATGCATAGGAGACTTTCTGGACATTGGAGCCTACGGGCCTTCAAATGAAGAACATCATGTTCTCCACATCGGTGTGCAGCTTGCAGAATCGCTCTTCATTCGAACCAATCGATGAGAACGATGAGGATGCCATCGAGGAGAATGAAGATGCCATCGAACTGGGAGAATGCTCCACCACCGCTTCATGATATAACCTTCCTCTGTAGGCGGCGAGATCAGCATAGTACACGGGTGTGACCAGAGACACTGGTTTGGTGCATCTAGCAAAGGTAAAGCATAAACTATAGATCAACTTCTCCAAGTGGTCGGAGCTAAACCTGTGTTCGTCCCAAAGGACATGGTAATGGGTCGGCTTGCTCGTCCCAAGGCTGCCATAGTGGCTGCATAGATAGAAGTCGAATTCAAAAGGATGCACTACTGTTGTGTCCACGACTGTCCCCGGTGGCACGTTACCTGTGGGACCTCCATCGACGTCTCTCTCTGGGAAAAGACGAGTTTGGTGGCGCTTTTGCGCCACGATGATTGTGATGGTTGGCCTGTAATCTTTCTCGGAGAAAGTATTCTTTAGATCCTGTAATTCTTCATTCAGAACCATATCAAATTGGCTTTCGCTCACACCATCTCGAAACAATACGAGTTTCTGGGGCCTAACTCGATTCAGACGGGCGTATGTCTCGACGAGCTCAAGACACATCTCCCCAATGTTGGCAATTTTCTCTTGCCGATGGAGCTGAGGTCGCACCCTTGCAGCATAGCGATTGGCAGCAGGCCAGTTGACAGTACCAACAACAGCAGCAAATGACGGACTGACCTTGTTACGAGATGCGGGATGGTTGACATCGGCACCAAGGAACATCATGTGCCCCTTGCCGTCGATGTGCGGAAATCGATTGAACAGCTCTACGTTGCTGCCCCCAAGTTTGGCATTGATCTTGAAGGCCAGATTAGAAAGGCAAAACTGGAAACTAAGCCAACTCGAGTCCCACAGATCCATTTGAGGTGCTTGTAGCCGATGTCCTTCCTGGACATGACGCAAAGAAGGAATTGAGGACGCCATCTCCTGACTCTGCAAGCACGGTCATTGACTTCCTCTAGCAGCTCAGTCAATGTAGCAACATTGGAGAACATGCTCATCGTGGCTTCTTGATAAAAGAGCGGTTCTTCCATGCGAATCCCCAAGTTTCTGCATCGGCTAATAAGCTTTTGGATTAACAGGTTACAGTTGAACTGATTCCGTTCCAACTCACTGAAATCGACGATGACCCATCTTTCAATCCGCTTCCCATCCACAACTGATTTCCCGATTAGATTCCAATGGCATTTCTCTTTGTCAACTTCTATCTTGATTATCTAGCCATTCGAAGCCGCCAGCTTTAAACAAATTTTGGCTTACTGTGATATACGTTTATACTTTCTTTGTCGATCAAATGTTATGTATGTCCTAAGGTATATGCCTTTTTATGCAACCATTTCTGGAAAGAAGAAAAGAGAATCCACTATTATTTGTTGTAGGGGTGACTACACAACAGTATCACGCCCGACTCTCGAGCTCGCAGCAACCCCATTTCCATGGTCAATTGAAAGCAACATCTCAAAATCCGTCGACGACTATTCATTTTAATCTTTGATTATGTGCAAGCTGAAGACGAACCATGCCCAAACAATCAAACAATCAAATAAGGATAAGAGGGATGAATAGCAAGAACAACAGTAACTACTCATTTATTCAATTTATTGGCTTAACCAATGGATGATCGTTTTCTGATTTAAAAGCCAGACAAAAAGGGGCCGATCCATCCTCTAAGCCAAACCAAAAAGAAACTAGGCTAATCTAATTATACAAAAAGAACCCTCGGGTTCTACACCATCATCACTCGGACCCATTGGACTCAGGCTCCGTCGAATCGATCACTAGAGGAGGAGGGGCAGATCCTCCACTACAAGTGCGCCATTCTAAGGACCCGTAAATGGTTATACAATAACCAATAAGATAAAATCTCAATGAGTTCTTCCTTTAAGCCTCGGTTAGTACGCCAACTCAACCCAGGGTATCTCTTTAGAACAATCCATCACTCAACCCAATAACAAACAACTAAGAAACCCGCAAGCAAACAACAAACCGGGTCACCCAACAATCAATATTCGATTCGCTTGCAACCTTACCCGGTATGACATACCATGCACATGGCAAATCTCATACAATGCAAGCACGACACATGGCCGTTAGATGATACAGTTCATCAATCACATGCGAATCGCGTCACAAGCGATCTCACCTAGCTATTGCCACTCCCTGCACGACTATCAACTTATGTGTCAAATCATCATGACATTAAGAGCATACGAATAATCAGAATATTATGCACAACTTTCTTATGACTCACATTCACACAAATCTTTCGATTATTATGACCCATCTTCCTGGGCCACGGCACAACCTTATGGTTGGCAGTTCCTGACCAAGCCAGCTTCATCCTCTTTACCTCGAGGCACGATGATGTCAATGGCTCACTCCCAAAACGGCATTCCCGAAAGAGTATAAGATCCACCCACTACCGTAGTTTCACAAATGATAGAGGCCCACATAGAGCCCCTCCTTGTCAGGCAATCAACCGAAGTCAAGCGACCAAATGGCCACGGCACAACCCCATAAGGATTGATGGTCTTCCGGCAACGCTAGGTTCCCTCTCTTAATGTGATCATATTACACATCATCAAGCAATCCATTTATATCTTTGCTCTGTCATGAATGCAACATCGCTCATGCTCATGCGACATGTCATTATAAATAACACACATAATATGTCATGCAGTATCACTCAACAATTCCAAAATTCAATTCAACTAACATTCGATCACGCATTCATCATTTTTCACGAGTAAAATTAACAATCAGCACTTCAATAAATCACAACAATCAAGAACACATCAAAATAAGACAAAAATTAGCTTTCGCATGAACAATGCCGTGAACAGTAATTGCGAACAGTGTTCATGAATAGTAATCGTGAACATTGTTCGTAAACAATAATTTTCATAAATTCAATTAATTAAAACATTAAATTCAGAAATTAAAAAAATCATTAATTAAAACAATAAATCAATCAATTTAAGCTAAACATGCTTAATTAAACCATAAAACACAATTACTCACATAAAACACAATTTAGGCAATAATTAAGCACAATTAGCAAAATTAAGCTTATATAATATTAATCATCTATCTAACCACCTATCTTAGGGCTAATACAACTTAATTAAACTTCATAAACCAACATTAACACTAACTAACCCAACCCTAAGCAAATTTAGGCACTAATAAGGGATTAGGGGCTAAACTCATCCATTAAGCGGGCCGGCGACACGAACGCGGCGGTGGTGATGAAGGTGACACTCGGGGACCTCTACCACGACGATCCAAGGCGGTCTCGGGGCTAAAAAAATAGCAACAAGTAACTCAAACTCTCTCCGCAACTCTAAAAACAGCATTTCTTGAAGGAGAAAGGGCTTACCGAAGCAAAAACGAGCTGGCCGAAGGTCCGGCGAACGATTGGCCGGTGATCGGCAGCACCTAGGGATCAAAAGGAAATTGCTGGTGGCTGGGATGGGTGGTGGTTGGGGTCAAAACAAGCAGAACAAGTAGGGATAGGCGGTCAGAAAATGGTCAGTCTGGAGGTGACTTCTAGCAAGCCGGCGGGTCGGACGACAACTTTTACCAGTGAATGGCCAACGCCATCTGAACGTAATTTCTGTCCAGAACACGATGGCGAGTGGTACAGGTTATGATTTACACGGGAAGGGTATGAACAACTCGGTTTTTCGAAGGAAGGTTAGAAAGAAAAACATAAGGAAGGAAGGGAAACAAAAGAGAGAGTGGTGTGCGGTTTTAGAGGAGATGAAGGGTAGAGAGAGAGAGTAAAGTGAGAGCTAAGGGATAAGCCTCATCAAGGCCATAAATGCTTGCCACAACTTCCCAAGCAAGTGACCTCATCTTCTCTCTCTTCTTTTGTCATTTCTTCAAAATATCTAGGGGCAAAATGGTCATTTCCACCTTGCACATTTCCCAATCTGCCCTTGGGGTGAAAATGAAGGGCGGGCCTAAGAAATGGGCTCGGGAATTTGTTGGGCTTGAAACGGCTCAAGATTAGACAACAGGTTCAAAAGGATAAATGGTCGATTTGATCCAACGGGCTCACTTGCTTGCCTCGGGCCTTCCATGGTGGCTGTCCCCCCTTGGACATGAGACCCACACTAATCTTGCCCCACCCACGTCCTCGTAAGCTCATTTCCTCGGTCCATAAATCCATTTTCCAATTGTTCGGCTTAATTGACACTATCAAATTTCGAAGAAGCATTGTCCAAAAGTCCGTTTCGGACGTTCCCGAAAATTCAAAGTCTAATACTAGATTCTCATGCCTTGTCAATTTCGCCTGAACGCCATTTTGGTACAACTCATACTAATAGGCGGCTTTGAGAATTCACGTGTAACCGACTCGTGCCAATTCATGTTCAAGATTTCTCGACACTCGATACATGGACGTCCTGACTACATGAAATTGTGAAGGATTGATTCTTATTTCAAAGTACATGATTACCAATGATTGACATAGGGTCGTTCACGGACTCGATAACAATAAACGGAATCACCCGCCGTCCCATTATATTCTATCCACGAATCAACTTCTATTCGTCCCTAGAATTGGCTTGCATAACTATTGGAACGTCCTTACGCAAGTCTCACGGTTGAGTCGTTTTCCCAGGTTAAGTTCTTTAGTGGCACGAGTTCTGTTCTCATTAGCCTTTTCCCTTAAGGTCAGTATGTCACGCCCCGACTCTTGAGCTTGCGGCAACCCCATTTCCATGGTCAATTGAAAGTGACGTCCCAAGACCCATCGATGACCATTCATTTTATCTTAAGCACAAGCAGAAGACGAACCATCCCCAGACAAACAAACAATCAAATAGGGATAGGGAGATGAACAACAAGAACAACAACAACTACTCAATTATTCAATTTACTGGATTAACTAACAGATGATCGTTTTTCGAATTACAAGCCTGATAAAAGGAGCCGATCCATCTTCTAAGCCAAACCAAAAAGAAACTAGGTTAATCCAATAGTACACAAAGAACCCTCGGGTTCAACACCACGGTCACTCGGACCCATTGGACTCATGCTTCGTCAAGTCGATCATTGGAGAAGTGGGGGTAGGATTCTCTACTGCGGGTGTGCCATTCTAAGAACCTAAAAATGGTTAACCACAACGGGTTAAGATAAAATCTCAGCGAGTTCTCCCCCTAAGCCCCGGTTAGTATGCCAACTCAACCCGAGATATCTCTTCGGAACCACCATTCACTCAACCCAACAACAGACAGTTAGTAAACAGCAGACCAAACAATAGACAAGGCAAATAACAATCAATATTCGGTTCGCATGCAATCTTACCCGGCCTGCCATACCCTGCACGTCAAATCTCATACAATGCAAGCAAGGTAGATGGTCGTTAGACGATGTAGTTTACCAATCATATGCGAGTCACATCCCAAGTGATCTCACCTGGCCATTGCCACACCCTGCACGATTGTCAACTCATGCGTGCGTACCATAAATCATGCGATCATCACAATATTAAGAGTATGCGAATAATCAAAGCATCTCACACTACTTTCTCATGTTTCACACCCACACGTGCTCCGATTATTACGACCCCTCATCTTGGGTTACGGCACAATCTTATGGTTGGCAGTTCCTAGCCAAGCCAACTTCGTTCTCTTTACCTCGAGGCACGGCGATGTCAATGGCTCACTCCCAAGACGGCATTCCCTAAGGAGCATAGGACCCGCCAACTATTGCAGCCCCGCAACTGATAGAGGCCCGGGACCCGTCCACTACTGCAGCCCCACAAGTAACCCCTCCATATTAAGCATCTGATCGGAATCAGGCAACCAAACAGCCATGGCACAACCCTATAAGGATTTGTGGTCTTCCAGCAATGCCGGGTTCCCTCTCTTAATGTGATCATGCAACACCTCATCAAACAATCCATCTATATCTTTGTTCTGTCGTGAATGCAACATCACTCATGCTCATGCGACATGCTATTGCAGTTAACACACGTATAATGTCATGCGGCAGTATCCAGCAGTCACGTACAATAGTAACAGTCCAATCATTCACGAAAGTCACAACAATCAACAATTCAAGTCACAGTCTGACAATCAATTTCGACCAATCAATATCACAATACTTGCATACTTTTCCAAAATCATCAAGTACCTCAATAATTACCGGTACCCAATCACGTATCTCAATATTCAATAATAAATAATCACGTGTTATCGCGACTACAACAATCAACCATTCTCATTTATGAAGCATGTAATACTATAGTCGATTGTCTCGATGAAAATAATTTAAGTCCCACAAAAAACTTATAATTATTTTCCAATCCTATAATTAATAATCCAACCCAAATAATTTCATTTAATAAAACCATTCTTTAATAAACCAATGTCAATTGATAATGTAGTATATAAATACTATGGACTTTAGAAAATTAGACCATAGTAATTTTCCCACAAAATTACTCAATTAAAGCCATTTCCCATAAATACTCAATTAATTATTTTCCCAAAAATAATTAATTTTCAGAAATATTAATGATTCGAATTTATAATTTAATTTAATTAATTAATACATTAAATTCAGAAATTAAACAAAATATTAATTAAAAAAAATTAATCAAGCAATTTAAACTAAGCATGCTTAATTAATCCACAAAAATCACATAATCCACCATTAAGCAATAATTAAGCACCAATAAGCTTAATATGCAAAATTAAGCTAATATGATCTTAATGATCTATCTAACCACCTATCTTAGGGCTAATACAATTTAATTAAACCATCTAAACTAACATTAACACTAACTAACCCACCCTAAGCAAGTTTAGGCACTAAATAGGGATTATGGCTAAATTCACCCGTTAAATGGGCCGACGACACGAATGCAGCGGCGTCGACGAACCTGATGTAACATCCTGAAATTCGATCCATGGAAGGCCCGAGGCAAGCAAGTGAGCCCGTTAGGCCAAACCGACCCTTTACCCTTCCGAGCCCGTTGTCTAACCTTGAGCCGATTCGAGCCCAATAAATTCCCGAGCCCATTCCTATTCATTTTTTGGCCTATTTCCTAGGCCCGCCCTTCATTTTCAGCCCAAGGGCACATTGGGAAATGTGCAAAGTGGAAATGACCAAAATGCCCTTGGATATTTTGAAGAAAAGTCAAAAAGGAAGAGAGAGAAGATGATGTCATGTTTTGGGAACTTGAGCCAAGCATTAATGGCCTTGATGAGCCTTATCTTCAGCCTCACTTCACTCTCTCTCTCCTCTTCATCTTCCCCAAACCGCACACCCTTCTCTCCCTAGTTTCCCTTCCTTCCTTCAGTTTTTCAGTTCTGACCTTCCACCGAGAACTGAGTTGTTCATGCCCTTCCCGTTGGAATCTCGTCTCGTGCCACCCGCCGTTGTGTTCGGAAGGGAAATTCCGTTCAGATAGCGTCAGCCGATTTCTGAAAAGAGCTACCGGACGATCCGTACGGCCGCCGGAAGCCGGCTGTTGCCGGACCGTCACTGTTCCGCCTGCAGCAACTTTGTTCCGCCTTTTCACCTGTTTCCCTTCCATTCCAGCCAAACCACCACCCATACCAGCCACCAGTAGTTCCCCCTTGACCCCCTGGAGCCGCTGGTCGCAGGCTCGCCGCTCGCCGGAGCTCTGGGCAGCCCGTTCAACTCCGATCAGCTTCTTCCTCCTCCAGCAGTGCAGTTTTTCAAAGTTGCAGTGGGGATTCCAAGTTGTTGCTGCTGTGTTGAGCCCGGGACAGCCTTGGATCATCGTGAGTGAGGTCCCCGGGTGTCGGGTTCGTCGCCGCCGCCATGTCCGCGTCTCCGGCCCGCTTAACGGGTGAGTTTAGCCCCTAATCCTTATTTTGTGCCTAAACTTGCTTAGGGTTGGGTTAATTAGTGTTAATCTTGGTTTAAGGGGTTTAATTAAGTTGTATTAGCCCTAAGATAGGTGGTTAGATAGATGATTAAGATTAGATTAGCTTAATTTTGCTTATTAAGCTTAATTGTGCTTAATTTGGAATTAATTGTGTTTATGTGATTGATTAAGCATGATTTGATTTAATTGAATTGATTAATTATTTTAATTAATGTTTTGTTTAATTTATGGATTAAATTTTTTAATTAATTGAATTTCGGAAAAAATCACTTTGTTCATAATCACTGTCACGACATCGTTCACAATTACCGTTCACGGCCTTTGTTCATGCGAAGCTAAATTTAGTCTCATTTTGATGTGCTCTTGATTGTTGTGATTAATTGGAGTGCCGATTGTTAATTATGCTCGTGAATATTGATGAAATGCGTGATCGAGTGTTGGTTGAATTGAATTTTGGAAATTGTCGAGTGAGACCGCATGACATATTACGTGGGTTATTTGAAATGGCATGTCGCATGAGCATGAGCGATGTTGCATTCACGACAGAGCAAAGATATAAATGGATTGTTTGATGATGTGTTGCATGATCACATTAAGAGGAGAGCCCGGCGCTGCCGGTAGACCGCCAATCCTTATGGGGTTGTGCCGTGGCCTTTTGGTCGTCCTGACTTCGGTCGGTTGCCTGACAGTGGTCAATTGCGGGGCTGCGGCAGTGAGCGGGCCCCATGCTCCATAGGGAATGCTGTCGATTGGAGAGAGCCCGTGACGTCGCCGTGCCTCATGGGGAGGACGATGCCTGGTCTTTGACTGGTAGACCGCCAGCCATAAGGTTGTGCCGTGGGCCTAGTGGTCGTAATAATCGGAGCATGTGTGAGTGTGAGACATGAGAAAGTTGTGTGAGATGCTCTGATTATTCGCATGCTCTTAATGTTGTGATGATTTGTGGTACGCACGCATGAGTTGACAGTCATGCGGGGTGTGGCAATGGCAGTGAGATCGCTTGTGACGCGATTCGCATGTGATTGATGAACTGTTTCATCTAACGGCCATGTGCCTTGCTTGTATTGTATGAGATTGAACGTGCAGGGTATGGCATACCGGGTAAGGTTGCATGCGAATCGAATATTGCTATGTTGGTTGCCCTGTCTGTTGTTGGCTGTTGTTTGGTTTTGGTTGTTTGTTGTTGGGTTGAGTGAGGGGTGGTTTTGGAGAGATACCCCGGGTTGAGTTGGCGTACTAACCGGGGCTTAGGGGGAAGAACTCGCTGAGATTTTATCTCAACCCGTCATGGTTAAACATTTTCAGGTCCCTAGAATGGCGTACCC
This sequence comes from Angophora floribunda, assembly GCA_014182895.1. Taxonomy (NCBI): domain Eukaryota; kingdom Viridiplantae; phylum Streptophyta; class Magnoliopsida; order Myrtales; family Myrtaceae; genus Angophora; species Angophora floribunda. The sequence continues at coordinate 13,500,549 of CM024708.1, forward strand.
GCAATAGAGGATCCTGCCCCGCTCCTCCAGTGATCGACCCGACGGAGCTTGAGTCCGATGGGTCCGAGTGACCGTGGTGTTGAACCTGAGGGTTCTTCTTGTTTAATTGGATTAGCCTAGTTTCTTTGTGATTTGGCTTAGAGGATGGATCGGCCCTTTTTGTCGGGCTTGTAATTCGGAAAACGATCCTCCATTGGTTAATCCAGTAAATTGAATAATTGAGTAGTTGTTGTTGTTCTTGCTGTTCATCCCTCTATCCCTGTTTGATTGTTTGTTTGTCTGGGGATGGTTCGTCTTCCACTTGCGCTTAACGAAAGATAAAATGAATGGTCGTCGATGGGTCTTGGGACGTCGCTTTCAATCGACCAAGGTAATGGGGTTGCCGCGAGCTCGAGAGTCGGGGCGTGACACCTGACACCCAGGGACCTCTACCACAATGATCTAAGGTGGTCCTAGGGTTGAGAATAGCAGCAACAAACTCAAATCCCCTCTAAAATTTTGAAAACAACACTGCTTGAAGGAGAAAGGGGCTAAACGGAGCTCACCAAAGCTCCGGGGGTCGAGGGGAAGTTACTAGTAGCTGGCGGGCTAGCGACCAGCGACACCTGGGGTTGAGGGGAAGTTACTAGTAGCTGGTGTGGGTGGTGATTTGGTCGAAATGGGAGAGAAACGGAGGAAAAGACGGAACTGTGCAAAGCTGCCACTATAGTAAGCGGTTCGACGAGCAGTGACTTCCGACAGCCATATGGATCTGCTGGCAGCTCCATTTGATGAACGGACAACACCATCTGAACAGAATTTTTGTCCTGAACACAACGGTAGGTGGGCCGGGCCATGATTCACATGGGAAGGTCATGAACAACTCGATCTTTCGGAGGAAGGTCAGACTGAAAAACTAAAGGAAGGAAAGGAAACTAGGGAGAGAAGTGGTGCGGTTTTGAAGAAGATGAAGGGGAGAGAGAGAGTGAAGTGAGGCTGAAGATAGGCCTCAATTAAGGCCATTAATGGCTTGGCTTAAGTCCCCAAAAACATGACATCATTTTCTCTCTCTTCTTTTTGACTTTTTTAAAAATATCCATGGGCATTTTGGTCATTTCCACCTTGCACATTTCCCAATCTGCCCTTGACCTGAAAATGAAGGGCGGGCCTAAGAAATTGGCTAGAAAATGAATAGGAACGGGCTCGGGAATTTGTTGGGCTCGAAATGGCTCAAGGTTAGACAATAGGCTCGGTAGGGTAATGGTCGATTTTGTCCAACGGGCTCACTTGTTTGCATCGGGCTTTCTAAGGGGGCTGTCCCACCTTAGGTGTGAGGCCCACACTGATCTTACCCGGCCTACGTTCTCGTAGGCTCGTTTCCTCGGTCCAAAAATCCATTTTGCAAATATTCGGCTAAACTGGCACTATCGACTATTAAAGAAGCATGGTCCAAAAGTTCGTCCCGGACATTCTCGAAAATTTGAAGTCCAATCTTGGATTCTCATGCCTTGTCAATTTCGCCTGAATGCCATTTTGGTACTACTCAAACTAACAGGTGGCTTCGAGGATTCACGCGTAACCGACTCGTGCCAATTCACGTTCAAGACTTCTCGACACATGGACGTCCTTGACTACATGAAATTGCGAAGGATTGATTCTTATTTCAAAGTGCACGATTACCAATTATCGACATAGGATCATTCACGAGTTCGATAATAGTAAACGGAATCACCCGTCGTCCCATTATGTTCTGCCCGTGAATTGACTTCTATTCGTCCCTGGAATCGGCCTGCATAACTACGGAATCGTCCTTACGCAAGTCTCACGGTCGAGTTATTTTCCTAGGTCAAGTTCTTTAGTCGCACGAGTTCTATCCTCACTATCCTTTCCTCTCAAGGTCAATATCTCATGAGTGATCAATTCCGAGTGAGATCAACCAACAATGCATTGGCAAAATTAATGTTCATTCACCCCTTAAAGGGCTTGAATTTCAGGATGTTACACAGTATCTCAAGAGTGATTATGTAGCACACCAATTCTTGATCACCTGTCTTATCGGTTTGCTAAACTAGGAGAATTATACTCAATCAATTCTTTGATAGTACATTGCAACCATAACCATTAAACATCAGAAAATCAACTGCCTTCAACTTTATTTACTATCAGTCTTGTCTTTGTACAGGTCGAGAGATGGGGCTATAGAGGAGGATTTGTACAAAAAACACACTAGGGAATACAAACACTAGGTATCCCGCCCCCCCTTTAGCTACATACACAAGTCCTTCGTCAGTTAGCCGGTCAGCACAAACAAAAAGACACAAAATCTCTCCCAAAAGTCAAGCACTCATCGGATCGCTACCTACACCGCTGGGCTACCACTATGGCTTGGACCCTCATCGTACAGTGGCAGAGGTCCCAACAGCTGGCCTTCCACGCATGCATAAAGGGCTACGAAGGCCAGGTATGTTGGCCCTATTGGTGCCCCTGTGTCCACCGTCAAGCAAGAGGTAAACTTGACGAAGGTCACGCTTGGGAAATGCCGATCGTAGATTTCCCCTTGTCATCATACGAAGTTGGATGGGGCGCCATAGTGGATAGTTGTGGCAGCAGTAGATGAAGCGGATGACATCTTCTAATCTGAAAAAAACACATAGTAAATAAGTGTAAGTTTAAAACAAAACTCAGCAAGCGAACTAGTGGTCCGAACACGGGGGTTGGCCGCTAACGAATAAACTAGTCCGCCGTGTATGAAGGATCTACAACATTCGCTTGAAGATAAGTCCAATACTAGTATAAGAGACTAACGAGTGCAGTTCCTACTAGCAATTCAAATAACATTGAAACTATTAAATTGACACGTCTATGTGGGTTGGCTGCAACAATCACCTAGAGGGAGATGATACCCCACCCCGTACCCCTCGCACCCCACTTGGCATCGTGAGGTCCCCTGAGGAGTTATTCAACTCTCCTCAGTCCTCTGGAGAGTATGCAACCACTCCATTTCACCCCTCTCCAAGCATCCCACACTCGGGGCACCACCATCGCAAGGTCCAACAACATTCACTGTATATCGAATCCATGGTGCAGCAATTCAATGATATAATTTACAAATGTCATTCACTGTGCTAATGCCGAAGAAACAGTTCATTACCATCCTATATTCATTCATAAATCACAGAATTTATGCAAATTAGTTAGTCGGCAGTACCATTCAAAATACAGGTTACAAAAGGAGTTTATCAAAAACTGACGCAATATGCCATGTCTGCATACTTCTGGAAACTGCACATATTGTCCTAGTAAATGAACTCTAAAAACTATGAAATTTTAATCTAAGGTAGCCAAGACATAGAGTAACAGTTTTTGTGAAGAACTTGAAGTCCAATTCAGCTTGTATGTTTCTAAACAATTTATATAAATCAAGACTAGTACTGGTAGCGAAATCCAAAACGTATTAGGACAAAAAAGGAAAGTACTTAAAGGGCGTAATGAGCTCGGAAAATTCTAAAATTTTTATATGTTATAGACTAGATTTTACCCTATGACTTTCATGAAGAAAATTTGTCTAAACTCCTAGTCGAAAATTCTGTAAAAATCTAGAAATCGAATTACAGACAGTTTCGTTTCCGAAAAACAGATTTAAGAGTTCCACCTACCATAAGTCCAACCTCAAAAGCTCTGCATGTCATATGAAATTTCTGATTAATGCCTAAAGACTACAAAATCAACTAAAACACAGCAAGTCCAAGGAGTCCTCGCTCAGCAACGATCAACCTATCTAGCCTAGATGGGAAGACTGAGCTCACATTCTCACCGAGTTGTCCATGAATGATGCTAGTAGTCTCTCCCTTGCTTTCTCTCTCTCACACTAAGGAGGATGAATCTACCACATGCAAACCTGATCTTGACCTCGCCTACCCCTAAATTCCCCTAGAATGGCACTACCCATGAAGAATAGAACAGCTAACTCACTTGCCTGGTCGGATTTGGCAGATGAGCACGCGATTGGCGAACGGACGTTTAAACAGCGCCACTAGCTTCGAGGGCCTCCTCTCCGCGCTAGGGATGTTTGGAGAGACCAACCATCTATGAGTCTCTGGTGTTGGTTTTCTAGTCCAAAAGGGTTGCCCCTATTCTCTGCTGGTCGAAGACGATGAAAGGTGTGGGAGTGGCGTTCTTAACAAGGGAGTCTAAAGAAAACTAGATAAAAGTGGTTGATGGTGTTTTCGGGGAAAAATAAAAATGACAGCCCCCTTAACTCTCCACATGTTATCTACATGGCGGAAAATCTCATTAACAGCCATCCCTTAATTTTTTTTTTTCTAATCACCCACAAAAAAGACAAAAGCTAGCTGCCCGAGTGAGTCATTCTACCATGGGTAAGTCTACTTAAATCTATTCTTTTGCCCCCATTTTCCAATTTTTTTCCCTGGCCTACCTAAGTTCTCACACCAACTTCTGCTCTTAGTTGACCATAGGAAATTGATGTAGTGTCTAAAATGCACAATTCAACTGGCGCACATCTGGGCATCACAGATTAGTTCCGAGTGAGATCAACCAATAATACATTGAGAAATTCACGTTCATTTATCCCTCAAATGGCTCAAATTTCAAGACGTCACAAACGTATTACCAGGGAAAAAATAACAGGTGCTTACATAAAACAAATTATAAATTGACTGCAGTACAAAAGGATGACGCAGCCTCATGCGCATAACCACATTATCTGTTTTGATCCGCAGGTCAAGTTTGGACAGAAGCAATGACAGGGATACAAAATTAGAGCAAAGATGAAGTGTTACATACCCAAAAGGTCCGTTGTTCGACCTTATCATGTCACATATGGACCTCTTTCTGATATGTGGTGGAGGCAAGGAGAGTTTCTTCAGCGTGGAGGCGGCGTCTCTATCCAAGTGCTCCTTCGGGTAACTCTGCCCCTCCACCAACACGCAGAACTCCATCGGCACATAGTTTTTCTTATCGTTCTTGCTAAAATCCAAGCAAGGAATGTCCTTGTACTTGATCTCGATTTTGTACTTTTCCCAGAAGTAGTTCACCAAGTTGATCTTCTTCATTTTGCCCTCGGAATTCTCACAGTCAAAAGATATCGAGCGTGCGCTCTCTTTGGTTAGCCTCACGACTGTATATTTTTGCTTGGTCTTGCCGTGGGTCATCGTGACCTTCACCCCCTTCAACGCCTGCTCGGCTTCCCTCCTGTACCTTGCAAATTGGCTGATGTTGAATCCAGGTACATGCTCCTTGAGGAAATCAATGACCGACATCCTCTTTCGGAAGGCAATGACTGAGTAATCAAGAGACAACGCAAGGCCTTGGGAGGTCGGCTTCAAGCTGTGTTGGAATCCCCTGAATGCCGTGACGCCACACTTGAGGTCGTCTGCCTCACGATACTCACAGGCATAGAAGTGTCGGCCAACCGAGATCATGTGCCTTGCAGGGTTCTCTTTCATCACAAGATCCATGCCCTGCAATATGTCACGCGGGATCGACAGCAAGTTCCCAGCCAAGTAGTCCTTCAACTTACAGAGCTTGAGCTCGTTCACTAGCGTGATGGTGCATCGAAACGAGGAGTCTTTGCTGTCTTCCCTGGAAGATATCTTCACGTTGTATGTCCCACAAGGTAGCAGGATCGCACTAAAGATATTCTTCTCGCAGTCATAAGCGGTCATGGATAAAGGAAATTGCATGCGGTTGTCGTAGAATAACTTCTCCTTAATCTGAGACAAAGTGGCTTTTGATAGCCTCACAGGATGGCCGTGCCTCGTTGGCACCTCTGGCTTGATATCGACATCATAGTGCCTTATGATGGTTTCAGGATTGAAGGTGATGGGAAAGTTGTTGACGAGAATCCTGATGTGTCGAGCAGCCGATGAGCCACCTTTGTCGGGGCGTCTAACGGGGGAAATCTTATCCCCATTTCCTCGGGAAACCAGATTAAACTCTGGCTGGACAGCAACAATCTGAAGATCTATCAATAGAATATAAACCACATCAATTGATGGTACAAATTAGCCTCAGTAACTTCGTCAGAGGTACCCTATGTGCGGTTCACCTACAACTTGTTTATACCTTTATTTTAAAAAATTTAATATTTATGGTTGTGAAACTGATGAAATGCGAACATAAAATATCAGCTATGCACCATTTTGCAGGTTCTTATCTGGATAAAAACGATGAAACTCGTGACTTTTATTTTATCGCAGAGACATCTGAATGTTTAACTATTAAACCCCGGCAATTTAAATGCAGCGATTATGCACCTGCTCTGGAGAAAAAAACTAAACTCAATATCATATATGTTGAAACATTATAAGTTCTATGTGAATTGAATGGACAATGGCGTGATTCAAATGCACAGAAAAATGCTGAAGGAAAGCATTTCCGATGTCATCCTGAAAGTATGATCAAAAGAACCTGAGTTTCAGGCCATTTGGACCACTTCTCTTTCCAAGCAAATCAATCGATATTCAATCAGGTATGGCACCGCAAGGGCAACGTAGACGAGGTGAACTTATACGTACCAGCTATAGGCACACGCTCTAGACACAGTGAGGCATCATATCTAGGATGATGAACGTTGGTACGAATAGGTGACCGACTCCTATCTCTGTGAGGAGATTCTCGGGAAGTGTTCCTCTCCTCTCCGTGACCACCCCTTGCACGATGTTGGTCTCATTCATAGTCATTATGGAAATGACGACGATCCCTATTCCAGTTTCTTCTGCCCTCTCATGATATTTGTCGCATTCTCTCCATCGGTTTCCATGTATATCGATGACATCTCTCCTTTCGGGGGTCAAGAACGTTGTACAACGATTTAAGGACGAAATGCTTTTACGACCAGAGAGACACGATTGTATGACTGGAACAAAAACAGAGAGATGAGGGAAGGCGAGTAGATATACGACAAGAAAGGTTAAACTAGTACGAAAGAGAGAGGTCTCATATGCTGGGAATTTTAGCAGCGTTGTGAATGAGAGAGGTTAAGCGGCTTTAAGGAAAGGGCCGAGACAATCATGGAAGAATAGATGAGTGCCTGGCATTCTTTTTTACTTAAAAATTGAACTAGAGACAAGAAATTGGTGTCCGTTGCTAAGAAGATCTGTCGACATGTTTGTGTCTGTTATATTTTTTTTCTTCTTTTTGTTGCCTACGACATGCTTTGTGCCATGACCGGTATAAGATATCCCGCTAAATTCTCACCCTGTAAAGTAGAAATGAAAGCAAATGCCAAACTTGGAACTGTTGTTATTACATTGTCTATTAGTAGATTGTCCCACTCTAGTGGATTGACATGGATGAACTAGTAGTATATTCAACAAATCTACCCAGGGCAAGTACATGTATTGGAGATATCCACCTAGAGGTCCCAATGATTGGAAAGAAAGATCTAGGAAGAGAGAGAGAGAGAGAGAGAGAGAGAGAGAGAGAGAGAGGGGATGTCTGATAAAAGAACATACCAAGGATGGATGTATTCTTTGGATTTTCTTTCCTTTCTTTCGGGGAGATGTCTTGCCTTCTAGGGATGTCTGATAAAAGAACATACCAAGGATGGATGTATTCTTTGGATTTTCTTTCCTTTCTTTCGAGGAGATGTCGTGCCTTCTAGTCATGCCTTGTTTGGTTGATAGGAACAAAGAAAGTTGGTAACAAAAACAGAGAGAGAGAGAGAGAGAGAGAGAGAGAGAGAGAGAGAGAGAGAGAGATGGGATGAATTTACCAAACAGAGAGGAACTAGGGATGTCTGATATGAGAACATACCAAGGATGGATGTATTATTTGGATTTTCTTTCCTTCCTTTCAGGAGATCTCTTGCCTTCTAAAGACATGCCTTGTTTGGTTGACGGGAAGAGGACAATTGGAAATAAAAACAAAACAAAAAATCTGAATAAATGATGAGAAATTAGTAATCTAATTAATCTCCAATTCATCATATTTGGTAACACCTCCAAATAGAATGTAAGATCTGGAATGTGATTGCAAGTTACTATAAATCAAAGTCATGGATAAACTTGCAAAATATAAAATTACCATATCGAATTTTCCTTTATATAGATACATGGAGGAAGCATTAGTTATTGGTTTGATTATGGAGTCGTTGTTATTGTTAGAGTTGATTCATCCATTCTTATCCATTGCACTTATTTTCATGATTTTTTTTTCCTTGAACAGGGCCTCCTAGAAATGTAATTCCCAAAAGATCTCTCCTAAATTTATTTCCCGAACTAGCCTTCTCAGTATCAAATGATCCTTAACCTAGTTTTCACCCTATCATCCTAGTCACATTTACCTCTCCTAAAGTTATTGAAATAACTTCTAACACTTTGCATAGTCTTAATTATTATAAGTTAATCTAACGTAACTAATTCAAATAAAAAAAATACGTTGCACCCATTTAAGGGAAAGTTTCAAGTAAGAGCCTGAAATGCTATTATTTTCTTAAATAAATGCTTAAAGTAGATATCATTTCAAATAAGGGTATGAAGTAGCCATATCAAATAAGGGCTTAAAGTCACCGGTTGGTGAAGGGAAATATTATCTTTTAAATTTGTTAAGTTTTTTCTTTTTTTTTTTTTTTTAAAAAACATAAGGAAAAATACAGGCAAGAGGGCCATTGCCCCATCACTGGTGGGGCGACGATAATGGCCGACAGGGTCATTGGAGCTTGCACAAGGGTCAATGACCCTCGCCCCGACCCTCGCTCACCCTTGCCCCGATTTGGGCAAGGGTTGCCACCCCTCGCATAGGTGTCGGCAACCCCATTAGCCATCACAGCCACCCCACTGGAGATAAGGCGATGGATTGTGTTTTTGCTCTTTTTATTTTAAATTCAAATTAAAATGTGTTTGGATGAAAATATTCTTGATCGATTGGAATTTTTTGCCAATCGGCAATGTGAGGTCCTTATTTAAACAGTCATAACCATTTCAAATCCTTCTTTGAGACTGATATGGCTATTTTATGCCCTTATTTGAAACAATTTCCGCTTTATGCCTTTATTTAAGAAAATGAGTGCACTTCGGGCTCCACAAAGTCAATCTATCATTAAGTTTGAGTTAAAAATAAATAAAACAAGCAAAAGGCATTTTAACATTAGATAGCCTACGTTCAATGTTTTTCTAAAAAATTCTTATGATATAAATTCATTTAATATCAAATTATATCAAATTGAAAGAAAGGGGAAAAAAGAAAAGATATCACGAATAGGGTTAGCCTAGCCTAGAACGGTGTCATTCTCAAATGGAGCTATTAGAAAGAATTACCGATCATCAAGTTAACAAAGACACCCATTTTTTTATCACAAAAATGTTGTGGCGGGACAATCCGCCCATACAACTAGCGGGGAGGATGGCACTACTGGCAAAGACCATCTAGCGAAAAGGTCGTAGGTTTGCCAATGCTTGAATACTATGTTCTTTCTCGCCTTTCTTAGGGTATTCCCACTTCGCTTGAATTGCCACCCTAGCTAGAAGAAAGAAAGGGTATGCCTGCACGTAGTGGTATGAGTATGAGGAGGAGTGGCTCTGGAGGGTACATCGCCAACCACCGAAGGTTCGTACACTCATGCTCATTCTAGGTATTCCACTAGCTTATATACTCACTAACGCTAGATGCTTCGTTTGGGTCACAACCAAGATGCGCAAGTATATGAAATTTTGCATTAGTGTGAAATTCTCTCCTTTTTTTCTTTTAAACATATACATGGATAACAACAAAATTATATAGCAAATTATTTCTTTTATTATGGGCAAAAGTAAACCGCAAGTGCCAAAATTTAGTACGAGTTGACACTTAAGTGCCAAAATTTCCAAAAAATATGTTTTTAAATGTTACTTTTAAAAAAAAAAAATTGAAGATTTAGGGCCTGCATGGTAAAAATTAATTTTGTTCCCAAAAACAACTTATTATGTTTTTTTGTTCCTGGGAGTGGATTTGGAATAGAAATGCATTTGGTAATTTTTTTGTCTCGAGAACAAATTTGTTCTGGAGAAAAGATTTGAAGTAGAATCAAGAAGCAAAAAAAAGTTGTTTCTCACTCCCGGGAACAATTCTGATAATCAACTTTTTTTTTCTCTCTTTTTTCTCTTCTCTTTTTTTTTCCCTTCCCTTTCTTCTTCTTCTTCCTCTTCCTCCTCTCACCCCATCACCGCCCCTAAGCTGCCGTCGGTGAGCGGTCGGGCAAGGTCCGACGAGCTCGCCAGAGCCTCGCCCCACCACCAGCAAGGCTCCACCTCGCAAATCTCGGTGAGGCCAAGCCTCACCGGGCCAGGGTGAGGCCCAGCCTCGCATCGCTTGGGCGAGCTCGCTGGACCTTGCCCGATCGCTTGCCAGCCACCATTGGTGGCAATGGCCAAGAGGAAGAATGGGAGAAAAAGAAAAAATGAAAATTATAATAAAAAGTACTCAAAATTAAAGAATCAAAAGATCAAAAAATTTTATCAAACGCATTTTTGTTCCCAAAGTAAAAATTTTGGACAGTTACTAAACGCCTTCAAATGCTCATAAATTGTTCTCGGGAACATAATCAAAAATAATAATTTATGAGCAGAAATTGTTTTCGAGAACATAAGCGTTACCATGCAGCCCTTAAGTGCCAACTCAGGTGACGCTAGTTGGAAATTTGACATGACGTTATTTTAATAATAAAAGTGTCTGTGTGATTTGCCGAAACATCTACTTAGAAATTATTGTGCAAAATGACATCATTTTACCTCTAAATTTATTGATTTAATATTAATTTAATTTAAAAATAAAGAGAGAGAAGAAGGAGGTGGCATTTGACGAGGGCCTCCACAGCCCTCAACACCGCCGTCACACCTTTGCCAAAAAGGGTCAGCGATGGTAGGGTAAGGGTCACCAGTCACTTGCATGGACCAAGGTTGCCAGCCATTGGTCAAGGCCCAACGACCTCAGCTGATCCTTGCTCCACCATCGTTGACCCATTTCAATGATTGTGGGATGGTAGCGATGAGGGCTATGGAAGCCCTCGCCAAATGTTGCCTCCTCCTCCTTCTCTTTAACTTAATTAATATTTATATTAAAAATAAAATTCGATCACAAAATGATGTCATTTTGGACTTATAGCACCCTGTTGGTAATTTTTTTTTAAATGAATTGCCACATAAGTAAAAAATGGTTGCCACAAAAAGTTACGTTAGTAGTTTGGCCGGAAATTCTTGTCGTTGACACTAGATGTTCATTTCTTCTCGGATTTTGGTACTTAAGTGTTATTTTGGAAGTCTTGACATTTAAGTATCCACCCATATCAAGTTTTGACACTTGCGATGTCTAACACTCTTTTATTATGTTTATATTTGTAGATGAAAGGAAACCAAATATATTGAAAGTGACTAGAGGGTGTTATTCACATTCCTGTATGACTCCATTTCCACTAAAGAGACAAAGTTACCCTCAATCATTTAATTGCAATTTAAAATAGTAGTCCCAAATTTATTAATTTTCCTTCTTTTTTTAGTTTTTTTTAATTATGTGTAGGATCTAATTTCCATAATTAAATATCAAATACTTTGTTTTTCTTTAAAGAGGGTATCCTATCTGTGACGTCCTGAAATTCGAGCCCTTTTAGGGATGAGTGAACGTGAATTTCGCCAATGCATTGTTGGTTGATTCCGCTCGGACCCAATCATTGCTGAGATACTGACCTTGAGGGAAATGCTACGAGGGACAGAACTCGTGCGACTAAAGAACTTGACCTGGGAAAACGACTCGACCGTGAGACTTGCGTAAGGACGGATCCCTGTAGTCATGCAGGCCGATTTCAGGACGAATAGAAGTCGATTCGCGGACAGAAATAATGGGACGGCGGGTGATTCCGTCTACTGTTATTGAACCCGCGAACGGCCCTATGTCGATCCTTGATAATCGTGTACTTTGAAATAAGAATCTTTCGCAATTTCATGTCGTCAAGGACGTCCATGTGTCGAGAAGTCTTGAACGTGGTTTGGCACGAGTCGGTTACGCGTGAATCCTCGAAGCCGCCGTCGGTCGAATTATACCAAAATGACATTTGGGCAACATTGACAAGGCATGAGAATCCAAGATTGGACTTCGAATTTTCGGGAACGTCCGGGACGGACTTTTGGACGATGCTTCCTTGATAGTCGACAGTGTCGGTTGAGCCGAGTTTTTGGGAAAGGGATTTTCGGACCGAGGAACCGAGCCTATGAGGATGTGGGCCGGGCAAGAACAGTGAGGGCCTCACGCCCAAGGTGGGATGGCCACCGTGGAAGACCGAGACAACGAGTGAGCCATTGGGCCAAAACCGATCGTTAACCCTCCTGAGCCCGTTGTCTAAACCTAAGCCAAGTCGAGCCCAACAAATTCCCGAGCCCGTTCCTATTCATTTTCCGGCCCATTTCCTAGGCCCGCCTTTCACTTTCAGCCCAAGGGCACATTGGGAAATGTGCAAGGTGGAAATGACCAAAATGCCCTTGGATATTTTGGAGAAAAGTCAAAAAGGAAGAGAGAGAAGATGAGGTCATGTGCATGGGGAGTTGAAGCAGCCATTAAGGCCATTAATGAAGGGTTTTGATCAGCTCAATTCACTCTCTCTCTCCTCTTCATCTTCTCCAAAAATCGCAGCCCTTTCTCCCCTTGTTTCCCTTCTTCCTGCAATTTCAGTTTCTGACCTTCCACCGAAAATCGAGTTGTTCATGGCCTTCCCGTGTGAATCTCGGCCCGTGCCACCCGCCGTTGTGTTCAGAAGACGAAAACCGTTCAGATAGCATCGGCCGATCGGCGAAAGGAGTCTCCGGCCGATCCGTACGGCCGCCGAAAGCTGGCTGCTCGCCGACCGCCTACTGTTCACGCGGTACTGCACAGTTTCGCCTTTGCTGCTGTTTTCCTCCATTTCTGACCAAACCACCGCCCATCCCAGCCTCCAGCAACTCCCCCTCGACCCCCAGGAGCCTCTGGTCACCGTCCACCAGCTCGCCGGAGCTCCGGCCAAGCCGTTTTGCTCCGATCAGCCCGTCCTCCTCCTGCAGTGCTGTTTTGTGAAGTTCAGTGGGGAAATACGAGTTTGTTGCTGCTGTGCTGAGCCCAGGACCACCTTGGAGTGTCGTGGGAGAAGTCCCCGGGTGTCGGGTTCATCGCCGCCGCCACGCCCATCTCGCCGGCCCGCTTAACGGGTGAGTTTAGCCCCTAATCCTTATTTAGTACCTAAACTTGCTTAGGATTGGGTTAATTAGTGCTAAGGGATGATTAAGATGTTTAATTAAGTGCATTAGCCCTAAGATAGGTGGTTATATTAAGGGTTAAGATTAGATTAGCTTAATCTTGTTTAATTATGCTTAATTGTGTGTTATGTGCTAATTAAGCATGCTTTGCTTGATTAAATTGATTAATTGATTTATTTAATTTATGCATTTATTGATTAAATTATGTGATTTCTGAATTAAATTATTTAATTATTAAATTCGGAATTTCACTGTTCACGTGCACTGTTCACGACACTGTTCATCCGGAAGTGAAATTGTGCATAATTTCATGTGTCTTGATCATATGAAGTGAAATTGATGTGTCGTGGCATGAACATTCGCATGAGTCGTGTGAATTTCACAAAAAGGAAAAAATGGTTTGTCCGAGGGACACCAGAAATGGACCGCCTTTATGAGAAAGAAAATGATTTGTCCAAGGGACACTTTGGAAATGGACCGCTTTTATGAGAAAGGTGGGGAAAATGGTTTTTCCGAGGGATACCGGAAATGGACCGCTTTTGTTATAAATGATTTGAGGTTTTATATGCAAGCATGTGTGCATTGGCTAATGCTCAAAGATAATAAGTGGATTGTGATGGTATGCTTGCGTGATCACTAAGTTGAACCCAATTTATCGGAGATTATGGAAAGGGAGGGCACGGAAGGGCACGGTTGCGCCTCTGCGGAGGAAGGGCGCCGTAGCAATAGCACGGAAGGGCACGATTGCGCCTCTACGGAGGAAGGGCGCCGTAGCGCCGTAGCAATAGCACGGAAGGGCACGATTGCGCCTCTGCGGAGGAAGGGCGCCGTAGCGCCGTTGCACCTCAGCCAAGTTGTGGCCTTGTGGGGCAGTAATAATCGGAACGCGTGTGGATGCAAGAGTGCATGAGAAAACATGGCATCATTGGTTCCGATTATGCATGAGATGATCACATCATTTATGGCACGCACGCATGAATTGATAACGTGCAGGGTGTGGCAATGGCCAGGTGAGATCGCTTGTGGTGCGACTCGCATGTGATTGATGAACTGCATCATCTAACGGCCATGTGCATTGCGTGTATTGTACTGATTTATAACGTGCAGGGTATGGCACACCGAGTAAGGTTGCATGTGAACCGATTATGTGATTGTTGGTTGCATTGCTTGCATTGAGTGAGGTTTAACATGCAGAGTATGGCATACCGGGTAAGGTTGCATGTGAACCGACTTTTGATTGTTGGTTGACCCTGTCTGTGGTTTGATTGTTAATTGCTGGCTGTTTGTTGTTGGGTTGAGTGAGGGGTGGTTCTGGAGAGATACCCGAGGTTGAGTTGGTGTACTAACCGGGGCTTAGGGGAAGAACTCGCTGAGATTTTATCTCAACCCGTCGTGGTTAACCTTTTTCAGGTCTTTAGAATGGTGCACCCGCAGTGAAGAATCCTGCCCCCATTTCTCCAGTGATCGACCTGACGGAGTCGAGTCTGATGGGTCCGAGTGACCGTGGTGTTGAACCCAATGGTTCATTCTGTATAGCTGGACTAGCCTAGTTTCTTTTTGGCCTGGCTTAGAGGATGGATCAGCCCCTTTTGTCGGGCTTGTAATTCAAAAGACGATCCTCCGTTGGTTAATCCAGTAAATTGTATAAATGAGTAGTCGAGGTTTCTGCTGTTCATCCCTCTATCCCTGATTGACTGATTGATTGTTTGTTGGACTGGGGATGGTTCGTCTTCCGCTTGCGCATAACGAAAGATTAAAATGAATGGTCGTCGATGAGTCCTGGGACGTCGCTTTCAATCGACCATGGTAAGGGGTTGTTGCGTGCTCGGGGTTCGGGGCGTGACACTATCTATATTAAAAGTACTTTTAAAAAAAAAAATTAGATTTTACTTATGTAGAATTTAGCTTTGTTAAAGAGAGAAAATTCTAAAAAATTCTAATTCCTTTCTATGTTACGAGTAAATTTATTGATTAATTATGGAAAAAAGAAGTAAAAAATTATACATTAACAACTTTGTAACACGGTCATATATTATTTTTGTTGGGCATACTAGTTATATTTAACATGCATGCCCATATAAAAGGATGGTTGGATGGGGAAAAAAAAGGGTGATATTTCCACTCCCAAAATGGCTCATCATCCCCCTAAGGATCTAAAAGGATAGAATTACCCAAGTAGTGGGTCCCATTGGCCCCACCTCAACTTCACGTTCTTCTTACTCCTGCTGTCTCTTTTGTCCTTGTCTTCACTACTCTCTGCTCCAATCAACTCTCACTCTTATCGCCTCTTTCTATTAAATTTGGGCTAGCCTCAGAGCCATGCGGTTCTCACATTACTCTTGGCCACTGCCTCTCATAGGCAACACCTCTAATAACCCATCCCCAATGACCCTTCTCCCTCTATCTCTCCCTCCCTCCCTCCCAGTGTAATTATGTAAACGTGACCAATGCAAATTCATCATCGACGTCATACCCCTATCACACAGCCGTTGTATTGAGAATACATCTCTAATTTAAGTAGATTTTCTCAAAATACAATTCTTATTTTGGAGATATATATATTCTACTCTGATATCAAATACAGCAGAGCAAACAAGAGGAGTATAATATTTTCTCTATGAGTTTTCTAAGTAAGTTCTTTGGAGATTGTAAGATAACACTTGTAAGTTTGCTTTGGGCTTAATCTAGGCATGAGAAATATCCGAGCTTATGAGCAATTGTAACTTTTTAATTCTCCAGTTAATTAGGGGATTATTTAATGTTAGCTCTTCCCATGAGTGGATCTCGAACTGAATCACATAAATTTCTTGTGTTCTTTATTGATCAATGTTTATTTCTCCAATGATTTTGCATTGATTTAATCACAAGATCTGGTTAGTTTTTGTATTATATTATGACAATTGAAATCAAAGCTAAGATTTCTAGAATTGATTCGGGACTTTTGCTTGTCTGATCATTGAGTGGAATTTTATTGTCACGATTCTATTTGGAGTGAAATTTGAGATTGAGAAGTTCAATGAAGGGAATAATTTTGGGATGTAGAGCATAAAAATGTGTGCCCAAGGTTTGGTGAAGGCATTGGATGGCAAGAGCAAATTGCTAGAAATGATGAAAGAGGCCAATAATATCAAGTTGATGGAGAAGGTGAAAAAGCATAATCCTATTGAATACGTCAAATAAGGTTTTAATTGAAGTGACCAAAAAGAAGAATGCCACAACATTGTGAGCAAATCTAGAGTCACTTTATCTAATGAAAGGTTTGAACAATCACTTATATATGTTGGAAAGGATGTTTCAAGTCCAAATGATGGAAGGCACATGTGGCGTCTGGAATTTCAATCCTATTTTGAGATTATATAAAATTGTGATATTAATCAATGCCCTATTAGTATAAATATTCTGAATTGATCATTCGTGAGATAATAGACGTTTCGGAAAACGCCATTAGGGAAACAATAAACATGTGACCAGTAGTTTCCATTAGGAATGAATCGTTCGACCATAGGGATCTGAGGGGGAACAATACCATCCTGTACTAGACCATTAGCGAACAGAAATAAATCGATTCGGCAGAAGTACAAAGCCAAATTGCAAGTGATTCCACAGGATTTCGGTACAAGCTACGAATGATATTAAACCTATTTCTTTTTATCTTGTACCAATGATTATCAATTGAACCCCCGAGATTACATGACAACCGAGGGACATCCATAGTTTGAGAAATTGCTTAAACGTAGATCGAAAAGCTATCAACCATGGGTCAAACGTGAGAAAAACCCTAAAGGGGTGTCCAATAGTCTAAAATGTACTACGGTCTCAATTAATTCAAGTTAACCCTAAATTTTAATCCGATTTTAGGTATCGACTTTTCAGAGACTTCTTGACTAAACATTTAGACATTGCCACATTTATTCTCGAGTTTTTTGATGAATTGTAAAGTATCAAAAAAAGAAAATATGAACCAAGAATTTGGGCTCGCAAGTCAGCCGACCCAAGACAAGCAGCTCAATGGGCCTTGCTCCCATCAAGGATAGCCTAAGATGGGCCCAAGCTAGCCCATTTTCTTTTCTCTTCAGGCCATGGGCCTCTTTTCTAGAAGCTTTTCTTTGTGTGATCCTAAGTGACTTTGGTTGCTTGGCTCTTGTTGAACTTGAGGAACAAGTTGAGAGACTTCAAGATCAAGTTTGCTTCTTTATTCTCTCTCCTCTCTCTTTTCTCCTAGTTGCCGCCGAACCCACCCTTAGCTCACTCTCTCTTTTCTCTTCCTTTTTCCCTCATTTCTCCCCTGGTTTCACTACCCCCTTGCCGTTCACTACTGCCGCCGCCTTGTTGTTGTCTATTGGAGTTATTGCCACCGTCTACCATGCAGCTGCTGCCATCTAAAGTCTAACCTCCACCCATCGACTGCCGTTGTCATCACTGGCTGCCCACCCTAGCGCCAAAAGCCGCCACCACCGTCTTCCGCGAAAAATAGCCACCAGCGTTGTTTCTCCAAAAAACGGCTGCCATTTGTCATCCATTGCCATCCCCGAGCTAGTCCCGTGTAGCCCTCACCCTTGCCCTCGCCCTCACTCTAGTGTTGCTGGAATCTTAGAGTCTATAAATTGATTTCATAATCCCTTAGTTAGGGGTTAATCTTACTTTAGGAGCAGTTTAATTAGTTTAAGCGTGATTAGTGATTAATGAAGGTTGCTTACGGTTAAAATAGGCTTTAGATTTCTTGATTATGCTTAAGTAAGTTTATGATAAGCTAATTATAGCTTTAATTGTGCTTAGTTGTTGATTAAATTGGATTATGGTTAATTAACCATATATTATGTTACTAAGCTTGCTTAAGGTGGATTAATTTGGCTAATGAAGGTTTAGACTTATTTAATTATGATTAATTATTTATGGGAATAATTAGTCATAATTATATTATTTTATGGAATTATTTTATTCTTTGGAAATTAATTAATTATATTATATTATTTATTAATTTCGAATTATTGGCTAATTGTGGATAATTAATTATGAGTATTTAATGGAAATTGATTAAATTGAGTAATTTTTGTGAGTAATTTCGGATATGAACTTAAAGTTATGACAAGACTATTGCATACGAATAGTTAAACAAAATATCATTGAGAAAGTACATAGGGAAGTGGAAGATACGCTACTCATGAGAAAGGAGGTAAGAGATCCCGTAAAAATAGAAGCAACTTTTCCCATGGTGCAGTGCAAAGTAAAGCATAAAACTTCTAGTTTTATCCAATAAACAGTGACATAATATGATAAAATAAATATCATGAAACTTAACATGAAACAGTAATCTAACTGTCACTATTACAAATGAATTATTTTTGTTTATTGATTAATATAAACTTGGTTTAAATTTACAAATAGTATATGCATCGTATATTGTTTGATTATATTATATAACCTAAATCAAAATTGAATAAGCAAATTCCAAAATATATGGAATGTAGACAATAGTTGCTAGGATTATGAGTGTGCAAAATAGACTGCCCAAATTGGGAACCACCAAGACTAGACTTAACTAGTCAATTTGGTCCAGTTCCTAGTTCTTAAAAGTGGAACTGATGTTTGAGCAATTCGGTTTTCGGTTCCAAGGTTGAACCAGACCAGTTACATATAATTTTTTCATTATTTCTTATAAAAAAACAGTAACCAGACATTTCTTTTATTTCTTTATAATAATATGTAGCGTAAAGTAGTCGAAAAAGAAAAAAAAGTAACCAATTCCACTGAACTTGATTAGTTCTAGCACCAATTGGTCCGGTCTCCAGTTCTACCTTGGATCTGAACCAAATCGAAATCCAATCACCCCTAGCTAGGATTGCAAAATTTAACAAACTTGGAAACTAAACGAACAAGTTAGGAAATGCTAGAGGATAGAAAGGCATCCCATTAAAAATAACAGCCGACCCTGCATATATAGCATCTTCTTAAATTGTATATATTCTCAGGATAAATATCCTAACTTTTTGAGATTGATTTATCAGGAGAATCCCCTAAAGAGTAAATTGAATAGGTAAATAATCTCTTGATTAGGAAAAATAGCATGATTAGGTAAATAATCTCTTGATTAAACGAAGAGGCTAGAAGGCTTCCCCATTAGCAGTAAAACATTGATAAAATTGCTCAAATAATCTTTCCCAGCCAGATATCACTTGCAAAACATATCATTTCGGCTATACAAAGAAACCCAGATTTGTTACCAAAAACAAATAAAAAAGATAATGACTAGATCCACAATTCCTTACGGCACATGATGAGCATTAATCCTGCCAGGATTATATATATTTTTTTTAAAAACTTCTTAATAAAGCGCTAAAAATCCTGAATAAATGGCTAGAAGTCTTCAGGACATTCCGTCTTCACTCGAAGGTTTAGGCTCCAGGGTCTAGAAGTCCTGAGAATATTCAATCTTCTCCATCTTAAAGGATGCATAGGAGACTTTCTGGACATTGGAGCCTATGGGCCTTCAAATGAAGAACATCATGTTCTCCACATCGGTGTGCAGCTTGCAGAATCGCTCTTCATTCGAACCAATCGATGAGAACGATGAGGATGCCATCGAACTGGGAGAATGCTCCACCACCGCTTCATGATATAACCTTCCTCTGTAGGCGGCGAGATCAGCATAGTACACGGGTGTGACCAGAGACACTGGTTTGGTGCATCTAGCAAAGGTAAAGCATAAACTATAGATCAACTTCTCCAAGTGGTCGGAGCTAAACCTGTGTTCGTCCCAAAGGACATGGTAATGGGTCGGCTTGCTCGTCCCAAGGCTGCCATAGTGGCTGCATAGATAGAAGTCGAATTCAAAAGGATGCACTACTGTTGTGTCCACGACTGTCCCCGGTGGCACGTTACCTGTGGGACCTCCATCGACGTCTCTCTCTGGGAAAAGACGAGTTTGGTGGCGCTTTTGCGCCACGATGATTGTGATGGTTGGCCTGTAATCTTTCTCGGAGAAAGTATTCTTTAGATCCTGTAATTCTTCATTCAGAACCATATCAAATTGGCTTTCGCTCACACCATCTCGAAACAATACGAGTTTCTGGGGCCTAACTCGATTCAGACGGGCGTATGTCTCGACGAGCTCAAGACACATCTCCCCAATGTTGGCAATTTTCTCTTGCCGATGGAGCTGAGGTCGCACCCTTGCAGCATAGCGATTGGCAGCAGGCCAGTTGACAGTACCAACAACAGCAGCAAATGACGGACTGACCTTGTTATGAGATGCGGGATGGTTGACATCGGCACCAAGGAACATCACATGCCCCTCGCCGTCGATGTGCGGAAATCGATTGAATAGCTCTACGTTGCTGCCCCAAGCTTGGCATTGATCTTGAGGGCCAGATTAGCGAGATACTGATCATTAGCTTTGTTGGCATGCAAGGAAAGGCAACACTGGGTGACTAAGCCAACTCGAGTCTCACAGATCCATTTGAGGTGCTTGTAGCCGATGTCCTTCCTGGACATGACGCAAAGAAGGAATTGAGGACGCCGTCTCCCGACTCTGCAAGCGCGGTCATTGACTTCCTCTAGCAGCTCGGTCAATGTAGCAACATTGGAGAACATGCTCATCGTGGCTTCTTGATAAAAGAGCGGTTCTTCCATGCGAATCCCCAAGTTTCTGCATCGGCTAATAAGCTTTTGGATGAACAGGTTACAGTTGAACCGATTCCGTTCCGATGCGCTGAAATCGACGATGACCCATCTTTCAATCCGCTTCCCATCCACAACTGATTTCCCCATTAGATTCCAATGGCATTTCTCTTTGTCAACTTCTATCTTGATTATCTTGCCATTCGAAGCTGCCAGCTTTAACTCGGGAGGTTTGATGACACGTCCCACCACTTTCGTCATGTTCATGTCGACTTCGATTCCAAAATTTTGGCTAACGTCTCTGCAGCGTAAGAAATATTTTAAACAAATAAGACACTTACTGTGATATACGTTTATACTTTCTTTGTCGATTAAATGTTATGTATGTCCTAAGGTATACGCCTTTTTATGCAACCATTTCCCGAAAAAAGAAAAGAGAATCCACTATTATTCGTTGTAGGGGTGACTACACAACAGCACCAGTATTACCAGGGAAAAAATAACAGTTGCTTACATAAAACGAATTATAAATTGACTGCAGTACAAAAGGATGATGCAGCCTCATGCGCATAACCACATTATCTGTTTTGATCCGCAGGTCAAGTTTGGACAGAAGCAATGACAGGGATACAAAATTAGAGCAAAGATGAAGTGTTACATACCCAAAAGGTCCGTTGTTCGACCTAATCATGTCACATATGGACCTCTTTCTGATATGTGGTGGAGGCAAGGAGAGTTTCTTCAGCATGGAGGCGGCGTCTCTATCCAAGTGCTCCTTTGGGTAACTCTGCCCCTCGACCAACACGCAGAACTCCATCGGCACATAGTTTTTCTTATCATTCTTGCTAAAATCCAAGCAAGGGATGTCCTTGTACTTGATCTCGATTTTGTACTTTTCCCAGAAGTAGTTCACCAAGTTGATCTTCTTCATTTTGCCCTCGGAATTCTCACAGTCGAAAGATATCGAGCGTGCGCTCTCTTTGGTTAGCCTCACGACTGTATATTTTTGCTTGGTCTTGCGGTGGGTCATCGTGACCTTCACCCCCTTCAACGCCTGCTCGGTTTCCCTCCTGTACCTTGCAAATTGGCTGATGTTGAATCCAGGTACATGCTCCTTGAGGAAATCAATGACCGACATCCTCTTTCGGAAGGCAATGACTGAGTAATCAAGAGACAACGCAAGGCCTTGGGAGGTCGGCTTCAAGCTGTGTTGGAATCCCCTGAATGCCGCGATGCCACACTTGAGGTCGTCTGCCTCACGATACTCATGGGCATAGAAGTGTCGGCCAACCGAGATCATGTGCCTTGCGGGGTTCTCTTTCATCACAAGATCCATGCCCTGCAATATGTCGCGCGGGATCGACAGCAAGTTCCCAGCCAAGTAGTCCTTCAACTTACAGAGCTTGAGCTCGTTCACGAGTGTGATCGTGCATCGAAACGAGGAGTCTTTGCTGTCTTCCCTGGAAGATATCTTCACGTTGTATGTCCCACAAGGTAGCAGGATCGCACTAAAGATATTCTTCTCGCCGTCATAAGCAGTCATGGATAAAGGAAATTGCATAAGGTTGTCGGAGAATAACTTCTCCTTAATCTGAGACAAAGTGGCTTTTGATAGCCTCACGGGATGGCCGTGCCTCGTAGGCACCTCTGGCTTGATATCGACATCATAGTGCCTTATGATGGTTTCAGGATTGAAGGTGATGGGAAAGTTGTTGACGAGAATCCTGATGTGTCGAGCAGCCGATGAGCCACCTTTGTCGGGGCGTCTTACGGGGGAAATCTTATCCCCATTTCCTTGGGGAACCAGATTAAACTCCGGCTGGACAGCAACAGTCTGAAGATCTGTCAAGAGAATATAAACCACATCAATTGATGGTACAAATTAGCTTCAGTCACTTTGTGGGAGGTATCTTATGTGTGGTTCACCTACCACTTGTTTATACATTTCTTTTAAAATTTTTAATATTTATGGTTGTGAAACTGATGAAATGTGAACATAAAATATCAGCAGGTATGCACCATTTTGCAGGTTATTATCCGGATAAAAACGATGAAACTCGTGACTTTCATTTTATCGCAAAGACATCTGAACGTTTAACTATTAAAACCCCGGCAATTTAAATGCAGCGATTATGCACCTGCTCAGGAGAAAAAACTAAACTCAATGTCGTATATTTTGAAACATTATAAGTTCTATGTGAATTGAATGGAAAATGGCATGATTCAAATGCACAGAAAATGCAGAAGGAAAGCATTTCCGATGTCATCCGGAAAGTATGATCAAAAGAACCTGAGTTTGGGGCCACTTGGACCACTTCTCTTTCCAAAGCAAATCAATCAATATTCAATCAGGTATGGCACCGCGAGGGCAACGTAGACGAGGTGAACTTATACGTACCAGCTATAGGCACACGCTCTAGATACAGTGAGGCGTCATATCTAGGATGATGAACGTTGGTATCAACAGGCGACCGACTCCTATCTCTGCGAGGAGATTCTCGGGAAGTGTTTCTCTCGTCTCCGCGACCACCCCTTGCACGATGGTGGTCTCGTTCATAGTCATGATGGAAATGACAACGATCCCTATTCCGGTTTCTGTCTGCCCTCTCATGATATCTGTCGCGTTCTCTCCATCGGTTTCCATGTCTGTCCATGACGTCTCTCTTTTCAGGGGTCAGGAACGTTGTACAACGATTTAAGGACGGAATGCTTTTACAACCAGAGAGATGACTATACGACTGGAACGAAAACAGAGAGAGATGAGGAAAGGCGAGTAGATATACAAGAAGAAAGGTTAAACCAGTATGAAAGAGAGAGATCTCGGATGCTAGGAATTTTAGTGGCGGTACGATGAGCGAGATTAAGCGGCTTTAAAGAAAGGGCCAAGACAATTACGGAAGAAAGGATGAGTGTCTTGGCGTTCTTTGTTACTTAAAAATAAAAATTAGAGACAAGAAATTGGTGTCCGTTGCTAAGAAGATCGGTCGATAAGTTTGCGTCTTCTATATTTTTCTTTTTTCTTTTTTTTTTTTGTTGCCTACAACACGCTTTGTGCCATGACTGGTATAAGATATCCTGATAAATTCTCACCCTATAAAGTAGAAATGAAAGCATACGCCAAATTTGGAACTGTTGTTATTACATTGTCTATTAGTATATTGTCCCACTCTAGTGGATTGACATGGATGAACCGGTAGTATATTCAGCAAATCTACCAGGGCAAGTACATTTATTGGAGATATCTACCTAGAGGCCCCAATGATTGGAAAGAAAGATCCAGGATGAGAAAGAGAGATGAGTGAATTTACCAAATAGAGAGGAACTGGGGATGTCTGATAATAGAACATACCAAGGATGGATGTATCCTTTGGATTTTCTTTCCTTTCTTTCGGGGAGATGTCTTGCCTTCTAAAGTCATGCCTTGTTTGGTTGATGGGAACAAGGAAAGTTGAAAATAAAAACAGAGAGAGAGGATGAATTTACCAAACAAAGAGGAACTGGGGATGTCTGATATGAGAACATACCAAGGATGGATGTATTCTTCGGATTTTCTTTCCTTCCTTTCGGGAGATCTCTTGCCTTCTAAAGTCATGCCTTGTTTGGTTGATAGGAACAGGAAAATTGGTAATAAAAACAGAAAATAATCTGAATAAATGATTTGAAATTAGTAATCTAATTAATCTCCGGTTCATCATATTTAGGTAACACCTCCAAATAGAATGTAAGATCCGAAATATGATTGCAAGTTACTATAAATCAAAGTCATGGATAAACTTGTAGAATATAAAATTACCATATCGAATTTTCCTCTATATAGATTGATACATGGAGGAAGCATTAGTTATTGGTTTGATTATGGAGTTGTCGTTATTGTTAGAGTTGATTCATCCATTCTTATCCGTTGCACTTATTTTCATGATTTTTTTTCCTGAAACAAGTCCTCCTAGAAATGTAATTCCCAAATGATCACTCTTAAATCTATTTCCCGAACTAGCCTTCTCAGTATCAAATGATCTTTAACCTAGTTTTCACCCTTTCATCCTAGTCACATTTACCTTTCTCCTAAAGTTATTGAAATAACTTCTAACACTTTGCATAGTCTTAATTATTATAAATTAATGTAATGTAACTAATTCAAATCAAAAAATACATTGCACCCATTTAAGGGAAAGTTTCAAATAAGAACCTAAATTGCTATAATTTTCTTAAATAAATGCCTAAAGTAGATATCGTTTCAAATAAGAGCCCAAATTGTCCTCATTTTCTCAAATAAAAGCTTAAAGTGGACCTCATTATAAATAAGGCCATAAAGTGGCCATATCAAAGAAGGGCTTAAACTCACCAGTTGGTAAAGGACATTATTATCTTTTAAATTTGTTAATTTTTTTCTTTTTCTTTTTTTTTATAAAAAACAGAAGTAAAAATACAGGCATGAGGGGCAATTGCCCCATCACTGGTGGGATGACGGCAATGGCCGGCATGGTCACTAGTGTTTGCACAAGAGTCGATGACCCTCGCCCTGGCCCTCGCTCACCCTCACCCCGATTTTGGCAAGGGTTTCTGGCCCTTGCATAAGTGTCAGCAATGCCATTGGCCATCACTGCCGCCCCCACTAGCGATAAGGCGATGGATTGTGTTTGTGCTCTTTTTATTTTAAAATAATTTCAATTCAAATAACATTGTGTTTGGACAAAAATATTCTTGATCAGTCATGATTTTTTGTCAATCAGCGATGTGAGATCCTTATTTAAAATAGCCATAACCACTTCATACCCTTTTTTGAGACTGATATGGCCATTTTATGCCTTTATTCAAATCAAGTTCCGCTTTATGCCCTTGTTTGAGAAAATGAGTGCACTTCGGGCTCTTATTTGAAAATTTTCCCCAAATTAATGATTAATTTCTAATTTATTGATAGGTTAGTCCACAAAGTTAATCTATCATTAAGTTTGAGTTAAAAATAAATAAAACAAGTGAAATGCATTTTAAAGTTATATAGCCTACGTTCAATGTTTTTCTAAAAAAGTATTATGATATAAATTCATTTAATATAAAATTATATCAAATTAGCATATTTTATTAATATATATGAAATTTTGCATTAGTGAAATTCTCTTCTTTTTTCTTTTAAACATATAAATGAATAACAACAAAACTATACATCAATTTATTTCTTTTATTATGGGCAAAAATAAACCACAAGTGCCAAAATTTACTACAAGTTGACACTTAAGTGCCAAAACTTCCAAAAAATATATTTTTAAATGTAACTTTTTAAAAAAAATTGAAGATTTAAGTGTCAACTCCAACGCGCTAGTTGGAAATTCGACATGACCTTATTTTAATAATAAAAGTGTTTGTGTGGTTTGCTGGAACATTTACTTAGCAATTAATCTGCAAAATGACATCGTTTTACCTCTAAATTCATTAATTTAATATTAATTTAATTTAATTTAAAAATAAAAGGAGAGAAAGAAGAAGGAGGTAGCATTTGACGAGGGCCTCCACAGACCTCATTGCCGATGTCACACCTTTGCCAAAAAGGGCCAGCGATGGTGGGTTAAGGGCCGTCAGTCATTAGCGATTAGCCAAGGTCGCCGACCATTGGTTGAGGCCCAATGACTCCGGCTTGTCCTCGCCCCACCATCGTTGACCCTTTTCAATGATGGTGGGATGGTAGAGATGAGGGCTATGGTGGTTCTCACCAAATGTTGCCTCCTCCTCCTTCTCTTTAATTTAATTAATATTTATATTAAAAATCAAATTTGAAGGCAAAATGACATCATTTTGGACTTATAGCACCCTATTGGTAATTCTTTTAAAAAGAATTGCCACATTAGTAAAAAAATGTTGCCACAAAAAGTCACGTTAGCAGTTTGGCCGAAAATTTTTGGTGTTGGCACTAGGTGTTCGTTTCTTCTTCGATTTTGGTACTTAAGTATATATTATGGAAATCTTGACATTTAAGTGTCCACACATACCAAGTCTTGACACTTAAAATGTCTAGCACTCCTTTATTATGTTTATATTGGCAGATGAAAAGAAAATAAATATATTGAAAGTGACTAGAGGGTGTTATTCACATTCCTATATGACTCCATTTTCACTAAAGAGACAAAGTTACCCTCAATCATTCAATTGCAATTTAAATTAGTAGTCCCAAATTTATTAATTTTCCTTCTTTTTTTATTTTTTTTAATTCTGTGTAGGATCTAATTTCCTAATTAAATATCAAATACTTTGTTTTTATTCAAAGAGGGTATCCTATGTATATTAATTTATCACAAAAGCGGTCCATTTCCGGTATCCCTCGGAAAAACCATTTTCCCCACCTTTCTCATAAAAGCTTTTTCCGGTGTCCTTTGGACAAATCAAAAAGAATTCTAGTGTCCCTCGGATAAACCATTTTCCCTTTTTGTGAAATTCACACGATTCATGTGAATGTTCATGCCATGACACATAAAAATGATCAAGACACATGAAATTATGCACAATTTCACTTCCCGAATGAACGACAAGCCGTGAGCAGGTGCACGTGAGCAGTCACATAATTTAATCAATAAATGCAGAAATTAAATAAATCAATTAATTAAAATAATTAATCAATTTAATCAAGCAAAGCATGCTTAATTAGCACATAACACACAATTAAGCATAATTAAACAAGATTAAGCTAATATAATCTTAACCCTTAATCTAACCACCTATCTTAGAATGCATTAAACATCTTAATCATCCCTTAGCACTAATTAACCCAACCCTAAGCAAAGGCACTAAATAGGGTTTAGGAGCTAAACATTGGGCGTGGCGGCGGCGGGCAACCCGAACCCGGGGACTTCTCCCATGACACTCAAAGCACAGCAGCAACAAACTCGGATTTCCCCCCAACTTCACAAAACAGCACTTTAAACGCTTGGCCGGAGCTCCGGCGAGCTGGTGGAACCGGAGGCTCACTGGGGGTTGAGGAGAGTTGTGTGTGGCTGGTGTGGGCATTGGGTAGGCCAAAAATGGAGAGAAACGGAAGAAAAGCCGAAGCTGCACAAGAGGCGCTGCACAGTGACGGACGGAGGACCGCCGACTTCAGGCGGCCGTACGGATCGGCCGGAGGCTTCGTTCGATGAACGGCCAACGCCATCTGAACTTTTTTTCTGTTCTGAACAGATTGATAGGTGGAACGGCCCGAGATTCCACAGGGAAGGCCATGAGCAACTCCATTTCCAGCGAGAGGTCAGAAGCTGAAATTTCAGGAAAGCAAGGGAAGAAGGGGAAAGAGGAGCTGCGATTTTGGAGGGCTGAAGGAGGAGGAGAGAGAGTGCATTGAGGGCTGCTTCTAGGCCTCATCAATGCCATTAAAGGCTTGGCTCAAGTCCCCACAAAACATGACATCATCTTCTCTCTCTTCCTTTGACTTTTCTCCAAAATATCCAATGGCATTTGGTCATTTCCACCTTGAAAATGAAAGGCGGGCCTAGGAAACGGGCCGGAAAATAAATAGGAACGGGGCTCGGGAATTTGTTGGGCTCGAATCGGCTCGGGGTTTAGACAACGAGCTCGGGAGGTTAACGATCGGTTTTGGCCCAACGGCTCACTCATTGTCTCGGTCTTCCACGGTGGCCATCCACCTTGGGCGTGAGGCCCTCACTGTTCTTGCCCGGCCCACGTCCTCATAGGCTCGTTCCTCGGTCCGAAAATCCCTTTCCCAAAAACTCGGCTCAACCGAAACTACTATCAAGGAAGCATCGTCCAAAGTCCGTCCCGGACGTTCCGAAAATTCAAAGTCAATCTTGGATTCTCATGCCTTGTCAATTTTGCCCAAATGTCATTTTGGTATAATTCAGACTAATAGGCGGCTTCGAGGATTCACGCGTAACCGACTCGTGCCAAACCACGTTCAAGACTTCTCGACACATGGACGTCCTTGATGACATGAAATTGCGAAGGATAGATTCTTATTTCAAAGTACACGATTATCAAGGATCGACATAGGGCCATTCACGGGTTCAATAACAGTAGACGGAATCACCCGCCGTCCCATTATTTCTGTCCCCGAATCGACTTTATTCATCCTTGAAATCGGCCTGCATGACTACGGGGATCGTCCTTACGCAAGTCTCACTGATGAGTCGTTTTCCCAGTCAAGTTCTTTAGTCGCACGAGTTACACGTCCTCGGTAGCCTTTCCCTCAAGGTCAATATCTCGGCAATGATTGGGTCAGTGGAATCAACCAACAATGCATTGGCGAAATTCACGTTCACTCATCCATAAAAGGGCTTGAATTTCAAGGACGTCACAATTCTTCCCCCCCCTTACAAAATTTCGTCCTCGAAATTTGCAATCACTGAACAAATCCTCAAAAAGATGGGGTGATGATGCTTCATCACTTTCTCACTTTCCATGTCGCTCTCTGTTCGGTGATAACCAAGGCGATAGTCTTGTTTTGGAGTACTTGCTCTTTACGGTCCTCTATCCGTATCGACCTTTCCACGTACGACACCTTCTACGTCCAGTTCCTCAAAATTCAATACATGAGTCGGGTCCGGTTCATACTTTCTCAACATAGACACGTGGAAAACATCATGTACTTGAGCAAGTTTCGGTGGCAACGCAAGACGATATGCTAAAACCCCGATCATTTCCAAAATTTCAAAGGATCTAACGTACCTCGAACTTAACTTTCTTTTCTTGACCTTAAACTCCAATGGTCTATGACGCTTATCTACACAACTCTTCGACGACTACGGCGGTCTTTAGTCGACTCGGATAATATGAACTGCATTCAATAAGCTATGCTTAAACCGATTTTGAACATCACATTACGGCTATACCATTTCGATAACATCTTATCCCACAAGCACTCTCTTTTTGCACAGTGCGTAGTTCAATTCATTTCTGCCCCTTTCGACGTCCTAGAAGCCTGCCAAGAGTCGCTCCTTGCTCAGGCACTCTGGCCCTAGCGATCACTCCCCGCATCGTCGGATCAATCGTTATAGGCATCTTTGAACTATACCATTACTAGTCCCTTTTAAACATGCACCATCTCATAGAAGTATTATCCTCTTTGGCTTGTCCCATATCAAGCCTCACGGTTTCTACATTGCTCGTCAACTCATGAGTTCGTTTCCACGGGGTCACTTGTTGACACTTGAAATCTGATTCAAATTTCCATCGAACCACCATCTGTCATTTATCGCACTAAAGGCTTTCAAGTACTTCTTCAAATCCTTTCTAATTGATTGTATGGTACGCCGTACTATACTGCGGTTTCGTCCCAAGGCCGATTTTGCAAACTTTTTAGAAAGTTGCCACAAACTTAAGATCACGGTCGGATGTGATCGTCATGTATGCGCACAATCGATGTACGTATATCTCGCATACCCATCAACGTAAAATCTTTTCTTACCGCAACGAAGTGAGATGCCTTCGTCAATCTATCAATCACTACCCAAATCGAGTCATTACCTCGGACTCATGGCAATCCCATCACAAAATCCATCATAATGTGTTCCCACTTCCACTTTGTAACAACCCACCGGGCTTACAATATTGAGCATTTACTTACTGGCATGTCAAACACTTAGTCACGTGCTTAGTGATGTCTAACTTCATGCCGTTCCACTCCTTATGTTCTGCATCTTTCGGAACGCACAATTGCCCTCAAAACCTTAATGTCCCATCCTCTACACTTGAAAGTACGCTTTTCTCTTTGCTTGATCCATCTGCGGGATCTTAAGAATTTCAAATCCATCGCTTGGGCACTCTTAATCCTACTTTGCATCTCGGGTTCCACCCCGAGTGGCCATTAGACTAGCAAGATGGCCAACCTCAATTTTAAAAATCTGAGTCCCCGACTCCCTCCAGAGAATCCATTCTCGTACTCTCATCGTGCAATTGTGCCACTTTATTCGCTTTCCTCGGATGATACAAAATCTCGTAATCATAGTCCTTAAGAAGTTCCATCCACCATCATTGAACATGAGGCAAAGATGATCACCGCTAATTCCAAATCATGCGTCGGATAGTTAAGCTTGTGAAGCTTTAGCTTATGTATGCAACCACCTTTCTATGTTGCATTAACACGTCCCTAGTCCTTTATAAGACACGTCCTTTGAGATTTCGTACCCATTCCTCTTGAGCTCTTGGAAACTATGCTCGCACTTGTCCGTTCAATCAAACCTCTCCTCTTTCTTTAACAACCTCGTTGATGGCATGGCTATTGCAAAGAAACTTCTCCATGAAACACATATTATCCCGCCAATTCATGCCCTAAAAATGCCACGAGACATAGATTATTTTTGTTGGGCATACTAGTTATATTTAACACGAATGCCCATATAAAAGGATGGTTGGATGGGGGAAAAAGGGCGATATTTCCACTCCCAAAATGGCTCATCCACCCCCTAAGGATCTAAAAGGATAGAATTACCCAAGTAGTGGGTCCATTTCGCCCCACCTCAACTTCACGTTCTTCTTCCTCCCGATGTCTCTTTTGTCTTCGTCTTCACCACTCTCTGCTCCAGTCAACTCTCACTCTTGTCGCCTCTTTCTATTAAACTTGGGCTAGCCTCAGCGCCATGCGACTCTCACATTACTCTTGGCCACTGCCTCTTATAGGCCACGCCTCTAATAACCCATCCCCAATGACCCCTCTCCCTCTCTCCCTCCCAGTGTAATTATGTAAACCTGACCAATGCAAATTCATCATCGACGTCATAACCCTATCACACAGCCGTTGTTATTGAGAATACATCTCTAATTTAAGTAGATTTTCTCAAAATACGTTTCTTATTTTGGATATTAATAATATATATTCTACTCTGATATAAAATACAGCAGAGCAAACAAGAGGAGTATAATATTTTCTTTATGAGTTTTCTAAGTAAGTTCTTTGTGAGAGATTGTAAGATAACACTTGTAAGTTTGCTTTGGGCTTAATCTAGGCATGAGAAATATCCAAGCTTATGAGCAATTGTAACTTTTAAATTCTCCAGTTAATTAGTGGATTATTTAATGTTAGCTCTTCCTGTGGAGTGGGTCTCGAACTGAATCACGTAATTTTCTAGTGTTCTTTATTGATATGTGTTTATTTATCCAGTGATTTTGCATTGATTTAATCACAATATCTAGTTAGTTTTGTATTATATTACAACAATTGAAATCAAAGCTAAGATTTCTAGAATTGATTCGGGACTTTTGCTAGTCTAATCATTGAGTGGAATTTTATTGTTGCAGTTCTATTTGGAGTGAAATTTGAGATTGACAAGTTCAATGAAAGGAATAATTTTGGGTTGTGGAGCATAAAGATGTGTGCCCAAGGTTTAGTGAAGGCATTGGATGGCAAGAGCAAATTGCTAGAAATGATGAAAGAGGCCGGTAATATCAAATTGATGGAGAAGGTGAAAAGGCATAATCCTATTGAACATGTCAAATAAGGTTTTGATTGAAGTGGCCAAAAAGAGGGATGCCACAATATTGTGAGCAAATCTAGAGTCACTTTATCTAATGAAAGGTTTGAACAATCACTTATTTATATATATATATATATATATATATATATATATATATATATGTTTCAAGTCCAAATGATTGAAGGCACATCCATCAAAGCCCACTTAAATAGTTTAATAGATTCATGATGGACTTAAAGAACATCAATTAGGCCTTGCTTGATGAGAAACAACATATGACGTTGTTAGCATCTCTATGGATTCTTTTAAGCACTTCATAGATTCATTGCTACAAGGGCACACTACAATTACCTCAGAAGAGGTAAAGCTTGCATTGTTTTCTAATGACTAACAAAAGAATTTACGAGAAGATAACTTAGAACAAAAATATGGCACAAGGTTTGGTTATTCAAGGTAGAGACAAATGAAGAGAGTCTCGGAAGACCATTCTATATAGAGGTCAAATGTTCAAAACCATCAATGTTATCACTATGATGACATAGAGCAATATAGGAGAGTTGTCTAAAGTGTCGCAGCCCTTCTCTTCCATTGAGGGGGAAAAGACAAAGTTTAGAGGTAATGTCCCAAGGCGAGCAAACGGCCCTCAGTTAGGTGCTAGCTTGCCTAAGCCCTTACGTAGAGCAACGTTCAATTCATGTTGAGTTCGAATTAATCCTAAATGATTCTACGTGAGATGAGAGTTCCCACTGATTTTTCATGGTTAGTTAGAAACTAAGAAAAATACGGGAGTTTGTCTTGCTTCCTATGCAACCGGAGATTAATTAGACTCAAGGACTTGACTACACTAATAGGTCTATTAGTGCCCTTTCAATACCTCAACTTGGTTGGGATGTTCATCTAAGTGATCACACATTTTTTGTTATCAATTATGAACTTGGAAAGTTTTTCAAGCCACTACACGTTCGTGCAATATTTTTTTTTCGGATTTTATTATGGTCCTAAAGATGATCCTAACCATTCCAAAAAAAAAAAGAACAAACAATGCATTGGAAGTGTGGTAATCAAGCATCCAATTGTCAAAAGTTCAAAGTAAAAATACGAAAATGAAAACTTGAAATTTGTTAGACAAAGAATATTACATCGCTTTGTTCTAAGCCCCAGGACATGATCCCCTAAGATTGACCCGATACCAAATTTGGCAAAGAATATACTTCACCTTGTTGTGAGCCTTGGGACATGAACTCCCATAAGTTTAATATTGAAGACTAAGCCTAATTCTAGATTATGATGAGCCTAAATTCTACTCATTTTATTAAGGATGGTGATAATAATCTAGACTAAGCTTTCAATTTATTAATGGAGTGATTCTAAGTCTAAATTAGATTTTGTTTGATTTTCTAGCCAAATTATATCAACTAAATGTTGGAAATTTCCTATAATGGGCTTACATTAATTAATTAATTTTCTATTTTATATAATCGGGTTAATGGATATTCCAATATATTTTAAACCCTCAATTGATCTTATTGAATTGGGTTTTGGCATCTATTAATAACGGGCTTAGTTGAGCAGCAAAGTGTAGGCATTGTGTTTAACTGAAGCCCGTAATGGGAGGGGCCCAGTTGACACACTGTTGATTAGGGTTTGCTAGGTCCCTCTCCTATAAAAGGGTACCTTATACCTATCAGTCGTTGAATCCCATTAAAGCTGCTAAACCAAAATAGGTCATAAAGAGGAAGATCGGCATTCCGATAGATCACTGACACCGTCAGTTTGATCTATTTTTCTTCAAGTAAGTTATGGCTCAAACAGGTACATTTTAATTCCGCTGTGCATATCGATTTTGGTGTTTTACATTCATACATGGATCTAATTATTCATGATTAATTAGTTGTTCATGTAGAGAATTTTTACATGTGGTATCAGAGCAGGTCATATATAATTGTAGAACCCAAATTTTTTTTTTTTTAACAAATCCGATTATGGTATTTACTGTGTTTGTTCCTTTTGGTTTCTAGCTTCTGTCTATTTGTGTTTTACAAGTTCTTATGCGATTTCGATCAATCAAAGTATTTTTTTTGTGGGTCAAATCAAATCAAAGTACTTATTTAATAGGTAAAAATAATGCATTAGAATTGAAGAGATAAGTTATGATGATGATGATATATTTGATTTCTTGAATGATCATTATTTTGCAATTTCGGATCTATGATAAACCTCTCTATGCAAATGTTTGGAAACGAGGTAGTAAAAAAGCTTTTTAGTGTTTGATGTCTTCATAAAATTCAAAGTTGACTTAAAGATCTTTCCAACGAACCATAGAACCCCTAATTCAGTGTCGGTTGCTATCCAAAATCGTCGTCCAAAATCAGTTCAGTAATCTGTAATGCTGTTCTGTTTAGTTTTGATATGCACGTTGTCCGCCTGTTGCTTTTGTCAATTTTTTTCCAATTTCTGTGTTGAGATCTAGAAGTTGACTCCTTCATGAAAATGTTTATATAGGTCTTAATTTTGACATATAATATTTTTGGATTTTTTGGAGCATAATTAATGGATGAAAACCTTCTGCATAAATCAATCGATTTTGAAATTTTAGGGCTTCTGTTCTACACGTCAAGATTGTTCCAACCATATATAATTTGTATAATTTCATTGAGTATTGAGTGAGAATTTTGAATTTGAAATTCTTGAATTCATAATTTTGAAAAGGTTCTAAAAGTTTCGAATTTCCTTCAATTAAATGATGAATGTTAGAAATTGTTATTTGGGTATTGTAATACATGAGTGATTTATGTGATGTTAACTGACATATAGCATGGTTGGAGTTTCTGCACGATGAGATCGAGGGTTTCGTGCGTGTGTGTTGGGTATCACATTGGTGAAGATCATTGGATTGAGTTAGTGTAAAGAGAAAGTTCCTATTTTTCCTGCTCCACTATAATGTGTCTATGCATAGGCATTTTGCTAGTTCTTGAATTGCTTTAAAGTGAACTGACTTATGTGATTTCGTTTTGTTTTGATGTTGAGTTATTCATGTGTGCTTGTTTATGGGTTCGTGTGCTTGCACATGTAGAGCGGTTTGAACTCTCTATGCCCTCTAAATAGCTAGATACCTTGTGAAGAATAAAATCCTTTGTGATGTCAATTGTGTTTTGTGTTTACAAGAAGCTTTGCAGAGTTTTTTGTTTTGGGCCCCACATTTGAAGCTTTTGGCGATTTGTACAGAGCTTTTTTTTTTTTTTTTCCGGGCCCCGCGCCTTTGCGCAAGGAAGGGGGTCACATGTCTCTTGCTTAGGGGGAGTCCCACATCGCCTAGGGGGGAGTCCTGGGATGGTTTATAAGGCTGGGATCCCTCTTCCCTGAGTAACGCGTTTTAAAGCCGTGCGGGTCTCGACCCAAAGCGGACAATATTACTCAACGAGGCCCAGGTCTTTGCAAATGGTATCGGCGACCACGCGAGACGCAAGGCCCGGTGCCCGAAGGGGGGGAGAATGTGACAGTCCGGGCGACGGTGCGCGAGGAGGAGGGATGGCGGTGTGTCCACGCCTACAAGGGGGTCACATGTCTCTTGCTCAGGGGGAGTCCCAGCTTTGGTTTATAAGGCTTCCCTCTTCCCCGAGTTTTTAAAGCCGTTCTCGACCCAAAACGGACAATATTACTCCATTTTTTTTCCATCTCAATTTCGCAATCTTCGATTTTCAATTATTTCATGGTGGCTATTTTGTCGCTTGAAACCCTAGTATGTTTGAGATCGAGGGTCTAGAGAGGATGCGGTCAATTGGCGAATTGTTTTTTTTTTTTTTTTCGCTTAGGGCACTTGTGTTTTTGGCGCCAGTGGGACTGTGATTAAATCGAATTATATGATAGCGTCGTGTTTTCCTTATTACTGTTTTCCTATTATTATTATTATTATTATTATTATTATTATTATTATTATTTCACTAGATAGTTTGCTTTCTTTCATAAATATTTGGTCTTTATTTGAAAATTCTTGCTTGCACAAGAGCCTTGATCTAGCAATGTTGTGTTGGTCGAAGGCACATGTATTTGCGTATTTGCCAATTTGCAGATTTGGGGAGTGGCTTAGTATAGGAAATTATGAGATCTGTTTTGGGAACCTATGCTTTGTAGATGGAGTATCTCCATGCCTAAAGAGAACACTATCGAGATTAAATTATGGGTGAGAATTAACTCCATTCGAATATGTGAATTACCTGTGTTGGGGTCCAGTAGTCTTCTAGAACTTGATTTTCTCTAGTTAATGATTATCATAGATTTACTCTAGTTACCAAGTTCTTACTACCTGCTAAGATAATGGACATGCTAATGTGCTTGGATTGAAAAATAGAGGGTGGAATTAGGTGCTCCTACTTGTTTATCATAAATCGGAGTTTCATTTGTGGATCCATCCTTGAAAGATTAATTTGAAAGTTCAAGGTTATGGAATTTTTCTCTTTGTTGTTAAATCTATGATGTCATTATCCCTCTACACCTTATGTTTTAAGTGAGCAGATGTGCTCATGGGTAAATCAATTAGTCCTGGCATTTTGAGGAGGGGGAAGTCTGCTTCTCTCTCTTTGTGATTATTGTCTAGTTGATTTTTTTTTATTATTATTAACATCAATGATGGAATGTTTTTGGTGTATCAAGCATATATGCAATGAAATCCTCAAGTTTTGGATTGAGGTAATTATATTCGGATGAGGAGTTTGTGCTTGTTTCTTCTTCTTCTTTTTCGGTACATGTTTGCATAGATTGTACTTAGAATGGTGTATGTATGGGCAGGAGCTTAGCTCTTATGGGGCAGGCCCGTGTGAAGGCTTAGGCCGTTGGAGTCCTAAAGTGTTAGAGCATGTTTCCAATTTTTTTTAATATGCCTAATTTTTAATTTATGATTTTTTTGGTATAGTAAATTTTAATTTTGGCATATTTAAATATTTATTTGGAATTATTTATTATTATCCATATTTAATTTCATAAAAATAATATTGTGCCTATTTTTCAATTTTAAATTTATGAAAATTTATTATAGTATATGAGGGATAGAATATTGGTATTCACTTTCTCTAATTTAGCATAGATTATCTATACTTTCTTCTTGAGTTTAACTAGATAATCTTATATGCTTAATTGTAGAAATAGACACATAAAATTGTGGCAAAGATTATTGTTTGATAAATGCAATATGATCTTGGGAAGCACATGTGGTAAAGTGCTTTATATTGTTTGATGAAATTTTGGGCATTGATTAAATGGAACATTATTTACAAATTGTTAAAGTTTGTAAATTATTGAAGTTCCTTATTGATAAAAATTAGTATATACAATCACCTGCCCAAAAGGAGTTATTGTGTATATTAATTTAAAAATTGCATGAAGATAAATTCCAAAATTAAAAGATGGGGACGTATGACTCAAAAAGATTTATCCGCCCAAAGGGATAGATTTTTTAAAGTTATATGTAATTCTTTATTGATATATTAGAGATAATTGATGGGATATTTTATCTACCCAAATGGGATAAACTTTGAGAGTTATATTTGATTTCCCTTTGTGTTAAGATAATGAGGATGTATAATTTAAAAGATTTGTCTACCCAAAGAGGATAGATCTTTGAAGATTATATGTAATTCTCCTTATCTATTTCTATATATTGATATCATGGAAATGTATATTTTAAATGATTTGTCTACCCAAAAGGAATGGATCATTGATAATTATATGTAATTCTCCTTGTTTTACAAACTTCATACTGTGGAAAATAATGGTGCATTATACGCCCTGCCCAAAGGGGAGTTTGTAATGTACTAATTATTTTGTGGAATTAGTTATTGCCCATAATTGATCATATTGCATTATGTATGTCAAACAATTACTTTTGTTGTGAATAACAACAATACCACAGTTGAGATGTTAACTATATCAAATATTATACTATTAAGGACTTAGTCAAAAGGGAGACATTGTGATTGAGAATATTAGAATTAAATCCATGTTAGCTAATTCTCTAACAAAAGATTTACGACCCATTTTATTTAAAGATCATGTAAAGAATATGGGTATTTTAGAGTCTTTTGATCTCTTTTGTTAGTGGGAGCTATATAGTTTGTATTTTTGGATATATACAAACCGATAATGCTTTTATGATAATTATTAAAGCATTTACTTTTGATGATCATTATTTTATTATTATCCATTCTCTTGTTGACTGAGAAATGAAAATATGAAATAGTATCTTTAAATAAATTTTAGTTTAAAAATAACTTGATGTCATTAATTATAAAATCTCATATTGGATTGTGACATAATTGTGCAATTTCATACTGTTTAGAAATCGCACTAAGGCAATTTCATGTTGTTTAGAAATTGCTCTAATGCAGTTTCATGTCATTGAGAAATTGCAATGAGGACCGATAAGAAATAGTGTATGTTTTTTTATCACATGTTGACACTATTTCTTACTACACTACTAGGTCCATGATTCGTGAAAATATAATGCTTATTATATGTGATTATGGAAGGTTATGTGTTACAGTATTTTCTTAACACGTTGATCGCCATAGTCCTATAATGAGGTTATATAGGATTGGATTGGTTTTGAGATACCGTTATTAGAATATTATTTTTTCAAAATTGTAGCCACATAAAATAAATTTTCAATTATTAACCCGAGAGTGTCGTTTTCAAAATAAAATCGTTTTTAAAAATAAAACAAATTAATTAATGTAACCCAAATGGGAGAATGTTGGAAATTTCCTATAATGGGCTTACATTAATTAATTAATTTTCTATTTTATATAATCGGGTTAATGGATATTCCAATATATTTTAAACCCTCGAGTGATCTTATGGAATTGGGTTTTGACATCTATTAATAACAGGCTTAGTTGAGCAGCAAAGTATAGGCAATTGTGTTTAACTGAAGCCCGTAATGGGAGGGGCCCAATTGATACACTGTTGATTAAGGTTTGCTAGGTCTCATCTCTAGCCTATAAAAGGGTAGGTTATACCTATCAATCGCTGAATCCCATTAAAGCTGCTAAACCGAAATAGGTCATAGAGAGGAAGATTGGCATTCTGATAGATCACTGACACCGTTAGTTTGATCTATTTTTCTTCAAGTAAGTTATGGCTCAAACAGGTACGTTTTAATTCCGCTGTGCATATCGATTTTGGTGTTTTACATTCATATATGGATCTAATTATTCGTGATTAATTAGTTGTTCATGTAGAGAATTTCTACACTAAAATCTAATTATTTAGATTATCAACTCCTATGTTCATTAACTAAACTAGCCTCATCAATACTAAGCTAAGCTAATTATTCTAAGTCTATCGCCACCTTGGGCCGCCAATCTAATCTCTTGGCCGTCGGTTTCTAGTGTTGATTACATTCAAGCATTCAACCATGCAATCACTCAATTCAAGTAATTAGTTAATGAATATTTCAATTACTCTTCAGCCTCATAAAACTATGGGTTAATTAATTAAGGCTAAGTGATTGTCAACCTACACTTGCACTTCACAAAGTGATAGGCTTAAGTTAGAAAATTGTCGTACCACTTAATTTAGTACAAAACAATATGAGTGCTAACAAGCTAATATGTATGCTTGTGCACGAACAAATATCTTGCCTTTTTTATTATGATATGCCAATGAAATCTAATAACAGCACTATTTTACTCATACTCATGCGAATTAATGCAATGTAACCATCAATTCATTCATTCATTCTTGACATGAGAGCTGCACATACACATGCATTAGGTTCGTTACTTTTTCTCCCTAGCTCTTTTGAGGTATTTCAACACACAAGGCATCTCAATTCTGAGACATTCTGACACACGATGCATCCCAACTCATGGGTCATCTCGACTCTCGAGGCATCCCAAAATACTTTTTGGGGCATCTTAACTCATGGGCATCTCAATACACGGGCTTCATCACCATTCACAAGTGGATAACTGATTACTTTTCTTATTTAATAGCATAGCAACTAAGCTTACGTAAAAGTTATAATCATATGATCTTCCTCGTATTAACAAACAACATTAACGCTTATTTCCACAATCAACGTCCAACAAAAAAACATTCTTTCATGCATATCATTACCTTACATTTTAATCATTACATATGTGGATAATGATAATGACCATCTCACCTCTTTTCATTTCTCATGAAAGCAATGATAAATAAATAATTTCATGCATTTCAATAATAATATCCTTTTTTCTTATTTTGTCACACATTCATCAATATGAAATATATTAGTCAAACAATCAAGTAAGAAGTAACATATGATCAAACTCAATAGTTTGATATTTTTTGAAGTTGGATATATGTAGCTAGTGGTTACTTTGTAAGTGAATATACTCAAACTCAGTAAGCAAATGCATCCGATCAAACGAATGAATATATAGATTCAAAAAGTGAGTCTGATCAACAAAGAAATATATTCATACAAGTGAATATATTAAGAAAAGCAAATATGATTAAATAAGTGAATATGTTGAAGTGAGTGAATATATTCAATGAGTGAATCTTCAGGAAGTGAATTTGATCAAATAAATTGATATATTTAGACTTAGTAAGTGAATCACTATGATCAAACAAATGAATATATTTAGACCCACTAAGTGAATGAATTTGATTAAACAAATAAATGTACTCAGCCGAGGGAATATACTTAGTAAAAGATATATTTAGGAAGTGAATATGATCAAATAATTGAATATTTTGAAGCAAGTGAATATACTTAGTAAATGATTATATTAATGAAGTGAATCTAATGAAACAAATAGATATATTTAGACTCAGTAAGCAAATGAATTTGATCAAATAAATGAATATATTTAGACTTAGTAAGTGAATGATTTAATCAAATAAATGAGTAATTAGATGAGTGAATATACTTAGTAAGTGAATATATTTGGATGAATGAATATAACTTAAAACATTTGCGATTTTGACTCCGTCATAAGGTTGGAAGTGGATCGACCATTGACTGAATTTGGATTTATCATGGGATCGACCAACCTAATCAATAAGGTATTCAAGGATTGGTCATGGTCCAAATGAATTGGCCATAACTTGACCAAGGGATCGGCTGAGAATCAAACCACAAACCATGCAAGTGAACTCAAATTATTCAACCATTAAATGGTTAATTGGTCATGAGAATTGATAATGGGATACTCAAGCACCATTATGGATTGGTGAATGACCATGGATTGATTATGATCGATCATGGCCTAATTGCAGGTGATTCTGCCTGGCTATGTATCGGCCATAAACAATCATAAGACGATCCATTACGATCATGGATCGATTAATCCTAAGCAATTTCTTAATGATCAGGAGCCGATCATTAATTAAGTTCAACGGATTGATCGTGAACCAGCCATGAGCTTCTATGGTGGATCGAGAATTGACCAAAACAGGATTGATCCGATGATTTCATCACTAAGTCAAGGGTTTATTTGTGTCTAGGCTTGATGCTAGACTAGGGACAACCTTGAATTGGTCATTGAACCAACCAACAGACCATGAACCGTGTTTGAGAAATCGATCGCGTATAGGCTTGACGATAGGCTTAGCTACCAACCTGAGGGCCGATCCTGAACTCGTGTGGCCTGGTTGTACCAATCCAAGGGGCAACTATTGTGCTAACCGTCTGATCAACCAATGAACCTACAAGCTGCCCGAATGGATGGTTTCAGCTCGCAAAGGGCACTTTGGCCCAAACCTCGAACTTGTTGGAATGGATAATTTAGAGCGTACCTGGTGATCCAAACCAACTCAAATGATCGGTTTCTTATGTTTGCCTTATTCATGAGGATATGGACAAAAACATAGAATTCTCCAGAATATGGTCATTAAATGACCATATTGACTCATGATGCTTAGGTGGCCTAAGG
The DNA here is from genome assembly GCA_014182895.1 of Angophora floribunda. Taxonomy (NCBI): domain Eukaryota; kingdom Viridiplantae; phylum Streptophyta; class Magnoliopsida; order Myrtales; family Myrtaceae; genus Angophora; species Angophora floribunda. Next base: position 13,542,684 of record CM024708.1, read on the forward strand.
AAAATTTTGCTATCATTGCTTATGATTTGCCTTGGAAGTTAAGCGCTCTTAAACCAATTAAAGCATGACACGAGGAATGTCATTAAGAACCTATCAGGGCTCAAGTGCCACCATGGCCATTATAGGCGCCACCTTCTCGAGAATGCTTTGAATGTCGTTCAATAAAGAGAGGCTTATGTGGTCCAATGAGGGGGAAACAAATAAGCACGTCTCGAACTTATTAGGACCATAGACCGCCACACGAACCAAGTAGGTGTGCCACTTAAAGAACCGTGATTGGACCATTTGGAGGGGTAACCATGAGGTTGAGGGTTATAAATAGAAGGAGTCTCTCCTCTTTTCTCACCATTTGGCTCTCCTCTCCTCCTTAGGTGTTCCCTCGCCCGCTCTCTCTCCTTTAGCATGTGCCCGTCGTCCCTCCACCAAACCATTTTGTGTAGTTTTTGGGGGTAGTCTAGGTACGTAGAGTATCCTATTCTACCGTAGTATAGCCATTTCTATCCTTAAGACTAGATGGTGCTCACTTATAAGCCGTGGGTAGATAAAGGCACGAATTGTTCATGTCATGTTTCATGTATGTGCTTGAGTGCTTGCACAACCAGAATGATGCCATGGTTCATTGTTTATGTTCAACGCAAGTTGAGGTTCACTAGAGCCATAACGTGTTGACCAGTATTGAGGCGTACCAAGCTCATGTCATGGATTGGTACGAGGTTCCTCATACTTAGCGATTGGGCTGAGCTTTGGACTATGGATCATTCTTGGCACGAATAGTATTGAGTCATAGGAAGCATGACACACACATGTGCACGCCCTTATGGGGGCTTGAATGCATGATCAAGTCGGCTAAACGGAAGATAAGAACTAGCCACGTTTGATGAATTTTCATGTGTGCATTTAATGGAATAATCATGCCATTGCTACATAGTGTTGGTGATGATGCCCTATTTAAAGAACGAAATGCTTGGGTTCAAGTCTTGGATGCCCAAATTGAATTGGGGTTAAGCCCCAAGGCAGCCTCAAATGCCTTGAATTTTGCTTAGCCCCAAGATGCCTTGGATTCGAGTTTGAGATGCTTGGGTTCCAGTCCCAGAAGCAGCAACATGCTAGATGCCTCGGATTGAGCAGAGAAGGATCGGGGTTTAAGTCCTTGACAACGATAAATGAATTGCATGATGTGTTGTTCTTGCAAGAGTATGATATGCATGAGTTTTTGCATTTGCCAATGATTAAGAGATGTGAAGTCGTATTGATCTACTTGACATTGTTTGCTTGTGAAGTTTGGCTAGTTATTATGGAAGGGATGTCTTACTAGTAGAACTTTACTTATTGAGTTCCCGAGGACTCAATCCCTTATTTAACAGGTGATTAGTTATGGCTGCTGAATGCTTTGGCTTGCTTGTAAGCTAGAAGGGCCAATTGTAGATATTATAGACGTTGAGACCAAGATCACCTACTGGAAGATTATAACTATTGTATGGGTTGATGAGGGATTAGATGAGGTGGGCCCTCACTACTACAGAGTATGGTATGCATGGTTCGATGGAGATTGGGTTAGGGCCCTACGTGGTTTCAACGGGCCGACCAATGCTACCAATGGGGCAACATCTGACGGCGGGACAAACTATAGCCCTTAACACCGATCATAGCAGAAGGGTTTCCAATTTTGGGTAGTTATTGTCATAGCAGAGATTAGGGGTGTCAAAAAAACCCATCCAACCCGACCCGAATATAACCCGAACACGACCCGAACATGAAATAAGTATGGTATATGTTTCGGGTCTTAATATTGTTTGGGTAACAATTATAAACACAAATGGAATACATGTTTTGGGTCAAGTTAGGGTTGGAACATTGTTTTGACCCAAACACATTAAAAGCTTCAACCCAAACACATCCACCCAAGCTATTTCCTCTACAACTCCTTCTACTCAACACGTCTTATCTCACGGTTCGTCATCGTCGGCCCCCATCAATCTCTCTCCCTCTCCCCCCCTCTCTCTCTCTCCCCATCTTTCATATGATTTGCTTCTTTTTCACGGCCGACGCAGAACTTTAGAGGAGAGAGTATTATTTGTCTGCGGAGATGTTCACGGACGAGTTGGACGAGGCCTCGCGACGTCACGTAAAAGCATTTCGAATTCCTTTTGTCATATTTTTTATTAAAAAATTATCTGTCTGTGGAGATATTCACGAACAAGTTGGATGAGGCCTCGCAACGTCACGTAAGAATATTTCGAATTTCTTTTGTCATATTTTTTGTCAAAAAATTATCAGTTTGCGGAGATGTTCACGGACGGATTGGACAAGGCTTCGCGGTGTCACGGTTCATGGACGGGTTGGACGAGGTCTCGCGGCGTCACGTAAAAGCATTTTGAATTCCCTTTATAATATTTTTTAATAAAAATCCCAAAACCCGACCCGAACCGACCCATTTTTTTTGCTTCATGTTTTATACATTTCGGGTCGGGTCGGTTTGGGTCAAATGACATGACCCTTATTGTTCGGGTCGGGTCAGGTAACATCAAGACCCGACCCGACCCGATCCATTGACACCCCTAGCAGAGATGAGGAAATTCGGCCTTTTGTATCATGTAAAATAGGCCAAGAGTAGAGTGAGCTTGTACTTGAAACTATTAATGTATTATAGTAGTGTGTTTGACTCACTTCCCATGTCTTCCTACGATTTTTGTCGAGGTTTAGGATGTTCACGTTTTCATGTGTGCATATAAATGAGATAAAATTAATCGCAACAACAAGAAGTTTGGGATGTCGCAAAAATAACCAGTAGCCGGGGCCCTAATCAGGGTCTATGACATAACTAGAGAGTAAAATGTGAATATTACTAATGACAGTTGAATTTGAAATAACAAAAATAACGTCTCTAGTTCAAATCCATATAATCAATGATAGTTGCATTTGAAATTACAACAATAACACTTCCAAGTTTATATTCATATTTTCACATACAATATGTTACCACTCTTTAAGAAAATTGAACAAACACCATTTAGGCTTGTACACAATCAACAAGATAAATCAAACAATGACAACACATTCATACTATTAATGCACATATTTACACTTAACTTCAGATTTAACTAAAACCAAGATTATACATACCAACCATGTTAAAAGTAATAAGTAGATTAGTCTAACTTAACACCTAGAATTTTCGCTTATCTCGAACAATCAAATGCCTTCGCCAACTTGTGACTCTTTTAAGGTAAAATCCAAGATCAAACGTAGAAGAATGAAAGTTGAGTGACAAGGCCAAAGTGATGTTACCAAGGTTAAAGCGATGGTTAGAAGTGGATCTTATATGGAAGGATCATGCAATCATGTGTGGCTACATCTCAATTAGTTGATGGCCAAATGGAGAATAGTTTGGTGATTAATGAATTAGGGTGATGACACCTTAGTCTTTAGGTGTCATTTTTAGTGTAAAAGTCTTCCTTCGAGTGAGACACTTGGCCTTGCATATATTTTTAAAATGACAACTAAATAGTATGTGACCTCTCATGCAAATATATTTTTTAGAGACAAGTGCCTTATAACAATATCATTTTGGAAGAAACTCGTTCTCCTCTATCCATGTAAATGAGTAAACCTTCATCAATATTAATAATATAATCTATGACATCAGTAGTGATTAAATTCCATGTCTCAATTTAAGGGCATATGAGTTAGATAATTGATAGGTAAATAAAAAGAGAATTTAACACGTGGACAAGAAATCCAGCATCCATTCTAAACACCAATAAATCCGTAAATATTTTGAATCCACTAAATTTATTGACAAATAATTTCGAATACTAGGAAAATTTTGATTTAGTAAACCTAAAACTTGATAATCATTAAACATATAATTCAAGAAATATACATCAGCAACTAAGATGACCGTAATATCACTACTATCAACGTTTATTGCTTAAGTTTCAACATGTTAGACTCAAAATGATTACGTTCGCGGAAAATCATCCTCTCACATTACAAAATGTAAAATCCAAATAAGATTTCTAAGTGTCCATGCGATTTTTGACCTAAATCATACTTAGCTTTATAACCTAAATATTATTATTATTGGACACAAAAAATTCAGGATGTGACAAAATTTTGACAAAATTGGTGTGTAATTTTGTTGGTAATATTAATGGATATTTATCATGAAAAAAAGCTTACCCTTATTTATCTTCATAAATTGTCATTACTATTGTCTTTGTTGATGAATACTTCTTTTTTGATAAACTTTCAATATCAACCTTTTTGATGAATAAAAATAATGTCCTGCTTAGGATAATAAAAATTTTAAATTCTACTTCAACAAGCTATAAAATGAATTTACACAAATTTACTTTCAATATATTTTTGTTGTTTCCATTTATAAATTCAAACGTAAATAATGGAATAGTTCAGCCCTCCAAATTGTAAAACTTCATATAAAGTAGTCCTCTGTTTTTCACTTTATTTATTAGTTTAATTTTTAAATTAAATGGGTTTTTTTTGGTCTGGAAATTAAATGGATTTAATTTACGGTACTTTTGCACTTAGCGGCGACTGCAAAATATCTCGAAGGAGGTTTAGAAGATGAAAAAGAAATCACAAGTCTCAATTCCTCAAGCCAGGGGAGTATGAATAACGGAGGAGCAGTTTTTTTTTTTTTTTTTTTTGTGGGGTCACTAACGGAGAAGTAGTTAAAGATCAAGTCATCGACTAGTGATGGATATAGTAAGTGAAGTGATGAGTAGATAGAGATCGATTGAGAAAGTTGAGAGGTGCGCTATCAAATTGGATATACTTAATTTGCTTGTTCTTTTTTTCCAAATTTGTGCCAACTTAATAAGGTTATTTAAATTAACCTTTCTAAGTTACATTACAATAAGCTATATACTTTGGATTATTATTCTGAAAAACCCAAAACTGGTACATGTATGATAAATTTATCCCAAATTAATTTTTTGACTATCAAATCATCCAAACTTATATACATTTGACAAATTTACCCCAATTTCTGTTAAATTTTATTGTCAAATTGTTTTATTATATGACACGTGACAATTGATTGATATACAAGTTTAAGATTTTAATATCCATTTGTTACAATTATACTAGTTTTGTAGTTTTTTATGATATTAATTCAATTTAATGGAGGGTTTATTTATTACAAATGTACTAGTTTGTGGTTTTTAGCGGTCAAAAAATTAGTTTAGGGTAAATTTGTTATAAGTGTACTAGTTTAGGGGTTTTTGTAGTCATTTGGGATAAATTTTTCACATATATACTAGTTTAGAATTTTTGGTAGTCAAAAAATTAATTTAAGATAAATTTGTCACATGTATACCAATTTGGGGTTTTTTAGGGTATTAACCCTATTTTTAACTATTTTTATTTTGTAAAGTAGAATAGTACCACTTAGGGCATGAATGATTATCAATTTGATTAGAAATTGATTTTTGAAATAAAAATAAAATTTTTATTTATATTTCTAAATGAGTTTTTAAGCAAAAAAACGTGTTTAATAATTATACAAAATTTCTCCCTTTTGCATGACAAAAGATGGCAGGACGCGATCGTGGGGACGACCAATGATGGCAATGGCGGCCAATGGCAACTGTCGGTGGCGGATGTCAAGTGGTAGTAGCAAGTGAGCAATCAGCTAGTAGCATGGACGAGAGATTATAAGAATTTTTATTTTTCATTTCTATTCGAATATAAAAATGAAATTATAATACCAAATGAATTTATATTTCAAAACAAGTCTAGAACAAAAAAAATCTAGAACATAGATAGGTAGATTATACTAAAATTAGGATACACTTTTTTTCTGCTTTTTGTTGTTAATTTCGTGGTAAGAGCAATTTTAGTGAATGAACAATATTATAGCTAATATTTTATTTAATAATAGAATATATCAATAATGGTTTAATTTCAATAGAACTTCAAATCGAAACTTTTTTGTGGGAAATAAAAGTTACACAAAATGTCAACAATTATTTCAAAGTCAAATTCAGGAATATCGACAAGGCAGGCCTAGCCTTGACAAATAATTTGGAAAGACATTTATTTTTAAGAAATTATTATAAACATCGATTTATTTCAAAACTAAAACGTAGAAAGCCTCTCCGTGGGAGTTCATCATAGGGTTTGCAAGGTCGTCGCGGTGGCTTCCTTCCTTCCTTCCTTCGTCTCTGTCCCTGCAACAGGTAATCTCTCTCTCTCTCTCTCTCTCTCTCTCTCTCTCTCTCTATTGTGAATTCAAAGCTTAAGCGACCCACTTCGACCGAGGCGTAATGGAAGCATTACATAGAGTTCAAACCGTCGCCTTGTTGTTTTCCGTTTCTTTGTTCGGATGATGGAGGTTGAGCACACATACACAGGCACAGAGCGTTCTCTCTGCTAACGAGTTGGGAAAATACTATGCTGAGGATGGGTATTAGGGTAATCATGGGTTGTAAATCAATCACGCTCTTTTGTTGGAATACGTACTTGTTTTTGCTTCCAATCTTGTGGAGCTCTGCTCGGCGGAGAATCCATGGTTCGATGCTGTCATGTGCCCCAAGTGCTTGTAAATTTGTGTATGGCAAGATTTAATGATGTCGGGGACTGAAGGTTGTGTTAAGAGCAGGGTAATTTTGACGGGATTGGTCTGATTATATTTCGAAAGTGATTGCCTTTGACTTCTAATAGTGACAGTGACGTGATTTCAAGATCATTATAGTTATGGAGTACTTTATGGAAGTTTTCATTGAAAGTTCGAGGTTGGGGTTGCTATTTTCTATGCCTGGTGTCGTTGGTTATGCAGAAAGTTAGAGGACCCTAAGAAGAATTCAGCGGGCTGGTGGAGATCTGCCTCTAATTAATTTAGCCCTTTTGATAACATGGTTGTGAATTGCATTTAAGTCCTCAATTTGCTGAGAGGACTCCCATTGTCAATTAGCATCTGGAATAAAAAAGAGTCTGTATGCTTCAGTGTCAAAGGTCTGATGATCATTCTCCTCCATAGGTGATGTTAATTTTCTACAAAGCATAATGTCAGCTGTGACATTTCTAAGTTCCCATGCTCATGCCATTAGACGTAGGTTGGCTTGTAGTTTTTGAACAAATACCAATTCTGTAGAATTAAGTTGGTGAGTTTGGGCTTTTTGGCAGAATGAATCAGGACTCTAGCCAGGATGTAATGCGAATTGTACTTCACTATAATGCTATATGTGCACTACTCAAGTAGAATTTTTAGTAGTTGTTTGTGCAGAACCCTTAGGTAGTTGAGCTGATATACTTGGTATTGGCTAATTAGCCCTGCATTTTCAAGTCAGGCTTCATTCAAACTATTGAAGCTAACTTTACACAAAGACTATGACGGTGCCTTCCTTCTAAAAATGAATATGAATATTTGTAAATAAGAGAAGATATCATGTGAGAATGTGCACAAGAATGTGCACACTGGCACAAGAGGCTGGCTGTGTTCCTGAATGTTTACAGGTTCATATCTAAGTATGTGGCCATGTGTGTGCAATTGTATGGTACTGCTTTGCCTTGAGCCACAAAGTATATATTGGGTTGATTGAAAGCCATTTTTGCTTTTTATGCACTTATGTTTGAAAAAGGTCTCTTGGGGAACTGTATCATTAGTCTTGAAATGTTGCAACATTTTTGCTTTCTGCTATGCAGAATGCATCAATGAGAGTTGAAGTCTAGTAATTTAAGAATGGTTGACTAGTGAGATCTAGATAATGGTTGATATCCTCCGTGATGGTAGTGGGTGAAACTTGTTCACCTCATGTTTGGAATAGGTGGGTGCATGTGTCACCAAAATTTCTGCAGTTTAGACAGACACTTAAGACTCCTCTCTTTTGGCAAAGTTCTGAGGCCCCATTTGGTTGATTTTGTTAAGGAATGGAATCCGATTCTTACAATTTACACGTTTCAAGAGAAATCAAAACATGGAATCGTAATTCCACATGGAATAGTGTTTCTCAAAAATGCTGCTGCCAGTCATCAGTCAATGGCTGCTACTGTCACCAGTTGCTGGTCGTTGGTCGTCTGTCGCCAGCAGCTGGTCATCAGTTGCTGACCACTGCCTCTCACCTCTGCTCATCGTTGCCACCAGTTACTAACATCACCGGTTCTCTTTCAGAGGGCCAAAACTTATGGCAATCTCAACAACTGAAAAGGAATAATGAGGTTCCATGGAATGGGAGTGCTTGTCATGGAACCATTCCATGGAACCAAACAAGCTTATCCTTTTCCTTGGCCAGATGGTCATTAGTCCTCCTGGTTGTATGGGTTTGGTTTTTTGTCTTTCCTTTTGGCCCTGAATTTTGGCAGTTTGGAGTAGGTCATGTTTGATTTTTTCAAATGGGATTCTTAATTATGATGTTTGGATGATCAGTTTTCAGCTTTCTGGTGTGCACATAGATAATGTACACTAACATGAGATCTTTTGTTTTGATGCAGTAAGGGAAGTGGCATATTGGCTCCTATGGTTTTAAGGATCATTGACCTTTTAGGGCAACCTTGCCATGAAACCTAAGTTGAAGAAACAGGAACATTGCTCGCTTGTAGCATCTAATCAGACAGAGTACGCATCCTCAATAACAAAAATTGCAGTCTCTCAAATCTGCAAATCAGTAGGTTTCAAGTCTGCCCAACTCCATGCACTAGATATTCTTACAGATGTTGCCGTAAGATACCTCCAATCAATTGCCAAATCTGCTGCAACATATGCAAATGCTTCAAGTCGCACTCAGTCAAATATGTTTGACCTTATTAATGCCCTCAACGACATCAACTCTGTATCAGGTTTCCAAGGTGCTGCTTCTATTCACAAGAACAGTGCATCTGTGCTTGCGTCTGGTGTCTTGTGTGATCTCAACAACTTCGTAAAGTACTCGCATGAAATCCCCTTTGCCAAACCTGTTCCCAAAGGAGATGCAGTTGATTTGCCTTTACCCATGATGCATTCCAGTGGTGGTACAAACTTCTCGAGCATTTCTCGGGGCCTGCATATACCAAGATGGCTACCACCCCTTCCTGATATGGCTACTTTTGTGGAGAATCGTGAGATTTTATCTAGTCAAAGAAATCATGGCGAGCAATTGTGGGGAAGTTCATTGTCATTGGAAAAACACGAGACTAATGAGCCAATATTGGTGAATAAGAGACCCTCATTGATGGGGCTGGAGGAATGGCGTGGGAAGGTGAAGTTCACCATTGGAATGGGAAGAAGAATTGGAAATGGAATGGAAGGGGGTTTGAGGAAGGTGATTTGTGGCGGTGAGAAGAGGGTATATTGTAGGATTAGAAGTGATGATGACGAAACTGTTAGAACAGATGATGGTGATGGCATCAACAGAAGGAAGATTTGCGAGTTTTAATGGTTTGTAACGATGAAAATTCGTCAGAATTGGCATGCCATGCCCCAATTTTGGCCATTCTTTTTGCTCTGAAAGTTTAAATACTCTCAGAGAGATTCTGGATGTAAAGTGAACGGTGTACTCATCTCTTAAATGCTTATGTCATGTCCTGCTCTTTTTGCAGGGTAATCATCCTCGAGCCAAACAAAAATGTTTTGGCCTTTTGGATGGAATCAAGATAGGAATGACCTATTTAGGTTTTTTTTTTTTATTAGGTCAGAAATTAAGCTATTTAGTTGAAGATGATAGTAGTGATCGTGGAGTTGCATGTGCTCATTAAACAGATTCTATCATTCCAGAGCTATGCTGCTATGGCAGTGCGTCTGTTCCACAAAAGTGGAGATCATTTATGGATTTCTTTTTTCCTAAATTTACGCCTTTCGTGGGAAAAAGATAACAGTTTTAATTGTAAATTTGAGGGTGTGTTTTATAAAAATAAATTTCATAAAATAATTTTCCAAACTTTTGCTGAATGGATAAGTAATATAAAAGATTTTATGGTGAAGGAAAATAACTATACTTAAAATTGTGGGAAATAGTTTCTCCATCTTCAAAAAAATTTATTTTCCAAAGCTCTTTTTCTTACACACGGCTTCAATCTTACCTACATTCATTCCCTACCAGTCTTCACTCCTCTTCGGGACATTTTGTATCTTCTCTTCATAACAAATTCTCAAGTTATTTTATCTTCTTCTCAAATTGATCCCTACCATTACCTTCAATCACATACAAACGCTTAAGTTGTCATAGGTCTGTGGGACCAAATCATCATTGGGTTATATGGTTTTCCATTCGGCTATGTGACTCATTTTTTTTGGATGATGATTTGAAAGGTGTTTATGAAAGGCTCTACCCCTTTTACTGCAGATACGTTTGCCACTTTGAATTGACCACACGCATTACTCCTTGTGAGTCCTATTCTATTATGCTTTTGAGACTTAGAGATTTTTCAATTATAATTCTACCTACACAGTGAAGACAAACGTCAAATATGGGGCGCACTCTTAACTGAAAAAATAGTTTACTTGGCAAATAGCCAACAAATTATTGTGTTAATGAATTGTATATTTATCTTTTTATGAATTTTACTAGGAAACAATTATTCTAAAAGTACCACAAAAGCATGTAATCGAGCCAACTATAATATTCCATGTGATAATGGTTCAAGGAGTGTTTTCTTTTGAATTTTTATGTAAATAACTCTGTCAGTTATTATGTTTTCTTCAAAAATAACTCTTAAAAAAAATCATGTAGCGATGGCATAAAAATAAATAATTGGACTAGCCAAATAAAATGAAAGTTAAGCAATTGAAATACACAGATTTAACGCAATGATACATATTGTATTTGCAATTAAACCTAATGCGTTCATCAAAACTAGATGATATTTTTCACTCTTAAATGCTTAGGTTCTTTTTAGATGGTTTCCTACTACAAAATATATATACACACAACTCGTTAACATAATAACTAGATGGCTTTTTGCCAAGTAAACTAATTTTTTTAAGAAAAGAGGAACAGTGTTTTCGTCCCAAACCAGGTAAAAGCCGAGAGAGGAGGTAAGAATTAATTTAAATTAAGACTGGACCCCACATTTGACTTTAATCTTTATTATGTGGGTAGAATTGTATTTGAAAACTTTTAAGTTCTGAAAACATGTTAAAGGAAGATCCTTAATGGATAGTACGGTAATATGCGTTGATAGTTAAAAAAGGGATGGAAAAGTGTGAGCCTTTTCCAAATGCCAATTTAGAACATTACATTTATTTTCCTTTCCTTTTTTTTTTTATCCAAATCAGAGTATTGCTGCAGTATTACTCTTTGATTACTTTTTTAGTATGGAGAAGTATTCTCATATAATGTTTTATGAGTACTAAGAGATTAAGTTTGTTAATTATTTGTATTTTCTTTTTCTTTTTTTGCATTCTCTTTTAGGCTGCTTTATTTGATAAAAAAAATTAAAATTCAAACTTCATAGAGTAGGTAGTATCTTAAATAAGATTTTAAAAGAAGAAGAACAATATTTGAAGATAAGATCTAAACATCAAAAAGTTATCTTTTGTCTCACCTTCAAGTCCATAGCCAAAAAACTGAATAATTAGCTACTTTTCTTTAAAATAATCTATATGGAAAACATTTTCTTACATTAAGAAATATTTCCCCAAAAAAAACACACCCTAAATCGTGTTTGAGAAATGGTAGTTGGATTGGGGTTACTAGACCAAACTTTTGGTCAAATATGAGAATACTCAAATATTTCCAACCCCTGTACTATGGTCTAATGTGTTTAATTTTAAATTTCATGTTGTTTTCCTTTAGCTTAAGGAAGCCATAGCAAGATCTGGAAAATTGGAGCAGATAATATTTTGTACGCACCTTCTGCCTCTCGCGTCCACCCCTTATTTTCAAAAGTCATGAAGTGGAGGGCCAAAGGTTTCAGCAACACTTTAACTAGAATTGGGAGAATTGTCCAAAGATTTTTAAATTTATTATATAGCAGCCAATTTAGTTTTGAATTTTTGAATTTTGTCAATTTATTTCTAAACATTTTAATAATTTGCTAATGTAATTTTTCCGGCCAATTTTAGCTAGCTTATGTGGATTCCGACCACTCTATGTGACACGGCTAGTATTAATGTGGATAATTTTTGCAATTTGGACAAAAATGCAAAGGAAAAATATGAAAAAGGGAAAAAAATCTGAAAATATAATGTTCACATTGGCATCGGTCATATTGGCTCTAGGTGTGTTGCGTGGATGGTCAACATCTACGTCAATTGAAATTGGCCAAAAGGACTTTATTGGCAAATCATTAAAAAAATGTTTATGACTAAATTGATTATTGAAAATTTTAAAAGTAATTTAATCATCGTATAATAGATTTATGTTTTGAACAATTATTCCATTGGAATTTGATGTTTTTCTTTTGTTTTTTTGTTTCCTATGTCCTGGAATTTGAAACCCAAACAACATAGACCACAGGGTTCAAGATAATCCAATATCACTTCATTGAACTCGGTTTCAACTTTCAAGATATTTTAAACTAAGGTACCTTCACTTTGTCCTAAAAGGTGAAAACTAATTTACTTTCACGTCATGTCTGGATTTTGAAGGGAAAAATAATGATAAAAACTCCATGCATGGAAAGAAGTTCACGATTTATGACTCTTTCCGCGAAAAAATTTCATCCATATCTAACGAGCCAAAACTTAGCCAAGTCGAACCGGATGTCCTTTTTTTTATCTCTCCACTAAAATAAGAGCTTGACGTGGAATTTTTGCAATGTAAAGTTGAGAAACAACGTCAAAACAGGTTTCTCTTGTCACTCACGTTGGGTTTGGTTCGCAAAATAGGGCAAGGCAAGAATGAGATAGCTATTTCATGGGAATGGTCTAGAGTAGAAATTTTGTAGAATGATCTGCATAATGAAATAATTATTTTAAGATTTGAGAACTCATAATCTAGCTCAACAAAGACCACAGAGTCTAGTTCAACCTTTAAGTGCTCAGAATTTTGTTTGTTGGAGAAACATCTTTAAGTGATTTTGATGATGTACAAACTATCTTTAGTATAATATTTATTATGGTATATGCAAATGTTAGTACCAAAAGATTCTGCAATATCTATGGTGTGACCCAATGGAAGGAAGTTCACAATAATTCCTAATGCGGTTTTTCCTTAAACAATACCAATGAACCTAAAGATCAGTTGTTGACGATATTTATGTCAAAACTGTAAAGATCGGATCGTTGGTGCCATGACAAAATCACACTATGACACTGCAAAGAAATCCTTGACATATGGTTGGGCATCCACAAATAACAATTTATCTTGGGCAAAAGTATAGAACAAGTGCCAAAACTTGGCATGAGGGACACTTAAGTACCAAAACTTGGTACGGAGATACTTAAGTGTCAAAAGTTCCAAAAAATACATTCAAGTGTCAATTTTTTTTTTTAAATTGAGACATTTAAGTGCTAAGTTTGGTGAAAGGTGCCAAAAATTTGACAAAGCATAATTTTAATAATATAAGTCGCCTACCTAGCTTGTTGGAAAGCTGTGTTAGCAAAGAAAAGCCAAAAAGACATCATTTTGCCTCAAGAGCTAAAAGATTTGCAACAAGCTTCAATGAGGGCTTGCATAGCCCTCGTAGCCACTACCCTACCATTGTCGGGAATGACTGGCACTAGCTAGCGAGGGTTGGCTAGGGTTGCTAGCTACTGGCCAAGACCTGAGGACCTTGGCTAACCCTCCTCCCAACATCGCCTCCTTCCCGACGACGGTGGGGCGATGTCGAGGAGAGCTGTGCAAGCCCTCACCAAACACATACTACAATCTTTTTTTATTTAGTTTTTAATTAATTTAATTGATATTTATATCAAAAGTCACGTTAGCACCAAAATGATATCATCTTGGGTTTATCTAGCCACGTCAACGCCAAAAACGATGTCGTTTGAGTTCAACTCGTCGGAAAAATACTACCTCAACTATTTGGTCAAAATTTCATTACCATTAGCATTTAAGTGATCCATTTTTTTTCGATTTTGGTACTTATGTGTACTTTTTGGAATTTGTGGTACTTAAATGTCTCCCCATGCTAAGTTTTAACACTTGGAGTGCTCAACACTCATTTATCTCGAGTTAGATTTCGTTCACGAGCTTAAACTCGAGACATAATTCAATGCTCCATATCTCATAATTAGAAAATATTTTTCAAAATATGACTAGATATGGATGCCGAGCACCGAGATCCCACAGGGCCACACCTAGGCCCATGCTCTCAATGGTCGGGCCTAGGTCCATAGAGGTGTGGCTTGAGATCTTAGTACATGTGCCTGAGTCCCCGATAGCTATGCCCAATTTCCCAATTCCAAGCCCAAGTCATTTGTGCTTGGGCCCAAGTCCATCGACACAAAACCTAGCTCCACAGCAACCAAGCTCAGGTCCACCAAGGCTAGGTCTTGGTTCCTCAAGATTGGACCAAGACCTCAATGCTCGTGCTCAGTTACTCGATGCCCACGCATGAGTTCCTAGCTATTAGAGCAAAAATTTTGACTCCTATGATCGAGATCCCAGTACTTAGACTTGGTGACCTTGGCAACCAAGCCTAAGTCCCCTAGGCCGAGGCCTAGTCCCACGATGCCTAAGCCAAGGTCCTCGGCATTCTAGTTTTGTACCTTGGAGGCCAAGTGTGACATCCAAAAAATTTGACTTTATTTAGGCTGATTTTTGTGTCATTACCACTCGAAGTCCGATAATAGATATTGACATGTACATTGATGGTGTAGAGATGATGGTAGTTGATTTATCAGCATATGAGTTGTTGAAGGAGACTGATACCCTTCGTAATACGTATTGGAATGTTTTCATGTTCTAAATATATCAAGTTGACATTTTCGTAGTTTCCGTTATCTTTCATTGATAATAGTTCAAACTATTTTTCTAATTTATCTTTACTTGGAATGGACATTAGTTTCTTCACTTACGTATATGTATTTTGTTACTTAACATAATATTTACTTAGAAAACTCTATAGTTGAGCCGTTGATCATTCTCTAACCTGTGAACATCTTTCTTTATTTTTTCACCAAGTATTTTAAGCCACATGTCTTTCACTTGTGACAACGAACTAAGTCTAGTGATGATATCATGCATAACATCAACTAAATCAACTTTAGCCAATAAGTGTCCTCGATGACTCACTCATTTTACTTGGCCAAGAAGTTTTCTCACAAAATACCTCTCATTTAGCTTCTCATACTATGCTACTTGTAAAGCCACTTGTATCCTTTGGTTTAGAGCACCCTTCCTTTCTTTACACATAATGAGTGTAACCCAAAGTTATCATTACTTTGAACCTTGGTCATTCACTCTTATTTCTAGATCCATTTTACTTGGTCATATATTTGGATAGAACCATGCGATCATGCCACTTGCAACTTTTTAACTTGAATACAACTATCCACCTAGCACTTTTAACCTCGATTCATCATTTCTCTTAAGTTACTTGTTCTTACCTCATTTAACCTATAAAAAGGACACTTGATTTTCAACCAACGCATCATGTGAGGTAAAAACCTAAGATTGGAGTTTCAAATAACAACGGAGCACGTTTTCCCATTTCTCAATCAGAAAGAGTCTTGTAACACTTTTTTCTTGTGTTAGAAATTCATTCCTTTTAATTTTTCACTTAACCTCAAAAAAGTTGACTTTTTAATCAAATTGTGACAAAAAAGTCAAGCCAAAGTCAACATATGGTGTTTTGCATAGAAAACCTTAAAGTTAGGGGTGTGCAATGAGAATCGCCCAAACTGGACTAGATTTGCTGATTCTAGGTGATTCTAGTGAGTGTCGGTCCGATCCTTGGTTCTTATTTTTAGAATCAATGGCCGATCAGTCCGATTCTTGAATCTAAGGTGAGAGGACCGGACTGACTATTTATGTATATTTTTTAAAAAAAATTTAAAATTTCTAAGAAACCCTAATCTAATTCTACCAGTACTTTCCCAATTCTCTTTCCCTTCCAGTTTTCTCTAACCCTAACTAGAGTGAAATCAACACCTTTCCCAGTTTCCCTCTTGTAGCCTTGCCTCACGCCTCGCTTTGAGCAAGTTGCTTGACTCAACGCCTTTCCCTCTTGTGGCCTCACCTTCTATCTCGTTCAACATCCTCTCGCGGCCTCATCTCACACCTCGCTCAACTTCAACGTCTTTCCCTCTCACGGCTTCACCTCCCGCTTTACTCGACATTAACACCTTTCCCTCTCATCTCACGACTTGCTCAACTTCGGCTGTGCTAACGATAAGGTAATTTTTTTTTATTCTGGCTTGCTGCTATCTGCTCGTGGGGGTTTAGTGATTTGGCATTCCCATCTTGTTTCTGTAAAGTTTGTGAAATTTTTGCGAAGGAGGCTACTGTCCATGGGATCAATGTCTTTACATTGATTTTTAATTTCATGCAGTGCTATTATATGTGAAAAATGTGGAAGATTTTGGTATACTATTCAATGTAATGGCAACAAGTGACTTAGTTTGTTGAGACTAGATTGAACCCGCGATTCAGTTTGATCCCTAGTCCCAAAAACTAGGAATCTATCCTCCTGGTCTAGTTCCCGACTTTTGGATGGACCCGGATCAAGAAACAATCACCCTTATGCATTATCAATTTACAAAAAAAAAAAATCAAAATTTGCCCCATCAATTGATATTTAGTGACAAATCACTGTAATATTAACTTTTGGTCAATACTTTGTTTAAAAAAAATTGAAAAATTGAAAATCTCCAAATTAACCTCTTTTTACCTTAATTTTGGCATTATCAATTTTACATAAATTGGTTGAGAACGAACTTTCATTAATCTATAAATTATGGTTCAAAATCGGCTAAAAATGAAATTAGTCCATTTCTAGCTTTTCTTAAGAAAATTTCTTTCATGACATTTGATTTAGAGATTATTTTGCATTCAATTTTCAAATCAATTTCAAAATTACAAGCCAAAAAAGACAAACCCCCAATTTTGGCCCCAATTAGTGATTTCGATTGATTCTTCATTAATTGTGAGTCACAATTGAGCCCAATTCATAAATGAAACTCAATTCTAAAATCAATTTTGACAAAATCACACTACATGGACTCAATTTGATCATTTTAGCCAATTGACTATTAACAAAGTCACGAGAGATTTGGTTCAATTATGCAATTTGATTAGACCCTTTCTAGACTAACAATTATGCAATTTGATTAGACCCTTTCTAGACTAACATTCAATCTGAATAGTTGAGCCTCAATTACAAACATTGATGTTGTTTGTGTTGCCATTTTAGAAAAAAATTGATTGAATTAAAGCTTTATGTATCAAATTAATCAAACAAGTTAATCTAATTCAATCTAGTTACATTCAATTTGATCTAATTCACTTGGGAATTTTTAAATTTTGGTTTAATTAAACAAAATCAGGAAAATTAAAGGAAAATTGAATCAAAATTTGAACTAGTTTAACTTGATTTGACTAGTGTTAAGCTGTCACACCCTAGACCTTTATATCTCCAGTCATGAGTGCAAGATGTCCTTTCGAGATCATTGACTTGTGATGTCCCAAGAGGCATCACCAACCCATTCTTTTCATCATTTCAATATACACATACAAAGCATACAACTTTATCACCCAACAACAAACAACAAATGAATAGTAAGGAAAACACATAGACACAACACAATTTATATATATGCATCATTAGCAAATCGAAAGTCAAATAATTATAAGCCTACTATCGTGGGCCTATCTCCAAAAGGAGTCAAGGTTAATCCTAGCCCCTCTATCTTCAACATGTTCATTTTCATATTGATAGGCTCAAAAGTGAAAGGGATGCGTATCCAAACCTACACCCTTGAAAAGATGTAAACAACAACAAATAAATCGAAATTCAATAAGTAAATTGTCTAATCATTATATAGGAGGATACCTTGTATTGGAAATAGGCAAAACATGTATCTCAACATGTTGATGGCATATCAATAGCAAAGCCCTTGCTTTGCCTTATCTATGAACATGATAGAGGACCTCAATTTCTACCTTACACATATAATTAAAGAATCCAATACATCTATATCAACATACTCCACAAGCCAAGCATCTATAACACATCACTTAGTTTCCAATTATCACTACACCTCGACTACATACATGTATCTATTCCGACATACTTTCAATGCATGCTTCCTCCCAGCTTTTCATGAAATACATCAACATATTATACTTAGGCATATACCGGTACTCATAAAAGATTCATTTATCACTATCTTGGCTTGACTAGGCCCTCTCAACTCGATCGAGGCTTCTTAGGACTAACTTCCCGAGATTTTCGGGCTCAAACCTAGGCATCCTATTGATGAGGGGCATCTCATTCTCATTAACGAAGCAACACAACACGTCATTTGAGGTAAAGGCGTGCTCTTCAACGATCCTTCATCCCACCTTGATATTGTCATTTTCGAGGTGTGCTCCTAGACCATCCATCTCAAGGATTTTCCCTAGGCATAGCCAAGACACGTTTACCGCATTTATCTCTCATTTATGTGACCACACGAGGTGCATCGCACAACCTATCACAATCCCAACTAGGATCTCGAGCTGCAGGTTATTTTTTATTATGTCTTAGGCTCATTGCCATTTGGATTCTTTTATTCTTGGTTATATACACATGCAAAATACATGATCATACAATCCCTCAACAAAAATCACTAGAAGAACATGAGATGTACATCACATAAACACACTATTACATTACATGGATAGTACAGTGTACATACTAACTTTCTGATTATGTCTATTTTACATGATAGTAAAAAGCTAGGGTATCCCTATCTCTGATACAACTGCAACTACTAATATTGGGAACGCTTCCACTACAGATTGGTATTAGAGACTATAATCCATCTCATCGGACATTGCCCCATCATTAATATCCATTGGTCTATTGAATCTACAAAGGGGACCGACCCAATCACCATTATACCAAGCATACCAGGCCACGAAGCGAAGAATCCCTTCTCAACCCAAATCGTAGAGACAAGCTTCCAGTAGGTGATCTTGATTTTGATGTTTATAATATCTATAGCCGACCCTTCTATTTTCATAGGAAGACCAAAGCATTTAGGTGGCATGCTAGCCATAACTACTTGAAAAAAATGTAAAGGAGTTTAAAGAACTTAGTAAATAAAATTCCTAGTTCTCGGCTAGAAAGCATAACATCAACTATAACTAACCAAAATTGCACACACAAGTCGATAGCAAATAGATAGCAATTCAAATGCTACACTATGACTATATGCAAGAATCTTACTTACTTAGCCTTCAGCACATGCAAGAACACATGCATGCCAAACATATGCATAACCGACACTCATGCACTTTATTTACCGCTATCCTAGCTCAACCATTCTCACCTGGCTCAATCCGAAGCATTCGGCTTCTTACAAAGGCATACTAGCAGACTTGAACCATGGCATTTGGGACTCTTGAATCAAAGGCATCCGATTATCATGTTAAATGCAGTAGCAAACTGCTAGTGATCATGGCAATATCCTACAACTCAATTCTATTTATGAGACTTGAACCATGGCATTCATGAATTCGGTACGGGACTCGAACACAAGCACCTTGACTTCATTTAGATCATGAAAGACTCAAGCACACACTTAACACCATCATGCAAGCAATAAGGGCATTTAAGACCTCTTGCCAAAGTGGCGCCCTAAAGAGACTAGGGTGGATGAAGGTCCCTTGTATCTTGTTCCTTTTGGTCCACTTGGGCCTTGAGACATCAACTTAATCCCCATTGAAAACTCAAGCCATCATGATGCAATCTCTTCTTGGACACCTCATATGTCACTCACCATAGTCATTTAATGACTAAGTGTTCTACAAAATTTTATTTTGTCTATATCTTCAAGAATATGGGAAGCATGAGAAGTCAACCATTTGAAATTCTTCTGGGACCAATGAGAGATCTTTAGGTACACTCATAATTATAATTCTGACGGGTCCAAGGTTCAAGGCCGAAGTGCTTTACACGGGCAAAATCGCCCATTTGGTTAGGTCGATGATCCAAGCGATCGATACTTAGGTTAGCACATTGGTCAGCCCATTAGTCGACCTGTTAGTCAGTGTGGCCGGACTGTATAGGTCCAAGACTAGCCCCGCGGTTGGTCATTAGGCCTATCGTTGGACCTGCTTACTACTGAGTCCAAACCATCGGTTAGTCCAAGGACTAGTTCAAGGTAATCCATGGCCTAGTAGAAGGCCTAGGTGCTATCATATCCTTTGTTTAGTGACAAGATTGCCAGATTAATCTCAGGACTCATTCCGATCAAGTCCCCGATCCATTGCAAAGGCTCATGGCCAGTTCATGATTGATCAATGACCAAACTTACTCGATCCATGACCGGCTCTCAATCGTCAAGAAATTGCATGGGATTAATCGGTTCATGACCAACACACGATCTCAACGGATCGTCTCATTATCGTCCATGGCCAATACATGATTGTGCAGAATCACCCACGATCGGGTATGATTGATCAGGACCAATCCACGGACATCCATGGATTCATGGTGGCACATGATTACCTTATGGTCAATCATTGTCGTCAAATAACCATCCCATGGTCAATTGGCTTGGTTCCACTTGCATGGTTGGTGGGTTGATGCACAGTTGATCCCCGAGAACACATTCTATAAGCGTAATGTTTATTCTTTCTTGCAGCTAAGGATTAAATGATCTTTCTTTGTACTTACAAAAATATATTCCGATTGACAACCATGGATGATGATGAGCAATTCAACCATAAACAACCATCCAAGAATGAACAAACAAATGAACTAGACCCATGCTTTGAACACAACGATGATGCGGTTAGTGAGGACAAATGGCATAGAGGTGTGAACAAACAAATGAACGACGGTGTGGCAAGAGTGGTGGCGGTGAGATGGTGACGATGGTGGTGGTGCCGAACAATGGCAATGGTGGACAATGGATGCGGTGAGGGAGGGGCAGCCAAGAGAGATAAGTGAGAGAGAGAACAAGAGGGAAAGAGGGAGTGGGCATGAGGGAGAGAAAGGAAGAGAGTGGAGGAAATGAGAGAACGAGAGGGAAATGGAAAAGCTTTCTCCCTTTAGGCTTGCTTGCAAGAAGCCAATAATGCACTTATCATCATAAATTCTAAAGCCTATCTAGGCTAGCCTTTTCATTAAACCCTCCAATCCAAGTAAAATGCAAGGCCAAAAAGCCTTCTTGAAGCTTCTCATCTAAGTCTCTCTTTTAAGTCATCATCACCTATCCTTGGGGTATTAAATGGATTAGAAAGCCAATTATCCTTTGCCTCTTCTTCCTCTTCAAATTGGCGCCTCCCCCTTTTTTTGCAAGACCAAAGTTTTGTCACTTCTCAATCATGACTTTTAGAAGGCATTAATGAGGCAAACTTAGTAAGGAAGTCTCATTAGGTTCCTAGAAGTTATCGCACTATTCATACGCATGGGCATTAATGTGCTAGCTTCCAAGACTTTCAATGGTCTTGACTTGGGCTTGAGCTTGAGCTTGGGTTACTTTGAGCTTGACTCATCCAATTGGGTCTTCCGATAGGTGTGTGGGCCATCGGGCCCTTACTTAGGCATGGAGCCCATGGACTCCTAATGGATAGCCCACTTTTCGAATATCAAAGATTCGGGGCCCAAAACTATTCATGGGGTCTATTTGATGCAGGAGCATCCGACTTAGCTCCATTGACAAATTTGGTGTCAGCACTATCAATGGTGACCCAATCCAAGATAACCTTGGGTATAATGTGCTTCAATAGATCAAAACTATAGTTTTTGAATAAAACAATACCGAATCATTTATTGCTGAAGTTATTGATACTAAGTTACCGAAATTATGGGACACCTCAGTTGTAGTTGATTTCGAAGTTTGTCAATCACCTACTAATAGAAGGCTATTCTGGACAATTTTCTTTGTTATTTGAAGTTATTTTGAGGTGTTTATTTTCTAGTCAAAGTGGGAGTACGAATTTTGCAAGACCAAAAATGTAAGTTCCCAAGCCATTAATTTCATCTCTAATTTCCTAGGAGTCTTTAATGTTTTTGTAGTTTCAAGAGTAAAAGTGTTTAGTCCCTAGATCATTAATTTCTATCTAGTCCCCATGTCTTTAATGCTTCAGTGGTTCCCTAGTTATCATTTCTCCTATAAATAGAAAAAGACTCTCCTTTGTAATGTAGACGATTTTGATGAATGAACATATGTCAAATTTCCTCTATGTGAGTGAATAACTTTTGGAGAGTGGATAACTCTTATTTTGGACTCTTTATCCTTTGTAGATTAATTCTTGGTGGTGAGCTAAGAAGTCCTTTATCATCAACTAGTGGTTTTTTCTTTAGGCTTTGGTGGTGAGTTTCTCTTATTCTAAAGTCCTTTATCCTTGGTGGGTGGTTTGTCCTCTAAGCCTTGGTGGTGAACTTCATTGATCTCGATCCTTATTCTCAGTTTGTAGCGTGGTCTTTATACCTTAGTGGTGATCGCAATCTATCCTTTATTATGTTTTCTTTAACCTTTGGTAACCATCCTTGTACGCACTCATCCCATACACTTAACCTGAAAATCCTCCATTTCGAAATCACTCACTAACGCACGCATCACTATTTCGACTAAACTAGAAAGGAAAGTTTCCAAACTATTCTTAATCGAAAACCCATGACCAGACCAAGGCTCGTGACTAAATTTCAATGGAAAGTGCTCCTAATACAACCTATTGAGTTAGATGGCCTCTTGGGGGTGATGGCCTCTTGGGGGTGTCGCTTGCATGACTAGTAGTCTAGTCCTATAACGCAATGATGATTTAAGTCACTTCTCTTGTCAAGATAGGGCCTAAATCAAGGATTTTATATGACCGACCGGCCAATTTTCGACCATTTTCTAGCCATTCGACCAGCACAATGAGGCTAGTTCACTAGCCCTGTCTAGAGCTGGGACTAATAGTTTCATATTATCAAAGTAAAAGTCTCAATCATGAATGTTACCAAAAACGGAAGTTCAGACTAGTGGTTTCACATTACATTTATCATTTAGATGTTATGGAATCTCACTTGCATAACCTAAAACATAGACTAGACCAATTCCCATTAATCCGATTCTCAATCCTACCCTATAACCATGCTCACCCCTAGCCCTCTCACTCTATATGCAAAAATTGCACAATTGCCCTTGATGAAATTACAAAAATGCCCCTAAAGCCATGCCATCAATCCATGTTATCAAATTTGGACCAATTAGAACATTTTCTTAATGAATAAGCAAACAATCCAAGTCATACATCATCTTAAATCATGGCCATCCAATTTGCCAAGTCACCTATGTTGAAGAAACATCTCCAAGTGATTTTGATGATGTCCCAACTATCCTAAATATAATATTTACAATGTAGTGTGCAAATGTTCGTAGTAAAGGAGTGCATAATATACATGGTGTGATCTAGTGGAAAGAAGTATGCAATAAGTTCATATATAGTTTTCTCGTAAATAGTGCTAGAAGACCTAAAGATCAGCTTATGACAATCTTTATGTCAGAGCTATAAAGATTAGGTTACTGGTGTTGTGGTGATGATCGTTGGGTTAATAAAATAATCATTGTGGCTAAGGATTCATACAGTAGTAGATTCTAGATGAAACCAGTAATTGAGAAGCTAGGTTGTCTGAAATGTTTGTTAGAGATTGCAATGAACGAACAACAATAGGTCCTCATTTGAAGGTACTCTACAAATGCTCAAGAAAAAAGATTGTATGGACAGTTCCATCTCTGGACACCAACTTAATGATAACTCTAATGGCTCTTTATTTCTTCAATCCACCTCCAATAGATAGATTGAAGATGGTTTTTAAGATAAGAACTTTGAAGCCCAATGTTAGAGATAGCAACATACCAAGATCAAAGGATTTGATACTAGCTGTGTTTCTAGTGATATGTTCTCTTTCAAGTGTTTCATTGAGTATTGTAATCATGCTATCTGAGTAAATTATGTTAAAGATTAAGTGTATCAAAATAAGAACAATAACTGAGTCTTGACAGTGTGATCTATCTTGTGAAAGGATCTATGCTTGCCACTTGTAACTTTTTTAGCATATTACTAGTGCAATCTAGTTCGACCTGTAATTGTTAGTCTAAAAAGTGGATTTAGGCTTGAGGACAAAACCGAACCACTATACATCTTTGTGTTCTATTGTTTCTATCTCTTTACCCTTATAAGAACAAAATTCCATTACGAGCTTTGAAACATCATCTTGTCCTTTATTTTTACTTAGCATCAGCTTATTTTTGTAAAAATTATCAAGTTTTCTGAAACAACCTATTCACCTCCTCTTGGTTATATTGTTAACCCCCAACAACCTATCCATGTGACTTGGAATGGGCCAATGAAAGAGATCCTTAATCATTAAGCAAACATCTCTCACCAGAAGATTAATCCAAGAGCCACAATTTAAATTATGGGAGGTATATAAGCAATTTTCCCTCCAAAATTTTGGAGGATTCAGCCATTATACACAGAAAATTCTCTCACTAAAATTCTCTCTCTCGTTCATTTTGAGCCCCCACCAGCCAATCACCAGCTTTAATCCGGCAAACCACTACAACTCCAACCTTCCTCGGACTCCTTTCCAACCAGTCGCAAGTTGAATTGAACCAACGCCTGTCTAGAAGTCAGCATAATTGGCTTATCTTCTCTCGGGTAGCAAAGACGATTTCCACACCAGTAGACATATCGGCAGCTTTCAGCTTCAATTCCGACCATCCATCAACTCTTTTGATGTTCCGATCATTGCGACACTAGTCTTCAAGGTTGTCTTGAAGTTCAACTTAGCCGGTGCTCCATTCAAAGACCCACTATGCATCAACATTTTAATCAATTGACTTCTCGGCTTAATCATTGTGCTATATGACGGTGTGTTGTCCGCCAAGCTATAGCTGCCGTCCGACGATCTAATGACTTTTCTTGACGATCCAAGACTTGCGACCAACTTCCTTAAGCTGTCCATAGTGACCTCATTGCCAGAGTTGTTAAAATCTTCACTAGATTCACTTTTCTCAATCGATTCAATTAGTTGATCATTTCGAGTTCATTGTTTTCATATTTTCATGTCTTCTTGTGATTAATTTCAGTGAGTTGTTAAGCGCCATGGCCATTCCACGAAGTCCTCAAAGTGTATACAGAGGCTGGATCTCTCGATGGAACATGAAGGTGTTACGAACAAGGTTGGTACATCAACAATTTAGTCTAGGATTATAGAGGCTGAGTAATGAGGTCCAATGTGCATATGGAGTTGTGATGACTAAAATGCTAATGATAAGTTGTTGTTGTAGGCCTTATGACGGTTAAATAGCATGTGTTATGTAGAAATTGATTGACAATCCTTCGTTGATTGACTGATGATTGCTAGCATGTTCTGGAAAATCATAGTTCATTGATTCAATAGGCTTCACATAAGGATTCTAGCTTGAAAACATTAAAATCTTGGAAATTGTTCAGATAATGAAACAAAATAGACATTATAAGCTTTGAAACAATTAGATCGCGTGTTAAAATTGGAGTTCATTTATTATGTGAAACTTGCCTTGAAATATGAAGTCAGAATCTGGAAAAATTGACTCTTACTCTATAATTGCAATTCATGTCATGACCTTGCTCCATTTTTCGATTTTTTGCGTTTAGAATGTCGGAAAACGTTATGCATCAAAGTTGTAATTCAGATTTCAAGATTTTTGGTGATATCAATTTCATTGAAATTGAAGCTTGTTTGGTCGCTCAAAGGTCTAGTCAATGTGCTGAGCTCTTTCGCACTCAAATTTGGGAAATTGCTCCTTAAACGCTGGACATGTGTTGCAATTTTAATGTACTTGAGATCATTTTTTTGCAGAAATACAAATCTAAATGGTTTTTTAATTGGGTCTTAACTAGTAGATTACAAATTTTAGGACTACATAGCAAAAGCACCAATGGACCTAAAGATCAACTGATGTCAATATTTGTATCGATGTCATATATTAAGTTGTTGGTATTGTGGCAACAACATTCATTAGTCGATGATTGTTGGTTCAATAAAATAGCAGTTATGGAATGGATGTTTATAGCAACAGAATCTTAGAACGAGAGATACTAGGTTGTTTGACAGGTCAATTAGAAGCTGCAGCGATGGGACAATAGCAGAAGCTATTTATAAGTAATCTACATATATTCAAGAAAAAAGATTGTATGAGCAATTTTATCTTTGGATGAAAACAACCAATGGTAATTCTAGCGGCTCTTTGCTTCTTCAAATTGTCTCCAACAGGAAAGATTCAAGGTGGGTGTAAAAGAGCATATCTTTAAAGCCAAATGTTAGAATCATGCAAATATGAAGACTGCAAATCGACTATATGCTATGTTTCAAGTGAAACACTCTCTTTCGACTATTTCTCTGAGTGTTGTATCATTGCTATCAAATTAATTATGCTAAAGATTAAGTGTATAAGAGTCAAAGTGATAGTTAAATTCTGATAGTGTGATCTATCGTGTAAATAAATCCATGTTTGTCAATTGCAATTTATTGAGCAAATTATTAGTACAATCCAGCTTGACTTTTGATTGTTAGTTTGAGAGTAAAGTCAAACCACTATACATCTTTATATGTTTTTGTTTTTCTCTCTCATTACTTTTCCATAAGCACACAATCCACTCTTGGGCTTTAAAACATCATCTTGATTAGATCTTTATTTAGTGTTAGCTCATTTTCACAAAAGATAGTCAAAGTTTTAAAACAACCTATTCATCCCCTCTAGATTGTATTGTTAAGCCCCCACAAATAGAGGAACGAGATGATGTTGGATAGCCACCAATCCTTCAATTGGATGGTGGCTTGGTTAATGCTAAGGCTTGCTTTTTGTTTAGTATTAGTGTAGAGAAGCTAGTTGACCCTGACCTTTTCTAGGACTGATCTATTTTGTATTTTTCTTGAATGTTGTCAAAAGGTAGTAACTACTAATATTTGTATAAAGAAGAAGTATATGTGTATTTATTAAACTAGTGTGATTTTTTGTGTGGGATGTTGTGAAAATTTTATTGTGTTTATGCATGCCAATATAATTAGATATAGTTAGAGAGGATGCATATCATGCATGACGTTCGAAGGCATCACACCAAGTTTGGGTCCTTTGAGGTTAGGCCCAAAACCTTGACGCTAGTGCTGGGTTCAATGTGGCTATACCCAAATCCAGAGGATCCCGATGGCCAACCTCGAGTACCACGTGGCATCCATTCTTCTAAGGTTTTCAAGAGGTTTCAAAATGTGGTACCTGGGACACTTGGACATCCTCCGGCAAGAGACGAACTTGAAACGGTTTCCACATTTGTAGTCGTAGATTTCGAAAAACATAAACATTTAGTGGACAAATTGGATGGAAAAAAGAGAGAATTCACCTACTTATGTCACTCTGTCGAGTACAATGGGTTCCTTTATTGTCATTCACCATGGGTGCTCCAATACATTGATATTTTTCTGATTTCATCTCATTATATTTTGAATAGGTAAGATATGCACAAGGTGGCTATAAAGTATAAACATGTCAAAAATCAAAAAGAAAAAAATGTGAACGAAGAGAACACTGAAATAAAGAAAATGTATAAAAAGAAAAAAAAAAGAGAGTCTACTTAAATAGTCAACACATATCATATGGAGAGAAAAAGAAAAAATAAGTTAGTTTCCATCACACAACGTATAAAAAGTAAGTAACCTATTTTCTTCTTTAATCAGGGTTGCTTATTTCATCCGAAAAAGAAATACCAACAAAAAATCATAAGAGAAAAATAATAAATTGTTTACAATTTATAAAAAAACTTATGTTATGAAAATTTAACTCGATAAAATTTAAATTAAATTTTGACGATATAACATATGTAGCCTTTATATCACACGAATAGTGTGTCTCTTTAGAAAACACAAATGAGTTTTTATTTAAAAATGAAGGAAAATAATTTCAAGTTCACTTATAGATTTCAAACAAATACTAACAAATATTTTTTTTCTTTTTAAAATGACATCATCGAAAATATTTCTTAGAAAATTCAAAATTTTCACTAAAAGCATAAGACTAAATGGATGAGTGCATTTCGAACAAAAAAATGGATGAGCGCATGCACCTTCAACTTTGATTTTTGTTATGAGAGATAATCTATTCTACAATGGCCTAATTACAAAAAAAAAAAGCACCAACTTTATTTTTGAGTAACAATTTTGGTCCAAACTTTTTTTATTTCCTAAAAAATCATTTACTTTCATTTAAATTCCAAATCTAGTCTCGTTGACTTGAAATCTTTGACTTGAACTCTATGATCGCCCAATGTGATTATTCCAACTTAGCAATAAATCTATATTGCTTGCTAGTTAGATTTAAAGCATTATTCATTATTTTCATTTTAGAGCCACATCTTAAAGAATAACAATAAAGTCATTTATAATCTCCTTCACTTCACCGACAAATCAAAAAGATCTTCAAATTGAACCGCTCCAATCACCCTTCACCATTTAATCTAAAGTTGTGGGCCATCACCCATTGAGAGACGCCATGGATGAGAACCATCAAACTCACAATGAGAACCTTTTTTTCCAAAACAAGCTCGGATCCTCCCATGAAACGTCAAACTCAAATGGACATTAATCAATCGATCTCATTTAATATATCGAACTCTAGTGATGGATATTAATAAATTGATCATATTGGGAAGTATAGTTAAGGAGATTTTAAAGTTGTACCCCGCCAAAGTGCTTAGTTGTACCCTGCCAAAGTGCTTATAACAATCTACAAGATCTCAAGCTTTGGTTTACAGGTCCCAGATTTGGGACTAGATTTTTATTTAGACAAAAAAGAAGAAGTTTGGATCAAAATTGTTACTCAAGATAAAGTTGGTACCTTTTTTTTTTAATTAACCCTTCTATAATTTGTAAGGTTAAAGAGATCATCTTACTTTTAAAAAATGTCAACTAAACTTTTTTTCCTTCTCCAAATATCTTTAATTAATTACTTCACAAATATTATCTCCATGGATAAATACCTAAAGTTGATGGTTCAGTTTTATCTCTCTTGTATCTTAATGTTAGAATACAATTTTTTTATATTCTGCAACAACTTTTTTGAAATATGTTTTCCATTTCCACATATATTTATACAAGTTCTTTGTCTTGTACATCTTAATGAATAATTTATTTTCATAACTTAATTACCCAAATATCTTGTAATAAAGCAATTTTGCTTTATCTTTCAAATATCAATTTCTTAAATACATATAACACGTGTGCACCGAATAAAAATCCTTAGTACTATAAAAATAAGAAGAAGGAGTCTCATAATATTCTGAGGTATCTCAATACTTAATTTTCTTCCTTCAAATTTCTTTAATTACTTATTTTACAAATAATTGTGTCCATAGGAACATGCATAATTTCATAATTTCATTTCACCTCTCGTATATTTTTAAATTAAAATTTACATATTTTCTATTTCAAAATAGCAACAATTTTCCTTGAAGATTCCAAATCTCAAATATTTTTCTCTTTCCATAAACATTTATAAAATGTTCTAAAAACAAAACCCCCAAACTCTTCATATTCTCATGTTTTCTAGTTTTGTTTTATCCGTAATTTATTTATCAATAAAATTATTTCTTCTTTTATTACCAAAAAAAACACTTGTATGTAACACGAGAGCTGTTTTTACTCTTTTCCCACAATTCTTGCACGATGCACATTTATTGGAAAAAAATTCAAAAATCTTATATGTATTACACTTTTACCAATTTTTTTTGTTGAGCCTTAAACCTTTTAATTTTGGCTAATTAAATCTTAGCTAATCCTATTTAAGATAATAGCCACTTTGGGTCCTTATTTGATAAAATAAATTACTTGTCATTTTTTGAAATTTTCCCTATTTTCTATCACGCAACAATTTTCCTTGAAGATTCCAAATCTCAATATTTTTCTCTTTCCATAAACATTTATAAAACGTTCTAGGTATTTTTGTTTTATCCGTAATTTATTTATCAATAAAAGTATTTCTTTTTTTATTACCAAAAACAAATCTCTTTTTACTCTACAATTCTTGCACGATCAATTCTTGCACGATGCACATTTATTGGAAAAAAATTCAAAAAATTTTATATTTATTACACTTTTACCAATTTAGCATTAAACCTTTTAATTTTGCTAATTAAATCCTAAACCTTTTTGTATTTTGCAAATTGAGTACATCCAACCAATTTTGATGGGAAATTACTAATTATGGAACTCAAGTGTCTCATGTGGCAAAGCCGTTGCATGACCGGTGCTATATGAATGACTTTTAATAATATTTTAATATATTTTTTTTATTTTTATTATTTTTCTGTTTTTTTCCTTCTTCTTTTTTTATTTTTGTCTTTTTTCCTCTTCCTCT
Source organism: Angophora floribunda (assembly GCA_014182895.1). Taxonomy (NCBI): domain Eukaryota; kingdom Viridiplantae; phylum Streptophyta; class Magnoliopsida; order Myrtales; family Myrtaceae; genus Angophora; species Angophora floribunda. Next base: position 13,573,099 of record CM024708.1, read on the forward strand.
CTGGCTAATTGTTAGGCTTTGGTTATGACCAATGACTGGCAAGGTCAACCTCGCTACTCTTGGGTGAATTTCGCCCAACCTCGCTAGTGTGAGAGAGGCTTGCTTGAGGCCAATTGTTGGCCATCGCTAAGGCTCAGCAATCAGTTAGAAGAAGAATGTAAGGAAACAAAGAAAGGAAAATAAAAAATAAATAAAATATTAAAATATTAAAATATTATTTGAAAATATCCACGCGTTAAGATCAACTATGCCACATAGGATGTTCCAAATTCATGTTAGTAATTTCTAGCCAATGTCGGCCTAGATAAACTTAATTGGTAAAACATAACCATCAGGGTTATTGGGACACCCTTCTTACGTGGAAAGTTTGAAAACTCACATTTTCAAGGGATTGGGATTGGGGCGATTTAATTTTAAATGTTGATTTCAACACCTATGTCCTATAAGGAAGCAAATTGAGAGTCAAAAAGTGTGAGAGAGTAGAAATAAAATAGGATCAATAAAAAAACTGAATTGGTAAAACATCAAAAAAATTAGGATTCAAGTTTAATTGACAAAGTACATTAAATTTATAATTTTTTTGGATAATCTTTCCCAATTTACAAGGTAGCATAGAGGGGATATACATCATTCTACATTATAACGCGTCGGTTCGAAGATATGCGCGAAATAGCACAATCTAGAACGGGCTGGAGTTCTCTCTGTCGGGATCGTTAGTGGGCCCCGCAGCAACCCGCCTCCGAAACCCAACCCTACGACCGTTTAAGCCTCCTCCCTCCTCCGTCCTCCGAGCGAAACTCGAACATTCCCACACAGGAAGAAGGAGAAGGAGAAGGAGAAGGAGAAGGAGGAGGAAGACGACATGGACGCGAGCGACGCGAAGCAGCAAATCGACGTGAGGTCGGTCGTGGAAGCCATCTCCACCGCCGACGACGGCGCCGGCGACGCCCCTCTCTACCAGGTCGAGAGCCTCTGCATGCGCTGCCACGAAAACGTACTCCCTCTCTCTCCCTCTCTCTCTCTCTCTGGCGCAATGTGTCGTTTGGCGATTGCTACCGTCTCGTGAGATTGAGCACGAATGGGGCGTCGGATGTCGAATTGCCGCGCCGTGAGAACTTCGCTGAAATGATCGCTGTTTCGTCCGCAGGGAGTGTCGCGATTTCTGCTCACGCTGATTCCGCACTTTAGAAAGGTACGTCGGTGCTTCGTATCGATAGGTTTGCGAAATGATCGTCGGCTTTTTCGGACTGAATTCTTCACGCTCTCGCAGGTCTTGCTGTCGGCTTTCGAGTGCCCCCACTGCGGTGAGAGGTAAAACATCTTCTTCTTCGTCTTCTTCTTCTTGGGTGACTGCGGTAATTGTGCAAACATGGCATGTTTTCGTTGATGCTTTGTTTTGAACCCTTGTTGTGTCCACAGGAACAATGAAGTTCAGTTTGCTGGCGAGATCCAACCTCGGGGATGTTGCTACAGTTTGGAGGTTCCTGCAGGCGACCAGAAGGTTGTGCTAAGTGGAGTTTGATGCTTTTCGTTTTTAATCGATCTTCTCTGCATGAGAAAGTCTCCATAGAGTTGAGCTCGCACTTCTGAGGGATTCCTTGCTTTTTCAGTCTTTTAGAATATTAATGTGTGTCATGATTTGTTTTTGTTCTCTCTATAGTTTCTTTTTGTTTTGTGTTGCAAGGACGAAGTAAAGTTTCTTAAATTTGTTAATGAAATTGCTGCTGATGTCCTGTCTGGTCATTGGATATTATCTTCTTTTGTTGTTTATACCTTCGTGATTTCTAGTTTTGCTTTGTGTAAGAAGGGTTTGTGTTGAATTTCTTCATTGTATTAAACTGCAGCTGCCGATATCCTTTAATTATCCTTTCAAGAGTTCGTCATTTGTATATATTCTTCTTGCCATTGTATATCATTTTTTTTTTTTTTTTTTTTGCTGTTAACTGGTTTGCAACATCTAATTTTGCAATGTGTAAAAAGAGATTATGTTGAATTTTTTGTCATATCTCATTTTACACATGCTGTGCATTGGTCTTAATGAGGTAGTATGTAGGTTGTGGTTGCTGTTCCCTGTATTAAGAATGCTGCTGCTTATTATCTCTCTTGATGAAGGTGACATGAAGAGCATGCTGTGAACTTTTAATGTACTTATTATGGACACTTTATGAATGCAGATCTTCAACCGGCAAGTTGTCAAATCTGAATCTGCCACTATCAAGGTATTTTAATGTGTGATATATTAGGAAATGTACTAATCTTCCACTTCACTGGCTCTTCCCTACCCTCAAAGAAAATAAAGAGCAGCCCAATCTTGCTTCAGTAATTTGATGTTACTGCAGGTTAAGTTGCATGCTGGCTAGTTGAGCATAATGATACATAAACATGTTTGGATTCAAGTGGCTCTATTGTGATGATGCAGCGCTCATTTGATGAATGGCAAATGGCATGTACTACTGGGCCATGTTTTTGGAAAATGACATACCAAAGTTGTCAGCTTGCTATCTCTGCATTATATTCTGTCATGAGGCAGTGTGTCCATTTAATTGGAATTTTTTTTTCTTGAACTGCTGCTTAGCATGAACATTCATGGTTGTTGGAATGAGGAGTCTTATATTAGCTCAGTTGAACTTTCAGAATTTAGTTCTTCCCAATGTATTCATCTACCTCTGAGCAATTTTGACTATTTTGTGCTTTCGAATTCCTTGAGAAATACAATTAAATTCTCTTGATTCAAATATACTTATTGGATAATTTTATGACTCTGTGCACACGGGAGTTTAATGTAGCTATCCTGTTTTCTGCAGATTCCTGAATTGGATTTTGAAATTCCTCCTGAGGCTCAGAGGGGATCCTTGTCAACGGTAGCCAAAAACCTTTCTTTCTTGCAATTTGTGATTAGGCATTCTTCCTTTGTTCATATCTGATGCAGTGCACCCTCCATTTTTTATTTTTTATTTATTTTCTCAAGCAGAGACTTTTTAAATCTGTTAGGTGGCCTATAGTTGGATGACTTTCTGGGCTTTCCTGCAGTATTTCATTAAGTTCATTGATATCCTGAAAATCTTGGGTTTTCTGGATTTGCTTGTGTAATAGTGTTAAGGAGGTGTAGGCAGTCTCTGATGCAGATGTCCTCAAAATGCAGCATTTTCATCTCTACTCTTACTTTTCATCACTGGTGCTGTTCTAATGACATCTCCTCTGTCCTTATGGGCATAGATTGAAGGGATATTGGTACGAGCTGCAGAAGAACTGCAAGCCCTCCAAGAAGAACGCAAGGTTCCTGTTTAAATGTTAGTTCCGGTAATTATTGCTGTATTACTTGTGTGAATTGTCTCTCAGTATATCAAACACCCTCTTTCCAGAAAGTGGACCCACAGACAGCTGAAGCGATTGATCAATTTTTATTAAAACTGAAAGCTTGTGCCTCTGGAGATTCTCCATTTACCTTCATCTTGGATGATCCTGCTGGAAACAGCTTCATTGAGAACCCGTAAGGAATCATCTGGCCTCAATTGGGTAGTTCATGAATGATTATCATAGAATTGGGAATTGTAAATTCTTCAGGCAATCTAAACAAACATATTAACATGCAACAGTTTTGCCCCATCCCCTGATCCCTCACTTACTATCAAGTTTTATGAGCGGACGCCAGAACAACAAGCTTTTTTAGGGTACCTTGTCGACCCTGCACAGTGTAGAGAAGTTGGTGATGGAGTGACAACAGAGGAAATGCAAAGTGTTGTTCCAGAACCAAGAAGAAGAGCACCACATGGTGCAGTTGGAGCAGCGGCTGCCCATCGTGCAATTGCTCAGAGTAATAGTGCAGACATTTCTGAAGTTATGTTTCGTTACTCTGCACCTGAAGAAGTAAGTGATTTGCCAATTTTGGAAAAGAAGCTTTGTGGCCATGCTGGCAATTTTGCTATTGCTCCAGATTATTGCTCATGGATCTTCTCTTTAATAGGTTATGACTTTCCCCTCAACTTGTGGAGCTTGCACTGCGAGGTGTGAAACTCGAATGTTCGTCACCAGTATCCTTTTCGATTCCATGACACTTGTTGATAGTTTTGTCAATTGAATAGTATATATTCCAGAGCCATGGTGTTTTGTTTCAAATGAGTAAATGTATAGGACATTCATATTTCTGACTTGGGAGAGCTGTTCTTCTGGTTTACTTTGTGTTATGGACTTAGTAGATATTTTAATTGGGTTTGGCTTCATCCTATTTTTAGAATATATTCCAAGTAGTAGTAATCAAGTGTAATTATTAATCTCAATTGCCTATTGGCTCTGTCCTGTTTTTTAGTATATGTGCTGAGTAACTGTAAATGAGTGTAATTGTTAATCTGGGATTGATTTGATGAATCTCATCCTTCATGCTTGAAATTACTTGACATAATCATGCTATATCTGTTATGTGAGATATAAGGTGGTAGGACAAGGATTAATATTCTTTTTTAGATGACATGCTAATATATCTTTGAAAGTAAAACGAAGCAGGAGGAGGTGAATCTCTCTGGGCAGAAAGACTAAATATCCATTGAGAAAATCCAAGAAAAGTCAGGGACAGATTGAACCTTTAGGATTATATGTTGCTATTAAAAGGGTTGCTTTGTTTTGAATGGTGTAAGTGCTTTATCTGTGGAGCTGTAGATACAGTTTTCAGAATACATATTTGTTGAGCTTAAGTCATGCAGATATCCCATACTTTCAAGAAGTAATTGTGATGGCATCGACATGCGATGGTTGTGGTTATCGTAATTCAGAGGTTTGCAGTTATTGTTTCATAATCCATGTACCTTATCCTTTATTTATCACAGCAGCTTGTCAACATGAATGTTTTATATTGCAGTTGAAGCCCGGTGGCCGAATTCCTGAGAAGGGAAAGAGGATATCTCTTTGTGTGAAGAATACGGAAGATTTAAGCCGCGATGTTATAAAGGTTTGGATGATATACTCACAAGAAATTTATGTTAATCTTATCTTGTTATTAATCCATGTTCATATATTCCTGACTGCATCCTTCTTCTGCTGATTTAATTCAGTAATAAACTACAATTTTGACATCAAAATGAGCTCATACCCCATTGAGGGGTTGTTTCCTAGATTCCATCACCTTATCAATTGTTTCAACAGTGGTTACATCATTTCAAATAATGCATTGCGCAGGACCTCTAAATTGTTATGGTGGTCAGAACTGGTTAAGCAAGTGGCTAGCTGTACAAAAGTCAAATTTCCATTTCTCAATTGCTGAAAGCAGGATAATCAGTTTTTGAAAATGATGAATGCCATCTAGCAAAATCATGGCTCCTTTCTCTTTGATTCCTTGCCTTTTGTTCTTAGTCTATCACAATGTAGTATAATAAATCCCTTCTATCTCCTCCCTCACTTTTTCCCTTCATTGATAGTAAGTTCTCCTCAGTTACCTTCAGCTGCATCTGCCCCAATCCCGTAGATTTCGAAGAGAAAGGACAGTATTTTTTACTACTATAAATTTCAACAGCTTTCAGATATTGTAATGTCGCACTACGTCAGGTTCTGTATAATGCTTTCCTGGATTTCTCCTACTAGTTTCAGAGCAGTCCTGATAAGTTAGAGAGAATGTTTCTTGATTTCAGGCGATAAAAATCCACTCTTTATTGCATCAAGTGTCTCACTGCTGTTTCTACCTGAGATGTCCATAAAAATTCAATTGAAACTTTAACCTTGTGCCTCTTTGTTTTTTTTTTTTTTTTTTTTTTTTTTTGCCTTCTGGTTTTTTTTTCCAGGGTAATTTTTTTTTTTTTATCTTCTCAATCCTTTCTTTATTGCAGTCTTTTGCCCTCTTTAGTGCCAGTGGCCTTCATTCACATCTGTCGTTTTCCAGCCTCAGACAGCAGCTGACATGAAATAATTACAGCTTTTGTCTCCTGCTTCCTATTCAACTAGAGTGCACATTGGCTTTCACACTCATCTGCTGTTTCTGCTCTCATCAGAGTTTCACATTTTTTTTTAAATTTTCTGTTATTGATTGTCTTCTTGGTTTTCTAACCTTGACCTTTCATTACTTCCCTCCATGTTAGTCACTTTCTTTGCCTTACTCTCTTGGACAGCATCTTATTATTTTCTTTATACATTTAATGTCTCTATCACAGTATGATGTGGAGCAAATTTTTCCATAAGGTCTCTATAGAAAATAAGGATTGTTACAAGCAGGAAAATTTTCCATTATCGAGCTTGAACTTCTAGTTCTTGTGGATGATTATTTCTGTTTTCTTTCCTTCTTTGTGGAGTTAGTCAAGTGGGAATGGCCAGAATATAGTTCCTCTTCTTTTCTTTGGCCTTCAGTATTACTGAAGAAAGGAAATTCTAATGAAGGCACCAGTTTGGTGCCCAGGATCAGAGACAGAAAGAATTTCTAGAAAACAAAGACAGAATGAATTCAAAAATCGTGAGCCATTGCCAACAAAACTTGTTTATTGTAGATTGACTCTGTAGGAAAGAAAACATTGTTATTCTTTGCTTTATGATGTTGTGTGACTGCTATAGACATGATCGAGGAGTATGTAGCATGGCATAATCTATATTTCTAAAACTGATACATGAAAGCTGAAAGATGTTTCTTGTATTTTAAAGTCATAAACTCTCATCTGATTGGTGACTTTATGAATTTCTGTAGTCTGATACTGCTAGTGTGAGAATTCCAGAGGTTGAGTTGGAACTTGCAAGTGGCACTTTAGGTGGAGTTGTTACCACTGTTGAAGGATTGATCTCCAAGATAAGTGAAAGTGAGTATTCATACTGTTCTCTTTTATCATTCAATGACTTTATTGTCCTGTGCACCCTAGTTTGGTTTACCTTTTGTAATAAAATTGAGTCAGCTTAAAGATAGATCTGAAACACACATTAAGTATTTTTGATGTTTGAGTTGCATGCTGTGAAATTGAACAGAAATGATGCTTATGCCTTGTTGGAAATTTTAATGTGAATCAGTTGTAATGGTCATTTGGTAATGTGGAAACAGAGTTAACAATTAATTGCATAGTAGAGTTTGTGTTTTCTCAAACAGTGCTTTCCTACCCTGTTAAAAATTATTGTCAAGTGATGATTACTGGTGGTATTGAAACTGAGATGATTTCATCATTTAATCCACATTGTCGAGCTAGTGTCTGGCTCTTCAGTTGGACTTTTGGTGCAAGTTAATCGAGTGATACTCTCCTTGAAGTCACCAGAGCTGGTTTTCATTTTATCTCATGATTCTTTACTACTTTTGCCAACATTTGGCTTCTTTTGGGTGCACATCTTTATGTTCTGGGATAGGAACTAACTGGTTGTTCAGGAGAGTTCTTGAAAACTATTCTAAAATATTTTCGTTGACAGAAAAGATGTTTAATTGCTCTTTAGAATGGAAATGTGTTTACTGGGCTGCAATTTGATAGTCATTTTCACCAAGGAATAATCTTGTTAAAATCGCGCTCTTTTATTCTATTACAATGGTTCCAGAAGTTCGAGTAAGTTTTTAAGTAAAGGAAATGGGATCAATCGTATTAGTCCAAAGTGTACGCTTTTATATATATATATGATGAGGAAACCCATCTCAGATAGGAAAACCTCAGCCCTTATCCTCTTACCTCATGGTCCAAGTAAGATGCAAGCCAAAGCTCAGCTAGGTGGCCCAAACATGAAATTACTCGCACTTGGTTTTATGTGCAATCAGGCCTATGCCATGCACCTAATCAACAAATGCGAGTCTATGAGTTTAATTATTTGGAATAATAGTGGCAACATTGTGTGTTTTTTCTTTTTTTAATGTAAAGATGGGATTATCAAAGAACTTCAAGATTAGGGATGATATGATTTAAGTCAGACATGGAATTTCATGGGATCTCAAGCTGACTTTAATTCCTAGTGGAAGATGCGTCTTATGAGAATAATATTTTTTTTCACATTTTCAGTTCAACTTGTTTGTCTATCTGAAGAATTCGGGGGAATACAAAGAAAACTGGAAACCTTAAGTAGCATGAATTGATCGTATTGTGTGCATTTGTAGTTTATTTGTGGGTTGCATTTCAACTAATAAGGTATATAAGATTGCTAAGCAGATTACTCCCAGACCATTTCTTGTTTTGTATGTTTTTTAGTCACAGTATGTTTGTTAATAAAGCAAATTTTTAACTGAAGTTAACATACCTATGACTGTAGGCCTTGAGAGGGTGCATGGATTTACATTTGGAGATAGTATTGATGATCACAAGAGAGCAAAGTGGAAAGACTTTCAAGAAAGACTACGGAAGGTAAAGTATGATTACAAAGAAAAAACTTAAAATAGTTTGAAGGATTGTTTAGACATGCCTTCCTTCATAATGATCTGTCATCCCAGGTTGCAGCTTTCCTTTTTTCCTTTGTTCTTCTTTTGTATGTGTTATTTTGATTTAACTATTTACTGATAGGACTGCAATTAATTGAGTCTTGGAAGTGCCATGATGAGATGGAGCAGATTCCAAAAATTCAGTTTGCTAAAAATGGAATTCTCTTCATGGATGGTAAATGTGTAACATGGGTGATAAATTTGAAATATTGATGGCAAGTAAAAAGTGGCCGGTAATTTGTTAGTCTGGTAACTATTTATAAGTTACCAATGATATGACAATTTTACCATTAATGAACCCATGTTATATTACCCCTTGTTTTGGATCTTACAAGTATGTGCAGAATTGTTTGTAAATTATCACTATAAATAAAAACAGTAATAAGTTACTGCTTTTATTTTTTTTAACAATTGGGTGTAGACCTGTTTGTAGTTTAACTATTAAAAAACAATTTTATCGTCCACAAATCCACAGTGGCTTCCTGCTTGTTTTTTAGATTTTAAAGTGGGTCTATTATATAGTTTACTAGGAGTCTCAGTTAACGTTTGTAACTTATGAACAAAGTAACTAGTTTTTATTTTTTATTTTTCGGGTCAAAACAAAGTAACTAGTTTACTATTGTAAATTTTTAATTGATTATTGACATTCTTCTGGTTTTACTAGTACATATGTTTATTTTGTCAGTAACATATTGACGAAATAATCAATTTTACAGGTTCAAATACCCAAGTAAATTATGTGCGATCTTTCATCCTTATGAATGGCTGCATCTTTCTGTTTGTAGACTACAAAATGCTTATGTACCTACTAGTAACATTCGTTAATGGTTGTAAATGACAAATAAATATATTAACACTATAATTTCCAACTTACCTAGGTATATCTATGCAATTAAAATGCCAATAGTCATCCAATAACATCATTCTATTGACTAACAACCTTACTATAATAAGAAATTCAATTCCCCATCTTAGATTAGCTTCCTTAAACCATCAAACCTTGAAATCCAGAAAAAAATTAGAGAAAATATTTCTCATTTCTTTCCTTAGTGCACCGATAACAAGTTAAAAATCTGAATTGATTTCTAATACTACCATGCTAAAGCAATTTGGGTAAACACAACAAACAAATAGATTATCTTCTCATGAAGCTTATCCTTTTCTTCAACCTTACTTCCATAATTATCAGTAATCTCCTTCAAATTAACGCATGCAATAACAATCTCATCAAGAAAGCTCAATGAATAGAGAAATTGAAGTTCTCAAAATAATATCTCGAATATTATAATAGATCAAAACCTCAATTATTTGTGACTTATTACCTAGTTACCTCAAAAAATCAAGATGTTAGTGTTGCAGTTACAAGATTTTGATGAAGGGAAAAAATTCAAAGCTAAAAGTCAATCCCTGTGGGCCATAAAAAATTCAGGACACTAATTATGATTTCTAAATACTCTATTTCCATTGCTAGGATTCAGCTTTGAGTAGTAAACATATAAGATAGTTTGTAAATATCTCCTGTTACTTGGAGTTGCTTTTCAGTTTAGCAATGAGGTGGGGACCAACTCCAGGCCTTTATATAATTTATCGCTTTTTAGTTTAGCCTTTCATTTTCTTTAAATGTCAATTGGCGGCTGAGGTGCAGAAATATATGAAAGAACTTAGTGCACTTACAGCTTGAAATGGGACTCTTCAGAGGCTTTTCTCATGTGATTGAGTCCTGAAAGTTAATGCTTTCAGCACTTAATCTACATTATTGCAGTTGGAAATTATTCCTTATATTAGATGTGAAAATCATTTTGGATTATTGTACGATGCAAGAATTTAGCAAGAAATAAGTTGCTTGGAACACATATAAACTAGTTTGTCCGATCATCGATTGGTGAATCCCCCTCACCCCCCTTTTTTTTCTTTTTTTTTCTTATTGCTAAAGAAAAGTTGACTTTATTCAATAACTTAATTGTAAGTCTTTAGACTCCTGCATAAACTAATATGTAGTATTGTATAATTTCTAAGTAATTAGAGCTCAATATAATTGAAGCAATGGTGTTTTCTCACATTTCATCAAGTTGAGTACTCTATTAACATTCAACTTTTGTGTTTTTTTTTTTTTTTTTTGGGGGGGAGGGTGGGGTGGTGTTTGGTGTCTGGATATAACAGCACTGACAAAGCAGGCTCAGTCAGCAAGAAATAGATGGCTAGTTTTTTCCCTCACAATTTCCTACGAGAAGTAAAGAAATACCTTATCATCTGCTTCAGACATTAGTGACTTAAATTCAAGTAGTTTCTCATTTTTGTCTAGTCACTCTGGAAGCTTGAATATGTTGCAGCTTTTAATCCTGGAAGACCAATGGACTTTGGTTCTCGACGATGCACTGGCAAATTCTTTCATTGCTCCAATAACTGATGATATTAAGGATGACCATCAGTTGACATGTAAGTTTGTTTTCCCTGTCCTACTACTATCTGAAGGCGAGATTGACATGTTTCTGAAAAAAAAAAGACACTGCATGGGCAAATTTATAATTGGTGTTTATGATTTGTCCTCATATTTTAAAAAGTGCTCAAAAAGGCTGCTTGGGGACTATTTGTCCCCTTGTAGTAGCTGAAGTGTTGGAGAATATAGTTGTCCCTTTAGGTGAATTTGCTGGTGCTTGGTAAAGAGGCAATTTCGACAGTGGTAATGTTGCAGCTTCCAGTACTGCCAACTGGTAATCTCTTGATGGCAAAGGATACATGTTCTCACCCAGGCAGGTTTCTTGCACAAATGTCACCTACCAAGGAAACCACAGGATATGGCCCCTGGCAGTGGCAGATACAGGTCCATCTGACCACTGTTGACCATGGGAGGGATTATATTTAGCCCCAAAGGAAGAGCCAGTATCTGAGATACGCAATGACTTGTATATAATGTCTCAACCTGTAAATGAGACTTAAAGAGGGGGATATACAATTACATTGATGGAAGTATTAGTTGTGCTCTAGCATAGACTGAATTTCTCATGCGACCAAAGATGGATGCATGCTGAGTACTCTTATTTGCGTGGATGAACTATTTTTTTCTCCTGATAATTCTTGCCCGACTTGTTTGCAGTTGAGGAGTATCAGAGGTCGTGGGAGCAGAATGAGGAATTGGGTCTGAATGATATGGACACTTCTTGTGCTGATGCCACTTATGACTCATCAAATGCTCAACTGACCGAGGGATCGGATGTGGAACAACATTAGTTTCTGATATTAATGCTACTAATTGGCGGGCAACCTCTTCTCTGTCCGTCTTAGGTTTTTCTCCTTCCCTTCTTTAATCTGTTCTTTTTCTGTAAGTTGTGAGTTATGGAGGGATGGAGTATATTGAGCTTTGCTTCCGAGGTTTGTATCTGTAACATTGTAGTGAGTCAATGCCATGATAAAGTTCTTTATAGCTTTTTTTTCTTTTTTCTTTTTTTCTGGCCATCATTTATAGCTGACCCTAAGAGTCTCATGAGTATCTATTCAACTGGCTGCTCAGTTTTGCATTTTGACGAGCGCAGTGAGATGATTGCATTGCCTGTACACTAAAGTAGTTGCTAAGTCAAGGTGTCTGATTCAATAGCCCGTACTTGCTCAATAACAACCCAATGACAATTTGATGATCATATTCTTCTTTGCTGAATTGTCGCCAGAAACATGTTCTTCCCGTGAAACGGGATTTTCCTCCTCTTCGTGTAGAGGATTGACTTGTCTACGTTCTTTGATTCTTCTATCCTAGTCTATGGAATTTCCTAGTAGATATTTCTGGTAAGAGTTCGCTTTGGCATACTCCCTCCTGAGCAATTGGCATTGTTCAGTGGCCTACCTTATGTAAGTATCAGACTTTTCCTGAGATTTCTCAGAGACAGCGGCCTTCCAATTCTAGGGGTATGGGCCAAAATCAAATTAACTCTATTACAAACCCGTACTATCTAAGAGGAACGAAGATTATCTAGTAAGGTTTAGTCATTGCTCAGCTCCAAACCATGTTGGACGTAAAGGATTTATTTCCTTCCGATGAACCTGTTTGCAATTATCGGAGCCTCCTTCAAACAAATTTGTGATCTAGAAGCAGTCACTGACACCGGGATTAGTAGGTGTTGCTAGTATGTACTATGTACACTAGCCTAAATATTTATATCATGCTATTCATGTATATCAAACACTTGGGCCAAGTACATTAGAAGTATCATAACTTTCTTGTAATGTTTACTTAAATGCTGTAACTTTTTTTTTCGTTCATTTAAGTGCTACAAATTTGAAAAGTCGATCACTTTAAGTGTTATTGGCAAAGCAAATTAAATTTGCTTTGTCGGAAAATTTGATGTGAATGTCGGTTGTTATATGTGGTATCATCAATATTAACGTGGACAATTAATAAAAAAATTTCATAAAAAAATCTACATCAAAATGGAAAATGAATTAAAAATAAAAGTCCATGTAGGATGATTTGCCGAGAATGGTAGTTAAATGATTATTTCAATGTGGCATTTAAATGAGGCAAAAAAGAAGAAGTTATGACATTCAAATTAATATCGTATCAACTTTATAATAATTGTATTGTCCTTATCCCAAGCATTTTTATATATAAGTGAAAAGGTTTGGGAGGGCCAATCAATGCAACTATACCTTTAAACTTTGCCATAATCTCATGTAGACAAATGCCTTGAATTAATTAATTCTTTATAAGACATATTAATTATATACTTTTTATGAATGAGATTTTAATTTTCAACAAAGATCATAATTGAAATATCATCAAAATAATTATTATGTACTAATACATAAATAGTATTAATTATAAATTACCCCATTCGCCTCTCCTTTTTCTCAACAACCGTGTGGCCCTTGACTTTACAAACTCGTCATACTCTCTCTTTATTTTACTTCCATCAACTCAAATGTAAATAAGTAGGTTAAGTTAACATTTAAATGAGCAATTATGTAGAAGCATAGTCCCACCTTATTTCCATCCCATTTATCTCTTGAAACCCCTCTATCACATTGAATTGACTAAAATAACCCATGCGGGTCCCACTCTTGAATTAAGATTATTTCTTACCTTGTTCTCCTCCTATTATTGGCTTGTATCATTCTCTATCACATTAAATTAACTACATTATCCCTTGCGATCACTGCTCTTATTTTTATATTATTTCTTAACTTTTCTTCTTCTTCTGTTTTTCAATTTTACTAAAAGAAAAACTTATCCACATCATTTTCAAACAACATTTTTTCACCCTAGCCAACTCTTCCACACCAATTACATTTTAGCGTTTGCTTCATATTTGTCTTCTTCAAAACTTATTCTCCATTATGATAACATGAGCAGACACTAATCATATATTGGAGTAAAGAGATGTTAATTTTATCTTGAAATTGTTTACTTTATTTCTATAGATTATTCTTATGATTTTGAATTTTTCAACTTTGAATTTTGGTACAAATTATGAAAATTTACATAAAAATTGAGTATTGTGGTTGATGTATGTATTATACACAATTAACTCAAAGATTATCCTCTTACTTGTGTTTAAATTACTTTTTGAATAATTTTTTTCCTAATATAAAAAAGAAATAAAAATCATTAACAAAATAATAAGTATTTTTTGCTGGAAACAAAATAATTAGGTAGCTATCTATCAAATAAACTATATTTAAAAAGAGGTGCACCAATTTTTTTCCAAATTGAGAAAGAAAAAGAAAATACCAAAAAAGAAGAGATAAAAGCAAGTGTTAGTCTTAAATCGAGAGTGGGCCCCACATTTAATATTGATTAATATTGCTTGAGAGGGGCATGAGCAGTTTGTCTCTAGTAAATTTGAGACAAATGAAAAAGAAAAGAATTTAAAAAATAATCTTAAATCTACATTGGGGCCTGCAATGGTTAATGTGATCAATTCAATATAAAAAGGAGTGTTAGAAGCCAATAAAGGAGTGAAAACAGCATGAGCTGATTTTTATCACTATTATGAGTAGTAAAATCTATGTACTAGCATTTAGTAATATCAGTGATACATGAATTCATGATATTAAAGAGATAAAAAATAGAATTTTAGGGCATGTTTTTCATGATGCATGTGGTTATGATATCGAACAACATTTTAATTGTTTTAAGTTACATTGTGAATTGTGATGAATCTTGAAAAATGATTTATGAATAAGATTTATTGCAACATGTGATTTATTGCTTTAATTGTCTTAATCATTTTAAGATTTTGTGGGGTCCTACCCGTGGATCACCAAACCCATGAACTTATGGTCTTTGAACCAGTACCTTTCTTCTACGACCAAAAAAAAAAATTGGGTACCTTTATTTGTACCCTTAGGTAGTTTGAACTCGCAAACTGTACCTAGTCTAATGGGCCTCAGTTTCTTTGAACCAATTAGTGACGGCTTTAATATGGCATTTTAAGTTCATGATTATTTTTGCATTTCGTAAATTATCCAAAATTAGGATTTGGGAAGATCTTAGGAACTAAGGCACTACTAACTGAGCATCCCTGGTATGCCAAATTCGAGATGATACAATGCACAACCCTCGCGAGTAACCGGGTTTTGGCCGAGAATGTAGTTTGTTTGTGACTCATCACTGGTGTGATCGGGTGTGCAATCATTAACTAAGGTATCATGGTCTGGTTTGAGCTTAGGATGTTGTGAACGTGCCCATAGGGCAGGTTTGCGTATGTTGGTCGTGCTACGTGTGGCCGGACTCGTGGGATGGTGTCTGTGGTCATGTGTGCTTCCGCTAAATTTGGTTTGGTCGAGCTATGGTTTGCTTGACGGGATCAAAGGGCCGAGAATTTAGTAGGCAAATTCGACCTGGCGATAGCTTATATTTTGTTTATGGCATATAATTTCTGGGGAAAAAAATATGAAGTATACAAATTGTGTAATCTTTTGTTTGACACTATTCATATCCATGACCAATTGTATGGATAATTTTCAAACTATAGCTATCCGATCAGCTATCCGATCAGAAATAATGAAAGTGAGTTATGTAAAACTATTATGAAAAATATATCTAAAAAAATACATCGATTTTCACTCAAAAAGTTGTATACATAAATTTTATATCCTTGGATATCACTTTGGATACATCAGTTATCATCGGAATACCTTATTTATGAGAATATCATTTTCTTTTCAAAAATATCAATTTCACATCCTCAAATTCTCACACTTACGGAAAATGCTCAGTGCCAAATAAAAACCAAACAATTCAACCTTGTTTAAATGAGTTTGCAATGAGTGGCAATTTAATCTTTGTAATGTGAGGTTTTGATTAGAGGCATGCAAATTGATTTTGCAAAAATAGAAAGTATGCAGATGGCCATTTTATATATATGGTAATTCCCCGGAAGGCAGATTGTTTTGTAATAGTGTTGGCACCCAAAATTGAATACGGCCCACGTGCCGGTCACGTAAGCAAGAATCACCTCAAAGCCTAGTAAAATCATACATAATTCTTATGGATATTGACATCTTATTGATTGTTAACAGTTGTATTGAGGAAAGCTGAGCTGTCAACAAAGAGGAAGCCAGACGTCTAAATATCATGATGCAAGTTTTGGCTGTAAATTACGAAAGTGAAGCGCGCAAGAGGAAGCCGGTTAACAAGAGAAATCCTCCCACCATGTCAATCACACATCTGCGGGCCCTTTTCTTTAAAAAAGAGAGAAAAACAAACACCATTCTATACTACAGCTCAAAGTTTCTCTTTTTATCTATTTATTTATATATTTTTGAAGAAGAAGAAACGTGACCTCCTATCGAAGATATTCTACAGTATAATGTCGTACCGTACACCATTAGAAGATTACCTTTTCCAATTTAATGCGAAAAGAAGAAGAAGAGGGGGATGAAAAAGAGAAATAGAATGTAGCGACTCATCTTCATTCTATTTTCTAGATGTTTCCATTAACCAAGTCAATTCCATGGCTTTATTTGGAAACATCAATTAGGCAAATTATAAATTGCATAAGTATACTTGTTGCCAATTAAATTTTTTCAAGTGTTAGAGAAAATTGAGATATTGTAACATTTCATATTATAAATTTCTAGAATCATGAATCTCAATTGCCAGCACAATCCCATTCGTTTTGAATTCCCTCGTGGATATGATCAAGTTTTAAATCGTGGTAAGATCATAATTTGAGATCGAAATATTAGAAAATTGGACAAAATCATAAGCACATATTTTTAATCTTTCTTTCATTTTACGATGGACTGTCCCGAAAAAAGGAAAATTTGACCAAATAAATAAGTCGTATAGCTTAAAATAGAAATAACAATGACGGTCTGATATGTGAATGCTTTGTGAAGAGTTTAACATCGACAAGGAGAGACTCAGATAAGGATGGATGCACCTCGACACCTATACTTAATTCGATAATCTAGTGCACAATTCGATACATGAAAAAAATAGTCAAAATAAACAAAAGAAAAACTTTGTGCGCGAGATAAAAAGACCATAAGATCTCCCTCTATGACTCGCCCAACTTTGACACGTACACACCGGCTCCTCAGAAAACGGCGGAGATGAGGACAAAAATGGAGGCGAATTCGGCGATTTGGTGGAGCTTGAGATTGTCAAAATCTCAAGGTGGCTAAAAACCCGGAACGGATGAAAACCGAAGCATAAGTGGGGCACGATCGTTCAGAAAAGTGGAGAAGACGATGATAATGCTTTATCCTCTTTTTTCTCTGATGGTTTGCAACTCTTCTCGTCGTTGTGTTCAATTCTCATGAGCAGTCCCGCTGCCACGGCCGGCCACCGCGCCCCGCCGACGCTCGCACCGTGTTCGGGGATGCTCCGATCCTGCCTCTTGGTTTTCTAATTTTTCGAGCAGGCACTGAAGGGACAGAAAGTGGAATTGGCGACCGAGTTCGGAATCAGCTTCGCGCATGGGAGGAGGGACTTCTGGGATGATCCCGCATACGTGAGGGCGGCTCGTGAGGCCACCTTGAAGCAGCTTGACGGGGATTGCATCGACCTCTACTACCAACACCGTATCGAAGTCACTGTATGTTAAAGACTTTCTTTAAGCCATATGATTAGTTGCTAAACTAGAGTGGTGTCAATGACGCATCCGCACGTTAGGATTTTGTTGGTTTCTTTGTGGCGAAAATTAACTATTTCCTCGCCTTTTGACTTCTAAGATATTGTTAAATGAGACTTTTAAATTCAGTTGATAGCAAAGTTCAAAATGCGGCCTGGTAGGGTTGTGGAATTTAGTCTTATAGTGGCTGAGCTTCTGTTTTGCTCGAATTCACGCACAGCAGGTCCGGCGAGGAGCACCGCGTCCCTTACCTTCCTTGGCGTGTTGCCACTTCTTGTGTCACCAGTGAACCCAGCAGCAGCGCCTCCGATGAGCTTCAGGCGTGATCGACAATCACCTAACAGCTGTGCCGCGCCTCGATTCTTCCATGTGGGTTTCTCCGGGGTTCCAATTCGGTACGCCTGCAAAGCCTCGCTGTTGTCTGGCCATCTTTGCTGCACCGCCTTTGCTGGCATTAATATCATATGACGTTGTCGGCTCGTTAAAGAGGTGGTTATATAGGCGAATTATCTCAACATGAATCTTGAACTTATTTGAATGCCATTCATCGTCCGTATTGAGATAGATTGTTACACGATGACCATATTAACATCTGCACTAACTACTGAGATCTAAAGAGACTTGAACCAGTGCCACGGGGAAGTCAAAACATATCTAGTGAAGACGACCCTTATCCTGTTGGGCCTCTAGCCAGAACTTCATTCTCGCTGATTTGTGCTTTCTGCCATCTCTGCTTTCAGATGAAGATCACCGGTTCCCACCACAGCGAAGCTCTCTCTAGATCACGCCCTTTAGCTCTGTGATTTCAGCTTTCGACCGATCTTGATTTTGGTTCCATTCAGTCGAAGCTTCTCCATCAAACATCCGCAACAAGACTAAAGCTAAGTTCTCTCTCATTCTCTGACTTCCATTTTTCGATTCAGTCGATGTCATTGATCCTCAGTCTTTTCTTGAACGTCCGGAGGCTTCTTTATCGATTTCCCTTCTCTACCGCCCCCCATAACACTGTAAGCCACCACTGTTGACACCCCTGTTTCTCCGCGTTTATTCATTAGAGACTTTGAGGAGCTCAGCTTAATCTCGTTTCTTCTTCGCCAACGCCAATCACCAGCAATGACGCCTCCATGAAATCAGATACTCAGTTTGATCATCCTTCGAAATCAACATCTGCATCTCATCTCCAAGGTAAGTACCTCTATATTCTGTTCTCAGAGAAACAAAGACGAGAAATCTTAACTGTTAGTTCCCTGAAGATCGTCTGCCATTGAGTTCTTGTTTGTGATTTTGAACAAGTTTAATTACATATGTGATGATTATGATATGCATATGGCTTTATTGAGTTCCATGGTTGATGAAGAGTTTTTATGATGTTAAGTTTTTGAAGCTAGAAGAATGATGAACAGAGCTAGACAAGGCAAACAGCTGATGACCGATGAAGAAAGCAAGGAAAAAAATTAAAAAATTATTTTAAAATGTAAAAAGGAAGGAAAAGGAAGAGAGTTTAGCTATGTAACAAGTGTTTGGGCGCAAAAGAAGGAACGAAAAGGAGAAAAGAAATTAAAGGGATTATAAATTGATAAAAATAAATATATATACATATATTAAAAGAGAAATAAGTGCAGTCCTCATTGATGGTGGCATCTTAGGTTGTAATGTTAATTCAATTTCATTTTAGTTCAGGTTCATTTGTTTATGGACATATTTTCTTTGAATCTTTTCAATAAATCCACACTTTAGATAGTCCTTTTTTCTAAGAAAATAAAATAAACATGTAGAAAATTTCAAAATTACATAAAATTGAAAAGATCAAAACCTCATTGCAGTCAACCATCCACTCTTGAGATTTATATTGATCAATCGATCTCCGCATCCTGCCAGAATTGATTTATATATATGTTTTCCCTCTTTTGTAGATTTTCATTAACAATAAATTCCTTTTTAGAGATTAGAATTAAAATTACACTTTGGCTGCCATTTGATTTTAGGTTATAGGGTTACTCTCCTTGCACTTAAGATTAGACCTAGTAATGTTCATTACCAGACACCTAATCAGGTTATTGTCTTACCTTATCTTTATTTGTTTTTCATTAGTATTCTCGATGCGTTTCTTGTGATTGCTTTTATATAATTTTCAAGTGTTGGGGTTCGTTTTTTTAGTTGAATGATTATGTTACATTTTAGGACCATAATAAACACAATGGTGAATGTCATCATTAACGCTTCACTAAGCACCTAGTTCAAGGCAACGCCGATTGCAGAGCCCCTCATTGATTCTTCATATTTCTAATTTTTCCCCTGATTTTTTTTAATTGAAAAAGGAGGCAGCACTTCACCCCCTGGTTTTTTTTTTTTAATTGAAAAAGGAAGTAGCCCTTCCCCAAACCGATGAAGGGCTACGGTCGTCGGCGAGCCAGATCTGGCGTCGACGGTTGTCAGTTGAGGTCACCCGCTGTCGAGTGATCTCTGGCAAGGGTCACGTGACCCCAGCCGAGGGCCGTGGGAGGTCATCCAACCTTGAGCAACCCTAGGGCCGCACGACCCAGGCGATCGTCGCTTGGGTCTCATAGCCATAGGCGACCCTCGCCTGGGTCTCACGAGGGTCTCACGACCACCGATTGTTGTCGCGCAACCCTCGTGAGACCCCGGCAAGGCCCGCTTGTGGGTGTGAGACCCGGCGGCGGTCGCCAGGTTGCGCGCGCCCCCGTGTCGCTTGAGGTCGGGCACACAACCCCGGGTTGAGCGACCCTCGGCTTGGGTTGCGCGACCCTCGGTTGGGGCCCCACGACCCGATTGCCGGTGGTCGTAGCCTTTCGCCGACCGGCAAAGGGTTTAGTCCAATTTTCATAAAAAAAAAAAAAAAAAT
The DNA here is from genome assembly GCA_014182895.1 of Angophora floribunda. Taxonomy (NCBI): domain Eukaryota; kingdom Viridiplantae; phylum Streptophyta; class Magnoliopsida; order Myrtales; family Myrtaceae; genus Angophora; species Angophora floribunda. Next base: position 13,593,380 of record CM024708.1, read on the forward strand.
TTAAAAAAAAAAAAAATATATATATATATATATATATATATATATATATATATATATATATACACACACATATAATACCTATCAAAACTCATTGCGAAAGTTTTTTTACCAAATGTACATTCAACTCAAAGTCCATTTGTAAAGAAATTTTGCCAAACATAATTGCATTTCCCCAAGTAGTTTTGGGCTTTCAGCATTTACATTTAATTCAAAGCCCCTTATAAATGCATAACCAAATGCATTTGTTGTGTGCGTTGGGGGGCATAATTGACGTTGTGGTAAACCGCGTGGTGAGTGTAGTGTTATCGATGAGGTAGACATCATCGCTCTACAAGGCCTTGCATTAATTAATTTTTTATAAGACATATTAATAGAAGTGGGTATCATATATATATATAACTATATACTTTTTATGAATGAGACCCGCTGTATAAAAAATTCAAAATATTTTAAACTTTAATTTTCAACAAAGATCATAATTGAAGTATCGTCAAAACAGTTATTACGTACTAATACATAAATAGTGTTAATTATAAATTACCCCATTCACCTCTCCTTTTTCTCAACAACGTGTGGGCCTTGACTTTACAAACTCGTCATACTCTCTCTTTATTTTACTTCCATCAACTCAAATGTAAATAAGTAGGTTAAGTTTAACATTTAAATGAGCAATTATGTAGAAGCATAGTCCCACCTTATTTCCACCCCATTTAGATCTCTTGAAACACCTCTATCGAATTGAATTGACTAAAATAACCCATGCGGGTTCCACTCTTGAATTAAGATTATTTCTTGCCTTTTTCTCTTTCTATTATTGGCTCGTAACACCCTCTATCACTTTAAATTAACTATATTATCCCTTGTGATCAACGCTCTTATTTTTATATTATTTCTTACCTTTTTTTCTTTCTTTTTTTCAATTTTACTAAAAAAAAAACTTATCCACATCATTTTCAAACAACATTTTTTCACCCGTTGCCAACTCTTCCACACCAATTACATTTCAGCGTTTGCTTCATATTTGTCTTCTTCAAAAATTATTCTCCATTATGATAACATGAGCAGACACTAATCATATATTGGAGTAAAGAAATGTTAATTTTATCTTGAAATTGTTTACTTTATTTATGTAGATTATTCTTATGATTTTGAATTTTTCAACTTTGAATTTTGGTACAAATTATGAGAATTTACATAAAGATTGAGTATTGTGGTTGATGTATGTATTATACTCAATTAACTCAAGGATTATCCTCTTACTTGTCTTTAAATTACTTTTTGGATAATTTTTTCCTAATATAAAAAAAAGAAAAAAAATCATTAACAAAATAATAATAATTTTTTGCCAGAAAAAAAATAATTAGGTAACTATCTATCAAATAAACTATTTTTAAAAAGAGGTGCACCAATTTTTTTCCAAATTGAGAAAGAAAAGGAAAAAATAAAAGCAAGTGTTAGTCTTAAATCGAGAGTGGGCCCCACATTTAATATTGATAAATATTGTTTGAGAGGGACATGAGCAGTTTGTCTCTAGTAAAATTGAGACAAATGAAAAAGAAAAGAATTTAAGAAATAATCTTAAATCTACATTGGGGCCTGCAGTGGTTTTGTGATCAATTCAATATAAAATGGGGGTGTTAGAAGCCAATAAAGGAGTGAAAATAACATGAGCCGATTTTTATCTCTTTTTTTTTTTTTTTTTGATGACCCAGTAGCACCCCGCCGAAATCTAGTAAACCTTGGGGGCCACACATAGCACCACACACGTTTAAGTCACTCTAATTCGAACTCTCGACCTTTTGCGAGAGAAAGAGAGCGCGAGCCAGCAGCGCCACCCAAGTGGGTGGTTCAACCAAATCTCTCTTATGAGTAGTAAAATCTATGTACTAGCATTTAGTAATAAAAGTGATAATGAATTCATGATATTAAAAGGATAAAAAATAGAATTTTAGGGCATGTTTTTCATGATGTACGTGGTTCTGATATTGAACAATGTTTTAATTGTTTTAAGTTACACTATGAATTGCGATGAATCTTGAAAAATGATTTATGAGTTCATTTTAGAAATATAATTTATTGCAACGTGACTTATTACTTTAATTGTCTTAATCATTTTAAGATTTTGTGGGGTCCTACCCGTGGATCACCAAATCCATGAACTTATGGTCTTTGAACTGGTATCTTTCTTCTAAGACCAAAAAAAAGGGTACCTTTATTTGTGCCCTTAGGTAGTTTGACCTCGCAAACAGTACCTAGTCCAACGGCCCTCAGTTTCTTTGAACTGATTAGTGACAACTTTAATATGGCATTTTAAGTTCATGATTATTTTTGCATTTCACAAATTACCCAAACTTAGGATTTGGGAAGATCTTAGGAAGACACTACTAGCTGAGGATCCCTGGTATGCCAAATTCGAGATGCTACAATGCACAACCCTCGTGAGTAACCGGGTTTTGGCCGAGAATGCAGGTTGTTTGTGACTCGTCACAAAGCGTGATCGGGTGTGCAATCATTAACTAAGGTATCATGGTCTGGTTTGAGCTTCGGGTGTTGTGAACGTGCCCATAGGGCAGGTTTGCATATGTTGGTCGTGCTACGTGTGGCCAGACTCGTGGGATGGTGTCTGTGGTCATGTGTGCTTCTGCTAAATTTGGTTTGGTCGAGCTATGGTTTGCTTGACGGGATCAAAGGACCGAGAATTTAGTAGGCAAATTCGACTCGGCGACAGCTTATATTTTGTTTATGGCATATAATTTCTGGGGAAAAAACATGAACACAATTTGTGTAATCTTTTGTTTGACACTATTCATATTCATGACCAATTGTAATGATACTTTTCAAACTACAGCTATCCGATCAGCAATAATGAAAGTGAATTGTGTAAAACTATTAGGAAAAATATATAAAAAAAATACACCAATTTTCACTCAATGAGTTCTATACATAAATTTTATATCATTGGATATCACTTTGGATCTTTACATCAGTTATCATTGGAATACCTTACTTACGAGAATATCATTTTCTTTTCAAAAATATCAATTTCACATCCTCAATTTCTCACGCTTATGGAAAATGCTCAGTGCCAAGTAAAAACCAAACAATTCAACCTTGTTAAAATGAGTTTGCAATGAGTGGCAATTTAATCTTTGTAATGTGAGGTTTTGATTAGAAGCGTGCGAATTGATTTTGCAAAAATAGAAAGTATGTAGATGGCCATTATATATATATAGTAATTCCCCGGAAGGCAGATTGTTTTGTAATAGTGTTGGCACCCAAAATTGAATACGGCCCACGTGCCGGTCACATAAGCAAGAATCACCTCAAAGCCTAGTAAAATCATACATAATTCTTATGAATATTGGCATATTATCAATTGTTAACAGGTGTATTGAGGAAAGCTAAGCTGTCAACAAAGAGGGAGCCACGTGTCTAAATATCATAATATCATGATGGAAGTTTCGGTTGTAAATTACGAAAGTGAAGGGCGCAAAAGGAAGCCGGTTAACAAGAGCAATCCTCCCACCATGTCAATCACTCATCTGTGGACCCTTTTCTTAAAAAACAAACACCATTCTATACTACAGCTCAAAGTTTCTCATTTTATCTATTTATTTATATATTTTTGAAGAAGAAGAAACGTGACCTCTTATCGAAGGTATTCTACAGTATAATGCTGTACCGTGCACCATTAGAAAATTACCTTTTCCAATTTAATGCGAAAAGAAGAAGAAGAGGATGAAAAAGAGAAATAGAAAGTGAAATAAATGGGCATTGCTGACATATCGAATGTAGCGACTCATCTTCATTCTATTTTTTAGATGTTTCCATTAACCAAGTCAATTCTATCGCTTTATTTGGAAACATCAATTAGGCAAAGTATAAATTACATAAGTATACTTGTTGCCAATTAAATTTTTCGAGTGTTAGAGAAAATCGAGATATTGTAACATTTCATATTATAAATTTATAGAATCTTGAATCTCGATTGCTAGCACAATCTCATTTGTTTTGAATTCCCTTGTGGATAGGATCAAGTTTTAAATCATGGTAAGATTGTGATTTGAGATCAAAATATTAGAAAATTGGACAGAATCATAAGCACATATTTTTAATCTTTCTTCATTTTATAATGGACTGTCCCGAAAAGAGGAAAATTGGACCAAATAAATAAGTCGTATAACTTAAAATAGAAATAGCAATGACGGTCTGATATGTGAATGCTTCATATGCAGAGTTTAACATCGACAAGAAGAGACTCAGGTAAGGATGTTTCTCGACACCTATACTTAAGTCAATAATCTAGTGCACAAGTCGATATATGAAAAAAATAATGAAAAAAAAATAAATAGAAAAAAGAAACTTTGTGTGTGCGATGAAAAGACTAAGATGAGGACAAAAATGAACCGTAAAGCTGCAAAGAAAGAGATAAAAGAGTCTACCCACTTGAAAAATGGAGGCGGATTCGGCGACTTGGTGGAGCTTGAGATTCTCAAAATCTCAACTGAATAAGAAAGAAGGTGGCTAAAAACCAGGAACGGATGAAAATCGAAGCATAAGTTGGGGGCACGATCGTTCAGAAAAGTGGAGAAGACGATGATAATGCTTTCTCCTTTATTTCCCTGATGGTTTGCAACTCTTCTCGTCGTTGTGTTCAATTCTCATGAGCAGTCCCGCTGCCACGGCCGGCCACCGCGCCCCGCCGACGCTCGCACCGTGTTCGGGGATGCTCCGATCCTGCCTCTTGGTTTTCTAATTTTTTTAGGGGAGTTTGCGGGTTCTCTTGTGATGATTTGGTGTCGATTTTGAGCAGGCACTGAAGGGACAGAAGGTGGAATTGGCGACCAAGTTTGGAATCAGCTTCGCGGATGGGAAGAGGGAATTCTGGGGGGATCCGGCAGGCTTACGTGAGGGCTGCTCGACGTCGATTGCATCGACCTCCAGTACCAACACCGTATCGAAGTCACTGTATGGATCCTCGTTATGCCTTTACCTCTCTTAAGACTTTCTCTCTGAGCCATATGATCAGTTGCTGAACTAGATTGGTGTCCATGACGCATCCACATGTTAGGATTTTGTCGACTTTCTCGTGGCGAAAATTAACTATTTGCTCGCCTTCGGACTCTAAGATATTGTTAAATGAGACTTTCAAGTTCAGTTGATAGGAAAGTTCAAAATGCGACTCTAGTCTTATGGTGGCTGAGCTTCTGTTTTACTCGAATTCACGCACAGCGGGTCCGGTGAGGAGCATCGCGTCCTTACCTGCTGCCTTGGCGTTTGCCACTTCTTGTGTCACCAGTGAACCCAGCAGCAGCGCCTCCAATGAGCTTCAGGCGTGATCAACAACCGCCTAACTGCCATGCCGTGCCTCGGTTTTTCCATGCGGGTTTCTCCGGTACGCCTGCGAAGCCTTGCTGTTCTTTGGCCATCTTTGCTGGCACTAATATCATATGACGTTGTCGGCTTGTTAAAGAGGTGGTTATATAGGCGAATTATCTCAACATGAATCTTGCACTTATTTGAATGCAATTCATCGTCAGTATAGAGAGATTGTTACACGATGACCATATTAACATCTGCACTAACTACTGAGATCTAAAGAAACTTGAGCAATTTCCACGGGGAAGTCAAAACATATCTAGTGAAGACGACCCTTATCCTGTTGGGCCTCTAGCCAGAACTTCACTCTCGCTGATTTGTGCTTTCTGCCATCTCTGCTTTCAGATGAAGATCAAGGCTTCCCACCACAGCGAAGCTCTCTCTAGATCGCGCCCTTTAGCTCTGCGATTTCAGCTTTGGACCGATCTTGATTTTGGTTCCATTCAGTTGAAGCTTCTCCATCGAACATCAGCAACGAGACTAAAGCTAAGTTCTCTCTCATTCTCTGACTTCCATTCTTCGATTCAGCCGATGTCATTGATCCTCAGTCTTTTCTCGAACTTCTGGAGGCTCCTTTATCGATTTTCCTTCCCTATCGCCCTCCATAACACTGTAAGCCACCACTGTTGACACCCCTGTTTCTCTGCGTTTTTTCATTAGAGACTTTGAGGAGCTCGGCTTAATCTCGTTTCTTCTTCGCCAACGCCAATCACCAGCAATGACGCCTCTGTGAAATCAGATACTTAGTTTGATCATCCTTCGAAATCAACATCTGCATCTGCATCTCATCCCCAAGGTAAGTACCTCTATATTCTGTTCTCGGAGAAACAAAGACGAGAAATCTTGACTGTTAGTTCCCTGAAGATCGTCTGCCATTGAGTTCTTGTTTGTGTTTTTGAACATGTTTCATTACATATGTGATGATTATAATATGGATATGGCTTTATCGAGTTCCATGGTTGATGAAGAGTTTTTATGATGTTAAGTTTTTGAAGCTAGAAGAACGATGAACAGAGCTAGGTGAATGATAGACAATGCAAAGAGCTGATGACCGATGAAGAAAGCAAGGAAAAAAAAATTAAAACTATACAAAATTAAAAAAATATTTTAAAATGTAAAAAGGAAGAAAAAGGAAGAGACTTTAGCTATGTAAAATGTGTTTGGGCGCAATAGAAGGAACGAAAAGGAGAAAAGAAATTAAAGGGATTAAAAATTGATAAAATGAATATATATTAAAAAAAGAAAAATAAGTGCAATCCTCAGTTAGGTGGTTGCATCTTAGGTTGAAATGTTAATTGAATTTCAATTTAGTTCATGACTCATTTGTTTATGGAGATATTTTCTTTGAATCTTTTCAATAAATCCACACTTTATATAATCATTTTTTTAGAAAAAGAAAAGAAAATAAAAATGTAGAAAATGTCAAAATTATATAAATTGAAAAGATCAAAATCTCAATGCATTAATAAAGATTTGCATTTGAGAATTAATTTATATATATGTTTTTCCTCTTTGTAGATTTCCATTAACAATAAATTCCTTTATAGAGGCTAGATCGAATTACACTTTGGCTTCCATTTGATTTTAGCTTATAGGGTTACTCTCCTCGCAGTTAAGATTAGACTTAGTAATGTTCAATACCAGACACCTCATCGGGTTATTGTCTTACCTTATCTTTATTTGTTCTTCATTAGTATTCTCGATGCCTTTCTTGTGATTGCTTTTATATAATTTTCTGTGTTTGGATTCGTTTTCTTAGTTGAATAATTATGTTACATTTTAGGACCATAATAAATACAATGGTGAATGTCGTCATTAACGCTCCACTGAGCACCTAGTTCAAGGCAATGCTAATTGCAGAGCCTAGCGCATGTAGCCTCAATGGGAAGACCTTGGCGCTGTGGACCGGAGTCATCGGTCGATCAGGCCGGTGTACAATTTGGAGATCTTTCTATAGATGTTGTGTGCGTTTGGTAAACCGCGTGGTGAGTGCAGTGTTATCGATGAGGAAGGCGATCGATGAGGTAGGGCAACTTGAAAGAGGAAACTGAGAGTCATTAGCCCTTTCTAGGATATCATGGAAGCCCCCGACTAGATTTGTTACCTTGGATTTAGGGTTCGACTTCGATTAAAATAGCATAGGAGGTTGCAGTGAGAATGACTGCCGCCCATACTAGTGGGGTGGCGAGTTTGGCAAAAAGCCGGCGTTTAACCTGAACACAGCTGGCTAGTATCAATAGGACGGTTTGTGAGGTGACGAGAAACAAGAATAACTGTGTTGCAAGTAGTGTAAAATTTGTAAAGGGTGCTGGACTTTTCTGCCAATGCTCTAGCTAGATCCATCTGTGGTGATCTAAGTCCATGAGGATCTTCATTTGCTGATTTCTAAATTTACAAGCTGTGGACCTCGTGTATAAATTCACCAAAAAAAGAAAGAAAAGAAAGACAAGAAATGAAGATCCCTCGTATAAATTGACTAAAACAAAAAGAAAAATAAGAAAACCCATTACGATTTCATTAGCCCACGATTCATCTCAATTCATCATGGACGCAATTCACCATTTAGAGAACACTATCATGTTGGTAGCAGTATTTGCGCTTCAGGCTGGGATGGATCCAATCGGAGCATTGGTAGAGAAATCTGCAACCTTTACAGATTTTACATTACTTGCAACATAGTCGTGCTCGTTTCCTCACTCAACGTTATATTGATGCTAGCAAGCGGCATTCAGGTTAACCAACGGTTATTTGTTGAATTCGCCACCCTACTCGTATGGGTTGCTAGTCATTCTCATTGTGGCCTCCTATCCCAATATCGAAGTCGAACCTTAAATCTATCTGGTCGGGGCTTCCTTGATATTCTGGATAGTGCTAATGTCTCTTATTTTCCCCTTTCAAGTTGTCCCGTTGCTCTGCAAGATTCAATCGAATCTTATTGATTAATTTCTTATATATATATATATATATATATATATATATATATATATATGTATATTCTTTCACAGAAAACAGCCTTAAAGGCCACCTTGGCTCCTCTCCTAATGTGAGGAATCTTTTTATTCGAATGGAAAAACCTACAAAAAAAAATGTTAATTAAATAATTTCTTATGTAATTAATAAGCTATAAAACGTTTTCATTAGAAATTATATTGAAAATGTGTCATCTATTAACGACAATCTCGAATTAAATTGTATCATGTTGAGTTTAGATGTCATACTCCATCTCTAAAATCCCACATGATATCGGTACCATACTCCTGAGCTGCTTCTCTCATGTGAAAACCACGGGACCTCGATCGACAACGTCCGGCCCATGGGCTGCATCTTTGTGGAGATCCTCGGGGCCAAGCCCGTGTTCAACCCAAGGAAGAGGATCACGGTGAAAGAGGCACTCCAGCATCCTTACATGGCGGGGCTGTATAACCTTCAATGTAATCTGCTGGCTCAGTACCCAATTAGCCTCGACATCGATGAGTGTATGGGGGAGCATATGATTAGGGAGATGACGTGGAACGAAATCTTTCATTACCATTTGGCATCGAGCAATCGTGGATGTAAGTACACCTCCTATCTATACTATGACGATAGAAAGGAAAAAAGAGCGACGCCATTACATGATGACTAGTTTTAATTTCATGTATAGACTAATGAGGAATTTTAGATGGGTCCATGCTAGATGATCAAGTAACTATGGTACAGTAAGGTTAGATGATCATGTAACCTATGGGAAATCCTGTTGAAGGATATATGAAAGATATGTAAGGTAAGGAGAGTGGATGATATATGGAAGAAATATGAGCAAAAAGCAAGGCCAATTAGATATTGTGCGATCTGCCTTTTATCCTATCACGATGTATAAGATAACTATACAATTTTTTTCACATAAATGATCTGATCAGGAGCATACGATTCTCTCCTTGGTATTATGATAGAGGATCTTTTTTGGCCTTTGACGTTGTTTGCTATATAAGTTCTTAATAGCTTAGGCTTATTTCATATTGTAAGGACTCATTTCCACAAAGCACAACTTGATTGATGATAATTATACAAATGTAATTTCATTAAATCGTTGTTCTTTCGATGAGTACGATTCGAGTTCATACATGTTGACATTCGGTTATGGAAATCAAAAAGCTCTACCAAGAAAAGGATATAAAGAACATGTGCTTGGAATAATGATTATAAGACCTATATGGCAATTTTGTTTCCCATATCCAGCAAATTTTAGAATAAAAGAAAACTTCGCCGTTTGCATCGAGTGATGAGAATTTCGCGGGCTATAAAACATCGAAGGATGTGCATAAATGCGATAAAACTATCTTCGTACATCGTAAATATCTATTGATTCATAGTAAATTTGTCGCATTTCATGATAGTTACAAGAATGCCAATGGCTAGCACCGTCGGTTATATATATTGCATTTGATCATCTCTGTCCAATACTAGCACAACCCTTAAAACAATAAAACCGAAATGTATTGTTTGATAAAAGATTCTTTTGTTGCGAGTATAAAATTGGGAAACAAATAGAAATGGCATAAGTACAGCGGGAGTGCCAAAAGTTGGCACAAAGGGACACTAAGTGTCAAAAGTTACAAAATGTACACTTAAGTGCCACTTTTTAAAAAAATTGGATCACTTAAGTCTTGCAAGTCGCCTAACCCTACCTAAATCCTACGTGGCAATTTTTTATTAATTTTTTTGCCTACGTGGCTCGCCGAAAACTGAATCGGCCAAAATCAGCCAAAACGACGTCGTTTTGGCTAACGTGAATTTAAAAATTATTAATTAAATAATATTAAATAATTAAAAATATATTATTATAAAATCAATTTTATTAAAAAAAAAAGAAGAAGGGGGAGGAGGGGATCGGCGAGGGCAGCCTCGCCGATCCCCTCCTCCCCCTTTTTTTTTTTTTTAATAAAATCGATTTTAATTTTTTAAAAATCTGACGTGGATAATTTTAGAAAGAAAAATTGCCATGTGGATTTTTTTTTTTTGAAAAATGCCCGTCAAGAAATGAAGTCGGTTTCACCCGAAAATGTACACGTGTCGATTTGGAATTTAATTTCGCCGTTGTGGCTTAACCGATCCCTTTTCTCCGATTTTGGACTTAAGGTGTACGCTTTTTAGAATTTTGACACTTAAGTGTCATTCCTTGTCTTGCCAACTTCGCACTCCATAGGTCCGCACCTCAAATAGAAATTATCCATGCATATTAAAAAGACATTGTTCTATTGGCGAATTTTGAGGTCAAGAGAGCGCGGGAAAATTTGGGTCCTGTGCAATAAAGCGAGGTAAGACAGCAGCAAGATTAGGGCTTGCGCTGAAACTCGTTTTGAACAAGGAAGGAAGAGAGAGAATTCGGGTCGAGAATGGATCGTTCGACGGGTTCGACGGGCGCGATCGACTTGACGGAGCCGGCGCCGGAGCCGGCGCCGGATCTGACCGGCGGCGTGCACCTCCTTCCCTGCACCATCAACCACGACGGGCCCTGCGCCGTCTCTCACTACTTCAAGCCCCGAGCGACCGGTTCGTATCGTTTTCTCGACGTTTTTCTCGTGCCGTGCGCGCGAGTCTCCGTGTCGGTCGGGTGAATTGGGATTTTTGATGATGTGGGCGTTCGCTTCCAGGAACGGAGGCCGATGGGTTGGCGGTGCAGGAGGCTTACTTCCGGGGGAGGAAGTTGCAGGGTGCCGCCGTCCCGCTTCCTCGCGGATACTCCGGTAATTTGGTCGTTGCGCCTTTTGGATTCGTCCTTCTGTTTGCAATTTGCCACTATTTTTCTTTAGAATCGTGAAGAATTTATTGCCGGAGTTATCTCGTGGGTGTGTATTCTCAGGGTTGTTGTAGCTGCCTACTGGTGATGTTTGTCTCGCTAATTCGCGCATTTTATGTATGGCGTTTGCATTACTTGCGTGGTTTCTCCAATCGCTTCGCATTATTTTCATATCCATGTGGGGAACCTTGTGGGCAGTCCTTTCTGATTTGTGACAATTTGCGCCAAATTAACATCAACATTTTCGCTGGTTGGAAGGGACTAACAACCTGTTTCCCTTGAAGATAATCTGGATAAGTTCCATTAGAAGGGGTTTTATCGTTTTGTTTTGTTTGTCATAATTTGGGAAGCAATCAGGATCGGCATGTAACCATTTGAGGATCTGCGATAGACATGGTATTCGAAATTCAGACGGATGTGTTCTCTGCAAGGCAGCAGCAGAGTCATCCAACCATCCGGTTCTCACTGTAGGCTGGGAAAGCTTCTGTCTGTTTTGGTTTTAGCTCTTCTATGTGTCTTGTAGGTCAAGAATTGGGCCTATTGTTAGAATGATTTTGAGGGGAGAAACCTTGGAGCCTTTGGGAATTAGGGATATTTGTGTGCGCGCTTGCACACTTGTGTGGGCAGTGCATGTGGGGTTGCATGCCTGTGTGTATGGGAGGGTGGGTTGGTGCTTTCCTTTTTGCTGTGAACATTGTAAAGATTGGAGGATTTCAATCATTTTCTTCATGAGTTACGGGATGCAAGTGGTGGTTTTTATGAAAATATCTTGTTTCTTTTCATTTGATCTTTGTAATGATTTCTCTGTTATGCTGTTAAATTATGGCTGTTTTTCAAGAGAAATTTTTGCTTCTTGATCTCTTGCCAATGTGAATCTCAATGACTTTGCCTAATCCAATTTTCTGACTTTTCTTGTTAAAGAATTTCCACACCTGAGAATTATTCACTTTCATTGCACTTGTTCTTCTATTGAAGTTCTATTTCTGTAATTTGGCATTTGATTGTTGGGAGCCTAAGCTGTGCAACTCCTCAGGAGACTGAGGGGATGTCCGGAGTGGGTTTTACTTTTGCTTTCCAAGTTTGCAATTAGATTTTCATTTAATATCAAGCACCTTGAATCTATGAAAACATGCAAATACTAATGGGGAATGCCACCTGGAAGTTCCCACCAATTATTTTCAATATTGGGGTATATTTATTTGTGATTTTGGTGGGAATGTTCAACCTAGCACCCCCTGAAAATTTCTTAATCTGGCAGTTAATGTCTAATATCATTTGGTGAAATCTTGGAAACTTCTTCACTATTGCTTGCATGTGTTTCTGTCAAGTGCTTGAAGGAGATTTCACCACAAGCTGGAAGGCTTCTATGGTTTACAGATTAAGGCTCTTCTTGCCCTTGTGTGCTAATGGTATTTTTAAAGCTGGATTAGGTCACTCGTTTATGTTTTGCAGCCACTTCATTTATGCTCTAGGTTCTATATAATTATTCCTTTTCTACTTAAGGAAAAAAGGAGTTTCTAAGGGTGCTTTGTCCTGGATAGGTGAGCTTTGCATTGGCAAAGTACAATCGTATTGCACATGATTAAAAAGCACATCTAAGACTTCAATGTTTCATCTAAAGTTGTCACTGTTTTACATATGCATGTAATTCATAAGGCAGAAAGAAAAGTTCTGATGGAACAAGGGGGGGAAAAACTTCTTGCCTGCAGGTTTTGTCATAGGAAAGAAGACTTCTGGTGAGACAAGGGGTACAGAAAGCTCTGAAGAGAACCTCAACTTTTGGGAGATGAAAGCAAAATTTGGTAGTGTAACATATTGGAACCATGACTGTCTTCCATCACAAGATGATGCATTTTTGCGTTCTTTTCACTGGCTTCCTGTTGCAGAGGCGGTAACTCTCTTCTCCTTTTATTCCCAATTGTGTTGCATGAAGTATCCTGGCCAATCTGGTGCAAAATGCTTTTCTTGTGCTCAATAAGTAGGTTTAGCTAATATTGTAGACTGGATGATACTAAATTAATCAGATGAATATCTAGTATTTCTGTTGTCTATGCCCCTGAGATGGAGGCTTGATGATTGCTACCGCTTTTTCCACTTAGTGTGTTTAACATGTAATGGACCCCGTGTGCTCAGATTTGGAACATGGGATTTTGTTTGTTTGGATGTTTACTTGCTACCGTTCTGATTCACAGACTAGACAATTCATAGTGACTTTAGGCTTGTGTTAAGGTCATCTATGTCTATTGTCAGATTAGCTGTGGCGTAAAGGACAGTGCTGGTAATAATTTCATGGTAGTGTTCAATTTTTTTTAAATGATGGTAGGACTTTAAAACCAAGATTGTTTTGGTCAAGTGACAATGCTAGTAAGGATTTTGTGGTAGTGTTCACTTTTTTCAAGTGCAATGACATTAGGACTTGAAACTACTAACTGCACTAGCAGAACTTTGATCCTTTTGGGACTGTTGTTTGGGTTATGAGTTAAATCAATGCAACCAGCCATCTTCACTGAAACTTGGTGGAAATTAGATGGATCCGTTTTAGACAATTTGCCCCCTTGTCTGCAGATATATACAGACCTTTGCATCTTATTCTCTTTTCTTCCCAGCCCGAGATTCTAGAAGATATGTAAATGACAACTTGAAGCATTTCAGCTAGATCCTATGGGATTCTCACCAATGCTCAACCACATTGTCCTAATCTGCTGTGTTTCATATTGAGTTCTTTAACCTCATATACTTGTGTTGGAGGAAGCTTTACTTTGGATATTGAGATTGATTTGATTAATTATTCAGTACGGTTCTTGGTCTCTGTTTCTAATTCATGGTTTATCTGTTTGCTGCAGCTTCACAAGCCAGTTACAGCAGAAGATTTAGCTACTTCTTCAGTCCAAGAGAAAACTCAAATTGCTGAGAACTAGATCGTGATTGCTGGCGCTTCCATTTGTGGGTAGATGACGGACATTTGGAGTGACACTAATCCAGGTCCTTAATGCCTTCCTGCTTCCATTGCCGAACTTTGTCATGATCCCTAAGGCCTTGCATACTCTTGTTGTTTGTCCTTGGTAAATGACCCCAACTCATTACCTCCATACTCCTAAGTTCGGCTCAGTTAGTTCTTCTGTCCCCTGTTTTTTGTGCTTGGAAAATGGCATATATATCATTGATGGTGGTTTCGAAATCATCATAACATAGTTTTGTATAAAGGACATTTGGAGTAAACTGGAAGCCTAGCAAGGAAGGTCGATGAAGGCATTTAAAAAGGTTCATACACTCGATTGGGGTGAGCGACTCGATCAGTTGACAAACCATTCTGTTGCTCTTTCAAGCGCATGCACCAAAATATGTCACAATTTTGATTGACTCCCTCTTGTTGACTTGATATCTCCTCGCGTTAAGAATCATAATGCTTAATGCTTGACGTGCCTATCTTCTCAGTTTTGGTTTTGAATTTTTCTGCTTCGGCTGGTTAACTTGATCTGTATTTAGTTGATTCAGCTCTTGTACCACTCCTTGATCTCATGATGATCTCGTAAGCTTGCTGCATAAAAACTTTATTTTGAGTCAAGTCCGGTGACATTGAGCTCGGACCTAGTTATTTCTTCCTTGCACGAGAGACTTCACTCTTCATCGTTGCATATTACCCTCTGCTTTATGTTTCTCTCCCTTTAATCTCCGTTGCTTTTTCCAATTAATCTGGACATAGTTTTGCTTAACGTTCTTGTACTGTCTATCATACCGATAACACCAAATCTCGAGGATTGCACAAATCGAGTCGGGAAAGGATTTCCATCTGCAATCATAGAAGACCTAACCCTTCATGTCAGTTTATTTGCATCTGTCACTCATTTTTTCTCTGTTCTGTCTTATCTCCATTTAGTTTACCATTTCAAAGAGAACATTCGACGCCTAATCTTTCACACTATGTCATGCCAGCCATCGAAGTTGATGCAACCACGAATGATAAACAAAAATGGGTTAAAAAGTGAAAAGTAAACAGTACTTTAAGCCTTTGACACTATTCGATTCCAATCAATGGCCGGACCACCTTTGAGGGCTGAGCTCACCTCAGCCTCTAATGCTGCCATTCCAACCTCCCGGAACCAGAAGAAACAGGTGCCGTCCCATACCCCGATGTCGGACCTGAATGCAAAAGCTGCGTCCCTGCTTCGACATGCACATCAGATCGCCCCTCTCGATCCTCGCCGCCTGATTAATTTTGAGGTTCGTATTGCAGGCAATGATAGACAGAAACCGCTTTCCCTATCCCATCCATCTTTCAATCATTGCCTCCCTTACTTAAAATTGAAATATTGAATTTGGAGTTATTCAACCAATAATTGAAATGATAATGCCGGCATGTCAAATCGTAGTCATTGTTATAATGGAAGCCTCGATCATAATAGTAGCTGTGCACATTCAAAAATTGTTTAAGATCAAATTTGGTGGCATAAGTGAAAAAATCGAAGCAGGCTTTATACTTTTTAGTTTTATACATATGTATGCATGTACATACGTAACTATGTATGAAAATTCAATTTACAGGACAAAATAAAATTATGATTCTCCTCTTGAAAATGAATTTATGAAGTACGGAATCACTTGGATATAAAAATGGAGTGGGAAAAAGCACCCCAACCGGTACTAAAGGCAGTGACGCACAATCAAAAGGGCACCGCCGAGAGAGAATCAAATATTTATCATTGCCAACCCAACAAAAGGAATATATATATATATACACACGCACAAGATAAGTGCACTAAAAATTACGAAAATACAATTAAATTCTAAAACTTATTACAAAAATGCAATCGAATCCTAAAACTTTCAAAAAGCACAATCAAATCCTAAAACTTTTCAAAAAAATGCAATTAACTCTTAAAACGTTAAATATTATCAATGGAATGACTTGATTTGACCAATTTCTTAAGTTTTTAGACTTGATTACACTTTTTGAAGCATTTGATTGTATTTTTGTAACAAATTTTAGGACTTAATTGCATTTTTTAAAGGTTTTAAGACTAAATTGCACTTTGTTAACAAGTTTTAAGACTTCCAATGCACTTATCCCTATATACACTTCCGCGTAAGAAAAGGAGAGAAAAAGAAATAATATCTCACTCATGTAACTTCCATAACTCCCTCTTGAGGAGTGCATACAGCACAATTTTATTCTCTTTCAGCTAACTAATACAAATCAAAGAGAATTAGCATGAGTTCCCCCCCGAATTTCCCCTTCTGTACTGATCCCATTTTTCTACCTATACCGATGACTTTTTGGTGCACAAATGCCACATTATACACTAAAATAGAAAATACTCGAAGCTCATAATTATTAACCCCTTGATGAACTAATAGCTATAGCCTCGACTTCAAACCGTGAACTAGAGAGATTTCGAGAACGCACCCGAGTGGATTTGAGCAATTCGTTCATCTGGACGCCGACATGAAACTCGCCATAGACGAATATATAGCTTTTCCAGGCAAGATAATCAATCTTCTCCAGCTTCAATACTATTGAAAATCAGACTGCTTTCTCCTCTTCAGGTTGGGCTCTCCCAGCTGCAATGAAACAGTAACCTCTGTGTCGGCATTACTTGCTAAAGCCGACAGGTTCCTGAGTTCGGAGTTCTCCTGTTGGTCGTTCCGATGGATAGGCGATCTAGCAGAACAGCTCGATATGAACTGATGTTCAACGCTGTGGGTTGCTTCAATCCCATCTTCTATGCGAAATTCTCTAAGCAGACCTTGGCAGGTGTCAGTATCAATGGGGCCCTGTTGGTTGTTCAAGCTGAAAGGCTCCATGTTTTCTTCGGTTTTGTCTCTGGAAAGATGCCTAGAAGGAGGAGATGATTCTCCCACTGCTGAATCCACGTTTCCTGCAGAAGCATTTCTTTGTTCCAATACTGCAGCTACAATTGCCGAAAACAATGAAGCAGAAGCAAAGAGACAGATATTAGAATGTTAAGTAGCATGGCAACCCAGAAAAAAATGAAGGAGAAACAAAGAAAATATCACAGAATGTTAAGTACAATTGCCAACCCAAAACATAGGGAACACCAAAACCTAAGACCCTGTTAACTATGCATCCATTACAACGCAGTTCATTTTTAAGTTCTCTTAAAACCATAATATGACTAACAAATATTATTAAATGGTACTGCTTAAGTTTAGCTAAAACACTCACCCTATGGTTTCCCCATGTTTATCAAGTATTTTGGAAAAAGTTTCTCAATAAAATTAAAAGAAGAAGGCTCCTAAAGAAAAAGTAAAATGCTCAAGAATGTCAAGAGATTAATAGTGTAGAGTGTTTGCTTAGTGAAAATTATATGCTAACGATTGAAGAGATCCATACAAACTAGTTAATTGACTTAGTAGGACCCAGAAAAAAAAAGCTGGTGAGAATATTCGGGCAAATTTTCCCCACAGTTCACTAGATTTTTAAGTATTTGTGTTATGATCAGAAACACAAAAGCAACTTTAGCAATGTGAGACATGGGAGAAGTAAAAAAGCACAGTAAATCAGGAAATTTTCTCGGAAAACTCTTAGATGACACAGACCTTGAAGACCTTCACTTGTTGTAATTAGATCAAGCTCAAGAAGATCAAGAAGATGCCCCAGATCAACTCCACTAGTCCAATTTACAGGAGGTTGGCCAACCTTTAACTTTAGGCGCCCCCGATTAGCTGTTCCTCCCCATATGATCCCCACTGGACGTGGCTTCTCACCATTAGGAACAGTTAAGAGAATGAGGCTTCCACTATCACCTTCAAGATCAAATGTCTGCTGGTTCTCCCCAACTACGAGAAAATCAGTGAAGAAACATATTCCTTTTTCATCATTGTACTCAAGGGCATATGCCATGATTGTTCCAGTGGTCAAACCAGAGCTTCTTCCGACTTTGACCACCTGCCGTCCAATGAGACTGCCAATTGGGGACTGCAAGTCAATCTTGTTAACTTCGCCAACCTCACCAATTCCTCTAACAGATGTAGTCACATTGTTCACATTAAAATCCTCAGCAAAGGGAACAAAGGCCCCATCTGCTCGCACAAATGTTTCTGCCACAGAACCAATTCAAATTGATATTTATGAGTGAATGGGACCATAAAGATAAACATTTGGCAAGAGGCAAATCTCTTATTTACAGCCATCAGGAGACATTTTAGAAAAGAAAATTTATGACCTACTTAAACATCAGGAAATCTAATAATATGTGAAGCAAGTCCTCATATAGTCTCTTTCATTTAAAGATCAGAATAAGGAAACCCCTGGAAGAACTATAGAGCATGACAGGATATAGCTCAAAAGAAGAAGTCGTACAGTCTTCATTGGGACATTTCGCTGCTTAAACTTATGATTACAAATCATCTGGAGACTGAAAGCACAGCCCCAGCGTCAAACCAAGCAAGCAAAGACGCTTGAGCTTCTCCCACATAATTTAATAATCTAGGACGACGAATTTAATGTCTATGATGACGAATTTAATGTCTATGATCACAAAGGCAATGTTAAAAGATATGTAAATAGAGCACAAGTGAATAACATAAAACAACAACAAAAATAAAAATAATGATTGTCCAGTTATCGGAACAAGACGATCTAAGATTGAGAACTGAACATATCCAACAGAGCTATATATTTCGGTCACTACAGGAGTTTAGCCTGTCTGGGAAAAAGGTAAAAGCTCCCATGAACCTTACAATACCTGTAGATCTGGAATATAAATGAAAGAATGGTGAGCTTTTATGCACAAAAGTTAAACGTCCTAGTGAAAGAGAAAACATTATGGTCATCATGAAAACGAACAGTAAATTTGGAATAAGGAAGTGAGGCAGACTTAATCAAGTACTAGGTAAATTCAATGGAGGTACGAACGGTTGGAAAAATCAAATCAGACATTCATCACAGCTCTTTGAATAAAGAAGGGGCATCCCAAAGCACGAGGTTCCCCCATTGTGGGGTCTTAGGATGGTCAGATGTACACAATCTTGGTTGTTTTTGTGACTTGAAGCTGTGGCCTACAAGTCACGGTGGAGCAACCTTACTGTTATATCAAGGCTTGACCTTCATTACAGTTCTTAACAAGTTAAATCAAATAACTACCGAGCCAGTTATACCTTTGCTGAAAGCATACATATATAGTTTTAATGATTATTACAAGGCAAGTCCTAAAACTTGTCAATTTCGTGCAATTAAGTCCTAGAACTTCCATTTTGTTCACTTAACTTCTAAAATTTGCAACTTCGATGCACTTTAAGTCCTTCCTTCCATTGACAGAAGGACTCAATCGGACCAAAAGTTACAAATTGTAGGACTCAAATGCACTAAAAGGAAGTTTGAGACCTTAAGTGCACAAGGTTGACAAGTTTTAGGACTTGCCCTCTAATTACATCTTGTTTGGACTACTGGATTTATGTTCTTAACTTTCTGGCGTTCCCAATAGTTTATGAATAAAGAAGCTAACAGCGCAACAAGTATTACTGTTAAGTGCCCAAATTATAGCTTCCAGTGACTGCGCTAAAAAAATATGCTCCTATGAGCAGGCAAGGGCATAGAACACGGAGATCATGTGACATCAGTTATAATGATGGTGCTTCAATTTGCACCAGTATTATTTCCAGGTAGAAGACAGAAGTATGATAGAAGATTTGTATTTTAAGAAAATAAGACATGGGCACAAATGTCCAAAACTCACGTCTATGACAAACAACAATAAGAGTAGCTGCAGCATAGAACATTTTCCCCTAAAGTGAGTCACCACCTGTCGAAAGGATCATATGTAACAAAAGGAAAGATTTGAATTGTCGGCTAATAGGATCCTTCTGTTTGACAAAGTAATCACCTACTGTCGAAAGGAATACTCAGTTTCTGAAGGTGAATACACAATTTTCTTCCAAGCTACCCTAGAGAAATAGTCAACTGTCAATGGAGTAGGAAGATCCCAAATAATTTTTTAAGGAGACTTCATTCTTTGCCCATCAACTTGAGAACTGATAAACTTCTGTAATGAGGATATAATGGTAATAGAGCCTGTCCTGCTAGAACAAATATAGGCTTGTCCATCCCCAGAGAGAGATCATGGTCTCTTATAATATAAAGCTGAGTAAAAGAAATTTTCAAAAAACTAGACCTCCCAAGTACTGAGTTTTCTCAAAAGGTCCTCACCATAAGTAAAGAAACAAAAAGCTTATCAAGCATTATTATGCGGGGCAATTTGAAAGAAACATTTTCTTAAGGAAAATGACCACACCAATACCCAAGAAGATGAACATTGACTTTCCACTAACAATCTTGAAGCAAGAACATGGAAAAACTACATCCCAGTCCACCTAATCCATCTCCACACTTCCACTCCATAACTTACAAGTTGACATAAATCCATAGAAGCTGATACATGAAGCTATGACATGAAGTAAACAGGAAGATCAGACAAAGTGCTTGAGGACCAGTCTTGCTCCCATGGCCAACTTATGCAGCTTCCACTGCATGTCTGGGGTTTATCTTGATACATAAGCTCTTCCCTATATTTATTTCCATAAAAGCATATACAGGGTATACATCTTATCATGCTTGATGAGAAAACGTGTGGCAACAATTATAGTATTGAGTAAAGTATTATCAATTATAGTATTGAGTAAAGTATTATCAGATTAATGCTGCAAATATGAATGTTACAGATCTGTGCTATGCTTGTTTTGTCCCTCCTTAGCAGGCTGTCCGACAAAGGAAGATTTATCCTTGTCTAAATCCTTAATTAGCATTCACTTTGATTAACAATTAAATAACAAAAGATTGTACAAATCCATCCCAGATTATGACAATCCAGGATCCAGTATTACCTGGATTGTTAGCGGCAAAGATGCCATACCATAGATCATCCGTTATAAAAGATGTAGCCCTCTCAACAGCACCAAGATAGACAGCTGGTCCAAGGCTAGGTGGTAAAGGGTGAAACATTTTCTGATTTGGATAGTCCAAATCTACCGCCACATGCCGGTTTGTCAGGAAACCCACTTGTCGATTACCAGTGCGGCTTCTCACTATAGCACCCAGGGTTCCATATGTCTCTTGACTTGCAACCTGAACCATTTGAAAACACAGAAGAGAGGATTAGAGACAAAGATGAACCAATAGATCCTAGAGCAAAGGTAATAATGCTTGAGTTATGGGGAAAAAGAGGTATGAGATATGGCCTTTAACATATTAAACTGTACGCGCTCATGACACCAAGATTTAAAGAGAATGTAAGATACATCAGCGGAAACTAACATTAAAATGGGAAATTAAGTAGCCACTTGAAAAAAGGGATGCCCCAGCACCTATGGATATTTTGTAGTCCAACATTTCCAATGTTGAAATATCCAATGATGAAACTTTCAATTTCATAACTTCAATACCAACAATATATGTCGATTTGACTGTTGCAACATATTGACATGTATGTCATGAAGGTGCTGTTAGTAAAGAAAGACAAAGATTATGACGTGAGACAGCTTTGTATGGTATTTCCCCTAAATCATCAGCTGAGAGAGATAACACAAATATTTTAAAAGTGATACTAGAAGCAAAATACTGATGGATAACAAGAAAAAAGATTTTAAGGACCTAGATTCCTGTCCTCACTCCCATGATCTCTCATACAAAATTTGAAGCGGCCCTTAAAGAATGAGACTTTCTACTTAAAATAGTTATAACGAGACAACTTGAAAGAATCTCATCATACAGATTTCATAAATAAAGAAAAGTCAGACAGTATCTACACAGTGAAATTAGAAAAGCCACTTATTAATTATTTGAAGAATTTCATCTACTCATTGTATCTCATGTCTCAATTTTCTCAATCTTAAACAAAGGCTCAACTGTAGGAATCCCCCACCAGGTCCAACGAATCAAATTTCACTTCCTCAAAACCTTAATGCACCTGAAGTTGAAGCTAAACCTGAAGAAAGTCTCCAACCGTGATATTTCACCAACTTCTTATTTATTTCTACTCCATCAAATCAAGATGATTCCAATTACTCCAGCACTTTTTAGTCAGTTATCTTCAGGAACCCAAATAATAACTACTTTCCTGTCTTTTATTTCCTTTGTTATTCATCTCTCTTTCAAGAGAAGATGACCTACTCTCCTTGTACATCGTCCATTACCGAGTAATCAATGAGAATTAAGATATGTAGAATTGTATAGGCACAAGCACATTGAGACGACTCCAAACAGTATTGCAAATGGAGAAACTTGAAGCAGGCCATCGAAATAATTCTTATAGTATTAAGATTAGAAAATTTATTACTCATCATAAACGTTGCAGCAATAGAAGAATTTTCATGCCTAATATTTGACATAAGTATCCATATCCTGATTGGAAAAGAATTATATTCATTCCATGTCATTTCCTGCATATTGTATGAGAAATAAGAAAGAAGAGTAATAGGTTACCTGAGAACCCGAACCAATACATGGATCACTACCCCGCAAGCCATCTACAAGCTCATTGTGTAACTGCTCTTTTGGAGTAGGAGCTGGTGCAACATAATATGAAAATTCCACAACATCTAACTCACACCATACCCCTCCTGGCCCCTGCACATCCGTTGTAGAGGCAGTCAGCTTCTCTGAGTTTACAAGCCCCAAAATCACATACTTAATCCAGCTCAATATGTCCCATGACAGAGCAGATGTTTCAAGACCTTAGTTTACTCTGCTAGGGTTCTCAAGTTATTCCATCGAAGCTTTGGTGCCATGCTAATTGCAGTCTATTTGACCAATTTAAGTTGGAAGACAGAAACTAACCACATTGTCAGCAGTTCAGCAAAAGCACAACAAACAAATATATATTTGTAATTTCAAACATGAGTGACCTAAAAATTGCTTCTCAAATCCTCTCAAACATGCGATAGATGAGCCAAGTCATTTCTTGATAAGGATACCTACATATACTTGAGATTACCATGTAATAAAGTAGATAATTTTAGGTTGTTCGGTGTTGACAAATTCTCAGATCTCAAAATACACTAAAGGATCTCGTAGATTAAAAAAAACAGTTACATATCCAGATCAACGAAATTCATGCTCAAAACTTAGAAGCAAAGACCAATTTTTTTCACCTCAAGGGCTGTGGGTAGACACTGGATGCGGCTGAGCCATTGTTTGTGAACTTTTCGGGCAACGAAGACTAGAATTGCTGGTATATCGGTCAGAACCCCACGTCGAATACGAAAACCAATGGCCGTCCCAAGACTGGACCGACGCAAATTCTTGCTGTGGAATGCCCTAATTGTCATCAGGTCAAGCAAGGTCGTAGCTTGCTGCCCCATTGGCAACTGACCCAGAGTTTCAGGAAGCACCCCTTTTTGGAGGTTCCCAAAATAGTTTGCCCTATCTTCTGCCGCATCTATTAGACGGCTTGAAGTAGGCCATGAGAAATAAGCAGCATTACTTTCAGAGAGCTGCCCACCAGAGGCAAAAGGCTGTAGAGGAGATGGACTCGAAGACAGCAAATTCTGATGATTGTAATAGTTTCTTTCCA
The DNA here is from genome assembly GCA_014182895.1 of Angophora floribunda. NCBI lineage: Eukaryota > Viridiplantae > Streptophyta > Magnoliopsida > Myrtales > Myrtaceae > Angophora > Angophora floribunda. The sequence continues at coordinate 13,617,065 of CM024708.1, forward strand.
AATCTAGAGCTGACTCCTCTGACTGCGCCGATCCAGATGGCTGGAATGCCAAGCCTAGTCTTGTTCTGTCCATATTTCAGCTCTAGCAAACAATATGGACTGAATAGCTCGAAGTACACCCAATATCCAAAATTCACACTAAAATACTCCAGCCCCGGTTTAATTAACGCGCCGCAAAATCACATATTTCTAAAAGGTTCACATCTTCAGACGATTATTGATTTCATCTACAAAGTCAGAGAGGAAAGTTCTTTCTGATAAGAAACTGCAGAGTCAATTACAAAGCAAGCGCTATCAAATTTGTGTAAGCATACCAGCAATAATTAAAACATAAGGCTATTGAAAGCTGCAAATTCAGTCGATACAAGGCTACGCGTCGAAAATCACATTGATTGAGGGGGCAAGTTTTCAGGAACTCCATATAAGGTAACTCAAATTTATTGCTTCAGAGCTCAAATAAAGTAGAAGAATCCAATCAAGGGACAAAGCCATCAACCGAGAGATAACGCAAAACCCAGATGAGATGAAAATGCGAAATCTTAAATGCAGAGTCGAAATCTGCAACCGGAACAAGAAATCACGCCGGGGGTCGCTAATTGCGCTTAAGGAAAGAACCCGGCAAATGGGTTTATGAAGAAGCGACAGTAGAGACGGTGTAAGCAATCAGCAGCCGCCTTCCCATCTTTCTGACCAATGGGTAGAGAAGGACTCACTGATGAAAAATGGAAGACTCTGAACTCGGACGCGAAGCTGCATCCCCGACCATGAGTGAGGTCCTCGTGTCCATGGAAATAGAAACTTTGCCTGCACACGGAGAGAGAGAGAGAGAGAGAGAGAGAGATCGTCAAGTCTTGAGAAGACTCGGAGAAGTGGCAGTGAATAAACTATATGGACTTTGGGCGCCTGTACATATAAATAACAAATATCTAGGATCTGCAACAACTATTTTATTATTGGGCTTCTCTACTTATTAAATTTGACCCTTTTCCCCATCTCTCTCTCTCTCTCTCTCTCTCTCTCTCTCTCTCTCTCTCCCTCTTCTTTTGCTGTCTTCCTCATCTTTTCTTTTCTAAATTTCCATTCCTTTGGCCACTCACGGGGATTTGCTCCAAATTTTTCAGAAAAAATTAGTGTGTTGATTAGAATGAATGATAAAAAAAATAAAATTTATTTTTCATGCAAAGAGAATAGATGAACTGGGCTTTTCAGAAATTTTATATTTCAGTGTTTGTTAAAATTTTTGTATGCCGAGCAATTATGGAAGAGGAGGGTGGAAGTTTTTGATGGTGGAAGAAAGGAGGAGGAGAAAAGATTGGTTTTCTTGGATTCTACTTGATAATTCGATTGGTGGTGGGGAGACTTGGCAAAACCAAAGGAAAAGGAAGATTGGTGGTGGGGAGGATTAGGGCCCATGCATATTTGCTCCCCAAAGCTAGCACACTTACCGACTCTAATAATTCAATTCCCACTTATCCCAAAAGTGGGGATAAGGTAAGTAAGCATCGTTCTCTTTGTTCTCTTGGTCATGGGCCTTGGTTGATCTACTAGCACACATGAAGTTTTGAAGTCCATAGTTTCTTGTAATTTCTCTAGATTGTGGTTCGTCCTCTAAACAACTTATATGAGGAAAAGTGTTATAAAAATCATAAACTTATTGAATTTGTGTCAATTCAATCATAAACACTTTAATGATGCCAATTTAGTCCTAAACATTTTGAACTAATGCCAATTTAGTCATTTTGACTTAGTGCCAATTCAGTACTTAGCTAAAATTAGCCAAAAAGATTAAATTGGTACCAAGTCAAAAGTTTTAGGACTATATTGGCACTAATTCAAACGATTTATAACTGAATTGGTATAATTAAAAAATTTAAGACTGAATTGGCATCAAGTCAAAAGTTTTATGGTTCAATTGGTACAATTAAAAGATTTAGTACTGAATTGATGCCAATATAATATGTTTAGGATTTTTCTGACACTTTTCTTAATTTATCCGTCATGTGATTTGCCTGGGTTGTATCTACCTTAAGAATGGTTTGAAAAAAAAAACAGCAACATAAATTACTTCAAGGGCTCTTGCAAAAGTCACCACTAGTCTACTTGAGCAAATCTTAAGCCCATTGAAGACATGAAATCACTCTAGTGTGTTAGTAGTATCGTCGGTCTTGACTCCTCCACTCGCATCATGATGGGTAGGGGTGATGGGCTTGACCAATGGATAGTAGTACACAAATAAAATATGCAACCTTAGGTTTAACATTCTATTAAAGGTGATTTATAATTTGCCAATGTTAGGCATCCTTTCTTTGAGCAAAGTGTTAGGGTAACTTGTATGCTTGTTTTTACTTAAAGAAAGCCTATAGCGATTCATTAATTACCCACTAGAATGTGTATAAATTTCCAAGAGAAAAAAATAAATTGGAATCTACTTTCAACATATACACATTTTGAAAACTGAGCATGTCAAACTGCATTCGCCACAAAATTTCAAAAAGTACAAATAAAAATAGAAACCGCTCCAAATAAACAATTTTACACCTACTTTTCAACTTTTAAATAAATAATGTATTATGAGAGTTGAAAATTTGACTTTTAAGACATCAAATCCTAACAAAATGTGAAATTGGACTTTTGGAGCGTTTGAAATACTTCTCAAAATCACTATATTTAAAATTTGACAAAAAATCCAATATTCTTTCGAGGCACACCAAAATTTGAATTATCTAATCTCATAGGAAGTGTTGGCGATTCAAATTGCCCCTATTTTCTAAAGATCTAGGCACCAACTCTTTTTAATTCTAAAAAATTGGTTATGCTTGTTAAAGAGTCTTTTGATAATCATATTGGCAAGTGAATTCCCCAATCAACTTTTCAATATTTGGGACTAGTCGCTCGTTTTTTGTGATGTTGGAGTTTGTGAATTATAGAATTCAACTGCATGTCAAGAAATTAGGGATTGCAAACATCTCAGTACAACTAAAATTTAGCTGATCAGATGTTGGACACGAAAGCAATCGTCGATCAAATATTACTCAAAACATTCTCGAATGAAAAGAATAGGAAATAGAAATGAAGGCGAATTAAGATGACAAGAATGATTTGTATGTTTCATGGCTTTAACTTCGTGTCGGTGGGTTTTTTAGCCTCGTTTCCTTGCCGGGAATCCCCATTCGATTCTGAACCAAGCCAAGCTTAAATTGCGCACAACTAGAAAAATTCATTTGGATCATGTCACGACAAAAGAAGTCTGGAACTGAAAAGGGATCACCAATTTTAATCTAGGTGCGTGAGTTTTTGACCTAATTTTAATCTTCCTAAGAAGTAATGGTGTTAAATGGGCGAGTCAGATCAGATCGAAAATAGTCTGACTCATATTAACTCATTTAACTCATTTTAACTCAATTTCATGTAATGTAAATTTGATGACTCATACTTGACTCAACTCATACCCGACTTGACCCATATTCAGCCTCACCCATTTAATCCACTTTAAGCTTTTCGCATATAAGTTACTTAAATAAAAACTTCACATCAAATTGAAAAGGTAAATTAAATAATAAAAAAGTAGTAAAAAAATGTGAATACCTACTCTTGGAAAAAAAAAATTTATTTTTTAAATTTTTTTTAAAAATCAAATAATAAATTCGAATTTTAATTTATTTTTCTTTTTTCTTTTTTTCTTTTTTCTTCTTCTTCAGTTGGCCACCAGCCACAACGACAGCTAGTGACTAGCCACAAGCGAGCTCGAGCTTGCCCAATTCTAGATAGCTCGAGCTCCCACAATGTTGGCAAGATCAATCTCGCCCAATGCCATCGAGCTCAAGTTTTGCTAGATTGGCGAGGCTCGAGCCTCGCCAGAAGTAGGTGAGCTTGAGCTCGCCTAATGTTGGCAAGCTTGAGTCTCGCCAATTATCGACGACCTCAAGCTTGCCGGCCACAGGCTAAGGAATGAGGAAGAAGAAAAAAAGGAAAAAACAAAGAAAAAGAAAAAAAATGGGAAATATAAAAATAATTATAATTTTGATTTTTATAAAAAAATATTTTTATAAAGTTAAAGAGGGATAGAGAGAATGTGTGGCTTGGGTTGGAAATGGGTTTTAATTCCCAACCCATTTAAGACCTATTTATACTTTTGCTTAACTTTTTAAGACCCATTTACAACTCATATTTAATTTTTATTTGATCCATATTTGATCCATTTGACTAAAAATAAGTCATAATATAGGTTTATGACCCATTTTGATGCCTCTACTAGGAAGATCCCCATTTCAAAAGAACCAGGCCTAACCAACTCTACAACCTTTTGGAAACACCACTTTAATCCAAGATTACTTGAATGCTCTTCTCAGGAAATGCCAAGCAATGCAAATGAACTTTGCTTCTTGACTTTCATGAAAGCCCACTTGTATGAATATCAACCCTACAAAATCCCAAGCAGAACTCTGCATCTCTCACCCAAGCCAAACCAATATTACGATCAGAAGACAAAAGCCTCTCCAATTGTCATCACTTGAAGTTGCTTAAAGAAAAGTGGACATGAATTAATGATGATTGAGAAAATGATGGAAGAATTTTTCCTAGATTAAATAATTTTTTAGGAAATGATGAATTTCATTAGCATGAATTAATGGAAGCACAGTCAAGGTCCATGTAATATGAATAGCTCAAACAATAGCCTAAGTAAATATTAAACACGACTATTGAATGAGAATGTTTGGCTAAGCACGAACAAAATGATTTTGAATATGGATATTGTTGGATTCATGCCCTAAAACAACCATGTAATTATTACATGTCAAGGATTTCAATTGCATTATTTATTTAATGGTAAAGAAATTCATTCATCATTCATTTAAAGATCAGGTGTAACTGAATCTATTCTTATGATATTAAGAATATATATGACCGGTTTACAGTTAAATTGAGTCTTTAAATAGTTCCAAGTCGATGGATCATTAAAAGGATATTGATGATCATGTTAAAATCGATGTGTTCTTAAGTTTAGCCATTGAGTATTGCATACCTCAAGGGATGATGAGTCACAAATCATTGGATAATATGATACCTAAGCTAAAACATAGGTCCTTATCTTGGACAAGTTCACTAAACATGATATGCATAAAATAATTAGCAACATGGAAGCTTTTAGCATGGTCAATGACTAATCGTTGGTGCTTTGGTTTTGTGTAAAATCCTTAGACCTGAGACATAATGCCATTGTATGTTGGGTGGCTATGGTTCAAAAGTGCATATATTGATACTTTGTCAAACCGTCTTTATACTTGATTATTACAGTTTGTTCACATACAAAAGCATATGCATGTATAATGTATAATCTGTTTTCTTGTTATATAAACAAGATAGAAGATTAATGTCCTATATGATCCATGGTTCTAATACCACAAAAGGGTCTTTGTTCAGAACAAGCATTTAGCAAATGTAAGTATTAAGTCATCTTGCAGTGCCACTCTTAGGCCTTACCCTATTGAGACCGACTTATAGCATCTAGCTAAACTCTCGTTCGAAACATAAGGCTTTCTGGCATCAATTTCTGATGCACAAAATCCTTATGAAGGTGAGTGTAGAGCATATTAGCTAGATAAGGTGCTATCTTACCATTCTAAAATCTCTAATGCCAGACAGAAAATTGAAGAAAAGAAGGGAGAACTAGCTTTGCATGATGGAGGCTAGTATTGCCTTAACATATAACAAATCATGCCTTTTGTAGGCATAAGTGAAAGAAAAGACAAGCGAGATTATATCATCACTGACACGGGTATATTAATGCCTCATAAAACACCAAGACACCTATGATTTATCATAAAACATTAATTACAAGAGCATGACTTATCTAAAAACATTAAATTCAAGACCATGAATCATCTAACAACAATACCTTCAAGATTGTGACTCATCTAAAAACATTAACTTCATCATCATGACTCATCCTAGATGATTAATGACACGTGACTCATCCCATTATTAATGCAATTTCTATTCCTCATTTGATGACGAAGGAGCATCCCGTCTCCATTGCCTTTTCTGAGCGGCATATGGTAGCTTCCCACTCCCATCTTTTTCATTTTTCTTCTATGCTTTCTTTTACAGGTTGCAAAAATCTTGATGGTAGGATCTCAAGTCGTGGCTTTTTGGGAAGAGACCAATAAGAATTTGATGGGACATCTATGGATCCTAATGGAATATTTACTAGGTCTAAGTTCATTTTAGAATCTTGCACACCAAGAGATAGATGTGTTCTGGGCATTACTAGTTGGGCCCAATTGTCCAAATTCATCAATGGCAAGGGACTCCCTAGACTTAATGACAATTTAAAATCAAAAGAATCTTGAGAGAGTGGTCCACCTCATGGGTATCGTTATGATGACGATTGGTCCAGAGTTTTCTTTTTGAATTCTGCTAAAGTAGTGTTAACCAAATATTCATTCTTGAGATAATCCCATGAATAATCTCAAGGTACATCATTAATACCATATGGCCAAACACCTTGGGGAATGATGCAATTAGCCTCACAGAGGAGTCACTGGATTTCCCTACACTCTTGTGGATGAGAGCGTTTTATAGAGCTTGACAGGAACATCTTGAGCTTTAAAGGTCGAAACTCCTATGTTCGCCAGGTACCAAGAAACATTGTTGTCTAGTTTGACAAACACCCATGGCTTGTAAAAGAATATAATTGTGTGTAGTTCTGGATGTGGCCCGTGAGTGAAATAAAACTTTATTGAGCTGAAAATAACACTCTTAAGGAAGAAATTTTAAACATTAGCACCGAGTTTTCGCTATGTTCAAAAACCTTGAAATACACACTCTCAATTCAAATTCCTTACTACAACAAATGTGTTTTAGGACCTAAGAGAGATGAAGATGAGAAGAATCCTTTTTCCAAAATTCAAAGATAGATAAAACAAACCTCCTATCCGTTTTTGTAAGTATCATTATGCAAGACATTTCACAAAATCTACTTGCAAGGAATTTCCCAATTGCTTGATTAGCAATGAATATGGTCATTTCAAGCTAGAATGTCCAAGAGAGCAGATGAAGCCCAAAAAGATTCACAGGATATTTAATACTGAGTCAAAGCCTTACAAAAAGAAACCCAAGTTTACGTAGGTATCAAAGAAAAGATGAAAATATCTTTGATTGCAGGTAATGTTGAAGAAAAATTAATTGTATCTAGACAATAGGTGTTCCAAACACATGACTAGGGATAGCACCAAATTCATAAATCTTATCACCACAAATGGAGGAACTATCACCTTTGGAGGAAAGGATAAAGGAAGAATAATCGGCAAATGAAACATCAAATTGGGAAATCTAATCACTGAAGATGTTTCACTTGTTAAGCACTAGCTAGCTATGTGATAAGGAATATAAAATCAATTTCAAAGGAGGTAAGTGCATTGGCACTAGTAAGTATAAGTCACAATCCTTTATTGGAAACAATTATGGCAACATCTATCTACTTAATGTCAACTTTGAGCAAGTTCACTACCTAATGTCTACCGAATTAGATTTACAAGATAACTTCAAAAAATCTTGTTTGTGGTCTATCAAAGATTAACTATAGCAACTATGATTCTTGCAATGTATGTACCTTGGAAAAGCAACTAAGAAGCTCTTTCAAATCAATAAAATCCATTACCACTAATAGATATTTGTCACTGCTACATATGGACTTATTTGGACCAAAAAGGACGATCAATCTTGGTGGAAGGAAAATTGCTTGGTGATCATTGATGACTACTCACAATTCATTTGGTTAATGTTTCTATCTCACAAGTGTGGGGTGTTCCATTAATTTGAGAAATTTGCTCGAAGAATTCAAAATGAAAAGAGATATAGCATCGTAGCAATCAAGACTGACCATGAAGGATTGCCAACCAAAGTTTTACAAAATATTGTGATGAAAATGGAGTAGAACATAATTTTTCTATAGCTTACACTCCTCAGCAAAATGGTGTCACTGAAAGAAGAAACTATTCACTACAAGTAACAGCTAGAACCTTGATGATTGAAAATGGCATTCTCAATTATTTTTATGTTGAAGCAGTTGCTACTACTTGTTGCACATTGAACAGCGTACTCCTAAGACCCCTGGTGGAAAAGACTCCACACAAAATCTTCAAAGGAAGAAAGCCTACTATATCTTACTTCCATCCATTCGGATGCAAATGTTTCATTCTATGAATGCAAATGACAACATTGAGAAGTTTGATGTAAGATTAGTGAAGGTATTTCACTCGAATACTCAACTACTAGTAAAGCTTATTGTGTGTTCAATAAAGATTCACATATAGTAAAGGAATTCGTAAATGTGAAGTTCAAAGATGATCAAAGAGGGATACAAGCTGATAATTGCAAAGATGTCATGCAAATATCTACACCAATCATTTAGCAATCACAACGAATAACCGATCTGTCAAATGAAAAACAAATCCCTAAGGATTAGAGATTCAAGACTTAAATCCTAAGGAACAATTCATTGGGAAAGTAGACAAAGGAATCAAGACCAGATCATCTCTCAAAATATATGATGAACTCGCTGGCTCTAATATCTTAACTAGACCCCAAAGCAATTGAGGCAGTCATTACTGATGAAAGCTGGATTGAAACTATGCAAAATGAGCTACACCAATTCAAAGTCAACGATATTTGGGAATTAGTCTCAAAACCCAAAAATCCTTTTGTCATATGAACCAAATGGGTATTTCGAAAAAAATTTGCTAGGACAAGTAACGTGATTCGCAACGAAACAAGGTTAGTTATATTAGGATACATATAGGAGGAAGGTATTGATTTTGATGAAACATATGCTCCTGTTGTTAGATTAAAAGCTATACAGTTACTACTAGACTATGCTTGCTTTCATAATTTCATATTATATTAAATGAATATAAAAAGTGCTTTTCTAAATGGATACATCAAAGAAAAAGTCTTTGTTAAGCAACTTTAGGCTTCAAAATTCCAAGAAGACCTAAAGATATGCACCAACTAAAGAAAACATTACACGGACTCAAGTAAGCACCAAGAACATGGTATGAAAGGTTAAATGCATTTTTAATTAAACATAATATTGAAAAAGGTAAGGCAAGTACAATACTCTCAATCAAAAAGAAAAGTAAAGATTTACTAAGTATTAAAATGGAAGAAGTACACTATTAGTACCTTAACTTTTATATGGTGCTATTGCCATAACTTTTTAGCGGCTCACTTAAGTGCCAAATTTTTTGAAAAACGACTTTTCCAATGTCATCACCAATCTACTTAGCCAAAAATCCTACATGGATTATTTTTATTAATATTTTAGCCGACATGACTTGCTAAACATGTGGATGTTGAACAACGTCATTTAACCAACTTTTAACGGATCACTTAAGTATCAAATGTTTTGAAAAATGATTTTTTCAATGCCTAATTTTTTGAAAAATAACTTTTTCAGTGTCGGCAAAAATTTGGCACTGAAATTTTTTTTTTTTTAAATTTGACAATAAAAAAAATTTAAAAAAAAAATTGGCACTAAAAAATCATTTTTCAAAAAATTTATCACTAAAGTAATCTACGAAAAGTTGGTTAAACGAGTTAAGTGCCACGTCAGCTAAAAAATTTAATTAAAAAAGTCACATGTTAATTTTAGCCAGAATATTTTGCCGAAGGCACTTAAGTGATGTTTTTTCTCCGATTTTGGCACTTAAATGAGTTGGTGAAAAGTTATGATACTAAAGTGAGCGCCATACATAATAGGCATGATCGAGTCTAAGATGGATAGGGTCTAAACCTAGACCATGTACCTGACCATGTTATAATTGGTTCTCCTTTTTTGGACTATATACCGTACTTTGTTTTTATTGAACCATGTTTGGACTTGAACTTGTTTTTCCAGTCCAGGAATAGGGTCTACCATGTTTTCATTGAAACCTATTTTGCAACTATCTGGTATCCTATTCGGCTTCAAATTTTATACTAATTCGCGAAAAAACAATAACGTAATCCTTCTAACATAACAAAAATCTTAACATTGCATAAACACTAGCAATAAATATGGGTTAATATTAATCTCATTCCCACAAATACTACATATATGATTTAATGTGCCTGCTCATGTATATGTAACAAAGTTGTTATCAACAGGACATCTTTTCTGAGCTGGACTGAGAATGTTTCAATTAGTACCACAACAAATGGTCGAACTTGTCTTGCGACTATTACTGTAGTTGAAGGCGGGACCATTAAAAGACAAAAAACAATGCATGAGAACAATTCTTTTTAACAATTTTTCGAAGACAATGCTCCCTTAACTTAATTCAAAGAGCAGCTTTCTTTTTTTAACAATTCTTTGAAGACCAAAAGACTTAGAAGGACACTATACAGAGAGACGATTTTATTTTTTTAACAAGGTAAAAATCGGCTCCAAAACCGGTCTGGTTCTAAGTGGGTCTTTGCTTGGACTCGGTTCCTTGACTAGTTTCAATCGTTCCCAAAAATTGGAACAAGTTCCTGAATCGGCTTAACCGAGAATCGGTTCCAAACCTTGTTTTTCGAGTGGGCTGGTTCAGTTCCCGGGTAAACTCAATTCGGTTGCATACCCCGTAGTACACAAGTTAAGACACTAATAATGTACCTCTCTCACATTCAAATATATGTTGATGACATAATTGTCTGATCTACTAATGATGATCTATGCAAGGACTTTTCAAATATCATGAAAAGTAAATTCAAAATAAGCTTAATTCGAGAACTCAATTTCTTTCTCAAACTCCAAATCAAGCAAACTTCAGAAGGCACCTTCATACATTAGGAGAATTATGCAAAGGAGATAGTGAAGAAGTTAGGTTTAGAGGAATGCAAGAAGGTTGAAACACCAATGTCCTCTTCTATCAAACTGAACAAGAATGTAAATGTAAGTCTGTTGATTCTAAACTATATAGAAGCATGATAGGATCACTGCTTTAGTTGACAATATCTAGACCCGAAATCCTATTTAGCATGTGTCTAGTGTTCGCTCTCCATATGATCCAAAAGAGTCTCATTTATCTATTGTTAAGCAGATTATTTGATAAATTGGATCTTTTCTGAAGCTAGGAATCTAGAAACCCAAAAAATACAAATTTTATGTAGTTTGGATTTTCGGATGTTGACTTTGCTAGATGTAAGATCGATAGAAAAAGTATATTAGGTACTTACCAAATTTTGGGAAGCATGTTTAGTCCTCAAAGAAGCAAAATTCAGTTACTCTTTCAACCACTAAAGCTGAGTACATTGCACTTAGAAGCTGCTATGCTCAACTCATTTAGATAAGACAACAACTAAGTGACTTTGGAACACAATGGATGTATTCCGACTTTGTGTGACAATACAAGTGCTATAAACTTGATGGAGAACCCAATATTGCATTCAAGAACCAACTACATAGAGGTAAGACATCATTTCGTTAGAGATCATCTTGGCAATAGAGATGTTTGTATACAATTCATTAAGTCAAAGCATCAATCAACAGACATCTTCACCAAGCCACTAAAAAACAAGCTTTCGAGTATATCAGAGGCAAATGGGCCAATTGTAATACACTTGAATAATATCCTCCAGATAATGTCTATCTTAGTCTTTGATCATATCAAAGATTAGGATTGCAACATACATCAGGTATGCAATTTCTAAATTTGAAAAAGTTACAGTTATAATATTTTTCTCTCTCCCCTCAGTAGCTGTTCAAACACACGACCACCTCACCCATTGTTGTTATTGCACTTATTTCTCTCTATTAATTCTTGAGTGATTAAATTCAATTATTTGGTGAGTAATTGGATAAAAAAGTTATTATTATTATGTAACCAATAGCTCTCCAAGACATAGCTAAACTCCTAACGGAGATAGTGCACACATATTCCCTCACAAAAACTACTCTCTATAAATCGCTACTTTCTCTCTTCCTTCCTCATCCTCTTCTTGCACTCTTTGCTCATCATCCTCTTCACCCAAATGGCTCCCAAACCTAATCCTCCTCAAAAACCAACAAGGAAATCCTCTCACGCCTTGGCAATATTGGCTAGAGCCCCCAAAGGAGGACCATCGCATATTGATCTTGTTAATCAACCTGAGGGATCCACTGAGGTAACTCAAAACCAAAGTGTCTCATTATCGTAGTAAGTTGAGGAACATGCATGATCAAAGACCACATGCCATCTTTCACATAAGGAGTAAAACCTACCACTAAGAACCCCCCGACTCATGATTGTAAATAGGCAAGGAAATAGTAGTAGCACCTACTGCCCCTACAATAAAACTAATCTTTCCTACTAGTCTCCAAAACAAACCATTCAAGACTGTTTTGAAGAATTTATGAAGGAAAAAGGCCAAGCAATGTAGGAAGCGCTTAAGCCTACCCAAATTGAAACTCAAACATTGGCTATGCCTTCTGCACCCGTCAAAGGGACCTCTTAATCTATGACTGAAGCATTAGCTTCCCCACAAAAGCCCTCTACCAAAGAGGATGTCATGTCCTAGATATCTCTTTCCCTAGTCATGGGCACGCGCCACCAACCCATTCTTTTTATTTTTCGATTATGCACATGCGAAGGTGTATATTTTCATCAACCAACAACAAACAACAAATGGATAGCGAAAACACTTGAACAAAACACACTTAAATATATTTATATATATGCATCATTAACAAATCGGAAGTTAGTTAATTACTAGCCCACCACCACAAGCCTTTTCGATTTCAACCAAAAAGGGTCGAATGTTAGTCCTAGCTCCTCTATCTACAAGGACGACTTCCAAAAAGTGGTCTCCCTAAGCAAGGTGACTTGTCCACTATGGTTTGAGCTTGAGATCGCTCACGGTGCCGTCGGGAGAGTTTGCTACCATGGAATCTAATGGTGCTTTGGTGAAGCCACCGGGTGATCCATTAGACACTTTAAAAGGACCAAAGAGATTTCTATCGAACCATATGAACCACGCCACAAAACAGTAGGGACCCAAATGTCTTAGCCCCTAGTTAACCCACACCGTAGCGGTGTGCTTTTGGTAAATCATCTTACTTCCTACCATCGCAAACTAAGTCACTTTCAACTTCGAGGTCACGAATACCTCGAAGCAAACAATATGGACATTCATACCTAGAGGCCTGAAAATAATTAAATAACAATAAATGAGTCAAAACTCAATAAGTATACTATCTAATCCTCTTAAGGATATCTCGTGTTGGAAACACACCAAACATTGGATTTAACAAGTCAATGACAGATCAATAGCAAAGCCTTTGCTTTGCTTTATCTATGTACAATAAAGGAGATCTCAAGTCCTACAATGCACATATTAATCAAGAACACAAATTATATTACATAAACATGCACGATTGCATCCACAATTTCTCACACATGTTCTAATTATTATGATCACTCATGAGCCACGATCAAACTCTTGTCATTTAGCTTGATCAAGCATCATCTTGCCCAGTCGAGCAAGGCAACATCTTGATCTTCCTTGAAGATGGCATCCAATTAAGGGCGTCATTCTCAAAATCCATCCACGAATGGCATCCGAACCCCTACCAGGAATCCAATAAAAATCGGGCATCCTGTTCTCATGAGCGAGGCAACATAACGCAACATTCGGGGTAGAGGTATGCTCTTGGACCATCCTTCTCAAGGATTTTCCTTGGCATGGCCAAGGCGCATTTACGACATTTATTTCTCCTTTATATGACCACACATCAAAGCAAGCACCCAAACTAATTCTTATCTTCACTTTAAGCTGATACAACAGCCCTAACGCGTGCAAAACGTGTGTGTTATGATTTATCGAAAACCAAATTGATAAAAAAATGCCGAGCTCGACGCAAGAACAAGTTAACTTGACCCAATACACTCAAGCATAAACTTAAACCCATCTTGTTTCGGAATGATATGCCTCAATATCTTCATACTAAGAGAAGGACCTGATCCAGCGTGCTTTTACGTACATCCAAGACTACATGAGTCTTTTATCGGAAGCTCGGGACGTGAGTTTAAATCTTTTGACAATGATATATAATCACAAACACCTCACTTTTATAACTACTTATAAAACAAGTATCAAAATCACCCATCAATGATTCCAAGCAACTTTCCATGAGGACATAATTCAACCCTAGCGGTTCCTTGCAATGTTAAACACGTATCATGATCACAAGATGGTAGTTTCTACTAATTCGACAATCTTACAGCAATAACAACCCTTCCTTGCAACTAAATAGGCAAACGTTGAAGCATAAAACTCAAGCTATTCATAAGCAAGCCATATAGAATTCATGCACGCGTTCTCTCTTCCTAACAAACAAGATCAATCATCTAAGCACTCAACAACCAAGAACACTCAAGAACTAGACCCATATTCCAAATTACGTAGAAAAACGTCCTAGCTAAGGATTAAATGATCTACTTACTAAACTGATTGACAACCATGGACGACTATGAGTAACAGCAAATAGACGAATGAACGATAGAATGACGATAACCGGTAGTGGGGCAGATGGCGACAATAGATGACAACGGTGGACAATGACGGTAAGGGTGACGATGGTGAGCATTGGTGAGTGGTGGTGATGGTGGTGGTGGTGGTGGTGACGGACGATGGTGATAGACGGTGGTGGTAGCCGAACAAAATGAGAAGGCAAGAGAGAGAAAACGTGAAGGAGAGTGAGGGAAACAAAAGATGAGAGAAAATGAGAGAATGAGAAAAAAATGGAAGAGCTTTCTTCTTTTAAGTCTTCTTGCAAGAGCTAATAATTCACTTTGCCATCATCAACTCTAGGTCTAACTAGCCTAACCTTTCCATAAAATCCTTCTATCTAAGTAAAATGCAAGGTCAATAAGCCTTCTTGCAAGCTTCTTCTTCAAATCTCTCCTATAAGTTATCATGGCTACTCATTTAGGCATATGTCTTAAGTTGGAAACCAATCAAGTGAGCTAACTAACTCATCTCTTATTCTTTCTCACCAAAAGTGGCACCCATACCTCTCATTGCAAGACCAAAATTTAGTTTCATCCCAACTAAGCTTCTAGAAGATGCAATGAATGACTCTAATAATGCAAAACATTATTCAACACATGGTCATTAATGCGCAAGCTTCCAAAACTACCAATGGGCTTGACTTGGGCTTGGGCTTGAGCTTAGGCTTAGGCTTGGAACTTTGGGCTTGGGCTTAACTCATCTAAACGGCCCTTTTGAATAGGCGCGTGGCCTATTGGGCCCTTGCTTGGGCATGAGGCCCATGGGCTCCCAATGAATGGCCCACTTTTCCAAGACCAAAGAGTCGGAGGTCTTTAACTATTCACAGGGGATTATCTCAACTAAACCAGAAAGAAAAGTTTCCGAACTATCTTTAATTAAAAACCCATAACTGAACTAAAGCTCATGGCTAAACTTCAATGGGAAATGTTCCTAACATGGCCTATTCAAGTTAGGCGGCCTCTTGAGGTGTCGCTTGTATGACTCATGGTTGATTCAAAAATCAATCCATATTTAAGTCTCGTCGACCCATAGATTATTCTCGATTGTCATGTAACCGTGTAGGACCAATTGCTTTGGCCGAAGTACATAGTCATTTGGAATCAACTTAAGGTCATTTTTAATTAGTGTTGTAACCGTGCAAAATCACCAATAATTCGACTATACACTTATGTTGAATCAATTTATAACCATTCACTAATTTACTCGTGGCAGCATAAGATTGTTTCTCATCAATCCTTATGGTCGAGCTATTTTTTCCATGGTTGAGTATTCTAGTCGAGCACATTTCCCGACCCTTAATTGCCATTCCTCGTTGAATAGTTGACTCATTCACAATCCTTTAATCGACTTATGTTCTAGTCCTACTATTAGTGTATTGATTATTTAAGTCATTTTTCTTGCTAAGATAGGGTCCAAATTGAGAATGTCATAGGGGATGTCCCAACTAATCCAAGAAAGGCAAGTGAGAAAGCTCCTCAGCATACTACTTAGCTTGAAATACAAACTATGCAAATTATAATTGCTCAAGCCTCTGACCAGCCCAAATCAAGCGAACCCAAAACAAAGATTCAAGAAATAGTAGGAGCCAAGCATCGTGAGGACAATGACCGAGTGTTTCAAAATTTTGAGCGCACTAAAGGCTAACTTTAACTCTTCCTTTGACTCTGAAATGTTATTGTTCAAAGATCACAAGGACACTTTTCAAGCATTTTTAGATCAATGAACTATTCCACTCTAATTTGTTGATTTTAAATATCTTGATGCTCATGGCATTTTTCTCTTTAAACTCTCTAAAGCACCCAAACTAAAAAAAATTTGCTCAATAAAGGAAGAAGTCCACCCCTCTCTTGTAACAATGTTTTATTCCAATCTTCATTTTCCAAATAGAGACTCTTTCATTTTCACTTTTTGAAAATAGATCTATGCTATCACTCTGGATGAAATGGCAAAACTCATTCACATTGAATACATTCAAAAAGATTCATGTAGAGCCTGATGAAGCTTATAGTATTGTGCTAGAGACTTTGAATTTTACTCATGATTTTAAAGAAGTAATCCCTCTGAACCTCCTGCCTTCCAAAATGAATTTCATCTACAAGATTTTGACCATCTACCTTCATCCCGAAACTTCTTATGCTAACAATGTATCTTGTTATAAGGTAAGAGTCATCTAAGGCATTCTCACAAAATTTAATGATTTCTCTCTTCCACATGATCTTTATTCACATGCATTGCATGGCAAATAGAAAGACAAGCAAGTTGCCTTATGGTACCCTCATCATTTGTTACCCTCATCATTTGTATCTTTAGTCACTGTAACATCAACTTCTCTAATGCTGCTCCAAATAGCATGGTGAATGTGGAAATTGGGAAGAAAACACTTGGCAAGATGATGCTGAGAATGACTTCTAATGGATGGGCAAATCCAAAGGATGCGATTATCCATATAGGTCACAACGACAATGAGTGTACTATTGCTACACTAAAAAGAAAGGCTAGCCTAACTAGCTGAGCAAAAAAGGAAGAAAAAAGTAAAGGCATATGTATGAAGGCAAACATTTCGTCCACCCTGACCTTGAAGATCACCATATTCAATGGACACATATGCTTCTCCCATTGTCGAGCTTGCCAAACTTCAAGCTAAAGTTCAAGAAATCAAAAGCACCCTATCTTCCAAGACTAGATATCTAGTGAAGATTGAACAAACAATTCTCAGCCTATACTATTACAACCCCATCCGACCTAACCTTAAAAGCCGAACTTGCACTTCCTACCAACTCCCAACAACGCAAACGCCCTCACACCTTCTTTTTTTTTCTTGTGCTCATGTTTTTCTTTTGCTGCTCATGTCTAATTCCTTTTTGAAATGTACTGACATGACCTAATTATCAGTAAATTTCTAATTTTCTTATGTCTTTTTGCTAATGACAAAAAAGGGGAGAAATGACAATGTGAAAATATGTTGGTATTTCTATAATGCATCAAAATCGGGGGAGCATTAACATTACATGAGCATTACACAAGTACTACACCGATATGTTTACCATGTCATATACATATGCTCTTAAGGACTTATGATACTCTTTGTCTTTCACTCTTATACTACGAAAGATCATCTAGATTAAATTTCCAAGTTATATAAATATCTCAAGGAGATCTCATTATTTGTCTATGGTGTACATTTCTCAAAAAAGATTAGCACATAAACAAACTATTTACTTTTACTGCCAATTTTATCGAGAATTATCTTTGACATTTGTGGAATAGTTTTGTTATCATCTAAAAGTAGAAGATTGTTAGAGAAATATCTCTAAGTGATATCGGTAATTTCCAAACTATCCTTAGTATAATATTTAGTATGATAAATGCAAATGTTCATAACAAGTATTAAAGACTATTGATGTCTATGGTGTGTTCCAAGTGGTAAAAGATCGCGATATGTCTTAATGTAGTTTTTTTATGGACAAAACCAACATACCTAAAGATCAGTTAATATTGATGCTTGTATTCGAGGCTATACATATTAGGCAATTGGTACTATGGCAACAACATTCATTTAACAATGTTCGTTGGTACAAAAAATTAGCCATTGTGAAAGTGGATATTCGCATCAACAAAATCCAAATGATAACAAAAATCGACAAGTTATACTATCTGACAAGTCTATAAAAAGCTGTAGCAAAGGGGTGGCAACATAAGCTATTTTTAGGTAGTTTGTAAATTTTCAAGAAAAGAACTATATAGACAGTTCTATCTTTGGACAATAGTATAAACTGTAACTTCAATGACTCTTCTCCAATCCACCTCTAATGGATAGATTGAAGATGGGTATGAAAGAGAACATCTCAAAAGCCAAAATGAGGAGACACGTGCAAATACAAAATACCAAATATTTACTACATGCTGTGTCTCAAGCAAAACACTCTCTTTTGACTGTTTCTCTCAGTATTGTATTCTTGCTATTTGAGTAATTGTACTAAAGATTAAGTGTACAAGAGTAACGGTCAAAGCTGAATCTTGATAGTGTGATCTATTGTGTAAAATAAGCAACACTTGCCGATTGTAACTTTTGGAGCAAATTACTAATACAATCCAACGCAACTTGTGGTTGTTAGTTTGAGGAATAAATAAAGGGTTGAAGATAAAGTGGAACCACTATATATCTTTATGTGTTACTGTTTTTTCTCTCTTATTACTTCCACAAGTCCACAATATACTTATGAGCTTTGAAATATCGCATTGACCAGATCTTTACTTAGCATCAGCTATTTTCCATAAAAGATTTTCAAGATTTTTAAAACAACTTATTCACCCCCTCTAGGTTATATTGTTAGCCCCCAACATTTTGTATGTCTGATCAGGAACATCAACAATAAAGGAACACATGAAGTAAGATTTAATACATGTGCAACTACACTAAAAGCATCATCCCAAAAGGATCTTGGTAGATTTGCTTGTGAAAACAAACATCATATCCTCTAAACCAATAACATGTTTATTCTTTCAATTAAACCGTTCAACTAAGGTGTCTTTAGGAGATGTTTTTTTATGTTGAATACCCCCTTGTTTGCAATATTCATCAAAAGGTTCTAGTATACTCTCCCCCATTATCAATTCTAATACATTTAAACTTCTTTCTAGTCTGCCTCTTAATTGAAGCCTAAAACTACTTAAAAGCATCTAATATTTGATCTTTAGTTTGAAGATATGAACCTAAAGTTTCCTTGAATCATCTATGAAAATAACAAAATAATGAAAGCCACCAAGTGAATTTGTAACATCATGAATTTCGACCCATATCGGGACATACAAAAGGGTTATTTCTTGATACACTACTAGTCATGACTACCTTGAATTGATCACTCGATGGTAACTGACCTATTCGGAAAGGCAATTAAAGACTGATACGCGTACGACCAGTGCATTCAATCAAGGATAGGCCACTCGACCATAAGGATCAAAGATGAATGATATTACACTGTTGCATGCCAATTAGCGAATGGAAATAAGTCAATCTGGTAGAAATACGAGATCGGATTGCGGGTGATTTTACATGACTTCGATATTGATTGTGAACAACGTTAAACCAATTTCCTTTTGGCCTTGTACTCAATGTGAGTAATAAACCCTCATGATTACATGATAATTGAAGATTGTCCTAATTTGAATAGGCACAAATGTGGATTGAAAATATTCAACCACGAGTCAATTTCACGTAAAAATCCTAAAAGTTGCCCGATAGTTTAGATCGTGCTAGAGTTGCAATCGACAGATTTTAATCCTAATTTTCAATATGGTTTCGGGTATCGAACTTTCAAGGATGTTGAGACTAAAATATTGGACGTTGTCTCATTGATTCTCGAATTTATTGGTAAGCCCGGGAATTATCGGAAAAGGATTCAACATTCCGAAAAATTGGAACAAAGAGGAATTGGACCAACCGGAGGCCCAATGGGCCTTGTGCCTATGAGGAATCAGCCACGTGGGCCCAAGCTAGCCCAAGTGGGCCCAAGGAAGCTCAACTTCAAGCCTTTGAGCCCATTAGCTTTTTCTAGCCCATTTCTCTTCAATTTGAGCCCAAACCGATTTTCTTCTAGCCCTATCAAATATTGGCTCGTATACACGTATAGTGCAGTATACTATATTTTGAGAAATTACCATTTTACCCCTTCTAGAAGTGGAATTCAATGTTGGAGGACAAAAGCCAAAAAAGTCAAGAAAATTTATGAAGGGAAGTGATGTTATAGAAGGGAAATTGGACTTGGCTTCTCTCTCTCTCTCTCTCTCTCTCTCTCTCTCTCTCTCCCCCCTCCCCATTGTTGCGGCCCACTCCCACATTTCTCCCCCTTTTCCTCACTTTTTCTCCCTCATTTTCTCTCTTTTCCTCTTGTTTTCTTCATGGTTTTTCCCTTTGGATGCCCCCTTGACCAATCAAATCACCCTCACCTGCCATCTTTGCCACCATGCTGCTGTTTTGGAGCTGCCGTGCCGCTGTGGTGCCGCTCGCCCGTGACCGCAAAGCCACGTCTCTCTCTCTCTCTCTCTCTCTCTTCCTTTCCTTGCTATTTTTGCTGTTTTCCCACACGGAAACCACCCTTGCCACAGCCACCAGAGTCACCACCATCGCCCAACATGTAGCCACTGAAGTCAGGGAGCCAATCGCACACCACCGGCCACCCCTGGTCGCCGCTGGCTGCCCATATGGCCATTTTCACACTAATGGCCCCCTTTCGCATGAATAGTAATCCAATGTTATTTTGGCCTGTTTCGGCCACCATTTGTCATCCATTGTTGTCCCCCAACTTACCCCTCGTAGCCCCTCGTTCCCCCCTACACGCCAACGTCGTCAGATTCCTGACCCAAGTGAGTTAATTTCCTAATCCTTGTTTAGGGTTAATCTTGCTTATGGATTAATTAGTGTATTTGTGTGCTTGTGATTAGTTAAGGTTGATTATACTGGTTAATTAAGGTTGACTAGGGTTAGTTAATTCACCATAGTTAGTAATAAAGAAACTAAGGTTAATTAATTATAATAACTAAGGTTAGTTTTAAAGTAACCAATGTTAGAATTTAATCATGGTTAGGTTAAATTGACTATGGTTGGGTTAATTGATTAACCATGATTATGATTATTTATTTTTATTTATTTAATTAATTTTGGACGAATTTATTGTTCACAATTTACTATTCATGCGTACTGTTCATGATTACTGTTTACTTGACACTGTTCATACATAATCAAATTTTGGTCTCAAATTGTTGTGTTCTTGATTATTAAGGCTTGTTGAAGTGCAAATTGTTGATTATTCCCTAGAATTAGAGAATGTACGTGATTGTTGATTGGTTGGAATTGAATTTTGGAATTTTTGATTGATACCACATGACATATTAAGTGGGTTATATGAAATGACAAGTCACATGAGCATGAGCGATGTTGCATTCACGACAGAGCAAAGATAAGAATGAATTGCTTGATGATGTGTTGCATGATCACATTAAATTGAGAACCTAACGTTGTCGGATGACCACTAATCCTTCGAGGTTGTGCCATGGCTGTTTGGTTACTTGACTTCGGTCGGATGCTTGATGAGGGAGAATCAGCTATGGGGCTACGGTAGTAGACAGGTCCTATGCTCCTTCAAGAATGCTGTCAGTGGGGGGATAGCACATGACGTCGTCATGCCTCAAGGTAAAGAGGATGAAGCTGGTTTGACTAGAAACCACCAACCATAAGGTTGTGCCATGGCCCAAGGGAAAGGGGTGGATGTTAAGACATGAGAAAACTATGTGCAATACTCTAATTATTCGCATGCCTCTTAATGTTGTGATGATTTAAATTACAGTTCTACAAGTTGCATGTGCTAAGGCCAGGTAAGATTGCTTATGATTGCACCCGTTTATTATACTGTCTTTTGTTATCATTTTCTCTAAGGTAGTGTTGATTAATTTGATTGATTAGGTTGCATTTTAAACTCCCGAGGCGAGCGAAGTTCCTAACTGGGGCTTAGGACTTTAACTTGCTGAGTTTATCTCAACCCACAATGGTTAACCATTTTTAGGTCGGTAGGATGGAGAATTGACACATGTTTCGGTTCGTGGCCGTGTTTGAAGGGAGTAGATTAACCCTAACTTGTTGGTTTCATTGGCTCATTAGGAAGATGCCTGTAGTAAGGGCTTATAATTGTAAACTTTCTAGGGTTAATTTGTAGATAAATAAAGCAATACTTTTGAATGTATTCTTGTTGGGTTTTCCTACTATCTTTGCTTTTGTAATTGTTTGGGGGATTATGATTCACTTCCGCATGCGTTTAATTAAAAGATAAAAATAATGGTTGGCGACGCATCTTGGGACGTCACATTTAAATGATCCCGAGAGAACAGGGGTTGCCACGTGCTCGAGGGTTGAGGCGTGACAACCCTGTCGATTTTGGTATTAAAGCCTGGTCAATGTATAAAATGATAAGGTGCGATGGGTTTTGGGATAGTTAGTTAGGAAAACACATCGTGCTTATGCTTGTTTATTTGATTCTCTAGTTGTAAATGGGTCATTCTTGGTTTCTAATTCCTTGTGGAATTGGAAATAAGATTTCTGTGATAATTTTATAAGACAAATGATCCTGATTCGAGAGCCCTTGAGAAAGGTAGTGGAAGGATGAGCTAGTGCTAAAGGAAGAGCACTAGGGGATCTTAGATTTGATGAAATCCTATTAGCGTTTGAAGGCTTAGGTATTTAGATAGGACAATGAGCTTAACTTGAGTTATTGTTGTTGTTGCCACCGTTGTTGCTGCTATCTTGCCTTGTAAGTTCCATTGGTTGGAAAGGGGATTGACAATCAGTTGATGTTTAAGTGAGTTGAATAATTCCTAGAGTTTGAGTTGTCCAAGTTTGCAAGGGTAAATAATCCTGAGATCGCAACCTTCTAAATCAAGGAATTGGAGTAAGTGTTCACATTACTGGAATACTCAGAGGAAGATAAAATAGCCTTGACAGAGTACCAATTGCAAGGTTGAATTGTTTCGAGAGACGGTTAAGATATGAATTTACCCAAGGTAGATTATTTCGGGAGATAATTACGATGGGGATTTGAGGAATGGATTTTGTCTTCAGTGGATTAAGGATTAATTATCCTTTGATGCTAGATGGATGAGTGAGGAAATAGCATTATCGATGGTTTATTCTCGAGGTATTAGTAAGGATTTGAAGAAGTACCCAAAAGCATTTAGTACGGTAAATGACATTTGGTTTGTACTAATTTTCAAGTGGTTGAGGTGAATTCTTGGTTTGGTTATTAAATGGACATGAAAGGAATGTTAAAAGAAAAATCGGTGGTTTGTGGAATTCGAACAGCAATTTGATGGAAATTTGGTGAATCAGATTTCAAGTGTCGATAAGTGACCCCGTGGAAACGAGTTCATAAGTTGACAAGCTAGATAAAGTTTTGCACTTTGAGGTGCTCGAACAAGATTAAAACCATGAGGCTTGGTATGGGACAAGTCAAAGCAGATAATACCTCTATGAGATGGTGCATGTCTAAAAGGGATTTTTGCTAGTAGTTATGCAGTTCAAAGATGCTCATAATGACTGATCCAACGAGGGCGGGGAGTGGTCGCCAGGGCCAAAGTGCCTGAGTAAGGAGCGACTCCTAACAGGCTTTTAGGATGTCGAAAGGGGCAGAAATAAACTGAACTATGCACTGTGCAAAAAGAGAGTGCTTGTGGGATAAAATTTTATCCGAGTGATATAGCAAAAGTATGGTCAAGCTTGTGAAACTTCAGTCTATTGAAACAATGTTAGAGAAAGGACAATCGTTGGTTCGGAGATGGTCTAGTAGTTAATGGATGTTGTTAAAATATGAGGGATAGGCTAAGGACAACGCAAAGCTGTTAGAAAAGCGATACAAACAAAAGACTAAGACTACTGGAATATTTTGTTCAATATTGTGTTTTCCTTAAGGTGTTGTCGATGAGAGGGACATATCAGTTTGGACACTACCAGTGCCTTAGCTTAGTGGTATGCGGGATAAAGCTCTACAGTTCCAACCGAGGATTTGGAACTAGGAGGTGACATCAAAGTTGCTTTTGGTAAAATCGGATAATGCATAGCCTTTTGGAACCAAAGACAGTTTGGGCAGAATTTGACAGTACTGAAAGTCTTTGACAACATTATAAGGTAGAATGAACGACTAGGGAAAATGAGGATGCAATGAGACATCAATACCCTCATCAGTTTAAGGATGCAGAAAGTCCTACAAATTTTGAAGATGAAATTTTGTTAAAGGGGGGAGAGTTGTAACATCATGAATTTCGACCTATCTCGGGATATATAAAAGGGTTATTTCTTGATACACTGCTACTCACGACTACTTTGAATTGATCACTCAATGGTAACTGACCTATTTGGAAAGGTAATTAAGGACTGATATGCATACGACCAGTGAATTCAATCAAGGATGAGTTGCTTGACCATAAGGATCAAAGAGAAATGATACCACACTATTGCAGGCCAATTAACGGATGAAAATAAATCGATTCGACAGAAATATGAGGTCGGATTGTGGGTGATTCTGCACGACTTTGATATTGACTACGAACTACATTAAACAAACTTCCTTTTGACCATGTACTCAGCATGAGCAATTAACCATCGTGATTACATGACAATCAAGGATTGCCTTGATTTGAATAGGCATGGATTGAAAATATTCAACCACGAGTCAATTTCACGTAAAAATCCTAAAAATCGCCTGGTAGTTTAAGTCGTGCTAGAGTCGCAATCGACGGATTTTAATCTTGATTTTCAATCTGATTTCAGGTATCAAACTTTCAAGGATGTCGAGACTAAAATATTGAACGTTGCCTCATTAATTCTCGAATTTATCAGTAAACCCGGGAATTATCGGAAAAGGATTTAACGGGCCGAAAAATTGGAACCAAGAGGAATTGGACCGGCCAGAGACCTAATGGACCTTGCGCCTAGGCCAAGTGGGCTCAAGGAAGCCCAACTTCAAGCCTTTGAGCCCGTTAGCTTTTTCTAGCCTGTTTCTCTTCAATTTGAGCCTAAACCGATTTTCTTCTAACCCGTATTAAATCTTGACACTTTGAGAAATTACCATTTTACCCATTCTAGAAGTGGCATTCAATGTTGGAGGACAAAAGCCGAGAAAGTCAAGGAAATTTATGAAAGGAAGTGATGTTATGAAAGGGAAACTGGACTTGACTGCTTGCTTTCTCTCTCTCTCTCTCTCTCTCTCTCTCTCTCTCTCTCTCCCCCTCTCTCTCTCCTCATTTCTCTCCCTCCCCATTATTGTAGCCCACTCCCATGTTTCTCCCCCTCTTCCTCACTTTTTCTCCCTCATTTTCTCTATTTTCCTCCTATTTTCTCTATGGTTCTTCCCCTTAGATGCCCCTTTGACCAACTGGACCACCCTCACCTGCTGTCTTTACCACCTTGCCGTTGTTTTAGAGCCGCCGTACCACTATGGTGCCACCTGTCCATGGCCGCTAAGCCACATCTCTCTCTCTCTCTCTCTCTCTCTCTCTCTCTCTTCCTTTCTCTTCCTTTTCTTGCTGTTTTTGCTGTTTTCCCGTCGGAAACCATCCTTGCCACCACCGTTGGAGCTTTCACCACCACCCAACATGTAGCCATTGAAGTTAAGGAGTTAGCTGCACACCGCCGGCCACCCCTGGTCGCCGTCGGCCGTCCATATGGTCGTTTCCGCACTGATGCCCCTTTTGCATGAACAGTAATCTAGGGCTGTTTTGGCCACCGTTGTCATCCGTTGTCATCCCCAAGCTTGCCTCTTGTAGCCCTTATTACCCCATATGTGCTGGTGTTGCTGGATTCCCAAACCAAGTAAATTAATTTCATAATCCTTGTTTAAGGATTAATCTTGCTTAGGGATTAATTAGTGTATTTGTGTGCTTGTGATTAATTAAGGTTGATTGGTTGATTATGATGGTTAATTAAAGCTGACTAAGGTTAGTTAATTGACCATAGTTAGTAATAAAATAACTAAGATTATTTAATTATAGTAACTAAGGTTAGTTTTAAAGTAACCAATGTTAGAATTTAATCATGGTTAGGTTAAATTGAATATGGTTGGGTTAATTGATTAACCATGGTTAGGATTTTTTATTTTTATTTATTTAATTAATTTCGGACAAATTTATTATTCATGAAACATTGTTCACGATTACTGTTCGCTCGACACTGTTCATACAGAAGCAAATTTTGGCCTCAAATTGTTGTGTTCTTGATTATTAAGACTTGTTGAAATGCAAATTGTTGATTATTCCCAAGAATTAGGGAATGTACATGATTGTTGATTGGTTGGAATTGAATTTTGGAATTATTGATTAATACTGCATGACATATTAAGTGGGTTATATGAAATGGCATGTCGCATGAGCACGAGTGATGTTGCATTCACGACAAAGTAAAGACAATAATGAATTACTTGATGATGTGTTGCATGATCACATTAAATTGAGAACTCGGCATTGCCAGATGACCGCTAATCCTTCAGGATTGTGTCGTGGCCGTTTAGTTGCCCGACTTCGGTCGGATGCCTGACAAGGGGGAATCAGCTATGGGGCTGCAGTAGTGGACGGGCTCCATACTCCTGTCAATTGCGAGGCTGTGGTAGTGAGTAAGTCTTATGCTCCATCGGGAATGCTGTCAGTAGAGGGGATGGCCCATGACGTCACTATGCCTCGAGGTAAAAAGGACGAAGCTGGCTTGGCTAGAAACCGCCAACCATAAGGTTGTGCCGTGGCCTAGTGGGAGAGGTCGTAATAATCGGAGCATATGTGGATGTTGAGACATGAGAAAACTATGTGCAATACTCTGATTATTAACATGCCTCTTAATGTCGTGATAATTTAAATGATAGTTTTGGTAAGGTCGTTTGTAATTACACCTGTTTATTATACTGCCTTCTGTTATCATTTTCTTTGAGGTGGTGTTGATTGATTTGATGGATTAGGTTGCATGTTAAACTCCCAAGGCAAGCGAAGTTCCTAACCGGAACTTAGGACTTTAACTTGCTGAATTTATCTCAACCCATCCTGGTTAACTATTTTTAAGTCCGTAGGATGGAGAATCGACACGTGTTACGTTTCATGGCTGTATTTGAAGGGAGTAGATTAACCCTAGCTTGTTGGTTTCATTAGCTCGTTAGGAAGATTCTCATGTTGAATACCATCTTGATATCTCAAAGCCATCATATGTTTTATCATAATTAACTTGTTTTTCCTAGTCTTTCAAGCATACATTGTTCAAGCTTATATCGCAAACTACATGCATGTGTTCCTCAATGATATGGTTCAAAATGTTATTATCCACCTATTGCCTAATGTAACCACACCGTTGGCTGTAAAATATAGACTATTCAGTATGAGTTTTATTCTTAGGTTTCTCATTAGCAAGAACAAGCAAATAATAATCATTCACGTACCAAAGATCTTCCATTTTCCCTTTTCGAGCACAATAATTCGAACCATTTAATGTAGCTATTTTACTCGTATTTGTTTCTATTGTTTAATACAAGGCAGAAAAATCAAGCAAGGACCAATGCTTTGATACCACTTTGTTGGAAGACAAATGATAACCCAAACAATATTGGATTACCACAACGGAACAAGACAATCTCCCCTCTTATGCAAACTTAATAGGAAACAATATAACAAAGTAATATGAATACCAAGCACCCACAAACACAAGACGATTTTACATTGAAAACCTTCTTGGTGTGAGAAGATCAAAAAACCACTAGACTGGAGTCCACCCAAAATCTTCATTATCGACAAAATTGAGTGAGCAAAATTCTTCTCTAGATAAATACTAGACATACATAGTAGCAGCAACATCAAGAACACTGTTCTTGGCAAAACAAATGAAACTCACAGGAGATAAGGATAAATCTCACTAAACACAGGTTCGGTTCACCCACGAAAACCCTATGCAAAGAGCACCAATCGACCTACAATTGTCATCTTGATGAAAACTGGATAGCACTCTCTTTCCTATATTTTCCACTCTCTTTTCTCTCTTGTTACTACCTCATAGTTAATCCTTTTTTTCGCAGTTACCATATAAAATAGAAAGAAATCTTATTTCTCCATATGAATTATCATTCTTTGCTACAATTCATTGAGTGTTCTTCATAAAGGGGTATACCCAACCTCACATGTTAATATGGGAGAGTAAACATAAGCTTGATCTAAGCCGAACCACTATAATATTTATGAGTAACATCTTCAGTTTTTTCTACTTATTTTCATATTTATTTGATAGAGGTATACTATACTTGATATCATCAACTTACTATTGCATATATTAAACTGTTCAGGCACATGTCAAATTTGATTTTGATAACTTCACAAAAAGACATCAAGATTTGATTATCAATTTATTCAAAGTTGCATATTTAGCGATAACATCTTCAAGGATTGTCTAATCAAGGGAGTCGCCAATCCCTACTTGTGTTTAGAAATAGGATTCATCAATCCATCACATAATGTTCCTTCGTTAAGGATTGCCTAAGCATGGCTTCGTCAATCCTGACTTGTGTTAGGTATGATAGGATTTGTCAAACTATCATACAATTGTCCCTTCTCCAAGGGTTATTTAGGCACAGGTTCACTAATCCATGTTTGCATTTAGAAATGACATGATTCATTGATCTGTCATGTGATGTTCTTTCGCCAAGGAGTGTCTCTGTACACGATTTGTCAATCCCTTACTCAGGTCTACAAATGATAAGATTGTCAAACCGTCATCTGATATCCCTTGTCAAGCATTATTTAGGAATGGGATTAGTCAATCCGTGTCTGCTAGCATTTGTCTATCCTTTGTAATTTCCTCCTTCAGTATGTATTGTCTAAGCAAGAGATTCGTCCATCCCTCATTCTCGCTTATGGAATGAAGATCAGTTCCAAGGGCTGGACCAATAAATCTAGCAGGCATGTGCTTGGAGGTGGCGATAATGACACTCCTCTGAGTGTAAAATTGCAGAACCAAAAGGAATGGAGAAAGAAGGAAATGCAGAAGCAGTAGGACCTGCAAAGCGAAAGGAAGGGCAAAGTTATTTTCTTTGAAGATTGTTGCCATTGGTGAAAACATCGTTAATGTCATAGCTAGAACCATCAAGAAAATATCTGCCTATTAAATCAAGAAAGAGAAAGAGAAGGAAAAAGAGGAGGAGGAGAATGATACAGTTGAAGCACCTGCAATAGAATTTGCTGCAACACCTATTGAAACAGAATTGCAGAAAGAAATACAAGAAGAAATTGACTCTACAGTGTTTGTTCTCTTGAAGGACTGGACAGGGAAAGTGATGTAAAAACTAGAGTATCTAGCGGAAACGGTAACAGCAAGTGAGACCAAATTCTATGAGACTTATGGTGTGTAGAAGAACACTGAGGGAAGTATCAAGACCTATGGAGTGTGGAT
Organism: Angophora floribunda; assembly: GCA_014182895.1. Lineage (NCBI taxonomy): Eukaryota > Viridiplantae > Streptophyta > Magnoliopsida > Myrtales > Myrtaceae > Angophora > Angophora floribunda. The sequence goes on from CM024708.1 coordinate 13,646,529, forward strand.
CATTCACATGAGGGCAGCTCAAGATTGGTCAGAGTTTCGGGAAATTTATCTCATTCTCATCACAGTCAATCGCAACAAGATCAAAATCTCAGATAATATGCAATTAATTGCTGATGTGAATCTTTATATGCTCTAATACATATCTCTGTCATAATGTTTCTTGCTCAGATATGTTATTTGCTATCTGGATTTATCCTTTGATAAATGGATTATACATATTTGGTAAAAAGCTTTGCTATTTATACTTACGGCTAGGGGCAGCATTTTGTCTCCTATCATTGATTATGCTCTTAGGTGAATTCATACTACACCACTCATATTGCTGCATAAGAAAGGTGGGGGTTTTGCCATCATTAAGAAAAGGAAGAATAATGGATAATTTGAAAATCACTGTTGAAATCCCTTCGATTATTTTGACGATGACAAAACCTTAGCAAAGTATTTGATGAGTTCTTTGAATGAATGCAGAAGAAGAATCGCTGGTTAAAGAGCTACTACGGGTCTTCAGCTCCACGTGGATTGAGCGTAACAATGATACACTTTGAAGATCAGAATTGCGGAAGTTATACGTGCTATATTACAGAAGATCGTACATAAAAGTTTTCAAATATGAATCAAGCTCGTGGAAATTCAAATATCTAAGACCTTATCAAAAATATAATTGTGACATTCCATACACGATAGCATATCTCGTTTGGTGGGATATTCCGTGGTTTCTTTTCTTTGTTGCTAATAGAAAATTATCAGACTGGTGTCATGTAGAAAAGATTCACTATAGGCTTGTTAACTGGATTAATTGGAAGATATTCCAAAATGTTGATTTAATGGACTAACGACTACAACATTTAAGAGAACTCAAGATTGATACAACGGCTGTCATTCAAGCTTCAACCTTCGGATATGAAGATCTATAAATTCAAGAAATGAATCCGAGAAGACTACCAATTGAATTGTTTCACCCTCGTGTACTTGCAAACACAAATTCATTATCAAGAGCTTCAAATTTGCGAATTCTTTTTTGAGAGTTGAGAGTTCATGAGAAAATCTTTTTTGAATACTTGTTATTCACCTGTAAACACTCGTGAGTGTGAAAGCGATAAAAAGAAAGGTTAGTACATGCGCTTGCACAAAGCTATTAGTTTTGCAAATCCATGATGTTGTAACTTTGTCTAAGTGTTTAGTAAAGAATTTTGCAAACCACCTGTGGGATCAACGGTGGGTGTAAGAGCTCTGGTGCTGCTGTGGGGCACGGGCAAAAAGAGAGTTAATTTTGTGGTGGAGCATCAATAGAGGAATTGCAGGAGAAACAGGTTCCGTGCAAAATCATTTTGTAATATTGGTTTATGCAAATGGAAAAGACCTGATTAGACTGCTAGAGTTGATGCGAGCATTAATTTTGCAAGAGAAATAAATTCGATGCGAAATCTTTTATGTAATACGTGTTGATACAAGCGGATAATACCTGATTAGACTGCTAGGGTTTAGAAGTGGAGTAAGCACAACAACAGTCAAACCACTACCAATGATGTCTCAACGCATTTATTCCTATCTCTCATCATTATTGCGTATACTTGCACATATCGCTTTTATTGTTGTTTTCACACGTTGCAGAAGCTTTAAAGTTTATATTGTTTAAAGTGCTAAAAAAAAAAATTACACTCACACTAAAAGTCTATACTTGGTTACCTTTCAACTAATTTGCCACTCTTCAAAAGTCTATATTTGATTACGTTTCAACTAAATCACAATTAGAGCCAAACCACTAGCAATGTTCTGTCAATGCAATTTATTCCTATCTCTCATCATTATTATGTATACTAGCATAAATCGTTTTTATTGTTGCATTTTCACGACTGTCCATAGAAATTCTACAATATATAATTTTTAAAGTATTAAAAAAAATCTGCATTTATATTGAAAATCGACACTTAGTTACATTTCAGTTAATTCAACCTTCCTTCTCGATTTTACATCAAGAACTTATATTTAATGTCAAAGCTTTATACACAAGTTTTCATAAAAAAGGGGTTTTACTTTGGAGTCCAAGGTCAAAAATCACAATCATCGTGGGGACAAGTGCGAATGAACGTAATTCCATCACGCGCCCACCTCAATTTGATGTACTAACTCTTCAGATCGGAAGTGCATGATGACCTGAAGAAACTGTGACCCTTACTGATGTCAAGCAGAATAGTGAAGTGCCTTCATGACTAGCTCGAAGAGATATATCATCTTTTAACCCGAGATGTGGGGTTCATCAAGAGTATAATATTGTAGAGTTGTGACGTATGGGACGATAAAAATAATAATTTACGAGGCTAACGGAAGCCTGAATTGGAAAAGCTGAGTCCCTCCCAATCATCTGCAATCATTGCCATCTTTACTTCACCCTCTCTCATCATTCTAATGGGTGAGGCAAATCTCCCTCCCTCTCTCTCTCTCTCTCTCTCTATGTTATCTTAACTCTTTTTCTCGATCACATCATCTTTATCCCCATCTTTTCAACCATCACGTCATTACACAATCTAATCGTTGAATTATCTAACGACAAAAGGTGGATGCTGTGCCACGCGTCCCGTTCAACTGAAGGGAGATTGATGTCATGGGTACGAATTTTGGACTTTAGGATGGGGAAAGAGTAAAGAAATCAAATGAAATTAAAGGTGTGCCCGCGGGGAAATTTTGGTCCTAAGTTATTTTGTGAGATTTTGTGCAGAAGATCCGATATCGTTTAAAAGTAAAATCTCCAAAAAGTATTTTTTTTCTTTTTGAAAATGAAAAGGATATAAAGAAAATTGAAAAGTTAAAACGTGTAAGTACTGACACATTAAATAAGAAATATAGTCCTATTAACTTATCAATTGTATATTTCTTGAGCATTCGAAACAGCTCTCAATGATATCGAAAAATACCCGCTTCTTGACGAAAACACTTGTAACAATTGAGGATCCAAAAAAGGCCCATGATTTATAGGAGGCTTATTGATAGAGAGAGAAGAATTAGGAGTGTAAATAGGCTTGTCTAGTCCGAATTCACAAAAGTATTTTATTCAATTTGAATATAAAGGTATCTATATTTTTTATGACCTAACCCACGAAATAAAAAGAATGATTCGGGTTATCAAGTTTCATCTTGTGAATGTGTTTAGTGTTCGGTAAACACTAATTACTATGATTGTTTTAGATTCGAAATAAGTTCAGTAATGTGTTTTGGATCAATTCGGGTTTATGACCCAAAATTAAACCGAATCATTAGAAGCCCATTGTTTTACTTACCATCGGAACCAAAGAGAAACCCGACTCGAAAAGACTTGAAATATTTGGCTCAAGCTCGTATGGTTTCAATCCATACGATTTCCTAGGCACCCTAATGGACGCCGTTTAGGATTAAGAATTCTTAGATGTTACACGGGTGATTAACATGTGATTGGGCAAATTTCTATCCTAGACACAGTTTGACATGACGCAATTGCGTATGCGTACATGATCGTAGCTCAGATTATATCCAAGATGAGTAATTTTTCTTAGGAATATATTAGATCTCCTTATAACAGCTACTAACAAATCACCCAGATCATTGTTGGTAGTAAACATTGTCGAGGACTGAAAAGTTTATCGATGGTAGTAAATACATCAACTACCGTGCTAAATATCCTCACATGTATGGTTTTATTCGGATTAGTTCCTCTTAGTCTTGGATTTATTCTCCACAAAAACATTATAACCTAAACCTTCATTTTTATGAAGTGGGAATAGTGAGTGCAACTCTTCAACTTTGTCTACATGGCAACTTTGGAGGTTGCCAAGAAATAAAAATCACAAAAGAGATAGAAAGATTTAGGACTCCAAAGATCTAGTAGATTATTGTGACATCACATATAGGTTCTAAACCTTTTTTATTTATCCGATATGTCCATGCAAGTGCCTATAGTAATCCGTCCAATGAGGTGCCTACCTAGACTACATTCCTTATTTTAATGTTCCGGTACCCTCACACTTCGTGCCTCTCATTGGTAAGAGAATATTTTTCTTCCCCTCAAATTTGAGAATACCCTTGAAAATTTTTACGTCCCAAGTTCAGATGAAGTAATCAAGGACTTACTTAAGTCCAAAATCTCATAATTGGGACATCCTCTTAATCAGTTCGGGCGACATTTCAAAACTCTATTGCTACATACAAGACATATTTATTATGGTTAGTCTTGATTTGACCCTAGTTTACTCTTACATAACTAGATGTTGGATACAAAAAGTATAACTTCATTAGGATCTTTAAAGGTCTATATGTGATTGGAAATTGATCCAAAGATTGAATCTTTCAATAAAGGATTATTACCATATAAAACTTAGGCTGTACATGACAAAAAGTTTGTTTCTCTATTTTTCTATTCCCAAGAACAAGTTTAGAACAGAAATCCGAGTGGTATAGCAATTTTATTTTTCTATTTTTGAAACAAATTTCTATTCTATAAATAGATTTGAAACAGTTAAAAAAATGTCTTCTCTATTTCTGGAACAAAAGTGAGAAATAAAAACTCTTCTTATCGCTCGCTCCCGCCACCCCCCGCCACCTGCTCGCCTGCCTCTATCGCTAGTTGTCGGCCCCCGCCCCTACTATCGGTCACCAACCCTTGTTGTTGTCGCCCACCTCCCATCATCAGTCACCTTCCGCCTTTGACAGAATGAGAAATTTTATATTGTTTTCAAATGAATTTTTATTCTGAAAATATAAATTTTATATCATTATCAAATATCTATTTTGTCTCAAAAATTGGTTTGATGAATAAAAATAGAAAAATCAATTTTTGGAACAGAAATTTTGTCACGTGCAGCCTTAATACTGATACACCAATTACAACGTTAATTTCTATTAAATTTTACTATAAAATTGCTTAGTTGATGTCACATGTCTATTGACAAGTATACCAATTTGGGATTTTACCCTCGGTTTGTCACAAATGTGTCGATTTATGTTTTTTCATGGTATATATCCAATTTAACAAAAAAAAAATAAAGGGTAAATTAAACAAGTTTGGAATTTTTTATGGTCAATAAATTAGTTTGGGTAAATTTATCTCTAATGTATCAATTTTGAGTTTTTCGTGACATGAACCCTTCATTAGAGAAGAGGCCAAAACTACCATAATCTAGGGAAGAAAAACTAGTGATGTGTAGAACATAGATGTAGTAGTATTTTATTTTATTTTTTTGTCTTGATCACGGGGATCATATATCAAAATATTTGATACAGAATTTTACACGTCTTCATGTGCTTGATTATATTTATGAGAAATTTAAATTAACAAATTAATGGGTAAAAGAAAGATAAAAAATTAATCAAAAGATGGCCAAATAGATCAAATGTGGCCGACGTAATTTCGTCCCTGTAGCCAGGCTAATGTGATTGTGAGCTACGGTGAATAAAATAGATCTGCCTCCGTAGACAACCAAGGGTGACGAAATCGTCTTCGCCGCTATAGCATCTTCTGCATACAAAATTGAGTTCGTCGCCATTAATAATCTATGGCGACAAAATCTAGTCCGTCCCCCTAGTGCTACAATGACTACCACCATCCCGTCAAGTCTCTACGGCATCGAGAATCAATTCCGTTTGAAAGTCGGGTATCAACGGGCGACGGAATTTATTTCTCACCGTCGCTGCCGCCATCTCCTGTGCCGGAATGTACATTTGGTCCCCAGTGGATAACGCCTAGAACTTTTTGCAATAAAAACACGGGACCAAAGTTTTCGTCGCCATTGCTTTTTGGCAACGAAATCTTTTGGATCCACGGCGACAAATTGAGCGGATATTTTCTGGTGCATTTTCAGCCAGAACAGGAATTTTTTTAGGTGTGGAAAAGTATTGCGGAACGTTTTTCCAAAGACCCCACAACACCCAACAGATAAAAAGAGAAAAGGAGCCTTGAAAAGGAAAGGGGCAAGGCCTTTGTCTACATCGGTCTCGCTCAATTCTTCTCTTATATTTGGTAGAACTTGTCTCCAGCAAGTTTCATATGCCTCAAATCATTTTGTTTACTGTAGTCTTTCGAGGGAACCCAGGGAACTGTATCGGGAAATCGTACCGACACTTGCAAAATGCATATATATCAGAAAATGCAAAAATGTGTACGTCAAAGAAGGGTTGAGTAGATAGACCCTTTGCTAATGTTGCGGGGGAATGATGGAGTTTAGGCGAAAATCTGTGAATTCGAAGATGAAAACAATCTATACTCATCATAAGAATTCATGGGAAAGGTACAAAGTCGACAAGAAAAGAAAACGTGATTTATGTGCAACTCTAGAACAATATTTAAAAGCGAATTCCGTGAGACCCAATGTGTGCCAAATGAGGATGTAGAAGGAATGGAGAATGTTACATCGGATGATGCTTGTACATTCATGTAAGGAAAGACTTATGGAAGACAGGTAAAGAGACCCAGGAAAAATCTGGAAAATTCAGATCTTTTGGCAGATTGATATAGACGAGCTCTCAACTATGCAGGGGGATCTCAGCTGAGCTGACAGATTGACAGAATGTTGTTTTACTCTGTTATGTCATGGACGTCTCCCACCCTATTTGATGCGACCGCGTGCTTTCTTGGGCTCATTAAACAAGTTATGGGTTGTCCAGAAAGTAGACGACCAGGTTAAGTTCAAGAAGAGAGTAGAGCAAGCTCTGGAACATCATTCGACACACGATCAAACACAATCGAAACTGGTCATTAAAGCAATTTTTGCACATGCCTTTTCAACACCTATGATGTAAGAGCAGCGTCCTCCGAGACTGTAATCTAGTTTACACGCGTTTGCTGGAAATATGAAAGTCAACCTACTTACCCACCATAAGACTAAAGATAAAACTATAAATTCATATATACAGGGGAAAATATGGTGCAAAATCAAAGGCAACCTCCCCAAGAAAAATGCATGCAATATTTCTTCATAAAAGATTGAAAGATGGGCTGCCAGAAGCAGTGTAATGAACAATATAATGTGCCTTCAGTTTCTCTCACTCGTACAATCTGCAATGTCGCGATTGAAAAGAACGGGCATTTAGTCAAAGAGAAGAACTTGGAGTGAACACTCCAAAATGAATAAGGCAAGAATTACTCGAAAAACTGCAATTATAGAGAGAAATTGGTGGACTAGTCATGACCCTAGCTTCCAGAAATTACTTACTTTCTGAAAAGCATACTTTGCAAGCTAGTTCCTCAAGGAAATATTATCCAGTGCATTTTCAAAGGCTACAAAGAGGAGAAAGCAGACTAATACCGATGATGCAGACTCAAAAAACAATATTCCTAGTTAAAATACATTGTAATGTCCTATCTCGGACATGCATGAAAACTTTCAAGAGGTAACTATAGCAGCATACATGTCAAACTGAACAGTTTATATCCATAAATCCAGTAAAAGAAGAATCCATTGAAGACGGGTGCCTGTGTAGCCCAACTCCTGATGATGAGACTCTCGCTTTACTTTGCAACTCTACCGTAGTGTCTGACAGAGACACCAGTAGAATCAGAATTTTGGAAATCAGATTTTAGATTAGTCATCAATAGGTGCTCATCCACCCACACTATTCCGTCTTTGTAAATAAGAAGAGTTCCTATTTTAACTATTCTTAGAAGCCCAACATCTAAAATCCTTGATTATAGTTGAGTTATAAACAAACTCAAAATTATGTTGAGAATGTTGAATTATCAATATCTCCAATGCAGATGGCACTGCACACTAATCTGCCATGACATCTCTAAACATGTATCACTGAATGCATCCACCAGCAGAGGTGGTAGCAATCACAGGCGAAAGGAGACAAAAAGAAACAACAGGATATACACAATGAAGAAAGTAACGATATCATAGCAAAACTTTCTATTGCTGAGCACATATGTGTGAGAATAAAAAGTAATTGGAATTCCTATTCTCCAAGATTCTCTCCAGTGTCTTATGAGCATCTAAGTTGTGGTGATATAAATGTTTTCCAATTTGGTGATCACGGTCCTGACCAAAAGTGAGCTTATGTGGACTTTGCCAAGTTGCCAGAGATTCAACCAAGGTGATCCAAAATAGTACTTCATTTAATTCCAGCAGAAACTTTGCATGTTAATTTTTATTTAGCTATTCCTTCATTGCTCTTTCATCTTTGTTAAGGAGAATGGAAAGGAGAGGGGAACAAGAAAGCAATAGAACATGTGCAATGGCTGCATCATGGAAAGCAGATGCACTTCACAGTATTTTTTAACAGGCTTTGTCATATTAAAAAACTTGTCAAAGCTGCCTCTAGCTGCCAAGGCAGTCAAAGCTATTCTATGTTCATAGACAACTGCCAAGGAAGCTCTTCAGGTAGGCGATGGGGGAAAATTGTTTCCTCAGTCAATTTTGTGCCTATACATGGAAACTTGTCATCTGTTCATAAACAACTGAAACTGAAATTTTCCACAGAATCCACACTGTGCATAGCATCCGTGGTACTGTGCATCTCCAAAAATTCAATAAACCAAAGGGACTGAAGAATAATCTCTATCATGAAAGGAGGAAAATTAACAAACAGACTCCAGCCCAAGCCCCTCATGCCATTATCAGTATCCATATCTCAGGTCATGATGAGAGCTTTCATCTACATTAGGTTCATTTAAGTTTTTTCTTCAACATAATTATATATAGGTTCCTTAAAGTTAGCTGATAATTATTTTTATTTCAACTCAAGTTTTGTCTTACTTGAATACTCCTAAATACTCAAGAGTCCTACATGAATGAAGAAATTCTAAAGAAAAGGGAGAGAGGTTAAGCGATTATCTGTCATCCTCCCCCTACCACAATTTAGTAAGCATTTTCAGGTGCAGATTCCATTATCAAATAACTATTATATGTTTCTCGCATTTAAGAATTCGGATTTACAAATCCTGGAGACACTCGAGCATGTAGTTGCTACAATATCTATGCATTTACATGTACTTGAAAAGCTACGATTATAGCTATCTGTCTTCAAACATCTCTTTCTGTTTCGAATTGGGAGGTACCTTCCTGACCTTAGAACATAATATCTGAAACCTATAGACTAATACTTTATATCCACTGATATAGACATTGACCAACATAAGAATAATAACAGGAAAATGTTTATAGACTCACAATGATGCCTGATTCCAATTTCCAACTAAGCATTATCATCCTTTTAATTTGCCCTCCTTTTGATCTTTTGACATCACAACATAAGTACGCTGATCCCCACTAGGCAACTTACACAAGTACATGTTACAATTCATCACCAATCAGAGGAAGTTTGATCATTCCATAAAGAGCCAAACAAAGAAATGATAAAGTGTAGTCAAATGCCTTCGTTGAAAGTAAACCAATACTCAGTTCGTAGACCAGGAAAATGTTCTTGCTCACGGTAAAGCAATGATGCTCGAGATATAAAGTAACTAACCCAACTGTTCACTAGGAGCCCAAAACGCAACCTTCATGGGACGATAGGAAGATTTCACTAATCAGTCAGCCTTCCAGACTGAAAGAAACAGCAATAAGATATCAAAATTCTGAACAGTGTTGCTATAAGCTCAAGATAAACATGAAAGCAAGAAATCCATGGAGCGAAAGACAAACTACAGGTCCACAAAGCCTGCATTTCAACCCAGTAACAAGCAGACCGCACGTGATATCGATTCGACAGAACTCCAACGAACATTACGCGACTACCCAAAGACAATCGGATCATAACGACACCGGCAATCAAAACCCACGAACCCAGGATCGCACTACAGGGCGCAAGCGATAAGGACCATAGCAAAGAGAGCGAATTTGAAGAGGAAATCACCCGGAGAGAGGGAGATCACGGTATCCTAGGGTCCTCGAGGAGAATCAATCGCGTTGGTGGGAAGCGAGGCAGACGGAGAGATCGAGCCGCGCCTGCTGGCACTGGGAGCGCTTGAGGGCGGTGCCGCCGCTGGCGCAGAGGCTGCGGACGGCCTCCGCCTCGTCGGGGCAGGCCTCGGACACCAGGCACTGGGCGAGGGCGCCGTTCAGGTGCCGGCACGCCGAGGCGCGGGCGAGATCCGACGGGACGCGGCGGTGGCACTCGCGGAGCGCGCGGTGCAGCCGCTCGCACCCTCCGGCGTCCATGGCATGACTTTTGCGCCCGGAGGTCCGAGGAGGTGCGCGGGTGGAAAGCGCGAAATGGGCACGATCGCGCGGGGAACGAGGCGTTTCGGGGGACGGCGACGCCGGCGGCGGCGGCCGGTTGCTTTTGGCCTTCCGATGATGACCCGTTAGGTTTTGACGGACGAGAAAACTCGTTTTTTTTTTTTTGGTCGCAGACGAGAAAACTAGCTACGGAGCGCTTTTTTTTATTAAAATTTCTGTTATTTTAACACTGATGATTTTGACAGCAGCACGATAGGAAAATCTCTAAAATAAAAAAGGTCAAGAATTCCAAATCAATATGTATATAATAAATTCACAAGAATTAATTTTTGACCATGAAAAAAATATCAAATTAAAATACCTATGATAAATTTACCCAAAATGACTTTAAAAACTCCCAAACTAATTTTTTCAATCTCCAAAAGCCCTAAATTAATACATTTGTGATAAATATACACTTTGTTAAATTGAATTAATGCAATACAAAATACAAAATCGGTACAATTATGACAAATAGAAAATAAAATCTCTAACTAATATACTAGTTAATTGTCATGTATCATCAAATTCGGTAATTTGATAATAAAATTTAACATAAACTAATATAACGTAAATTTATCACAAGTATATTAATTTATATTTTTTATGGTCAAAAATTATTTTTTGAATAAATTTATAATAAATATATAAATTTGAAGTTTTTCGTGATATTAAATCACTTAAAAGATAAAAATTGTAAAAAATAAATAATTCAAAATTTTGAGAAATAGATTGAAGTGTACAGGGACAAGGAAAAGGGGCGGGCGTCGATGGAGAGGTCACCGACTTTTAGGGAACAAATTTCAAGCCCAACTTATGTGTTGGTCCATTGAACAAGCCCAATCATTACTCTTGCAAAAGTCAATTTCGGCTACCACTCGATTCATTGGGTCCAAGATTAAAAGTTGTTAATATTATGATTGCCAACCCACTATCTAGTTGTTGATTTACAAGATTAATTGTCCACTACGAGGCTCCTAACCACCTATATAGCAATTGGAGGCTATTATGGCCCTATTTGGTTCAGTATTTAGAATGGATTTTGGAGATCTAAAAAGATTTAGCCAAATACAATGGCGTTTGGTTCCATTTTTGAAAGGTTTTGGAAAGATGCAATTGCATCTCCAAAAGGTTCCAAGCCCTTCAGGAGAATAGAGGATTGGAGGCGCATTGGGAATTAGCTTTTTCGGAATGTAATTCCTTGGTTTGATGAAAATTTGTCTTTTTCCCGTCTTGGCCTTAGTTATCAAACGTAATTCTAGTTTTGCTCCTTTATAACCCAAAAAAACTAAGAGACGCTTCTCTCTTCATTTGTGTCTTCGTTCGCTTAGATCTAGGTAGCACTCTCTTATCCTGAAGCTCTCTCGTCGCTGAGATGCAGCTTTCCTTATGCCCCTCTCTTGCCCTTGAGATGCCACTTTCCTTGCGCTCTTCTTGCCATCCATCTCTCTTCCCTTACAGTCACCCTTAAGCACTCTTCCTCAAGACGCATTCCCTCACACCCGTTGCCCTTGATCTTTTGAGGAGATTATTTTCTTCCAAGGCTGGTGGATGAACTTGGAGGGTCTATGCATTTGGTTTTAGTTAAATGTGTTAAATCCTAGTTATTAAGGGCGTCGATTACAATATTTATTTTTTTAAAAGTACTAAGGATGCTGATAGTTTCAAGAGTCATAATTACATAATGGTTTTAAGAATCCTTATGGTTATAGAATTGTAAGGGTCATTTTGGTTTGCTTAATATAGTCATTCCATAAAAAGGGATGTAATTTTATTTGCACGACACAAGACTTGAATTTAATGAATACATGAGGGTTTTCTCAAGTGAGTGAATGTTTATTGTAATTTCTTTATCCAATACCTTTGGTGAATCTAATTTGTACTACAGAAGATTTGAATTTATTGAATACATGAGATTTTCATCAAGTGACTAAATGTCTATTGTCTTTTCTTTATCCATTTCCTTTGGTGGTGAATCAAAAGTTTTTTTTATCCTTAACTAGTGGTGTTCCTTTATGATTTGATGGTGAACTTTAGGAATAATTATAAAAAAAAAAGAGCACTTTGGAAGAAAAATCTAAAAGGATGAAAGCAAAAACAGTCAATGGAAATAAAGTGAATAATAGATTAAGACCCCATTTGGTAAGGATTTTTTTTTCTTTTTTCTTTTTTTCCTGAAATAGAAAAAGAACATAAATCTGTTTAATAATGTTCATTAGTATTTCTATTTCTCGGAATAAAAAGTTGTTCCATAGAATAATATATTTAGAATAAAAATGAGAAGTAGAAAAAAGTAGTTTCTTACTCTTGAGAATAATTTCTAAAAAGTTATTTCATAAGTTGTCGTTACTTGTGATTGTCATCGATCGCCGCCTGCTACACATCGCCCACCACCTGCCATTGCCGCCACTCGCTGCTATCGTCGCCTGTCGCTACTGTTGCCCTCCGCTAGCGACCGTCAACCATTGATCAACATGCGGTGATTGCCAATTGCTGGCCATCGGGTCATTAGTTATCGAGTTGCCCATCCACTAGTCACTACCGCCATAAAATAAAAGGAATAATAAATTTTATTAGTTAGTACCAAATGCATTTCTATTCTTTTTCTATTCCAAGAATATAAATTTTGTATAGTTACCGAATGCATTATTTTATTCAGAAATTATTATAGGGAATAGAAATAGAAAAGAACTATTTCTTGAAAAAAAATTATTCTCAAGAATAGAAATGTCACTAAATGTACCATAAATTAGGCTTTGTCTAATTCATATTTGTAAAATAAGGTAGAAGGTAATGTAATAAAAAAAATGCTCAGTTGCATCATTTCCTCCCCTTTAGTCTCGCTTTTGGAGAAAAGAAAATATGCATCGTAGGGAAATTGTCGGTTCACATTCCCTTGTTAGTAAAATACTCATATTTTTATGTATATTATGTGTATGTACATAATTTTTAATAAAAAGTTGGTCTCTCGAACCTTTGCTATAGTCAATACACTATGGTATGTGTGAGTGTCCTTGACCTTTTTAGTGATCCGAATGAGCAACCAGGTGACTTCATATTGGCTTCCTCCTTTATGCCCACGTTGACTGTGCTTGAGCTTAAGCTCCTTTCTCGATCAGTTCAACCATTCGCATATCGGCCTTCTGGGAGGAAATTTCTTTGTTTACGTGACTTATGAAATAATACTCATTCTGTTGGAGTACAACATATCATACACATAAAACACTTGACGTACTACATTCAGAAAAAAAAAATACTTCAATTTTCAATTTGTTTAACATCTTTTCATTAGTCAATTGATGACGTACAATGTCAATTATCATTTATATATCAAAGTTATGATTATATTAGGACATACTAATACATATATAGGTAAAATATTAGTTTCATTTCTCATTGGATAGTTTGAGTAGTAGTAATTGAATTACTAGATGCGGGATTTTTGCAAAGTCTTGTAATTTTATTTTTTTGGTCGGAAATGTAGATGCTGCATTAATGATCCATAAAAGAAGGATTACAACATAAACTAAGTTCTGAACATAAAATAAGCTTTAGTGATGGCGGTGGTTGTGCAATCCAGTTGGACGGGAGAGTTTTCGCGTAGTGGGCCCTTGCTACCCAATCAGCAGCACAATTTTGATCCCTGGGAATAAACTTCAGCTTGACCTATTTTAAATCTTTTAGTAGCCCACGGCAGTCTTCCACGATCTGTTTCGTGGCCCATGGAGGTTCGGCCCGACCTAGGATAAACTGAACAGCTTCTAGGTTGTCAGATTGAACTAGTTCAGTTGGGAAGTCCTCTCCTTTCCGTTGTCTGCAACCCATACTTTCCTATTTTGACTGAAGAAAAAGGAGACCTTTGTGGATGGCTAGAGTTTTGCCAATCTGGGCAAAGGGGCAAAAATTTGTTTTGCAAAACTATCAAGCATCACTCCCGCGCTGTCACACCAGACTCTGCGATAGATCCCTCCTTGTTCGAGCTATCCCACGAGCAATCCACGTTGATTTGGCTCTGAGGTGTTGTAGATTGCGATTCTTCCGGCACAGGGGTAGAGGTAGGGTTCTAGTTGCGGACTTTACTGTAGTTCAATTTCTGGTATAGCTAAGTAATGTATGGCGTCCTCTAACAGTCGCTCCTTTGAAGTTGTTCGAGCTTGGAAGATGAGAGTGTTGCGGGCCTTCCACACTGACCAGAGGACTTCAGCAAAGAGCGCCTTCCCGTGTGGTTCAACTATTTTGGTAAGGTTTTCCCATATCCATTTGTCAGCTCTCTTAACGTTCCGCATAGAGTATTTGACGCCCAACTGCTGGTCTGACCAGATTTCTTGCACCCACAGACAGAGGATGAAGGTGTGTTCGATGGTTTCATGAGCTTTGCCACAAAAAGGACATGCCATATCAAGTAAAATTTGCCTCTTGAATAAGTTGTCCTTTGTTGGTAGAGCATTAATGCAAACACTTCATGTTAGAAATTTAACTTTAGGGGATTTGTGGAGGTTCCATATTTCTAACCATAATTTTTTGGATACTTGGTATGAGGAGGATGGTTGGTCGACTGTACGGGGTAGGCGGGTGTTGCGGGTCCTGTTATACCCACTTTTGACTGTGTATTGCCTTGAAACGTTAGCTGTCCAAACTAGGTTGTCTATGGTGGAAAGAATGCTTAGGGGTATTGTTAGGATTTCTGTGTCCTCTCTTCGTCAAAAATATTTTCCAGCAATTGATTGTTCCATTGTCTTGTATTTCCTTGGATTAGATCAGCTACTAGAACCGGGTCTCCTCAATTTGCCGGACCTCCAATTCTTCCTGACTATAACCATAAGTCCTCCCTGATTTTAATTTGTTGTCCATCTCCAACAACCCATTTCACGTTTGGTAGAATCATGTCCCTTCCCTCTAATAGGCTTTGCCACCCCCAATAGGGCATGTTTCCTCTTGTCACAGACCAAAATTCCCCTCTAGGGAAGTAAATTCCCTTACAAATCTTGCCCCACAAAGTGTTCGGGTGCTTTAGTAGTCTCCAAGCCTGTTTCCCAGCATTGCCCTATTAAAATCCACAAGATCTCTAAAGCTGAGGCCCCCATAGTCTTTCTTTTCTTTTAAGATGTCCCATTGTTTCCAGTGTATTCCTTGTTTTTCAAGGCATTCTATCTCCACCAGAAAGAAGAGATGTGATTTTCAATTGCTCGACATATCGAAAGTGGGATTTTAAATATTGACATTGCGTATTGAGGGATGGCTTGAACTACCGTTTTAATCAAGATCTCCTTTCCCACCTTAGAGATTAGTCTTTCCTTCCAACCCGCCAGTTTCTTGTCCACCCGTGCTAGGATCCACAAGAAGAGTTGTTTTTTTTTGGTTGGCCCTAATATGAAGGTATACCTAGATACTTTCCTGTTTTTTCTATAAGTGGCACTCTCAGAACAGCCGCTATATTATGTTTTAAAGTCTGAGGACAACTTTTTTCTATGAAATTACTTGACTTGTTAAGGTTCACCAACTAGCCTGATGCATAGCAGTATTGATTTAGGGTGTTTGATAGGTGTTCTGCCTCTTGAGTAGTTGCATTCAAAAAGAATATTGCATCATCCACAAACAGCAAGTGAGAGAGTGCTGGGCAATGGGTGTTCAATTGGACTCCTTTCAAGCTTCCATCCATCATAGCTTTAGAGATTAAGGAGGAGAGAGTGTTAGCTATAATGATGAAGAGGTAGGGTGAGAGTGGTCCCCTTGTCTAATCCCTCTCGTAGGGGCAAAGTACTCACTACTTACTCCATTGATGCGTCTACTGAAAGATACTGATGAAATACGGTAGTTGATCAAACGAATCCATTTCTCATCAAACCCCATTTTTTCCATACAATCGTATAGAAAATCCCATTCCACCCTATCATAGGCTTTTTGCATGTCGAGTTTTAGCACAGCCTGAAATTTCCTTGTCCTTTTCCTAATGCGCATGTGGTGGAGTACCTCCTGGACAATCAAAATATTGTCCTGTATTTGTCTTCCTCCCACAAAGGCACTTTATTCTTGTGAGATTATGTCTGGTAGCCAAGGCTTCATTCTGTTTTCCATTACCTTGGCTATAATCTTGTATGCAAAATTGTAAAGACTGAATGGGCCTATATTGTGTTATTTCCTTCGGACTTGTTGTTTTTGGTATGAGAACAAGCTGTGTTTGGTTTAGTGCAAGGTCGAAAGTGCCTTGGCTGAAGAAATCATCCACCAGTTGATATAGGTCCTCTTGAACTGCTGACTAGTGGCTTTGAGCCTTGGTTGCTCCTAGTTAGAAGGCTGCCTAGTAAACTTATTCTCTTGAGACTTTTTCCAGCAGGGCATTGTTCATAGTTGGGGTGACTACGTGCGGACAATGTTCCGGTACTAGCTGGTAATTTCTGTGCCCCACTGATTTGTACAGTGGTTGGTAGAAATCATTTATATGTTGTTCTATGAGCGTCGGATTTCTGCACCATGTGTCATCTCTTATGCGTAGCATTGAGATTCTGTTTCATTGTCTTCTTTGAATGGTTGTGGCGTGGAAATATGTGGTGTTTTTGTCTCCCCATTTCATCTACTCAATTCTGGACCGCATGCTCCAATATAGCTCCTCCTGTCTCCATAGTTCTTCAATCTTTTCAACTATCTTTATGTGTTCTACAGAATGAGAACCATCACCCCTCATGTTGCTTATTTCAATTAGTTTTTTTTTGTAGTGCTCTATTCTGCTGGCTGCATTTTGGAAGTTTTCTTTACTCCATTTCCCCAAAGCAGCCACTAAATTCTTTGTTTTACCCACTATCCCTGATTGATTGTCTGTTTCAAACCTCCATGCTGATTTAACAACTTTTGTACAATCTCGATGCTCATTCTAGAACGCTTCAAATCTGAAAACTTTCTGTTTTGTCTTCCCAATGGTGTCTAGGGATAGGAGAATAGGGCTATGGTCAAATCGAATAGCTGGTAACGCATAAGCTTCAGCATTCGGGAATGCTACACGCCATTGTAGGTTGCAAAGTACCCTATCGAGTCTTTTCCTTACTAAGTCAGCTCCTTCTCGGTTGTTGGACCACATATAAGAGCATCTTTTACTTTCTATGTCCAATAGAGAGCATGAGTGGATAAAGTTTCGGAAGGAGTCCATTTAGTAACGATCAACTTCACGTTTTCCAGCCTTTTCCCATTCATATAGGACCTCATTGAAGTCTCCCATGCAGAGCCAAGGTTCTCTGATTTGATTGGAGTTTGCGTGAATAGAATGCCATAGGTAAAGCTGCTATTGCTAGTTAGTCAATGCGTGAATGAAGGAGATTCTCATTTTGGATCCACTACTTTCAAATATGCACTTGATGTCGATCATTTCCTACGTACTCAACAGCACCTCCACCTGAAGTTCCTTGTCCCACAGTGGTGCTAATCCACCCACAATGCCTAAAGGATTGAATATAGTTGAATTCTTATATTGGAGGCATTTTTTTAGACGTTCAATCACCACTTCTTTATTTTTAGTTTCCATGAGGAAGACTAAGTTAGGCCTATCACGAGCGACTATGGCTCGAAGATCTTTGGGACTTTAAAGCCTAAGTCTTTCAAGGGATTGCCTAGCCCTTGACCCACGGTAGTGCTAATCCACCCACAATGCCTAAAGGATTGAATATCCTCATATATCCTCGTTTCCATGAGGAAGACTGGCTTGTTTGGGCTAGCCACCAGAGCCCTTTCACTGAATTCGTCCCACAGACTTATGGGAGTTTCCAATAAATTTGCTTCATTTAGCAAGTTGTTAGAGCTTCCTTTCTTCCCATAAGGTGCAAACCTTTTCTGTTTTTTGATAGGAGGAGTTTTGTGCCCCGTTTTCTTTCCTTTACGCTGCATCTCTTGTCCCCTCTTGTTGAATATCTTAGGCTGATCAAGTTCCTGGTATAGCTGTACCCTTTTTCCTTTATCTGTGACTCAAGGATCTGAGGGGTTAATATTTTGTAAGCATTCTTGGCCCTTTGAGCTGTATAAGACTAGTGCCCGGTCATTATTTTCCTCTAATTGTTGTATGGCCATGTCCACAAGGAGAGTTTATGCTGCAGGGTCAAATTCCATTGCCTCTGGGTATGCGGGCAGATCACCATAGAATATTTTCTAGCATGGACTGCATTCTTTCACCTCGGCCCTTAGCCACGAGCCAAAATTTCCACGTTAGTCATTTGGCAATTCTATTTCTTCATATGGGGTAAGCCGACAGTAGTTGGCATAGTGACCTATACATCCACATGAGTAATAGAAATGCGGTAATCATTCGTACTTGAAATCGATCCACCATTTTCTGCCACCCAAGTTGATGATTGTGCCAATCTTTAAGGGTTTTGAGAGGTTCAATTTCACCTTTGCTCTCCCAATTTTACAAGAGCTGTTGTTCTTTGCATCTATTTTCACCTCCTCCACCCTTCCCATCTTGGAAGCTATACTTGTGATAGCCGCTTCAGTTAGACCAGCTCTGGGGAGGCCTACTAAGTGCACCCAAAAGGCGTAGTGTGTGAACTCATAACAGTGTTCAGGGACTGTGGGATCACCCTCTTGCAGCACTAGTAAATTACTTGCAAAAGACCATGGACTTGTGGCTAGCACTTTGTTTTTATCCTCTATGGACTCAAATTGAAACATGAACAAACCTAGTTCGATCATTTCACATTTTACTATTTCTAATTTCCATGCTCTTCGCATTGTTGTGGTAAATGCTTGGAAGTTAACGTTTGGCTTGGAAAATAGCTTGCCATAGAGAATAAGGGCACTCTCATGTTGAATGTTTTCAAGGATACTTCCTGACAACTCGGTTATCTCCTCTGCAGACCATAGCTGACCCATCCTTTTGCACAAGGCGAGCATTCTAAGGTGATTTTCCTTCTCTTCATCCATCTAACCTTAGTAATACGTGGTTCTGTACAAAGTATTGATGTTTCCGAAATATGGTTTATTGCTAGGGTTTCTATTTTTTTGGAGTGAAGGGAGCCCTAATGGAACTACACTATGGGAGTTGGGAGTCAAGGATCATCTTACCTTTTCCGGCAATCCTTGTTCAAGTTCAAGAGGACTTGGCATTGAGGAAGCTTCGAGTGCCGGAAAGTTGCTCTATTTCGCTTTGCCACTGACGCTGCTCCATGGAGCCTCGAAATGAAGAGGGAATGGGGAGGCGGATGCCACGCCTAATCAGGGGGAAGGTGGTGTTAGTCTCCTTTTATGAGGTAATTTGACAAATTAGGACTTGATTGTATTTTTTGAAAGTTGATGACTTAATTACATTTTCGTGAATAATTTTAGAAAGTTAATGGTATATACCCATCTTTATCCTGTATCTCGTATCCCACATCGAATACTTGAGAAAGTTAATGGTATATATCCATTTGTATCCGTATCTCGTATCCCACATCGTATACTTCCATGGCGTATACTACTAACAGAGCTCAGTCCCTTTATTCCTCAATTATTTTATTTCGCCAATAAAAGAAATATTTTCCTAAGTTTGTCCCCCTTCATGTCCTACTTTCCTCAATCCAAATACGCTAGTTGCTCTGTTTCGGTCTTTTTTAGGGAACTTGACATTGTCGTATAATTACCTATTTTTGGTTTGGGTCAAATTATAATTGTCTAATTTGTTGGAGGATTAGATCAACTATGTTATAAGCTTTTCTTCTTCAGATTTTATGTGGGTTTTTTCAAATTTCACTGAATTATTCATATTATTCGACTCATCAAAATTCAAATTTATTCACTTGTGCATGTAGTGGAAATGACCCGTGAAATTGCTTGTTAGTAACGAATAAGGATCATGGCCTTTTAGAGGCTTGCTACACCTACAACAGACGATGTTAGGATTCTTTTGGCAGATGTACATGTATGGTTCAAAATGACATCAAATTATATATTGAATAAGATGAGAGTGTCATTAGAGGAAACGGACGTGCAGGTAGCTAAGACAAATATTTGTCAAACTTTAGAGTAAGATTTCCCGGTCACGTATCACAAAGTTTATGGTAGACGACTCAGACCGTTGTTAATCTCCTTTTATGAGGTAAAACTTCACTTCTGGTCCTTGAATTTATACATAAAATCTTTGAATTTTAATTTGCCTAATCAAATCTTGAAATTACATAACTTCGCTAATCAATCCTTTCAGCCTTAAAGCTGGTTAATGGCATCTCTCGACTCGATAACCATCTGAAATGGTTTATCTCGCACTGTCACGAACTTGAAAACTAGCTACCATATTATTTCCTGCCCACCTAAATCCCTGGCCACGGTGGACTGGACAGACCATATTCAGGCATACGAGAGGTCATTCCAGCAGCGCGGTCGCATGTAGACAAGCTCACCCAAAACCTGTCGTAACCCATGTTTAATCAAGAACCAAGATGGAGCTAATATAACAAACCTCATAACTCAAGATACCAATGTGACAAAATCCACAAATTTTGCATCATAACCGTGGTACTATCCACAACATACATAACACAACACATATGGTACGTGACGCATGAAAATCAGACCATTTCTGCACAGGCATGGATCGCATATGTCAAGCCTAATGAAACCCTCGGGTCATCCCTGACCCATTATTAGATTGCGTTCGACACACCATAAGTAAGACTGCAAATAACATCACAACATTCCAATGCTCTACATGAGGGCAATCGTTGATTAGGAAAATCTCTCCCTGTCGTGTGGGGAAGAGTAGTTCATGCTGGGGCCATGAGGGATGATGCCAAATGGATTGATGGTCGGATGGCTTCCATAATAATGCCGCTTGATCTGCTCCATATGGACAGTGCTACTCATGCCGGGCACTTGGTAAATGTCTTTGGTGTAATTCAAGAGATTCGGGTATTCATGAAGTTGTTTCTTGTTGCACTTAAAATGAACCACATAAACCTGTCATCAAGTCAAGGCAAAGTCAAAAGATAATTGAATCGATCCAGACAAAGGATCTTCAGAGGAGTTTCACAGAATTTTGTGATTGCAGATCGTCATAAACCTAAAGTCATCCTATTTTTTTGGCATTCTGAAATGATTTTTATACGCACACACTTGGCTTGTCCACTTGTGTCTCTTTCAGAGAAGGAATAGGAAAAAACAACAAAAAGGGTAGTTTCCTGGCATGACTATCAAGAATCTGAAAAATGAGTATAAAAAAAACAACATAGAAAGAAGTATAGTTTTCATTATCTTACCAAACTTACTTTCTCAGAAAACATTAAGAGTGAGTGCAAAGGTGATCTCACTTATCTTTCACAACTGCTTGCCTGTAACTTTTAAGTATCACAGGAAATGCACACTACTATTTAGAAGTCGGTTGGTCCAAGAAAAGAGCTTTCCTTCAAAAAAAGATTATGGAATACTTTTCCCTTGTCTTGTACTATGACAATGGAAGTCATTCAACTAGACATGATTATCCTAGTTCTTCTAAAATGAGATTCATTGACTTTTTAAGCATTAGTGCCAGCTTGTTTAAATCAAAGAAATGACCAGAAACTCCCAAATATCTCAAAATAATAAGGGTCACTACCTCATCAAATCTTATCAGAGTGACAAATAACCGAATATCAGTTTCAGAGAGTGTGTTCCCACACATATATCTTTGCTTGCCAAGTATTTCCTCACACTTGTCCAGAGCATCAAACAATTTCTTCACGGCCTGAAGGAAAACGGAGCAATTAATCAGAAAGATTCATTAAAAAGTACAATCACTAGACTAACTATCTAAGTAAATTAAAACTTTTCCACCCTTGAAATCTGGCAATACAGGGATTTAAATTTTAGACACCGCACCTGGAGAAAAGATTCTTCATAAGCAGACTCAATCACTAAAAGGTAGTCACTTAAATAGAAACCAAGAACTGAATTTTGATTAAGACCAGCTCTGACTATTCCTTTTCACTGCAGCTAGTGTTTACATTAAAAAGCCCAATTCACAGCAATCAAACCTGTTTATCAAAGAACCATACTAATACACCTGTCTGACAAGACGGATGAAGATTTTAGACTAAGATTTTGCAGACATAACGTCATTTACTCATAGTCACCAACTCAATCAACATGCTAAAAGAATAATCAGCCATGTGCACTGACTAGAGATAATTAGATAGTCAATTCTTGCATCGCGATAGCTAATCAAATAGGGAAAAAGAAGCATAAAATCAGATCAAGTTCTCTCTTATACTTCTCTAGCTAGAAGAGCCAATCAAACACCTGAATAAATCCTTACATAGGTCAGCATTGCAAACATGTCATCTGGGAATATGGTTGCTGTTATTCAGCATCAAAAGCCAGAGTTCGCTCTTGTTCTTGGAGCACTGTATAACAGCTGGCCTCCATGCTCACCACAATTTGTATCTTTTAATCAACTTCCCAATATTTTATTTGCATGCATGCTGTATCACATGAAAGGGCACACACGATCTCCCGAAGGTATTAGCTAAGTCATCACATTCTCCACACGTCCACAAAAAACCACCATTCTATCCACTGCCAACCACAGTAAGAACAAGACACCTGCTACTCTTAAAGTAAGCGCTGCA
Source organism: Angophora floribunda (assembly GCA_014182895.1). Taxonomy (NCBI): domain Eukaryota; kingdom Viridiplantae; phylum Streptophyta; class Magnoliopsida; order Myrtales; family Myrtaceae; genus Angophora; species Angophora floribunda. Next base: position 13,669,273 of record CM024708.1, read on the forward strand.
AAATCAACAGGGATAGGGCCCTCAAGATGGATCCATATTGCAAGACTTAATCATATATCCAGACTTAGGGATAGGGTCCCCGACTGGGTTCATATATCCAGACTTACCGTATTTTATGGTGTCACCACTATAATTTTCTAAAAAATCACCGACAACCACACCACCAATGAACTCTTGCTCAGGAAAGGGGAAGCAGACAAAGGAAATTTAAAGGATTTACACGATGAGCAGTGTTTTAGAAAGCAGAGAACGGAGGGAGGTGATTATTTGTGGCAGTCAAATTTTATTCTTTATTATTTGATTAAAGAACCTGACATTTGCACCTGTCCTGCATTGCCCAGTGGCCCTAAGTAGGGTCTTTCAGTGCCAGAACCTGGGGAGGGAGATTTCCTAATATAGTTTTTATCATATGAAAATGTGCTCAAGGGGAATGGGCCTCAACCTATAAGCTTCAGTGGCATAGGGGATTTCATTTTCTAAGAACCTCAGTAATCAACAAATTAGCTATTTTATACGGGACATGAAGGCTTTTATCATCAGTAGAAAGTTGTTTTAACAGGTCTCAAATGAAAGAGTGCAACTAAAAAACAAACCACATTATGATTATGATTTTGTCAAAGTAAAAGTGTGAATTGCGTAATTTTCCAGATTAAGTTACTCTTTCTTGCTTTATGTAACAAATGGAATGACAAGTCTTGCATGCAAGTAGAGCTAAGAGATAATTACCTCATCATAAGGTTCCTGCTTCCTGGCAAAGCCACACTTGTAGACACCATTATTGATGGCATCATAAATCCATTCGTTGGTTTCATCAATACAAGTTTGCAAGTGAGGAGGATATAGGTCCAAAGCAGCATTCTCTGCTATGTGATTGAACTCAGTGTTGAACATGCGAATGATCTCAGAGCTTTCGTTGTTAACAATTGTTTTGAGTTTCTTATCCCATAGAACCTAATCCAAAAGAAAAAGCTTTACCTCATCAGATGAGACAGCAGATGAAAAAGATCAGAAAAATAAAGGCCGATCTGAAGAAGAAAGAAAGCACAAATAGCAGCACTCATCAGCAGAAGGTCACTTACAGGGACTGTAAACTTCCCAGAGTAATTGGTACTGGCTAACTCATAAAGCTCTCTTACACTTTTTGCACCATTAAGAGAATCTGGTTCAGCTCCAGGTTCCTCAGTATCTGAAGAAGGGAAGACCCACCCCATATGCTCATCACTTTCCTTGGTTCTCTCCCACCGAGGCTTGACTGACTGAACATGTTTGGAGATCCCAATTTAGTAAAGTTAATCCTGATTTAACTCTAAACCCCTAATGCAATTTACCGTGAAACTGATGGCCTTGTTGAGTCCTTTGATCTTCAAGTATGCAAGACACCGGGATGCCCATGGACAGGCATATGATATATAAAGATGATACCGTCCAGATTCTGCTGGAAACTGTGAACTAGGATCCCTCGAAATAAAATTGTGAAATGTTGAAGCCGTTCTGAGAAAAGCACCAGAATCGGACATCTCATCAAGTGCAGACCGAGCCATCTGAATAATGTTCTGGACTCCATAAAAAAACATGATCAGCTAAAGAGTCTATCACTTAAAACTACAGTAGCAGCTACACTGGAAAAAAAAAAAGAGATCTTATTTCACCAACTGATTAAACAACTTCTGAAGCTGCTATTGTGGAAGTTTAAAGCTCAAAACACCAATAGAAGAACACATGGATGAAGTGGAATCCTTATTCCGAGGTTTATTCTAGAAAGTATACATTTGATTCTCACATAATCCACACAGTTAAGTATTTATCTAGAAAGCCTTTTTCTCTTCTGATTAAATTCAAGGCAATTTTCATGATAATTCAATGAATAACTCGAGTGACAAACACTTAAAAGAGAAATTCAACCATAAGGTCAGCTCAAATTAATGGAAAACAGTGTAAACAAGATATCTGGAATAAGTAGATGGAATTTTATGCAAAGATTTTGCTGAACCTGTGATAAAATTCAGTAACACCACATTTCCAAGCATTTGGTGCCTCTTAAATATTCAGTAAGGTTTTGAAAAAAAAAAATTCAATAAGGAGGAATCTAATAATTGTTCAAAGTAAAAAATGTCCAGTGAAAGAAAATCCACTAGCTCTCTTCAGTTTTTTCCACCAACATTGCCTGTTGACAATCTCCGACAATGAAGGAAAGCTAATTCAAAGTGACAAGGCACCAGTACCTTTGATATATGCAGACTTCCAATCAGCACCTACTGCAGTTCTACCATTACTATTGCAGGGAAACGAAAAAGGAAAAGAGAAGATGGAACATAAAGTGCAAGCAAAGCTAATAATCAGCATTAACACCCAGAAGGATTGTCATCAACTGCGAAAATTCAACCCGACAGCACAAAGTCGCAATATTGCAAATGGCAATGACCGCCAAATCACCATTGACAGCAACTTTGTGGCCGGTGGCTGTAGACGGCCTCCAACTCACCAGTCAGCAGAAACTTCATGGCAGTTGACAACATCCATAAACAAAATTTAACGCGTACAACCAGGTCTATGAAACTCCATTTTATCCAGACCATCAGAATCTGCAGGATGGGTCTGAACCTGACGCGCCAAAAATATATTTTGGGTGGTGCCCACAACAATGGCTCCACGATCCACCGCTCAAAACCGGCAGATTTAAAAAGAAACCATTATAGCCACCGAAAGCCACGAATGAAATATACCCATCAATTCTAACCAAACATGGGATTTCCTGACACGCCAAGCCAAAGTCAAAAGTTTCGATCACAAGCTCAGGCACCAGCGGAAGCAAAAAAAACCCATTCATTTTTTCCAGTCACACATATCGATCAAAAAGCGATCAGCTCAGACAAGCGGACACCGACCCAAAATCCCCCGCCCAAAAACTGTATCGAAACAAGGAAGACCGATGGAAAAAACACAGTCGATGGCCATCCGCGGAGGGCACTCAGCTCAGCGGAAGAAACGAAACAACTTTCGTCGCACGTTCGATCATAGCAGTTCAAAGAAATGAATTCAACATCAGCATAGGACGACGAGACGAGGATGGGAAGTCGAATTCGACAGGGCAGCGAGGGAATTCAGTTCGATTACCTGCGACGGAATCCGAGCGCAGCGAGCGAAGAGGTTGGACTTGGGACCGAAGGCAGATGTGAAGCTGGGCTTGAAACGAGGTGCGATCATGGTCCCGCCCTTTTAATACTCGTTTTATGGCACGCTCGCCGCGACAAATGTGGAGATTGGCTCGTCTTGCTATACCGTCTTTTTCTTCTGCCGTGGGCTTTGTCGGCCTGTCACGCATGCTAGAAATCAACTGCCAATTTGCATCATCAGAATAGAATAATGTTTTCCTAGGTTTGTATTTTATTCTTGTAAACTTTCGAGTTTCTCAAGGTTAGTTAAGATATTCGACTCAAATTAGAATATCACAATTCATTTGGTTTGTATAATTTGTTCGATTCGAAAAAATAAATAAATTGAGTGGACCGTAGCATTAAAAGAGTGAACAAAACCAAGAATTGAGGAAGACGACTGGAATTGTTTTTGGAAATGGGAGCCAGTACTCTAATAGCTCCCAATCTTGCTCTCAACTTCAAAATCAAACGTACTACCCTGTCAACATCCCACCAACTGCCACCACCACCGTCCGTCAACTCCACCTATTATTTTTTTTTGGGGTTAGAACTATAATTTTATTGAAATTGAAAGTACTTTGAACATCAAATCCCACGTTAGGGGCATCCAAGCAAAGAATATGCCTGAGGGGTTGGGAGATAAGTGACCCAATCAGAAGCAGACCATTTGACCCGTGGGTCTTGCAGAGCCAATCCACTACTCTGTTGGATTTCCTTTAGTGGGCCATTGAAAGGTTCGTAGATCGGCCCATCACATGGTGGGCTTCTATGATGAGAGCACTTACTTTCCACGGGTGATGATGATCTGAGCACTTCACTAAATTTACTAAGGCTAAACAGTCTGACTCAAAAACAACAGCTTCATGCGTCTTGGATTCGAGGAGAGAAGAGTGTAGCGAGCAAAGCTATGATTCCTGTGTGAAAGATCGACAATGCCGGAGCCGATCCCACCATTCCGTCCACCAAAGTTCCCGATACATCTTGGCCAATGCAAACGAAGGAGCCCATGGGCGATCCTTCGACAGAAGAACCATCGAAGTTTGCCTTTAAAAATTGTCCCTTTGGAGGAATCCATTTTTGAATTTTTCCCCGTTTGTTCAAAATTCCATTTGCCCCAATTTCTGAGTATGTATTGTGTTGATTCTACAAGATTTGCTAGATATGGGTGTTTGAGTTGAAATATGAAATCGTTCCTCACCTTTTGAATATACCATAATATAGAAGCTACAGTCTCGAATGATGGGAGGTTTTATGTTTTTCCTTTAAATTTGAGTAATCATTCTTCGATTGGTGACAATCCTCTCCTTGAAATCTCAATTTGTAGTGCAGGGGTTTGCCCAAATCAAAGAAATCCATGAACAAAGTAGGAACAAGTGCTTGACTATCTCTACCTCTCGATTACATGGGGGCCATCACTTCTCTCTCTATTATAAGCAATTTTAACCTTGTAGAGTACATATTGAGTTCTCGTCCATGCGATTCTGTCTCGTGCATTTTGAGTGTTAAGGGGAATTGTTAGTATTTCACTAACTAATTTCTCATAAAAAATTTCTCCTCAGTGATTATTCACTCCATCTCTCTCCTCCTTAATAGTCAACTTAGCAACACAAGTAAGTTATTCATACTTTGATGGTCCCCAATAACTCCTCGTCTTTTCGTAGATTGATGTTTTCTTCATTACCCACTATCACATCACTGGAGGTAACATAATATCTCTATGATCAAGATACTTTACCACCCCATGATGGAGGGGTTCTTTTTTCTGCATTCCAAAAGGACTTATGAGAAAAATAAATTCCTCTCAAAATCTGACACCACAAAAAAAATATTTTGGGATAATCTCCAAACTTGTTTCTCGAGCATAGACCTATTGAAAACAATTGAGTCGTTGAATACCATTCCTCCCATATCTTTCATCGTTTTTAACAAATCTCATTTTCTCCAATGTAGCTCACTCTTTGATTCATTGTTTTTCCACAAAAAATGAAGCAATTTTGCTTTCAATGGCATGGCATATTGACACTAGAATTTCAAAGATGGACATTGCATATTGCAATAGTGCTTGAACCACTTTTTTTAATTAAAATTTCCTTCTTTGCTTTCGACATCAAATTTTCCTTCCATGATGCACCTCTCTCGATCTTCCCTTTTTTTTTTTCTCGGGATCAATTCCCTTTAAAAGGCAAGAAAATATCGTGGAGCAGCAAATATAATGCTTGATGGTCTCACTGATTCGCTCCTCCTCAATTAGTGAATAAACATTGCATGAGAAAGAAAGTCTCCCCTAAAATCTCTCGCCCATTTCCCCTCTCGCTCATATTTTCCTTTTATTCTTCAGTCGAGGAAGTGCTCCCTAATTAATCATAATCACCTTGAATTAACGCTTAATTCCCCCTTTCCGTTTCTACTTATACTGCTGCAGATGTGTCCAGCTTAACTCGCCATTATTTTCGATTTCACGATCAGCAGCAGGAGGTTCGCGAATCTGGGTCGTGGCGTTCCCATGGCGTGCGGGCGGCGCTTGCTCGCTCGATCGATCGATCGCTTCGATTCAGGTTTCGCAGAGAGAGACGGAGAAAAGTGGCGGATTTTGTAATTCCCCCGGGGGGTTCGGCAGTCAATCGCAGTCTATGAATTTACCGGGTTAGCCATTGTGCGGGGGTCTAAATGCGGCACGTGATCTTCTCTTCCCCTCCTCAGGCCTCGTCATGTGATCGATGGGCTCTGCTTGTATCAGCATCAAGGGCTCCTGTTCACAGCCCAAATTTTAGCAGGTGAGGTGGGGATCATGTAGGTCCATGAGCCCGAAAAGCTATGCAAATATGCATGTCTTGTCACCATTGAATCCCAATGGACCCAATTATATAACACGGTTTGCGTCACTCACAAGTTTGAAATCGTACTTATTTTAGGCCATTTTACACTGTTTGCGTCCCTCACAAGTTCAAAATCCGACTTATTTTAGGCCATTTTATTCCTCAACTCACTCAGGTAAGTAAATCAAAACAAGGAGATCGCCTGATCAATTATCAATCTCAAGGGACCCCTGTTGAGATGATTAACATGTAGTCTTCAGTTGAACTAGACTCGCTTTCGCTGCTCAATTGAACTAAATTTTTGCTATTTTCTTTAGGGGAAAATTTTTAGGTAGGAAATCCCACTCTCGACAAATCAACTGGAGATCCTGGAAGGTGGGAGTTCAACTGGATTCATGGGCTTATTTCAGACACTACGTACGAAAACATGAGGAAGTTTTGCTCCGTGGATAGAGCTTCGGAAGGCTGTAGAAATGCATGGCAAGAAGCATATAATTACGAAATTGGTGTTGTAAATATCTATAACATGTATGCGAGACCATGCGAGAATAACACCACACAAGTGAGATAGCTCCCAAATTTGATTTTAGAGGCACAAAAAGAAATCTCAAGAAGTAACTTTATCCATTGTTTTTCTCTGGAAGCAGGATCTGATGTATAGAGACAAGAATGGATTTTGCCTGGAGGCTGACACTATGAAGTACCTGAAAGGAAAGAGGTGCAAGAGTCCTTCCACGTTGAGCCGTCCTACATTCCATTGAACTACACCATCTGCAGGTTTTGTAGATCACAAGACAACAACTTTGTTCAAATCAAGGGCATGCAAAATAACCAGAGATAAATTAATCTTGTGATTTGGCTAATGCAATGAACCAGGCGTCAAACTCAGATATAGTAGAAGGGACGCAGAAACATCGGACCTGCCAATCCTTAAAGAACTCATAGAGGCTTGCTTGCGGATTTATATATACGGGTGAGGTGTACTAGTTAATTACCTGAAACAAGAATGTATCATAGAACATGCTGGATAGACTCGAGATTTACCTATGATAGAATTATTTGGTAGGATTAATGCACAAACATTCATATATATGGGGAAAACCAACATTTTTTTGATTCATCACAAAGGTGTATTTTCTATTACTGGTGTTAGTGGTGTCGAGTGTCGACTAACATGGATTATTTGCCTTTTCTTGAGTAGTGGGACAACCGACGTAGCTATCTCGACGTAACATTGCAGCACTAAAATTGAAAGTACAAGAGAAATGGTACCCCTGGTACCATCGCGATCTGGTAAATGCAATTCAGATCGAGTTAAAGAAAAGCTTCCGCAGATTCATTCACAATGACTAAAACTAGACTCTTTGGTTTACCAGCTTAGAGGTTAAATCAAGATACATGAAGGCTTGACGTTCGCTGCTGTAATGGGCGCGGGGCCATGAAGTGCCAATGTATCTCCCCTCCCAAGCACATTCTATGTTCTAGAGCTTCCTGTCCAATGCACCAATGCCAAGCCTCCTAAACGGAGCAGCTCCGCCTGAAGTCACTGGAGCTATGATCCCACAACTTCTCATGTCCATCGCTAAAAGAAATGGTTTTGGTCAATCTTTTTTAGTTGATGCAAAACTATTGAAGCGCTTGCAGAATACTAAAAGCTTGGAAATTCATAGGAAGTAGTTGGTTGGAAGTGCTTCAAATTTCTTCTTGTCAATTCCAAGTTCTCGTGGAAAGCCAGTAACGGTACCAGTTGAATGAAATTGATGTAATTAAGGCAAAAAATCAACTTTTTCCTCCTGTAAATATACAATAATACATTGCCTTTTCATTTCAAAAAAAGTAAGATTGACTTGATAAACTGTATCATCGGTGTCATCTCTTCTTTTTCATTAGGACACAGAGAGAATATTTTTAGAACCAATGATGGCATCAACATATATTGCCTGGAAGTCGCTTGATTTACGGTAGAGACAGATAGAAGGTCTAATTGACTTGGAGTTATTTACGAATAGTCAGTATTTTCCTTACCTATAATTGCTAATCAAATGGTGACAGTGAAATTTTATAATAATAGAATGCATATGCACAGTAAAGTCTCTCCATGATTTTGGCCCCTAATTCTCAGATCGTGTTTTCTTCTAATGAACGGATAATTTTTTATTTTTGGTCTATATCAACAGATAATTTAAGGGCACAGAAAACGGACGATCTAAAGTAGTTTAGAAAACAACTCATGTTTGAGTAAACTTAAGCAATTTAAGATGGTGAAGGTAGGTATAGCTAAACTTGATAAGGCAACCTGAATTTTATCTAAGGTAAGGTTAAATTCAGATTCTACATAGTCACCGATTAGGCAAACTCATCCTATCCAAACATTACTTTTTAAGCAATGGCCAACAAAATCCTACGCGTAGCAGGGGCAACAAGACTAATTAAGATCATTATTTCGATTTTGATGATATAATAATAATAATCATAACGTGAAATTAATGGTACCGTCATAGAGATGCATTTATATATAAAGAAATAATCATTAATCCACGTAAGATTTGACTTGGTCCGTGTCCAGCACTGTAAAAATTGGGCATGATTCTTCACGATATCCTTAGTGGAGCTGCTTTGAACTTGGACTGATTTGTATAGGTTGAATTCTCTCTTCAGGATGGGACCATACATTGATTTTCAAAGTCAAATTGAATTCTCTCTTGCAAGGATGGCTGTGCTTTTTCTTCTACAACTATGACTATCAAATTCCCGTGCATAGCATGAGCAACAAGATTCATTAAAATCGTTATTTCGGAATTTATAATTTAGTAAAAATTATAATGCGAAATGAATGACACCATTATAGACACACATTTTTATGGAGAAACAATTATTGACTAATAAGACTTAGACTTAGTTCGTGTTTGGCACTGCAAAAATTGGGCGTGATTCTTCACGATATCCTTAGTGAAGCTACTTTGAACTTGGACTGATTTGTATAGGTTGAATTCTCTCTTCAGGATGGGGCTCGTACGTCAATTTCCAAAGTCCAATTGAATTCTCTCTTGCAAGGATGGCTGTGCCTTTTCTTCTACGACTATGACTATCAAATTCCCATGCATAGCATGAGCAACAAGATTCATTAAAATTGTTATTTTGGAATTTATAATTTAGTAAAAATTATAATGCGAAATGAATGACACCGTTATAGACACGCATTTTTATGGAGAAACAATTATTGACTAATAAGACTTAGACTTAGTTCGTGTTCGGCACTACAAAAATTGGGCGTGATTCTTCACGATATCCTTAGTGGAGCTACTTTGAACTTGGACTGATTTGTATAGGTTGGATTCTCTCTTCTGGATGGGGCCCATACATCAATTTCCAAGGTCCAATTGAATTCTCTCTTGCAAGGATGGCTGTGCCTTTTCTTCTACGACTATGACTATCAAATTCCCGTGCATAGCATGAGCAACAAGATTCATTAGAATCATTTTTTTGGAATTTATAATTTAGTAAAAATTATAATGCAAAATGAATGACATTGTAATAGACACACATTTTTATGGAGAAACAATTATTGACTAATAAGACTTAGACTTAGTCCGTGTTCAGCACTGCAAAAATTTTTGGGCGTGATTCTTCATGATATCCTTAGTGGAGCTGCTTTGAACTTGGACTGATTTGTATAGGTTGAATTCTCTCTTCTGGATGGGGCCCTTACATCAATTTCCAAAGTCCAATTGAATTCTCTCTTGCAAGGATGGCTGTGCCTTTTCGTCTACGACGATGACTATCTAATTCCCGTGCATAGCATGAGCAACAAGATTCATTAGAATCGTTATTGCAGAATTTATAATTTAGTAAAAATTATAATGCGAAATGAATGACACTATTATAAACACGTATCTTTATGGAGAAACAATTATTGACTAATAAGACTTAGACTTAGTTCGTGTTTGGCACTACAAAAATTGAGCGTGATTCTCCACTCTCTCCCTAGTGGAGTTGCTTTTCACTTGGACTAATTTGTAGAGTTTGAATCCAATCGTCTGGATGGGGCCTAGTCATCAATTTACAAAGTCCGATTGCAATAATGTATGTACTTTTTCTTCTATGACTATGATTATTATAAACAATGGCTGATAAATTGCCGTTCATGGCACGGACAACTAGACTAATTAAGATTGTTATTTTGAAATTGATAATTTAATAAAAATCATAACGTGAAATCAACGGTGCCGTTATAAACACGAATTTTTGTAGAGAAATAATTATTAACTCATAAGACTTTGTTTGTTCATGTTCGGCACCGCAAAAAATTGGACGTGAGTCTCCACTATCTCCTTAGTGGAGCTGCTTGTCACTTGGACTAATTTGTAGAGGTTGAATTCAATCTTCTGGATGGGGTCCAGTCATCAATTTACAAACTCCCATTAAAATGGGATGTGCCTTTTCTTCTATGACTATGATGATGATATGTGGATCTCACATGTGCTGCATATACATCCTTCGAGATGGCACACATGCATCCACATAAGGTGCATGTTTGGAACCCCGACTTGTCTCATTAAAAGAAAGATCTCGCCCCTGCTTTTCTATTTAACTGATCTGGGTTTAATTAGAGGATCCTTAAACCCCCATTCTCTAAAGCATAAATTTGTACTATGCCCGCAAGACTCTCCCTCATTGCTCATGAGAAGATATCGTTCTCAAGTCCATTCACTAGTAACTCTTATTGCTCATTTTATATAATTCAGGTGCATGCTTCCATAGAAATTCAACTTCTATTTGCAAGAGAGCAAGAAAGAGAGGCTTGGCTCTAACTTAGACAAAGCATCAGAGACCCATCTCGGTTTATGTTTGTAAATTTTTCTGTAATATAGTCCTGGTTTTAGTATCCTCAAAATTTGAGTTATGGAAAAATACATTTTGTATTCCACGAACTCTAAATGGAGAAACTAGAAAGGCGATTTAGAAGCTGCTCACTATGATAGCTCGCCATCATTGTCAAATCACTCGAATAATCCTCCGGCCTGACACATTTTAGAAATCAAAGGAAGGATAGGTCAATTAAAAAAATTTCTCGATTTTCAAATGAATTAGTAAATTACAACTCCACTGGTGTTTTGCCTGGGTCCTAAGTAAATCACCAGCACTAGAATAAATTATTATTTCAAATTAATGTTAGTAAATGTATTACATTATTAGTATATTACAAAAGACACTTGCATAATCACAAAGGATCCGGTAAAATCGTGATAATTCTGGTTGCTAATCAAATTTAGATTTACCTGCACTCACCATCTTAAATTGCTTATGTTTACTTGAACATGATGGATCTGTTTACCACATCTGCCTCTGCAACTAAAGAAATGGTTGAAACAGCTCTCAAAATGTTGCCACCGTGAAACATGGCTTTGTTTGGGAAACTTCCCTTGTTTGTCTTTCTTTTTGGTCGTTGTAAATTGCCGGCTGCACATAATTTCCATGGGAAACACTAGAAAAAAAGAAGAAGCGCAGCTTCATATGCCTATCCAATGTATGAATCTTCCTCTAGGAAACACATTGTTGTCGAGCTTGTTGAAAATATATCTTGAGTTTGAGCCCAAAGCAAAAATTTGATTTGTTTCCTAATCCTAGTAGATGTGGGTTTCTTAATTTATTTCTACTCCAATTAGGAGTGGCTTTCAAGAATTGGAAAATCCTCAAGTCCACTATATATATACGGTCATGCGTGGAGAATATTTAAGCTATTGTTGATGCAAGAGGTCTTGAAGCGCCGATTCATCATTGAGTGCTTGGGAGAACATTTCTCCATTGATCTCGTTTGAGTAATTACGTCAAGAAGATTCAAGTGTTTGTAGCCGATTAAATTCTTGTGGTAAGAATTTGTATATAATTCATTTGTGAGATTGAGATATTATTTCACTAGGAATTATGGGGCTAAACACTACGTGAGTTATTGGTTGTAATTGGGGCTTGGGAAACACCGAGAGTCTTTGAGTGACTCGAGTATGTAATCTCTGTTGTATTGCTTGTTCTATAGTGGAATTCGTCGCTGCTCTCCCCGTGGACGTAGGTCTCTACGACCGAACCACATAAATCTGGTGTCCGATTTATTTTTCTTTATTCTGTCTATTTTATTGTTCAATCGCTCGCCCGTTCCGCAACAGAGCTGGCAAGAAACCACAGCCTAATTGGAGTGGAAGGAGGCTTGCTCAGGGAATTTCCAGCCTTATTCAGATCCTAGGAGAAGGCTTTGCATCCTAAAAAATTCTAGATGAGTCTGTCCTTCTTCAATACCTTTAACCTTGGGATATAAAGAGAGAGATGAATGTGCAGACCACATCAAGCTCGCGTAAAATATAAATTGAGGTGGGAATTCAGAGTACAGTGCTGGCAGATGGCGAACCGCAAAGGTTGCTTCTGTCCCTCGCGAAGACTTACCTACTCACGGACGATCCGTCGATGGACAATTTAATTTCGTGGAACGCGGATGAGATGACATTCGTCGTGTGGCAGCTAGCGGAATTAGGATTTCAATTTAGCTTTTTTTATAATTTAATATAAATAAAATATGTATTAAAAATCAGATTGACATCATTTTAGCCCTATATCTCATATTTTAGTAATTTTATCTCCACTATTAGAATGGAAATATTAAAAAAATCACGTTAGTATTTTCTATTAATCAAGTAGGTCGGAATTAATGAAAGGACTTGATTGTACTTCTGTACATTTTAAGATTTAATTATATTTTTGTGATAAGTTTTAGGTTGTTCAATGTAATTATCCTAAAATAAAAGAATATAAGACTAGCTCTAAAGACGAAGGAAGTGATGATCATGCAAAAAGTCATAAACATTGACTTTGGCTTGGAGTTATCCGTGGACTTTCATTTTCATGAACTTTGAAAAGTGATTAACAATTTTTGAACTTGCCGTATAAGTTATAAATGGACATAGAATATAGAAACTCTCTTTATTGTAATTGAAAAAATCACAGTGATAGAATAGATTTATTATTATTATTAGATATAATAAATGCACGCATTCGTCTCTCATATGACATGTATGTGATGAAAAGAACATGCAAACCTCTCTATTTATTGTAATTCAAAACCAAAGTGATAGATTAGATTTCTCACGATTATTAGATAAAGTAGATGCATGCATTCATCTCTTTCACGACATGTAAACCCTAAGTGCATAGGGCGACCTATGAAATGAGAATACACCAAGATACTAAAATGAGCATTCTGAATGTTTCGATACACTAATTGTTATTACTTACCAAAAATATATTTTTCATTATCATATTTTTGTATCAGAAAACATAATTAAAAATAGTAATTTTTGTCTAAACGTGAAACTTAGTGGTTCGGATACGTTAGAAACATATTATACTACTTATTTTATCTATATGGTAACTAAAAAATATGGTCTTCTTCTGATTACAGGATCAACAAAAGTCCGCACTTGCCGTACCACATTTTTGACAAGGAACAGTTCCGCGATCCCTTTTTCGTTCCAAGTATCGGTCCACACGCCAGGTAACCTAAGTCTGGCCTGAAGTATTTGGATATTAGCGATGATTTACTTGACTTTTAGGGCAGATCCCTAGTGGCCCCCTTTTCCAACTTGGAATCATCTGGTGCAACATTTCCACAATGGATGGAGACGCAAGTGGAGGACCGTGTCATAACTCAAATGCTTCCATACATGGGGCTTTGCCCAGGAGTTCAGCCAAACAGGTCACTTTTGTGGGTTGGTCTCTCCCACTCACTGAGACTAAGCGAAGTCGAGATAATAAAAGTGTGACTTTAATTCGATTTGATTCTGAAGTGAAATTGTGGTGCTCCATCTATTATTTTTATTCAATCAATTTTGAGAAGAATAAGTTCAACTTGGAAATTAGTATGCTGTGAGGGTAACAATTTTTTCGCAGAATACGATGCCTACAAATTGAAAGATGGGCTTCCGTTGTGAAAGATGCATGAGTGCTCCACCGTTAACTTTGATTTGTTTTATATTTTAGCTTGATTTTTCTGAGTTTTTTTTAGCTCAGAGGCCTCTTGATGAAATCCAATCTAAAAAGTATCAAAATCGATGGCAAAGTCCGACACTTAGTTTCAAAAGTGTCAAACATTGACTTGACTTGGAATCATGCACGGACTATCATTTTCATGGACTTTGATTAAAAGGAATTGTGGACTCTCTATTTGTTTCAACTGAAACCCAAAGCCATAGATTGGACTCCCTGCAATTATTAAATATGCCAGATGCATGCATTCATCTTTCACACGGCATGTAAATCCTAGGTGCATAGAACATTCTATGAAATGAGAATACACTCATATACCAAAATAAGCATTTTGGATGTTCCAATACACTAATCTTTATTACCTGTTCAATATATATTTTTCTTGCTGATATCTTTTCTAATTGAAAACATAATTTAAAATAGTAATTCTACGTGATACATTAGAAACACATTATACTGCCTATATTATCTTTATTCTAACTATAAAATCTTGTCTTATACTAATTACATGATTAAAAGAAGTCTACCCCTATCATTTGGCACAAAGGACGTTCTGCGTCCCCATATTTTGCTCCCCATACCCGAGCGATCCACACTCCATATAACCTAGGTCTAGCCTGTAGTATCTGGTTATTAGCGATAATTACCCGACTTATAGGGCAAATCCCAACTGGATCGACATTTCCACAATGGATGGAGACGGAAGCGGAGGACCATGGCATCTCTCTCTACAATGCCTCCATTTCGGGGGCTTTGCCTATATGGTCAACCAACATGTGAACTCTGTGGCTTGATTTGTCTCATACTCAAATTACCACGCCCTTAACCAATTCATATACCTTTTAACGGTCCCAATTAAGATCTGTCCGACAACTTTAGTCTCTCTACCTCTTCTTCCGTGTCTCTGTGATATCCTGAGGAATGGTAAATTACCATCATCCTTATGGGTAACAAGACAGTTAGCATCGTTATTTCAAAGTTAGTAATCTAGTTAAGATCAAAACGTAAAACAGATGGTGTCTTTATGAACACGCAATGTACACCGAGAAATGATCTTAATATGAATAAAGACACGGGCCCAAAAGACTTGACTTGTTTCGAGACCAGCCCTGCAAAAAACTGGACAGACTTGTCCGCAATCTCCGTAATGGCGCTGCTCTTGCTTCCAAGTTGACATGGACTTCTCGTCTAGATGGGGTCTGGTCATCAATTTACAAACTAAAACTGCAAGACAGGATGTGGCTTTTCTCCCTGATGACGACTGTCATATTGGGACCTTAAATGCGCTGCATATACATGATACACATAAGGTGCATGTATGTAACCACAACTTGTCACGCTGTGTTATATTTGGTACATCCATGATGGGTGTGTTCAATAGACACCTATTTTCTATGATGAAGTGTGTTTTAGAGAAATACCGTTTAAAGAGATATGAGTGGTTATTTTTCAAGAGAAGTATAAAATGATAACTTCTGAAAATAATCACTAATTAATGTAATTGAGAAAAACAGAATGTTCTGAAAAAAGAAAGTTCTCTCTCTCCATCAAAAGAAAACACTCAAGGGTTCCATTATCTACTTTGAGAAATAATTGACATTAACACTGTGGAATATGAATACTTTCCTCGTAATTGTATTCGGACAATGTGAAGTCATATTGTTCATCATTTGTTTGTGATCCAACGTACATTCTAGAGTAATTTCCTTATTGCGCATCGAAGAGATAAGTCGTTTCTTTCACTGACTATTCTTCCTACACGTTGAAAGAGAAATCTCTCCCTGCCCTTCTCTATAAATGATATGGGTTTGATTAGAGGACCCTTTAACCCTTCACTCTAAAACGTGAATTCATCCTCTCCCTCGGTGCTCATGGCGAGATACTGTTCCCATGTGCTCACCCTAGTAACTCTGTTACTTATTTTAGATAATTCATGTGTGTGCTTCTGCAGCAATTCAACGTCTATCTGCAAAGAGCAAGAAAGAGAGCCTCTGCTCCAGCTTCGACAAAGCCTCTTAGATCCATTTGGCTTGCTTTCTTCGTGGAAAGGAAAAGATTGCTGCAGATGGGAAGGAGTGATTTGTGATGGAGTATATGGTCATGTCGTCAAGCTCCAATTATTATTCCAACCAAGAAGAGACGAAACTAGTATTCGTTTTCCCATGGAACCGAAGCTCTTTCTGGCTGGTGAGTTGAACTCTTCTTTGCTCCACTTGAGATACTTGAACCACTTAGACTTAAGCGGGATCAATTCCAATCATGGAAGAATCCCAGAATTCATCAGTTCGATGAAACAATTGAGGTACCTCAATCTGTCGTTTGCTAACTTCATGGAACAGTTCCTCGACAATTGGGAAATCTCACCAAGTTAGAAGTCCTCGATCTTCATGGTGAAGATGAAAATTTGGTTGTGGATGATATCCTGTGGATTTCTTATCTTCGGTCATTAAATTACCTTGACATGAGTGGCTTAAAGATTGGGAACGCAAGAGGCCTCATTCAAGCGATAAACACGCTCCCCTCTTTATCGCATTTGAGCTTATCAGATTGTAAATTTCAAAATTTTCATCTGTCTCCTATTCATTTGACCAATTCTACTTCTCTTGCTCATCTTCAGTATCTCGATCTTTCAATGAATCTTTTTGAAGGTCCCATCCGAAGCACTATATTTCAAAACATGACATCTCTCCACCATCTTGATCTTTCAGGGAACTCTTTCAACTCATCAATTCCCATATGGTTTGACCAGTTTACCAGCCTAGTACATCTCAATCTCCAGGAAAATGTTTTTGACAGCATTGAAGGAGGCCTATTCTCATTCTTAAAGAACATGCGGTACCTCAAGTCATTGCATTTGTGTAATAACCGAATTAGAGAAGAAATTTCAACAACCCAAGGAAATTCATCGGGACTCATTGTGAATAGCTTAGAGAGCCTAGAGATATGTAGTAATGATCTTAAGGGTGCTTTGCCCAATTGGGTGGTGCACTTCACAAACTTAAAACATATTGTGCTTTTCAACAATTTCTTCTCAGGTCCAATACCTAGTGTCATTGGATCATTGTCAAACTTGGAAACACTAGATCTTTCAAGTAATGGATTGAATGGGACCATTCCACTATCAATAGGTCAGTTGTCATCATTGAGAACATTAGATCTTTCTGCTAATCAATTGGCGGGGCATATTCCTGTGTCATTAGGGAAATTGAGGGCTTTGCAACAGTTGTATCTTTACAGTAATCATTTAGAAGGTGTGATTACCGAAATCCATTTTTCTAATTTGTCAAGGCTCAAGACGTTGGACATCAGTTACAATTATAACTTGAGTTTTAAGGCAAAACCCAGCTGGGTCCCTCCTTTCCAACTAGTAAATATTTTGATAGACTCATGTAAATTCGGACCTAAATTTCCCCAATGGATTCAGACACAAGTGGAAGCCACATATATCACACTGGCCAATGCTTCCCTTTTTGGGCCCTTACCAAAATGGTTAGCCAACTTGACGTTTTCCGAGCTTGATCTATCTTACAATCATATTACTAGGCTCTTGCCAGAATGGTCAGCTAACTTGATGTTTTTCAAGCTCTATCTATCTTCCAATTACATTACTGGGCCCTTGCCAGAATGGTCAACCAACTTGACATTTTCCAATCTTGATCTATCTTATAATCAGATTACTGGGCCCTTGCTAGAATGGTCAGCCAACTTGACGTTTTCTTGGCTTGATCTATCTCACAATCAAATTACTGGGCCCTTGCCAGAATGGTCAGCCAACTTGACGTTTTCCTGGCTTGATCTATCTCACAATCAAATTACTGGGTCCTTGCCAAAATGGTCAGCCAACATGACGTTTTCCAATTTCGATCTATCTTACAATCAAATTACCGGGCCTTTGCCCAACATGTTTACTAATTGTTCCTATTTAGATCTCTCCCACAACTTGATATATGGATCTCTTCCAACAGATATTGGTATTATGTACCAAGTACATATGCTATATCTCAATGATAACCTCATCAATGGTACTCTACCGTCATCATTATGCGACATGGGGTTGTTTGATTTAAATCTTGCCAATAATAACCTATCAGATAGTATTCCGGATTGTTGGAAGGGTTCTTTATTTTTCTTGACTTTATCATTCAATAAGTTGTCCGGAGTAATTCCTAGCTCACTTGGATCATTGCCCACCCTTACCACCCTACACTTGAACGGAAACAATCTCAATGGGGAGCTTCCTCAGGCTTTAGATTATTGCACAAGCCTGGTAATTTTAGACCTTGGAGAGAATAAATTGTCTGGAAGCATTCCAAATTGGTTTGATGAAAGCTTTCGGTACTTGTCGATCTTGAGACTACGAGAGAATAGGTTTGTCGGCGGTATCCCTCCACAGCTCTGCTCACTATCAAGTTTGACAATATTAGACATGGCAGTTAACAATTTGACAGGAACGATCCCATGTTGTCTTGGCAATATGAGTAGCATGATCAACTCGAATCAAGGCAATCCTTTTGGATCTGTGGCCGTTGCTCCTATACAAGGTATAGTTTCCTTTGGAGACTATGGTCTGAATTGGGATCGAGAGCACGTGGTTGAGATCATGAAGGGAAGATATAATGAATACACCAAAATTGTTCTGCAACTTGTGGTCAATTTGGATCTCTCAAGCAATGATTTCATCGGGTCAATCCCCGAAGAACTTTCTTTCCTCTCAGGATTGCATGGCTTGAACTTGTCGCACAATCGTCTCTCTGGGGTATTCCCATTGGCATTGGGAACATGACATCACTTGAGTCTCTTGATCTTTCAAACAATCAGCTCTCAGGGACAATTCCGCTGAGCATTTCGGCGTTAACTTACCTAGCCCACCTAAACCTGTCGTGGAACAATTTCAAGGGGAAAATTCCAAAAGGGAATCAAATCCAAACACTGGATGATCCTTTCATTTATTCCGGCAATCCTCTACTCTGTGGTGATCTTTTGAGAAAAAAATGCCCTGGTGCCGAGGCACCTCAGCCGCTGAAAATCCCTCATCCTGAAGCTACACATGAAGAGGGTAAGATTGAAAAGACATTGTTCTACGTGGTCGTGATGCTTGGATTTGCAACTGGGTTCTGGGGCTTTTTCGGAGTTTTGCAGTTCAAGAAGGACTGGAGACGTGCATATTTCAGCTTAGCAGATCAAGCAGCGGACAAGGCATACGTGGTCATAGTAGTGAAGATAGCCAATTTAAATAGACTGAGACGGTCAAGAAGCGTGTAAGAAATGAGCAATCTCGTGCTCTCTCCCCTGCCTTTAGTTCTTCATTTTGAGTGTATTTAGAACTTGTGGTCGTGTGATCTCTTCCCTTCCATGAGTTTGCTTATTCATGTAATGTAATTAGCATTCTGTGACGTCCATTTCTCAAAACACCACTCTTTCTACTGTATCTTCCGGGCCAAACTATGCTTTCTGCTCTCTTTCTTTTCAGCCTGATATGATTTCCACTCAGCTTCGTTTCTCTGTTGATTAGTGCTGGCTCGGACAGATTTAGATGGGCCTCAACAACGACGGGCCTCCAATTCTTGGATCATGGGGACGGGCGGGGAAGCAGGCAAACGGATTCAAAACTAGAAGATTTCCGCCTTGGTTGAATTTTAAAGTTGCTGGTAATTTTCCAATCTTCTTGGTAAAAAGTTGTGGCCAGTAATTTTCTGGCAAGGATTTTACGAATGACCAAACAAAGAACTAAATTCCTACGTCCTCTGAAATTCTACAAGTATTGACGGTGATTTACCCACAATATAATTACTAATATTCTACTAAAATAGTAATTTATGATCTTCTTTGAAATTTCGCAAGTGTTTTGTTAGAAATATACCACTGTGAATTTACTAGTCTCTGAATTGTTTAGTGTGTTTCCAAGTTTTTTCAAGTTTTACAAGCGCGGTCTATCAACTACCAGCACTACAAGTAGTTTACTAAATCCTGAAAAAACTGTAAATTACCAAGTCCCTGGAAATAATCAACATTATCACGATTTTACCGGCTCCTTCAAAATTATACAACTGTCTTTCGTGATATACTAATACTATAACACATTAGCAACATTGATTTGAAATAGTAATTTATTCTAGTGCCGGTGATTTACTTACGACCCAGGAAAATTCCAGAGAAGCTAGTAATTTGCTATTTCATTTGAAAGTCGAGAAAGTGGCGATAATTTTCTTATGGATTACTCAATATTTGAGTTATTGGTCGTACTCTTTCTACCAATGATATTAAATATCTATCAACTAAGTTACAAATCTACTAACAAAACAGAAAATTTTGTAAATGACTAGACCATAGAAAGCTGGCCCCTAAAGCTGAATTCGGTTTTATTTTTCTTCCTTCGGAGGCTGAAGTTGCAGTTGAAGGCGTTGATTTACCTATTGAAAATGGGGAGAGTTCTAGTTCTCAACGTTTGGACATGATGAGTTTTTCCTGGAAGCTTATGCATTGTCAGCGACTATATAGAATCTGAATTTTACCTTGTATAAAAATAAAATTTCGGTTGCTTTATCAAATTCAGCTATGCCTGCATTCACCAACTTAAATTGCTTTAGTTTACTTGAACATGGTGGATTTTCTGCGCAACTGGTCCCCAGCTTCGGGGGATGTGTTTATCACATTTGCCTCTGCAACTAAAAGAGATGGTCTGAAGTAGCTCTAAAAATATCATCACCATAAAACGCGGTTCCGTTTGGGAAATTTCCCTTTTTTGTCTTTCTTTTTAGTTAGTTGTAAACTGCTGGCTACACATAATTTCCATGAGAATCACTAGAAAACAAAGTAGCATGGCTTCACATGCCCACCCGATATATCGAATCTTCCTCTAGGAAACCCATCGTGGTCGAACTGGGCAAGAAACTACAACCTAATTGGAGTGGAAGCAGACTTGCTCGTGGAGTTTCCAGCCTAATTCAGGTCCTAGAGGTAGTTTGCTACTTAATTCAGTATATGTTTCCGTTTATGTTGTGAATTTTTCTACTTAATCGTTCTACCTTTTCTGTCATGTTTCAGTGATATCCTGATGAATGGTACATTCGCATCATCTTTATGGGCAAGAAGGCTAGTTAACATCGTTATTTCGAAGTTAGTAATTTAGTTAAGACCAAAACGTGAAACAGGTGACGTGGACTTCTCGTCTAGATTGGGTCTGGTCATCAATTTAATCTCTCTCTCTCTCTCTCTCTCTCTCTCTCTCGGGCACATGCTTTATTCAAGAGCTTCCTGTCTAAGGCACCAATACCCAAGGCACCTTCTTCACAATGAGAAACTCAGGGTGGACGCTCGAGCGATGATCCAACAAATGTTTATGTCCATTATCTGATGAAACGGTTGAGGCCAACCCTTTGTACTCGATGCGAAATGATTGAAGCGCTTTCAGAATACCAGAAGCTTGGAAATTCATAAGAAATAATTAGTTGGAAGCGCTTGATTTTTCTTCTTGTTAATTCCAAGTCCTGGACTCCATGAAACTTTGCCATTTGAATGAAATTGATCTAATTAAGGTAAAAAAATCAGCCCTCTCCTTTCTATTAGATTACAGCAAACAATCCTACGATAGACATTCACTGTCTTTGTTTTATAGCACAATCTAATCGATAAATTAAGTTCTTCTTCATAAGGATGTGATCAAAATATTTTAAGAATTAATCGCGACATCAACATGCATCATCTGGGAAGTTGCTTTATTGCATAGAGAGAGAACATTCACTTGACTTGGAGTTATTTGTGGATTGCCAGTGTTCTCGCTACCTATAATTGATACTCGAATGGTGATTTTTACATTTCTTAATGATAGAATGCGCATGCATAACAAAGTCTCTCCTAAAGTATAGTCCATAAGAATTTCTAAAAACTCTACATTTGCTCTGTAGGCACGACTTTAAGCTCTCTCAACAAACATGAAAGTCTAAAAGTTTTTGTGACTTGCTTTAGCGTTTCAGAAAACTCTTCATTCATTAATCAAATGTTATTGAAAAAGTCTCTCGTATACCTGGATTCAATCTTTTTTAACAAAAAAAAAAGAAGGGAGAATGTCGCTTTGGGACACTATTGGCTCAAATGAAGCTTTTGCATAAATGATTACAGTTTGTCCTCCCACAGCTGCTGGATTTTTGCGAATACGCGATATTTACTTAACAAAAAGAAAAAAAGAAGAAATATATGCAACCCAATCAACATGGACACTGGTTCAGCTGGAGAAAAACGATATGGTATGAGTCGATGCTATAGGCTTATAGCAGTGGGCAAAGGCAAACACCTCTCGGTTTCAACTTTTTTTACTGGACTTTCTACGTTGGAAAAGCGAAAATAAAAAAGAATACTGGGCTAGCTATAAAGATGAAGTGATTATTATGAAATGTCGTAAACATTGAATTTGACTTGGAGTTATGGATGGATTTTCATTTTCATGAACTGTTAAACGTGATAAACATTGATTCGACTGGGAGTTACACACGTACGTTCATTTTCATGAACTTTGATTGAAAGGAGCATTTAGACTCTCTATATGTTGCAACTGAAAACCAAAGCGATAGACTTAGATTAGATTAGATTCCCCACAATTATTAGACAAGTTAGATGCATGCATTCGTTTCTCATACAGCACTAAATCGCTGGTGCACAGGATATTCTATGAGATGAGAACACATCCACATACTAAAATTAGCATCTTAAATGTTATAATATGCTAATATTTATTACTTATCTTAAATATATTTTTCATGCTAATAATTTTGTAATTGAAAACATAATTTGAAATAGTAACTCTTGTTTAAACGTCACAAGTTAGAAAATACATTATACTGCCTATATTATCTTTATTGTGACTAGAAAATCCTATCTCATCTAATTACACAATTAAAAGAAGTCTACCCCTATCCTTTGGCACAAATGACATTCCGCGTTCCCATATTTTGCTCCCTTGCCTGAGCGATCCACACTCCAGATAACCTAGGTCTAGCCTGTAGTATTCGGATATTAGTGATAATTACCCTGATTTTTAGGGTTATTAAATAGGTTTTGGATCGATTTTGACCAGTCTATTTTTAACGATTGCTTCTCTACTGCAACATAGACTCATAGAGGAAAGCCAGAAGACGACGACAAAGACCTCTCTCTATCTTACCCTTTTTTTCTCAGGATCAATCCCATTTCAAAAGGCAAGAAAATATCGTGGAGCAGCGAAGATAATGCTTGATGGTCTCACTGATCGGATAAAATGGGATAACCTTTTCCGAGAAGAGTAAAGCGAGGGATAGGATAGATGAATAGGTTGAAGCCTTTATCCGCTTGGAGGGATGAATTTACAATTTCTAAGGCTTCATTTTTCTCCGGCAAGCTGATAGGGCTTGGAGTTCAGATTGATGCCTTAGTCCACTCCGAGATAGAAAAATATCAATAATAGAAAAAGATATGCTCTTTAACTCCAGAGTAGTAAGTTACATCCTTCTAAGGTCAGGGGCAGCTGCTGCTCTTGCTAATTGTCCACCCTTTTCCAAGTGTGATTTCTATGTTATGTATAGCCATGCCTAAGGGCATATCGGTTGAAGTAGATTCTTCTTTTTGATCAATCAAAATCCCTTCCCAAACTGTACAAACTTCTTCATATGGCTTTCTGGATATAAATGATGATATCTATACAAATGGATCTTAATTAGTGCATAAACATTGCATGAGAAAGAAAGTCTCACCTCACCCATTTCGCCTCTCGCTCATATTTTACTGTTATTCTTCAGTCGAGGAAGTGCTCCCTGAATAATCACCTTGAATTAGCGCTTAATCCCCCCTTGCCATTTCGACTCATACTGCCGCGGATGTGTCCAACTTCACTCGCCATTATTTTCAATTCCCGATCAGCAGCAGCAGGTTTGCGAATCTAGGTCACGGTGTTCCCATGGCAGGGGGCAGGCGCTCGCTCAATCGATCACTTCAATTCAGGTCTTGCAGAGAGAGAGAGAGAGAGAGAGAGAGAGGAAGAAGAGTGGCGGATTTCGTAATTTCCCCCGGGTGGTTGTTCGGCAGTCGATCGCAGTCTATGAATTTACCGGGTTAGCCATTGTGCTGGGGGTCTAAACGTGGCACATGATCTTCTCTTCCCCTCCTCGGGCCTCGTCACGTGATCGATGGGCTCTGCTTGTATCAGCATCAAGGGCTCCTGTCCACAGCCCAAATATTAGCGGGTGAGGTGGGGATCATGTAGGCCCATGAGCCCCAAAAGCTATGCAAGTATGCATGTCTTGTCACCATTGAATCCCAATGGACCCAATTATACAGCACGGTTTGCGTCACTCACAAGTTCAAAATCGGACATATTTTAGGTCATTTTATTCCTCAACTCGCTCAGGTGACTGTAAATCAAAACAAGGGGATCGCCTGATCAATTATCAATCTCAAGGGATCCCTGTTGAGATGATTAATATGGAGTCTCCAGTTGAACTAGACTCGTTTTCGCTGCTCAATTGAACTAAATATTTGCTATTTTCTGTGGGGGAAAATTTTTAGGTAGGAAATCCCACTCTTGACAAATCAACTGGAGATCCTGGAAGGTGGGAGTTCTATTGGATTCATGGGCTTATTTCAAACACTGCATACGAAAACATGAGGAAGTTTTGCTCCATGGATAGAGCTTCGGAAGGCTGTAGAAATGCATGGCAAGAAGAATATAATTACGAAATTGGAGTTGTAAATATCTATAACATGTATGCGAGAATAACACCTCCCAAATTTGATTTTAGAGGCACAAGAAGAAATCTCAAGAAATCTCAAGAAATCTCAGTGATTAGTCACTCCATCTCTCTCCTCCTTAATGGTCAACTTAGCAACACGAGTAAGTTCTTCATAATTTGATGGTCCCCCAGTAACTCCTTGTCTTTTCGTAGATTGATGTTTTCACATTACCCACTATCACATCACTGAAGGTAACATGATGTCTCTCTAATCAAGATACTTTACCACCCCATGATGGCCGGGTTCCTTTTTTCACATTCCAAAAGGACTTATGAAGAAAATAAATTCCTCTCGAAATCTGACACCTTAAAGAATGTATTTTGGGATAATCCCCATACTTGTCTCCCGAGCATAGACTTATTGAAAACAATTAAGTCATCGAATATCATTTCTCCCATATCTTTCCTCGTTTTTGACAAATCTCATTTTCTCCAATGTAGCCCACTCTTTGATTCATTGTTTTTCCACCAAAAATGAAGTAATTTTGCTTTCAATTGCATGGCATATTGACACTAGAATTTTAAAGATGGACATTGCATATTGCAATAGTGCTTGAACCACTTTTTTTAATTAAAATTTCCTTCCTTGCTTTCGACATCAATTTTTCCTTCCACGCTTTCATATTAACTCTGGCTAATATTCACAAAAACATTTATTTATTTTTTCAACACTTCCAGTTAGACGGAATTCCTATGTACTTTCCTGTCTTTTCAACTTCAGGGACTCGCAACTCATTTGCCATATTTCTTCTTAGGGACTCGCAACATTTACTTAACTTATTAAGGTTGATTGCTTGCCTAGATGCAAAGCAATACCGATTGAGGATAAGAGCCAAGTTCTGACAATCTTTCACTTTTCCATCTAAGAAGAAAATGGAATCATCATCAAATAATAGGTGTGAAAGCACTGGATGGTGCCTATTCAGTTTTGTCCCAATAATAATGCCTTTTTCTATTGCTGAATTGATCAAAACAAATAGTGTATAAAGCATCAAAATAGGAAAGACGATGGGGAGTTAGGTTTTAGGGATTTAATCAATTTCAACAAGGCGATGCTGGGTAAGCAAACTTGGAGAATTGCAAAAAATCCTGTCTCACTTTGGAGCCAAACATTTAAAGGGCTATATTTAAATTTTTGGCATGCTAGAAAAGGGCATCGCCTATCGTGTGCATGGCAAAGTCTATTGATGGGGAGAGATGCTATAGCAAAGGAAGTAAGGCGGGCAGAGGGAAACGGGAAAGATAAAAAAATTTCAAAATATCGTTGATTGAAACGTGGCATTATTGGAGGACCTGCGAATCTAGGAGGTCCACGAATAGTAGGTGAGTAAATAAGAATAGAGGAAAAAGAAAGGGATGAACAAAAGTTGCGGGGACTTTTTGATGAATAAATTATACAAGAAATCCTAAAAACTCCTTGGAGCATACAAGCGGAAAAGGATAAGCTAGCATGGACTGGTAACAAGATAGGGGACTACACTATTAAAAGTGCCTATAACACATCGATAGCACACAAAATCAATACCCACAAAGTCAGCCTTCATCTTCGCATCAAACACCGAGAGCTCTATGGTCTATGATTTGGACCTACAACCCAACCCCCCCCGATCCTAATTTTTCTGTGGAGTATCTATCAAAATGCACTTCCTACGTTGGAAAACTTGCACAAGAGCAAAATAGTACCTGAATCGAAGTGCCCTTTGTGCCATCAACACCCGAAGACAACTAAGCACTTATTTTTGCTGTGTAGTTGAACGAAGGTAGTTTGGTCTCACCCAACAATAATATATGCAAATCTCGAGTCAAGGTTTGCAAAAATGGAAGATTGGATACTGAAGTTTAGAATACCCCAAAAAAACTCACCTTCAGTTGAGCTAGTCGTCAACGTGCTGTGGAAGCTGTGGGAGGCTCGAAACCACTTTGTTTTCCGAAGGAGAAAGCCAAATCCAATTGCGATGGTCGAGGAAACCATAGCAATCTAGAGTAGTTTCAAGAGGTGGAACCGATTGAAAAACACAAATGAACTGCAATGAAGAAACTTATCATCGACTTGGTTTCCACCGACGAAGGGCTCGCAGAAGATAAATGTGGATGGGTCGCTCAGTGTGGAATCATTTGCTAGAGCCATTGCGGATTGTGTAGAGATGAGTCCGGAAAATTGGTTGATGGCTTCACGATGAATGTCTAGGCATTCTTGATCTTGCGATTAGAAACCCTAGCTTTGCCGGAGGCGTTGAAGTGGGTTGGTGCACGAACAAGAACCTCTTGTACTTTGGAGTCATACAACTTAACCTTGATAAGCATCCCCACAGATCAAGACAAACCATGATGGGAAGTGAGTGCTCTTATCACTGAATGTGAGGCTTTAGTGGGCTCGTTTAAAGAAATCAAACTAGTCCATTATGCTAGAGAGGCCAACCATGTAGTGGATTGAGTCGTTAAAGCCCAATGTCTTAAGAATTTACCACGTAATTGGATCTCCAAGCCTCCTCAAACCTTGTGGGACCTTTTATGTTTGGAGGTCCATCCCTCTTGTCATTCAAGTTTTACTTATAAGTAATGAAATTTAGTTTTTTTGACCAAAAAAAAAAATACATCAAAATAAAAAGATAGGAAGAAATAGAGTCACCTTATCGTATTCTTCTTGAGGGCTAGAAGAAGGATGGTGGCTCCCCATTAAATTTTATAATAAATGAAATATTTCTTATACAAGTCATCGCCCTATCAACCCCCAGCTCATTGAATCTCATTTTTAGCATATTGGCCTCCAAGAAATCCTACTCTACTTTATCATATATCTTCTTCATTTCAAGCTTCACATAGCCTGAAATTTCTTATTTCGCTTGCGTATTCTTAATTGATGAAGAACTTTTTTGCACTATTAAGATATTATCATGTCTTTGCCTACCTTTCATGAAGAGGCCTTGTTCTCATGCTGTAATTTCAGGGAGCCAAGGTTTCTACTTATTGGCCAAGACCTTCAAAAGGATCTTATACACGAAGTTGCACAAGCTAATTAGGCGAAACTGATTTGAATTTTTTGGGTTCAGCATTTTAGGGACCAAGGAAATGTGAGTTTTGTTAATCTCTGTGTCAGAGTACCTAGTCTCAAAGAAATTATTACTATTTGATGTACCTCCATTTTCAAATCTTCCCAATAGTACCAATAAAATTGACTATTTATTCCATTTAGGCCTCGCGCTTTTGAAACACTACCCTTTATACTTCTTCTATCATAATTTTTATAGTTAGCTTCTAATTCATCTAACAAGGACATGGCATTTTGTAGCACTAGAGCAAAGTTCAGAGTACCTATTGTGCTGTAAAGTTCTCAAAAATATTCTACCATCGTCCCCTTTAGCTCCCTAGGCTCCCAAATTCATCTTTCTTCTACATTAAGGTTGAAATTCTATTTCTTTGCCTTCTTTGTATGCTTGTAGCATGCAAGAACTTAGTGTTTTTATCTTCCCACTTCATCCAATTAATCTTTGAACGCAAGCCCTAATACATTCATTTTGTCTCCAATATTGCTCAATTTGACCGGTTACTAATTCTATTTTTCTCTCTCAAAAAATGCAAGTCTTGTGCATTTGACAAAAATTGAAGTTCCTCTTTCAACTCTCCAATTTTCTTAATGTTGTTAGCAAAGGTCTTCTTACTCCACTTAGCTAGCTCTAAAGTTGTAACTTTCATCTTTTTTGTTAAATTCAAAATTTCAATGGTAGGGGATTGCCATACTTGCTTAAATATCTTTCCACACTATTTGTTTTCTAGCCAATATGCTTCAAATTTGAACAGCTTAGCTTTCTTTACTGATTCAGCTAAGAATGGTAATAAGAGGAAATGATGGTCCGAACTAATGGCTAGTAAAGCAATGGCTCCAGCTTTAGCATGCATGATTCTCCACTCAATGTTATGATGCACGTTACTCGGCCTAATCTCTTTTTAACAAACTCATCACCTTCATGATTATTTGCCCAAGTAAAAGGACACTCGTTACTTTCCAAATCCATTAGATTACAAGCATTTAAGAAGTCTCGAAAAACATTTAACCTATAGTGTTGCCTACCTTCTCCCAATGACAAAGTATTTCATTAAAATCACCTAAGCGTACCCAAGGGAGAACTTCATGTGAGTTTAGAAATTCATTCCTCTCTCATAACACCAATCGATCTTGGAATATTGTAAGAGCATGGATAAAGGTCAACGTACTTTTGCTTCACCTTACAATATCTTCATAAATGACATCCACAAACTCATTCACAGTTGATTACACCATTATATTGGTTTTATCATTCCAAAAAATAGCCAAACCCACCCCCCCGACCAATCCCCTCGGATGCATGACAAAGCAGTGATGAAAATTCAACTTTTGCTTCAATATTTGGACAGCTAGTTCTTGGTTTTTTGTTTCCATTAAGAACATCAAATTTGGCCTTTCTTGAGCTATAATAGCTTTCAAGGCCTAGATTGTACCTAACCCCTAGTAAATAAGCTACATTTGTCCCTTGGTGGCTTATGAAGGCTAATAACCAAAGCCCATTTTCCAGCATATGCTACCCTCCCAAATCGATGTATCCATCAATTGACCCTCTTCTAACATATTTTGAGGGTTAGTAAGTTGATCATAAGGAGAAAATATTTTCCCTTTCTTGGATGTTTTCCTCTGCTTTCTTTACAGCTTTTTCTCGGCTAATTGCATTGAAGGAAGCTCCATTGGCAAAGTATGTGCCAAACATTGGGAAGGGAATTCATTTGAACTTATTTTTGTCCCTTTAGCACAAAAGTCTATATCAATAAATATTCTCTTACCTCCTTCCTCTTGTGAAGATCTATGATGGCCCTAGGAGATGTTTAGTTCCTTCAATTGTTCTTGATTTTCTTGAGTTTTTGGCGTCATTTCGTCCAACTCTTCCTCCTCACTAATTTCTCTATAGAAGGCCTCCAAGAAAGGGGCTATAGGTCTATGCTTCAGCTTTTAATCACAAGCCATAGAGCAGCTTATCATTTGTGGAGAAAAATGATTCATCATAGGGCACCCATCCACAGTTTTGCGGCCAATTCTTCCGCATGAGAAATAAAAGTGTAGGAGCCATTCCTATCTAAAATCTAGACAGTGTTCCTTTCCCTAAAAGCTAGAAATTATTCCAAATATTAGAGGATTTGATAGCTCCAAAGTTACTATAGCTTTTCCTATTACAATAGAGGCAAAACCTTTAGTTTCAATTCGAACCTCAAAACCGACTAAAAAAAAAATTATGACCTTTGAGACAACATACACATGTTCAGCAATTTTTCTAATAGCTTCTTTGGACCTTTTTTCTATAAATATGTCATGTATTCACATCCGAAAAGCACAAGAGTTAAATGCAATACAATGGGAAGGGGTGCTTGGCACCTCGGGCTTGAGAACCAAGAGATGACTAGAAAAAGACCATGGCCCTGGCTTGAGAGTCCCTTTTTTTTTTCTTTAATCGAGTTAAACTCAAAGGAAAACAGCCCATTTTGTAGGTGTTTGCAAACTAAGTTTGCTTATTTCCACGCTTTAACCATTGTTGATTGGAATGCTTGGAAGTTCACTATGGGATTCCCATGAAGATAGCCAAATAAGGTACATTCCCATTCATCTTGTTTTTCCTTTGAAACAACCTTATCTAGTCTAGCTGTCTTTCTTTCCAACCACAAATGCCCTAATCTTCTACAAAGAGCAGTCATACATGTAGCAACCACGCTTTAATATTCATTATGTCTTAGTAATCCTGTATTTTTTGTAGAATACACCAAGAAGGCATCGAATACTAACCGCCAAAAGAGCCTCAGGATGCCACAAGATGAGAGTCATATTCGTCCAGGACTTCTTTGAATGGCTTCTTAACAAATTCAATTAGAGGGGAATGTAAATGCCCTAATTTGTATTTTCTAGTGAGGGTGGTAAGGCTATGATTGGTCATCCAAACATTTTTGCCAAATAGGATAATGTTAGATTGGTTAACGGTATGATAGGATAAGATTTCAACTATTTCATCCAATGTTTGTTGACGTCTAGATATAGCATGGTTTCAAATAAATATTATCCGAATGAGTATTTGATTTGTAGGATTAAAACAAAAAATAAATCATGAAAGTTCTAAAAACTATTCATCCTTCCCCAATCATGTCAGACACCCCCTCTTCCCTATGATTTCGAGGAAACCCTCTCCTATTGGAACATCCATTTCGCCGCCCATGACCAACCTGATGAATTTTTTTGCACTCTACCACCAACTTCGCTACTTTGAGTGATGTAGTTGAGGAGCTCTATTGTGCCGGCTACCGCCTCCATCAAATCATCTTCTTTGTAGGGAAGGCCCTGGGCTCTGATCAGGATCATAACTCCCCACTAGGATGAAATTGAGGTACATAAGGAGGCAGTGAATACTGTGGCTATCGGACTTGAGGAACCACCAAAGAGAGAGGTGTGGCTATTAATGACAAAAGGCATGGATGCAATGAAATTCGACTGAGATGGTCAAGGCTTTCCAAAGTGAACTATGCAACAATGGTGGAGAGACAATTCACTCCAGCAAGAATGGTGTTGCTAGGAAATTCAACGGAAACCTACAAGGAGTAAATAAAGTAGTGGGCTCTTTAGGAAGTGATGCACTTATTGATATTGTCAGAGTTGCTGCAGTTGTCGTTGGGAATTACCAATCGTTCGTTAGGAGTTTGCGAGAACATTTCGTTGGTGCAAATGGAGAGGTGGGCCAACAAGCTTCGACACCATTTTCTCGGGGGTTGAAGGGGGGAAGCAAGTCATTCAGAGGAGCAATGGCCATTGGAGTTTGATGATGGTGGTGTTGGGCAAAAGAGAGGAAGAACGATAACCAAGCGCAGAAGTTGAAAAGAAGACAATGATGTTTTTTTATCAATTTTTTAAATTTTACATGTTCTATCCGGATTTATCCCACCTCTTAGATGAGATTTTTTTTTATCCTGACTATATTCGAGCTATATCCAATCATATCTTGATTGTGTGTCACTCCAAACAAACACCGGATATGAAAAAATTATCATATCCGGTGTTTTATTGACCTACCAAATGCCACCTAAAACATTGTCAAAAATGTTGTCAGACAACTCATAATTGGTAATGGGATAAGATGTGACTTAAGATTAGGGTGAATGATGGGTGGGAGGAAGGGATTGACTACCCGAAAGGGATAGGGCAAATCAATTTTATCAACATTGTCAATTGGAAATGCTAGGGTTTAATTAGGGTTTCAAGCGAAGGGGAAGCTATCATGGAGGTAGGGAAAAGCTCTACAAAACCAGAGGGTACTGCCCTTGCATGATATTTGATGTAAGCTGCCCACTAATTGTGGTGCAAATAAAAGATCAAAAGCTCAAAAACCCAACCTACATGCAATTCATGGACCCAAAATGGTTGGGCTAGTCTTTAGGCCTATTTATATTTTCTGCTATGGGCCAAGCCCAAATAGCCCCGCATGGCCCGAATATTATAGTGTTTATATATATATATATATTTTGTATATTTGTTATAACTGCAATTACAAAACGAATAATGTTTTTTTTTAAAGGAAAATTCTTAGCTCTTCGTTGAAGTTAGTGTTTAATTAAATTATTGAAATAAGAAAAAATTGATACAAATGAGATTAATCTTTATGAAAGTAGATAACCCATAGTAAAATCAACTAAGAATTGCGAAATTGCATTTGACATTGGTATTAAAAATAACACTCCACACTGGATTTGTAATAATATTTAGAATTATAAAATAAAGAGTAAATTGTTCCAAAAATTCAATAGTCACTTTTGTGCGTATGCATTTAACTATGTCACTTTAGCACTTTTGTGCATAAATGTATTGGATAGTTGCCAATACTTACAGCAAGTGTGGTTAAAAATGGAAATAAAATTGGAGTGGAATGGAATGTAAATGAAGAGGGAATTAATAATCTTTTGTTTGGCTCCAACAATGGAATGAAGTGGCGGTGGCATTTGGTGGAGTAGCATAGGCTTAGACTCCACCAGCTTAGCTTCAACCTCCTGCAGCACCGCCGACGGTGATGAGTCGACTTCCAGCACCAATTTCTTGGAGATTCTTTGTGTCATCAACCGTCATACTTCAAGCCTAGCTCAAACCGAGCAGAACCAGCCCATAATATTTTATGTTGGGCCAAGATGACCTGTTTGGGCCTGGCCGATGAACTAAGCATAAACTCCGGATCGGTATTTGGGTTGGGCTTGTTTACCATTAGAAGCCCAACCTGCCGGCTCATCTTGTAGTACTGTTAACTTGCCAAGTTGTCTAATCTTATGACAAAACTTAAGCCGGGCCCAAACATTTTGGGCTAGAGTTTCCTTGGGCCCAAAAATATGCCTGCCCAATTCAAGGGGAACTAGCCTGGAGGAAGCCTAGTTCCATTCGGGCCAGTTCGAGCTCACGATGAACTTCACAAGAAAGACAAATCGTTCATTGTTTCCTTCAACTTTCCTACTGGATGAGATATAAAAGCGAGTTGAAATCGAAGCTTTTTTTTATGTAGAATGTGACTTTCTTCTAGAAATATTATGATCTTATTAGAATTTCAGGTGATAATGCTCTCCTTTTTATTTTTTAAATGTTTGTCAGTTAGGAAATTAGGTTTAACTAATTAAGCTATACATGTCGGTGATACAGTAACTCCGCAGTTGACCAATGATTATGAATTGATATTGAGATTATTGAGTCATTGTCAAGAGACGGTGTGTCTTCCTCTTTCCTCAATCTTATATCTGATTTCCTTCCCTTTCTTGCTATTAATTTGTCCCTCCTTTCTACAATTCTCAATCGTGTTTTGCTACTCGATTTCGGTCCACATCAGTTTGGCATGGGAGCTACATATGTTCTTTGCCAATTGGTATAAGAGCAAAAGTTCCCATGTCAATTGCCCTTTAAGATCAATTTTTGTGAAGAGATTTTGCCAATCATCGATCAAGTTAGACCTCTAAATGTAGTCAAGTCATCTTAGGCTTTAAAAGAAAATGGGGTAGTAAACGCCACAAATATCTCAACTTTTGATCGTAATACAATCGAATTTGTTAAAAAAAAAATTCATTAGGTCAAGTGCATCTATTTTTCAATATTAAATCAATATGAGGGCCTCATTAAATAAATGACATGTCATGAAATTTGGTTGATATGACTTGCTGACTCTACATAATTTAAGCACAATTGATGACGTGGCTTGCTTACTTAGCATAAATTGTACCATTTGCATCTATGTATTCGATGATGGGGAACATTGTTCAAAAAGTCCTAAACCTATTACACTTTTATCAATTCAGTTCTAAACCTTTTTAATTTTGCCAATTCAATTCTAAATAATTTTACGTTTTGTCAATTAAGTTCATTTGACTACTTTTTAACTAGAAATCAATGACGTGGATGCCAAAAGTCTTATGTGGCATATGGATAGCTAATTGCTACTTAACAGCATTAGTGTCCTGATTGGCATTTTCTGTTTGCCAATAGTTGAGATACTTTATTGAACAGGAAAAAAAGAGTCTATATAACTAAAGGTAAAATAGACTGAAGTTCACACACCTGAGGTGTCATTACCCAAGATAAAAAAAGGAAAAGAAGAGCATCATATCCGAGTTGTCACATAATGCGCTTTCTTTGATAATTGCTTATGGCCCTGTATTTTGAAGTATGCCATGCATAACATGGGACATAGGATGAGATGTTGCATGTGACGTTACACAAATCAAACACCATAGTGAAAAGCAATGTGAATGATCGTACATAACATGTGAGTGTGACGTGATTCTTGAATATGCATGAATAGTGATCGACTGTAACACGTATAAATGACATGCATAATTTGAAAATGGTGTGAGCGAATGATGTGGCGATTGAATATGGTATGAGCGAGCTACATGCCTAATAACATGGTCATTGAATACGACATATGAATGAAATGGAAATTGAATATGACATATATGAGGACGTGACTATAAGATATGATGTGTTCGAATAACATGCAAAATGACTTGGAAATCCAATAAGACATGTAAGAATGATAAGCATAATAATTTAGCAATCAATTATGGCATGAGTAAATGACCTGAGTAATGATATGACACTCATATATAGCATAAGCAATGCCTTAATTGAATATATTCAATGTGTCGAATGAGTTCACGTGACTTGTGACATTATATGTAAATGTGACATTATATGTAAAGTGCTTAGTAATTACTTGTTGATAAGCAAATGATTAACTTGAACTTAAGTTTATCAATGTTTAATCATATCATATATATTTTAGAAAGTTAGTAAAACCCCTTACCAATCACTACAATTTTCTAAAAGGTGCCATGTAGTATATTGAAAGAAATTTCCCACTGGACTGAGATTATTTATTCAAGGAAGTCTTTCTTCCCTTCCTGTCAGATTTACCAACACGTTTAGCAAATCACTAATAATCTTTCAAGTATCATCTACTAATACTTTTGGAGAGGGACAACATTGAACATTTATTAATTTATTTATTATTAAAAGTATAATATACAATGGGTCTAATCCAAATCAACACGATTAGGCTCACAAGTTCTATCTAGCTGATTCAGGCCTAGTCCAGCCTTTCTATTTAATTCTACTTGATTAGTTATGAAATTCCAAGATCCATTTATCCGACTTATACTACTATATAAAACAAAGAGAGGGATTTCATTGGTTTCCTTCTTTCCCTAAATTATTCTCAGTTACTTTAAAAACATTGCGTTCATGGACGGATGTATAAACTCATAAAGTTATTCTATTTCATATTTTTTCAATTATAAAATATGGACATTTTCTACCTACAACAACCTTCTTGAAAAGATTTCAAATATCAAAATTTCTTTTTCCAAAAATACAATTTCTTTGTATTGCGTAATTTTATCAATAATCTACTCTCACTATTAAATGATTTAAATGTTTCGTCACAAACTTAATCTTTTATATATCAATTTTTTTTTTGTAAACACACAACACACGTTCACATTTTCTAAGTATATAAAAGGAAAACTTCTCAAGGAATTCTATTCATTCTATTTCTAACCAATCTTAGCAAGCTCCAATTTATTGCTAACTTAGCGTTTTGAGTCTTTTTCTTGAACACGATTTTGTTTATATAATTGAAAGACAGAAACTTCTAAAGAAACTCTAGCCATTCAAGCAACCTTAGCAAGTTATAGTCTATTCCCAACTCAACAATTTTAGTCTTTTTCCTTAACCCAAGTTTGTTTTTATTCAGTATCATTTTGCCTATGGAGCTCAAAATCGACCATTTTGTCCATTCCTAACTAATTGTTTCCTTGATCTATGCTAAATTAATTCATTTATTAATACCAATTTTCATTCTCTTTTCTTTCCTAAGCCGAATGCCCTATTATCGCCTACCATAATAATCTCCATCAACGTAATAATTTATTCATTCTATTTCTCTCTTGTCACCGTTACCAATTATCACATCTTAATTTAGCCTTGTATTCTCTCTCTTCTTCCTCTGACTCAAGGTCTTCAAATTCTATCACTTTCCCCAATTTTTGTCAATGGCAGATGCAGAGAAGGTGGCGACTCTTGGTGTAAGCCCATCCTGACGTCAAGAGTAAAGGTTATTTTTCACTTCATTTACATAGCTTTTTTTCCATACTCTCTTGATTTTCATTTGAATTGTAAGTATCTCCTCTTTACACAATTTCACGAATTTGATCGAGATACGTGACGCATTTTAACACAATTCTTTTCCCCAACTGATGTGAGGGGCCTTAAGTTTCCTCTTTTCGACAATTCACAATTGTTTTTGTTTAAGTTTCTTTTTCTAATGAAATAATTATATTATATGTACGCACTCGGGACACCGTATCGACTCAAAGTTTTCTCAGTGCTTATCTCACTATTTATATCTTATGGGTTATCAAAATCACAAAAACGACACCATCCAAAAAGTCCACAAGTTTCTCTGAAATAAAAAAAGACAGAAAATTCTAGCACCCTCATTTCAAAATGGCCATAATTTTTTAACCGAGTGAAATAAGAGGACCCGTATAGGCTATCTTCAAAGTTCTTCGTATTGTCAAAATTAATTGACGTCCGCAGAACGAAGTCCTCCGGGTCCTGAGTCAGTGAACCTAGGTCGCCGCTCTGAGGACCCGATTACCGTTCACATTGGGTCGTGGACCATGGCCAATTCGACTTGGGGCCGCTGCATGTTGTTCCTAGGGACAGCCAACCAGTCTCGGGTAGCTCGCAGGCCCCGGCACACCTACAACGAGATCCAGGCCACCACCACTCGGAGCGGAGATGCAGCAAACGCGCGTGGCAAAGATTGAAATAGCACCATAATGTCTTATCATACTACTCTATCACTGAACTTTGTGATCCAACAGCTATGCAATGTAAATTATCATCTCTGCAACCAACGAAAATAATGCCACCAATCATCACAGGTGAAGAAAATACATCTCCTTCCAGCTCCAACCTCGCAAACTCTTGAACCATGCACCTATCCTCTTTCTGCTGGCTCCTTTCCTTTGCTACATCTTCCTCAACGCGAAGCACCAACACAGATCCCGAGCAGGTACAAATGCAAACCAGCCTGAAAAGGCCGTAATTTTATAAATTTACAAGCATTAGGCCAACAAGCTTATGAAGTATCTTTACCTGTCAGCCGAAAGTTGCAAATGCTCATCAAGATAGGCAGATGCAGTTAATGGACAGCCAGCATTGTATTCCCAGTATATCTCCCCATTTTCCTGAAGAATCCCCGATAATGATGAGAAAATACGACAGCAAATTGATCAAAGGTCCCAGTTTAAGAATAGACCAGGAGAGAAAATTTCCATCTCAATATCATTTTTGAATATCCAACTTTAGAGAAACTGATGAAAGTAGGACATGCGAAGATGGTTGTGGCCCTGGGAAGTTTGGTAATGGGTGATATGCAGATTGCAGAGGTTTGTCTACAAGCAGCAATTTCACCAAGAAACAGCAATAAAGTGAACAGAGAAAAAGATGATCACAAGAATTGTTTTGAATGGTTAAATGACCAAAAAACTTATTTTGAAATGTATGGGAAAATGTTTTCCGTGATGCCAATCGAAAAGCAAAAGATTCTTCCAGTATTGTGAAACTAAAATGAAGTTCAGTAGGAGCTAGAGAAGAGACTGGTACAAGGTGGCAATGCCATCTATAAGCAAAACTACCTGCAGAAGTCTTCAGAAGATTGTGGTAAAACCGTTGCAACTAATACATAAACTTACCAGCTAGCCCCAGAGAAATGATTAATGGACTTAAAAGACAAATGAGCAAATTAGATCGATACAAATTCTCACACAAATCAAGTCGAAGTGAATATGATAAGAGTTGGACCATACTGGTTTTAATGAAAGAATACTTCCACTTCTGGAGCAAATAAGCACCTGCATACAAGAGAAATCCTCTATTAGATCAAGAGCGAAGGCGGTTCCTCATTGATTATCCCATTTCTTTCAGTTTATTTCATGCTTTTTCAAAGATGAAGCAGTGTGATAGTAAAGTAATTAATCTAGCAAATAGAGGATGAAGATGAATGAGATGAAGTCTAAACCTTTGGATCACTTCTTGTCCACATTGTGCCACACTTGTTCATACCAAGTAATCTCTTCCATTTTGGGTTATATTTGATCATGTTATCATGCTGCATCCAAAACTGGCAATGCTGGTCTTCTTTTTATTAAATTTTTTTTCTGCAGTTTGGTTTTACATGGATTCTTTAGCTCACATTACTTTATTGCCTCATCACGCCCTTACAGGAAACTGTCCACAATTTTCCTTCACATGTTACCCAGGACATATCTTGTACATAGAATGAACTTTGTAAAACAAATTCTCTCAAGGATGTGCTTTACCTGAGTAGGGAGAACAGAAGCTATGCTGGCTCCAGCAAAAATTGGACCACCAGTTCTCCGCTGTTCAAAGTTAACAATTAGGATAAGATTACAAATTAAAATGCATTTAATAAGTTAACGAGGCATTGCAAAGTGAAGCAGGATAACTCGCATCCATTTAGTAAACAAAATGTAATCCATAATGGTAAAATCAACACCCTACTAAGGATCAATGATTGGATTGAGGATCGCAAGATCCTAGAAGTTCCAAAAGATCAAGTAATAAATGATCTTTTGCAAAATTGACAAGGAGGCTTTTCTGAGATTAAAACTCCAAAGCAGTACTACTCTGAAGGCCTACACCTTCTAGAAAATGAAGTCTGAACTTCTTTAATTATGCTTGGAGAGTCCTATGAATACTGGTTTTTATCCCTATTTATGAGTCTTGAAGAGTTGTTTTCATATTAAGAGAGTTTTTCCATTATAGAATAAAGTTTCTTTTAGGAAGTTTTCCTTTCTCTGGCTTTGATGTTCAGAAGAGAATCTTTTAGATTGTGCATTTCCTTGTGAATGATTCCTATTGCTCCTCCAATTCCGTTCTTGGTGTTATACACTTTGTTGGGGTTTTCTTCCCTACATTTCATACGGATGTAGTTACGGTCTACATGATTGCTAAGTGGTGGGTGTCCATCCAACAGCTATTCGAAAATCGTCATTCCTCATTCTGTGAATTACACATCCTGGCAAGTCAAACCTTCCTTTAGTATTTAGAGATGCACACCATGATGGTTGTAGACATTGTAGAAGCTCAGTATTGTAACCATGTGATCCGATTCAGTATTCAAAGTGAGAAGAGAATACAAGAAAGAATTACGCAATTCAACAACAATCAATTCATAATTTGATTGGTTCCACAACTTTCTATTGAAACACCAATTAAGTGAAGCTTGCTAAAATGTCACCATAGAATTACAAGCTAAGCTTCATGATTTTTCTCAATTCTTGAGTAATGGAGACTGAAGATCTAAAATGGACATGATTCTAGACTGGACTCTAACTACATTGCCAACACAACTATAAGGGCGGTCCTCAGGGCTTCTTGGGCACCCAATTTATTTCCACTGGGTGTGAAAGTCCACCCACCCCATCATACATACACCAGGTAATTACCGAGGATACACAAGCCTGTGCTCCTGGGTTGGTCACAGAAAATGCTTAAGTGAGGTCATTTGAGCCAGCCTTTGAGTGAGGAAGACAAACATGCTAACCAGTTAAGCAACTCTTAGATTATGTGTTGGTGGTTTTAAAACCTCATATTGGAGAAAATCCCATGAAAACTTGTGAGACATTCCTGTCTTGCCAATATATATGGATGGATACTCTACTTCATCTTCTCATTGGTAATGCTTAGTTACAATACTGCTCAATTATGTATGAAAGCCATCACATAGTTGCATTATTAGCCCTTCCCTAAAGAGGGACACTGTAGAAACATTGCCGCTTCACCCAGAGATAGTGACCATTTGACAATGAACATTTATCCACAAACTAGCATTAAGTTATTAAAATGAAAGTCATTAAATATGTTGTGTAAATTATTTTTCTAGATACTTTAAGCTAAAACCTGTTTTCATTGAATTTTGCTTCGTTTTCCAGCTATCCTACAATTTTACCAACTCGCACGAGATTCTGTATGTAAAAAATTGAGCTTTTCAATTTACGCCTTAAGTTGAAACTATCACTGCAGCTACATTTGGCCTGGACAAGGGACTGAAAACATGACCAACATAACTGAGGTAAAACACAAGAAAGTAAGCTCTCTTGCTGCGACAATTAGGGAGGAGAAGCTATGATGCAATGTTTATTAAATTGCAATGACTGGAGTAACACTGGACCCCGTGGAGTAGGTCCATGATGCAAGGGAAACAACACACAACATAGATTGTCAATTACTTGAATAGAAATGATAAGACCATCTATATCAGCGTCCGCTTATATGCCAAGCTATATTTTATGTCTGTGCTTACTGCTTGTGCACACAAATGCATGTTTATGCATCTCTGGCACTTTATCTACAAATGCAACACCATGGAATAATAACATGGACTTGTTGTGGGATGACCCAATTAAAGTACATTATGCCTCCCCTACTATCAAGCAAACTGTCTCCTGTAGTTATCAGCTGAACTATCGATGCCCTAACTATGAGAAGAAAATCTGTTATTGAATTTGTTTTCACTGATGTGACATTTGCCTGCCTCCATGAAAGTCAACATTTCATGGATAGCAAATGTTTTCCAATGGATCACAATAAAAGGTAAGAAAGTTATTATCGAGAACACAGATCTGTAGCCATGTTGCATTGATCAGATATACCAAACTTATGAGACCATAAAATGAGATGTATAGTCTCTGACACATTGCACTGATCATTCTCTCAGCTTGCTAAATTCTAGTTCATTAAAAATAACAATACCAATAACTCAAATTGTATAATCTCTGACACATTGCACTGATCATTTTCTCACTTGATAGATTCGAGCTCTAGAATCACAATACCGATAACTCAAATACAGAAATGATCATCAAAAGTTAACTCTCCAGAATTTCGCATGGGCTACAATCATTTGGACTGCTGACCTAAAATCAAGTGAAAAACTTAAAAAAGAAAAATCCAAAGACAGTACGTAAGAAAATTAAGTTGTACCTTCCAAATAATTGATCCAGTGGTATCTAAAGCCACAACAGATCCATCAACCAAGCAGCAAATAACTGTTGCAGAACATGATAGTTTAGAAAAATACCACAAAAATTAAGAAAAAGAAGACTAACAATCAAGTAAAGACATTTTGCCGACTACCTAGAGCAGAAGGAGAACACATGGTGAGAGATCCAAATACTGGCACTTCAAATTCGCATAGCCAGAGAACATAAAATGGTACAGCCTGCACATTTCATGTTAACTTCTGGATCAGAATATTTTAAACATGCTAGGGCCAACGATCATATTATTAGGCTTGATTATAGTTTAGAGAACCCAATATCAAATAGCAAAAATTGCAACCACTGCACCACCAACAATGGGCATATTTACTGCAAACTGGCCACTATAGCAGGGTAAAAAAAATTCCAAGCCACCAAAGGATCATTGCATAAATAACAACATTGGCACTAGCTTACCTTCTCTTACAAAGTAGGATCTATTGAAAAACAATGACTACCTAAAATCATTCTGTCTGTTCCGGTTGCTACTAACTTTCATCATGGCAAAATTATTCTAGCAGTCAAAAATTTTCTGTATGGAGCACAACTGATTTCTAAACATTTGAAAACTTGCAGCCAA
The DNA here is from genome assembly GCA_014182895.1 of Angophora floribunda. Taxonomy (NCBI): domain Eukaryota; kingdom Viridiplantae; phylum Streptophyta; class Magnoliopsida; order Myrtales; family Myrtaceae; genus Angophora; species Angophora floribunda. Next base: position 13,711,271 of record CM024708.1, read on the forward strand.
ATCCTGAACCTTTTGAAATTTGTGCAATCAAATCCTAACACAGCCGTTGGCGATGTCAAATTGTTAGAAAATTGGACCTTTCACCAAATTTAGCATAATTTTAATCCTATCAAAGCACCCAGGGTTTTTGTTGCCTATTGGTTATAGGACTTGACTGTGGAAGATAAGATTTAGATATTACGTGAAATCAAAGAAACCGTGTTTAGAGTAACAATCTAAATTTGGTCATGAAATCTCAAAATTGAATAACAAACTCAAACAAAATTTCTAGTGACCAACTATAGGTTCCTAAAATCATGCAATAATGTTCTTGACTATTCAATTTAGTTTTTGTGTACTAATTTCATTGATTTCAATTAGAATCTCGATTTTAACATCTAGGATTTTGGTGACGCAAATAATTTCTTCAAATTTGTTGATTTGGAGTGGAGGTGGTCTTCAGTGGTATTTGGAGATAAAAATTGGACAATTCAGCATCTGCCATCTGGGTATTCAAACTCCAAGGAAGTATAAGGATAAAAAGTTCATACGTACCTTAATACAAACAGCTGTTACACGACCACTAGTAGATCCTACATAAAGAGTGTCACGCACCTGCATTGAATCAATTGAATTTTAATTTTCTCAAGGGTGGTTTTCAAGCAACTACACAGTGATCGAGGAAAACTTATTCTACTGGGAAATGACCTAATCAAAGTAATGTAATAACTTTTCACCTGAAAATTCAAGAAAAATCTCAAGCATCAAACATGTCAATATGACAATTTAAATCAACTGTACTATTGTAATAAATCACACAAGTCATTAGGCCATATTTGGTACAAGGAATGGAATGGTATTGGGATTACCTCCTCCAGGCTCTTTCTCTTGTTCAGTCTTATTATAGAATTGAACAGGACATTCCCAATGGAAGGCCCACTCTCTCTATATTAGGAATTGGCAAAGAAGGAAAGCAAATTCCTCTCAAATTTGCCTCAAGGCAGACACAAACGCGCACACATTCAATTTTCCAGCATATCCTGACATTTTCTTCTCATTTTTTTTTTTTGTTAGGAATATCTGACACTCTACCGTATGCCTTTGGTTGACCATATTGTTCTTTAGTCACAATTAAATGTAGGAAACCAATAAAAATATAACATCAGGAAATGCCAGATTCACCTCATCAATTGCAGGCGAACCAAAGATACTCCCACCACAGCTAATATTGAAAAGACATTGATGATTTTTGTAGTCAAGAGCATAGAGGTTATGGTCGTGAGATCCACACCTGCACAAATCCTTTTTGTGTCATTTGTCTTGAAGCAACATACAGATCATTAAAATTGATAAAAGAAAATAGGACAAATGAAAATATAGGCTACCCAGTATAGTGGAACAAACATCATAGAAAAAGAGCAGATAAGGCAGTGAAGATGCAATCAAAAGGGAGAATACGTGCCACCAAAACAACATTCCTAGAAAGGGAAATCGAAAGTTTTAATATTTTATTTGATAGAACCATGTCAAATGATTGGGTTTTGAGTGCAAGAAAATTTGGGTTGGAGATCACTATCTTGTGAGTATCCTCTCTTTTTTCTGGCAGGCTTGGAAAAAGCAAAGAAAGCAAGCCTTTGAAGGAGAGGAGTCTTTGAAGACACTGAAAGGTAATTCATGCTAAAACCATTTGGCTTCCTCATGTGCCCCTGAAGAACTCCTTTTCTGCTGGGCAGCTACTTGGAATAGAGTTCTCATTGTTGAGAAGCTCTGATATATGAACTATTAATCAACTCAATGCACATGGAGAACGTAAATATTCTAAGATCTTCAAGAGAGAGGGAGAGGGAAACAATAAAACTACATCTTTACTAGATAATTTAATGAAAAAGTACATAAGATGGCTTTGCTCGTAGAGAACGAGAGAACTAACAAAACTTTAATGTCCTTCTTTATGACCCCTACTAACAACTAGCTAATATCCATAGATATATATATATTCACTCCCCCTCAACCTGGAGAATCAGGTTGCATATAATAAGAAGAACTTTCTTCCATATTCTGTGACTAAAGCGCTGTGCGAGTTAGACCTTACACTAGATAAGGGATGTAGATAAATCAAATGGATTTGAGACGATGACCATGGTGCAAGCTGGAACTTACATGACAAACTGAAAGTAACCCATATAAACACCAGATTTGACAAGGGAGCTGAAGAGACAAATCAAGATGGGAAAGTTGACACCCTTCTCTTCCTTGTACAACGAAGATAAAATCAAGAGAACCCGACTCATTAATTGAGGCAAACTGAACTTCATCACCCCACAACTCTTGACTTTGGCTGCTCAACAAATGTGTGCTTGACTCTTGAGCTCACAGCTGTCTGGAAACTTGATGGAGGCTTCACTAGTCAATGACACTTGCAATTGTTGAGAGTTGACTAAGGAAACTTTTTTAAGATAAGACGCTGCAGATTGGAGCACTAACACACCCTAGAAAGCCTTTTGTCTTTTCCGGAAATTGGAAAAGACAACAAAATAACAAACCTAAGGCTAAAAACAGCAACGGATGAGAATGGTAGCTTGATTGTGACAGAGAAGTAGACCGATAACCAAGACCAAGATTGAATACACGACGGAAGGACTAGAAAACAGAGAGGCTCCTGTCTTCACCAGCGATAGGGATGGAGACAGAGAAACCACAGGCTCATGAGTTAGCTCTGGTCTCAGAGACAGCCAACAGGACTGCAACAAACACAAAATGATGATGCTGCTCTTGAGGCTGACAAGGTAGAAAAGATTGATGGCAGAGATTTTTATTTTTTTTTAAATAAGACTGCTGACTAGAAAAAAGACAAAGTAAGAAATTTTTGGAGTTCAAGGTTTTAATTCTATCTTTGGTTGCCTTACATCCAATCTCTTGGTGGCTCTAATACTATGTAAATATTTTAGAATTTTCAAGAGAGGATTAGAGAGAATTAATACATCTTTACTAGATGACTGACTGAGTGAATACATAAGATGGCTCTATTTATAGATCATGAGAGACAGTAACAAAACCCTAATTTCTTTATATATAACAACCTAACAACTACTGCCCAAAATACATAAATATACTCAAATAGAGAACATACCCATCATCAATCCTTTATGAGGTGATGCTAACATTTGCTCTACAATAATCTCAATCCTTGAATGATTGCTTTAGGCCATGCAAATCAAGGAAATCCTCCATTTTGTCTCTGTTGATTTGAAAAAAGAAGAAAAGTTTTCTTCTATTCTTTATTGCTTACCAAATTACAAAGAATATAACATATAAATAGAGTCTAGGATTGCTAAAAATAGAAAGAAATAAAAACAGATTTCCTATTTCCTGATTCTAACGATTTATTTCCTAATTTATAAATGGAAACAAAATAATTTCATATCCCAAAATTATCTTCAAAATCTCTGAGATTTTCTTCGAATTCTTCTACACCCCCTCAAGTTGGTGCATAAATATCTATCATGCCCAACTTGCGACAAGGACTCGAAGTTAGGTCTCGAACAATCCCTTTGTAAGAATGTCGGCTATTTGTTGTGTTGTTGGCACAAATGGCATACAAATAGCTCCCGCATCAATATTCTCCTTGATAAAGTGTCTGTCAATCTCAACATGTTTAGTTCTATCATGTTGCACTTTGGATTATGAGCAATATTGATTGCAGCATTATTGTCACAATACAACTTCATAGGCATTTCCACTGATACTTGAAGTTCTTCTAGTACTCGTTTTAGCCACAACATTTCACAAATCCCATGGGCCATTGCTCGATATTCAGCTTCTACACTACTTCGTGCCACCACATTTTGCTTCTTACTTCGCCAAGTAACCAAGTTCCCCCATACGTATGTACAATATCCTGATGTTGACCTTACATGCGTAATGGACCCCCCCCGCCCGCATCCATGTATGCTTCAATCCCATGTTGAACAGACTTTTTGAATAGTAGACCTTTTCTGGGTGTGCTCTTTAGGTATATTAGGATTCTATATATAGCCTCTAGATGTTTTTCATATGGAGAGTGCATAAATTGGCTTACCATACTCACATCGAAGGCAATATTTGGCCAAGTATACAACAAATAGATAAGATTCCCTATTAACTTATGGTATCTCAATGTATCAATAGGAGCCCCATTTTTGTCATCTCCAAGTTTCTAATTGGGATCTATCGGAGTTTCCATCATATTCTCAAGTCTACACGAGAAGAGACAAAACTCAAGAAATAGAGTATCCTGCTACTTTAAAGAGCCATGAGTCCGAACCAAGGCCTGACCATAACTCCATACAATCTTCAGGTAATGTTCCAACTCAATCTGTCCAGCTTGATCTTAGTCAAAAAAATGAGTCTATCAATGAACTTGACATACCTATTGCTATTCGAAAAGGAGTTAGGTCTTGTACCAAACATCCTATGGCTCATTATGTGTCTTACAAAAACCTCTCATCCAATTTCCGTGCCTTTACCTCAACATTGTCTCGTGTGGAGATTCCAAAAACTGTACAAGATGCTCTACAGGTTCCCGAGTGGAGGGAAGCGATTCTTGAGGAGATGAAAGCTCTAGAAAAAATGGAACGTGGGATATGGTGGATCTACCCAAGGGAAAGACTACAGTTGGATGCAAATGGGTATTTACAACCAAGCATAGATCCGACGGATCTCTTGAAAGGTATAAAGCTCGGTTGGTTGCCAAAGGATTCACCCAAACCTATGGGATTGATTACTTGGAGACCTTTGCTCCGGTTGCAAAACTAAACACTATAAGAGTGCTCCTATCACTTGCAGCTAATCTTGACTGGCCTTTGCAACAACTAGATGTGAAGAATGCATTTTTGAATGGAGATTTAGAGGAAGAAGTATACATGGACTTCCCCCCCGGCTTTGAAGGAAGATTTGGATCAAAGGTATGTAAATTAAAGAAGTCACTATATGGACTAAAACAGTCACCGAGGGCCTGGTTTGAGAAGTTCACTCAATCTGTGAAGAAACAAGGGTATGTTCAAGGACAAACTGATCATACCATGTTTATAAAGCATTCTTGTGATCGTAAGGTTGCAATTCTTATAGTGTACGTGGACGACATCATTCTCACTGGGAATAATATTGTTGAGATGAACAGGTTGAAAGAATGCCTTGCTTCTGAGTTTGAGATCAAGGATTTAGGAACTCTAAGGTATTTCCTTGGAATGGAGGTAGCTCGATCGAAAAAGGGAATTGTGGTCTCGCAGAGGAAATATATCCTAGATCTTCTAAAATTGATACCATGTTGATTTGAAAAAAGAAGAAAAGTTTTCTTCTATTCTTTATTGCTTACCAAATTACAAAGAATATAACATATAAATAGAGTCTAGGATTGCTAAAAATAGAAAGAAATAAAAACAGATTTCCTATTTCCTGATTCTAACGATTTATTTCCTAATTTATAAATGGAAACAAAATAATTTCATATCCCGAAATTATCTTCAAAATCTCTGAGATTTTCTTCGAATTCTTCGACAGTCTCATATGGTGCATTTTGGAGGGAATATAAGAAGAGTCCACAGCTTCTTTTGTCTTTATGATTTTTAGTCTTCTTTGGTCATGCTGTGACTTTTCTTTGCTATAACTCTAACAAATGAGTTTTGAGTTCTCAGAAAAAGAAGAAGCTTGCAGTACATTTTCATAGCCTGGCAATAATTCATGGACAAGCATCTTGCATTGGTCACCCTCCCTATGTCCAAGGAATAAACATGCCCAATTACATGTGAAGAAAAAAATTCATTAACAGAAAGAACAGGAATTACCATATCAATTGCCGTTGCCCATCTGCAACTGGCTGTGATTTTACCTATGAAGCAAAGAAAAGGGATCCAGTGAACAAACATATGTCAAAAAATAAAATATAAGAAGCATATAGAGTGAACATTCAAAAGAAAGGAAATCTCCCAAAAAAAAAAAAAAAAAGATTGAGCAAATGCTTGATGGAAATTGTGTGCAATTGCCCAGTTAATGGAGTCAGGCTAGGTGTCTTGTTTACTTTTAGCAAAAGACCAGTACAACAAACATAATAAAATGCCTCCTGAATCAATAAAAATTCATCATTATCACAGACAGCATTGCACAATACTTGAATTACTAGACAACAGGGGTATCAACATTGGACCTCGACCAAAACATAAAATCATCTGTTCCTATTATGCAAATGGCCTGGTAGTCCCTATTTCACTTCTTTTCTTTGTTGGGATCAATTGGATTTACAGAAAATGTGAAATATTCTGCACATGGTGAGAATTGGAACTTGGAAGCTAAAGAAGAAAGTTATTTACCAGGATTCTCTCTCCATCTTTTGTTTCCCAGGCAAAGAAAAAAATGACAGCTTTTGAAAGATTTAAAAAGACTCGAGTCTGTTTGACAGACGCATGAAGTTTAGATCTCTCTTTCGTATATTGAGAGAAATTAATTCTCTTAAGATGTCATACTTGACATCATAGATTCAATAGATTGTATCTCCTCTGAGTGTTATCATCCCCTTGGTGCCTTCTACTGAAGCTTTCTTATTTAATCAGGGGAGGAGAAATGGATTGCACCCCTTCCACAAATTGCATATGCAGGAAACTACTTTGGAGTCACTTAAAGCAGTTATAGGTACTGGCAAATTACATGAGATCTGCTAATCCTAAAAAGAATTCATGGTGTAACTTGTGCTTCATCAAAATTTGCACTCTTGTGAGTCTTCGATGGTGACTGCCATCCATCAATTAGTAAATCAATGAAAAATGATACAAGTATAAAACTGCCGTACCTCACCACCAGTTTGAAAAGTCCAGCAGATATTACCATTTGAGAAATCAACGAAATAAATTTTCCCATCGTAACATCCAACTACAACCTGAAAAGACCGAATAGAATCAATCATTGTGTCTATCAGGTCTTCACAGGATGCAGAGGCAGATTATGCATGCAAAACTAGGGACAGACCTGAGAAAAGTCACTTGTAACAGCAGCCGAACATTCAATTCTTCCATCTAGTTTAATCTCCCACAGAACATGACCACTAAATGATACATGTTAGAATCAACACTCAGAAAATTAACAGTCCATTAACAATGGATCATAAAAATTAAATCGCATATTATTATGATGAATGCATGTTTGGAGAGGACTTAAGGCCGTCTAACCATTATCTTCTTCTCGCCTAAACTTTTTACTGGCCCGCCTAAATCACTTCCCATTAAAAATGGACACAAGATCAGCTAGCTATTCATCCCATACATCATGGGTACAATATCAATTATGAAGAGGAGACAAATACAACATTACAACTGAATATCATTTCTTTGATGTTAGTGCAATTGGAACACAGGAAAGAGTAGCTGAGGTAAATCACTTCATCACAATACCAGATGCTTCTAATATACACTAATTGACATGGCTTTTTAGTTAAAATAACAGTTTTGACATTATATTGATACATTACTAAAGATTGGAAAGAAGCATGAGATAAATTCATCTAAAGCATTCGGATATTTCAGAAGTAGCTGAAAATAAAATATTTGCATACCTTTTCGCATCAACACGGACAAATCTTTGTGAATGAGAGCCAATAAACACACAGATCTCTTGGTCACAGACCACAAGCAGTGGTGATGCATCAACACAGGACTCCATGGGAGCTTTCCATACTTCATGCATCATACCTTTTAACTCTCTTGAGAAATCTAATTGCAAACTCTTTTGATCTACATCTTTCACACTGTTTTTATCTTCATACATAACCCTATTGCACCGGCTCAAGGAACATGGCCCTAACAATGACATAGATTTCCATGGACCCTCAGGAGTAAGATAAACTTCAGAGCTGAACTTCAAGCGCTTTGATGTAGGCTTGTCATTCTTGGAATCCTGTGAGATGATCCTCGTCAATCTCCTCTCCCGCCCAATGCCAAAAAGCTGGACTGAATTTAGCTTATCTATGTGGGAGCTTGTCCTCTCAATTGCTTCAGAATTCATTCCCACAGCATCGCTTTCATTAAAATCTAAACTTTTTAATCCTCGCTTTTCTAGAAGGACAATCTGTAACTTAGATGGAGTAGGGAAATCATAAAGTGACTTCATGCTAATCCCAAGATTATGACACGCATGAGCTGCAGCAATAGAATTACCACCTAAGGAAAAGAAATCGTCATCATCAGAGACCTCTTCAACCATCAAAGCATCACAAAAGGCCTGACAAAAATATGTCGCAGGTTATGTTTCTACATTGAGCAGTTATATCAGTCAAAGAAATTTTTTGTGCAAGAGGTCAAAGAGAGAACCTTTTTTATAACTTCCAAGACATTGCTACTACTGTCAGTGTCAATATTATCTTTGGAATGCATCACTACTGAAGCAGACAGAAACTCATAATCCACTTTTCCACTTGAAGTCCTGGGAAATGATTCTAGAAAGATGAAATGGTATGGAACCATTGCATAGGGAAGCTTCTCAACCATCCAATGTCTAATGGATCTGGATACTTCACTGGGTTTTTTCTTTTCATTCAACAATAGAAATGCTGCAAGCTGCACAAGTTCCTCTGGACCTTTATGACAAACTACAGCAGCATCAAGAACAGCTTCATGTCCTCTAAGCATACTTTCAATTTCCCCCAAAGCTATTCGTTGACCATTAATCTTCACAGTATGATCTTTCCGCCCAAGAAAAACAAAGTCACTGCTTGCTAGCTGCTTTGCAAAATCACCAGTCCTGATGAATAATAGTCTTTGATGTTCTTCATCAGAACAGTAAAGGGATGGGTTGTGGGGCAATTCCACAAAATCTAAATGGTCTGCAGATGAATCTGACATGTATCCACTTGAAAGGCAGACACCACCAACATATATCTCTCCATGATTCAGTTCATCATCTTCACCAACAAGCACAACTTCACAATTAGAAATAGGAAGACCAATCGGAACATTGGATAATTTCTCTGCTTCCAACATCATCGGCAACCTTTTGCAATCAAAATATGTACAATCACCAGCCACCTTCAAGAAAAGTCAAATACATTTACTAAAATATTGTAGTAACTGGTTTTCAGAAAGTAGCAGTCCCACATGCTGATGCAGAGTGTCAAAGTTTAGCTGGCAAAGTGAGACAAAATAAAATTTATGAAGCAAAGTGGTGTAGAAGACAAACTTCTTAGAGCATTTTTTTTTTAAATTTAAGTATGATTTAAAACTGCACGTGCAGCACGTCAAGATCCTTTCACAGTGAACAGTATGAAAAGAGCTATCTTGCTTCTCTAGTGTCATGTCACAGAATAGTGCTGCTTCTGATGGGAGGAAAAGAAATGGAAAATGCATAACAAAAAGCAGTGCAAAAGTAGCATTGATATTTATAGGCTTCCACTGGGCAAGAGGAAAAGAGGAGGTATTCATTAAATCATTCTATCAAGAAAGTAGAGAAGTAAAGACACAAATTGTAAAAATACCATGATATGAAAAATATTTGGCGAGGCTCATAGGAGGTATACACTGTGATTCTATTGCAAAAACAATCTCATCTTCTATACATACTTCACAAACCAATTAAAATTACTATTTCCAGACACCACATGGGAACACCATAAGAATTTCACCCACAATTAGTTTAAAGCTGTTAAGATTGATTTTGAGCAAAAAGAAAAAAGTATGGACATTGATTCCAGACCTCAGTACTTCCATACAAATTCAATATGGTGGTCTTGGGTAATAATCTAGTAAGTTCCTTCCACAATGATACAGAAAATTCTTCACCACTGAGCACTAATAACTCCAACGAGTGGGGTACTCGCGTGTTTTGTCGACTTAGCATTGCAGGAATGATTGTCTTCATCAATGATGGAACAGCAATTAGCCTGCTGATGTGATATGCCTGCAGAAGAGATTAAATCTTACTAAAGATTGAAAGAATACAGATATGGACCCTTCTGACAATACACCATACTTAGTATAAGAATACACCAGAAGATAGGAAACTTGGGCATGCTCACTATCGCATATTGTCCTGATATAGTGAAATAACTTCTATACTCCCTTCAGAAGGAAATGTCAATATTATCGAAAAAAATCCATCAGTATTATTTAAGTTGTACATAAATGAAAAATCTAAAAGAAAACTAAATATTAGTGACTAAATATGAGATTACTTGTGAAGGAAGATATCCTAAATCAGTAATACAATTCTTGTAACTTAGTAATGCGTCTTAATTTATCAAAAATGAACATTCCATTTACAATCAAGCTATTACCCATGAGTTTCACATTATTTAATTTTGAAAATCTTAGTGAGATTCAGTGAAGTTCAATTAGATTGACGCAACTTATATTATTTTCAGCATGTTGGACTTTTCGTTTTACATTTTGGCCCCCCAACTGTTGTATTTCTGGATCCATCCCTGCCCTTGGGGTTATCCCATGCTTGGAAGAAGTTGAAAAGGAATTACATATATGTATATGTGTGTGTGTGTGTGTATTTCTGGATCCATCCCTGCCCTTGGGGTTATCCCATGCTTGGAAGAAGTTGAAAAGGAATTACATATAAAGGAATTACATATATGTGTGTGTGTGTGTGTGTGTGTGTGTGTGTGTGTGTTTCTGGATCCATCCCTGCCCTTGGGGTTATCCCATGCTTGGAAGAAGTTGAAAAGGAATTACATATATGTATATATATATGTGTGTGTGTGTCGATTCTGTCACTGTAGTAGATAGGGAAGAAAATTTGATTTCTTTCTGAGTTAGCCTAAAGGGATTTCCCAACTGAAGGTATTTTAAGAGATGCTAGTAAGTAAAATGTCATAAAAACAAAAGAAAAAAAGAAGTAGAATGTCATGTACAAACTGAATAAATTAGATCAGAAATGCCACACTTGGTTTAGTAATCAATCCATGCAATTCCTAGACACGTAGACCAAAAAAAAAAGCCAGAAAGAAATATTTCACAGCTAGAGGTTGTGACTGACATATTTGGTAATGACAAAAAGAATGAAGAAAAATCTTAAGGCAAAGCACCTTATTAAATAGTAACAAGATACTAAAATAAGTATCTCATACCTCAAGAAAATCAGCGACGACTAAAGCATTGTGCTTTAGCTTATCGAGTGGGGGAACAACCAATGTACAAGCACAGAGAATAGAAGCTATAAATTCCTGCAGGTGGTCAACAAAGCTTATTGATGTCTTGAACAGCAGAAGTTCTTTTCCATGCAAAGGATACAGTCTTTGCATCCAAGAAAAGCGATTTAAGAGACCTACAAGAGAGAGAAATGGGAAAATTACTCTTTATAGAGTAATCCAATAGCAAAACAACTTTAAAAATGGAATAGTGGTCAGCATGATAATTCCTTTCCAAGTACCACAAAGAATGCTTCTCTTACTAGATGGAAGCCACAATATTACTTGCAAAAAAATCACCTACATACAAAAACAACAAATAAAAGGAAAGAGAGAAGGAGCCTTGTAAAAATTCAACCATGAAGTGGATAATTACTTCTCCAAGGTTAATGTGAAGGCCATCTACTCCTTGTAGATTCCGGGTTTTTCAGTTTCTTCATGGAGTAAGATTTTAGAAAAGTCCATAGCCATGATGTTCTCAACCTATAGAGAAGTTTGAAGGACTGAAAGTATTTAAATCAGTGAGTTTTAAGCAGTTGTTTGCTTTCTTATTGTGTGGTGTGGTATTTAAGATACTACAGGCGTGATGTTCAGTAAAGAAACTTTTTTCTCATGATGCTTCATCAAATTTTTTGATAATCTTTCATCATCTTGCAACCTAAATGTGCGATCACAGTTCATAGGTACTGTGCTCATCCCACAGATAGTACCTTTAGATTTGCTTTTCATTCTATCAGAGCTTTCTGTAGCCTCTGGTTTATTGTGAAAGGCTGGTGGTCTAAAGCACAAAAAGTAGGTAGCTCACTGCTGCTGGAATACTTTGGCCTTCCTCCTCTATAGAAAATTTTAATGATTGAAGGATATATGACCCAGCCAACAAAGAAGAACAAAAATAATATCATACAAAGGGAAAGGTATCTTTCTCCCACAGAGAACCTCTAGGCTTGTGCTGCTCTACTGTTGTCTTCCTATTCCTATTCCATCACCATGTGCCAAAATCATCAATGGTTAAAAAAGTTTGACCCAAAAGCTTAAGCTATTAAATGAATGCGTAATTCAATATTTAAATGTTGTATAATCTCCCTCATGCGTCAATTGGGTTTGGCCTTAGGCTTTTGATACACGACATATATGATTGAGGAGACAAATAAAAGGCGTAGAAAGGTTAGACTCAGATTTTATCACTCTGAAATCAAGAAGAAAATCTGTGGGGTCACTGCCAATTATTCTAAAAACTTACGCCTGTAGAATAGAAGTCAATTACACATATATAACATGTTATAGATTAGTATACTAGTCAACAAGGCATATAAACTATAATCAAATCTCACAAAGAGAAAGCAATTGCAAAACAGAATCCTAGTATACTACTCTCTGATGCACTTTGTCATCTCTCTCTAGTTGGAAACAACTCTAGAAAGTTAAAGTTCCATCAAAGACAGCAGTCATGCTTGGAAAGTTATTTTTGGTTTTTAATCTAGAAAATGACAGGGCATTTTGAGAATTGCCTAATTCCTTTGGAAAGCTTTCATCGGCCTTTGGTACCTAGATATTTTCAATCCCCAATTCCCCTCATACCAAGGAAGAGTTTTCTGTCAACTATTCCTAGTGTCAGACTTGACAAAGGAAGAGTTGGAGGTGCTTGAGAATTTGCTTCAAAAGGCTCCGCGTCTGGTTAGCAGATGAGGGCAGCATTGTTGTTCATTGTCTCTGTTAGCAATGAGCCTACTGAGTTTCTCAGGGTCAGGCTGAGGCAGCCCACAAGGCCTACATGCCAGCAGCTGAACCCCAACCCCAGGGTGGGAACTTTTAGGAGCCGGTCACTAAGGTTGGTAAACTCAGAGTGCCGACCATACTTGTTCCTCTATCCATCCCCTCTCTATGTAGGGAAGAGGACGGTATGCGAAGAGTGAACTCCATATCAGGCTTCTCTTGACTTTTTTCTTGTATGCTTGTGAAACTCGTGCCTAAGTTAAGTTCATTCAGTGCCTTCAGATGAGCACCTTCTAGCTCTCGAAGAGTATATGAAGTGTAATCGTCCGCTGCCATATTGGCATGCTCTCTCTTATGCACTATGGTGATTTAAGTAGAAGAGTGACTACTGATTTTCTACTCATAGTTCCTCTGACACAGTATTGTTGTGGAATGATACACTTATGTACAGAAAAGGACAATGGTCCTATACAAATTTGGCCCCACCATTTCACCAAAGCATTTGAAATGGCAATAGTGCTTTGTAAGTGAAAAATCTCATCCAGGAAAAAAGGATAACAGCCACATGGCAGGTAAGTAGATAACCAACCCGAGCAGACAACCAAGACATACCGAGGAAGGGAAAGAAACTAACTTCACATATGTATGATCAAGATGAGGACAAAAACTGTTCTTTATTCAGGTAGTATTGCCGGTGTGCTAGCCTACTCTTCAAAAACCAAATCTGTAACTGTATTCTCCAACGGAAAAATTGCACACAACCCAATTTCTATTAGCAATTAAATGCTGATCTTTGCAATTTCCACACTTCCAGTGGGTCATGTAGTGATTGCCTTTGCATTTAGTGGGGAGCACTCGTGAGAAAAATATTTAGAGGGTAGGAAGTGGAAGGGCCCATTTATCAAGGCGGCAATCTGATAGTTAGATCAATCAAGGCAAACCTTCTGATCATTAGATGCTAGTTAACCAAACTGGGAAACCACCAAAATCAGGAAAGGTAGTTTGGGTGGGCATTAGGTTTCTCAAGAGGCAACTTCCTCAAATGGCTGCATAGAGTCATTATTGAAAAATAGGTCTATGAAGGAATGTAAAAATTTGCAGATCTCCTAAGCCATAGCAAGCAGATGACTTCAACGCACCAAATGCTTATGATTTCAGCTTGTGTGAAAAGAATAAATGGGAAGGGTGAACTTCTTTCTTCAGATTAGTCGTAACAGATCTAACTCAACTATCTTGGACTTTATGTGTCAAAAAACAGTTGCAAGGCTGGCAATCAAAATGAGATATGCTAAGAGATCCATCTCACTGTTCTACAAAAGAAGATGCTATCAAGCAGTCCAAGGATAATGAAAAATGCTCAGGAATATTTTTTTTCATAATTACTGCATTTACCCAAACTTCAATACCGAAGCTAACAAAAAAATTTTGCTCCAGAGAGAGCAGTCTCTTATGCTTGGCTACTACTGGAAATTCTCAAAGCCTGACAGTATACACAAAAGGGGTGCCATCTGGAAATTCTCAAAGCCTGACAGTATACCTAAAAGGGGAGCCATCTCATCATTTACGTTTACCGCACCAGAGTTGTTGTCACCTAATTACAGTGTCCTGGAACACGCTTATAAGGACTAGTGTCTTGATAGTAAGAAGATGAAAGGCAAAAACACGATTTATATGATACAACAGAAGCCAAAAGCCACAGATGAAAGCATAAGGCTTCTTTAAATTGACTCTCACTAGCACCAAACATAATGCTGAATAATATAATTTCACTTAGGGGGCAAATAAATGAAATACAACAATTCATGATTTGAAAATGCAAGCAAATGGAAAAAGCAAAGTGCACACCTTCTTCAGTGCCACAAACTCCTTTAGGCTTTCCAGTTGATCCTGAAGTGTATATCAAATAACAAAACAACCTTCTTTTCTCCCGTGCACAAGGCCAAACAATATTTCCATACCTACTCATTTCTGTGGTACTTTCTTCCATGGAGAACAGCATGACGGGGCAACTCCCAGACTCCACTATCCAATCTGTTTGCCGACCGTGGCTTTTACCAAATGATGACTTGGATGCAATAATGAGCTCAACATTTGAACGAGAGACGATTGACAACATCCTTTCCTTTGGCCACATTGGGTCAATGGATAAGAAAGCTTCCCCACACCTCAAAACAGAGAGAACAGAGACGATGTACTCCACTGAAGGAGGTGTATAGATTCCAATTACTTTTGGCACATAGACATCCCCCGACTTCATCAATTGAGCTGTACCTGGTTTGAACGTATACATCGCTTCGTTGCCACTATGATAGCTTTTACCTAGAAAAAAATTTGAAATATCATATCACCCGCTTTCATCAACAAGGCCATCTATGTCACAAATCACCGCCACTAAAAAAATGATCGTCTCAATATTCGACCTTCACCAAGGATCATATAAAGAAGCAACCTTCTAAAGTTGAAGACGCACTGCGCAACACTCATCACCTTAATCAATCGATAGTCATTCAAACCAAAGTTCTAACGCAACCAACCTGAAGGTTTGATGAGGTCGGGGTCATCGCCGCCGTCGAGGATATTGCAGAGACGAGAGCTGAGACGATCGACGGCCCGCGACACGTCGGAATAAGTAAAGCACCGGTCCCCGGGGTAGAGCGGAGGGGACAGGGACCGCGCCCGCTCGTCGCAGAACCGATCGACGCCGGCGGAGAAGCCGGCGTCGGCCGCCATCTCCCGGCGCAGCTCGCCGGAGACGGCGGCGCCGCCCGACGCGTGTACGACGGCGATTCCGGCAGGGTTCTCGGAGGCGGCGGCGGAGAAGGCGTGGGACAAGCAGCAGTGGCGCGGCGGCGGCGGCGGCAGCGGCGGCTGCGGCTGCTCCGCCTTGCTCATTGCTTCCGCTGGATGGGAAGGGAGCTCTAGTTCCTCGAGTTTTAGACACTGTCACCGTGCCGCATCCCGTAGCCTAAACTCTCCCTCTCTCCTCAGGTCGTCCAACGGTCCCGCCCAAAAATATGTGCGCTAATACCACGGAAAATCTTAAATTGAAGCCCCATCAAATTCATCTTAAATTAATTTTTTAAATATAAAATATTTTAAATTAATAAATTTATAATAAATTTATGTCGAATGACGATAAAGTGGTATATTAATCAATTATTTCTTGTTAATTTTTTTATAATTAAAAATTTTAAATTAATACATTTATAATAAATATTATGACAACTTGAATTTTCTTATTCTTGAATTACAAATAGATTGATATGGGTTCGAATGACTGGAAGATGGGCCAATGGGCACGGTGGGCCAGAGATTGAGCCGTGAGTGTGGGCTCGATGGGCTGAGTATTGGGCTGAAAATTAGGGCCCGAAGTGTTGAGCCGAATTGGGCCAGTCAGCTGTGTGCGTGCATGAGGTTCAAGTTTGGGTGGATATGCCCCGATTCGTCGGTATAGGTTTCAAGTTGGTCATAAATGTATCCAATATTCAGGATTGATTTCTTATAATTCAAATAGCATCGTTACTTTCATCTGACGGGTAAACCATTAATGGTCTTACAACTTTAGAAGATTAGAGGATGCATTGCAGTGCATATTTTTTTAAGCAATAATTCAAGGTTACCTGATTAACCCCTTCAGAACTAGGATACTATTATTGTACTAACATTTCTTGTTATAGCCAACTTTTGAAGGAATACATATATTACTAACATACCTTAGTTCATAACATTAACGTGACCCCTAGATTAAATCAACTTAGTTGGACACCCCCAACTTTTCCTTGTGTCCGAAAATTATAGGGACAAATTGGAAATGTAGTGTTGTATTAGGGACTCATAATGATACATGATGGGAAATAAACTTTATAATTAACTTGAATAAAACCTTTCGCCTAAAACAAATTAGCTAAGAGTGTGAATGATAACTATTCTATTTTTGGAAACAATTTCTGTTCAGAAATGATTCTTTTTTACTCTGTTCCCGAGAACAATTCCTGAGCATTTGAACACGTTTAGTAACAGTCTAAAAATTTTATTTATGAAATAGGAAGGCATTTGATATGACTTTTAATTTTTTTTGTTTCTTTTAATTTATTAATAGTTTTATTTTCTTTTTTCTTTTTCCTTTTTTCCTTTTCTCTTCTCCTTCCTCCTTTGTGGCCGGTGCCACCACCTAAGCAAAGGAGCTCGCCAGCGTTGAACCTCACCCAACCGCTCACTGTCCACCATTAGCACCGACAACGATGGTCGACGGGCGGCAATGGGGTAGCGGTAGGCCAATCATGGGTTGAGATGGAAGAAGAAGAAGAAAACGAAAGAGAAAAAGAGGAGAAGAAAAGGAAAGAGTAAATGAGGAGAAGAAAAGAATTTGGACTTGATTCTTGAAATTTTTCCCCAGAACAAGAATCAACTTTTTCTTTTATTCTTAATTCTACTCCAAATTTATTTCCAAAAATAAAATTTTTCTGGAAACAAAATTTTTACCAAATGGATTTATGTTCCAAATATGCTTCCGAAACAAAATAATAGAATTGGTTGTCCAAGCAAATTACAATGCAGCCTCAAAGAAAACCTAAAAATTTGGTTTTTTTCATACAAGAGAGAAAACCCCCTTCGGTTTCCCACTCTCCATTCCCTGTCAACCAATTGAATTTCATGCAAGGTTGAAAAATTTTGCATCAAACACTTCTAATCAAATCATTAAGCCCCAAACTCCTCTCTCTCCTCCTCCTCTTATCCTCTATTTTCTTCCCCTCACCTAAGACCCCCTCCAGCTTCTTGTTCATTTTTCTCTCTTTGCTCCCTCAAGAAGACAGAGCCTTTAGGAGCTTCACCCTTCCAGCCATTCACGAAGAAGAGGTAGGGGACTTCCTAGGCACCAAAACCAGGTAAGGGAACGGCTAGGTGCTAAGCTATGATATCCTCGTGTTGCTTGGTGGTGGATGGTTCAGATTAGCATTGTTCTAGGCTATAGGAAGTGGTTTTGTTTATGAACTTTGCATGCATGTGAGCTGGGATAGATGGCAAGTCATGCATAAGTTTTTCTCAAGCGTTCTTGGTGGTAGACTTGCATGATGCAAGAAATCGTGAAAGGAAGACTGCTTTCCAAAATCTACTTGTGCCAGACCTTTAAGGTTTGTTGATTTTGTAACTCAAAAGTGTAGTGTGAATTTGCAGAAACTTTCTCATGAAGAATGGACCAGACATCCTAACCTACAACATATATTTAATTGAGAATTTTATGGACTAGGAGGATTGACTTATGAACCTCATTTTGCCTTAGGCGTGTATTGCCTAGGACCGTGAAACCATGACCTCAGGAGTTTGTCAAAATTTCTAAATTTTTGTAGTTCGAATTCCATTATATTCCTTCACCAAAGTTAATCAATATATGATAACGTAGAACATACATAATTTTTAGAGCGAGCGGTGAAATTGTGGATGTTGAAATGGCCTTGTCTTTAGACTTGAATATTCTGGTTTTGTGAGGCAGTTTGTGAGTGACTTAGTGTGAATTGTTGCTCTTAACACATAATGAACTAGGCTTGACTCCCTTCACAAAAAAATGTTGATTTAGGTCTTGTCTACAACATGTTATGTTAAAGTCTGAGAATTTTTCAAATCCGTTTTCTGAGGTTTTTAGGTTGATTCCTAAAACTGTGCAATAGAGTTTGGGCTCTGCCGGTAGTTTGGAGTTTAGTGTTTTCATGAATATTTACGAGATTTTTATGCTGAAAAACTTGTGTTCCATGGTTGTGGATGACTTTTTTTTTTG
Organism: Angophora floribunda; assembly: GCA_014182895.1. Classification (NCBI taxonomy): domain Eukaryota; kingdom Viridiplantae; phylum Streptophyta; class Magnoliopsida; order Myrtales; family Myrtaceae; genus Angophora; species Angophora floribunda. The sequence goes on from CM024708.1 coordinate 13,729,888, forward strand.
GTAAGGTAAGATTGTAATAAAATCAACCAAAGAACTGTACAACATGGGGGAGAACACGGTACCGACAAACACTCAACAGGACAACATGTCACTGGAGTAGAAGGGTACCACGATCACCATAAGAAATAGAAAAAAAACCAAAGGACAAGGTAAACAGGTTACAAGAGAACCCAGTTCATTCTACATTAAGCCAAGGGCGACTCCACTCCAAAAATCCGAGGGTCTATCCCTCAACTCCGCTGCATCATTCTATTTCTGGGGTTGTCTTCCACCGACTTGAAGGCGAGGCATTTATCCTTAACCATCTTAAAGAGGTATAACTTCATGGAAGGAGCATAAAGGTTATGGTCACGGAAGAGAATATCATTCATAGTCTTTCAAATGATATAGCATAGAGCACCAAAAGAAAATTGAGCTATCTCTCGGTAAAATCCTTTTCCAGACATAGAATTTATAGCCCAGTGAAGATTATACAACCAAGAGAAGTTGGTCCATGGAAGATTACACTTAGCCGCCCAGAAGTTTGACAGAGTATTAAAGATACAACAGTCAAAGAAGAGGTGATTAACGGAATCAGGCCTAGAGTTGCATAAGGCACAGGTAGAATTAGGAATACTGTCAAATGTCATGAGATAAACCTGTGTGGGAAGACGATTCTTGGTTATGAGCTAGAGAAGGAATTGATGTCTAGAGGCTAATGCTTTGTCCTAGACAAAAGAGGACCAGTGAACCAGGCTTGATTTGCACTGGATTGTGGCCCAAGCCGAAGCCATTGAAAAATTTCCGGCTGAATCATGTACCCATGTAAAGGTGGCTTAACCAACTGAGAGATGGGGGATCGGTATTTGTTACAATAACAGCTCTTGGCATATCTGAGACCTATCAGAGGAGTATAGGTTCTTTACCTTTGCTTGTCTTAGAAGGTCCGATTGGTAGATGTAACTGTCTGAGAATACTGAGTTTAGAGGACCAATGTCAAGCCATGGATCAAACCAAAGCGATATCAATTCCTCATCTTCTACCTTCCATCTGAAATGGGGTTGAAAGTCATCTCTTAGAGCCAGGATCTTTCGCCACGCCCAAGAACAATGGGTAAGGGTTGAAGAAATCCAAAAATTCTTCCTTTTAAGATATGTAGCATGGATCCATTTGCACCATAGCGATTTTTTATTAGTGAATAGCAACCATATGTGTTTAGCTATGGCTGCTTTGTTGCTATCCCTAATTCTTCTTATTCCAAGGCCTCCTTCCGAAGTAGGAAGGCAAACATCATCACATGACACCTTTGCACCTCATTGACACATGTTTGGGCCTTTCCAGAGGAATTATCTATAGGTTTGCTCTATCTTATCCACTACCGAGGAGGGGAGCCAAAATATGGAGGCCCAATAGGCTTGGATGGCATGTAACACCGACTTAATAAGTTGTAGTCGGCCTGCAAAAGAGAGAAAATGGTGAGTCCAAGATTGGACTCTAGCAGTGAGACAGCATACTAGGGCATTATATTCCACTTTGCTCAATCGTGATGTAATAATGGGCACTCCCAGGTAGCGCACAGGAAGGGAACCAAGATTGAAGCCGAGAGCTTATAATATCTAGTGCTTAGTAGTTTCAGAGCCTCCTGATATAAAGACTTCACTTTTGCTGGCATTAGGTACCAATCCACTCCAAGAGGAGAATAACATGAGCCCTCTTTGGATGCAAGAGATAGATGCGAGGCTTGCTTTACTAAAAAGAAGTACATCATCCGCAAAAAATAAATGGGATAGCCGTGTAGCCTTGCACCTCCAATGGTAACGAAAATCCAGATGCCAGGTATGAGAGTTAAGGACCCTCGAGAAAACCTCCATAATCAAGGTGAAGAGGTATGGAGACATAGGGTCACCTTGTCTTATACCCCGACCACTTGCAAAGAAAGCATGGAGTTCGCTATTTATGGATAAAGAAGATTTTGGGGTTTGAATGCACACCATAATAAGCCTTATGAGATGGGCGGGAAAACTAAAAGCTTGAAGAGTTGACTCTAGGAAGTCCCAGTCAAGAGTGTCATAGGTTTTCCCGAAGTCCACCTTAATGGCACACTTTGGAATATTAGGCTTGTTGTGAAACTCATTAAAAAGTTCTTGAGCAAGAAGGATATTGTAACTGATTCTCCTTTCTTTGACAAATGCCGTTTGAACCGGACTAATCAAAAATGCGAGAACCGCAGCACTTCTAGATGAGAAAATCTTAGTGATACACTTATATATTGTATTACAACAGGCAATAGGACGAAAATCGAACATCAATGTTGCATTGGGGATTTTTGGTACCAGGGCAATGATAGTATTATTGACTTCCTTTAGCAAACACCCGGATTCAAGGAAATCCAAAACCACTTCAGTAACTGATGGGCCAACCTTGTCCTAGTTCTTTTTTTAAAAATCGACATTATAGCCATCAAGTCTAAGGGCTTTATTTCCAGCCAATGAAAACATGACATCACGGATCTTAGAAGGAAGAAAAGGTTGGGAAAGCAAGTTGATCTGATCTTCCTGGAGAGGTGATAACTCTATTTTCAATAGAGTATTCTTGCTAAATTAAACTTGATATTTGCTAAATTTTGATGAATTTTGGGTGAATTTAATTGCTACTCACATAATTTTATTTTGTATAAAATATTTTCAGATCTTCTAGAATATTGCAATATCTTTCGAATATTTCATTTTGAAGAAAAAGCCAGCCCAAATAAGATATTTGGAGAATTTGACCATGATTAAAGATAAGGTTCAAAGAAAATCAATGAGATAAGGAGGAATCTTTTCCAAATCCTAGTAGGAATCGACTTAGGGCAAATTTTTGTAGGCTATATATACCGCTCTTGTGCCGCATAGAAAAAAAAAGAGAGGGGAGAATCCTTGGAGAGACCATCTCTATGGAAGATTTTGAGTAAGTGGAGTTGGCGTGTCAAGGAGAGAAGGAAGAGACAAACTTGAAGCTCATTGTATCTCAATTCGGTGAATTTTTTTATTTAGTATTGTGTTTTCTTTAATTCTTGTTAGTTTAGTTTTTACTATGTTCTAAATTTCTTTTGTTAGAGCTATAATGGATCTTAATCATGATTAATTAATTTTCAAAAACTTTCATACAATAGAATTGTTTTGATTGTGTCATTCTTTATCATGATCTTAATGCTTTTAGAAGTTTGACCAACTTTTAAATGATTTTTGATGTATACATGATACCAGGTGGAGATTGTGTGCATGCGCATTAGTAATATTGAATCATAAATTAAATCTAGGTCAAGGTACATTAGGTTATTTATGTGGCTGCGGTAATAGATCTAGGTTAGGACTACTTAGATTAAATCCGGGAATTTCCACAATAACTTAATACTTTTAGGCAGTTTAAATTCACATAAGGTTAGTGTGGGTTAACATACCTAATTAGGGATTATTAGACCGAGGTCGACTTTTAATTCATCTTAGAGAAATTTCGCCAACACAATTAGAAATTAATTTGTTACATAAAAAGTTCATAAAATTAATTATGAATAGTTAAGTGAGTTGGATGCTCTAACACTTTGTGATCTTGATAATTGTTAATTTTTAACTTGTTTTAGATTATTTTTATTTTGCAATTTTAATTAGCTTTTGAATCCTTTAATTTTTTTTCTTTTAATTAGTTTAATTCACTTTTTACTTGTCTTTTCAATTTGGTTAGCTAAATTTTTGGATTGATCACTTTCGGTAAGTAATTGGATAAAATAAATAAAACAGTCCTTGTGGGAACGATACTCACTCATCACTTTATTACTTATTGATATTGTGCACTTGCAATTCACCTAACAAGAGGGGAGTGAATAACATCCCTAAGCTCCTAAAAAGAGGGCCTCACAGCCATATTTGCCGGAGCAAGGAGGTCTTGGAAGTATGAGACAAAGACCTTCTGTACTTCCTCCAAAATAGTTACCATTTGACCTGAGCAGTCCAAGACAAAGATGATACGATTACGAAGGTGTCGATGGTTGATAGAGTGATGAAATAATTTAGTATTATGATCCCCTTCCTTGAGCCAGTGAATTCTTGATTTTTGTTTGAAGAAAGCCTCCTCAAGAGCTCGGAGTTCATAGTAGTCCTTGATTTGAGCATGTTCTTCTACCGCCAGCGAACTACTCCAAGGGTCTAGAGGTAGTGCCTCTTGGGTAGATAGAAGGACTCTTTTAGCTGTAGCCACTCTCATGGAGAGGTCTGAATAAGCATCGCTATTTAGACACTTAAGTCGACCTTTAAGCAATTTGAGTCTAGTATAGAGTTTGTACATAGGAGAGCCTGAAACTTGGGTCTCCCAAGACTGGGTAACTAGTGTGGAGAAGTTAGGGTGGCTCATCCACATATTAAAAAATTTAAAGGGAATACGCCTGGCACCAGGAGCAAGTATTCTCACAGCCATAGGAGCATGGTTTGATAAACCCGGGGCCAAGAAAGATGCTTCCGAGAAGGAGAAAGCAGTGCACCAGCAGTTGTTGACTAATATCCGATCAATTTTTCTTTGCTTCCTTTGAGGTCCGGAGGAGGTCCATGTAAACCGGAAACCCACGCACCGAAGGTCAAAAAGTTTAGCTTGGTCCAAGCATTCCTTAAATTCATCAAAAGAGGGAAGCCAAATATCCGGGCTCCTCATGCGATCAGAAGAATCCCTGATGGCATTGAAGTGTCCAGCAACCATCCAAGGACATTCATTGAGAGAAGAGCTCAGACTGATAAGTCCCCTTCAAAGGGGTCTGCGGGCAACAAAAGTATGTTCCCCATACACCACCGAGAGAGATAGTGTAGACCCCAAGCTCAAAAATTTTACATCTTCATGGATAATCTGGGCAGAACTAGTCTGAGTGCTAAAACATACCAAAAGCAGGTTCCATCCAACCCAAATACGCCATCGAAAAGAGTGCTCATAGTTAGAAACCCACATCCAGCCAGGAAGTAGACCAGACGAGATAATAGGAAAGATAGTAGCTAGAACTTTGGTTTCCAAAAGGCCAACACAGCATATATTATTAAGGTGCACAAACCGTCTAACTTTAGTTTGCTTAATAGGGTTCATTAGACCCCTTACATTCCAAAAGCCAAAAGACATAGATGACTAATAAGAAAATCAGAGGACTATTTTCTTTTTGGCCTTCTTCTGCTTACAACTAGTTTAGCCTTGACAAAAGTTGTCCTAGGTGAAGATCTCGACCTGTTATCCTGCTCAGAATATTTTGCCTTAGCAAGAGGAGTAACCGGGGAGGAGGGAGTCTTAGCCTACTAGCCTACTCGACCTTCACCTTAGTTAGTTGAAGTTCGGTTGTGTCATTCACCAAAAGCCCAAAAGGAGGTCTCGTCTTCTGACCTAGACGAACAACTATTGCAGATTCTGGAAAGATAAAAGCAGGAAGGCCATCACTAACAGAGGCTGTAATAACCGGTCCATCAATAGGAGTGATAGCAGAACTAACTTCAAGGCAACCAGCAGCAACACCAAAAGACTCTATACCAGCCAAATAAAATTGGGAGCCATAACCAGCATCAGCACCATCAACTTCAGGTAAAGAAACTGCTATACTAGCCAATGGGGACCTGATATTAGCAACAGAAAATTCTGGTATGTTGGTTGTAGAGAGGCCAGCACCAACAGAAGCTAGTTTAGCCCGACCATCAACAAGGTTTACAACAGCAATCGGGTCTGGCATAGCAGCAGCTATAACAGCAGAACCAACAACAATACCATGCAAGGAGCTAATGCCTTTAGCCAAAGGTGACCTGTCTACAGCATCAAAAACCACACATATATCAGCTAAGGAGGAAATAGTAGCACCAACACCAGATTCTGAAAAGCCATCAGCAAGGATTATCTTCTGAACTGGCAAAACAGCACCCGCACCAGCCAGTTTGGAGGCAACAACAGCAGCATGAGTGCCTTGATTGATACAGCCATCTACAGCACCTACAACTCCAGACTTTACAACAACCTCAAAATCCTCATCCATGTCATCGGTGTCAAAAGAGGGTGGGGAAGCAAGTTCAAGTATCGCTGGGACTAGCAGCTTGTTCCTAATGCTAAACTTGTGCTTGCTGCTGACTTGTGTCCATTCTCCAACTGTAGTTGCTCTAGTCTCCACAACTAAAACAGGGGCGCCATTAAGAATGGAGCCTTGAAGATTCCTCTCAATAGGAAGAGCGGAAGGTTGCATGGTAGCCAGGCTCGCCGATTTAGACTCAGGAGGGCAAGTGACTTGATCAGGGCATCGATGCCCAAAAGTACCACAGCTATGGCATGATACAGATTTCCATTCATATTCAACCTCCACTATACGAGTTTGCCCATTTAAGTGGACCGTAATAGTATCACAAAAGGTTTTGGCAGCTGCTAGTTCGACACAAACCCTAACATATGAGATCATTTTCAAATGCTCCGTTCTCTGGTCTACATAGAACGGTCTACCCACAACACTGGCAACTTTGCTAATCCCTGTAGTAGACCACAGCCCATAAAGGAGGTTCTTCAGTCTAATCTAAACTGGTATTGAAGAATGATCTCATTTTTTCAACTCTATCATGGGATGCCATTGCTAAAGTATTAAGGGCACTCGTGCTACTGTCAATGGATCACCTTCAATCACCTTCCATCTAAAGTCAGGGTCTGAAATATGAAAAAAAAAAAAGAATCCTTGGTCATTAGCTTTGACCTCAATCAAACATTGGCCCCAAAGATGTTTAAAGGCCGTCTCGACTAGCTTAAATAGGAGTTTCTTCCCAACAAAGTATCCTACTAAGCATTCATGCCAAATAGGAATCTTCATTAGAACAATGAACTTCATTTTCCCCATCAGAACCAGGATTAATAAAGGATAGGGAGTAACCTTTCATAGCCGCTTTGGCTACATTAGCCCAAGATCAAGTGGCTGAAGCCAAAGCTCCATCTGATTGAGGTAGCACATCTAATGCTTGCTTAGCTGCATTATGAATCTAACCTTTGCTAGACCCAGCAGCACCCAGTCCAGTAAGGGGAAATCCTGTTCTACGGTAATTACCAGTCTCACCAGTAACAAGAGTGTGGGCAGTATATTTGCCCTTTTGCGTCAAATCATGCGACACATACCGAACAGCCGGAGCCCTACTCCGGCTGCATTGACTACCTCCTCCTCTTCCCGGACGAGATTCCAGAACAGCTAAACTCCTTCCCATCATTTTAACAGAGAGCCGAGACCCAGCTAGCTAAACCCTCCATCGCAGATTAAAATCGCAAGGAACTAGGTCTTACCGGAGCTAAGTAGAGTACAAATCTTGCAATCGCCTTTAGCTCAACTTCTCCTCCAGAAATGCTCTTTCACCAGAGCTAGAAGCCGCCCGAACGGGCCACCACAGAGCCTGAGCTATAGAGGGCAGGAGCTTAGAGCAAAGAGAGAGATGAACAATAGATATTCCATTTTGGTCGATTCGTCATACGTTGTGGATGACTTAATATGCTGCGAATACGTGAATTGTTGGCTAGACATGAATGGTGATCCCTGTGCGTGCTAATTATGCTAATTAGTATGTATCGAATGTAATTAGAGGCATGGGTGTACTCGAATATGCATGGTGTGCATATTTGTACAATGGGAACATGACAATGCTGTGTGGAAGAGTACACGTGTTTTGATTGTGATGTTCTTATGCCATTAATCAAGATTGTGATGGGGGTAATGTATGAATTGAATTAAATTAAAAAAATCTCCATCGGCTAGTGACTCGATGATGTATCGGGGAATCAGGATTCCTAAGGCCAGAGATCCTTGGATGCCTCGGTTAAGTGATATCGAGATACCTTGGAGCGAGATGTCCATGGCCAGCAACCCATGGAAGTCTAGCCTATTGATACCTAATTTTAAGAATTGATGTCTAGTTTCATTATTGGTCTTCAATTCAATTTTAGTGTAAAAGTTGCGCAACCTTTTTAAGATCAATTTGAATACCATGGACCTTCGCAAGCGTGGGTAATTGAACTAATTAGCATCTTTTGACATCGGTTAAGTTTAATTTTAATTGATTTGCATTTTAAGATAGGTAATTGTACCAATTAGGTTTTGAGACACCCTCTTTGAGCAAAGATTTCTTTCAATTGTATCCTTAAGATCTAGGATTTTTTTATCACAAGAAAAAGGAGAGGGGAGGTGAATTAGTCAAGACTGGCTCACGCAAGTCCAACCACCCTAGCATTCAGGCACTTTTCGACGAGCCTTTAGTGACCAGCAACCACCTTAGGGTGGCCTCGCCGCATGGTCAATGCCCTTGTGTCATTATTTCTACAAATTTGCATTTTACCCCAAAGTTTATGAAATTTGCAAATTTGACCCCAAGTTTAAATTTTTTTGCAAAAAGACCCCGATTGCCTTCTATCTCAAGATTAATCTTAGGGATTAATCATCACCATCATCAAGAGCACCCTATGCATCATGACCGCTAAAATTGACATGTGCTTAATTGATTTGCTAAGGGGATCAAACCTTAGCCTTGATCTTACCATCACCTATATAACCAAATTTTCCTTCCAAAATTCAGTTAGAGGCCTCATTTGCAGAAAAATTAGATGTGAAAAATCTGAAAATCCTCTCAAACCCTCTCTCTTCCTGCTCTTTCTCTCTCTCCAATTGCCAGACTGCTGCCCCTTTCGGCGTCGCAAGCCGCCACTCGTAAATGGCTTTCTTGGTTACCACCTGGCCTCTCGGTGATGCTCACCCCCTCCTCAATCTGTCGGTGGTCAGAACCCTTCCCACCAATCACCATAGTCCTCTATTCAGCCTCTTTTTTCCACCGCCACACAAGACCGGTCTGATTTTGCCCAATCCGGCATCCAATAGCAAAACTGACGCCAATCCTCCCTCCTCTGGTGTTCTTCAATTCATTCAGACTTCTACTTTGATCCTTAAGTGGCCATGGTGATCTAGCATCCTTTGTTTGGTGTTTGTCGAAATTCGATTGATTACATTTCAAGTTAAGTGCAAGGTAGGCATTCTCGAGCTCGAATCCAATGAGGTGAGATTGATATAATCAACCAAGGCCAGGGTTTAAATTTAGGATTTCTTTTTATGTTTAGAATCTATGATTATGAGTGATTTAATGATCCTTGAATACTTCGAGTGTTGATTGAATGATTGAGCCAATTCGAAAAATTCGGAGGTTTGCACCTGTATTATATGATGATTGATTTGAGGTCCTAAACCTTATTTGCTGATTTTGATGCCTTCTACACTATTGAGGTACACTCGATGAGTTTCATTTTGACATATCATGGGCCCTAAATCAACTTTGTTTACTATCTAAAATCCTCTTCGAAAGTTGAGGATCTATTCTAGAAATTTTACAAAAATTAATGTTGATTCTAGTTTATACCCAATGTTAGTATTCTTGTCAATTTTTTACTGATTTTTGTGCTTCGATCCTTAAGTAGGTATTTTTATGAAAAAATTTCGAAATTTTCTCGACTATAATATATATATATATATATTTATTTATTTATTTATTTTTCATATTTTTTGGAGAAGTTCTAGTTAGTGAAATCTTCAATAAATCGTCATTAGGTTAATATGTCATGTTTGAGCCTAAGTCATGTTTGCTTGAAATTGAACTTGTAGACATAGTTTCCTAGCTTAGGTGTCCTCATGAAAGTCACAGTCAACTTCATTATCTTTCTAATGATGTATGGCATGTCTCAATTGCACATCATTTGGTATGTCAACTGCTTGTTTGAAATTAGTCACAGAAGTTGCCCTCACATTCTAAAGCATTCATGTGTGTCATTTGCTATTTTTTTGTGGAATTTGGCAATGAAAACTGGACTTAAGGCCCTTCATGACTTAGAGCCCTCACATTTAGGTCTAATGTCATGCAAATTTTTAGAATTTTAACATAGATAGAAATTCGTGCATTCATATGGCAAGTTTTCCTGCAACTTTTCACTAATTTGCCTCTTCATAGACAATTCTTTATTTGAGCTCCCTATGAGCTAAATCATTGCATGGTATCTTCTAGACCTATTTAGGGAACATTCCAAGCTTTGAAATGATGCATTGGATGTCTTATTTGAACCTCGTTTGCTATGTGAAACCTGCTTGTGAAGTTGCACATTAATTTTGGAATTTAACGAACTTTGTCATAAATAGGGTTAGTTCACCAAATGATGTTCATGAATTTGTATGATTTTTGTGCATTGATTTAGGGTTAAATTTCTTCACCAAATTTGTTTAATGCATTGAGCTTACATCATGCTTAAATGTCACAAATTTCATGCATCATATAGGTAGCTTGACTAGCTCACTTCCATGCATCATGATCTGCCAAGTTTGTTGCTGAAATGCACAATTTTGCAAATGACATTGTTTGAGCATGTAAATGACTTTAATCTAATTCGATGTCTCCTAAGAAGTGTTAGAACACATCTTAGGCTTTCCAATGACATTGATTTGGCACCATTTGCATGTCATTAGACTCATTTTCCATTTTTGTGAAATGTGCCCTAAAATCTGCCATAATTGGAATTTGTAAAACTCTCTGTTCTTATTGAACCAAACCTATTGTCATTTTTGTTTGAGTTTTTCCTTAAGGATTTTCAGGTTGGGTCCTTGGTGTGTGTTTTGATCAAAATGATATTTCTAAGTCATGTGGTGATTGGTGAAGGGATATCGATGGACCTTAAAGTCGAAGCGGTGATAAATTAGCCTAAATCCTTGATGGTGACAAAAGTTTGGAATTTCTTGGGTCTAGCAATACCACCAAAGGCTCATGGAAGGATTCTCTCGAATTGCGGGATCGTAACTCAATTAATCTGGAAGAACTCAAAGTTTGAATAGTCAGAGGAGTGTAACTAGCATTTCCAAGAACTTAAAAGGAAATTGACCTCAACGCCAACCCTAACGATACCCTTAGGATTTGGAGGCTTTGTGGTCTATAATGATGTATCCCACAAAGGACTAGGTTGTGTTTTGATGCAACTAGAAAAAGTCATCGCGTATGCATCAAGACAATTAAAACCGTATTAAACGAATTACCCCACTCATGACTTGGAGCTCGCTGCCATTGTGTTTGCATTGAAAATAAGGAGACATTACTTGTATGGGGAAAATTTTAATATTTACATGGGCCATAAGAGCTTGAAATACCTATTCTCTTGGAAAGAGTTGAACATGAGGCAAAGATAGCGGATGAAATTACTAAAGTACTACGACTATGAGATCTTGTATCATCTTAAGAAAGCAAACAAGGTTGAGATGCCTAGTCAAAAGTCATATGGAGAGGGTTGGTTAAGGCATGGAAGAACGACAGCACTTGGATTAGCGGCTAGGGGGCCTTATGTTACCAAAACAATCTGAAGAAGATGATCGGTGTATATGTGAGCTTCTGGAGGAAATTGGAGTTATCGGCTACATCATTAAGGTTCACATCATAAGGGGCCATGGTACCTGAAAAGTCCAACTCGTGTTGCCCAATCTAATTTGGGACTTTGGCAAGTTGTGATTAATTTTTTAGGTTAATACCATGAAAAACTCCAAGCCGGTACACATGTGACAAATTTACCATAAACTAATTTTAAACCATCAAAAACTCCAAATAGGCAGTTGGATGATGTAGGCATGCCATGTGCGCAATGTAGGCATAGCACATCACGATGCACTTGGGGCATGTGCACGATAGTTGTGTGGCATGCACACCACACTTACTTCTAACCAGAGGTTTCCTCTACTTAGATTTTCTCCACCTTGTTTTGCTCAAGTTGTGTTTTGATGCAACTTGAAAAAGTCATCGCGTATGCATCAAGACAATTAAAACTGTATTAAACGAATTACCCCACTCATGACTTAGAGCTCGCTGCCATTGTGTTTGCATTGAAAATAAGGAGACATTACTTGTATGGGGAAAATTTTAATATTTACATGGGCCATAAGAGCTTGAAATACCTATTCTCTCGGAAAGAGTTGAATATGAGGCAAAGACAGCGGATGAAATTACTAAAGTAGTACGACTGTGAGATCTTGTATCATCTTAAGAAAGCAAACAAGGTTGCAAATGCTTAGTCAAAAGTCATACGGAGAGGGTTGGTTAAGGCATGGAAAAACGACAGCACTTGGATTAGTGGCTAGGGGGCCTTATGTCACCATAACAATCTAAAGAAAATGATCGGTGTATATGTGAGCTTCTGGAGGAAAATGGAGTCATCAGCTGCATCATTAAGGTTCTCATCATAGGGGGCCATGGTACCTAAAAAGTCCAACTTGTGTTGCCCAATCTAATTTGGGGCTTTGGCAAGTTGTGATTAATTTTTTAGGTTAATATCATGAAAAACTCCAAACTGGTATACATGTGATAAATTTATCCTAAACTAATTTTAGATCATCAAACACTCCAAATAGGCAGTTGGACGATGTAGGCACGCCATGTGCGCGATGTAAGCACGGTACATGCACGATGCACTCGGGGCATGTGCACGACAGTAGTGTGGCATGCACACCACACTTACTTCTAACCAACGGTTTCCTCTACTTGGATTTTCTCCACCTTGTTTTGCTCAAGTTCAGGATTATGCTTGTTTGCCGCACCTTCTTTCCTCCACATAAACAATAGCTTTACATATGTTTTCTTCCATTGGTATGCCTTTGTATAAAAAAACATTAGAGGAAGCATGGACAGTCTAGGGGAGATGACTAGTATAATAAATTCATGACAGGTAACCTGTGTTGTCTTGACTTATTGTACCAAAGGACAGAAAGTGCATTACCCTAAGAATTTGGAGATTTTGAGAGAGAGAGGTTTTGGGAGCCAGCGGGATGCTTTCGCAATTTGCCTTTCGGTCTACACTCACGTTGTCGGTTCCCATGCTTTTAGCACAGGCAACATTAACTCTCCACTCCAGTTGGATCAAAAACCTGCATTTTAAAGCAATTCTTTCCACCGTATGAATAATCAAGGACTCATCATTTCCTAGGGCATTGTCTCTATAAAAACTCTACTATCCATCGTCCTGTACGCACACAAAATCAATGTCCTTCTGTAATTTGACAAGCCATTCGTTGCCTAATGGGCTCTTGAAGATCGCTATATGAGGAAGTTCATGATGATAGAGCCTCGAAAACTCTATCGGAATTCTTGCAATATATCAAGCTAAACTTGTGGTTAGCAAATTCTGGAGTATATTCCCGTGCATATCAACAAACATTTTCGAGTTGATTTGGTTTTGAGCCTACTCTTCTCACCAAGTGTGAGCTTCTCTCTATCCCAAAGGTGATAGTCCCCTTCCACTATAAACCCTAGCAATCTCCATCCCAAATATCTACCATTTCTGATTATGGCAAAACCCATCTTACACCCACCTGATTAGCCCTATTTCCCTTCCCCCAGTAAACTCCATCTCCAGAATCTCCGCCCTCTTTGACCCTTTCTTTGCTTCGATTAAGTCCCAATCAAGGAGAAGGCAGGATGGGCAGCTTGAATGGAGATCTTCGTCTTATCAGGCTGAAAAATCGCAATCCAGGTCTAGTTTCGTTGTTTTTTCTTCTCAGAAAGGAGAGCAGTGCTGTCGCCTAACCTGAGCTAGGGCTCCCGTCATTCCATAATCCATCGACACCTATATTGAATATGAGCAAATAGTGAATATTTTCCCTAAACTGTGATAGTGGGTTTAGATCTTACAATGGAAGAGGAATAGGATAATAACCTCCGATTGTTGGCACTATGTATAAGGATGGGAGATTTGTGGCAGAGGGTGATGCCATAGAGTTGGATGATGAAATTCCTCTAAGAGATAAGCAGGACAACGAATTATTACTATATGGCAAGTTATTTTCTAGACCCAATGTAAATCTACAAGCATTTCTCACTACAATGAAGAGAGCATGGAAGATAGACGAAGTAAAATGTGAAGTTCTTGAACCGGGTTTCTTTTTGTTCACTTTCAATTCCGTGGAAGACAAGAGGCGCATTGTCCAAACCGGACCATGGTCGTTCGCCAGTAACTTGCTTGTCTTGCAGGAAGGAGATCCCAATGTCCCAGAGCACTGCTACGATTTTTCACACTATGCGTTCTGGGTACAATTAATTGGCCTCCCCCGACCTGCCATAGTTGAGGAGTCAATTAGATTAATTGCTGGAAAAGTGGGGACTGTGGAGGAAGTCAAAATTGAAGCAAGAAACTCTAGCTCCCGAACAGTTGGCAAAGCAAAAATTAGGATTAATCTATCTCACCCCCTCAAAACAGGGACGGTTATCACTATCGGGGGCAGGAAATGGTGGATAGATTTCAAATATGAAAGGTTACCTCATTTCCATTACTCTTGTGGATGTATGGGCCATTATGCGACTCTTTGCCAAAAAATTCCTTATGAGGAGACTGGCTTGCCCCAAGATAAACAAGGCAAGTATGGATCTTGGCTGAAAGTAGAAGCGAGAGAACTAAGCCCATGTTGGCATGTTTTCTATGGGCAAATTGACAAAACTTTGGCGGAAGATTTTATAATGCCTGAAACACTCGGATCACCTGCAGGAGAAATTCGAGAGCATGAAAAACCAGAGCATCATAGTCAGGCCATTGTCCCATATTTCCTGGTAATGAAAGAACAAGTTCACACTGAAACTACTGCACCAAATATCACCCTTAATCAGGGGAAGCGAGTCCAACAAGCCCTAGAGAATTCATTCAACTTATTAGAGTATGGCAAGGGACAAAAATCCACCAAAACAGAGAAAAACGGACTGAAGCGACATGGGACAAAAAAATAGAAACGGTTTGTTCACTATGAGAAGAGGGACATTCCAACACTCCTAATCGATGAGGAGAAGCTAATGGATACCCCTATCAGTACGTGGGAAGGGGTCAAAGTAAGGGCGCTGGTGGCTAGCCCTAATAAGCCACCATTGAAGCCATGAAACTTTTGAGCTGGAACTGTCAAGGTCTGGGTACTCCCTTGACAGTCCAGCACCTATGAGCCCTGGTGGCTCGTGAGAGACCCTATGTAATTTTTCTAATGGAAACAAAAAACAGGGAAGAAGTGGTGGAACGTACCAAGGTAAATCTACAGTTCAGCTCCTTATTCACTATTAATCCTGTGGGGATAGGAGGTGGACTTGCGCTGTTTTGGGATGCTGAAGTTACAATTGATGTTACCTTCCATTCTGGACACCTCATTGAAGTAAACTGCTTGGATATTAGGAGTGGCACCAGGATGAAGATATCGTTTTTACATGCCCCCACCAACTTCCACGAAAGACTTCATCTTTGGTCTATCCTGCGCACTAGAAACCCTTTGCACAACTCTCCTTGGTTGTGCATTGGAGACTTTAATGAGGTACTATAACACTGGGAAAAGGTGGGGAAACGGGAGGTTGACCGGTATAGAACTGTGGCTTTTCGAGACTTTGTGGACTCATGCTCCCTTATGGATATTGAAAGCAAAGGATGTGCGTTTACATGGTCAAATAATATGGAAGGAGATGAAATGGTTAAAAAAAGGCTGGATCGAGCTTTATGTAACTTGGAATGGAGAGTGACATTTCCTAACGCTGAGGCTTTTGCAATACCAGCTATTGGGTCGGATCACAGCCCGATTATACTCGCCTCAGATCTGCCTATGGCCCCTAAACAGAGGAAATTTCGTTTTGAAGCTTTTTGGTTAGAAAATCCAGAATGCAGGGACATAGTTAAAGAAGCCTGGGGACCTACCACGGTTCAACGGCTGGATATTGCAAGCAAAACAAAGAGGGTGATCGCTGCATTGGGAAAATGGAGCCATAAAACTTTCAAGAATGCATCAAAACAACTCGAGGCCTGTAATAGGAGACTAATTGACCTAAAAACATGAGTGCGCAAGACTTGATGGGGAATGATTATCGGGAAATCAAGGACCAAATTGAACAATTATGGCGGCAAGAGGAAATGTATTGGAGTATGCGATCTCGCATAAGCTAGCTGAAGTGGGGGGATACAAACACGAAGTTTTTTCATGCTACTACCATTCAACGGAGACAGCGAAATAAAATTTCAATGCTACGAATTGCTAATCATACCTGGACCCGGGATCATTCGACCCTCAAGCGGCACATTACAGGTTTTTATAGCTCACTGTACACCTCCATTGGAAGCTGACAGTATCAATCAGTGTTAGATATATGTCCAGTGATGGTTACAAATGAGATGAATGCGGATCTCCTAATGCCAATCACAAGGGAAGAGGTGAAATCAGCTGCATTTCAAATGGGGGCAACTAAAGCACCAAGTCCTGATGGGCTGAATGGATTATTTTTTTAGAGCAACTGGCCAACCATTCAAGAGGACATTTTCAATTGGTAGCTACCTTCTTCGAACAAGGTACATTTGACCCTTCCCTCAATGAGACATACATTACCTTAATCCCAAAAGTCACTAATCCAGAAAGTATAACTGAGTACATGCCTATTAGTCTATGCAATTTTAATTATAAAATTATCGCAAAGGTCATGGCTAATAGGCTGAAACCCTGGCTCCCAAAGCTCATATCACCTGAACAGAGTGCTTTTGTGGGGGGACGACAAATTCAAGACAATATTCTGATTGTCCAGGAAGTATTACACCAATTGAGGGTCCGCAAAAGAAAAAGGAGGCTCCAGGCGGTTCTGAAGTTAGATATGCAGAAAGTCTATGACAGAGTTGAATGGGATTTTCTATGTGACTATATGTTGCGAATGGGGTTTAGTGCGAAATGGGTTTCACTGATAAAATTCTGCATGTCTTCAGTTTCATTTAAGGTTAATGTTAATGGGGATTATAGTGATATTTTTTATCCAACAAGGGGCATTAGATAGGGGGATCCACTATCACCCTATCTCTTTATCATTATGGCTAATGCTCTTTCTGCTATAGTCAACAAAGCTGTGGGGGATGGTACTCTGGGGGCATAAAGCTAAATCCTAACTGTCCAACACTATCACACTTGCTTTTCGCGGATGATGTTATATTTTTCCTGAATGGGACTATTATTGAAGCACAAAACCTGGCTAATGTGCTAAATCAATATTGCTATGCCTCTGGGCAAGCTATTAATTTAAATAAGTCAGGAATTTTCTTTGGGCACGGGAGCTCCCAGGAAGTGAGAAGAAATACAGCTGCTGAATTAAGAGTACCGATCATGGAGAAAACGGGGAAATATTTAGGTATTCCTTCAGACTGGGGCCAAACTAAAAAACAACTATTCTCATGGATTCTTGCAAGAGTGGATAGCAAACTTGAGGGCTAGAAAGAAAAGCTGATTTCCAAGGCTGGAAAGGAGATCTCGGTGAAAACAGTGGTGCAAGCTTTACCTCAGTATGCTATGTCAGTTTTTAAGCTTCCTATTTCAATTTGTCGCGCTATTGAGCGAAAGATTTCAGCTTTCTGGTGGAAACAAAGCGTCCATAGCAGGGGTATTCATTGGAGAGGATGGGAGTTCCTAAAAACTAGAAAGGACCAAGGCGGGCTTAGATTTAAAGACCTAGTTTATTTTAATAGAGCCATGTTGGGAAAGCAGGCATGGCGATTAAGCCAATCCCCACAGGCATTATGGAGCAGAATTTTCAAAGGCTTATATTTTCCAAATGGTACGCTGAGGAGAGCAACTAAAGGTCCCCGCCCTTCCTGGGGATGGCAAAGTATTATTTTGGGCAGAGGTCCTATCGAACAGGACATAAGGTGGATAGTGGGGGATGGAAAACAGATCAACATTCGAGAAGACAGATGGCTACCATAAGGACTTATTGGAGGCCCGAAAAATAGAGATAACCCCCAATATGTGCACGAGCTAAAGATACCAAATTCTAATGAGTGGAATACTCCACTTCTAACCGAAATGTTTGATGACACAACTGTCCACGAAATTTTGGCTATCCCCCTAAGTATACACCCAACATCAGATTGTGTTATATGGACGGCTAATAATGCAGGGGAATACAAAGTCAAAAACGGCTATCATCAACTACGCATGCAGGAAACAGGGAAAACAGAGTCCCTACTCACAGCCTCATATCAGAACCCCAAACAACTCTGGTCAGAGATTTGGAAGCTTCAGACCACCCCTAAAATACGCTACTTCATATGGAGTATTTGCAATGAAGACATTCCTACAAGATTTAACCTCCACAGAAGGAATATATTACCTGATCCACTCTGTCCCTTTTGCGGCCACGCACCGGAGTCCACAGAACACCTTTTTGCCCTCTGCAAATGGACAAATCAGGTATGGTCAAACCCAAAATTTCAACAGCATCCCTCCCCGGCACAAATTTCTCGGATGGATAAGTGAGTGTGTGATTACCTCACGTTTGGAATCACACCGCGAGACAAAGCCCTATTCGCCAGGACTCTTTGGTTCATCTGGAAAGCGCGAAACGCGCTGATTTTCCGCAACACAGCCCCCAATCCGAGCTGGATCGTGCAGGAAGTCGAGGTTTTGACAGATCTCTGCAAAAAACAGAAAGATAAGTCAGTTTTGGTGGAAGATCCGCCGGCTACTGCTCAAATAAAATGGACACCCCCACCCCCCGAGCTGTGAAAATTAACGTTGATGCCTCCCCGGTGTGGCGCAACAGCAGTTGGTTCGGTAGTAGGGATCCTCAGAAACAGCGAAGGGAAGCTTCTCCACAGCTTTGTCCACCAAATCTATGCTTCCTCACCTCTGGTAGCAGAAACCCTTGCCCTACGCACAGCACTTCAGTGGTTAAACGGAGAGGAGTTCGAACGAAGGAGACAAGTACAACCTGATCTGCACGTGGGAGTTGAACTTGTGTCTGACAACTTTGTGGTAGTAAATGGGATTATGAGCCGTGAGGAACCACCGTGGGCCGCGTGGTTTGCAATAATAGACTGTAGGCGTTTACTGGGCCAACAACCAAGAACCACCCTTCGGTTTGAGACGCGAGAAACAAATCGGGCTATAGACTGGATCGCCAAAGCGCACCGACAAGGTTTACTACCCGACAATTGGCTACAAAACCCCCCCTCTTCCTTTAAAATCTATTTTAGATCTTGAATTTGGGTATGCTTGTAATTTGCCAAAAGACTAAGTTTCAGTTATGAAATTTAATTTATGACCAAAAAAATAAAAATTCTGGAGTACAAAAGACCAATGTGCGATAGTATCTGATTTTTTAATTTCAATCAGACTTGGGAGTTACTTTTGGGATAAGTCCTAAAATTTATCACGAAAATGTAATTAAGTCCTAAAGCTCACAAAAAGTGCAATGGAATCTTAAAACTTACCAAGTTAATGCAATCAAGTCATAAAGTTAACACCGTCAATTAAGACTAACGGAAAATACTGATGTGATTTATTTTAACAATCTCTCTCTTACGTAGCAAATAATTAAAGCCCAAATTCCATGTGTGCAAAACCAGCAGTGCTCAATGCAAGCACGGCACTTGCATGTTGCCCTAGCAAATAAGTAGACGTTGGCATGAGTTTGTCCCAAATTACCACCAAAAAAAAAAATCCAAACTAGTATACTTATAATAAATTTATCTCGAACTAATTTTTTTGACTGTGACATTTACGTAGAAACACACATTTTCCCTTCGCCCAGGTTTAAAATATCATGAAATGAATGACCTCATTCAATGATCCCAATATTGGTAGGTAAAATCGGGAATTCACGGATCCAAGGTTTTGGCTCATATTGAGGCCTAAGACTCAAGTTTACGAACCGAATGTCGTTTTAGTGACTTCACCATTTCCGAAAATCATTTTTTATTACCACCTTCTAGAGGTCTGGAAAATTTCGTTCAATTCCAAAACCTCTAGGTTTGATTTTTGACTCCAGGACCCTTTTCTTAGTATTAGAAAATTTGACCGAGACTCGACCGTTGATCAAATTTCTCATACAGTATCTAATTGACCCAACTTTCGTCGCGATAATCACAAATTTCCCAACACTGCTTAAAAAAAAGGAGCAATAATGGCCATTTGGTCAAAAATTGGCTGCCGGATCCGGGTGGTCATATAGATTTCAAAGGAGTTTGTTTTGTCTTGTATTCGATATCAAACCTAGAAAGTGTTTAGGATTGAGGACGAAATTTGAGATGTGAACAATCCTAACGAAAATTACAAATCATCTGTGCAAATAATTTATTACCAAATAATGGATTTGCCAGTACTATGCTCTAGACGAGACGCACGAATCAAACAAAGTAATAAACCACAACATTTGACAGGTACTGTATTCGTCAATGATCGCAGATTATGCAGGAAAATAGCTTCTGGGCAAAGTTTCTGTTCGTTCCTCCAGTCGATCTCTTGGCCAGACAAACAACCTCGTCTCCGTCGGCACCGTCGTCTATGGCCTTCCGGCAGTGATCGCAGAACGCGTCGTGCGCATCCTTCACGTACTTAGTGGCTCCGCCAACCGTCATGTCCTCCACCAGCTTGTCCGGATAGATGTCCTTCTTGTGATCCCCGTTCAACGTCGCGGCCATCTGCACCAGGATCTGTTGAAAATCGTTGAGCTTCGCGTCTTCTTTAGCTCCATCTGGTCTCAATTTCGGGGCGTCAGGCAACGTGACTGCGAATGTGTACCGCTTTCAGCACTCGAGCCGAGCATAAGTACTCGAAAAATCAGGGAAGAGAAGTTCCTGTATGGTTCGGAGATTACCTGGACAATCCGTTCTCGGGCTACTTCTGTTCAGGACCACCTCGAAGGTGCCGGCCCATTCGTCGCGCTTTGTCAAGAAATGCTGCAAGTTGAAGATCTTCTTCACCGTCGCCGCTATTGAGGAGTGCTCGTACTGCGACGTGTGATGCGGTCCCTTCGGCTTATGCAAAACTGCGCAATTTTTCCGAGCGAAAATAGCGAGTTAGATCTTAAATTTTCAGATCGAAGCATGAAAAAGTTTATCATTCGAAGAGTACTAAGTTCTAGACATTGAATTTTGATCAATTAAGTAGTGTCTAGAACAATTTAGCTGTTTCAGATCATGTTCGAGAACTCATTCAAACCTGTTCCGCGCTCGATCCATGGGGAAATGAAGATGGCCGGGACCCTGACCCCAAGGCGGTCGAACTTAAACTTGTAAGGATCGGGGCCGACGATGCCATCTGGGCTCGGGACGCCCTCCACCGGAGTCGGGACATGGTCATAGAAGCCGCCGTGTTCATCGTACGTGATCAGGAACAAGATCTCGTCCCACTGAGGGCTGGATCTCAGCGCCTCGTACACTTCCTTGACGAATTTCTGGCCCTGAGAGACGTCGTGAGAAGGGTGATCGTCGTTCCCGGGCAATATCTTGAGGTCGAAGTACCGCTGCTCGACGACGACGTAGTTCGGCAGCTTGCCTTCTCTGCAGTGCGCCTTGAAGTGGAGGTCGAACTGGTGGAAGTTCTTCAGGTACTTCAGCTTCCTGAGGTTCCTGCAATTAGGGCGAAAGAGGTTGCTGACGGGATTAGCGTGCTCAGGGAGGAAGAAAACCTCAGAAATGGAGTCTGATAACGCAAGAAATTGAAAAGATTGATCAAACATAGCATAAAGCTATCTCCATATGTGTTTACTGCCGTAGATTTTTGCAGTTTTCGCACCCGGTACACATGACAAATTGACCTCAAATTAATTTTTTGATAATCAAAAACCCCAAACGGGTACATTTGTGACAAATTTACCCTCCGTTAGTTTCCGTTAAATTTTACTATCAAATTATTAAATTGGACAATGCGTGGCTGCTGATGGATATACCAATTTGTGGTTATATCCTCCGTTTATCACATATTTACTAGTTTCCATAATATTAATCTAATTTAATGAAAATTAATAGATAGTAAATTTATCACAAATGTGATCCGTTTTGAGTCTTTTGATTATTAAAAAATTAATTTATCATAAAAAAATCAATTTATACTTTTTTTTTTTTTCATGACGTTAACTCTTGTTTCTTTTGGAGCAATAAGAAGGGAGTTCCATGTTATTTAGGAAGCTCCGAAGAGTACTACATATAGCAAGCATGCGGACATGGGTCAAGGGCGTCTTGCGTATCCATTCCGACACGCACGTGGAAGAAGGTACGAAATGGTGCGTCATTTTTTTTTTTTTTTTTTTGGGTTTCTTCTCAATGGGTGCATGAGGGTCTCCCTATGCCTTTGAGGCTTTTATCTTAAGAAAATAAATGGGTGATAGCCTTTATAATAATCTATTTTAAACCATAAAAAATTAAAATAAATGATTGAGTAAAAGTCTTTAATTTACTATAATAATAATAATAATAATTTATTTTGGACCACAAAAGAACCAAATAACAAATAATTTGAAACTGTTGTAGGATTCACTTCTTTAAAAATTTACAACTCAATATAGGTGTTATTTTCATAATAACCTAAAAATTATTATGCTAGCAAAACTTAATAAATAATTATAAATTATTGTGAGGTTCATTTTTAAAAAATTATGACTTATAAAATAGTAGCCTAAACAACGTTATACTAGCAAAAACCCTTCGATGATGTATTCTTTTCACGCGTTACACGAAAATAAAATTTGATCATTTCGAGAGAGAAAAAACTTAACAATTCCCGCTCCTAGACGCCTCAAGGTAGGTGAGAGAGAAGTAACCCATGACATTTTGAGAGGAAAAAAAAGATTCTAAAGTACTTTCGAGGTGTGCCGTCCTTGTCTAACCTTTAATAATAATAATAATAATAATAATAATAATAATTAAATTAAAATTTGAAAAATATATCTAAAAAAGGGCTCAGTTCTAAAGACGTTACCTGTAGAAAAGGGTGGCCGGAGGATACTGATAGTAGATCCCGAACGTGAACCCGGCCTCGTCCATCGACTCGAATATCGTCTTCTGCGGGAACCCTTCGATCAGCTTCAGCGTGTCGTTGCTCGTCGCCCCGTGCGACGTCGCCGAGTGCACGAACAGCCGGTTCGGCTGCGTCGATGCCGGCACCGACGCGAACCACCGGTCGCACACCGCGAACTCCCCCACCAGCTCCTTGTACACGGGGACCGAGTCCGGGGTGAACCCGCTCATCACCGTCGCCGCCATCCCCTTCTCGGTCCGCTCCGCATTCTGGGCGAACCCGTCCATCTTCGGCGGCAGCTTCTTGGCGGCCGACTCCTCGCTCCACACCTCGCCGAAGACCTGCTCGTAGATGGCCTGGATCGAGTGGCCCGGGTCGGGGTCGACGTAGGCGGCGCCGTCGCTGAACTGACGGTGCCGGCTTTCGGGTCCGTCGTGGACAGGGGATTGGATTCCTTGCCCGTCACGCCATCGATCTCGGGGTACAGGGACTTCATCCACCCCAGCATGTGGTCGAAGGAGCGGTTCTCCTGAACCAAAATGACCACCGTCTTGATGGGGTACGGCGTCGGGTTCGACCCGGAAGCCATCATCGTCGTCGCGTGCTCCGGCCGGGGTGTCGCCGCGTCTCTCTCTCTCTTTCGTCTCTTCTTTATGTAACGGCAAGGATGTGGAGATGGTGAAGATCGTTTCATCCCTGGAATTATATATAAGGGAGCTAGCGGAGGAACTGGGGGAACTATGATCTGCTTTGACTAGAAATTTTAATATTATCTTTAGGAGTTCAATTCGTCCGGGAATCATTATGAGATCGCGAGAAAATAATTGACGTCGCAATCCGAAGAGGAAGAATTCCGAGAAATTATCTTTCATGAATTCATATCGATCAAATCACGTACCGTGTTGACGTGCGTCTATCAGAAGTGTCGAGTTTTTCTATCCTTGCTTACCCGTTGCTGACCGAGTTTTCTAATTTTGTAATTATGAGAGGCATTATGATTATGAATGTAAGAGCTCTTGCTCTATCAGGGTATGCCGGCATTTTCAATCACTTGGCTTGTCCGATTGGATCTCTTGGAGTAAATGTTAGGCAACCTTTGGGAAGGAAAAGCAAATGGGTGTGAAGAAGTGACGTTATACATACTCCATTTCCACAAATCCCTATTCACTACATTTTGATCGGATTTAGTTTAGATAGGCAGGAAAAATCGTTGCTTACACCGGTGAAAATCAACTGAATTGAAGTTTCGGTATTGTCATACATTTATAAGAATATGTTGTATTGGTCATTAAATGTTTGCAAAATAACTTCTATATCATAAATGTTGGAAATTCTATCCAACTTTATTCTATTATCACATGAGATATGCTTTTTTGATTATATCATTTGTCTATCCAACCTTATCATTTTATCGATTAACATGAATATGGGCTTCTTTGAGCATGTGATATAGTGATTGGTAGTTGGCAAAAGCCCCTCCTTTATCGTAATTTGGAGTCTTGGAACACATCCTTACCACGTAAAAGAGATTATCTAAACAATAATACTGCTCGAACTTATTCTCCGAAAGATATGATAGGCCAAATTTCAAAGCTGCCACTTCAATATTGGCTAGTCCAGCATCCTAAAAGTAAAAGTTGTCACACTTACGAGTAATTCGCCAAATACCATATAAAAATCGCGACACCATCTTTCACAAATGGCGACAATTACGAGGAATTTATAACGAGAGTCCGACACTATTAATTTAATCATTTGATCCATGATTTGCTAGCTCGAAGCACGTTCTCACGACATCAGACCAGTCGATGGGCCAATCCCCAAGAGCTGAAAATTGCCTCGAAAATAGAGAGAGAGAGAGAGGACAGTACCAGTCCCAGTCATAGGCTGTCCTCTTGAATCTCGAACAAGCGATGCCAAGGGAATAAAGGCATATGCTTTGCTTGAGTTTAATGCGTGCCGTGTGCATCGCCGGTTCCCAAGCCGAGCAAGAAAAGGCCAGTCGTCCCACGTCGCCATCCCATCCTATATACTTCGCAGCAGTTCAACGCCCACGTAATAAACCTTCTCGATTCTCAGATGGCGAATCAAGAAAGTCATATTCTTGATCCGCTACCACCAATTTTCTCCTTTAGGTGTAAAAAAATGTCCTTCGGATATGAATCCAAGATTAGGGTTTCCTTGCATAAAATGGGTTTCAAGCTCGTTTGTTTCGAAGTTTTGGACTACCTCTCCTGTCTCCTTCATGAATCGTTAGTCAAAATCAACGGGAATAGAACCGATCGATAACATAATCTGACAATCTTATAGTTGAATTCTTGCATATCCTGTGGTCTATGCATGTCCGCGTGGAATTTTGCAAATTGAGTAGCGCCTCAACTTTTGTTAATTTTCCAAATTCTAGGTTCGGGCAATGAATATATGTAAATGATCAACAACTTAAGACCATACTAGAGTTGCCACCGATTAATGAAGGAAACCTAAACCGATTTAAGACCTAAGGTCCTAGGTAGTGATGGGAAGTCATTTACTACATAAATGCCAGTTAATCAACTATTGCAAATTATCAAACACTTAAAACCATACTGGAGTGGTGTCAATCAATTTAGAAAGCCTAGATTGATTGAATTCCTAAGCCTTTAGTTAATAATGGGGAAATCGTTTACTGCTAACGTGCACTTGTAAAGGAATCGATCAAATGAAACCCTAGAGATCCTAGGTCCAGGGATTTAGATGCTCTTGGTACCGATTAGCATCCCAAGACACCCTTTTGGCACTACAATCCTATTTAAGTCCAATCTTAAATCAATCGGCAAGTGGTTTCTTAAAAGGAAATGCCACAAATGGTCCTTGTAGTTTGGCTTAATGTGCAATATTATACATGAACTTTTAATTTGTTTAATGTGATGCATGAACTTTATTCCAATATGCAATGTGGTTATTGAACTTCTAATTTGTTTAATATGATCCCTAATTTTGTTGTACTTGTCAATTTAATCCCTAAACTATATGAAAATGTTTATTATTGTTCTTGAACTAAATGGAATAGGTATAAACAATTTAATGATCGCATTGAACAAATTAAAAGTATAGTAACCATATTACACATTGGAGTAAAGTTCATAAATCATATTGTACAAATTAAAAATTCAGAAACCACATTATACATTAAGCAAAAGTTCATGCACCATTTATATCATTATCCCATTTCTCAAATATGCATGTTTTTGTTTTTTTAATTTGAAGCATAACCCAAGCAGCAATGATTGTAGTTTGTTGTAAAATTAATGTAGAAAATATCGGATCTAACAATTAAATCAACGCTAAAATCACCATAGAAATTAACTAGAAACAATAATGGAACGCCGATGATTTATGGGGTTTTGGTAGAGACTACAACAAATATTTAAGATATAAAGATTCGGAGTTGTGATTACATATACACCAGAGTATTTTCTATACTTAAATTAAGTCCAAACCGACAGTGTTTACAAGTAAACATCTTAATCAAATGTAGAGCTCACAGCACAAATCACCATATGTTCAAGCTCCTACCCACGACCAAAGTAAGAGCTCTCCTCGCACGGCTGAAATCGTTCTTTATTTTCTTTGTCCGTCTATTAAAAATAGGGTTATTCCGTACCATTCGTTTCTCCATAAATCCACCTGCGGCTTGAAGGCCATAGAAATCCACCGGCGGTTTGGAAAGTAACGGTGCTGCCCCACTACAAAGTTTTCTCAAGATGGAAACTGGGTTCTCCTGGGAAAACTGTGGATTCCATTTGTAGGTCCCACCAAGTGAGGTTCAACAAATAAAAAAGGGAAAAGTACACTAAAAACCCTGAACTATGCCTCTCGGGACAATTTTATCCTGAACTTTTTTTTGTACCACTAAAAACCCTAAACTATGCCATTTTGGACAATTTTACCCTGAACTTTTTCTCGTGTCACAAAAAACCTTAAACTATGCCACTTGGGACACATTTACCCCCAAAATTTTTAACTAAAGGGCATTTTCGTCTTTTCTTTTTTTTCTTTTTCTTTTTTTTCTTTTTTTTCCTCTTCCCCTCTGCTGACCGAAAAAAAGGAAAAGACGAAAATGCCCTTTAGTTAAAAATTTTGGGGTAAATGTGTCCCAAGTGGCATAGTTTAAGGTTTTTTGTGACACGAGAAAAAGTTCAGGGTAAAATTGTCCCGAGGGGCATAGTTCAGGGTTTTTGGTGTCCTTTTCCCAATAAAAAAACAATAAATCACATAAAAGAACTAGAAAATACTTATTTAAAACATCATCAATGTAAAATATCGAGGCTCAAGAAGACAATAGGCACGGGCATTAATACCTTATTAAAAACAATAAATCACGTAAAAAAACTAGAAAATACTTATTAAAAACATCTTCAACATAAAATATCTTTACATTGCATATAAAAAAGAATGTGATGGACTTGAGCATGTCTTTAAAAAGCTCAAGGAGCAATAGGCCCTGGGATGGGAGATCCCGCTTACCCTCCATATTCCTTAGTTGGTGGGAAAGAAAATTATCCATCTACCAACGAGGGGTATGAGATGTGCAGATACCGACACCTTATTAAAAACAAAAAATCACATAAAAAACTAGAAATACTTATTAAAAACATCATCAATATAAAATATCTTTACATTGTATATGAAAAGAACGGTTTAAACATATTTATTATAAGAAAAAAATAAACTTTGGATTTCTATTAACAATACCTCTACGATTAAATATTATTCACATTTGCAGTTGTGAATAAAAATATTCATCAATGAAAAAAATGAATATAATTATCAAAATAAAGAGGCAAATGACTAATTTGCCAAACTTAAAGAATTAATAAATTCTAGGAATAAGTGCTTTAGAAGTCCTAAAACTTGTTATAAAAATATAATTAAATCCTAAAATTTTCAAAAGTACAATTATGTCCTAAAATTTGTCACGAAAATGAAATTGAGTCCTAAAACTTTCCAAAGATGCATCAAATCTTAAAACTTTAAAAAAAAAATGCATCAATGAAAGGACTTGATTTGACTAATTTGACAAGTTTTAGGGCTTAATTGCATATTTTGAAAATTTTAGGAATCGATTGTACTTTTGTGACAAGTTTTATAACTTAATTATACTTTTAAAAGTTTTAGGACTACATTATACTTTTGTTGATAAATTTAGGACTTCTAATACACTTATCCCTAAATTCTATTCGAGTCATGACACTCCATGTTCACTAAAAATGAAAATCATAATCGCCATGTGATTGACAAAAAATAAATTTTATTTAAAAGTTAAGTATATTGAATTTGTTTGATTAAAAATTTTAACCTCAATGCTTTTTTCTTTTTGTACGACCCCACTTTTTCACCATGCTAGCTAACTTTCAAATTTTCACTTATACAGGTAATTCTTTGAAATCTCATTATATTAGGTTAAAAAACAAGTGTCGGTTGCTAATTTGACTTTTATTGTAGGGCTAATAGCATAAAAATCCCAAACCGGCACACCTACAATAAATTTACCATCCACTAATTTTTTTCGTTGAATTTTACTATCAAATTACTGCATTATATAACACGTGACTACTAATAGGTATGCTTTAACCTCTATTTGTTATATATATACCAGTTTGTGGTTTTTTGTGGTGTTAATCCAATTTAATAAAAATTAACGAAGGGTAAATTTGTCACAAATAAACCAATTTGGGTTTTTGGTGGTCAAAAAATTAGTTTGGAGTAAATTTGTCACATATATAATTACAAGTCTACTAGTTTGGGGTTTTTTGTATTATTACCTTAATTGTATCTAGAATTGGTAAAAATGATTTTCCAAATACTTTGCAAAAGAATTGAGTCTTATGTTCATGTAGTTATATTTGAGAATTTTCTATCAAAATTTATACTCCAAATTTGTTCCACCGATTGTCCGTTCCCATTGAATGGGAATCTATGGTCCACAAGTTATTTCCTCTGAGTAAGGGTGATGTTCTCTTAGTGACTTCCTTTGGGAAATCAACTCTTACGGTAACTTGAAGATTTTATCACCAGCAATAAACATATATATATATATATATATATATTACCAAATTTTGAACAAATCAAAATCCTCCAAAAGGGTCGGTTTGGTTCATTGTTCAAACTTGAGACATAATTTAATAATTTTTTATCTTGACTTGATGTTTGTAGCCAAGTCATAGTACTCATCATTTATACTAACTCTCTCAATGTTCCTACTAGTGTTCACTCTCCATCATCTAAAGGTCCAGCTTCATTGAATGAATGGGCTTAGTTTTCATATCTGTTAGGTTCTTTGTTGTCATGATCTACTTCACAACAACTATACCCATTGTCAAGACATCTTAGATGAAATGGTACTTGGTTTCGAAATTCTTTATTCACTCGTGATAATTTGGATTGCAAGCTGGATATAGCGTATCTTGATTGTCACAGTGTATATCAACACTTTTATGCTCTAACCCAAACTTTAAAAGCAAACCCCTTAACCATATTGCCTTATTCTTTTGCTATAAAAGTTAGCATCATATATCCTGCCTTAGTCAAAGACAAGGCACTCAATATACCACATGTTAACATAAATATGTACTTTGTTAAAGACTTGCATTCATCCGAGTCACTAGCATGATCCAAATCCACATAACCTTTGGTCTCACTGTCCCTTTAGTACACTATACTAACATATGTTGTTCCATTCAAATATTTGAGGATCCACTTATTAGATTTCCAATAAACTAGGACGGTTCATATAACGACTAACAACACTCACTACTTGTGAATTGTCAAGCCTAGTGTATACCATGGAGTATTTAACACTATCCATTGCTCTAAAATAAGGAACATGAGACATATGCCCTTCTCTTTTGTCTATGGTGATAACTTATCAAAAAGTTTAAAGTACTTTGCTAAAGGTGAACTTGCAAATTTTACCAACTGCATATTAAAACGTATTACAATTTTCTTAGTACATTTCTTTAGAGATAGACATAAAACTCATGCAGTTCTATCATGCAAAATGTTCATAGCTAATATCTTTTTTCAAAACTTAAATCTTTCATCTCAACCTCAGCATTCAATTGCTTCTTTAGTACATTAATATTAGACACACTTTTAGTTGCTATCAAAATGTCATTCACATGTAATAACAGAAAAATGAAAGACCCAACCTCCAATCTTCTAATTTAAATACAACTATCCATCTCACTTTCTAATAGTCCCGATTAGCTGTGAAAGCATCAAAACTCTTATACTACTACCTAGGAAATTGTCTCAAGTCATATAAAGATCTTTTAACAAACAAACATGGTTTGAAAATTTTTTAATAAACAAATATGGTTTTCCTTACTCATAATAGCAAATCCTTCTAACTGTCTCATGTAAATCCACTCCTCCAACTCATTGTGAAGAAATGTCATTTTCACATCTAATTGCTTCAGCTCGAGATCCTGTGCAATAATTAAGGCAAGTAACACAAGAAAAGAAGTATGTCTTACCATCTGAGATAACATCTTGTTATAGTCAATACCTTGCAATTGTGTATAACCATTTGCAACAAGTCTCTCCTTATATCTTGATGTCTCGACACCGGAAATGCCCTCCTTCATTTGTAGATCCATTTACTTTCAATAATCTTTTGGCTTTTGAATACTTTGACCAGTTCCCATGTTTGATTTCGATAGATGATTCCATTTCTTCACTCATAACCTTTAGTCATGTGACAACTTAGTACAAGCCATCGCCTCAAAGTAAGATGAAGGCTCATTGCTCTTCACCTTGTAAACTATAGTTAATGCTACCTCTATTGTTTTCCACTTGGCCAGCTGACCAAGATGCTTTTGCCTAGCCCATACACTTGTATGAAGGACCTGCCTAATCAAGTACACTAAATTTAATAAACTAAGACATGTATAACAAAAGACGTTTTGACATCTTCAGGAACGGCAAGGCAATCCTCAGATTGAATATGAAAATGGCACCATTTATGGGCTTTCTCGTGAGTTTTCAGTCAAGTGTCTTGTGAACTCTAAAACGATACTCATTAGAGTCATCAATAGACCATATTATTTGATTACCAAATCTCTTTCCGATAACTTTGAGGTGACAAGTATCGATTTGTTGGCTCTGAAAAATAGAGCTGTAAACCTTTTCTTGTACGCTCCCATAGAACGTACAATGTTGCATTTGACTGCACAAAATACATATGATCATCATTATAGGAAAATTCATAAACAGAAATAGAAGAACAAAATCCACAACTTTTATACTATACAATGAATTGTTACCATCACGGTCTATTCATAGCTTGTGCAAGCAATGTTTTTGAACCAGGAAACTCATTACCGAATGTAGAATGCAAGTTGTGTGCAAGATCAAGCCAAATCATAGAAAGAGATGGATAATTGACATGTGATAAGTGGTATAGTCCATGGTTATAGCTTTATTGATAGGTTGTGGCCTCTTCCATGCATGTGTCATGGTCCGTGAATCCTCCCGTACTCTTGACACTTGTGAGTGATGCTTGTGATTATCAGGTGAAGAGCGATCAATGTAGAAGGGATGAATATAACTAGTCTGTGGGAGTGACGTCAAGATGGTTGGTGCTAGGAGTTCTAGGGTTAAACGATTATAGTACTTAGGAACTCTAAAGACAGGGTTTGCCTCCCATGCACAAATTGGTCGGGAGCTGATGTCACTCTCTTGATAAGGCCATGGTAGGCCAAAACCAGTTGAGCTTAAAGTAATTCGCTATCTCACTCGAAGAATGACGTACAGATCCCTAGAGTGCTAAAACTTGGCACGGGAGGACACTTAAGTGTCAAAAGTTCGGAAATGTACATTTAAGTGCCAAAATCGGAGCAAAAAGGATTAGTTAAGTGCAAATGGCAAAAAAATCGGTCAAACTGCCACGTGTCCATTTTCCAGCAATTTTATTTGCTAACAGAGCATTTGTTTCAAAATAAAAAATCCACGTGACAATTTTAAGAAAAAAAAATTTATCCAAGTCGAGACTAGAAAAAAAAAATTTAAAATCAATTTTATTTATTAAAAAAAAAAGAATATAGCTAAGAAACACATTGGAATTAGTTGACAATGCGAATCTGAAAACTATAATATAGTGTAGGTATTGAAAACCCGAAGCCAGTATCTTCAGGTGCTTGTTGCTAGACTCAATCAATCACAATGAAGTACTATTGCTTTATTTTAAAAAAAATAGCTGTAACAAGAGAAAAATATGAGTTAACAAATGCAAATTAGAAATAACCTATCCATAATTTTGTTTGATCAGTAATGGTGTCACTTAAATCGACAGGAATACATATGGTAATTCACCGCATGTTGCGATGAAACCTTACATAGATTATACAGAAAATTCTCATTCATTTATTCAAGGTGCCATGGCCACCATCGGATGCCTGACGCAGCATTTACGGTCAAATAAAAATAAGCAACAGATTCTACGTTCTTCAAACGGGGGGATCAGTAAAGCGACTAGGACAATCTTCAATATAGATTTTACTGAAGCAGTCTTCATTATGCTAGAAATGAGTTTATACATTATTGAGTTTTTTTTTTGGTGATTGTTGAAGATATGTTGATTTCTTGAAGATGATCTTTATATAGGTGAAGGAAAGCTTGCGACAAGGTTGGCGTTGGATCTTGAGACATAAACGCATTTAAGATTACATTAAAAAGGGGATCCCGTGAGAAGTTATAACCCTCATTATGGCTTTAAATGCATGTAATCTAACCTTCTTCTTCTTCTTCTTTTTGTGTGTGTACAATTATGTTGGTGATTTTGAAATTCTTCACAAATCGGTTGATATTGAGTTGTTTTTACTGTCAGTCTTAACTATAACGTTGTTGACTAATAACTAATGAGTCGAGGGAGGATATTCTGATCTCTCTAAACTCAAATTGTACATTTGGTTGTAATTATCTTGAATATATTAAATTCCGATCACCTAGAAGGGACAAAAGAAGTATTTTTTTTTTCTTCAACAAGTTTTTATGACTTCGCTAAATCGATTTATAGAGGGGAAATAAGGAATCTAATTGCCTTTGCAAACTTCCCCAACAATAAGGATTGTGATTCCGATAAAGTTAAATGAACAACATAAAAAAATAACGACTATTTTAATTTAAGAAATTCATCCTCAATAAAACAAACATATAGAACCAACACAAAAGCATATTTGGGTCTTGGAGGATTAATTGGGCAAATGGCTAGTTTTCATTCAGCTTGGCATTTCTGTGTCCATACTCTTTCATTTATGTGCATATCACATGTTTGATAATTTGCTTAACTAATATTATGCAAAAGTATTTAATTCTTTTGGTGCATAATTTACATATTTGGAACAACAGCTTCCTATCAATTATCTTCTTTTGTGACAAGTATGAGTGAAACTTCAAAAAAAAAAAAAAAAAAACGAAACATTTGAATGAGTGAAGTGTACCTCATTCATTTAATAATATTTGTTTTTGTATTCATTGGAAATGAATGCTTTTCTAAGGACATAATTTTCTCATCCTTGTATGTGGATGGAGTCATTGAAGTACATTGAAAAAAGCTGAGAAGTATGCTTATATCTTTACTCATTGCTTAGTTAAAAGAGAGTACTTTTGGCCAAGTTGAATTCAAGATGACGTCTCTTTACCATTCATAGAAAACACATTTGAATAATTTCTTTGGGTTTGTGATTATATTTTGTCTCGTTTTACATTAATTGGACTTTTCATCTAATGATAATTTTTTTCATTCAATGAATTAAAAATGTTTGAATGAAATTAGTTAAAATCATTTTTCATATGAAAATTTTGATTTTCTAATCAATTTATCTTATTTTGAATTTTAGGGTTAATGTAACGAAAAACCCAAAACCGGTAAGCAAATGATAAATTTATTTCGAACTAATTTTTTGACTGTGAAAAATCTCAAATTGGTACATCAATGATAAATTTACTCTACACGACCACAAAAAATCCCAATATGATATATTTGTGATAATTTTATCCCAAATTAATTTTTTGGCAATCAAAAATCCCAAACTAATACATTTGTGACAAATATATCCTCCATTAAATTGGATTAATACCACAAAACAACACAAACTAGTATAATTAGGATAAACGGAGAGTAAAGTCCCAAACTAGTACACAAGTTAGATATCACATGTTATACAACTTAGTAATGTGATAATAAAATTTAATGGGAATTAATAAATAATAAATTTGGCACAAATGTATTAATTGTGGGTAAATTTGTCAATGATATATCAATTTGGGATCTTGTAGATCCACTCTTTTTCCTATTCAAAGATCCTTTGTCTTTGTGTTTTGATATCGAGAATTCTTTGCAGATGAAAATAGTTCTTTCCAGTAATTAAGTCTTTTTAAACCATGTGAGGACATTTATGAGGCAGTTCAATTTGATGATTGTAATTATAAATTCACTTTGTTTAAAAGGAAAATCTACTAAAATTTATAAATTGATTGATGGATGTACCATTTTAATTCTTCCAAACACTTGGGGACTCCCATCTTTTCAAGTCAAGACCTTGAGCGTTCTCTTCAAGCCTTAACCGTCCTGCATGAGACCATCCCTTTTTGCACTAAAACTGCTCGTCGTCTTGAGGGTCATAGGCAGTAGGCATCATCATCAGATCAAAGTCAAAACCCTAAATTCTCCTCTCCGATTCGCCTGTAAGTTTTCTTCTTCGCCCCCACCTTCTTCTCTTCGAAACCCTTCGGATTCGGGGGCTTGACGGGTTGATTTGATTGTTTGCGCTCTGTTCTCGCGGATGACGCCGGCCCAGTCCCTCCTCTCTTCCGGCTCCAGGTTGCTGCTGCTCGTCCCCGGCCGTCGGTCGCCGGCGGGGCTCCGAGGATTCGCCGCGTTCAAGTCGAAGGTGCGGTGGCGTGATCGAAATCTGTCGGGAATCGGTCCCCTCTGACGTGTTCTGAATCGATGATGCAGATGGCGGCGTCGGAGCCTTTCGCTTTCGGACCTTACAAGATCGACCCGGCGGAAGTGTTCTACGCCAGCCCTCTGTCCTTCGCCATGGTCAATTTGCGTCCTGTTATTCCTGGTATCTCTCTCTCTCTTTCTCTCTCTCGGTGCGCGCAATTTGACTGGACGATATTGGAAATGTCCGAAAGACGCGTAGGTGGTTGTAGATTTTAGGTAGTAGGAAAGGAAATTGTCCTCTCGGTTTCAGTTCGCGTGAAAAAGGCGATCCTTTTCCATCGTGGATGGTAATTAAAGTAGGAAGCACACGATGCATTTAGCTTTGTATCGAATGTACTGTAAGGAATGTTGTTGTGTGGTTAACTGAACGAGCATTATCCTCCGCGGTTGCATTTACAAAGTCTAGGAAATCTTTCCGTACGGGTTTAATCTCTTCTTTTGTAGTTCTCTGTTCTGCTTCTGGATACTATGCTTAATGCGTCTGGTTTTGATTTGGGTTTATTACCTTGCAGGTCATATCCTTTTCACGTAATCTAATTCGATGATAGCACGTTAGTTTTTATTGATGGGTAAGTGTTTAGGACAGCATGATGGGGCTGAAGACCTTCTTTGAGCATAAATTGTGAGGGAGTGCCAAAACATTTGTTGCTTAATTTCAGATGAAGGTGTTGAGTGGTTAGAGATTTTGAGCGAAACCATGAAGTCAAATGCGCCACCTGACCTATCGCTGAGAAAGCAACCCACCTCACAAGGGATTCACATCTCCCTGTACTATCTTTGTGTAGTTGTTGGATCCATAAAACATGAGGATCCAGTGAGAGTGATCGTCTTGATATCTTTCATCATTGCTTCGGCAACATGGAAGCTGGTCTCTTTATGTTAACAAAAAGAAAACCCTGTCCAGCTTGTCTAAGTCCTAACTTGATCTATCATACAATGGTGTACCCCTGGAATTTCTTACATCTAGTATAGACAGCTTCCCTAGTTTGGACAGTCGGTACACAAGATTTAGTGGTAGTTATGAATCGCAATGGCATTGGTTTGACACTGTTTTCTGAGAACACCTTCAGACCTCAAACTGCAATGCATTAGAGTGTCACTAATTTGACACTGCTTTCTGAGAGCACCTTCAGATCTCATGTGTTCAGCTGTTAGAGCCATGCCCTATTGCACAATGAACTCTGTTATAAATTTCACGGCATATTTCTGTCCAGCTATTGGAGGCATGTTTTTATGTATATCTATTTCTGTTGGTGGCCAAAATTAAGTATTGAGCTGCTTGGTAATTAGTTATCTCCAGATCAATCTTCCTTGGCCATCAAGAAAGGCTCTAACTCCAGTTTGGTTTTACATGAGTTATGGCATTTATGATGCATATAGTGTTTCACTTGAC
Organism: Angophora floribunda; assembly: GCA_014182895.1. NCBI lineage: Eukaryota > Viridiplantae > Streptophyta > Magnoliopsida > Myrtales > Myrtaceae > Angophora > Angophora floribunda. The sequence continues at coordinate 13,766,053 of CM024708.1, forward strand.
ATTATGTACATGTGCTCATCTGCCCAAGGCGTGAAGTGAAGCGCTTTGTTGATCTTAGTGCTGATGAGACTATTGATCTATGGCTTACTGCAAAGAAAGTTGGTGGTCAGTTGGAACACTATCACAAAGCATCATCTCTGACTTTTACAATTCAAGTAAGATAGTTGTAACTTTTTGAACTCAACTCTTTCTTCCTTGCATGTAATTCATCTTTTCCATGAAATTGAATTGGTCAAAGTTGACTTGCTAAATCAATTGAATTGTAAAAGCCTCAGCCACCTTAGTTATGCCACCTTAGGTGCTGTGTAAGACTTGCCAAATTGATTCCATTTCTCTGGCGTCTGGATGTCACATGATATGAATTAGTGAATTAGTAGAAATTAATAGTTCAATGAAAATATGTTGATAAGAAATATAGCTTTGTGTCTCAGTTGAATCTCATGGCTGATCAATTCGAGACACTGGCATACATTACTTCCACTTTCATTTCTTGTACTAAAGAACTTAACAGTTCTCTATTGCAATTACATGAAGGGGATATTCGAATTGATAGAGTTATATCTTGCAATTTTGTTAGTGCAAATTTCATCTGTGGTCCTCGAAGTTTAGTTGCTTTTGCTATTATGTCACTAAACTACGGTTTCAAAAGTTGCAATATTTTTGCAACCGATGCCACTTCAATAGGAATCTAGTCAATTACCAGTAAATTGCTAACTTGGTGGACATGTGATCGGTTTTGTGGGCACATTATTGTGACAATTACATGGGCAACATGTTAGCATTTCACTGGCAAATTTGGTGGATTCTGGTCAAAGTGCATTCATCAATAAATTGGTAGTTTTGTGTATTGAGAGATTAGAACAAAAATTTTGTCATGTGATTGACAAATTATTAAATTTGATGACATCAATGCAATCTTACCCAATTCTGTTAACATTACCTTAGGATGTGGCAGTAAAGTTTCTTAAAGACTTTTTGAATGGTTTGTAAGTTCTATTTCTCCTTGAAATTGAATATCCAGTCTTATCAGAAGTTAGACTGTTCATGAGTGGATGTGGTCTGTGGTCCAGGGCTCAAACTCATGCTGTAAAGGAATGTCTTCTTGTGTTAAAATTGTTTCTGTCCTTTTTTACATTTTGTTCTTTTGCTCTGTGCGGTAATTGTTGATTGTTCTAGGATGGGCCGCAAGCTGGACAGACTGTGCCACATGTTCACATTCATATTCTCCCACGCAAAGCTGGTGATTTTAAGGAGAATGATGAGATCTATGATGCTGTAAGGAGTGTAAATCTCATCTACCCGGTTAGTTTCTTTCAGCTTGAAACACAATTATTTATGATTGAATATACCTTTAATCGCACAGATAGATGAGAAGGAGAAGGAACTGCAGCAAAAGCTCGACTTAGATAAGGAAAGGAAAGATCGGACCTTCGAGGAGATGGCCCAGGAAGCAGGGGAATATAGAAAGCTTTTCCTATGAGATGACAGGCTCTCGGATTGGGCAGGATGGCTTGTTGTCTCAGTCGATCCTTTTCCTTGGGAACGATTGCCATTTGCTTCGGATGCATGCATTGTTGGCCTCAACTGTAAGGAACATTCATTTTCCGGGATTGAGTGTAGAAATGTTGGAAGATGATGTAACGAGTCACAGCAATTATGAGATAAGCTGATTGTACTTGTACGAATAGATGTTCTTGATCTTATTTTCTAAACCATCGATGGGTTTTTCCGGGTAAAAGACAAAAGTCCAGCGGTTGAAGATCCTTTATCGCAGATAAAACTAATAACCGATGCTCGTCGTATATCAGACGATGTGAGAACTCTTTGGTCGGTTTCACAGGATTTATGCAACTTAAAATCGCTTTTTAAGAAACACTGCTGCCTAATCATAAATATTGGACTACCACAATCTCTTAATTGCACACGGCCAATTTAGATCCCAAATGCCACTTCTGTTTTCCAGATACACTGGTCACAACGCTTGGCTGTATGGCCACGACGCTGTGAAGATCACATGTTAGAAAAGCGTAACAATTATAAGAAATTTAATGTCAACACAAACTAAGTACCTTTAATAAAGGGAAATCATAATTTGAAACAAAAAAATTCCATTCAAATGCCACATAGGTAAATCACTACGGTTACTCTTCTTACATAAGAAGGAGGAGGTGGGACGTTTAAATCCCCATTTTTTCAGGGAGGTCGGGGTGGGAATGTTTAGTTTTAGATGTTGGTTTCAACTCACACTTTGTAAAGAGGTAGACAAAAATTCTCAGAGTATTGAGAATTAGAATAAGATTGACAAAAAAAATAAAATTCCACACAAGTAGAGCTGGCAAAATTTGTTACAAATCCATTTTGCAACTCATATATAATGGGCCCTTACTAGAATGGGTAACCCATTTAGCAAAAAAGGTGGATCAAAATGGGTTAATGGAAAAATAAGGCATTGTAAAATGGGTCACGATGGGAATAACTCATATTTAACTTATGTGGATTGGGCCCATATGCCTAACTAATTATATATTTAAAATGGGTTAATGGAAAAATAAGGCAATAAAATGGGTCACGATGGGAATAACTCATATTTAACTTATGTGGATTGGGCCCATATGCCTAACTAATTATATATTTAAAATGGGTTAATGGAAAAATAAGGCAATAAAATGGGTCACGATAATAACTCATATTTAACTGTATTGGGCCCATTTTAATTATGTATTTTTTTCATATGCGAGATTCTCTCATCCTTGGCTTTTCTTCTCTTCAGAAATTGGGCCCCTCGCTCTAAAACCCTTCCATCAGATTTTTCAATATCAATAAATACTTAACAAGCATCAATAAATAGTATGTTATTTAAATTAGCACTCGAATTTTCCTTCGCGTACTTCCTCAAAATAGCGTGTCAAAAAAGATAAAGTGGCTCATGAATACGAAGTGAAAATTTCCCAAACTCTTCCTTGCCCTTTTCAATGAAGCCTTGATAACTATTTTCCTACGGTGGCTCTAGACTTTCGATCTTGGCCGACATGAGGAAGAATATCCGGAATTCTTGCCTAGTCCAAATGAGTTAAATATGTTGTTGGATTAAACGTGAAGCTTTAAAGCAACTCCTTTATTATGTTTATGTTTTTTAGATGGATGTTTATAGATAAACAACGCTAAATCGATTACATAAAAAATACAAACAACACTAGATTACATGTTACATTACGCATTATAGTGATTGAGGTCACGGTCCGATAGGTGTTCTCACATATTTTGGCAGGGAACGTGGAAATCTCAACGGTTGAATTTCAAGCCATTTGAAACGTGTTTAATGGTTAATCCAGCTTGTTTTTCCATAAATAGGTTTACCCATTGCTTGAGCATACGGAGAACACTACATCCACTTGCTAAAAGCACTTGTACACATTTTGCAAATTGAAAGATCAAACTTGTGTGAGAAACAATTGGCATTTCAATAAATCATAACAATCAAGAACACATCAAATTAAGACAAAAATTAGTTTCCGTATGAATAGTGCCGTGAACAGTAATCGTGAATAGTAATTTTCAGAAATTCAATTAATTAAAACATTAAATCCAGAAATTAAACAAAACATTAATTAAAACAATTAATCAATCAATTTAAGCTAAATATGCTTAATTAAGCACAAAAAATCACATAACCTACAATTAAGTAATAATTAAGCACAATTAAGCTTAATAAGCAAAATCAAGCTAATCTAATCTTAACCATCTATCTAACCACATATCTTAGGGTTAATACAATTTAATTAAACCATCTAAACCGGCATTAACACTAACTAACCCAACCCTAAGCAAGTTTAGGCACTAAAAAGGGAATAGGGGTTAAACTCATTCGTTAAGCGGGCTAGCGACATGAATGCGGCAACAGTGACGAACTCAACACCGGAAGACCTCTACCATGACGATCCAAGGCGGTTTTGGGGTTGAGAATAGAAGCAACAAACTCAAACTCCCTCTGCAACTTCTGAAAAATTGACTGCATAGGAGGAATAGGTTGACCGAAGCTAAAACGGGCTATCCGAGCTCCAACGAGCGGCGGGCCGACGACACCTGGGGTTTGAGGGGGGATTGCTGGTGGCTGGGATGGGTGGAGATCGGGTCAAAAAACAAGGAAAATGACTGAAATAGGTGGAATCGTGCAGTCCGCATGAACAGTAAGTGGTCAGCGAGCAGCCGACGGCTCCGACTGGCGAACGACCAATGCCATTCGTACGAAATTTCTGTCCTGAACATTATGGTTGGTGGCATGGGCCGTGATTCACATGGGAATGGCATGAACAACTCGATTTTTTGAAGGAAGATCAAAAGGAAAAACTGAAAAAAGGAAGGGAAACTAGGGAGAGAGTGTGTGTGGTTTTTGTAGGAGATGAAAGGGAGAGAGAGAGTGACGTGAGGCTGAAGTCAAGGCCAATTAATGGCTTGCCCAACTCCCAAAGCAAATGACATCATATTTTCTCTCGTCATTTGTTTTTCTTCAAAATATCCAAGGCCAAAATGGTCATTTCCACCTTTCACATTTCCCAAAATGCCCTTGGGCTGAAAATGAAGGGTGGGCCTAAGAAACGGGCTTGAAAATGAATAGAAACGAGTTTGGGAATTTGTTAAGCTCGAAATGGCTCAAGGTTAAACAATGGGCTTGGAAGGGTTAATGGTCGGTTTGGTCCAACATACTCACTTGCTTGCCTCGAGCCTTCCATGGCGGATGTCCCACCTTGTGTGTGAGGCCCACACTGATCTTTCTCAGCCCACATTCTTGTAGGCTCATTTCCTCGGTCCGTAAATCCATTTTTCCAAAAACTCGGCTTAACTAGCACTGTCAATTGTCAAAGAAATGTCATCCAAAAATCCATCCCGACGTTCCCAAAAATTCGAAGTCCAATCTTGAATTCTCATGCCATGTCAATTTCGCCCGAATTCCATTTCGGTACAACTTAAATTGACAAGCGGTTTTGAGGATTCACATGTAACCAACTCATGTCAAATCACGTTCAAGACTTCTCGACACATGGACGTTCTTGACTACGTGAAATTACGAATGATAAATTCTTATTTCAAAATACACGATTACTAATGATCGACATAGGATCGCTTGCGGGCTTGATAATAGTAAATGGAATCACCCGTCGTCCCATTATATTTTGTCCACGAATCGACTTTTATTTATCCCTGGAATCAACCTACATAACTACGGGATCGTCCTTACACAAGTCTTATGGTCGAGTCGTTTTCCTAACTTAAGTTCTTTAGTCGCACGGGTTCTATCCTTATAGCCTTTCCCCTCAAGGTCAATATCTTAGGAGTGATCAGTTCCGAGTGAGATCAACCAATAATACATTGACGAAATTCACATTCATTCCTTCCTCAAATGGTTCGAATTTCAAGATGTTACAACATGAAAGCTATAATTTATGTACATCGATCACTTAAGGGCCATAACTTTTTTTTTTTGTTTATTTAAGTGTCACATTGAAGTAGAATCAATCATTTCAGTGATAATTTCAGCAAATCATCCTACATGGACGTTTTGAATTTTTTTTTTTTTTGTTCACGGCCTCACCCAGGGCCTTCATGGCCAAGGGTGAGGCACCCCTTGCCCAATTTGAGCGAGGGTTTTACGACACTCACCCGCCCTAGAAGAAAAGGAGAAGAAAAGGAGGGAAAAGAAAAAATAAATAATAAAAATAAATACAAAAAATATTAAATTAATTAAAAAATATTAAAAAATTGTTCACGTCAATATCGGCGAAGTCATGTAAGAAGACCGATGTCCATATTAGATTTTTTAGCGAGGCAAATCATCGATAACACTCAAGTGATCGATTATTCAAATTTGTGGCATTTAAGTAAGTGAGGAAAAAATGTTATAGCACTCAAGTGAGTGCCTTATGCGATTCTTACCCCAAGTATCTAAGAGTACATTAAAAACATGAATGTGAAAAAATTATGCATAACAATATATATCTTAATTTTTGTCATTCCAAAATAATGAGACTTTACAAGCATTTTAAAAATATTATTTTATGCGATGTTTGCTATAATTGAATTTCATCTATTAAAGTTTCACGTTGGAATATGTAAATGTGATTTCATTTTGGAAAATCTTTAACGAGGTGTATTTATTTTTTTATCCTATCATCCAGTTATATGTATCTGTACATAAAATAACAACCGGTAAGCAAATGCTTGATGGTGATATGCACAGTAAAGTGAAAGTGTATAGACAAGTGATTGTATTAGAAATTCTTTATCTTAAAATGTTTCTAGTGACAATTAATCTATAAGTTTGTTCGATAATGCAAACAATAATTAGGTTTCTTGAAAATTTTTCTTTTTGACAAAACTATTTTCTACGGAAGTAATATCTAACAATATAAAAGAAAACATAATGCCCACAAGAGGCAAAAACAAAATATGTGAAATTCTTAATTATTGTAAACCTACATAGTAACAGACAAACAAAGAAAAGATGGAAATAATAAAATTGTGGCACCAGTTTAGATTGCAACTAAATGATTATGGGCAATTTTGTTGTCGGTGAAATATGGATGGATTCATTTTTTTACTTGGTAAAAAGTAATAGATGAATTCAGTGGGTGAAAATAGCACCGCCTTTAAAAAATTATTAAAAAAGCACACTAAAATATGTTATTTCATGGACTTTGTTCACCGCACGCTTAACTACTCCATACTTTTAAGTCAACGTCTTGAGCTTTCTCTCAAGCCAACAGACGTGCATGAGCTTCCTTTGCTCTACTGCTTGTCATCTTATTGTCACAGGCATCACATTGATCTCGAAGTCCTAATCTTATTTTTGGTTCAACTGTGAGTTCTTCTTTTTCATCTTCTCTTCAACATTGTGTCTTTGGTTTGGTCATCTTCTTTTCTTTTTATGAGGGTAAAAGCCTACATATTTGGGGGTCTTAAGAGGTTGATTGTCTGGGCTTCTTCTCGTGATAAAGCTGAGCCAGTCTCTTCCAGTTCCAGGTTGTTGCTTATCACTGATTGTCCCTCCGAGGATTTAGCACGTTTAAGTCAAAGGTCAGTGTGTGAACTTTTGCACTGTCCCGTTCACTCTCTCATTTGATGCACTGTCTTTGTTCATTGAAGTCGGAATCAAAATTTATCGAATTCAATCTCCTTTGACCTGTTCTGATTATTGTAGATGGCATCGGAGCCTTTCACTTTCGGACCTCACAAAATTGATCCAGCGGATGTATTTTACACCACCTCTCTGTCCTTTGCCATGGTCAACTTGCGTCCTGTTCTTCCTGGTCTCTCTATCTCTCTCTCTCTCTCTCTGTGCTCGCAATTTTGGCTGGAAAATATCAAAATCGCCCAAAAGATGCTTTGGTGGTTGACAGTTTCAGCTAGTGATATATATTAGTTGGTAGAAAAGTGAGCTGTTTCCTCCGTTTCCTGCAGCATTCAGTTCTCATGAAAGAGCTGATCCTATGCCATCACAGATTTAGTTAAAGTAGGAAGCACCCGATGCATTTAGCTTGAATCAGAAATCTTTACAACAGAACTCTCAGCCAGCAGTGCATAGCTTTATATTGAATGGACTGTCAAAGCAATAACTGAACACCCATTATCCTCTACAGTTGCATTTCCAAAGTGTAGAAAATCTTTTCCTTACTGGTCCAATCTTTTTCATTTTAGTTCCTTGTCCTACTTCTGAATACTATGCTTACAGTGTTTGGTTTTAATTTGAATATTTTACCATGCAGGTCATATCCTTTGTACGTGATCAAATTCCATGATAGCACTTTTGTTTGTATTGATGGGTGAGATTTTTATTTAGGAGAGCGCAGATAGGGCTGAAGGCCCTTCTTTGAGCAGAATTTGTGAGGAAGTGCCAATACATTCACTAGTCCATCCTAGATGAAAGCGTCGAGTGTTGAAAGACTGAGAGAAACCATGAAGTCTAACTGTGCCACCAGACCTATCACTGAGAAAGCAACCCATTTCACAAGGATTAATATCTCCCTGTACCTATTCTATGAGATGTTGGATCTGCAAATCATGAGAATCCTGTGAGAGTAATCCTCTTTAGTGCTTTGACCATTGCTTCAACCACATTGAAGCTGGTATCTTTTATGTTAACCAAGAGAAAACACCATTCAGCATGTCCACGTCCCAACTTGATTTATCATACAGTGGTGTACTCCTGGAGTTTCTCACATCTAGTATGGACATCTGCCCTTATTTGGACAGTCAGAACACAAGATTTACAATGGCATTAGCGTGACGATATTTTATGAGAGCACCTTCAGAAGTCATATGTTCAGCTGTCATATGCCTTAGTGCATGATGAACTCTGTCATAGATTTCATTGCAAAGTTTGGTATAGCTTCTGGAGGCATGTTTTTATGTGTATCTGTCTCTGTTGGTGACCCAAATTGTTTATCTGAGTTACGTGGTAATTAGTTATCTCCAGGTCAATCTTCCTTCACCATCTAGAAAGACGCATACTTCAGTTTGCTTTTGTATGAGATAAGGCATTTGTGATGCATAAAATGTTTCACTTGACATAATGTACATGTGCTGATCTGCCCAAGGCGTGAAGTAAAGCGCTTTGTCGATCTTAGTGCTGACGAGACTATTGATCTATGGCTTACTGCAAAGAAAGTTGCTGGTCAGTTAGAACACTACCACAAAGCATCATCTCTGACTTTTACAATTCAAGTAAGACAGTTGTCACTTTTGGACTAAACTCTTTTTTCCTCGTATGTAAATCATGCTCTCCATGAAAGTCAATAGGTCTAATATTGACTTGATAAATTGGTGGAATTGTAAAAGCCACAGCCACCCTAAATATGCCACCTTATATGCTGTACACGTTACCAAATTGACTCCTTATCTCTGACATCTGAATGTTACATGATATGAATTGATGAATTTGCACTAAATAATGGTTCAATGAAAGTATATGCTCATAAACAAACATAGCTCTGTGGTTTCTGTTGAATCTCTTGGCTGATTCAATGAGAAATTCCAATTTATATCACTTCAACAATTATTCCTTCAACTTAAGAACCCATATTAACCCTTTCCTGTTGCAATTAAAATGAAGGGGAATTTCAGATTGATAAGGGCTATCTCTTGCAATTTTTTCGTACATTTCGTCCATTGTCATTGAAATCTAGTGGATTTTGCTATTAGGTCACTTAACTCAGGTTTTCATCATCCAACGAAATGAAGTTACAATATTTTTGCAATAGATGCACTTTAACAGTAATCTAGCCCATTACCCAGTGAATTGCCAACGTGGTGGACATGTGGTCACTCTTCTGGACAAGTCAATGTCATGCTTAAGAGGGCACCATGTCAGCATTTCACTGGCAAATTTGCTGGATTCTGGTTAGAGTGCGTCAATTGCAATAATTTGGAAGTTTTGTGTATTGAGTGACTAGGACAAAAATTCAGTGATCTGATTGAAAAATCATTAATTTTCTTATCACATCAATGAGATCTTACCAAATATTGTTAAACATTAGCCTAAAACATGGCAGTAAGGTCTTAAAGCCTTTTTGAATGGTTGGGAAAGTCTATTTCTCATTGAAATCGAATATCCAGCCTTATCAGTAATTAGACTGATGATGAGTGGTTGCAATCTAGGGTTCAGGGCTCAAATGTATCTGTAGAGAAATGTTTTCACGTGTTACAAATTGTCTGTTCTTTTTTCCTTCTTCTTGTTCTTTTGTTCTGTGTGGTAATTGTTGATTATGCTAGGATGGGCCGCAAGCTGGACAGACTGTGCCACATGTTCATATCCATATTCTCCCCCGCAAGGCTGGTGATTTTAAGGAGAATGATGAGATCTATGATGCAGTAAGAAGTGCCAATCATATCCACCCTGCTGTTTTCTTTCAGTCTGAAACATAATTCTTTATGACGGAATACACCTTTAATCGCACAGATAGACAAGAAGGAGAAGGAACTGAAGGAAAAGCTCGACTTAGATAAGGAAAGGAAAGATCGGAGCTCTGAGGAGAGGGCCCAGGAAGCAGGGGAGTACCGAAAACTTTTACTATGAATCATGCTCTTGGATTGGGCAGGATGGCTTGCCTCAGTTGATTCTTTTCCTTGTGAACAATCTGCAATTAGTTTTCGGTGCATGCAATACCTGTATCTTGGCTCTGAACCTCTCTACTGGATGGAGCATTCGTTTGTCTGCTATTTGGCTTGAATGAGTTTAGTAATGTTGGAAGGTGATGCTATAATGCAAGTAGGTGGTTATACTTGTATGAACAGATGATCTGAATCTTATTTTACAAAACAATGATGGATTTTGCCAGGGAAAAAACTGGGACTTGATTGTGCAGGGAGTCCAGATTTGGAAGATCCTTTATGGCAGATAAACCAATGCCCCGTGGCCAGTTATTTGATAGACAATTTGAGAGCTCGTTCATCGGATCTTCTGAATTTAAGCAACCGAATAGCATGACAGCATAACAATGCCATGCCAATACCCATCACCGATCCGTTGTTATGTGCTGTAGTTGTGTTGTGATCAGGTGAAAATCACTTTTGAGATGCTGCTACCACATAGGTTTAACCGAATCATTGGGTCAAAATCATAAATGGTAAGATTTCACGGAAATAGCTAGGAAGTTTCTAACTCTATCTTTGCAACTGCTGAATATTTTGCAAGCGATACCATATAAAACACATAGTGTGTAATTTCCCTACAGTAGTTACAACTATCACAGTCAGCTGCAACTCTTTATTATTATTGATTGCAGAGTAGAATACGTGTTTTCTTATTATCCATTGAGTGATTACAAGCTGTATATATACAGGAATAGAGGACCCAAATCCTAAACAGACCCTAATCTTTATCGGTAGCTAATTTACAGCTAACAAAATCAAAAAATCAAATCACATAATATCACATAATATCCCAAATAATTAGGGAGAGATTATATGAGATTTTCCAACACTCCCCCTCAAGTTGGTGAGTGAATATCTTCCATGCCCAACTTGCTGATAATCTCCTGAAATCTCGACATTGGTAGGCCTTTGGTTAATACATCTGCTAGTTGATCTTTGCTAGGAGTGTAGGGAGTACTGATCAAACCGGATTCAAGCTTCTCCTTTATAAAATGCCTGTCTACCTCAATATGCTTGGTTCGATCATGCTGAACCGGATTGTGAGCAATGTTGATTGCTGATTTATTATCGCAATAGAGTCTCATAGTTTCTTTGTGTTCCACTTTGAGATCTTCAATGACAATCCTGAGCCACAAAAGTTCACATATCCCATTTGCCATTGCCCTGAATTCAGCTTCAGCACTAGATTTAGCAACCACATTTTGTTTTTTACTCCTCCGGGTGACAAGATTTCCCCCAAAAAGTGCAATAGCCAAATGTAGACCTTCTATCTATTGGTGACCCAGCATAATCTGCATCGCATAGGCTTCAAGTTTAAGTTTGTCACCCTTTTTAAACAAAATACCTTTTTCCAGAGTAGCTTTGAGGTAGTGAAGAATCCGGTAGATAGCTTGCATGTGTTCTTCTTTAGGATCATGCATAAACTGACTTACAACTCCCACAACATAGGCTATGTCTAGCCTAGTATGAGACAAATAAATGAGCCTTCCTATTAACCTTTGATATCTCCCTTTATCAACTATGCCACTCTCTCCCTGTCCATCCATTTTACGGTTTGCATCAATAGGAGTGTTCACTGCCTTGCTATTGAGACATCCTGTTTCCTTAAGAAGATCAAGTACATACTTCCTTTGAGATATAAAGATACCTTTCTTAGAGTAGGCCACCTCGATTCCAAGGAAGTATCTCAACTTTCCAAGGTCTTTGATCTCGAATTGTTGAGCAAGACTGCTCTTAAGGGATCTTTGTTCAGCTTCATCATTACCGACACAATTATATCATCTACATATATAAGTAGAGCTGTGACCATACCTTCATTTGAATGTTTGATGAATAGGGTGTGATCCCCTCTACTTTGCTTGTAACCCATGTCGAGCATCGCCTTCGTGAACCTTCCAAACCAAGCTCTCGGGGATTGTTTGAGACCATATAGAGCCTTTTTAAGCCGAGACACCTGATTGTTTCTAAAGTCCTTATCAAAACCTAGTGGAGGCTCCATAAAGACTTCCTCCTCCAAATCTCCATGTAAAAACGCGTTCTTCACATCAAATTGCTGCAAAGACCAATCAAAATTAGTTGCAAGAGAAAGTAGCACCCGTACCGTGAGTAGCACCCGTACCGTGTTCATCTTTGCTACTGGTGCGAAGGTCTCTTGATAATCCACCCCATAGGTTTGGGTGTACCCCTTTGCGACCAGCCTTGCTTTATACCTCTCCAAGGTCCCATCAGCTTTGTACTTAAGAGTATAAACCCATTTACATCCAACTGGTTGCTTGCCTTTGGGTAAAGTCACAACTTCCCATGTATCATTCTTCTTCAATACGTTCATTTCCTCCATCATAGCTTGTATCCAATTCCTATCCTCAAAAGCTTCATGTACCGAGTTAGGAATAGTAATTGAATCAAGAGCGTAATGAAGGCTTTGTGTTGAGTAGATAGTCTATGGTATGACACAAATTGGGAGATAGGGTGTTGGGTACACTTCCTGGTAGCTTTTCTCAAGGCAATAGGTAAATCCAAATCACTTGACTCAGATTCATTGGAAGAAGGGTGAGTGATTTCATTACCTGTCAACGATTCGCATGATGGGACTTGATCTAGTTCCGGATTGAGCTTCGTCCTTCTTGAGTAAACTTATAGTTTAGTTGGTTCATTCTTAGGAGGACTAGATGAAGATGATGATGGGTTAGGCAAAGGACTTGACGGGGAACTTAATGGACTCGATGAAGGACTAAGACTAGATAGAGATGGGGAAGGAGACGAAGTTGAATTAGATGGAGTAGGATTGGGTGATGCACTAGATAATAGAGGTAGTGGTCCAAATCCACTATCGTCATTAGACCCACTATCTTCATTAGGAAGATAGTGATGGGAAGGAAAAAATGACTGGTTTTCATTAAAAGTGACATCCATAGAGATAAAAACTCGACGTGTCAAAGGGTCATAGCATTTATAACATTTTTGAGTATTATAGTATCCAATAAAAACACACTTTAGAGCACGAGGGTCGAGTTTATTTCGGTTGTGATAATGAATATGCACAAATGCAACATAGCCAAAAACCCGAGGGGAAATGTGATATTTATGGGAAACATCAGGATAAAAGGTAGATAGGAGCTGCAAGGGACTTTTATTTCCTAAGGTTTTGGAAGGAACCCGATTAATAAGATAGGCTGAAGTCAAAACAGCTTCTCCCCAAAAATGCTTTGGGACAGACATTTGAAAGAGGAGAGCCTGAGTAACATTTAGGAGATGCCTATTTTTCCTTTCGGCTACTCCATTTTGTTGTGGTGTGTCAACATAGGAAGACTCATGAATAATACCTTGAGTTTGGAAAAAATGATCAATATACCGATTGAAATATTCTTTCCCATTATCTGACCTAAGTCTCTTGATTGACACTCCAAATTGATTGATTATCATTGTATGAAAGTTTTGAAAGATAGATTGAACATTAGATTTGTCTTTCATAAGATATAGCCATGTAATGCGAGTACAATCATCAATAAAAGAGGCAAACCATCTAGCTCCTGTAAAATTAGCAATTCTAGATGGACCCCACACATCAATATGGATAAGAGAGAATGGTGTTGAAGCTCTAGCATTATTATTCAAAGGAAATGAAACACGATGATGTTTTGCAAGTTCACAAACTTCACAATGATCTTCAACAGCAACATCTTTAAAAATGGAAGGAAACATAGTCCTAAGAAGACTAAATGGTGGATGTCCTAACCGGAAATGGTAAAGCCAAATTTGAGATGAGTGGATAGGATTACAAGAGTTGTAAGAGGTATTGTAACCCACAAGAGACCAACTAGTTTTGCCCGAATCCTCAAGGTAGTAGAGCCCATTCCGTTCCTTAGCAAATCCAATCGTCCTCCCTATTTTCAGGTCTTGCAAAATACAATGGTCAATAGAGAAAAGTACCTTACAATTCAGGTTTTTGGTAAGTTTATGAATGGATAGGAGATTGGTGGATAGCTTAGGAACATGAAGGACATTATCGAGTTTAAGTGAGGAATTTAGAGCTATGGTTCCTTGGCCAGCTACAATAACAGGAGATCCATCTCGCTATGGTAATACTCCTATTTCCCGGTGATGGTTTATAAGTTTCGAATTTAGTGGGATCATGTGTCATATGGTTGGTTGCTCCCGAATCAAGAATCCATGAATCGGGAGTGCGAGAAGCCGTTGAGTTTTTGGAAATTAGACACGCACCCGATTGGACTAATGAACACTTATCGAAGACTTAGATAGGAGTCGAGAAGAGCCTTAATTTTACCAACTTCTTCTTTGTTAAATATCTCCTCAGTGATACGTTTGTATTGGTCCATAGAGGCAGCTTCACTAGTCATGTGCGCTTGTGGCTGTCTTTTAACTCTGCTGAGCACTTGCGTTCTTCCATGAAGCTTGAGGCAATTTTCTCTTGTATGGCATGGTTTCTGCAGGTTTCTTGCAGAAACTACACCATAAACCATCATTGTCTGTTGTTTTAATCGATCTCGATCTTCTCGTTTTTATTGGAATTTGTTTCCTCTCGAATTGCTTTCATGGCGGATCCTTCGGTAAGTTGGTCTTCAAGCATTATCCCGACTTTCTTCTCCTCTTACAGAAAAGACTTCATTCAAGGATGGCTGCAACTTTTTGCATTATTAAAATCATATCTCTCTCCATATGGTTTCTGGAGAGTAATAGTATCTTCGAACACCTCATCTCGTATATTCAGATTGTGATCTATTTCAAGCCGAGACCCCTCATGAGATTGTAGTATTCTCGTAACAAAATGATTACCTTGTTTTGTTGTTGAAGCCTTAGTCTTGAGTTCATACCTTGTGCTTGACCGACGCCTTCTAAATGACTCGATCTTCCCTTTTCCTTTAAGAAACGTCCTCACAATCGTGCCCACTGGAGATAATTTTTTCCATTCGCAGCAATAAGGCTGAAATGAAGGAGGAATGACTTATTTGAGTGATTACAAGCTGTATATATACAGGAATAGGACCCAAATCCTAAACAAACCCTAATCTCTATTGGTAGCTAATTTACAGCTAACAAAATCAAAAAATCAAATCACATAATATCAAAATCAAATCACATAATATCACATAATATCCCAAATAATTAGGGAGAGATTATAGAGAGAGATTATAGGAGATTTTCCAACATTGATAATTAAAATTGCCAAGGAGGAATGACTTATTGATAGTGCAAAACGGCTGTTAATAATTCGGTTGCTAATATGCCAGCGCATTAAAGCAAATTTTTATGCCACATGACCAAATATATGAGTTGGTAAAAGCATACTTTGCTAAAAAGTTAGTCACCTCATTTTCACAGAAAGACAATTTTCTTCAAATATAAATATAGGACATATTTACCATAGCTGGCTTTCTTCTCATTGGTACACAGATTGAGGATATCAGTTCTCCCAAGGTTCTCAAGGCTAGTGAGGTTCTCGATGGTATCCTAGCACATGGGAGGTTTTCAGCTAAGTTCTGTCAGGAATCTGGGCTGGTCACGGATGAGGAACATGCAGCCTTCTTGCTTTTGTGGCTTTCAAAGTATGTCTTTACATCCCATACTTAAGGTATCCAAAGACTTTTTGGCCATTGCCTGTAGTCTTGCAGCAGGGACACATTCTGCTTCAGGTCAACTTGTCCTTGCTGATTTATGTAGGGGTTTTACCCATTGTCTCTTTATCCATGCAACCAGAAGACAGTGGTTCTATTTTTGGTTCGCTCTGGATCCTCCAAGCTTAGATTGCCCTTTGTTTCCTGTCTTTCTTTTGTAATGAACTCCATGCTTTGCTATATCGTGATCAGCTGGAAGTCTAACTGCACTTTCCTAATTCGATTGGTTGTCAACTTCTGAGCCATTCTCCCTTACCTGTCTCGACCATCGTTTCTTCATCTGGCTATTCATTAACTTTGAATCAACTTTTCCACATTCTTTCCTTATACTCGCCATGATATTCCTACTCTCTGACTTTTTCTCTCGAAAATGACATTTCAATTTCTGGCTTAATTTGCTTGCTCCAGTTGACCTTCCTTTAAGATTGTCAATAAAAGGAAAGTTCTACCCAGGGTTTGTAATTGTATTCCCCATGGTAATGTGCAAGACAATTCAGTTTAAAGCAACTTGTACCGATGCTCAATCCCATATTCTCTAGAGTTTCCTTACATAATAAGCTCTCAGAGAATGGTCCTTTCAATTGCTGCTCCAAGATCACACGGATTATGCACACTTGGTACTTGTCAGGCATCAATGAATTTCAACCTGTTCCCTGCTGTACAGCTGAATGGACTACTTAGTGGGTTTCTGTAGAAACATTTTCGGGTTGCCAAAACTAATCGACATTTTCTTCACTCCCAGCTGACAAATATTGGAATCAACCTCTATGATTTTCACCAAGTAATTAGTCCAAACTTCTCCCTAATAGGTCTCTTTCACCTTAACATGTTCTGTATTTAGATGCTATGATGTAGAAACATGTGGTTTTTTTGGATGCCTGACAAACAGGAAAAAGTTTACATGATTTTTCGAGACAAATCAGCAGCTGTCACTCTTTAACGTGCTAAAGAAATATAAATATCTCAGGCACATTTGGTTTGAGCAGCAGATGGAGGTGGCATAATATCATCAGAACCCCATTGATGCACAGTTGATCATGAAATAACATGGATGGTTGTGGCGCCAATCTCTGCAACTGATTTTATCTCTCTTAAAGCTGCACTGGGAAAGGCAATTTACTACTATGAAAAGAAATTTAGGAACTTTTCACCCCAGAATGAAGGAAGAAGTTAATGCTGCATCAATAATATCTTTGGAGTCAAACTGATCCACCAGTAAACCCCTAGGCCTTTGTAGGATCTGGGTGACAGCAACTGCAACACCAAGATCTTAAGAAGATGCTGCAAATTATACTTGAGGAATATGAAATTCATTTTAAGTGGTGAATTAGTCCTGTAATCCCAATACAGACTTCTATCTGTAGTAAAGTCTCAGCTACTAGATAAATGCATAACTGCTGCAACATCCAACACATCTTCCAGCCACGGATACCACTTCACTTGCCATTCACAACAACCTTCAGTTCAAGACTTCTCCTATGAAGAAGCAAAATCTGCAACTACTTTCCCACTATGTATTGCTGCTGATAAACAGTTTTAATGCCCCTGATTAGCGAGACAAATCCTTATCTCAAACCAAAGTAGGATGGACAAAACAGGGGGAGAAAATAGTAATTTGAAAACAAGACATTCTCCTGCTTTTAGAAGTTTGAAAACAAATAACAGAGCAGGGGACGACCCATAATGTCAAGTTCTCCATGCCAAATGGTTTAAAGTCCCGTCACATCCCTTCAAAGTCCTAGGCAGCTGTAACTTCCTAACTTCAAATTTCCCATGTCAATCGGCACCACAGTTCCATAATTCCAAGATCTCTATCTATCTATCTACATATCCATCTAGCGCAAGTGTACAACATAAGCAGTTTGACGGAATGAATGCATTTGAGAGAAAAACATACATAGTAAGACTAGGTATTGGACTTTTAAGGATTGTTAAGACTGGGAAGAGGTTGGGATAGGCTTCTGCAGGGTCATTTGTCAATTAAAGTGATAGTAATAACCTAATTTCTTTGTCCACTACTCTACCAGGCATTAGCATTCATATTTTGCTCCCTTGAGTGAGTCCCTAACATTGTTCAATAAGTTAACATAAACTCAAGATTACATTGTCAGAAAATCGATGGTTATTTGCACAACAACAACAAAAATGTGCTAGATAGAGCATACAGGACAGCAGGCAGAGAAAAAGAATAGAGGATGAAAGATGGAATTCCTACTCACTATGGTCTCTTCCATTGGACCCGGCATGAGTATCTTTGGGAAGGAACTTGTCAAGCACATCACGAAGAACAGCCTATGCACAGGAACATAAGAAATGCTATTTATATGAAAATCAATGCCATGTTCATCAGGATTAATGTCTAGGACAGCCAAATAGAATCCTGCAGAAACAGTGGATAATAACAAACACAGTACTTCTTAGTCTGCGCAAACTTTTTGACTCCTCATTTAACAAGATAAGAGAAACCATGTTCTCGGTGGCTGCGGTTTTAATTCTAATCAAAACACGGTCCTGATCACATATAAATCAGCAAAAGGCTAGCTGAAACCTCACATCATGGCCTCTTCATGAGAATCTTAAATTGATCTGCATCAAAAAATGTTCACTACACATATTATGGCGCCAGCTGATGAACCAGCCAATGGTGTGTCCTAAGACAAAACAGATCATCTTGAACCTAATTAAAGACTAAGTCACCAAGGAGACAAGTAACATTACATGCACATGGAAACCCATGCAACGCATAGGGAAGCTACTAGTTACAAAAAAATATATGGGAATAAAGCAAGAGAAAAAGTTAACTTTAGCTAATCATCTAATCTGATGTATCTAAACTTTTAATAATCCTAAACATTAGCAAACTAGTCATGCATTCACAGTAACTAAAGCAGACTAGGAATTGTGGTTATGATAGCTAACAGAGGGCCCAAGTAACCCAGAGTTCAAAACATAAAAAGAAATTGAACCTTGATGTAGCCTTGTCGATGAGGAATTGTGGAAACCCGATCTGGCAAGTGAACAAGAGCCTGGCGGCCGAGAAGCCTGAACCCGGGACTAGTCACTACCCTCCTCTTCTGCTCTGCTGCCACATCCTTAATCCTCTGCTCCCATATCACGTCAGGCTCTATCTTGTCCTCAATCATGATGCCGAACTCTCTTTAATGTCATATCTGGCATCCCACCCACCAATCATCCATCGACAGCCACCAGACACCCATGAACAGAGCACAGAGAGAGAGAGAGAGAGAGAGAGAGAGAGAGAGAGACAGCCAGAGCTTGTGGCATTCTTGTCCGGAGATTCCTCTGTTCGCCCCCCTGTTCTCCTGCCAGTGCACGCTCCAAGTACATGAAGCTCCTTCAATACTCTTTTGCCGGTGCTGACCCCCAGCAGCAACACCTCCCGGACCTCAGCTATTTAGTTTGATCATCGTTTGCAGTCAACATCTCCATCTCAAAGGTAAGGACCTCCATAATCTGTTCTTAGAGAAACAGAAACGAGAATCTTAACTACTGATTCCCTGAAAATCGTCCACCATTGAGTTCCTGTAAGTGATCTGAACATGTTTTGCTGCAAATGTGATGATTAGGATATGGGTTATTGCTTCACATGCTCATCTGAGCTCCTCAACCGAGACCTTCACTTGTTTCATGAGATGCATAACCTAGGCCAGGAGAACAGTGTTAATTCTCTCATGTTATTGATCTATCTGGGGAAGTTCTGCACGTTTTAGATGACATTGTTTGATACATTGACCGTTTGACATGTCCACCAGTTCATCACTTGTTTGCTCCAGTATATGCTGAGATTATGCTTCTCTCTCCTCTATTTTAAGTTGTTCTGTATTACCCGTGAGTGCACCGAGATTGTTGATAGAAGTACGTTTCCGTTTCCAGTTTTCCGTATTTTGTAAGAATTAGTGGCGGTCAGTGGTGGTCGCTTGTGAGAGGAATAGCCTGGTGTTGCTGGTGCGTATTGATCTCTGGTGATGCTCACGTATGCTCTTATTGATCAATATGTAGAATGTGCATTCGTGCACGTCTTGGTCGGTTTGAGCAATAGTTTTGCAGAGCAAAAGAAAGGAGGTGAAAGCTTGTTCCATGTAACTATGGTCGTTGTGCGTTCCATGTAATAATAACAATAATGATAATAGGATTCCCACTCTCATTGCTTGTTCCATGTAACTATGGTTGTTGCCGCGTTTCTGAGTTCCCAGTCTCATTGCATTGCCATTGCCAGAAACACCAAATGCGTGCACTATTTCTTCTTTCCCTCATGTTGCTCGTTGCACGTAACTATGGTTGTTTTGCTTTTCTGAGTTTCCATCCTCGTTGCATTGCCAGATTCGTTTCCTTTTTCTTTTTCTATGGTGGTTTTCTTCTACTTCAGTGATTCTCATTAAAAAGGCCATTCATTTTTCAGAGGAAGAGACTCTGGAAAAGCCATGAACGAAGACAAAAAAGCATCGGAGCAACTACAAGGCGGTGGTGGAAACAAAGGGAATGACCAGAAAGGGTCCTTCTTCAAGTTGCTCATCTTCGCGGACTGCCTTGATGTCCTTTGCATGGCTGTCGGCACTGTCGATGCCATCATCATGGTAAAGTAATGATCAATGATTGTACCTTTTCATTTTTTAGGTGGTGGTCTCGTTTTTGTACTTCGCTCTCAGTGCCGGAGCCGCTTCTTTTCTCCAACTGCGAGCCGTTTCTCTACCTTTTCTCCACTGCATCTTGAATGAGAATGGTATCTCCCGACATCCTCCAGATAACCTCTCCGGTCATTGTTTTGGTGTCAAAATAGGCACTGTCCTGTCTTGGTATTATTTTCAAGTATAAACCTCGAATATGCGCACTTGCTTCTCTCCATTGACCATCCAACAAGCTACCTCTGCAACACATACAACAATTAAGCTTTCAATTGCAGATCTTACAGACGAACTAGAAGAGGTACGAATCATCAAAGAAGAGAGAATATGAGCAAAGAACCTGAAACTATTTAAGCATTATAGAGAACCTTTGGTGTCATGCTAAATATACTACTGTCAGTAAATAAAAGTCCACCCACAACTAAACAATATGGATAGATCCTGAAACCACATCAAACAGAACATAACTTTCTTTTGATTCTTCACTTATGCAACAATCAAGAGAAAAAAACCAAGGGACTTGACCAAGTGTAGACATACCCAAGCATAGTAAAGTAAAAGAAAAGTTCTGAAGACAGAATCGACTGCACTTATGGAGAAAAGTAGCGACTCCAGCACTGAGAGCCAAGTACATGAACAAGACCGCCACCTAAAAATCAAACAGGTACAATCATTGATCATTGATTTACCATGATTTACAATGATGGCACCAACGGTGCCTACAAACATGTGAAGGACATCAAGGCAGTCCGCAAAGATGAACAGCTTGAAGAAGGACACTTTCTGCTCATTCCCTCTGTTTCCACTGCCGCCACATAGTGGCTGCACTGCCTTTTTTTGTCACCGTTCATGCTTTGCCACAATCTCTTCCTCTGAAAAGTGAATGGCCTTTTAATGAAGATCACCAAAGTAGAATAAAACCACGAAAGAAGAAAAAAGGAAACGAATCTGGCAATGCAACGAGGATGGAAACTCAGAAACGCAAAGCAACCATAGTTACGTGCAACTAGCAACACGAGGGAAAACAAGAAATGGTGCACGTATTTGGTGTTTCTGGCAATGCAATAAGAATGGGAACTCAGAAATGCAACAACCATAGTTACAAGGAACGAGAAATGAGAATAGGAATTCTATCATCATCATCATCATCATCATCATCATCATTATTTTCTTTTTATCCTTTTTCGGTTCCACTCCTTATAACACACAAGCTTTCACCTCTTTTCTATTTTTTGTTCTGCAAAACTTTTGCTCAAACAGACGAAGACGGACACGAATGCACATTCAACATACTGATCAATCAGAGCATACGTGAACATCACCAGAGCTCAAAACACACCGGCGACACCACGCTATTTCTCTCGTGGGCCACCACCACCAACCGCCACAAATACATACAAAATACATAACACTGGAAAAGAAAAGTGCTTCTAGTGAAACTAGCACTCTCAAGTAAAACACTACGGGGGTGATCAGTTCTTGGTCTGGTCCGTTTCAAAGTAGAATTGGGAATCAAACCAAGAGGACCGGTTCCCAAAATTCAAAACCGGGACAGTCCAACAACCGGTACCTTTTCTTTTTGCCCACTACTTTTTTCTCCATTACTTTTTTTCCCATTACTTAAAACCAAATCGAAATAGTATTTAATTTATATTTTACTAATTTTTCTGAAGAAATAATAAAATAAAAAGCATATATAGTATGTTTGGTTCCTCATTAGAACCGGTAACCGGACCATCAAGACACTATCCTCTCATCACAAGTCAGGATATTTGTGTGTCAAAGGTAGAAGAGAGACTTGAACACTATTTATAGAGTTTTAAACCACATATCAATTACATCACAAGTCGGGCTTTACTCAACCCACACTGGTTAGCCCCATATTAAACTAATTAAGAATCCTTATATATCATATTATAAGACTAATTCGGTAAAACGGTAAATTACAATATCAATTACAGGCATGTGAGGACTTAACTATGTAACGGGCACCATTACCAAATGTTCAATATGTGATTAAAATACGATAACACTATCATACATAGGAAGGGCTGACTAACTTAGCCATTCTCATAATCACTCAAATACTGAGAAGAAACAGGCAGATGGTGAACTTCATCTACCTTAACGAAGTCTGGTCAGACAAATGCTTCCTATAGCGACATGCTAGAGAAATCTGCACTATAACAACTAAGAACTGAATGATCAGGATACGCACTTACCATCCTTACATTCGGAAGCGAGAAGTTAACAAGGAGGTGCAACCGAAAAGATACAAAATATTGAGCTATATTCAAATGTTTCCGTAATCAAAGGTCTTGCATGTCAATGTTGCATGGACATCTTCCATTTCCTTCATATAATTCCGCTACCTCGCCATTGCATGTCAATAGTTTGATGAGCACACTTCACTCCAAACATGTCTCGAAGCAGGCAATTTGAAAACCCGAAAGTGTCGGACAGTAATCAAAGCAGGAGGCATTATTCAGTCTGAAGATTGCATCAAAAGAATTAGATCAGAAATGCGTTTGTGACATGAAATTGCTTGCTCAAAGGACGAGCAATTGTGGGTGAACTCGGCCACGATGGTGAAGGCAAGAGTAATTGTGGAATCCCTATATTTCCTACACAAAAGAAGAGGTCAGCAGTTCGTAATGGAGTCAGACACTCTATCAGGCGTTGAAGAGTGAAGATATTTGCATGTAGAACTGTGAATCGGGCCACTGACTGCCTAACTATGGCCCAGCGGAATAAGAGCCTAACCCGTGAATAGCCGACCAATCCCCCTGAACTGTTTTGGAATTTACTTTGCTCTGAGGCTTCTCTTTGTTGTTGCTAACTCTTAGTAATGAAATTTCTCCTCTTTCAACCCAAAAAGAAAAGGACAAAATTCATTACTATTACACGACCGGGACTTCTCCACTGGGCCCGCACAGCATCTGAACAAAGCGGAAACCAATGTCTCAGCATCTTCAAGGCGAGAAGCATAAGCCAGGCCCAATGCATGTCCTTGTGCTATTTCGTGACTAACTCGAAGACCCAGTAGAAAGCAGATCAAGGTTACAAATGCCTCCATCAACTGCAATGCTGCATTCTAGGCTAAAAATGAAATCACAACTTCAATTTCTGGAATAATAGAATGTTCATATATGATGGCTTCGCATATCATGGATTAGTTTTGACCTTATTCGCAGAATATTTTGTAGAAATTCTCTACATAAACAACTAATTAATCATGAATAATTAGATTCATATATGAATGTAAAACACCAAAATCAATACGCACAGCGGAATTAAAACGTACCTTTTTGAGCCATAACTTACTTGAAGAAAAATAGATCAAACTGACGATATCAGTGATCTATCGAAATGCCAGATATTCCTCTTTATGACCTATTTCGGTTTAACAGCTTTAATGGGATTTGGCGACTGATAAGTATAACCTACCCTTTTATAGGCTAGAGAAGGGACCTAGCAAACCCTAATCAACAAAGACGTCAACCCTGGCCCTCCCATTACGGGCTTCGCTTAAATATAATTCTTTTCACTTTTCTTCGCTCAACTAGACCCGTTATCAATAGATACCATAACCCAATTCAATAAGATCACTTGAGGGTTTAAAATATATTGGAATATCCATTAACCCGATTATTTAAAATAGAAAATCAATTAATTAAAGTAAACCAATTATAGGAAATTTCCAACACATTCAACAATGAGCGAAGGAAAGAATTACCAATAGAGTGGTTCAGGATGTGCACGTAATGGGAAGAAGAGACGAAGCAATTTCAGTTAAATTGAGAGGATGATATGTGATTTTGGCTTTATGACTAGCACAAAAGAGCCTGATCTCGGAACCTTAAAGTAGATGTCATTTTTGCAATGTTAAATGAAAGCCTTGCACGAGCAGTGCTGTTCTTCTGACGTGTATCATTCGAAAATTTGTTCTTAGTAATATCTAGTCAGTTCAACAAGGAGCATGAATATGTCTCATACAGAAGATATGATTTGAGTATTTTTCTGTTTTGTAATCCAAGGACATCGTCCATGGAACATCCTACAAATCCCATGAACCAGTTAAGTTCAAATCTTTGTCATGTGTAGAAGGCCATGATCTAAAGTAATTTGTATGGAGTTGGTGAGGATTCAAATGGTCGCCCTTTAATACTTGAGATGAAAACCCCCCATCACCCCCAACCAACTTTGTTGGTCTTCAGAGATTAAAAGAGCAGGTTCAGGAAAATTGGTTAAAATAATATAATCCTCCCATGGTAATACAAAGCCTGATGTGGCACATGAAATAATCACATCTTAAGCCATGGTTTGCAAATTAGCCGTTGTTAAACGATGAAATAAACTAGCTAAGATATTATTGAACCCACATGCACTATAAGGTTGTCAAATTTAATTTAATTAATTGCACTCACAAATTGCGAGGAAGTGCTATCTCGAAACTGCTCGTCAGGCCCACCAAAATAGAATTAGACACCAGTAAGGAAGGTCTCAAACCTAGGGTGCTTAAGTCATCAAAACAAGGATGTTTTGTCTAGTTTGTAATTGCATTCAAGATCATGAGCAAGTCCACAGTGTGGGAAAAATTATCAAAAAATTCTTAAACCTATTACACTTGTGTCGTTTCAATCATAACCCTCTTAATTAGCAAATTTAGTCGCATATATTTTAACAATTTGCCAGTTCAATCATATACATTTCAATTAGGTCAGTTTGGTTATTTTGACCAATTTTGACTAGAAATCATTAATATAGCGGTCTAACTCAAGGCCGGCCATGCACTGATGTGCACAATTTCTGAAATTTTTAATTATTTTTTTCTTCTTTTCTCTTTTTTTTCCCCAACCTCAGGTCCGCGATCTTGCCGAGCACGGGTGAACATTCATGTCCGGGTCGGGTCGGGTCGGGTCGGGTATCAATGAACCCCGTGCGAACGGTCAACACCCCAAGTTATATCAGGGACTTAAAGATTAGATGCGATTCTAGGACCTTGAGTTTCTATTTGTTTTTTTCAATGTAACAAAATTGTGAATACTATGCGATTTGGTTTTGGTTTTTCAATGCGGGACGCAACCTACTTTGGTATTAAGACTTTTTGTGCGGTTGCTTTCCGTTGTTCTTTCGGCATACTCCACGTCGATTTTTGTTTTCTTACTCTTTTTTATTATGATTTTGTAGTTTCATGAGATGCCCCTTGACCGAAAGCCTTGCAAGCTTCCGGACATCTATTATTTTTAGAGACTTCTTTTCTGTGAAGGCAACTAATCATGTCATTTTTCAAAGATATATAAATTATTTTTGGGGTGTTGAAATATTTCTGTCGGTCTTTGTTCAAATTTCCAGCAAAATTTTGACTTTTTGATATATTAAATACCACAGGATAATTGTTTAAAAAAACCTAAACTTATTGTCAAGAGGACAATTTAGTCTTAAAAATTGGCCAAAAGTATGTTAGAAAGTCTAATAAAAAGTTTAAACTATTAAATGAAAACGTGATTTTGTGAAATTATTGTCAACCATTCTACTAGTTTGAGCTTTTGGGTTAGACTTTTAATGTGGTATCTAAGTAAGATATTCTTAATTCAAATCTTCAAAGGGAAGCCCATATTTGGCATCTTGATTAAATATTTTTCACACATAAGGCTTAAACCAAAGTCCTACCAAGGTGTGAGGGGAAATTGTTAGAATATTTAAATAATAAATTATATATTTATTTAACGACTTAAGCTTTAAGGTTAGACATTTCTAACAAATAAAATTGAAAAGTGTAGGACTAAATTAACATTCGTACAATAGATTTAAGATTGATTAGATAATTTTTTTGGTGAGAAGAAGTATACCAAGCACATCTCATGTCCAACGTTGACAAGAAGTGAAGGACAAATTAATTCGAGACACTATACAGTACAAATTATCTGGAATGCCTAGAATACCATATGCATTATCAGGTTGGCTTTCAAGCAGGCAAGCAAATGTCATATCCTCCTCTGTTTCTCTTGGTAAAACTTAAATATTATGACAGGCACATGGGATCCGACATGGTCTCCCATGTTATCCAACTCAAAGATCAAGTGCGTTTGATATGATTGGATGGTTTAGTTGGTGGAATATGTGGAAGCCAATGAAGACTCGGATGAATCAAGGTCGGTCGTGCTTTCTTCGTCGTCTTCATTGGGTTCGGATGCAATGTTCCAACCAGATCACCTGCTTTCCACCCACCCTAGCTGCCACATAACAACCGGCCTTGGATTTTTGCTTTTTTTGTAATTTTTGTTTGTTTCTGGTTTTGTGTTGAAACTGGCTTTTGATTTAATAATTGTTACTTTTGCGATTCTTTTAGCCTCGTTGGTGTGCATTGCGAGTGGCTCATCAACCTTCCCCCTCCTCTCCCGATGTTTGGGCAAATTTGAGGAAATTATCCAATCGGTTGTGAATCTATTATGTCACCTAAATTTTCTAATTTTTGTTAATTTAATCATAAATATTTATAAGAAATTTCAAAGTGATCATTTTGCCAATTATTGTCGGGAACTGCTGATGTGACAGTGCGCCACATAGGATGGTCAATGATAATTGGATTACCACGTCAACATTTTTTGGCTAAAATTTGATTGAAAGGATTATGTTGAAATTTCGTACAAAGATTAAAGATAAAATTTGAAAATTTGAAAAATCTAGGATCGAATTGATATGTTTACAATAGTTTTAAGATTTGGATAATACTCTCATGCAAACTTTACTGAGATGACAAAATTGAGAATCTTAGAAACCTGTATTGATTTGGCACTTGAGTTTGTCATACATAATATTCATTTTTATGTGTTTAAATATTAAAACTTGCGGTTCTTCTAATCAATTAGTTTTTTTTTTTTAATGAAGGGAACATTTGTATACCATTCTTTATTATTTTATTTTTATTTTTCGCACAAGCAGTACGAGAGTGGCGCCAATATGTGTCACATAATAATATAGAAAGAGAAAGATTTAAAAAGACTAAAAGAAAAA
Organism: Angophora floribunda; assembly: GCA_014182895.1. Taxonomy (NCBI): domain Eukaryota; kingdom Viridiplantae; phylum Streptophyta; class Magnoliopsida; order Myrtales; family Myrtaceae; genus Angophora; species Angophora floribunda. The sequence continues at coordinate 13,793,492 of CM024708.1, forward strand.
GTAAAAAAAAAAAGTTGAGAGAGAGAGAGAGAGAGAGAAAGAGGGGGGCCCTCCCCATTTCGAATTTTCAGTTCTTTTTTTTGAATTTTCTAAATTATCTTAACATCAATGACAACTTTTTTTTGGGTTAGGCGACAATGCTCCGACGAGAGGTGGTTGAACCCATGTTGATAATTTAATATCACATGTTCCTCGCAAAATCACAAAAAGCACTAATAATGAGATACTCAATATCAAATAAAAAAAATTGATAAAAAGCCTATCAAATAGAAGTAATGGGTACCATGTTGGCCAAGAATCTAATATTTTTAATAAGACTAAATAAATTTGTAATTGTACAATTAACCAATTACTTAAGAAGGCATTAACACCATTGAAATCTAATCTTAAAATCGCAAAAAGTAACAAAACAAATGAGAAACTACAAGAGAAATAAAAGGTGAAATTAAATATCGGGGCCCATGTTGGCTAACAAATTTATGTTGGAAAAAGTATAATGAGATTTTTTATTGTAAAATTGATTAACTCATACACTATGTTTCTGATCCAAAAAACAAATACACTGTGTCAGGCCAAAAAAGAGAGAGAATACACCATGAATTTTTTTTAATGTATGAAACATTCAAACTTTCAACTAGACTGATGATATTATTGCCATTTAAAACTTTTATATTCATCTTCTTAGTAGTATATGAAAATGATTTTAAATGTAAATGAATTTAAAATTTTAGATCACATATGCGGAAAATTATTGACACGTTAATATGAAATCTTAAATTGTTTACTCAGTACTAAACAAAAAAATTTAAATTAAGAAATTAAATGTGGCAACACCAAACTATAAATTGTGTCTTTGGCCAAAAGGCTGTTAAAATTATTTGAATATTACTATACAGTATGTGGTGAGAATGTAAGTCTCTACAAGAGAAAAATAAATACTGAAGAAATGAACTTGTGTAATACACGGAGTTTAATAATCTACTCATGTTCGGAACACCAATGAATTGAATACCGTTTTTATTTGAAAATATTTTCCGCTGTTCGGTTGGGAAAATTTTTCTTTTATATCCAATAATTTTTTATTATTTTATTTTTTAAAATCGTTAAATTTTTAAAAATAGATTATTAAATTATTTTTTTCATTTTGTGTTTTCTTTTATTTGTTCCACATATTCTGTCCATACGATAGTTGGACATAGATAATTACACTATGAAGTTCGTAAATCCATATTCAAATTGATGGCTAATCTTATTTCCAAATCCATGAGCTTATCTAAATTTGACTGCGTCATTACGCATGATGTTACAACAGACAGATGAATTCCCATGGTCTCCAGCTTGTCTCGACAAGTCTGGTCAAAATCTGATCCATCATGAAACTAGCACCTCTCGCAATATTTAAATACGTATTAAAATATAGTGTTATTCCTCGGGGGCAGTGGCTAATCATTATGGTCTAATTATTAAATGGGGGCAACAGGGCTCTTTTCACAGAACTGTCATCCATTTGCGAGAACGATTAGGGGTTCGGAAAAGTCAAAGCTAGTGCACATTTTTCCGCATGGAAAGGACAAAAACCCACGTGCCTGGGCTTGTTAATTGAGCCCTTGTTTGGGGCTGACAAATTGGTTTGGCAATGAAAATGATTCTGTTGAGATGAATGAAAGTCATGTGATCCCAGTCGGTGAGGTAATTAAGAAAAGGGTTAGCATCATGAAAATAAGAAAAACTTTAAATTAGTATATTTATGATAAATTTACATTCCATTAGTTTCTATTAAATTATATTAATATTACCCTAAATTACAAATCGGTACACCTATGACAAACGGATGGTAAAATCACAAATTGGTACATCCATTACATGTCGCGTGTCATCGAATTTAGTAATTTGACTGTAAAATTTAACGAAAACTAACAAATGGTATAATTATTACAAATTTATCAGTTTGAGGTCTTCGTGCTATTAACTAAAAAATGGTTGAAATGAGGGAATCTCTTGGAAGAGTAAGAACCCCGGATAAAACTATTGCTGATCAATTTTCCTTTTCCAAGCTAAATTTGGTCCATTAAACAATTAAGGACTGCTTTTTTTTTTTAAATAAAAAAAACAAACTTTAGGATAACTTTGAAGCTCATGAAATACAACATTAATACTTGGGAATGGGCAAGATGCCAACTAAACTTCAAGCGTTACTCAATGTGAAATAGTTTGCCCGTAGTAGAGTGAGGAATCATTATGCCAAGAGTGTCTACTTCATATTAACACCTAGTGAATGGAAAATTAATGGAATTCATGACGAGATAGAGATGAATCTTTTATCATTAGTATCGAAGTTAAGGTATTGTGGTGATTTGATCGAAAGAGTTATCATACTAATGTTTTTCCCGAAACCAATTTAACGGAAGGTTATTTTAATTGGTTTAACACCCCATACTTACCATTCTCTTCTTTCTCCCACTCTTGCTGACTACGATGTTCAAATTTCTCTCTCTCTTTTTATCCTTTCACTCATGTGTCTCACATGCTTGGCATCATAGAAAAGGAATTGAACAAAAACATAAAAATAATTAGTCTCCTCCCTTTCTAGACTCAAAGTGATTGGTAGAGACGTAACGGAATTTTGGTTTAAAATTGAAGATAGACCGCTCAAAATCCTTCAAAAAAATATGTAAACTATTTTGAATCAATGCTTTCTCTATATGCGAAAAGTCTCCATTTAGTTGGCTCCTAAAACTTATAAGATATATCATGACCTTAATGTAGGCGGGTTCCTGGCCCGGTATCTCTCTATTATAAAAATATATATATTAGGAAAAAAAAAAACCCAAAAAGAAAATAAGAGAATAAATTCAGTGGGTTCAAGGCGTGCAGTTGGGAGCGACATACAGCACGCCCTGGCAACTCCACGAAAGTCGAGGAAGAACTGATGCCAGAAAAGCGAACCTCACTTTTTGTCCTTAGGCCACTATCGCCGACAGCAACCCATGATTCTCTCCGTTTATTTCTCCTCAATCCCTTGTCTTAAATAACTAAAATTCATCACTTCCGGTACATAATAACTTTAATACGTATTCATGAGGTCAGCCATGTATTTTAGAAGCTCAGAATTTAATTACTTGAAATACAATTCCGCTTCATACAAAGATTTTATGTACAGATGATATCAAAATAGTAATGCGCATCTTATCAATAAAATGAAAACACGCATTAAAAGTACAAAGTTTACGCGTTTGGTATATTGTCAACATTATTTTGAAGTTGACTTTCTTTTTACTTTATTTGTGATGTTACCCACCGAAAGATAATATGTGATGCTCATAATTACATAACTAGATTCCGAATAATATTATGAAATTAAGAAAAAAGTGGGAAGGAGATAAAATGAGGGGTTTACCGGTTGATATTGATTGGAAGGTTAGGAATAATTTGGACTCTTTAAAGAGAATCGAATGGATTTAGTCATATCCAAAGTGGAAATAGCTCCATCGAAAGGATTACAACGTGAATAATTTAAAGTTTTATGATATGGCGTGTAAAGAAAATGATTTCTAAAGAGGAAAGTCAATTAGCGTGTTCTAAATATCATTGAAAAATAAGATACATAAAAATTTGGAATTAACTCTACATTTTGGTAGAGTTACTTTTTTTGAAAGTATAGATTTTTTTGAGACTCATGATGTATTAATTTCACGAAAAATAAATGATTTGGAAAATACTTTTTTATTGTGATCCTCATATTATTTATAAAAATAAACCAATGAAATTTTTTTTATTGTTCCATGAAAATGCTAAAATATAAATCGTTAATGATGATAAAATATTTTTCATAACCAATTGTTTTTAACATACAAATAATTATTTTTAAGGAGATATTTTTCAAATTAATTATTTTATTTTTTCGAAAAAAACGGTGACATGTGTCTTACAGCAGCGCCGAGGGTACGGATGGAAATGCACTCGCAGCGCGTGGACCAGCAGGAGGGACAAGTGGTCCGACCTCAACGACGCCGTATCATCTCGCATGAGGTTTCGTCCGGGTTGCGTGTAGAAAAGATACGGTCTTTCCTCCTTTCCATCATTTTCGTTGCGAGTTTCTGCTCGGTTGAAAAGAAAAGCAAGTTGTTGATGGAATCTTGACGAAGCCTCCTCCTCCTCTGCAGCATTTTCTCCCTCTTCTTCCCTATCTCTTTCTGCGCAAAGCCCTGACGATAAATTCCTCATCCGCAGTCAACCCTGCCGCGTTTGGCGGCTTCTGCTGAGGTTCCGGGACAGACCCAGATAATTGCAACGGGTTGGAGGCGAACCGATTGTGAGATCCGAGGCGGGGATCCGGAAGGAACGCTCTTTAGGTATACATGCGGAGCAATTTCAACTTTACCCATTTGTTCTTTTATCGCTCGCGAGGGCGGAATTCGTGAGAGAAGTTCGGTAGTATCTGGGTCCTTCGTTTGGGTCTAGCGCTGCTGAAGTTTCGGCATTTTTTTTTTCAAGAAAATCTAATAGATCGGCTGGTATTTTTGGAGAAGAGGAAAAGCACGTGTTTTGTGCCTGACCCATGAGTGATTGGATTGGATTGGACGTGAGCGGTTCTTTTGCTTGGTGCTGTGTTTCCGTTTTCCTTTTCGTTGCGATTTTGGGTTGTGGTGTTCTGCTGTGTATTGTTCTTTTCGTGGTTAGGTGAGTATGTGTTTGATGGGGTTGTTGGTGCGGTAGTTTTGGATTAAGCTTGATGCTCCTCTCTGTGGGTTGCGGGTTTGTGATGTCTTGTAACGAATTTGACTTTGCTTTGTTGTTCCAAATTGGAGATCCTTTTTTTCCTTCCTTTCCTGAGTGGTTTGATATTGTTCTGATCTTGGTATCCCTTGTTTTTTGGGTTGCCTTTGGCCCTTCTCAGGTGCTTTCCTGAGAAATTGTGATGCATATAGAGGTTGGGAAATTGCTATTTCTTTCTGGTTTTTGTTGCTTCCCCCCATGAAAGTTTGAAAGAGTTTGGTTCCCGTGTTTGTACTCTTTGCAATCAAAAGATCTAGCGTTTGATGGTTAATAGTTGGAGTGAAAAAGGTAATATATCTTTTCCTCTGGCCTATTTCTTTGTTTGGAGGGTAGCTAAGTTGATATATTTTGTGGTAATCTGCACATTGTTTAGAAAGCATTGGTGCTGCTGAGCAATAAAGAAGCATTGTAAGAAATTGATCAAGTGAGAGCAGCCTCTAGTATGAACTTTGGCAATATCTTTCGTAATAATTTTTTCTTTTGGAGCTAGGTTTAAACCATGAGTTCTTTTAAGATAAGTTCTACTGTCATAATGTATAATATGACAAGCTGTGAAAGGATAGCCAGCAACTGCAAATTTTGTGGAAGCCAGAGAGGAATAGGTTATGGTATCTATAATGTATAATATGATAAGCTGTGGAAAGGATAGCCAGTAACTGCAAATTTTGTGGAAAGCCAGAGAGGAATAAGTTCTGGTATCAAGTGTCCTTTTTTCCATCAACTGGTATTAAGTTGAAAGCCAAGCAATTGATTCCCATAGGCTGTAGGGATCTTGCCACTAAAAGGCTAAAGTCTCACTAAAGCATGCATGCTAGGCTACATATCATATAATGGTGCAAGAAGCTCGCAATATTCAGCAGCATGGTCAATGATATATTGTATCATCCCATGATGTTTATTCCATACTATGAGGATACAGCATTCTTTTAGCATTTAATTGGCAATTTTCTAGCAATTCATTCATGCAAAAGAAAAGCTTAACTTCCAATGCGCTGGTAATTGACTGTCCTAATTTTGAAAGATGAACTATTTGTAGAGATTTTTTTTTTTTTTTTTTTTTTTTTTTGGGGGGGGGGGAGGTGAAGCAGCACTTGTCAGATGGGAGGCTTATTGCAGGATTCTCTGTCAGAGTTGGACGTCTTAATAACTTTCTAGTTCTCTTTCTTTTTTCATTTTCTGGGTTGTAAGGAGTTTTCTATTCATACTGCGTGAAACTGAAACCGTAATGCAAGTGGGTGCAAGTTTAGTGGTCAGTGCATATGGATTTATGATGTCTCCATATGTGTGCTTTATTTGTTTCATTTCATAAAGTTTGTGTTTATAATAGATGGGTGGTTGGATGTCTTTATAAGTCGGTTGATCCTCACTTTTATGAAAAGAACCTAGAAAACCAGTACTTTACCTATTTTTTTTGCTATATGAACTTGTAATCTTTTTGATTATTTCTGATTTGTGGAAACACCATGAAAATTGAAAAGTTGTGTGTTTTTAAATATTTCTTGGCTTGATATTCCCGGAGGTCAGATGAGTGATTGGCTTTGATTAGATTCTTTCTTTTAAATGGTTAGAAAACTGAAATATAGAGATGCACAGGTATAATTGTTTTAGGATTTTGATCTGGCGCTAACATTAATATTCATTTTGTGGTTGAAGATGGATTCCTCTGCTAATTGGAACTGGGCATGTAAATGCTGATAAGTTCAGACTTTTCAAGCAAAATTATTTGGACATAGTGTTCTTCTGAGCTAAGGTGTCTAAGATGGATGAACAAGCAGTTTCTTGCGACTGTTCTTCCCTGAAAATGGCTATGGTAGTTAAGCTGGAGGAAGATGAGGAAGATTTTTGCAGTTGTTGCGAAGATGATGAAGTGTGGAGGGAGACTGAGGAATCAGTTAAGGAGGAGCCCAAGTATCTTCTAGGTGAATTCTCAGTGAAATTGTTCTTCAAGGGCATTTCAATCAACAAGGTCGGGGAATCAGCTGTCGAGCTTTCCGGAATTGGGGTGTTTATGGAACGGTTAGCTGATCTTCCTATTATCCAGGTGCAGAAAAAGTTGGATTTCTTTGTGGAGGAATCTGTGGCTGATTATTTAGCTCTGATGGACGGTCTAGTTGAGGCTTTACAGAACAACATCCGTCATGTTTATGCCTTTACTGATTCAAAGATGTTATATGATCAGGTAAGCTTGTCTAAAGAAGGATGTATATGTTATTATTTGATCCAATACTTGTGAGTAGTAGAAATTGTCCTTTTGTTGGTGGCATGTTGTATATGCAGTGCATTTATAATAAATGGTCATGTGACATGGGTGCTTTTGACAGATAGTGAATGAAGATAATCTTGAGATTCCACTTCTTGTTGCATTGAGGCAGAGAATACTGGAACATGCAGTTAATTTTGAGACCTTTGCTTTGGAAGTTGTGTCCAGTAATGAGCTGGATAGGGCATGCCAACTGGCCCGAGTGGCTATTGGGATTGTTTCATATCCCGTTGATGGAGAGAAGTCTCTTGACCACTGTTCTATTTGTTGTGAGGATAAACCAACAGCCATGATGATCACCATGAAATGTTCACACAAGTTCTGTTCGCAATGTATGAGAACTTATGTGGATAAAAAAGTACAAACTTCTCAAGTTCCTATCAGATGTCCCCAGTTGAAATGCAGATACTATGTATCCCCTGCAGAGTGCAAGTTTTTCCTTCCACTTGCTTCGTATGAGTCTCTGGAAAGAGTCCTGGGGAAGCAAATATTCACTCTGATAAAATCTATTGCCCCTTTCCAAATTGTTCTGTCCTGCTTGATCCTCAAGAATGCTTGTCAGCTAGGCAAGTTCCTCTAGTCAGTCGTCAGAAAACAGCTGCATTGAGTGTCCGGCTTGTCAGAGGTTTATTTGTTTGGAGTGTGGTGTCCCCTGGCACTCTTCATTGACCTGCGAAGAATACCAAGATCTTCCAGTGGAGGAAAGAAATGCTGAAGACATCACTTTGCATCGTCTAGCAGCAAACAAGAGATGGAGGCGTTGCCAGCAGTGTCGTAGAATGATTGAACTCACTCAGGGTTGCTACCATATGACATGCTGGTAAGAGGAATTGTTTGTTTATGAGCGATGACAATTTCCTATGTGCAGGCTATAATGCTCAAAATGGCATTGAACACTTTACTCTTTCCTGAAAATATCAGGCTTTATTTGGTTTTCTGGAATATTAGGGTACTTCAACCAGCACGGCAGTTTGCACTTGGAAGTGTGGAGTAGATATTCTAGAAATGCAGAAGAACTTGGCATTTTAGCAATTACCTCACTGTTAATGGAACTTGTATTATTTGTCTTCTAGCTAGCTCTTGCGTCTTTTATGCAGGGCATGTAGCTGGTGCAGTGTCCCTGCATGTAATCATGCAGCAAAGAGTGCTGTCATACTGCACAAGATAATGAATGCTGAACACATCAATAGCTTTTGTAAAATTTGTTTACTCAATACCATGCCAATTTGGTGCTTAGACAAACTGATCACTTTGCTGATGATCTCACTGGTTTAAACACTGAAGAAAAACTTGCACGATATTTCTTAGACTAGTTTTAGAATACTGGCATTTCTCTACTCCAAATATGGCACCTGTGAGCTGTAATATATAATTTCTCATTGGACTGCATAATCAGTTTAACCTGAATTCTGTTTACTTTGTCTTGCAGGTGTGGCCACGAGTTCTGTTATTCTTGTGGTGCAGAATACCAAGAAGGCCTACAGACTTGTCAATGTGCATTCTGGGACGAAGACAATTCCGAGGATTTAGTTTCGCATTCAGCTCAAGAATCAGAACAATGGGCCTGGGAAACTTTCAATTCACTCCCCATGATAATGGATGCATACTCGGACCAAGAGAGATCGCAACTGGCACTCATTCAAAGATTTCTTGCCGGTGGCTTCAGTCTCAGTGATCACCATCCATATCAATCCCCTCCTCGCTGTACAGACTCATACGTAGATGCTATTAAAGATTTGCATCAGCTTCCTTGGCTGGAGAGGTTCGTCTCCGTGATAAGTGATGATTATTATGAAGATTATATGCAATAAGATGTGTAACAATAGCAAGCCTTTAGGCAATAAGTTTCACACAGCTAAAAAGGGTCTTAGCTCGGTGGGTAAAGAGTTCCTCACTCTGTTCCACACTGGCATGGAAAAATAGGTGCTTTTCCTTGGAGTCGTATCATTCTCTGTCAGAGTAGATAGACCGAGAAAATTGGAAAGAACATTTATCTCGTTGAGGCAATGGAAAGTCATTGAATCATATTTTTCTCCACGCATTCTCTTCTGAGCGTGATATGGCAATATCTGTACTCTTTATTGCAGATTTGCAACATTAACGTGCTTCTGATTCTACGGGAGATTATCGATGAGGTTCTTTCATAGATGTAATTTAGAGCTGATGCAATACTAATGAAGCAGTAAGAGTTGACAAATGGTACGGTGACAGAAGTAGTTGTGAAGAGGAGATGACGGATTAGTACACTGAAGTGGCTCTAAATGTCTTGATTCATCTGCGACCATACATTCATCCGGGTTGGTGCTTTTAGGAACTTTTGGCTTCTAGGGTATGAATTTTTTTTTTTGATGCCCAAGATCTGCTGGGTTCGACTTTCAATTTACTGCTAATCGCCAACTAGGGTATGGATTTTGATCTTCAGTTGTGTCTTAAAAATCATTAAGATGGAAATTATCCTTTTTAATGTAAAGTTGGACATGCAGAAAAGGGAAAATGATACAAAAAGTCTCTGAATTTTGGCTCAATGTGTAATTTAGTCTATGAATTTTTAATTTGTCTAATGTGATCCATGAACTTTAGCTTAATGTGTAATGGGGTGTTTGAATTTTTAATTTGTTTATTATAGTTTTTGAACTTTTGGTACAAAGTTCAAAAACTATAATAAATAAATTAAAAATTCAAAGAGGACTACATTGGACATTTTCATACAGTTCATGGACTATATTGAACATGTACCTAAAGTTCAGGGATTAAAGTTTAGAGATTACATTGCACATTGGGCTAAAATTTAGGGATTATATTGAACAAATTAAGAGTTCAGAAACCAAATTGTATATCGAGCCAAAATTTAGGGACTATTTATGTCATTATTCTTACCGTAAACTTCTAATTATTTTAGCTTACGACTGGTCTTTGCTTTTAAATGTTTGCAACATGTTCTCGGTTGGGTTTTGACTTCTTCGACGTAAAGCAACGTTCTCAAAACCTGTGAAGTGCTTGGGTTATGGGTTGGTATTGTTTACACTTTACCTTGAAGTTTATTCCATTAAAGGAGGTTTTTTTTTTTTTTGTAGATGGACTGTGTCCTGTCTGATAAATTCACATTACTAATTTGAAATTCTGGGGCAATTGGTATTCAGAGAATGAAGTGAATATCTTTTGATAAATGTGCATGCAATTATTGTAACGATCCAAACTAGAGATTCGTATGTGTATACACACACGCATACAGATCCTTCACTCTAGTCTAAAAGCGTCTCTCAAGTGCTAGCATGGCGGGAGAGCAAATAGCAATGAATCAACTCTACGTAGTTATGCCATCGGGGTATGAAGCTTGCAATAAACATGAATGACTACATGAATTCAGCTCAAAAATCCGAAGCCTCCTATAAGGCTTTCTCCAGTTTACTTAAATTTTCCTCAAGTTTGGTCCTGCGAGATCAGTCATGGTATGGTCCTGCGAGATCACTCAATACCATGACAGTCCTGCTATCCCAATTGTGCTAATACAAAGACATCGGGTTTTCTAATTTTGGGCCGACGTTTTCTTGGAGAAATGTGAATGCAAATCTGCTATTGAAGACTTGCAACATCTATCACGGCCACCAACGAGCCGTCACCACTGGTGGATCGTTGCTATGGCTGAGCAAACTCAACATCGGGATCAACTCGTAATCATATCATCACCTCCATTTCGGAATTGGTCTCTTTGTGTGTGCGCACTTGTGTCTTTTGAGCGTGAAGAATATATTGATTTTTTATGAAAATCTCAAAGAATAAGACTTGTGTATTGTAATTGCTGACACCTAAATTTTGGCAATCCGATCATTTCTTTATTGCATAGAAAATTATGGATTAATTCTTAACCCTTGAACAAAATTATTAAAATTAAGTTGTATAACATGTAGTTTTAGGAACATTTATTATTCAGTTTATATATATTATTGCATTTGCATTGGACTGGTGGTAGATGAGCTTTAATCCGATGGCCGAGAATCGATTGCAAAGAATGACAAGTTAGAAGATTGATATATTTCGAAAAAAGATTTATATTATTCTTTCAATATTCGATGATATGGCGATAGATTCCTCGTATATGGAAAATAAGGTAGAAAAAAATAAAAGGAAAGTGCGCTAAGGCGTAATCGTTCAACCTGGGGCATTTATCTGATGGACAATATATCTTGAATCGTCAATGTGCGGAAAGAAATCATAATGGGTAGGAGATGAAGGTGGTCGGCAAGGCAAGCTCAGGCAAGTGAATATTATATGCAAGATTTCAAGAGAATATTCATGCAATAAAAGGAAAATGAAGTCTACGATAACCCTTGTCCTCTCACCTATAAAAAGCTATGGAGGGCCAAACATTGAGGGGGTAGACAATGGATCTGCACGGTCACGAGGGAGAGCAAACACTCGAAGAGAAAAGGAAAGGGACAGTCTCGATGCCTTCATTGGAGATTGAGAGAAAAAGAGTTTTCATTAGACGTTGTCTCGACTTAATTAATTTTTTTGGGGTCTTTGATTAGGTTTAGGGGTATTGTTAACTTTGGACCAACGGCTCTTCATTAACTCGGGCACTCCCAAGCCCATATCCCGCACAATATTGGATATTCAAAATTTTAACCAGTTTAGCCTATACAAATTTAAACAAAAAAATTGCCACTAACCTTTTTAGGGTTGGCTAGAAATCTAGTAAGATGCGGAGAATACCTTATTATTTGCGCAACCAGAAATTCTAAATTTAGGGAGTTAATCATACGATTAATGCCCTTTCGGTACTTAGGTACTCAATTGTATATTAATTAAGGCTATGGTAACCTATTCAAGAAATTTAAGACTTATCCTAACCATTTTAAAGCAAGAAAGTAACATCCAAATATTTAAGTGCGCAATTAAATATCATCACAAAATAAAGTACAGGAGGAACCTAATATTGTCTCTAAAAAGAAAAATATAACATAAATAAAGAACCCTATTGTAAAGCCCTAAAGGCTATGTCCAATTTTGGGGTTTTCCTTTTTTTAAAAATTTTTTTGCAATTTTTTTGATTTTTCTGAATTTTTCTGAATTTTTATATTTTAATATTTTTAATATTTTTTGATATTTTTCGTATTTTCCGAAATTTTAAAAAATTCAAGATTTTTGATATTTTAAGGCTTTTCTGATTTTTTTAAATTTTTTTTTAAATTTTTTTTTAGAATTTTCTAATTTTCCTAATTTTTTTGGAATTTTGGAATATTTCTGATTGTTTTTTTGTATTTTTAATGTATTTTGAAAATTTTCATGATTTTTACAAATTTAAAAGCATTTTATTAATTTTTAAGGATTTCTTTTTTTATTGACTAAGATTTTTTATATTTTTTAGAATTTTTTAATAGTTTTTTTTTAATATTATATACGGGTAATGGGTTCGGACCCGGTTAACCCAATCTGCAACAATAACCTGCCCATCTACCTGGATCCAGCCCAAATGGATTAAAAAAGGATTTTTTAATTAATTTTAATTTTAATTTTTTTAATGATTTTTAATTTTTTTATTAAAAAGAGGATAATTCGGACCAGGTCAAGAAACCTAGCCTTGCTAACTCGATTCGAACCCTGTCGGTTCGGGTTGGGCCACAAAATACTGGGTCGTCCCTAAATCACTAAGGATTAAAAAAAAAAAGCCCACGAAATTCCTTTTCTTTCTTTTTTTAACAAAAATCCCACAAAAATTCATTTTTTTTATTTTATAGAAAAGGCACATTACTGATTTCTATATTCAGCCCAATCTATTCCCAGCCCGCAACAAATTCAACCCAATGTGTATAAGCCTGAGGCGAAGCCCATCTCCTTATTCTATTTTTGTTTTTGGCATTTTTGTTTTTCTATTTTTTTATTCTTTTTTCTTCTTTCCTAGTCTTCTTCTTGCTGTAGCTTGCCCACCTGAAGACCCTACAACTCTGTTTCGCCGAACCGACGCCGACGCCGCCGCGAGTCCTAACCGTCCTAAGGAAGTTGCTATTGACACAAAGTGAAGAGGAAAACAACTGGAGAAATTTCTTTGTATTCACCGTGTATTGCAATGTATTCTTTACATGTATTTATATTACAAAGTGTAAATAATAAATGGAAAATATAAAGATATGAAATCAAAAGGAATCGCCAGAATCACCAATCCATATCAATTTGATTCTAAGATTGATTTAGGAATCTTTAATCAAATCAATTGGATAAAATATATCTCCAACACTCCCCCTCAAGCTAGGTGGCTTATATATGTCCAAGACACCAAGCTTGCTTAGTAGATATGTGTGTTGCCTCTGACACAAGGGTTTGGTGAAAATGTCTGCAGGTTGTTCTGAAGTCTGAATTCCTTTTGTTGTAATTATCCCTTCTTGGATATTTTCTCGAGTAAAATGACAATCAACTTCTATATGTTTTTTCCTTTCATGAAATATGGGATTTGCTGCAAGTTTGAGAGCTGCATCATTATCGCAGAACAATGCAATTTGTCCTTTAACTTATACTCCTAGATCGAGTAGCAAACCTCGTATCCATATTATCTCACAAATAGTTTTAGCCATAGCTCAATATTCGGCCTCAATTGAAGATAGTGACACAGTTGATTGTTTTTCGTTTTCCATGAAAGTAAGGACTTTCCAAGCTTAATACAGAACCCAATAATAGATCTTTGAGTCATAGGACATGTAGCATAGTTTGTATCACAATAAGCTGTCATTTCCATGTTGCAATCTCGAGAAAGAAGTATTTCGAGTCCCGGACATTTCTTCAAATATTTTATGACTTTCAAAGTCGCATTCATATGAGATATGAGACTGTTTTGGACTGTGCATGAACTGACTCAGTGTTTGAACAGCATAGCATATGTCAGGTCTTGTCATAGTAAGGTAGATAAGTTTACCTACGAGTCTTTGATAGGTTGATGGATCCTTGAGCAGTGGATCATCATTAGCGGATGATATTCCCATATCATAATCAAGAGAGGTCAATTTGATATTCTACTCAATAGGAATGACTGCTGGCTTACATTCTGATAGGCCTGATTCTGATATAATCTCCAAAATAAATTTCTTTTGGCTAAGTGAGATTCCTACCTTTGATCGTACAATCTCAATCCCAAGGAAATATTCGGGAGGGACCCAAATCCTTTATGTGAAAAGTAGCATGCAGATACTTCTTAAGATTTTTTATGGCGGATTCATTGGATCCCATAATGAGTATGTCATCAACATATATCATCAAATAGATAGATGACGGACCTTTTATTCATGTGAACAAAGCATAGTCGTGTCTGGATTGTTTGAAACCGGTAGCCATAAGTGCAGTAGTAAACTTCGCATTCCACTATCGGGAAGCTTGCTTAAGGCCATAAAGGGATTTACGGAGATGACATACCTTAGACTCCCCCTGTCTCCATAAACCTTGTGGAAGATCCATATATATTTTCTCATCTAGATCACCATGGAGAAAATTGTTGTGTACATCCATTTGATGAAGTTGCCAGTCCCGACATGCAGCAATGGATAAGAAAGAGCGAACTGTGACCTCCTTTGCTATTGGAGAGAAGGTTTCATGGTAATCAAAACCTTCTCATTGAGTAAATCCTTTGGCCACAAGGCGTGCCTTGTATCTTTTTGACAGGCCCATCTACCTTATATTTGATTTTGTACACCCACTTGCATCCAATTGGCTTACGATGAGCCGGTAAGGGTATAATATTCCAAGTATTATTTTCAACTAAGGTATGTAATTCGGCTTCCATGGCCTTTTTCCAACGTGGATTGAGGACAGCTTCATTATAGGATGATGGTTCTTGTTCCTCATATATACGACTAATGCAGCACATATGTTCCCATGATAACTGATTAAATGAAACATATGAAGATACTGGGTAATGAATACCTGGAGATCTTGAAGTTGCGCATACGTAATCTTTGGTCAATGTGGGTGGACGGGTGACACATGTTGAACGTCGAGGTTTTGCAATACTATCAGCCTCAAGCATGGTATGGAAAGATGGTTCATCAATATCTTCCCTAGAGGATGCTACTTGAGATTGTGTGGGACTTCCTTCTACTAATTGATTGGAGTCTTCATTTTGAGAATTCAAAGGAGATGAATTGTCTTCAACCGAAGATAATATTGGATTCCCTGGAGGCCCAATGAACAATAGACCCTGATTTGGGGACAAATCCTCTTCAGCTAAGAAGGAGCGATGATGTTCTATGTGTCTAGATGACTCAGCTGGTTTGACTTCATCTTGAAAGGGAAATATATTTTCATGAAAGGTAACATCTCTGCTTATGAAAATTTTTTCAATTGATGGCTTGAAAACTCGATAACCTTTCTGGAGAGTCGGGTAACCCATGAAAATACAACGACGGGCATGGGGACCCATTTTGTTCCGAGGGCCAATAGTAGTGACATAGCATAGACAACCAAATACTCTTAAATGATGAGTCTCAGGTTTCTTACCAAAAAGCAGTTCAAAAGGACTTCGCCCATCGAGAATCCAAGATGGCATTTTATTGATCAAGTAGGCTGCAGTGACCACATAATTGCCCCAAAAGTCTTTTGGAATGGAAGCTTGAAATTTTAGAGCACGTGCAACTTCCAGAAGATGATGGTGTTTGCGTTCTACAATCCCATTTTGTTGTGGGGGTGTAGACACAAGATCGTTCATGGAGAATTCCAAGGGAAGAGAAAAGAGATGCATAGTCATGGTTAAGAAATTCACTCCCATTGTCAGTTCGAATTCGTTAGACAGACGTCTCAAATTGAGTTTTGATTAGAGAGAAAAAAATCTTAAGGTGAGAAGAAACTTGGTCCTTTGATTGCATTAGGAACACCCATGTTGCCCTAGAATAATCATCCACGATGGTAAGGAAAAATCATGAACCATCACGATGTGGAGTGTGATAAGGACCCCATACATCCACGTGGATGATTGAAAAAATTTTGTTGGCATGTGATTTACTGATAGGGAAAGGGGCATGTGATTGTGTTGTTAAAGGGCATATTTTGCAATGAGGATGTGGAAAAGCACTATGGCTCAATCTTTGATGAGAAAGGAATTTTTATTCAAGGAAACACTTGACAAGTCGAAATTTTGTGGAAAATTGATCCAGAAATATAGTCCTTGTGAGATACTACCCAAGCCTATCAGTTTGCCAGTCAAAAGGGCTTTGAAAGAAACAATTATTAGAATTGAATGAGACAAAACAAGAATTGTCTTGACAAACTTTTGAAATAGCAATGAGAATAAATTTCAATTGAGGAACGTAGAGGACATTTTGAAGGATAATGGAAGGGGTAAGGTCGACAGTGCCAATTTATGCGACATAAGTCATATGTCCATTTGGGAGACAAATTGATATGGGTGAATTCAGTTTTCTATGAATGTGATTGAAGAATCTTTTGTCGCAAATAATGTGGTCACTAGCACCTAAATCAATTATCCACTCATTACATGAAATAGTATTTATCAAATAGTATGATATACCCGAAAAACTTGTTGATTTCCTCGAAATATCAAACTGCTTTAAGGCCTTCATTAGCTGTTGATACTGGTTATGAGTAATCGATTGATTTCCGTTGTCGATGTTTTGCAACATGACTTGATTTGCTAATGATTCTCTTTCTTTCTTCCCTTTTTCTCTAGGTTTTCCATGTAATTTCCAGCAAGTATCTATAGTATGATGTTGATGTTTACAATATCACAAAATAATTTACCTTTTCCTTTGAAATTTTTTCCAATTTCCTTTTGAGATGTGGCAAAAGATGGACTGACCGATTTAAAAATCGGTGCTGACACAGCTTCATAAGGGGCGTCCGATCTGGATGCTAGGATCTTCGCGTGGGAGTCGTCGGATTTCAAGAGCAAATCTGTGCCATTCATCCGCGTCCCCTCACTTGTACCATTGGATCTTGAGAATAAATTTGAGCCGTCCGTCTACATCTTTTCTACTTCTTCAGCAAACCCTAGGGCAAAAGCTGCAAATTGACCCCATTCTTCCCTCGACATTCTTCCAATGCTTCCCTTTGGGTGAGTTTTTGCCTGTGCAGCAAGAAGGATCGAGTCCCCAACCCGCACATACTCCGACGAGGCCAACCGTTGGCTTTCCTCTTGGACAGCAAGTTGATAAATTCGGCCAAGCATCGGAGGTGGTTCCATCGCCAAAATCTAAGAATGAAAAGTCAGGTATATGTTTCATTCAAAATGAAGAGGAATTGAGTAGCTTTCTCCCTCTCCTTTATAGATCTATATTGGTTTAAAGTCGACTCTAGTCCCTCTAGTTTTTCTTCGGCCACTTCAAGGTCGTTCCACAATGATGAGAGCTTGTTGAAACAAGCCGTGACTATCATATTACCCTGCTTAAATTTGCTGAGTTCCTAAGTAATAGAAATTTTTTTTGCTCGGTCTAACTTGCCGTACATCTCACAGATATTGTCCTAGATCGTCTTCGTGTCTTCGGTTGGTGGGAGTTCGGCCACAACCTCGGGAGTTAAACAATTCCTAATCCATGTGCGGACAAGCTAGTTGCATTTGTGCCAGTGTCATCACAATCGGTCGTCGATCGGAAAAGGCACAATTCCGTCGAGGAATCCATCTTTGTTTGTTGTGACAAGGGCTTGCATCGGAAATCCTTAGCCCAACCGCTATAATTTTCTAGTCTGGCAAGCCTCGTGCTAATGAGGCGCACTTCGAGTCCATCAGTTGAGGCTGTGTAGAGCGGGTCATCGGGCTCCAGGTGGCCACCGTTGGTCGGGAAACCATACAGCATGAAATCGGGTCCCAAAATTGAGTAGGGATTTGTCCCGGAAGCCTGTGGAAAGAATTTAGGTCTGAGGCTCGGACCTCGTCCAAGTGCCTAGGTTGTGTCCGTCATTGGAAGGAGTCGGCCCATCTTTATTTGATTGGACTCCAGTGTTTGCAGCACCTTCTTCTCCAAGTGGATTGGATTGAGCCCATGATTGGTTCAAGCCGACAGTCCATGGGCCTTGAATCGGAAACCAGTGAACTGGTGGCCACTGGATCGAGCTAGGAACATGAAGGGGGGTAATGGTAGGACCAGATGATCGTTGACCGGATGGCTAGTCATCTCCAAGTTGATCAATATGATCCAAAGCTTTGTCTTTCGGTGAGTTTGAACTCTCTTTCATCGAAGGATTCTCTCTGGTAATCACGTCTTTGCCTTTAGTCTTGATATCACTGATGAAGATTTGAATGAATTCCTCTCGGTGCTAATTTGTTTGCAGGGTTAGAGCTGCAACAACAAATCAAAAAAAAAAGAAAGGCAATTCAAAAATTTTCGTGGAAGCTAGGTCAGGAACAAGGTGGCTCTGATACCATGACACAAAGTGAGGAGGAAAACAACTAGAGAAATTTCTTTGTATTCACCGTGTATTGCAATATATTCTTTACATGTATTTATATTACAAAATGTAAATAATAAATGGAAAATATAAAGATATGAAATCAAAAGGAATTGCCAGAATCACTAATCCATATCAATTTGATTCTAAGATTGATTTAGGAATCTTCAATCAAATCAATCGGATAAAACATATCTCCAATAGCTATGCCATCGCCTGGCGTCGGTTGTTC
The DNA here is from genome assembly GCA_014182895.1 of Angophora floribunda. Lineage (NCBI taxonomy): Eukaryota > Viridiplantae > Streptophyta > Magnoliopsida > Myrtales > Myrtaceae > Angophora > Angophora floribunda. The sequence continues at coordinate 13,812,142 of CM024708.1, forward strand.
CGTTCGACCGATGCCGGTTGGCCAGCATTTCAAGAGTCACTTGGTAGACTCCAGCGAGATGTGTGCGCCTCATCTTACCCAAATGGCGCGTAATAACCTACTGAAAAGCTAGGAAAACGACTGAAACGGTGCATGACAATGGTATAACCCCGAATGACATAGAAAAACCAAAAGCCGAGCTCTAGTCGAGGGTTGGGTTGGTTTCTTCAATGAGGCATTTTGTCAAAAAGTTATCGGGCACTACCAAATTCAAAGGTTTTCAGCTCAACCGAGCCTCAAACATGCTTTAAGGGTCTCAAACATGACATACAAGGAATATGGGAACAAAATGCAAGGGTGACAAGGGCCGGAGCTTAAGGGTCTCGAATATGACATACAAGGAATATGTGAACAAAATGCAAGGGCGACAAGGGCTGGAGCTTGCGCGAGTTGGTCAGCCGCGAGCTCCGGCTCGCATTTTCTAGAAATAGGACAATGGGGATTCAGGGGACCTACCTCGTTTGGGGAAGAGCTGAGGCGGACGACAACGGGCAGACGGGCCTCCGGTGACGGCTAACCGCTCCCTCGAGCTCGCCTTCTCCCTTCGGTTCACTCTCTCTCGCTCAAGCTTTATCGGTTTTTTTGCAACTCTTGACTATCTCTTCCTCTCTCCACAGTGCAGCCGAACCTCCTCAAAGAAGAAAAACTTCAGCCCCCAAAACAAAAACCGCTTTTTCGTCCTCAAAAACTTTCGAAATCCAGCTTATGCTTTCCCCCTTTCAGCCCCAAAACCAGCCTTCATCTCTCCCTTTTCCTCCCCCGATTATTCTTCTACTGCCCTTGGTTTTTTTCTTCTCCGTTGCCTTCATTTTTTCTGCATTTTCCTCTCCTTCTAACCGAAAATGGTCCCCTTCCTCTCTCCACATGACAACGTAGGAAGGGAAGATTCCCTTGGTGGTGTCACGCGGCCAATGTCACCACTATGGCATCACCGTCCGAACGACGTCATCGATTGTTGAGTGCGTGCGTTGTGTGCCTTGTGTGCATGTGTGACGTCCTGAAATTCGAGCCCTTTTAGGGATGAGTGAACGTGAATTTCGCCAATGCATTGTTGGTTGATTCCGCTCGGACCCAATCATTGCCGAGATACTGACCTTGAGGGGAAAGGCTACCGAGGACGTAACTCGTGCGACCAAAGAACTTGACTGGGAAAACGACTCGACCGTGAGACTTGCGTAAGGACGATCCCGTAGTCATGCAGCCGATTTCAAGGACGAATAGAAGTCGATTCGCGGACAGAAATAATGGGACGGCGGGTGATTCCGTCTCTGTTTGATAGTCGACGTGTCGGCTGAGCCGAGTTTTTGGGAAAGGGATTTTCGGACCGAGGAACCGAGCCTATGAGGATGTGGGCCGGGCAAGAACAGTGAGGGCCTCACGCCCAAGGTGGGATGGCCACCGTGGAAGACCGAGACAACGAGTGAGCCGTTGGGCCAAAACCGATCGTTAACCCTCCCGAGCCCGTTATCTAAACCTGAGCCAATTCGAGCCCAATAAATTCCCGAGCCCGTTCCTATTCATTTTCCGGCCCGTTTCCTAGGCCCGCCTTTCACTTTCAGCCCAAGGGCACATTGGGAAATGTGCAAGGTGGAAATGACCAAAATACCCTTGGATATTTTGGAGAAAAGTCAAAAAGGAAGAGAGAGAAGATGAGGTCATGTGCATGGGGAGTTGAAGCAGCCATTAAGGCCATTAATGAAGGGTTTTGATCAGCTCACTTCACTCTCTCTCTCCCCTCTTCACTCCACAAAATCAGCCCTCTCTCCCCTTGCTTCTATGGCCTTCCTGCAATTTCAGTTTCTGACCTTCCACCGAAAATCGAGTTGTTCATGGCCTTCCCGTGTGAATCTCGGCCCGTGCCACCCGCCGTTGCGTTCAGGAGACGAAAAAAGTTCAGATAGCGTCGGTCGATCGGCGAAAGGAGTCTCCGGCCGATCCGTACGGCCGCCGGAATCCGGCTGTTCGCCGACCGCCTACTGTTCACGCGCTGCACGTTTCGCATTTTGGCCTGTTTTCCTCCATTTTTGACCTACCCACTGCCCACACCAGCCACCTACAACTCCCCTCAACCCCAGGAGTCACCGGTCACCGGCCACCAGCTCGCCGGAGCTCCGGGCAGCCCGTTCAACTCCGGTCACCACTTTCTCTTCAAGCAAGTCTTGTTTTCGAGGTTGCGTGGGAAACAGAGGTTGTTGCTGCTGTTTCGACCCCGGGACTGCCTTGGATCGCTGTGGTGGAGGTCCCCGGGTGTCGGGTTCATCGCCGCCGCCGCGTCCACGTCTCCGGCCCGCTTAACGAGTGAGTTTAGCTCCTAATCCCTATTTAGTGCCTAAACTTGCTTAGGGTTGGGTTAATTAGTATTAATGCTGGTTTAGGAGGGTTAATTAAGTGTATTAGCCCTAAGATAGGTGGTTAGATAGTTGATTAAGATTAGCTTAGCTTAATCTTGCTTAATTATGCTTGATTATGCTTAAATGTTGCTTATGTGTGGTTTATGTGATAATTAAGCTTGTTTAGCTTAATTGATTGATTAATTTGTGTTTAATCAATGTTTTGTTTAATTTCTGAATTTAATTTATTATTAATTGAATTTCGAAAATTACTGTTCACTGATTACTGTTCATGGGCACTGTTCACGGCACTGTTCATCCGGAAGTGAAATTGTGCATAATTTCATGTGTCTTGATCATATGAAGTGAAATTGATATGTCGTGGCATGAACATTCACATGAATCGTGTGAATTTCACAAAAAGGGAAAAATGGTTTGTCCGAGGGACACCGGAAATGGACCGCCTTTATGAAAAAGAAAGTGATTTGTCCAAGGACACCGGAAATGGACCGCTTTTATGAGAAAGGTGGGGAAAAATGGTTTTTCCGAGGGATACCGGAAATGGACCGCTTTTGTGATAAATGATTTGAGGATTTATATGCAAGCATGTGTGCATTGGCTAATACTCAAAGATAATAAGTGGATTGTGATGGTATGCTTGCGTGATCACTAAGTTGAACCCGATTTATCGGAGATTATGGAAAGGGAGGGCACGGAAGGGCACGGTTGCACCTCTGCGGAGAAAGGGCGCCGTAGCGCCGTAGCACCTCGGAGGGTACGGAAGGGCACGGTTGCGCCTCTGCGGAGGAAGGGTGCCGTAGCGCCGTAGCGCCTCGGCCTGCACGGAAGGGCACGGTTGCGCCTCTACGGAGGAAGGGCGCCGTAGCGCTGTAGCACCTCAGAGGGTACGGAAGGGCACGGTTGCACCTCTGCGGAGGAAGGGTTAGGTGTGGGAGGGGGTGAAGAGAAAATAGAAGAGGTATGGTGGGTTGGGCTAAGGTGGGCTGGGCTAATGAGGAAATAGAAGGGTAATGCTAGGCTTAAGAGATTAAAAGAGTTGCTCCGAGTGCCCAACCCGATGGTTCATTCGAATTTTTTTTTTTTAATTTTTTTTGTAATTCTCATTTCTATAAATTTATATATATGTATATTTGCAAAATTAATGGGTATTTAAAACATGTCAAATTGATTGAATTGTTTGTTGGAGATTAAAAAAGATTAAAAACGAATGGTCGTCGATAAAATTTAGGTGTCAACATAATAAGGAAATAGAAGGGTAAGGCTAGGCTTAAGAGACTAAAAGAGTTGTTAGCCTAACCGTGTATATTTACAAAATTAATGGGTATTTAAAACATGTCGACTAAAATTTAGGTGTCAACATACGTTCCTCGTGTCTACTGTTAATATGTTTTTGTGGTGGCCTTGTCTCACTCGATCGCATGATTGCACTATCATCGTACAAAACTAGAAGACGACAAATTCCAGACTGAATTTGTTGCATCTCATATTGAAGTTCCTTCCACCGTTGATGTGCTATACATTCATTTACACTATCGGTTTGATTTTATTGCTAATCTTGTATAATACTATTCTTTGATAAAATGATAGGGTTGCATAGGTGCTATTGATGGTACCCATGTTCATGCTTTTGTACCTATGTTGAAGCAAATCCTATTTAGAGGTAGAAAATGAATTACCACTCAGAATATGATGTGTGTATGTTCGTTTGACATGAAATTCACTTTTGTGTATGCTGGTTGGGAAGGATTTGCCAATGATTATCGGGTGATATCGATGGCACTTGAGACTCCTTACTTGGAATTGCCTTGGTCACCACTAGGTATTTACTTGTTTCGTAAGAAGTAATTTTCTTTATGATTGTGTTGCGGTTGCAAATGAGATTCTTATGGATGCCAACCATAAACTTTACTTCAAGGTAAGATTTTCATACATTCCTTTACACCATCAATTTCATTTTGTTTCTAATCTTGTATAATACTAGTCTTTGATAAAATGATAGGGTTGTGTAGGCATTATTGATGGTATCCATGTTCATGCTTTTGTGTCTGTATCGAAGCAAATCCTATTTAAAAGCAAACTATGAATCATCACTCAGAATGTGATGTGTATGTTCATTTGATATGAAATTTACTTTTGTGTATGCTGGTTGGGAAGAATCTACTATCTATTGTCGAGTGCTATCGATAGCACTTAAGACTTCTTGCTTGGAATTTCATCGACCATCACCAGATATTTACTTGTTTTGTAAGGAGTAATTTTCTTTATTGTATTGTAGTTGCAAATCATGACCAATATATGTATACCTTGTCATAGACAAATTCTACATGGTAGATTCTGGTTATGCATCGGTTCTAGGATTCTTAACTCCTTTAAAGGTGAACGGTCTCATCTAAATGATTATAGGGTAAAACGAGATGGCCAAGAACAGAAATAGAGTTGTTCAACTTTAGGCATTCTTCACTAAGGAATGTCATTGAGAGATCATTTGCGACATTAAAGAATTCCTTCTTCATGTCTTTATTTAAAATTCAAAAGCAAGCGTATATTGTAATTACATGTTGTTCTATCCATAATCACATTCGTGATCAAGATTGGAGAGATAAGAATTTTTCCCTCTATGGAGATCCAGAGTACCCATTTGGACTTACACAATATAAGGTTACAAGCAATACATAAATTGTGGAGGGAATTGAGATGAACATCCTTAGGAAAATTATTGCCAATAAAATGGCAAGGGATCATAATATGCTGGAGATTCCATGAAATTGTGTTTTCGACTTTTGTAATGTATTTCCATTATTTTGTATTTGAGGATTTCCTATCTTAGCTCTTGTAATGTGATTGTATTTGGGGATTTCCTATCTTAACTCCTATAATGTGATGTTGTATTTGAGGATTTTCCTTATTTGTAGTGGTCCTTAATGACAAGCTCCATCACAATTAGTAAAATAACCCGATTTTGTTAGATTTGCTGCGAATTGCCTAATGCCCTCTTTTCCGTTTCTTTCTAAAAATGGCCGTTCATGAACTAGGATTAACATGCATCGAGCACGCACATGTGATATGCATATCATGGCTTCTTGTGTGGTAGACCGCTTGCTATTGGTGGCAATTGGCGTGACACGCTAGCATGAATTTTTCGCTGTATTTGGTACACTGAAACATTGAGGATGATGTGTTTTGGACATCAATTTCTTGAAAAAGTAACAAATCTTTTTTCTTCCAAAGAACAAATTTAGGAGTTGGGTGCAAAGGCATTTGACCAACGACAGTAGATCCTTGATTGTCATGGATTTGTGCATTCAGGTTTCCGTGGTATCGAGGTTGAAGCATGAAAATTTTGTTGAGTTGCTTGGTTACTGTGTTGAAGGGAATCTCCGTGTGCTTGCATATGAATTCACGACCATGGGATCACTAAAGATGTACTACAGGGTAACTGAAGCCTATTGGCCTTTTGTGCCTTAATTCTCTCAGTATGTTTTATCCTGTACAGATGAAATATCCTAAATGAAGGGATTATCACTTTACAGGAAGAAAGAGGAGTTCAAGTTGCGCAACCAGGCCCTGTTCTCGACTGGACGCAGCGAGTGAGAATTGCTGTTGATGCAGTGAGGGGATTGGAATATTTGCACAAGAAGGTTCAGCCTTCTACAATCCACAGGGATATTAGGTCTAGCAATGTGCTTCTTTTTTAAGAGTTCAAAGCCAAAATTCAGGCACTCGACATGGCTGCCCACCTTCATTCTACTAGATTTTTGGGAACCATTGGCTATCATGCTACAGAGTAATGTATCTGGATGTCTCTTTTCTATTGTATGGAGAATATTGATAAGCATATTGTTTGGCCGTAATTATCTATCTAGGTGGATGCTGAAAATTTAATTCAGAAAATGTGATATCACAACTCTCACTTTGTATTTGAGTTTATAAGCATTTGATATCTATAAGAATGAACATCTAATTTACTCCGAAAGAAAAAACCTGTTTTAAGAAAAAAATTTTTTATTATCAAACGAATTTTTATTTCATAAACAAAAATTGTCTCATTATCAAGCACATTTTTTTTTTTCTCAGACACTCATCCAGAAATAGAAATAAAAAAAACTATTTCTATTGAAGAGAGAGAAATTTCTTTTTCTTTTTTTATTTCATTGACATGTAGATTGCGGAATTATGGACAGGGGTGACGACAAAGACAATTGGCACCATCGCAAAGTCCATGGCTATCAGGAAATTTGGCGAGTAACTTCATACAAGCATTATTGCAGGCAGTGAAATTGCAGCCGTTTTTCCATAGAATAAATTGACATTCCGTGAATACTTTCGCATTCACCACCTCATTGCCTGCATTACATCAAACCATACACATCATTCCCAGCTTCCTAACAAGGCACCCAACGGTGCAAGAAAACATCAATGATTTTCTTTCGGATAGCAGTTGGTCTTGTTAGAGAAAAAGCTATCAGAAATGAGGCAAAATCAGACTGATTTCAAGAATACTGCTAATATGTTTCATCGATCATATCAGAAGCCGGAATTTTCTTCATTCGATTCTTGTGCAATGCTGATAAAAGATGAGAGAGAGAGAGAGAGAGAGAGAGAGAGAGGCGCAAATAGGATGCCCAATGAAGATGGCCAAACCATTTTCCCTGAAACAATATCAAAGGATGAAGATTATACCGATGCTCATGAGGACCAGAATTAGTAGAAACGCTGAAGCCGAGGGCTGATTCATGGCTTCTAGGACGCGATTCTTGATTGTATTAGAGTTGAGTGCCTTTGCAGGGTCTAGATGGTGGTTATTTATAGTAGTTCATATCTTTTCTTATGAGACTAGTCGGTGAAAAAATGACTTATGATGGTTGGAATTCAACAACAAAATCTGATTTTCCTTTCCATTTAAGACAAACACACGAATCTACCCTAACATGCCAAGTGATAAATATACCTCTCAAAATAAAAAGGATCAGATATTGCTTACCTTGACTGCACAAATAATTCTGAAAAAATAGAAGGATGTTTTTGTTTCAATTTTTAGGAATGCATGCCTAAATTTTATAAAATAAAATACAATGTGAAAAAAAGCCCACAACGTTTGTTACCTCTTTCATTGGAATTGGTCTCCTCTCTCCGTGTGTTTGTGCGCGCGCATGTCTTTTGTGGGTGAAGAATTTATTGATTTTATATGAAAATTTCAATGAATAAGACTTGCCCAGTGTAACAAACAAAAGTTACACGATAGATTAGGTTAATAAATAAAATTCATCCAGACATTTAATACTTTTTGCAATTACATCGTGATTTTTTGTTTTAGCTACCAAATGTATTGAACTTGCAATTTGTTTCGCAATTGATGCAATTTTTAAAAATCTACCAATTTTTTGATAAAACGTTGACAGGGGACTCGATGGTAATTATTGCAACTACAAGATTTATAGCTCAACATAAGTTCGCACATTTCTTCAACCTTCAGAGTCAATGGATGCTTTAACGCATTCCTTTAGGCCTTCGTAATCTTGGAGCAGTTTTTTGGATGAATTAATTGATGCGTTAAAGGAAGGCACCCCTTTAGCCCCCATTTAGAAGTTTTGCAGCAGTTTTATGATGCACTTATGAACGAGTTAATGGACGGACGTGTTAAGGAACGAATTCCTTCATCTTTGTGCTGCAGCTTTTACTTGCATTAATGGAAGTATTAATTACGTATCTTCCCAAAAGACTCTCGTACGGCAATTTTAAGAGGAGCTTCAGCTTACCAAAAGGATAATCTTCTGAGTCTTCTTTTCATCCAATAGAATCATTCTATTTTTCAGAATTCTTCTATAGAAATTCATTCCTCTAAGTGTGCTGATTTTAAGAAGTATTCAACAGAGTCCTATTCATATAGTGTTTATACAAGCAGATTCAAGGTGTTGTATATTGGGAGGCATATAGTTCGTGAAGTTGCTTAACACCGTTGGCTGAACTAATTGTCTTAAGAAGATTCAGTTAGCCATCCTCACCTCTTGTTTAATTTCCTATTAATTTTATTATGATCAAACAAGTTTCTAGTTCGGTTGTAATTCAGCATCTTTTATGTAAACATTGGGCTTGGTCATTTTTATATTATTGTTATCGCATTCTCCCATTTAATACTCTTATGGTTACAACAAACGACGCTACATATTTTCCAATATATGAATATTATTTTTACACCAACATGTGAAAATTATTTTTCCAACATAACGTGAATATAATTTTTGGAGAGTATAATTTTTACAACAGTAATTATGTGTCATCCAAAAAATTCGCGACATATCCATCACATCAGGTATGCATAAAAAAATTCGCTCCTGAAATTGTAATGCATCAGGTATAATTGCCATCAAAATTCAATAATTCAATTTCAAACCATGAAATGAATTTACCTCATCTTAATCGTAGCCCGCACTGGCCTCTTCAGTCAATTTCTGCATGCTTCGCAGGTTTAGTTTACTGATAGTTGGTAAATTTAAGCAGGACCAAGGGAGGGAATGAACTTGACTTAAATTTCCGCAACCTCCAATTGTGATTGCTGATTGACCGAGGGAAATCTTGGATTTTCTAATTTTGGTACTTGGTTATCTAGTAACAATGTGCCTAGTAACAATGTGCGTCAAGCAATCTTCTCAAAAGGAATTGTTTGTCTTCGTTGCTGATGGAGCGAGGCTTCAAATCCTGAGGGGTGACATTTTTGGTGGAAGTGGGTTTAATATCAAGTACAATATATTTTTTAACAATAGTTAAAGTAACATTAACTAGTTTAATTAATAAATAACGAAAAAAAGAAAAAGAAAGATATCGCAAAAATGGATTATCAAATCAAAATGTGATAAAACACATTAGTTAGATCATGTATAAGTTAAGAAAGAAATTATAAATATTCCAATCACATATTACTTTGTTCGATGAAGGAAGAAACTCTGAGACAAACTCAATAAAAGATATTATTTCAAAAAGTTTATATTTAGTCCATACAACCATATAGACTTGGCTTAGGATTTCTTTTTTTTTTTGTCTAGGGGTTAGGCAGTTATCGTGTTTTGAAATGTACCCAAAACTGCCTAATATATGGTTGATGAAATGACAGCAAACTTAAACTTATAAGATGATAAATTTACCGCAGATGCTAATCTTAAACAATAAAAAACTCTGTGTGTGTGTGTGTGTGAGAGAGAGAGAGAGAGAGAGAGAGAGAGAGAGAGAGAGATGTGCAAGTAGGATGCAGGAGATGGCCAAAATCATTCTTCACTGAAACGATACCAAAGGACGAAGATTATACCGATGCTCATTAGGACCAGAATTTGAAGAAACACTAAAGTCAAGGGCTGATTCATAACCGCGATTCTTTATTGTAACCGAGTCGATTGGAGCTGGCCAAAATCATTCTTCCCTAAAACGATACCAAAGGATCGAGATTATACTGATGCTCATGAGGACTAGAATTAGTAGAAACACTGAAGTCAAGCGCTGATTCATGACCACGATTCTTGATTGTAGCTGAGTCGAATGTCTTTGCAAGGGTTAGACGGTGATTGTTTTTAAGTAGTACATTTTTTTAAAGCAGACTAGCTGGTGTAAAATGATTATGAGCTTGAATTCAACAGAAAGATCAGATCTGTTTTGTTGATTACTTTCCATTCTAAACAAATACACAAATTTCCTTAATGTGGCAAGAAACGAATACTTCGCAACTTCTTTTTCTAAATTTTTTTAACAATATGAACATTCGTATCTTTGACTCGCCTACAATCTAAAAATTTCACACCGAGCCTCCACTTACAAGATGGCCTTCAAACTGGGCTCTCTCCCAAAACTACTTCGACCGAGAGATGTAGTGATTATATATAGAATCTGCCATAGTTTAGAAATTTTATGAGGAGCAACTACCTATGGAATGGTTTTAGAAAGTGAGAGTATTTGTAAGCAACACGTAAGTGAATATTGAGGAACGATGAAAAATGAGAGGGGGAAGGCCTATTTAAGAGGTCCAAGTTCTTGCATGCCCCTGGCAGTCACTAGTTAAGCGACCCCACAATCATATATATCGTAAAGGGGTCCAATGTTAGCCGCTGGGCCTGCTTGGGTTACTAATCTAGTGACCCATTGTCCCTGATCTAGTAATTGGAATTCTTAAAGGTTGGGCCCACGTCGCCTTACGTGCCGAAATGTGTTTCCCCACCGCCTTCCACCAGCCAAATGGATGCCAGCCTCCACGGGAATAAGTGAAACACATAGAGTGCATTTGATTTAGTTTTGCAAATGGATTTTGAGTATAATACAAATGCTGAAAGTCAAAGAACTTTTGGGAAATGTAAATTATATTTGGTAAATTTTTTCGCAAATGGACTTTATATTCAACACATGCTTGGCAATAAAACTCTTGCAATGGGCTTTGAATATATTTTTTATGTTTTCTTTTATTGAGAAATGATCCAAACCCTTCGCCAAATCAACAAAGGGCTAAGACTGCTGACAAGCTAGATTTAGCGCTAGCGATTGTCACTTGAAGTTGCAAGACCCAGGCGAGGGCCGCCTAAGGTTGCATGACCTAGGTGAGGACTACTTGAGGTCGCATAACCTCGAGCAACTCAAGTGACATGCAACCCTAGGCGACCATTACTTGAGGTCATGCAACCTTGGGTGACCACCACCTTGAGTCACATGACCTATGACAACAATCGCACAACTCAAGTGATTGTTACATGAGGTTGCAAGACCCAAGAGGCCGTCACCCAAGGTTGTGCAACCTTTGGTGGAGGTTGCCTAGATCACGTGACTCTTGCCGGCTAGATCTAGCCTCCTCAGCCCCTTGCCGGCACTTTGCCAATCGCCCTCACATGAAAAAAATGAACCGTTACAAGGAGGGGCTAAATCGAAAAACTAAAAAATTAGTGATGGTAGTTTTAGAAGGAAAACAACCATTTCAATATTCTTGAAATTCTGAAAGCTCAAAAAAGTTCTTTGAAATTGGTTGTCAAATACCACATCATTTTCCAAAGGGACTTTGGAGGCCAAAAATCCCTTGGAAATGTTGAACCAAATGCACATAATCCTTATATTGTTCATTAGAAGATTTACATTTTAAAGAGGAACATGAACTAATTTTATGAGTGACTTAAAGTTTAAAACTAACAACAAAAGCTCAAATCAAACTCACAAGAGCTACAATTTGGTAAAATAAAGGAAAGAAATAACACAATAAGGGCATGTTTGTTAATTGGCCAAATAGCATTTGATTTAGTTCTTTTGTTTTTGGAAATAGATTTGGTAAAAAAATCCTGCTTGGTAAAATTTTTATTCCTAGGAATAGATTTGGAATAGAATCAAGAATAAAAAAAATGTTACTTTTGTTCTTAAGAATAATTCTAAGAATCGATTTTTTTCTTCTTTTCTCTTTCACTTTCCGTTTCTTCTTCTTTTTTCGAGCTTAGTGCTGCCTCATTGCCACCCTCCGGCCACTGTTGTTGGCGTTGGCGGTAGTCGGCAATCAGCTGGGCGAGGTTCGGGGAGCTCGTCAAAGACTCACTAGGCTAGGGCGAGGTCTGATGAGCTCACCAAAGGCTCGGTTGGCCACTAGCGAGGCTTGGCCTCGCCCAAATTTGCGAGGTCAAGCCTCGTCGGTGGCTAGGTGAGCTCCGGTGAGCTCATTGGACCTCGCCCAGCTTTGTTGGCCATCGCTAGTGACGACGATTGGCCACAAAAGGAGGAAGAAGAAGAGAAAAGAAAGAAAATGAAAAGAAAAATGGAAATAGTAAGAAAAATATAATGAAAGTATAAAAATTAGAAGAAACAAAAAAATTCAAGAGTTTTACCAAACACATTTTTATCTCGGGAATAAAAATTTTGGACAGTTACTAAACATTTTCAAATGTTTAGAAATTGTTTTTGAGAAAAGAATAAAAAAGAATCATTTGTGATCAAAAATTGTTTCTGAGAATAGAATGGTTACCATTTACACCCTATATAAAATCTTGTAATTTGGCTAGGTGTGTGCATCTTTTATTTTTCCCATGACATCTTTTAGATCATGAGCCTCTAGGATTTTCCTTCCACATTCTAAACTTGTTTCCCAAGTATTGAACATGTTTCATAAGTTTTGGACATGGGTCCCACGGGATGGTATCAATTTCTGTTCATAGGTTTGATGTTCAAAATAATTACTTTTCCAAGCATGCCAATCTACTTCTGCCATTCCTTTTTTTTTTTTTTTTGGGGGGGAATTTAACTTACAATGATTGTTTCCGAACTTTTATCATACTTTAAGACTACGTTTGACAATTAAGATAAAATTCAAAATAGGATAAAATTTATCCTTTCTTGCGCTTAGTGCCTCCTCAAGACTGGATAAAGTCAGATATAAATGGATATAGGCCAAATAAAATTATCTTATAAGATTGCGTTTGGCGGTCAGGATAAAATTCAAGATAGAATAAAATTTATCTTATCCTACATTTGGTGTTTGCTCAAGACAATATAAAGTAAGATATAAAGGGACATGAGCCAAATGAAATTATCCCATGAGGGAGGTGGATAAATGTAGGTAGGATTTCTAATTCCATAATACAAAAGTTATTTTTCTTGAATAACAAACTTCTTAAATTAACAAATCTAAAACTCTATTTCAATATAAATAATGTTTGAATTCAAATATAAGAAATTCAAAATAACAAAAAATAACAATTTGGTTTTTAATTTATTTTTATTTTTATTTATATATTCAAATTTATTTCTATCTTATAATATTGATTCAATATATTAATATATATTTATAACATATTATAAGTTTTTTAGTAGTTTAGGTATATTAATACAACTTTGTATTCAATAAAATTTTATTAGAGAATGATCGAAGGAGGAGAAAGAAATAAAAAAGAAATTTATTAAAAAAGAGTTAAATAAAAATAAAGTAAACAAGAGTGTCACAAGAGATTTGTAAAATTTATTGTTCATTTATATTGATATGTCATGTATACTAAATAATATATATGATATGATGTTATTATATCTAACTTTATAACTATAATCATTAAACAATGGATAAGATAGAACAAAATCCTATAGATTTCATATCATATCATATCAAGTTCTATCCTAATTAAAAATCCCAACAACCAAATGTAGCTTGAGGGATATGGGAAAAAGTAGATAAGATTTTTAATTTCATAATAGAAAAATTATTTTTTCAAAAACAAATTTCTTAAATTAAAAAAATCTAAAATTATATTTTAATATAAATAATATTTGAATGATAATATAACAAATTCAAAATAACAAAAATAAAAAATTTCTTTTTAATCTAATCTTGTTTTTATTCAAATATTCGAATTTAATTCTATCTTATAATATAAGTTCAATATAAAAATACATAAATTTATTACATATTTTAGGTGTTTTAATATTTTGGATATATTAGTGCAATTTTCTATTTAATAAAATTTTATTTGAGAATGATGGAAGGGGAAGAAATGTGACGTCTTGAATTTCAAACATTTCGATAAATATGAAATGGTTATTTTTATTAGTGTGTTGTTACTCACATCAACTCTAAGTTAGCCATTCATGAGATACTAATAGGGATGAGCACATTGGACCGCCCAAACCGAACCAAACCGAACTGGCCGGTTTGGTTCAGTTCTCGGGAGCATCGGTCCAGTTCCTAGTTCCATAAAAATAGAACCGGTGATTTTCGGTCCAGTTCTCGGTTCCGAGAGGGAACCAGACTGGACTGAACCGATAATTTTCTATTTAAAATATATTTTTTAAATTTCTTAAAAAATGCAATAAACCCTAAAATAAAATATTTCTAGTATTTTATTATTTTTTTGGCTAAGTGGTCGGTCCTATTGGCTAAGACCATTGGTCCAATTTGGTCCACAGTCCCAAAAAATGGGAACCGGTCCTCTTGGTCCGGTTCCAATTCCACCTTAGAACCGGATCGAACCGGGAACCAATCACCCCTCGATACTAATCAAAGGGGAGAGTTTATTAAGAATTCAAGTACACATGACTAGAGAACTTGACCCTAGATTGACTATTCAACTATAATGATTGATGATGGATATGGGTGTGCATGGTCCAGTTGGGCGGTTCCCATCTCGGAACCGGGAACCGCCTGCTAAGGACCGGTTTTGAAAAATTGGAAATGGGCGGACCGGTCCGGTCCGATTCCTAGGTGGGTCCATGGAATCGGCCGAGAGAGGTGAAGCGGTGGGAGGGGTGGAGGAGGAAGGGTGGGCATTGATTGTCGGCTAGGGCGGACGAGCGGTGGGAGAGGACAAAGATGGTTCGGTGACAACGAGGTGGAGCAGAGGAGGGTGAGGGGAGAGAGGGGGAGCAAGAGGTGGGATGAGACAACGAAGATGGTGGAGAGAATGGACACAAATATAATTCGAGATGACTCGATCCAATGAGGTAGTGAAAGATAATAAACACAAACAACAAATTATAGTAAAAAATCAAGAACAGAGAACAAAAGAATAATGACGGACAATTTCTTTGAATGTTGAGTGAAGAAATTGCTATAAATGTTTAAAGATGGGGTTGATTGTGCAAGGGACACAAAAGAAAGAGAAGGGAGAGTGTCGTAATTGGAGAGAGAGAGAGAGAGAGAGAGAGAGAGAAAAATAGAGATAAAGTGGGGGGGGGAGAGAGAGAGAGACAAAAAATTGTAAATATATATATGTGAGTGTATCGATTTGGTTCAAGTAGGCGGTTCTATACTTTGAACCGGGAACCGGACCGGTACTCACCGGTTCCCATTATTTAGAATCGGGAATCGGACCGGTCCTTATGGGAACCGCTGGTTCTAGGCCGGTTCGGTCTGGTTCTAGGCGATTCCTAGTTCTTTTGCACACCCCTAATGATGGACGATCCTGCTCATATAGGTCGATTTAGGAATGTTTATAGGTTGATTTGTAGAGAGAATATAATCGGATTGCAAGTGATTTTGTATTACCATTATATGGACTGCAAATGACTCTAAATCAATTCCTAACAATCATGTACTTTTGAATAAACAATTGATCTTTCACAATTACATTACAATCGAAATTATTTATGAGTCGAGAAGATTTAAACGTGGATTGATATTATTTCAACTACGGGTTGAGTACGTGTAACTCCTAAAAGCTACTCATTAGCTTGAGATGTGATAAAGTTACAGTTGATTTATTTTAATAAATAATAATATAAATTATAAATTTCATAAATAAATAAATTATTAAAAGAAAACAATTCTTTTTAATAAAATAATGCTAATCAAGATTAAACCCCTCCTTGATTATTCTAATTAATCACAATTAATGAGTACTAAGCAAGATTAACAATTTAATCCAAACTAACCATGATTAACTAACCTAACTATGCTTCAACCATAATCCAACTCTAGTTAATTAACCCAACCTTGGTCAATTAACCCAACCATAATCCAACCTTGGTTAATTAACCCAACCTTGGTCATCTTTCTAACCAGCCCTTTTAACCTTAGTTAGCCATAATTAAAACCCCTAAGATTAACCATAACTAAACTACCCATAAACAAGTTTAACATACTAATCAACGGATTAGAGCATAAACTCACTCATTAGTCAGACCAGAGACACAGGCATGGCGGCAGTGGCGAGGGTTATTCATGGGGACCTCAACTACGTCGACCCAAGGTGGTCCTGGGGTCAAAATAGTAGCTACAAGCGGCGCCCCTTGCTATTATGCAGAAACCAAGCCAAACCAGGGGGTTTCAACTGCTGGCCGGACTGACCAGCAACCTGCTGGCCGATGTCCGACTACTCCAGGCGACTAAAAGGGAGATGCTAGTGGCTGGTCCGAGTGGCAACGAGGTGGATACAGGTGCGGCTAAACGTTTCCACCCGATACAACAGTTGGAAGTACATGTGGGCAGAGGAGCGGCTGGTTCTAGATGGCCGATAGGCTAACTAGCGACTAGGACCAGCAAGTGGCACCAATAAGGGGTACGGACTGAGACTCTCTATCACTATTGCAGGTGGCTTGGGCAAAGACAAGGCTGAACCAGCAATGAAAATGGAGGAAATGAAGAAATGAAGAAGAAGAATAAAGAGAGGGGAGAGAGAGTTCGGCCAATTAGAGGGAGAGAGAGAGAGAGAAGATGAAGGCCTACTAACTCACTTCAATGCCCAACAACTCTTGTTCCTTCCCCATGCAAAAGCCATCATCATACAAGACTTTTTCTCTTTTTTGTCTTCCATTCATTAATGCCAAGAGGGGCATTTTAGTCATTTCCACCTTGGGCACAATTACCAAATTGCCCATGGGCTAAAGATGAAGAGCGGGCCTAAGAAATGGGCTAAGAATGAATAGGAATGGTCTCGAGAATTTGTTTCGCTCAAATTGGCTCAAAAATGGCTAATGGGCAATAATAGGTCAAGATGGCTAATTAGGTTCAATGGGCCCACATGGCTGCCTTGGGCCCACACTTGTGGCCGCTCTTCCTTGGGTGTGAGGCCCACTTGGGTCTTGCTTAGCCCACTTTCTCGCAGGCTCAATTTCTCAGCCTGTTAAATCATTTTCCAACAATTTGGCCTTATCGATAATTTTGAAGGTTATAGAAACATCGTCCAAGGTTCACCTTTGACATCCTTGAAACTTTGATGTCCAATAACAAACACAATCACTTTCAATCAAATGCAATTTTAGCATGTCTTAGACTAACATGTGGCTTCGAGAATTTATGCGTAATCGACTCGTGCTTGACTCGGTGTTACCACTCTCAAGTTTTCTTGACACATGGACGTTCTCGATTATCATAAAATTGCAAATGATCAATTCTAATTTCAAAGTACATGATTACTAGAACTAACTTAGGGACGATCATGATCTTGATAATAGTAAACGGATTCACCCATCATCCCATCATACCCTATCTCGCGAATCAACTTCTAGTCACTCCTTGAATCGGCCTGTATAACCACAAGATCATTCTTACGCAGGTCCCATGGCCAAGTCGTTATTCCAAGTCAAGTTCTTTAGTCGTACATGTTTAGTCCTCATTAGCCTTTCTCTTAAGGGTTAATATCTCAAAAGTGATCCGTTCCGAGTGAAATTAACTAATAATGCATTGACGAAATTTATGTTCATACATTCTTTAAAAGATTCAAATTTCAGGGCGTCACAAATAATATTCCCCCAATTGAAGTAAAAATTGGCAAGGGAAAATAAAAAAGGAAAGTCAAATATTTGACTAAAATATTTGGATTTCCATTGCGAGCTGCAGCCGGTGAAGATAACAACAAAAGAGGAAAGTGGACTTGGTTTTTCCTTCGCTGACTCGGTCAACTTGTGTTTTATGTATATCCTATACAAATGTTTGCCGCAAGTGACGAAGAATAGAGGCTTGAAGCGCCACTATCGTGTCAGTGCTTGGTGCACCACTCTTGATGTGCAGAGGAGAATTCGTCATGGGCTTCCAAGTTCCGTTGATTTCGTCCATGAATTCCATCCAAAAATATTAGTGTTTGTAGTCTTGAAATTCTTGTAGTAAAAATTTATATATGATTCCCTTGCGAGATTGAGAAATTATTTCGTAAGGATTTATGGAGCTAAACATTGCATGCATTATTGGGTGTAATTGAGGTTTAGAAAACACTAAGAGTGTTTGAGTGAGTGTTTGAGTGACTCGATGGTGTAATCTTTGTTATGTCGCTTGTTCAATAGTGGAATTTGTCGATGTTCTTTCCGTGGACGTAGGTTTCCATGACCGAACCACATAAATTTAATGTCCAATTTATTTTTTGTTTTGTTTATTTTATTTTTCGATCACTCACTCTTTCCATAACAGCACTGTTTGAGGCTACTGAAACAGTGTCGCAGTAATTAAAACTCGAGGACACTTATTGCTGGCATCACATAATTACTGTCAAATGTTAACGTTACAACTGTTTGCAGCGTTCCGTCCAGTGATCATCGACGCTAAAGCGTAACCAAGAAAAGATTATAAACTCAAGAGCTCATCCATGGGGAGGCCTTGATGGTATTTAGTAGGAATCAAGTTGATCGGTTCCACGTCAGTTTGAGTTTGACGGGATAATAGAGTTAGATGTGTCATTGCAACGATTGATATCGTCAACATAGGACATCAATCTTCGGTTATTATTAAATTAGAGCAGACGATACAAGAATATATTTTCGCTATAAATATACGCATGTATCGTCTATGAAAAGCACCACCTCCAATCTACGCTACTGAACATAGATAAATCATATTTGATCTTTTCTAACCTCAACGACACCGGCAATGGAAATCTGGCCAGAGACCAAAATCCAAACAAAGCCACGTATCTAATGAGAGGTACTTCAGGAAAGGACGACAAGAGAAGAACAGAAAACAAAACAGGAAACATAGCATGTCAATCCGACGGAGAATATTCCACTGAGCTAATATATGTACAAAACTGAATCGGTAACATAATAAATGGTATATCCCGTATGTGTTCCTAGGTCTCTTTCTTTCTTTGGTATGCGATTGTTCAAATTGGCATTAAATATGGATCACTATGTTGATGTTCGAAAAAAATGCACCAAGGCTGAGCCATACAAATCAAGTGTGGGATCATGATCTTGCCAAAGTGGATTGATGATTGGGGAGTGAGGTTAATAGGAGATGATTGTTGAAGTGTGGTTCATACTCCCTATCAATAGAACAATTATTAGATGTGTGTGTACAATTATTGGATGTGTGTGTGTCATCTTTCTCTTATAATTGAAGGATGTAACAAAGAGGTGCAAGATGCTAATTATAGTGAAATTTATAATGCATGTAACCTTATTTTTAAGGATAAATCAAGACAAAACTCTGCATCTCAAATGTTCTTTCTTACTTTTATTATCTATTTCCTTTTTGTGATTATGCAGCGAATCCTAACAATGATAACTCCTTGTATTGATGCACTTAGTTTGGGCTTTAGGAAAATTTGATTTCGGAATTGAAAGTTGCATGTTCAAATCCCATCATAGTATACAAAAAAACTTAATGATAGAGCTACCTGCACAGACAATAGATTCGAACTTAACCGATCGCGTGACTTGTAGGGTATTCTATTCGCCACTGTGCCCGTGCATCTGGATTCTAGAAACAAGATAACGTGAGACGAATTACATTTGAGGAGGCAAAATAAAAGTAGATTAAAAAAAATTTGTTTCTTCTTTGTCTCTTTAGCACGTACTTTTCCAACTTCCGACCTTCAAGTTATAATCGTATGATAGGAAGGACTTCTACACTACTTGCAAAACTAGACATCTCACCCAGCAAAATTATTTTAACCAAATCCTGAAATGGGAACTCCATTTCCAAACTCCAAAACCCTCTTCCTCTTTTCCCTCCGAGTGTTGTTCACAGATTCATTTTCTTCAACTTCTACAGCCTTTGCGAACGAAGCCCTATCCCAATGCCTCATAAGCCATTCCCAAGCTTCGCAACCAATTACATCCGCCATATACACGCCCGCAAACTCTTCTTACTCGACCGTTCTTCAATCTTACATACGAAACCTGCGGTTCAACACCTCCGACACGCCGAAACCCACTCTCATCCTCACCGCACTCCACGAGTCTCACGTGCAAGCAGCCATTGTTTGCGCCCGGATGCTCTCGGTCCAGATGAAGATCCGAAGCGGAGGCCATGACTTCGAGGGCATATCCTATGTCTCCATTTCCTCACCTTTCTTCATCCTCGACCTGGTCAATTTCCGCTCCGTTGACGTTGACATTGAGACCGAGACTGCGTGGGTCCAGGCGGGGGCCATCCTCGGTGAGGTCTATTACGGGATCGCTGTGAAGAGCAAGGTCCATGGCTTCCCTGCCGGGGTTTGCCCCATGGTGGGCATCGGTGGCCACTTCAGTGGTGGCGGTTATGGCAACATGATGAGGAAGTACGGGCTCTCCATCGACAACATAGTCGACGCGTGCATAATCAACGTCAAGGGGGAAATTCTGGATAGGGAATCCATGGGAGAAGACCTCTTTTGGGCCATAAGAGGCGGCGGCGGAGCAAGCTTTGGCGTCATTATCTCGTACAAGATCAACCTCGTCCGGGTTCCTGAGATGGTGACCGTCTTCCGCATCCAGAGGACGGGAGAGCAGAATGCGACCGAGGTCGTGTACAAGTGGGAACAAGTGGCGCACAAGCTTCATGAGGACCTCTTCATAAGGCTGGTCGTGGACGTGGTCGCGGGAGAAAACGCCGGAGAGAAAACAGTAAGAGCCAAGTTCATCGCGCTTTTCCTTGGAGATGCTCAAAGGCTTCTTTCCATGATGAGCGATAGGTTTCCCGAGCTCGCCTTGCAAAGTTCGGACTGCATCGAAATGAGTTGGGTCGAGTCGACGCTTTACTGGACGAATTTCTCGATCGGGACCCCGGTCGATACTTTGCTTTCACGCACGCCTCGAGGCTTGACCCATTTGAAGAGGAAATCCGACTATGTGGAGCAGATCATGTCGAAGGACGAGTTAAGGCTCCTTTGGAAGAGGATGATCGAGCTCGAAAGGCCGATCTTGACCTTCAATCCTTACGGAGGCAAGATGGGTGAGATTCCCGCGACCAAGACCCCATTTCCGCATAGAGCCGGCAACCTATGGAAGGTCCAGTACGCGACGAATTGGCACGAGGACGGGGACGAAGCGGCGCGACACAACATCGAGCTGACGAGGAAGCTCTACAGTTACATGACGCCCTTCATGTCGAAGAACCCGAGAGCTGCGTTCTTGAATTACAGGGACCTTGATTTGGGGGTTAACCACAATGGAGATGAGAGCTATGAGGAAGGGAAAGTGTACGGGGTCAAGTACTTCAAAGGCAATTTCAACAGGTTGGTGAAGATAAAGACCAAAGTCGATCCTGGAAATTTCTTCAGAAATGAGCAGAGCATTCCGGTTCTCCCCCTGTAAGAAAAGATGTGACGTGCTCGACTAATCAAATCATTGAACTTCACTTAGTTCTTCTTATAGATTCTCCATTTGTTCAGTGGATTTTAAGTTTGTATGGTGAACAAAGCAGAACGTGTGAATGTGAATTAAGACAGTGGAGATGGGACGTTCATTCTTCTGTCTTGGGCCTTCTCCCGCTTTTATTTGCTAGTAATTATAGCGTGTAGAGCCAGTGATGAAGGAAATTTTACTTAGACCGCCTCATACATCATTGATTTGAGAGAGTTGATTAGTATAATTCTCATAAGCCTCACTGAGGCCAGTGAGGTTGACCCTTGCCAGATACCGGCGAGGGGACACTACTAACCTCAAGCGACCTCACCCCTACAAGGCAAGCCTCGCTCGGCGAGGGAGGTTGGCTCCTTCCAAATTTGGGAAGGGCAAGCCTCACTAGCCATTGCTTGTGGCCAATCGCCTGCCATCAAGGAGGCTGACGACTAGGGAAAGAAAAGAAAAAAAAAACAAAACAAAAAAAAACAAAATATTATATAAAAATAATCAGAAAAATTAATAAAAATTATAAAGATTTTCAATGTTGACACCAACAGCGCCAAATTGGATGCCGAAGTCCACATCATCAATATCCAGCTATATTAGCAAATATTTTAAGATTAAATTGAAAAGTTTAGAACTAAATTGGGCATAAGTATAATAAATTTAGGACTTTTTAAGTATTTATCCCCTTGTTTTGAGAAAGTGGATATTTATAACCCTCAAATCAGTTTCATTAAAGCCGATGTAAAAAAATCTTTTGTACAGATAGTGCATGACTCTATATTTTTTTTTTCTGTCATAATTTGGCCATGCAAAAGATAAAATTATTCTCAGAATCACTGTTAATGTAAAAATACCCTTACATATTCAACACTGATGAGTGATGGAGCATCTACAGACATTTTTAGTTCTTTTATTTACTGTACCTACGAGTTCATATTATTTTCTATACTACAATAAAAATGTGATTTGATTTAAATCTTATTTTGGTTTTCAAATTCAAATATCAAGATTGATGTATTAATAAACATAATTAATAATTTCTTAATAAATATAGGCTAGGCCCGGTCTCCAGGCCCTTTCCTAGGCCTATACTGCCTATTGATTCAGCCTGAATATTTTGCCCGGGCCTGCCCAACTAATGAAGCCTGCTTATCGCTTGCCACCCACTCGTTGATGAGGTCTACTTTAAAAGATATTTCGACAAGCTGGTTAAAGCACTAACACGAGTACAATTTTTATTTTGTGCAAATGCATTTATACCGTAGAGGATAAAAGTTTCTATTTTGTAATACAATATAATGGGGAAACTTAGCTCACAAAGTAATACAGCATCTTACATCCAAATCAGTCAATCAAAATTCCTAATTCTAATCTAAATTTTATGTAAAGACTATTTATGTATTGAACGAAAGTGAAAGGGCTTAACTTGTGCGTAACTATAAAACTCAATTTAGTTTGAACGTGAAAACGACTTTAATTGAAAATCATTGTTGTTTGATAAAATAATGGATTTGCAAATGCTATCATTTAAAGTAAAACTTCGCAAGACACTTTGTCTAAGGGTGCATTTGGTTCGGCTATGGGGAAATGCAATTGGGAAAATGCAAATACCTTTGGGTTAAAGGGGTTTTCCAAAATGTAAATACCATTTAGTAAATTTTCATTGTGAAATAATTTTGGCCTAAATGCCGTTTGGTGAATACTACATTTTGCTAAGGGATTTTTGCGAAATTTTTTATTAAAAGAAATTATAAATATTTTTTTTTAAATCCATTTTCTGGTGGCCGAAAGGTCCGCCTAAGGTCGACCTTAGCCGGCAACTTAGGTCGCCACCTCAGGCGGCCACCACGCGACCACTTGGGTTGCCGAACCCAGGTGACCATCGCCTAAGGTCGCTCGACCTCAAGCAGGCCCTCTGGTGGCCAGATCTAGCCAACGAAGGGTGTCCGACGGTCGTCGGCGGTCACCAGAGGGTGGCCAGCGATCGTTGGCTCCAACGGCCATGAGGAAAAGATGCATTCCGAAAATGCAAGTTACAAATGTATCTCTAGACATGCATTGAGCTAAGAGACTTTAAGGATACTTGGAGATGCAATTGCATCTCCCTAAAGCCCCCCCAAAGCTGAACAAAATAGGTTTGCATTTTTCCAATGAACTTTGGGGGTTGAAATCCCCTTGGGAATGTTGAACCAAACGGCCCCTAAAAGTTTGCGGGCGTGTATATGGCAGAGGTAACAGGGTGCGAAGCTTGGGAATGGCTTATGAGGCATTGGGATAGGTTTTCGTTTGCAAAGGCTGTAGAAGGTGAAGAAAATGAAGCTGTGAACAACACTTGGAGTTAAAGGGGGAGAGGGTTTTTGGAGTTTGGAAATGAAGTGAACAACACTTTGACAGGCTGTACCTATTATCTTCCGATACCCTTGGCCAATACTAAAAGTGGTCTCCAATGTTACGGTAGACGCTGGCGGTAACTCATTAGCCATTGTGGAAAGAATTGAAATACCAGTGGCTCTCCTCTTCCACCGTTTCCGAAAAACCGTTGCATTCAATGACTCTATCGCTCTATCAATGTATAGAGTTAGCTGTTCTAAAGTACGTCTTTAACTCATTAGGAGATGAGACTTAGCAAAAGGCTGTAGGGTGTTTTTCTTCTTAAAAAGCAGAGACAATTCAGATTTCTACGCACTGGTAAATGACAGCACCAATTCCTTTCGTAGGATGGAGCTTGTTATATTGACTTGACAAGCATATGCAGCATTCATATCCCAAAGCCAATTCATCACCATCGCCAATATCTACTCCATATAGATCTTCTCACTTGCCCGTCGAACTTAACCATCGAATACAAGACAATGTGCATGAAAAAAAAAATTAAGCAAAATATCTTTGTATTATTTGAGAAATGTTGTCTTCCTTGCCAATGATGCTTCATCAATGGACCACCATCTTTTTTCTGCCAATTCAATGAACACCACATATAGAAACTAAAAGGCTGAATTGCTCCACGGATAACCGCTGGTGTTGAAAGTATCCATCACATTGCTGAAAAGCTAAAGTTGTCCCTAAAGACTTCAGCAACCTTCCAATTTTGCGTTGAATTTCACCTCGTTCTTATATCAAAATAAAAATTTTCAGTTTGCATTCCCTATGCCATGTAGAGGTTCTCCAACTGTTGAAGCCTAAGTTTAGTGGTTCTAATGTATTGGACTCACCCATGTATGTTGGCCAAAGAATCCGCAAAACTGGTGGAGATTGTGCGTACAAGTTAATGCTCTGACACATGCAAGAAAATCCAATTGTAGTTGTTGGATTAGACTCTGAATTGGGAGGTGTTCACATGCTAACATTATTTAGTGTAATGCTGAAGATTTTATCAGAGATGTCAAACTCAACGATAGCTCTCATATCTTTGACAACCACATTTTGGGAATCATGCGAGAATGTTAACTTTTTTAAAATATACGAACTCAGTGACATTATTCTTGTTTCTTAATAACCCAATGGCTAGCAAAGACATAGTAAGTGTAATTTGTAGGCTAGTTCATAAAATGGATGTAAAAGAGAGCCAACAATGCCCTATATCCCTTTCTCTTGTATAGTGATTTGCGGCTTCTAGTCCCCGCAAAAAGTATCTGAACTGAGATCGTAGAATTGCGTGCCTGTAGTGGACAAAGCATGCGTCTCTAGTGAAGCCAAAGGTTGCTTGGTGGCAAAATTGATGTTGGTTAACAGTATCTCCTAGAGGGGGTGAATAAGTGATTTCAAGAACCTTGATAAAATATTACAAAATTAAAAGCATCAAGTTTGATATAAGCGTGACTGGGTGAAACAAAATACTGGATCCGGTTATTTCAAGCACTGTAATGTACTTCTACAAGGCAATAATGAATGTAAGTAAAGAGAGAGAGAACGATGCACTTACAGCTTTATAATGGTTCAATTTAGTGTAAGCTCAAGTCCACTCTCTCAAATTAATAGCCTACTCACTATATTCCACTTGTAATCTTTGAGTAGTTACAGTAGAATGCCACATGTCATACTCAAGTGCTTCTCTTCAAAGTGAGGAAGCTAGTACAAACACCTAAAGGGGGGTCAATAGGTATAAATGAACTTTTATGCCAAATCGATCAATACAAAGTCTGGATGTAACAAATGCAAAATTTAAAGTTAAAGTCCATCTAGATGAAGTAGACTTCTAGTATATGCAATCAAAAATAAAAAGAGTAAAGGAAGAGAAGATTGCAAATGGTATTATAGTGGTTCGGCTTTTGTCAAGCCTATGTCTATTCTTCCACAGTTGGATTCCACTAAATGATCAACAAGAAATTACAACTTTGAATACAAACACTCAACGATAAATCATACTATCTCACTAAGTCATTCTTGTGCACTTCTCTCACAATCGCAAACTTTTAAGCTCACGAAGGACAAGGGTATATGGTTGAAGTATGCCCAGACTTTGAAATTATAGATTCTACGCTTCATCTCTTACTTGCTCTTCGATCTCTTGATCTCCTTATATACTCCTCTACTTCCAAACTAGCCGTTGGATAGTATCCAGATGATCGTCTTCCAATCTACCCATTGGACAGAAATGTATTAAAAAGATTTGGTAGCTGTTGAGTGACAGCAAAATTCTCATCTTGATTTTAGTTGCCCATATAAGCAGAATATAGGTTTTCATAAGTAGAGCTTCTCCGTTAGGAAAGTTCTTGTCTTCGGGATCCAATTACCAATCAATTAGATTGAGTCAATCAAATCTATTTGGTGTAGAATCCAAATTAAATTACTAGCCGTTACATGTTCTAGGTCTGTGTTTTGTTTTGTTAGATTGTCTCATTTTGAACTTGCTTTGGTCTAAACATATGTCTTGTTCTGCTCTTGTGTTATTTTCAACTTATCACATTCTGACTTGTTCCATTTGTATATAAAGTCTAAGTCTGCTCCATTTGAAGTAGACTTTTCAATCTTGACTTAAGTCTAAATGTATTCATTCTCAAAATCTGAGTTTAAGCAGATTTAACCATAAATTTTGAACATGGTCCAAATATATTCAGCTCCAACATAAAGTCTATCTTCTGGTTTTCTCAAGTATAGTCCATAAAAATATCATTTACACATTCTATCGTCCGCATAACAGCTTGTGTGTCTTTCACCAATTTACTCAATCATCAAACACATTAGTAGCTTTTGATTTATTTTGTCATCTTCAAAACATCATAAGGGATTTCCATAACACAAAGTTGGTGTTGCTTATACTCAAGCAAATAGATCTCACTATCTCACACAAAAGCACAAATTATATTACACTTTCAGTGCTCTCAAAAGACAATGTAATGATGTGAAGTTTTCTCTAGATTTGGATTTTTGAACACTTAATCAATCTATGTCATCAGTGTCTTATCTCCTTTTATAATCCTCAAAATTCAATCTTCTTGTTGGACAATCTTCAAGATGATCAATCTATAAGCTGACCATTGGTTGATTGATGAGTAGATCAATTTGACTATTGGAGTCAATCAATCTTGAGTTTTAGTAGCCCAAACAATCAAATTTATGTTTCCAAAACTAGAGTAGCTCGGCTATGGAAACAATCTTGCCACTAGGATGATTGTCAATCAACTAAGATGTCACGCGTAATTGATTTTTTTTGCGTATCTTTAAGATTGATGATTAATCACTTCCTTCTAAATTAGGAATCCATATCAAATTACAAGCTATCAAGAGAAAAGACAACTTATCTTGGAATATTAATATTGAAGCACGCAATAAGACTGTTGTCGCAGGTAATGTAGTTGCTCCGCTTATATTAGCAATCCCCAATTATATCCAGTTTCCCAATGGTATCATATTTCCACTTATATTAGGCTTCCACTTATATCAAACTCCAGTCATGTCAAAATTCCCAATTACTTCAAGTTTAAGCATCTCTCTTTACTGGAGGAAAAAGTTACTTCAAACACGGAAACGGCCATAAGTGATCTACTACTTCTTCTTGTGGCCACTCCGGCGGCCTATGGTGTGAAACACGATATCACAGGTTGGTGCACTCAGGAGAACATCAGAGTTGGGCTGATGGTGAAAAGTTCCTCATCAATGAATGACCCTGGAACGTTCCTTTGTCTTGTGAGCATAATAACCCTCGACAACCAACAGCTAGAGCATTTTATTGGACTATAATTGTGCATGATATCATGTCATCATGTCACTAGTGCATCTATGAATGTGACTGTGACTTGGGAAATTCGAAGTTTTTACTTGATTCACAATGTAGCTTCTCCAAGAATCATCTTGAAGTGATGTATCGGTCTGCTCTTAAGTTTTTCATTGGAAGTTCAATCATTTATCTTAGGGCAAAAATAGCCAAATGAAAAGTTGTATCACATGTCTATTAACAAAATGAAAGAAAAATGTTCTATCTAAGGATTCTCTCCACGAAATGATTGGAAGACTGCCTATTCCAATCTAGACTGGGTTTGAATGAATAAAAAGATGAACTCTGAAAAGAAAAGGAGAATGTATGCTGAGAAACTTTCTTGGTCAACCTTAAATTAAGCCAACGCTCTCTTGTCTTTTGATTGTACAATGTTAAGCACTAATGGCATACAATCCTGGTTTTAGTGTTCAAATATGAGGAAGGCCACAAGGTGGACATGGTGAACGAGAGAAGATTATGAGAGCTGCAGGAGAGGCAATGCTCTAAAAATCCTACGATGGAGGCAAGACAACCATTCCACTAAGATGCCTGGCTTGATGAAT
Source organism: Angophora floribunda (assembly GCA_014182895.1). NCBI lineage: Eukaryota > Viridiplantae > Streptophyta > Magnoliopsida > Myrtales > Myrtaceae > Angophora > Angophora floribunda. Next base: position 13,840,263 of record CM024708.1, read on the forward strand.
TCATGTGTCCATCATCTGACCTTCGTGAAAAAGGCATGAAGATGGCGATCCACGTTGAGGTAGTCGCTACTACAGCTAACACCGCCGCCATTCGCGGCTGCCGTTTTGTCATGCGTGACTAACTTGCACTGGCTTCATATAGGCATTTCGTCAAACAGGTTATGGGCGTGGATTGAGGAGAAGGTATCGACCGCTTTAAAACTCAAAATCACATCCATAATAGAAGGAAATGACTCAGAAATGTTCAAAATTAATAAAATACCACTTATTCAGATCCGACAGGAGCAAGAACTGAACAAACCGAGTCTCAGCTTCCGCTTCACTCAAAACAGGGGAGAACCTGGATAGGACATTACCTGACTAATGAAATCCGATGGAGCAACGGCTGGGCGATTTGAAAAGATAAAACGGCTCCCCTGCACTTTACTGATCGAAATCGGAGCTCGTAGCGGAGTTCTGAATGAGGTCGCCCTTCTTCGAGTTCCTCAGCCACGAAACAGGGCACAGCAGAACCGGGAAATGCGCGGCTCCAGAATGGCGAGGACAGGCGGCTACGGCGGCTAACGGTGTCGGAGGAAAGCGTTGGAGAATTTCTTTCGAAGAAAATGGTGGGGGGGGTTTCAATCGCCGGAAGAGGGAACGGCGGCTATTGCTCCAACTCCTCCGAGAATGAAATCCAAGAATGGAGAAAAGAATATGCAGGAGCGGAGATGAAACGCAGCGATGGTAGGCGGCGGTGAAGGTGTACACACGGTATTTTAGTGAAGAGGAAATCGGTATGAAGAACGTCGATCCTTCCAACTCAAGAACGCCCCTCAACTCTAAACTGGAGAATCTTTCCTTATGTTGCGCATTTTCGCCTGACTCGACCTTCATTAGAAGCCAAGGCTTCCTCCTCACCCTCAGCGTTAGAAGATATCCCAAACGGTCGGTGAAGAGGAAAAAAGACTAGGGTGAGCACGTTGGACCAACCGAACTAGAAACCGTCCATATCGGATTAGACCTCGGTCCGATTCCAAGGGAGTTGATCCAGTTTGATTCTGGTTCTCAATTCGGGGGAACCGAAGCAGACTGAACCACCTCCGTTTTTTTAACAAAATATGCTTTTTTTATTTCTTAAAAATGGCAATAAATCATAAAATAATAATAACTCTACTATTTTTTTAGTTTTTAAATTTTTTTTATTGAGTGGCCGATTCCTAATCTTAGGATCATCCCATGTCCAATCCAATCCCCGATCACAAAAAATGAGAATCAGTTATCTCGATCTGATTCTCGATTCCTAGATGATATCGGACCAAACCATAATAGAAACCGATCAACCTTAATAATATGTGGCCAAGAAAGAAAAGAAAAAAGCCAGAGAGAGGTGGGCCTTCATTATCATCATCCCCTTTAACCAATTCTAAATACTGGGTTCAAGGGTTAATTACTTTCAAATGAAAATAGAAACTTTGGGCATGGACTTTGTGGACTGACTTTGGTTGAAAGCGAATTTGGGCCAGTCTCCTTTTGTGGATTGTTGCGAATTGGTTTCTATATATATAAACATTTGAATTAATGAAAAAATTCAGGTGCCGACACTAGCTGCAGACAAAGACCTTTGCACCCTCATCAAGATCCAAGCATTAGATGAGTGTGAATAAATGATAAGAGATCACATAATGCCATCGAGAAAACCATTTGTGAAATTAGATCATCGAAATAAGTTAAACTCAAGGAAAGCAAATGTAGATGATATTATTCTTGTGGGAAATATATTCATTCATGAGAGAATTCCAAGAGGCAAATGAAGTGAGGAAGTAAAGCAATAGAAGGGTCAAGGGGTTCATCCGCCAGAAATACAAAAAGACGTTTAGCAAAATGAAGAGACATAAGAATTTTGTAAAGTAATATCAAGTAATGTTTACCATTTAAGTTAAGACGTTTAGCAAAATGAAGAGACATAAGAATTTTGTAAAATAATATCAAGTAATGTTTACCATTTAAGTTAAGAGGTTTAGCAAAATGAAGAGACATAAGAATTTTGTAAAGTAATATCAAGTAATGTTACCATTTAAGTTAATGTTAATACTACAAAAAAATTCTCAAACTATATCTAATATGACACGAATACCCTGAAATTTTTTTTATGTCATATCTCAAACTTTTTTCTGTCATAAAAAACTCCGAACTTATACGAATGTGACAAATATACCTTGGATAAAATTGAAAAAGAAAGTATATTTCGAACATGTATAGATTTGAGTTTTTTCATGACACAAAAAGAAATTTATGATTTTTTTGTGACAAAAAGGAATTTGGAGGGCTTGTTTTACAATAGGCATGGTTTGGAATATTTTGTGGTATTTGCCCTTTAAGTTAACTTTATTATCGTTGATTGCTTACACCAATTAATTAATATTGTGTATTTAAGATAAGATTCGATGAGGTAATTGGAGAAAGGTTATTTAGTCAACATCACACATTAGTGCAAAAAAAAACCTTCTTCTATGTACGCAAGATATATGCAATATACCATTAATCTATGAAAAAGATGATTCTGGATCCACTAAGACAGGTGGTACCGAAAGGCATCTATCTTGTATTCTCTATTCATCGCGAAAGTTGTCCCTCCAAAGTTTAGGGATAACTGCACAAAAGTGCAATCAAATATAAAAAAAAATTAAAAAGTACAATTAAATTCTAAAACTTATCAAAAAAAAAATGTAATTGATTGTAAATTTTTTTAAAAGTGCAATCAAATCTTAAAATTTGTCAAAATGGTTTAATCAAGTCATTAGATTTATTAAAGTTTTAGAGCTCAATTATATTTTTGTGACTAGTTTTAAAATTTGATTACATTTTCGTAATATGTTTTACAATTTTATTGCACTTTTTGAAAGTTTTAAAACTCAATTACACTTTTGTGATAAGTTTTAGGATTTCCAATATACTTATCTATAAAGTTTATTTTGTCCTACAAGACAAACCGCCAAGATTTCTGAATTATTACGTCAGACAAAAACAAACATTCAAAAGCGTTTATAATTTAAGAAGAGCTCTCACACAGATGACTACATCCAGTCTCGTTGGCCGGAAGAGGGAACGAAGGCTATTGCTCCAATTCCTTCGAGAATGAAATCCAAGAAAGGTGAACACAATTTGCAGGAGTGGAGATGAAATACAATGATGGGAAGCGGCGGTGAAGGAGTAGACATAGTAATTTAGTGAAGAGAAAATCGGTATGAAGAGAGTCGATCCTTTGGGCTGAAAATAGAAAGTTTGGGCCTGTCTCCTTTTAAGGATTATTCAATCAATTAATAAGCCCGGGATGTGCTAATTGGTCTATATATATATATATACACACACATTTGAATTAACAAGTAAAATTAAGGTGTCAACGCTAGCCACGGGCAAGGACCTCCATGCCCTTGCCAAGATCCAGGCAAATTAGAGGAGTGTGAATAAATAATGAGAGATCACATAATGCCATCAAGATGATCTCTTGTGAAATTAGATCATCAAAACAAGTTAAAATCAAGGAAAGCAATGCAGATTATTACTATTCTTACGGGAAATATATTCATTCGCGTGAGAATTCCAAGAGGCAAATGAAGTGAGGAAGTAAAGCAACGGAGGGTTAAGAGGTTCATCCGCAAGAAACACAAAAAAACATTCAGCAAAATGAAGAGACATAAGAATTTTGTAAAGTAATATCTGGTAATGTTTACCATTTAAGTTGAGGTTAATACTACAAGAAAATCTCAAATTATGTCTAATATGATGCAAATACCCCCAAAAATAATTTTGTCATACCTCAAACTTTTTTTTGCCATAAAAAACTCCGAATTTATATCAATGTGATAAATATGCCTTGGATAAAATTAAAAAAGAGATTATATATTTCGAACATGAATAGGTTTGATTTTTTCTGTGATACAAAAAGAAATTTGTGATTTTTTGTGACAAAAAGGAATTTGGAGTACTTAATTTACAATGGGCATAATTCGGAATATTTTGTGGGATTTGCCCTTTTAGTTAACTTTATTATCGTTGATTGCTTACAACGATTAACTAACATTATTAATATTGTGTATTTAAGATAAGATTGGATGAGGTAATAGGAGAAAGGTTACTTAGTCAACACCACGCATTAGCACGCAAAAACCTTCTTCCATGTACGCAAGACATATGCTACCACTAATCTATCAAAAAGATGATTCTGGATCCACTAAGACAGGTGAAGCGTCTCTCCTGTATTCTCTATTCATCACGAAAGTTGTCCCTTCAAAGTTTAGGGATAAGTGTACGAAGATGCAATCAAGTTTTAAAATTATTTAAAAAATATAATTAAATCTTAAAATTTATCAAAATATAGTGCAATTAAATTTAAAAATTTTCAAAAAGTACAATCAAATTTTAAAACTTGTCAACTGATTTAATCAAGTCCTTAGGTTGATTACACTTTCTTAAAAGTTTTAGACCTCGATTGTATTTTCATGATAGTTTTAAAACTTAATTGTAATTTTGTAACAAGTTTTAAAATGTAATTACACTTTTTGAAAATTCTAAAACTTAATTACATGAACTTCCAATATACTTATTCCTAAAGTTTATTTTGTCCCACAAGACAAACTGGCAAGACAAACCATGAGATTTCTGAATTATTACGTCGGATAAATACAGACATCCAGTCTCGTGGCAAGCACATAAGAGCCAATTTGTAACATGACATAATCACCTGTTCAAGGTTGAAGTTACGGTTGATTCCATTGTTTGATCGCCCTGCGAGTCTTGTCACCGCTCGTACCTCAACTAAAGAATTCATAACTACACCCAACCAAAACCGACAAAACCAAATTCTGTCGGATAGTTTGACAGATCGCAGGCCAACACTTCTACTCCAAAGTTACAGCAAAACCATAAGATTCAACTCTTTACAGTTACCTTACATCTACAGCCCAGACGACAACAGAGTAAAACTTTGCATGCCTAAGAAATATTTGGGGGCAAGGGGACATACAACCTCTTCAGGCGTCACTACAAGAATCCTGTTTCATGAAGGGTAAGAGAGGTGAAGAGAAGCTTTACAATCATAAAGTGCCCCCACAAAGACTCCGTCTAACATGTTACACAATCAACTATTTCCTATCTGTGCGTCGCCTAACCATTGTTGGCGCTTCACGCTAGTGGCTATCGCTAATTACCAAATCCTCAAATATCTTTACGAGAAAGACCAAGGGAATGTACTTCCTATTCAACAGTTGTGCCACCATTTTATTCCACCTGCCAATTGGAGACTTTACTAACAGCTACTTGATTGTGATGTAACGGTTTGTTCCATGCTTGGCCCAGTGGTCCTTTAGATCCACTGGACTTGAGAGGTCATAGCCTTCTGCTGCAAGGCGGCTCAGCAGCTTGCCAAAAGCACTTCCACTCATTTTCCGGCCACCAACTCGAGCATGGCGCTTGTTCGGCACGGCCGGTAAGGGATACATAGAGATGGTGGTTGTGCAACACGAAGACTGCCAACCCCCATTACCCCATTTATAGCATTGCCTTGCAAGTCCAGTGCATGAGCACACAGGGGAAGGCATGGTTGAATCATCAAAAGCTACCTGGTTCAGCCCTAGGTCCTGACCCTTCCAGTCAGACTTCGGCACTCCATATGGCTTGTTATAACCATCATCTCCGTTCAAGAGCTTATTCAGGTCATCGGTTTCCCTCTTAACCTTCTTAGGAGTTTTTGGAGCTTTCTTACTAGTCGACATTGCCTTGGCCTCTTTCGTCCGTTTCGTCTGCCGTGATCTTGTCGCCTCAGAAGCAACCGGGGATATTGGCAGGGCATCACTTGTGTGCATATCTCTGGTGCCATAAGCAGCTTCACTCATGCTCGACACATGATGCACTTGCTGCTGTGGATGGTGCATGTGCTTCACACCTCGAGATATCTGACATCCTGGGGGACATGAGGACATGTTACCACTCGTCAAGGAGTTTTCTCGATACTGAAGAGTTGCAATGGCGTTGTCTCGTTCTAGGATAGCATTATTTCTTTCGGCAATAGCTATATCTCTTTGATGAAATGCTAAGTCCCGCTCTGCAATTACTGCCTTTTTCTCAGAAACAGCTAAATTCCTTTCTTGAATAGCTGCATCTCTCTCTGCCATAATACCCATTATCTGCTTCATTGAAGGCTGATGTTGCATCAACCACTGCAATGCAAAGCAGATGACTGAGTAGAAGCACCAATCTAGCAAAGCCCTTATTTTCCGGTAGAAGAGCCCAATTCATTAAAAAAGAGGCATCATGAAGGTTTGCTATCAATACCTGGCTCTGAGCATTTTTATACTGATCTGTTTTGTGTCTTCCATTTTCGCGATGCCCACCATCATCCATGTCAGGCTCAGGTTAAAAGAATACTCCAGCAGCCCAGCCCCAAGTCAAATTGGGTCAATCAACCTATTTAAATAGCTTCAGAGGCTGCAGGCTCCATATCTCGAAAGGGAAAGCAGAAACTGTTAATGTCTTGCAAAAACTGGGATTAGCAAGAGTCTACTAAAAGATTAACAGCATTGACAACACTCGCACAGGCAACTCAATATATGAAAAGAGATATGACGCAAATTTGCAAACCCAGTCTGGGAGATTATTACTGTAAGAAGTAGGGACAGCATTATAGGTCTGGCGAAAAAAGAACCCCAAACCAACAATGCCTATATTTCCTGTATTATAACAGATATACACTTTCACTAATTACAAAAAACAGCTAAAGCCACATGAAAATGTAATTTTCCCCAGATTTCCTTTTGAATTTGTACCTTCCACTGTTTCTTCCATTCCCATTTAGCAAGGGGATGATGATGATGGCCCACATAAACACTGCAGTTCATGCCAAACAGTGGTTCCAATGGTAAACGCTACATCAGTCAACAGTACCTGATGAAATAAGCACCAAACCAAGCTTATAAGTTCTTGAAGGAAGTCAAAGAAAATCCTGCTAAGAAGAGACTCAGAAGAAGACTGAGCTAACAACATGGTTAATCAGCAACACTGAACAAACAGAGTTCAGAAATAAATTCCAAACTTGGCTCGCATGAGACAGATCTCCATCATATCACCTGGAGATCAGCAGAAGAATTAATGCACCCTCTATGTATTGGTAACTAGTAATCTCGCATCAGGGCATGTCACCAATAAGACAAGAGGAAGTTCTACTACAGAGAAAGTTATTCAAAAACAGCTAACCCTCTATCAGGGAAAAGGAAAGTTCCAGGAGGCACTTTCTTCTTCTTCTCCCTTTCAGTTTTTTCCTTTCTCCCTTTTCCCCACACACACACAAACTTACTGCATAAAGCTTTGAAGCAAATGTGAGGCAAATGAAATTTTCACTTCAGATGTACAGGAGTACCTACTACGGCCAGGAGCAAGAGAAGTAGATGACATAAATACATTGAAACACAACTCCAACAGACCCCAACCAACTTTAAGAAAGGATTTCTGAGTTCTGATGTAAGCATCTAGAATGTAGGAGGCACATACAATTCTGACATCTAAGATAACCACAGCCAAACTACATGTCTGCATAGTACTGTGTCAAAATTCACCACCAAATCCTCTCATTTAAAAGTTACTTATTAGAACAATCAATCGTTATTTTACATCAATCCACACATGGACAAGTCCTAAATTGCAAGAGATATTCATTTCCAAGTAATTAGATGAGATATCCTGAAATAAAGCCTTGGTCATTAATTGTCATTGAACCTAGTAGATTCATTTTAGTTTTCCACCAGAATTGAGATTTAACATGTGCATCTTAACAAAATACTTCCCTATCTGGACAGAAGGCTAATAAGTATCCAACCAAATCAACTAATTACAATAAAGCTCACATCTAGAGCATATCAGCTAAGTTTTTGTTAATTTTACACGGGCATCATCTCCATACATTTATTGCCCCACATGAATTCTCAGCCTCGGTTTCTAGAGACGCAATCTCAAGTACAACTCCTCATGCAAGCCACAGTCCATCATGTATCCTCACCAACCAAGAACAAGGAGAGTCACTGGCTAAGAGGCCAAACAGACACAAAAAAAGCCCCTGAGCTAATCTAATTTTTACCATATCAGAGTTCAATATCATCACGCATTCTTAAAAAGATTTATTATCACACCATCAGTAATATCAGCACAAAATAAAAACAACGCCACAAGAGAGCTACTGAACTCGCATTAGACAAGCCAACGAATCAGATTCTCCTAACACCATCTTAAATTACAATGACTATGGAAATTGTGTGTCCCTATACTACAAAAAGTTTGTGTCCTTATACTAACTGGTCAAAAGCCTTTTCAAAATTGGGACCTAATATTAACTTCAGAGCATAAGATAATCTAGTAATTAAAATTGATGTAATCCATATCTAAAATGGAAAGATAAATAGTTGTTTATATAAAATCTATAAGTATTCAGCATATCACACAAATAAATCCAAACATGTGAGTTCCAATATTAATATAACAAGTTAGGATACAAGCCAACACAAAAGCACATTGACCACTTAGGATATATGTATGCTAAGAAAATATAAGCACTGCTAAGAATATATAAGCACAATATAATTTTACATCTCCTTATATATACATACAATGTGATCTCTCATCTTCTTTCTTCAGTGCTTAAGAATCTTTATACTCATAAGACATACTATATGACTTAAAATCAGCATTGGTATCTTGGTTCAAGAACAGATCACCATAAGAGAGTGAGAGAAGGACAAAGCAGAGGAAAAACATCCGAGAATTTTAAGAAATATTTATTTACGGATGTTTTATCCTTGCCACCTCTTTTCACTTTGATTTCTACCACACCAAGGTGAAAGAGGTTGCCCTGACTAACAATACAGAAACCAATAATAGATTATCCCAGAGTGACGCATGGTGACTTTCAACACTAGTGCAAAATTTTACAAAACCGTGGTTTCATTTGCCTACTTTTACGACTTCTGTCATCAATAAAGGCTTTACCTGCAGGTGCTTATCCGTAAATTTAGGCACTGTTGCAAACTGGGAAGCTGCCTTCTGTAGAGCTGAGTGGATCCCTGCCACCACACGAATTATTTCCTACTCAGGAGCACAGCATACCCCCTCTCCTCCAAAGCATGCCCCAAATTTCATTCAAAGCCTTCACAGCAGCCGCATTCAAACAAAAGTACCATGTTAAATCACGGGTAACACGCTCCACACTAAGCCATAAAAACACAATAGACCACCTGGTCAGTCACCAAGGTTCTCTAGCATAGCAAAAAGCTATTCAAAGCAGTCTTAGAAAGTAGCAAACTGCCCCCCACTCGAAACCCAGCAAAGAATCGATGATGCAAAGAAACCTCAGCCCATTGCAAAAATTCATCTTCCGCACTCGACAAAAGACGTAAAGCTCAGAAAAAACCAAAATCAAGTCTACGACAGAACAAAGTAATAGCTCAGCAGAAAGCCGGACGAGGAAGAGCGCTAGAAATCGGAACAACGCGAGTCTACCGGAAGCTACTAAACTCTAATCCGATACTAACGACCGAGACCGAGCATCGCAAAACTCGCGGCGGACACGAGCCGCCGTGGAATCCCGCGCGCGATTGCCGGAGCAGGCGAACGAGCATCGAGCAAAAGAGCCGAAGCCGAAGCAAGAGGAGCAGCAGCAGCAGCAGCAGCAGCAGGAGGGGAATCGGAAGGGCTCGGGGAGATTACCGGCCGGAGCCGCGCCGGAGAGAAAACCCTAACGGCGATCGGAGAAGAACGGCCGAGGAGTTCGGAGAGAGCTTTACCTGCGACGGCGACGGAGAGAGAGAAGAGGAGGGGGGAGGAGTCAGAGAGCTGACCGAGTGAGTGCTACGGATGACGCGGAAGGAATCGCAGGGATTGAAGTTCCACCCCCGGTGGGGCCCGCCCCCCCTAGCCAGCCGTCGGATGTGGAGCGGATCGATCTCCTCCGCCCGTTCTTTTTCTTACGGTCACCCGCAACCTGGAGAACCGGTCACCGGCCTCGTCCCTTCCCGCACCAACACCCGGTCTCCCCTCGCATTAACGCCGGTTGGTGAAACACCCGGTCGAGCTCGAACGTCGAAGGCCGTGAAGGCGACCTCGAGGTCCCGGCAAGGGTTCGATTCCGGCGACTGCTCCGGTCGCGGCGACGAGCGTGATCAGCAGCGTTCGCCGGGCCGGCGAGATGAGCGGAAAATAGGTCTCGTCTTTTTTTCCGGCAGAAGCATTGCCTAGAGAGAGAGAGAGAGAGAGAGAGAGACGGCGGACCCCGAAGAATGATGGCGGAGAGAGCCTTCCCGGCCGGCGACGGCGGAGCGGGAGGAGGGTTTGGTCGGAGTCGTCCGTGCTGGGAAAAGCAAGGAATGCGGAGACAGAGAATCTCGCGATTCCTTTTTTCTTTTTTCTTTTTCTTTTTTTTTCTTTTGGTATTATCTTTTTGAAAAAGGGAAAATCGTCACTTTCCACCAACATTCGAAATAATTTCGAAATTATGAAAAGGAGCTCTATATTATTAAGGTACCAGTCATCATCATTTTGTAAAATGCGAAAGTTTCGAATTTAGGAAAAGTCAAATTCATCGCAAGATTTTAAGAAATAAATGTTCTTTTTCTGAACGAGCAATTAGACTTTTTGGGATCTTCTTGATTATTCATTGACTTTTCGTAATTTTATAATACCGTCTTGACTATTGAAAATCCGTTCAATTCTATTTTCGTCCATCTACCTCTCTAAAACTGAACACTCACTATTATTTTTTGTTTTCAATGTTTCTGACATTTTAAGCTTTTTCGAATCTTGCAAACACTCCTCGATATATTCTATCGCAAAACACCACAAATCTTTCGAAGCATACACAGATCGACTCGTGAATTTTTAATTTGGCTCGATGCACTTCTTGGCACATGCTTGACCTTCCTGCATTAAATTTTTAGATGAATAGTTTTTATTGGTATTATGTATTTTGTTAAAAACAGATTATCTATGGAACGAGTATAATCAAAGACAATTTCAGTACTATTATGAATGATTTTATTAGAAACAATATACACAGGCTAAAAAGAATTCTTTTAATACTTAAGTAAAAGCAAGAAAGAGATAAAAAAAAAAAAATGCGGTTGTTAGGACTAGGGTTAAACCCCCATCGCACATGGACAAAAGTGAATATATAAGCAAAATGATAATAGATTAAGTTACTGGGAAAATTCCAAAAAAAATCCCAAGTCTTAGCATTTTCTCAAATAATGATATGAAATAGACCTTGTTTCAATAAATGCCTGAAATAGCCTTGGTTATTTCAAATAAGAGCCTAAAGTAATTATGATTGTTTCAAATAAGGGCATTATCGATCGTTGGTTGTTAGTTGACTAAATTTTCCGACCGATCAAAGGTATTTTTGTCCAAATCTTCTTCTTCTTTTCTTTCATTTTTCTTATATTTTTTCTAGTTCTTCTTCTTCCTCATCGTTGGTGGCCAACCAACCACCAACAATGCCCACAAATAGTTGGGTGAGGGTCGCCCTTGCCCTATCTGACGAGGGCCACCCTCACCAGCCATAGGCGAAAGGCAACTTCGCCTAGGGAGGCTGCCCCTCACGGCCAACCACGAGGCCAGCAAGGGCCTACAAGCCCTCACCAGTTGCGGGCAAGGCCCCCCTCCCCAAATCTGGCAAGGGTTGGCCTTGCCTAGGGCCAATGAGGGCTCGATGACCCTCACCAGTTGTGAGCGAGGGTCGGCCTCGCCTAGGACTCGCGAGGGCGGCCTCGCCACTAGCGAGGTCGGCCTCACTCGCCTACACTTGGGTAGGTGAGGCAAAGAGGCGCGGGCGAGGCCGCCCTCGCCTAGGGTCAACGAGGGGGGCCTTGGCAACCTCACATTGGCCACCCCTCACCTAGCCATTTGTGGGTGTTGTTGATGGTCGAGAAGAAGAACCATAAAAAAAAAAAGGAAAAAAAAAGAAGGAAAATAATAAATGACGAAAATATCCCCTTGATCACCAAAAAGTCAAGCTTTATTTGAAACAAACAAACATTTTAGTCTTTTTGATCTGAATCCACTTATTATTTGATGACAAATCATCCACTTTAGGCTCTTATTTGAGAAAATGTGGGCACTTTGAGCCTTTTTTGGAATTTTCCCAAAGTTACCATAAAATGAAAAAGGGAGGTGTGCAATGGAAGTATTAAAATTTGTAATGAAAATGCAATTAAGTCCTAAAATTTTCAAAAAGTGTAATTAAGTGTCAAATTAGTTCAATTAAATTTTATATTGATTGCATCTTTTGAAGTTTTTAATATTTGATTGCAATTTTATGATAAGTTTTAGATATTTAATTGTATTTTTTGAAAAAATTTCAATAAACTCATCTCAAACAAAAATGATGGGTGTTCTTTTTAATGTAGGAAATAGGTGAGGATAATTATTTCTTGGGTGGACCACGTAGGGTTTGTGGCCAGAATGTAATTGTTAAGCTTTTTCATTATTTCATACAGGATTTTTGGAAGACCGAAAGAGCGAGACAAAAGGGTGTTGTATTGTACGTTCTTTAAAATTCATTTCCTCCATGTCCTAGTTTTTCTCATGTTCGATTAACTAAAATTATAGGACTGTAACTGCAAAAGTCACCTGCTTCACTAAATTGCACATAATTTTCTTGTAAGGGTATGATGGTAATTTAAGAGGCAGAAACTAAAATTCCACAATTGGCTCTATAAATTATATAGATAAGCACTTAAAAGGCAAATGGGAAAATTGTTCAAAAGTTCTAAACTTATTAAACAGTAACCAATTCTGTTCTAGACTTTTTAATTGTGTCAATTTAGACATAAATTCTAAACTTTTCAAATATGTCAATTTTTTTTTTATTGAAAGTAATATTTCATTCATTTTCACCAAAAAAAGAAAAAAGAAAAGAAACAACAAATTTAACTACAGGCCAAAACAATTTCAAAACAAAACAAGCTCTATATAAAAAGATGAATCATCGTAACAAAGTTAGGGGCCACACACTAAAAGAGCATATCAATGACTTTTTCAAACCAAAATTGGCAGCTAATTACAAAATTTGGTAATGAGCACACACTGAAAACTCAATCTATTACTACAGTTTTGCCTTTTGATGGCACATGCCTAAGTTTGATGTCCTTAATACGATTGCCATTTAGAGTAAAAAGATTGACCGAGCATAGATCTTATTGTGAGAGCAGAACATTCATAAAACTCCTCTAATCTCCTATGAAATTGAACTTGTGTACCAATGAAACTCAGGGGAAGTGAAACCCAAAAACATACATGCAAAAAAAATCCTCAAATATAGACTAGATCATGATAGAAACCTCCCGAAACAAGAGAGAAGCTTTTTAATCCATATTAGATCAAAAGAGAATTTTTCCAAACTCAAGGAAAGCAAGAAAAAATAAAATGAAAAATCGAATCAATCAAAGAAAAGGGAGGGGAGGGAAAGATCTAGCTCAAACCCTCCCCTTCATGGAAGTTGAAGAAGAAAGTTGTGTTGAGATAAAAGGGGAGGAAAAGAGGAGGTTGGCGGCTTGGGTTTGATGCAAAATAAATATATCAATTTAGTTCTAAACGTTTTTTGTGATTTGCTAATTTTTCTTTAACTTACGATTTGTCGAATTAGTCATAAACTTTTAGATGATTTACCAACTTGGCCCTAGAACTAATTTTGGTCAGAATTCACTCACGCTAACTTAGCGCTAGCCATCTAACGTGGCATAATCAGCCTTAATGAGAACAACTTTTTCCACATTTTTTTACTATTTCTAATTTATTTGCAATTTATTTGCAATTTTTTTTTCTTTTTTTCCCCTTATTCCTCCACCAATCATTAGGCTTCAATGATGACAAGCAACTAACCACAAGCAAAGGTTGCCCTTGCAATCACTAAGAAGGCGACCTCACCCAACCACTGGAGAGGCCTTGCCTCACTAGCTCTTAGCAAATCTAATGAGGACAACTCCCATCACCCCTCGTTTGTGGCCGGTTGCCGGCCATTGCCAAGACTAGCCATTGCCAAGACTAGTAGGCTAGCAAAGAAAGAAGGGAAAAAAGAAGGAAAAGAAAAAAAAGAAATTAAAAATATTTAAAAAATGATTTTCATTTTATAAAAATGGAAAACATTGTCCATGTTATGTAAAGTTCTGTTCTGTCTGAACTTCTCAATCTGTACTTGAGTTTGAACCTTCATGGCATGATTTATCTAATGTTTAGTCGTAAAATCTAGACTTTGTTCATCTTCAATGATTTTCAGCCAAAATTAACCAAAAGAATTAAATTGGCAATCGTCAAAAGATCTAATACTAAATTAATAAATCGTCAAGAGATTTATGACTAAATTGACACAATTAAAAAGTTTAGGATTAAATTAGCTGCAACACAATGGGTTTAAGATTTTTCGGATAATTTTTCCTGAAGTTCGTAATCTAGTTTCATTTAAGGCAACTTTGGACTTCTAGACAAACTCTAGTTTTGACATAATATGTAAGGTTAATATCACGAAAAACCCCAAATTGATACATTTGTGACAAATTTACTTTTCTTTAGTTTTCATTAAATTGGATTGATACCACAAACTAATACATATGTGATAAATTTACTTTTCTTTATGTTAACTAATATATCATTTAACTCAGTAATTTGAAAATAAAATTTAATAAAAACTAATTAAGAGTTAATTTCTCATAAATATATCAATTTGAGATTACTAGTGGTCAAAAAATTAATTTGGAGTAAATTTGTCACAAACATATCAATTTAAGGTTTTTCATGATATTAACTCTAATATATGGAACCACCCCATGCGGTGGCGTCGCTGGCTTCGGGCTTTCTCCCCCTCACAAAGGGGAGGAGTTCGAATCCCGGGAGAACGTCCATCAGTGGATTTACCCGGGATCACGTGGTGGTGGTTTCTGCGTGGCCTCCTCAGGGTTTGCTCGCTAGCTTTCGGCTTACGAGGTTCCCTGAGTCACAAAAAAAAACCCTAATATATGAAAGATAAGATTGGACGATTAAAGAGTGAAAATAAGTAACATAAATTTTAATACTAGAACTACTAATGAGGATTGAGTCGGTTAATAAATGTTTAAGTACCGCACATTCTTAGTGTCCGTAAAAGTTGCTTAATCACAAAAATAACTTATCATCAGTCATGATGGAGACGGATAAATTATAAATGAACCAGAAAATTTATGAACTTTGAAGATATACACCACATAACAAGTTACGAAAAATTTGAGCCTAATTACCACGTGTTGGAACATCAAATATCGAGTATTTTTCAACTCTAACTCTCATTAATTGAACTCTGATCCAATGACAACTTTGAAAAGGTCTTTGCTTGAAAGGTTTAGGTCTTCGTTAGCTAGCTGAAGGATAAACGTAATTTTCACGCTGGTTAGAAGGATCACAGTTCAATTTATTTGTTGACACCCAATGACGACTTCAAATTTTTTTGCTTCATACTTTAGATGATGTTAACTTGCTAATGTTCGGCCCCTAGACTCATCCAATTCGAATCGATTATCATAACGTCGCCCGATTAGACTATATTTGATGTCTTAGTGAGATGATGATTTTCACCTTTGCCACAAGTGATAACTAAGTCCACTTAGTGAAGTCCGCTTATTGAAGAAGCATATGATCTACGAGACACCCAAAAGGATCAGCAAAATAACAACCGTCTCCAATTTGCTCCACATCATACATATTCCGGTATACACATTGATTTGGAGATGCAATATGCAATGTTCAAACGGTTTACTCCACACCTTTGGCCGTTGCTGTGAAATTAACACCAGCTTTTAAACGTCTCAAAAAAATACACAGCCTCCAACCATCGTTGCAAATTTAGCACGAATTTTGAACCGTCTAAAAAGAATACGAAACCTTTTACAATTGCTGCAAATTCAGCATCCCGTAACATTCCATCCGTTCTTCCCATCATCTATTCCTTTGTGTTAAACACGAATTGACGCAAATTTAGCATATATAAGTTCCATAGCATAATTAACATAAGAGTGTTTTTCAGTTATCCAACTTGGCATGATTTTAAAATCTGAATATGCCACATGAACATGAATCATCAGCCCTAATTTCATCACTGCCCAACATCAAGAGTAACTTTAACTTGCAACAGCCCCAATCCTAACTCACAGTAGCCCTCAAACCCTCAATAGCTCCAATTTCTTCTTCAGCTCTAGCTAACTTCGAGTTAATTTTGCTGATGAGTTTTTGCACCACGTCGTTTTGAAGGGGAAAAAATGCTGATGTGCACATCGCCACAGTAAATGGTCGTGTAATTTTTTACTACTTGGCCCTTCTTTTAAGTGCAATCGTAAGGTGATGACTCAATGACAAGAGATAATGGAACAACAATTAGGGCCTATTGAGAATTAAGCTGAGTCTTATAATATAAACGTGTCAAGGGAAGAAGTAAACTAGCAAGAATCCATTTAGTTCTATAAATAACATTAAAACACAGAAATTCCCTATCAAACCACCCAGACACAAGTCCATCAAACAAACTTCATCCCAGCAAAGAATGCTATCAAGCAAGTGAACGAAGGTTGAGGAGTACTTATGACCATGCCAGTGGGGTATATTTGCGATCGTGGAATCCTCTGACCTATATTAATTTTCACAAGCCAAACACCTTATCTTCCATCTCATTCTGAGAATTCTAAGAACGACCTAAGTTTGAAGCCATTACTTCTGCTGTGCTTGGCGTTGAGTTATCAAAGTCATCCCAGTTGAAAGCCGATGACTTCTCAGACACACAGGTCATGATTTTCATTTGATCCTGTAACTTCTCGAAATCTTATAGGTTGAGAACACAAAGCACCTAATGAGCATTGAGACCAGTATCTTCATAATTTGCCATTCTTAGAAAGACGAGAATGCAAACAATTGCTTCTCCAGCAGCTTCATAACCAGCATCGTGTCCTTTTCCGAAGTGACTGCATCGAACAGATGTTGCAGATCTACCCAACTCGACTCTTTTGTGGTCTCTTTTCATTGTCAAACCCAATGACTTTGCAATGACAGTGAAAAATCAAGATGACTTTGCTCTGTTACAGCAGAATACACAGATGTGAGTTCTTTTTCAACAGCAGAATTAAGTTTCTGCTGCAGCTAGGAACACCACTATAGCGAGAAAATGTATAACAACATCATTTTCGCAAAAAGCATTCATCATCAAACATGAATACCTTCATATTCAAAATGATGGATTAACTAAATAATTCACCTGATGTCCTTTTTTCATTAATTTAGGCATCTAATGCCATATTCTAAAATTCAGTGGTGCTAACTCAGCTTGTCTCGCGATAAGGCTACAAAACAAGCAAGTAGACCTCCTTCATCTCCATTGGGCTGATCTTCTTGTTCAAACCTGACCCCAAACGTGCTTTCCAGAACGGACATCAAACCAGCTTGGCAAGCATACCATTGGTAATAAAAAATGCCATGTAGATTTTCCTTCCATAGAACTTAGGAAGAATTAAAGTGGAGGACTTTGACAAGTTTTAGGACTTAAATGCATGAACTGAAAGTTTCAGAACTAACATGCATTATCTTGACAACTTTTCTATTCTGCAGTAAAAATACCCCCCCTCCCCCTCAAATTATATTGAGGAAGCTCAGTTTCTGCAACTATGGAGAGTCAGCTTTTCCGCAGAAATTTGCAATAGAAAACTAGGTTTTCCATTGCAAAAGTTAAACTCAGAGAACTGAAGCCCACACCAAAAGACTCAGCTTTCTGTTCCAGAAACCAAGTTTAGTTGCTGCAGCAGAGGATTCACTTTTCCAGTGCTGAAAACTGAGTCTACTGCTCAGACTCTTCAGGTCTCTAGGAAAGAAAGATGGAGTTTCTGCTCAGATATTTTGTACCAGAAAACTGAGTAGTCATCACAGATTTCTCCTTACTAAAACTACAGAGAAAAGTTGAGTTATTACTGCCGCAAAAAACACACTGCAGTTTTATTCTTTTGATATAGATTTCAAATCAGAGTTAACGTTCATTTACATACAGCTTAGCTACACTTGTTCAGAGTCAGAATTATTGGCCTCGAACAAGCTGTCCTGGTAACTTTCCCATGAAAAGTGTAAAGTGAACCTACAATCCATATTCGATAAACTATTCAAACATAATGTGTACTAATATTGAATAACCATTATTCTAATATCACCTGACTTATCTGTCCTCGAAAAATCATCCAAGAAAACTCCTGACATCAGTAACTGTGTTAGAGCAGACCGCATGATTAGACCATTTCCCATCTGGTGCAAATGCATGAATCCACATGCGTAGTTTTGCCTGAGTGCTTCTCATGGATATAGAATGGCTGCAGAAGGGATAAAAGTGTATGTGAAAAAGACTAATTATTTCAATTATACATAAGAAATCATACAGAATGCACAGAGAAGAAAAAGCAAAATGCACTTCTCAATCATGTTCAGTAACAGAGAAAGTACAGATAGGTTGTTTCATTACATGTTCTTTTGCCATTTCTCTTTACTGCTTGTAATGTTTGTCCAAATTCTCCTATGATAGTTTTTAAATTTTTATTTTGTTTAGTAATCTCAGAGGAACACTTTCGTCAACCAGTAAGTTAAAGAAACAGCTTTCTCCTCCATGAGAGAAGTATGTAACAGGAGAATCATTCACCCAACCTGTTTATTGCTTTAAAGTTGGAAGAATAGTCCTTTCGTCCCTAACTTACCCTTTTCACCAATTAGTTAAGGTTTAGCACGAGAATTTTTGCAAATGCCAATCATTATTTATGTAAAAAGATATCCAAGTTAAAATACATGTACTATGAATAAGATGTAGTAGCCCGTACTCTTTTCCAAAGGAAGCACTTGCTGCAAATTCTACTGCCCAAGTGCTTATCCACATTGGCAATGCTACAAGCTGTTTCACCTTTAAAGATTCCAGCCTTTGACCCACCCTCCTGTCCATATTACAGTCTCTTTGCGCTCTGCCATGGCCTGCATCTCATAAGGAATGAAAAACTTGAAGAGAATCTCCAACTCAAAGTCTTGCTCACTTCTCACACCCACCTCCATGCCACACTTTACCCAACATCTCTGCACTGCTTCTTCAATGAGCATTCCCTACACCACCCATCTTTCCCATATATTATCCTTGATAAACTTGCTAAGCAATCTGCCAAAGGAAGTCCTCCCAACCTTTTCTCCTTATCTGCCTCCAATTCTCCAATTATATGAGCCTTCTCTTATGTTGGATTTCAACATTGGCAGATAAAACAAAACTTAGCAACAAATTCCAGCTGGAAGATTCACGTAAAAAAATTCATGGCAATAAAGATCGATCCTCACTCACACAAGCAAAATAACCTACTAAATGAGCAGATTTCTCACCATCGATCACCACAGCTGCAAGCTCCATTTTTGAAGAGATGGAAGCGGTTTGCATCTCTCACTAAAATTTCTCTTTGTACAATATTAGATATATACTTGGAGACAGTATGGCAATCAGCACAAACCCTAAGGTTCTTCATTATCTGTAAGGGGCTGCCAGGTTTTGTATTTAGCAAACCAAATGCTATTGCTAGCCTTTCGCTGTGCCCACAAAGCATGTCCCTCTTCTCATCATCATCAACATCATGCAGGACACATTGCAAATCAGGAACATAGCCTTGTTTAGCCATCAGACTGCCTAGAATATCTAGCAACTGATAAACCTCCTCAAATTGTTCGAAGAATTTATCCCCTGTACCAAATATATAAACCCTTTTATTTATCTCCATCCAGCTACAGCCGGCACTTTTTTTAAGTCCTTTAGATCTTATTGATTTCCGTACTGATCTTACTTGTTCCCACTTCCCCATTGAAGCATATACATTGGAAACTAAAACATTATACCCAGTCATGTCTGTATCCAATTCAATAATCCTCTTGGAGACCCGTTCAGCAATTTTCATGTTACCATTTGCACGACAAGCACTAAGTAGAGCTCCCCATATGCTTGCATCTGGCTTCATTGGCGTTGAGAGGATAAAATCCTCTGCCTTAGCTAAATGCCCTGATCTAGAAAGAAGATCCACAGTGCAAGCATAGTGTTCCATTTTTGGTTCTATATTGTACTTAGTCTTCATGCAGTCAAATAGATTTAGTCCCTCCTCCACCAAACCCGAATGGCTACAAGCAAAAATTATAGCAATGAAAGCAACATGATCAGGATGGATGCCAGCAATTTCCATCTGTGCAAAAGCTTTCAATGCTTTCTGCCCCTCACCATACATCCCATAAGCAGAGATTAATGCAGTCCAAGTCACCACATCTTTTACTTTCATAAGCTCAAATACTCCAACAGCACTCTTTAAATTGCCACATTTGGAATACATCTCAATCATTGCATTTCCTACTGGTACATTTGATTCAAACCCCAATCTGAAAATATATCCATGTATCTCTTTTCCCTGCTGTTTAGCAGCAAATAAGGAACATATTGGCAATATGCCCAACAACGAGGCCTCATCTGGCTCCAGCCCCTCATTTCTCATAGCATTGATCATTTGAAATCCTAGATAACAATCCCGATGGTGGATGCATGCAGAAATAATTGTGTTCCAAGTAACTATATCATGTACATTCATGAGCCCAAAAATTCTTAAAGAATCCTCCAACTTACTACATTTGGCATACATATCTATGAGGGCATTGCAAACACGCAAATCCAAGGTAAATCCTGACTTTACTATGTGACAATGGACTTCTTCCCCCAGGTAAATATCTGCAAACTGAGTAGATAGAGATAGGAGCATCACATGAGTAATAGAATCAGGTTCATCTTCCATCTTCATATTCTTAAAAAGCTGCATTGCTTCCCAGTATGACCCATGTAGGATATAACCATTTAACAAGGAATTCCATGATACAGAATCCCTATCTTTCATCGTATTAAATAGTTGACGTGCAGCAAGTAGATTGCCACCTTTAGCATACATATCTAAAAGAATATTGTTAGCTCTAGTATCAAACTCCATTCCTTTCCTTATTGAGTAATCATGAATAAATGTTCCTAATTCTGAGTCACCTAAGTGTCCACAAGCACGGAGAACAGAGGCGAACGTCAATAAATCAGGTGTAAATGTGGTGATCATTTCCCTAAACAATTTGATTGAGTCTTCAAACAAGCCCAGTTGACAATACCCACAGACCAGGGTGTTCCAACTAACAATATCTCTAAATACCATCTCATCAAAAACTTTCTGAGCGTCTGTAACGTTGCCAAACTTGAAGTACATGGAGAGGAGCCCATTCCTCACAATGACATCTCCACCCAACCCGATCTTCTCGACCAAACCGTGAAGTATTCGACCCTCTCTCACCGCTACCAAACCTCCACAAGCAGGTAAAACGCTGGACACAGTATACAAGTCCGGCAGAATCCCATCCATTTTCAACTCGCCATAACACCATAACGCCTCCTCCCAGTACTGATTTGAACTGTACCCCGATATCAGACTATTCCAAGACACGACATCCCTGTGAGACATTTCCTCGAACACGTCGCATGCTTTGTCCATGTCATCAAGCCTAGCGTACATATCAATCAGAGCATTACCAATGTACAGGTCCGAGCCAAACCCTTCTTCCGAAACATGTCGGTGAACGACCTTACCCATCTCGGCATCACCCAAGCCCGCACAGGCATTGATGACCGAAGGGAACGTGTACGCATCGGGTCGAACACCAACATCCCACATCCTGAAGTAGAACCCAACGGCTTCGGAGAAAAGGCCATTGTGTGTAAGCGCTCTGATGATCGAATTCCACGGGTAGGCATTGTTGGTGGGCGAAAATCGGTTAAATACGGAGATGCAGGAAGTGGGTTCTCGAAAACGCGCGTACTTGCTTATGAGCTTGCCGGTCAGGAAGGCGGACCGGTCGAGGCCCGCGGTGATCACGAGCGCGTGCGCCTTGCGCAGTTCCGTGGAGCTTCGGATTGAAGACAAGGCTTTCGAGATGGAAGAATGCAGAATTTCTCGGGCGTGGAATCTGCATCTTGCGGTGGACAGGGACATGAGACCGGCCCCCGAGCTCGACCTGTTTCGGGTGGCAGCAGCCTCGCTGCGTTTTTTTACGTTCCTTCCTGTCGCGCATGGTCGATAGCGACGGAGAATTTCATTTTGGCCCCCGAATATTTGGGATTGTGGAAAGTCCCCCCTCCGTTTCAATTCTTTTCATTTCCACCCCTGTGACTTTTTTAAATTGGTGGCGATGTGTGACTTAGCGTTTGTGCATTCAAATTTCTTTTTTTTTATGTTCTTTTGTTCTTGAAATAGAAAAGGAATAGAAATGTAAACTGTTTAGTAACGCTAACTGATTTTTCTATTCCCTGGGAATAGAAAAGTTGTTCTTAAATAAATTTGGAGTAGAAATGAGAAGTAGAAAAAACTAGCTTCTTGTTTCTTGGAACAATTTCTAAAAACTATTTCTTGGGGATTTCTCACTTTTATAACATGCGACCACCACCCGCTGCCGGCGGTGCCGCCGCCTGCCGCCACCGCCGGCAGCCGTCGCCGCCGGTCGCCGATCTTCGCCACTTATCCCCGGTTGCCCCCACTCGCTTGCCATCGGCCGACCGCCAGTCACCATCCTTCGCCCTGCGGCCGGCGATCGGCGGGCGGTAGGGGTCGGCCATCGGCGCCGCCGGCGGGCGGTGGGGGTCGGGCACCAGCAGCCGGCGGCGGCGGCGAGCTACGGCGGCGGCGGGCGGTGGTGGCGAAGCTGCGGCGGCGGCGGCGGCGACCGACGACGGCGACCGGGCGGCCACCAGTGACTAGCGACTGACGACTGCCCCGGGTCGCCGTCCGCACCCCACCGTCGCCGGTCCCCACCACTGTTAGGAAAGAATGAAATAAAAAAAATTTGTCGATATCAAACGCATTTCTATTCTTTTTCTATTCCGAGAACAAGAAATTTTTGTAGTTACCAAACGCTATATTTTACTCAGAAATTGTTCCAGGGAGTAGAAATAGAAAAGAACTATTTCTCGAAAGAAACT
Source organism: Angophora floribunda (assembly GCA_014182895.1). Lineage (NCBI taxonomy): Eukaryota > Viridiplantae > Streptophyta > Magnoliopsida > Myrtales > Myrtaceae > Angophora > Angophora floribunda. Next base: position 13,863,334 of record CM024708.1, read on the forward strand.
GTTCCCAGAAGTAGAAATGTTACCAAACGCACCCTTAGCGTCGACTCTAGTCAAATTCTTTTCACGTATTTGACTCCATGGTTGCATGTGATTAGTTATGAAAGCCAAATCCATCGAAAATCATCTATATATGTGAAAATAGATACAAGGGCCATTTGAAACTATATTTCAAAACTTTATATCGATGTGCGTTGGGGCAAATTGTAAATATCAAAAAGTTAGGGGCATTAGTTTACTTAAAATTCATTTTGAAGACTAATTTCAATTTGACCAGCACATCACCTGCTTCTTGCTTCAGGATAAAAAAAAAAGAGGGGAAAATTTCAAAAAATAGTCTCAAGTCTTCTCATTTTCTCAAATAAGGACTTGAAATAGTTTTGGTTGTTTCAAATGAAGGCCTAAAGTGGCAATAATTGTTTTAAATAAGGGCATCGCCGGTTGTTGGTTGCCAGTCAAGGGTATTTCGTCAGAATTTTCTTTCCTTTTTCTTCTCTTTTTTCTGGTTCTTCTTTCTCTTCGCTAATGGTTGGCTAGCCACTGGCAATGCCTACAAACAACTTGGTGAGGGTCGCCCTTGCCCAATCCGGTGAGGGCCACCCTCACTAGCCATAGGCAAAGGGCAACTTTGCTTAGGGAGGCTACCCCTCATGGCTAACCGTGAGGCCAACGAGGGCCTACAAGCCCCCACTGATCGCAGGCGAGGGCTTGACAACCCTCGTCGGTAGCAAGCGTGGCCCCCCTCTCCAAATTTGGCAAGAGTCGACCTCTCCTTGGGTGGGGAAGGGCCCGATGACTGTTGCTAGCCACAGGTGAGGGTCAGCTTCGCCTACGCTTGGGCAAGCAAGGCTGACCCTCGCCAACGGTCAACAAGGGTCGTTGGGCCCTCGTTGACCCTAGGTGAGGTCGACCCTTGTCAGATTTGGCAAGGGGGGTCTCACCCATAGCCGATGAGGGTGGTTAGCCGCAAGAGGTAACCTCCCCAAGCAAGGTAGCCCCTTGCCCATAGCCAACAAGGGTGGCCCTCATCGTATTTAGCGAGGGCGACCCTCGCTCAGCCTTTGATGGGTGTCGCCAGTGGCCAAGCCCTCGTCGGATCGGGCAAGGGCGACCCTCGCTCAGCCTTCTGTGTGTGTCACCGGTGACCAGACAACCATTAACGAAGAGAAAGAAAATGAACCAAAAAAAGGAAAATGTTAAATGACGAAAATATTCTTAATTACCGGAAAGTCAAGACCTTATTTAAAATAGACATAGCCACCTTATGCCATTATTTGAGAAAGTGATGGCACTTCAGGTCCTTATTTGAAACAATGCCCACTTCGGGCCCTTATTTGAAAAAAATATAAGTACTTCGAGCCATTTTTTGGAATTTTCCAAAAAAATATTGATCAATTTAACAATGAAGGTGTTTATATTAATTCTTTAAAGAAGGGAAATTTATTTCTTAACTCTACTAAATCAAATTGATGCTATTTCTCACTTGTAATTAGTATCTCCAAAATATGTCTCGCTTCATATTTATTTTTCAATCGTCAATAACTTATAGAATCTCAGTCAAAACATTATCAAAATGCTAGTTTCGAACTATCATGTTCAAAGACCCATTTGTTAAGTATTCGTACTTTATAAGACTAGGAGCACCCTGTGCCTTGCTGTGGTATAAGTAAACTTTCACACAATTTTAGTTCATTTAAGGGCATACATTTTAGTTATATTGATTATCATGCCCAGCTACACATGAGTTGATAAATGAAGCAAGAAATCTCATTGGTCAATCTTAATTCACTTAAATTGATGACATGGTACAATGAATGGCCTTAAATGTGACCTTGATGGATGGCCAAGATAATTGGTTTAGCTAATAAGAAAGGTTCCCATTGGTTGATTTAATTTTACATGGATCAAAGAAAATTTTGTTTTTTCCACACTTGAGAAGTTATTTTGGTAATTTCATACACCAGTGGAAGGAATGGCTGGCTGACCACATTATTCTAGCTAGAATAGTGGGAAAGTGGTTAGAACCACCGAAATCCCATTCTTGCTAGTTTGACTAGTTGAATTGGGTTAGACAGGTTTGATCGGTCCTCTAGCCAAAATTTTGTGCAATTTATTCCAATTTGCTCTATATTTGGAATTACATGACTTAATTGCAAAAATTTATAAACCTTTATCAAACTAATCAGTCAAATTGAAAATGTGCAACTCAAATTCAATCAATTTGACTCTATTAAACTCATTATTAAAAATCTACCTTCTACGTAGCTCCCTCTCTACCCTTATGGTAGCTTTCCAAAAACCCTAATGATGGCTTCCCCACTCTTGGCTGGCTTGCCTTCACAAGGAAGATAATCCCGAGCATCTTGCCCTACATCTTGTCCTAAGCCCCTCTTCCCCTTCCACAGAACCCACAAATCCTTCGCCCTACCCACCACTCGCACTATTCTGCCCCTGCTCTCGGTACATGCTGAGTTGGCCGCACTCGCCTCCCACTTGCATTGCAAGGTGGTGTCCATTTTCGACCTCCCCTGCAGCTGGGTTTACCAGATAACCTCACCCCTCTTGTGCCGACTAGCCCTATTCTAGGGCTTTACCGAGCAGTTGCGCCTATTTCCTCCCCTACTCAGTTGGAGTCTCGTTGCCCCTGCCCCGCGACAGCAAGCTCATCTTCTTCCACACCACAACAATGGCAGAAGACAACGGCGCCTTTGCGCACCTGGAGAACCTATGCAGCAAGCTTAGTAAGCTCTTACATACAAACGAATTAGCCATTAGAGATGATGACTTCTCAGAGGCCAAACTAGAGGAATGCCGATTCTCCCTTATGGGCAAAATATATCAAAATCCCAGCCTTAATCATCAAGCCTTTATTATTGCTATGAAAAAAGCATGGAGACTAGAAAATGTGGTCATGACCCCCCTAGAACAGGGGGTGTTCTACTTTAATTTTACCTATGAGGCGGACCAACAGAGAGTACTAAATGGAGGGCTCTGGTGTTTTTCTAATCACCTCCTTTTACTCAATGCATGGGAATCGGACACGCCCCCCCATTGCTATTAGTTCACCACCTGCTCATTTTGGGTGCGCATCCTGGGGCTCCCTATCGAATGGAAGACAGAAGGCATTGTGAAGAAGGTGGCCTGCAAGATAGGAAAAGTCCTTGAAGTAAAGGTCAAAGAAAAAGGCCCGGTTGCCCAGCGTGTTGGGAAGGCTAAGGTTGAAATAGATGTACAAGCGGAGCTAACCGTAGGGCTCTCAACATCACACGAGAATAAAAAAATATTGCTGGACTTTAAGTATGAAAGATTCCCATTTTACTGCTATTCTTGTGGCAAGCTAGGCCACTATGCGAGCCTATGCAAATCCATCCCCTATGATGAGGCAAAGTTTGACTTAAAGATAGGTAGCTGTTATGGTAATTGGCTCCACGCGGAAGTCCAGGACCATAGCCCTTTCTGGGATGTCTTTTATGCCGAAAAACCCCATGAGGCCAGCATGAATGCCTCGCCAATGGCTCAGGATACTCCTGACCATACCCCCCCATCCTATTACTGCAGGATGTTGAGAAGAGCGGCCCATGCAGCAATGAAGCCACCTTGGGACAGGGACTGAACACCTCATTAGCAGCGCCTAATGGGGAGCAGCTACTCCCAAACCAACCTCAACGGGCAAGAAAGGAGATTCTACTACTCCCAGCACCTCCCCCACCCCAGGCCCACGCTGTCCCACTAAAAAAGAAGGCATATACAGGCCCAAAAACACCCCTGCGGAAGAAACAACGGCGATTCAGCCCTTACAGACACAAGCCTATTAGTGTGGACTTGTTGGATGAGTCTAAACTCATGGAAACACCTATAGGGATATCCGATGAATCTGATGACCAGGCTATGGTGGTTGGCCCTAAAATGCCACCCTAGGGAAGATGAAAATCCTAGCTTGGAACTGTCAAGGGGTGGGTACACCCTTGACAGTTCATGAGTTGCAAGCCCTAGTGGCTTTGCATAAACCCGCCATGGTCTTTTTGATGGAAACCAAAAACAAAGAAGCACTACTTCAAAGGATCAAAAGGAGATTGAAATTTACCTACTACGAAGTCGTTAATCCAAGGGGCACGGCCGGAGGTTTGGCAGTTTTTTGGGACAATCGAGTGGCCCTCCTTCGGAAGGAACTCTCGGACCACTTCATGAACATCATCTGCAAAAACCAAGAAGACGAAAAGGTTATGCAAGTCACCTTTCTCCACACTCCGTATAACCTAAATAAAAGACTTGATTTTTGGAACGAAATTCGCCACATCAGCTCCTCATCTAGGCTACCCTGGATATGTATGGGGGACTTTAATGAAATCATATTTCATTGGGAAAAGAAGGGGGCCTGTTTCCCTGATAATTCGCGCATGACAGCCTTCAGGGATCTATTAAATGACTGCTCTCTCATGGATATGAAGAGCAAGGGGTGTGCTTTTATATAGCCTAACAATCGAGAAGGGCGGGCCAACATTAAATAAAGGCTGGATAGAGTTCTTTGTACTGTGGAATGGAGAGTCATGTACCCAGAAGCTGAAGCCTCTGCTTTACCAGCCATAGGCTCTGACCACAACCCGATTATTCTGTCCCTGCAAGCTGATAGGGTAAAAAGGAAGAAAGAATTTAGGTTTGAATCATTTTGGCTCGAGAAGGTAGAATGTAAGGGCATCATAAAGGAAACCTGAGACTCGGTCCTACCTCAGGGTTGGGCACTTCCACAAAAAATCCGAGCAGTGGCAGTAGCACTATCAATATGGAGAAAGAGGACCTTTCCTAACGGGCGGTGGAAAATTTCCCAGCTAAAACAGGAATTGCAGTCCCTTATCAACAGCGACAACTTTCTCGAGAAGAGACCAAGAGTGCAGGCCATCAAGGAGAAAATAGACACCCTTTGGAGACAAGAATAGCTATATTGGGGCCTAAAGTCGTGGATATAATGGCTAAAATGGGGTGACCGGAACACTAACTTCCTCCATGCCACCACTATCCAAAGAAGACAACGAAATAGGATTTCCCGACTTAAGATCACGAGATGATGACTGGATCTCTACACCACATCAGATCAATCAACAAGTCGCGACCTACTACCAAGACCTATATCGCTCTAGGGCCAAAGAAACTTTATGCCGATCATTGATCAATGCCCAAGGGTGGTCACGAATCAAATGAATAGGTCGCTGGTTGCAGACATTTCAGAAGAGGAGATAAAGATAGCTGCTTTCCAAATGGGGCTAAAAAAGGCCCTTGGCCCGGATGGACTGAATGGCCTATTTTACCAAAAAATTGAGAAAGTTTGAAGGGGGATATAGTGATGGAAGTTAAGGATTTCTTCCGGACAAGCCTTATGCACCCAGAACTCAACAAAACCAACATTGTCCTAATCCCAAAAACTTAGAATCCTGAGTCTTTAAACCAGTACCGATTCATTAGCCAATGCAACTTTGGGTACAAGATCATTGCTAAGGTGCCAACTAATATAATTAAACCAATGCTCCCCCACATCATTGCAGAAGAGTAAATCGCTTTCAGAGGGGAGAGATGTATACAAGATAATATCTACATGGTCCGAGAAGTCCTTCATCAACTCCGTTCTCGGAAGAGGCGAAAGAAATTTCAGGCCGTCCTCAAGATTGACATGAAGAAAGCCTATGACCAAGTCGAGTGAGACTTCCTAGAAGCTTGCCTACTTAAGATGGGCTTTCAAGAACGGTGGGTCACGTGGGTAATGCAGTGTGTTTCGACCGTATCTCTAAGTGTCAAGGTGAATAGTGAACCCCTACCATTTTTTAGCCCATCCCGTGGTCTCAGACAAGGGGACCATTTATCCCTCTACTTGTTTATCTCGGTGGCAAATGTTCTATCGACACTCATGGGGAAAGCAATGGAGGACCAAAGCATCAAGGGAATCAAGCTAAACAGGTGGTGCCCTACCCTTTCCCACCTCCTCTTCGCTGATGATTCCATCTTTTTCTTAGATGGAACAGTACTGAAGGGCCAAAACCTTGCACTAGTACTGAATCAATATTGCTTGGCCTCTGGATAGCAGATTAATTTGAACAAATCGGGCATCCACTTCAGTCGAGACTGCCCTCAGACCTTGATGAGGAATATAGCGCAATAGTTAAGGGTGCCGACCCTACTCCACACAGGGAAGTACCTAGGTATACTGTCAGACTGGGGAGCCTCAAAAAAGCATGTTTTCTCATGGATATTGGGATGGGTGAACACGAAACTGGAAGGCTAGAAAGAAAAGCTAATTTCTCAAGCGGGCAAAGAAGTCCTCCTAAAAGCTGTGGTCCAAGCTATACCCCAATATGCTATGTCAGTTTTTAAAATCCTACAGCAATTTGCAAGGCAATTGAGAGGAAGATAGCTAGCTTCTGGTGGAAGACAAATGAACAACCAATGGGCATACATTGGAAAAGCTGAGAGAAACTCAAAACGAGAAAAGAGAATGGGGGGTTTAGGCTTCCGTGACTTGCAAACTTTCAACAAAGCTCTATTAGCCAAGCAGGCTTAGCGACTAAGTAAGGAGCTGGACTCCCTATGGGGACGCCTATGCAAATGCCTCTACTTCCCTTTCAAGGACATATGGCACGCGGGGAAAAAGGAAAGAAGTTCGTGGGGATGGCTCAGCATGCTTGCTGGCCGAGACGCTATATCATCTAAAGTGCGATGGTCTGTTGGTGATGGCACAAGCATAAAGATTAGGGAGGACAGGTGGCTCCCTAAAGGGCTGGTCTACGGCCCGGTGAAGGAGCACGAACCCACTCTTGTGGCTGACCTCATTTCCCCTACAGCAGGAACATGGAATCTACAACTCTTACAGGACTCCTTTGATGACCATACTACCTAAGAAATCCTAGCAATCCCCCTACACCCACCCTCGGGAAAGGATGCCATTGTCTGGACAGGTACGCAAGTGGGTCACTATACTGTCCAAAGTGATTATTTGTTAATCCAAGAACACCAAGAATAGCAAGCACATCAAACACATCAGCAAAATACAACAGCCTCCCCGACCTACTCCCCCCCCCCCCCAATGAGCTGTGGAAGTTCATTTAGTGTACCCATATCCCACCTAAAATTCGATTCTTCCTATGCATGTTATGCCATAACGCCCTACCAACCACTGACAACCTCTTTCGGCGAACAATCGTACCTGACCCCCTATGCCCGCTGTGCCGCTCGTGCTGTGAAACGATTGAGCATTTGTGCCTATTATGCCCTTGGAAGAAGCTTGTTTGGGAACACCAGGACTTGCAATTACAGTACACAATTCAGGGTGCCACTCGTATAGCCGACTAGCTTTTTGCAGCTGTGCAGAAAAACGGCTTACTAGCGCTTGAATAGGCCGCCTTGGTTTTGTGGGAAATTTGGAAGGCATGAAATGCGGCCGTCTTCCAGCGCTGAAACCCACGAGCAGAAGAGGTACTGGAATTAGCCCTCTCATCCCTTCGCAACTTCAAGGCGTACATAGCAACAATATCCGACGATCTCAATGTCGGCAGATCCCGCAACAGCGGTCGCTCCAACAGATGGGATCCCCCTCCAAAGCACAACTTGAAGATAAACACGGATGGCGCTTACTTTCCTGGCAAAACTGAAGGGTCGGCGGTGTGGATCTGCCGAGATTCCTCTGGCCGACTACTGCACGGAGGAGCCCGGTCGATTCCAGCGACTTCCCCTCTATTGGCAGAGGCATGGGCGCTCATCAATGCCCTAATTTTCTGCTCAGCACAACTGCAATTTCCCTTAGCTACGGTGCCCGTCTCCCTTAGTTCTCCCACCCCGTGTGACATCGTTTTGGTGGAAACGGACAACAAGTTTTTAGCTAAAGCAATCACCCACCAGCACTACACCACGTGGGAGGCGTGGGTCTCAGTCCAGGAGTGCAGGAAAATTCTGTTGCATTTGGCCAATATCCAGGTTGTCTTCTCTCCTCGCGAGACCAATATTGTTGCAGACTGGGTAGCAAAAACCCATCACGTTAAATGTTTACCATTGAACTGGGTGCAATCCCCCCCCTCTGTCTATGGAATTCGCTTTGTACTGATGCCTATCTTTCGAGTCCCCCAAATTTGGGTTGAATTTATGCGAGTTTCTATTTCAACCAAAAAAAAAACTCATTATTAACATGTCATTTGAATTAATTTGTTTCAATTATATCATGACCAATGCCAATTTCATTACCATTGATTTGTCTCACACAAATTGGGGTTCATTCAATTGATAAAAAATTTTCCAATTTTTGGTCCCAATTGTTAAAATTGATTTCAATTAAACTCATTGATTTGAAAAGTATTCAATTGATTCAATTAATTTTCCTTAAGACACTTCAATGTACACAAATTGATCTTCATACGATAACATGAATTAAACCCCAAAAAGAAATTGAAATTAATTGTCAAATTAAACCTCAATTGATCAAATTAATCCCTAGATTATAGTGGGTCAAGTTGAATCACACCAATTGGACCAAGTTGACTCGATTTTATAGACCTTTGATTAGTCAAATTAGTCAAATCAAATTGAATTCATGCAAATTTGTCAAAATTGATATTGGATTTGAGTTGCATCTAATAAAATAGACACATTTGTGGTTTAATTGCACAATTTATGAAAAATCAATTGGAACCCTTAATTAGGACCAAAATTGGGATTTTTACCTTCGGCTTGGAATCTCAAATGGCTTGAGAATTGAATGTAGAATGACCTCTTGATCAAATTGCATGAAGGAAAATTTTTTATTAATATAATTTTTGGTCAATTTCAAATTGAAATTCACAAATTGGGGAAAAATTAGTTCTTGATCGATTTTTGTAAATTGACAATGCCAAAGTCAAATTAAGGTTAAAAGAAGTTGATTTAGATGTTTTGAATTTTTCAAAATTTTTGAACAATTATTGACCAAAGTCACCATAAAATGTTAATTGAGGGTTCAAACTTTGACTTTTTTTGAAAATGGAAAATGCATAAGTAGAAGTTGATTTAGATGTTTTGAATTTTTCAAAATTTTTTGAACAATTATTGACCAAAAGTCACCATAAAATGTTAATTGAGGGTTCAAACTTTGACTTTTTTGAAAATGGAAAATGCATAAGTAAAATCAACACTACTTCGGGGCTTTCCATAAAAAAGAAAAAAAAGAAAACAAATGACTTAGGGTTCACTTTTTGATCAAAATTTGACCAAAAGTCAATTCAAAATTCAACATTTTGACATTTTTGGTATAGGTGAAAATGGATGGAAATGAAGTACTAATGGAGGACAAAATATTAAATGATTCATTTTGATTGAGAACAAGTTTTGTTGCAATCAGAAACTCTAATCTTGAGGTTTTTTTTACTTTTATATGACATTATAGTTAAAAATGAGATGTCAACAATTCTTATGATGACATTATGTGGAATCTTGCAATTGATAATGAAAGCAGAGTATATACTTCCCATCATATTTGTCCCTAAACACTGTTGCAGCAGATTCTCATTTGCTTCGCATGCTCTCTCTCTCAATTGTAACTTCTCCTCTTAAGGTGCCTTTGACAAAGTTTTGCAAAGTAGCATTTAGTTTGAGTCAAACTTATGTATATTTTTAGGCCAAAAGCTACCATGGTAAGGACTAAAGTTAGAGACATACTATTGAATAACTTTGGTTTTGTGCTTGGTGGTCATATTAATGAAGTTTTGAACTTCCTATCTTGCCCTCACTAACTTTTTATCATTCCAATATACCCTAAAACACTAACGTGTGTATGAGAGTTAGCTAAGTTTTAAATAGGATCCTAGCATCTACTCTATCAAGGTCGGCTCTTAGTTTTTGAAATAAAAAACTGAACTTCTTGACTCTAGAACCATCTTGGAATCGGACTAGCCAACTCTAGGGTCAACTCAAGAACCGGTTGATCGGCTTTTTTTAATTATTATTTCATTTTATATATAATATGCATTATGTTAAACATGAATGCATTTCTTTTTAATGGAGGATATTGTGTCAAATATATTCAATTTCAACAGACTTTTAAAGTTCAAATTGAACATTATGTTAAACATGGATGAATTTCTTTCTAATTGAGGATATTGTCTCAAATATCCTCGAGTTTCAACAAAATTTTAAAGTTTGAATTGAACCAAAAAACTCTTGAAACCTCGTTCAAGGTCGATACCTTGTATTTAGACCGATCTAGGGAAGAAAGGCAAAGGGGAACCAGCAAGTTCTTAATTAGTTAACTTTGATTTTCAAAACTTACCTCTAATATCAAAGTAAGAACATAAAGTTCTTTTATTGACTAAAAAAGTGAGAACACCGATTCGAATGCATTACTAAAAGTGTGTTTTTATGAGTGAAAAAGTATTTTGCAAATTATTTTTCTATATTTTCATGCATTTGATTTATTGAAAATGATTGGTCAATGAAAAATTAATTTATGGTAAAAAATATATGCATACTTAAAGTTAGGAAGATGTTTTGACAAAAAAGTTCAGAAAAAAATGAATTCTTTAACCTTAAAATAGAAACTTATTTTTTTGAAAATAAATTTTATTTATCATGAAATTTTTTAGAAACAAATACTTCCTAAAAATGTGAAATTCTGAAATTTCACACTCTAAGTGCCTTTCTCTTGAAACTTATCCCGGGCAATAATTTGAGTTTTGCCTAGAGCATCAATCATTAGCAGCCGTAACCTAGATAAGAGCGAAAGGCAGAATAATTTGCTTAGTACCTAGCCTGGCTCTGATAGCGACACTCCATAAACAAAAACTGAACTTTCCATCCTACTTCTCCTCCCACCATGAGCATAATATGAATTTAGTTTTACAATCAATTTAGGATGGTTTTCAACCTCGTTTTGGTTCTCGATTCCACGTGGAACAAGTTTTATTTGGATAAGTGTGATCAATTTAGGATATAGACGAAAAGCTATCCAATCAAGATTGGTTACCAATTTTGAGGCGAATAATTTAATATTCGATTTAAGGATACCGGCCTCTCCCCTATAAAAAAAGGGAGGTAAGTCAATTGTGAAATCTTACTTAATATGGACTTAGATACATACCTCGACTCAGGACCGATTTGAACATCGGTTCGGTTCTCGATTCTGTGTAGAATCAGCTTTGCTCAAGTAGAACCGACCGGTTGAGGGTATAGAAAGGAAACCGAAGCAATCAAGGCCGGTTCATAATTTTTTGGGTCCCCAACCGGTTGCTGCGCGAACTAGCTGGCTAAAACCGGTCATGGCCGGTTCCAGATTGAACCGGTCTGGTTGCTCACCGCCTAAGGTCGTCCCAACTTGGCTACAAGTTCCCCTTATGTAATGATCTTGTTTTACCATTTCAGAACTTTTTGCTTCAGCAACGAGTGTGTTTCATCGCACGCCAGAGCCAAATATTCACCCCGCGGTCGTGCCCATCCACCGGAGCCCGAGCCCGAGCCCGGCGGCTCCCTCGCCGACTCCTCCGCCGCGTGCGGCCGGCGGCGCCTCTCGATTCGCCCGAAAGTCCCCCGTTCCTCCGATTCCGGCACCGGCGAGACGGGCTCGATGCGGAAGGCTCGTGCGCTCTCCTCTTGATTCCCCCGGCTGAACGGATCGCCGCGATCTCCCCTTCTCTCCTGTCCGATCGCAATCCGAGTGCTTCTTCGCCCGTCGCGCCTCTCGGCCGTCGCGTCTCGTCCGCGGGGAGTTCGTTTTTGGGTTTTTCCCTCGTCCTCGTCCTCGTCCTCGTCCTCGTCCTCCTTCTCCTGCTGAGAAATGGTTGTGCAGTCGTTGAGCCCTGATATGTCGCTCGGCGATATGGCGAAGGGAACGACCGTCCCGATGTCGACGGAGAGGTCGCTGATCGTGGCCGTCGACGGCACCGCGGCCATGGGTCCTTACTGGAAAACCATAGTTTCCGATTACCTCGAGAAGATTGTCAGGTCCATTTGGCGCTCTCTTTTTGTACTGACAATGATAATTTCTCCATCCTACTTGTTATATGATGAATCGAGCCCACGTTACTTGAAACAAATGCGTTGTTTGCTTCGTAGCAGAGAGAAATGTTGTGTTGATTGCCGTATTGTGGGTGCTTGATTTGACAAGATGGGTTTTTTCGCAGGGCTTTTGTGGGAAATGAGGTTCCTCCACAGGTACGCGTTTATTTAAACAATGGTGCTGTATGTAACGATGAATTGGGACTGTGGCTTCTGCTGAAGTCCTGTTTTGCTTGCCAATCACAGCCGCATAATTTTTCAGAACTTCTGAAGTGTTTTCTCGGCTTTGTTTCCCTGCAGAAATCTAATTGTGATCTCTCTCTGGTCATGTTCAATTCTCATGGAAATTTGTCTGGTATGTTCTTTCGCATACTACGTTGAACAGATAGCATTGCATTACCCTGAAAAGATATGCTGGGTGGACCTGCTGTAACTATTCAATTTAATGTCAAAACTACTGCAGATGTGTAAAATTGGAAAAAAAGAGAGAGGAGTTAAAGCAATAATTTCAATGGCTTATTTTGTCATCGCGTTGCATACTTGTGACAACCGTTGGGTTGTCAACAAGACATCTGTTAATCTTTGGAGAGTGTAGAATATGGTTATGAACTCAAGTTAAAATGTATCTTTGGAGTTATTATAATGCTAGAAAAGTTATTGTAGTAACTTCAGTGATTGCTATTGGTCTTTATGAAGGTTGTTTTTTTCTTCTGTATAATTAAATAAAAGAGGTTTTCTGTCTGTGATCCTTTTCCAGCTTGCATGGTTCAGCGAAGTGCCTGGACAAAAGATGTCAGCCGTTTCCTAGATTGGCTTTCAGCAATGTCTTTTAGTGGTGGTGGTTTTAATGACGCAGCTGTTGCAGAAGGTCTTTCTGAAGCTTTAATGGTATATTGCGCTCCTTGTGTACACCAAATTTGAATGATTTAGTACACCACCTCATTGGATATGTGAGCCCAAGCTGACTGTGTAGCTGATAGATTATCAGTTTGGTTTAAGCATGGGCATCTGAATATTAGCCTGATGTAGAGTTTTCGGTGAGCTTGTGAATGGTCTAGTTTTGCCCTGACTGGAATGCAACAACTTTTTAGGCCTCATTGTAGTGGCCATTGATTCTTTATAAAGCCTAAGGCAATTTATTTCATGATCCATATTTTTTGTCTGCTAATTGGCACTACTTGTGCAAGTTAAATACAGTTTTTTCCCAGTAAGATATGTCCATGGAGTTGGTTCTTTATCTCCTGTTTATCACCTATACCTTCAGTGGTTGGTGCTCTTCTTCTTATTCTCCCCACATTGTGTTTTGGAGAAAAAAAGAAGAAGGTTTTTGAGCATTATGGCAGCAATATAGTTTGGATTGAATGCCTCATCTCGACTTTATTCCTGTAGATGTACATATGATCAAAGCTATTATGTTTTTTACCTTTTACTCATTCTGCCCTATGTGCTCTCATCATCATCATCGTCGTCTTCTTCTTCTTGTTCTTATCTCTCTCTATCCCTTTTTAGGGTGGCCCCGCACATGGGGGCAGAACCTTTGTTCCATTGTTGTTCATGTGACCCTGAAATGAATTAGTTCATCTGTAATTACCGTCCTTCAAATGTTTTAGTTGTGTATGTGGTAACTGTGGTTTACTACAAATGACAATTCATATAATCTGCTATACTTGGAGCAATGAGTAAATTAAGTTTAGTTCTGGAGGATTCATGTTGACTCTTATCTTCTTCTTCAGATGTTCCCCCTTCCTCTGAACGGAACCCTACCTCCGCAAAGTCTAGATGGCAAAAGGCACTGTGTTCTTGTTGCTGCAACCAATCCTTATCCCTTGTCAACTCCAGTTTATCGACCAACTTTTCAACTGGAAGATGAGCATGTTGAAACTTACAGTGGAGGACCTTTATGTGATGCTGAGGGTCTTGCAAAATTTTTCCCTCAGGTACTTTTCTATTTTCAGTAGTTGATGCTTGGGTTTGTTTTGTTTTCTGAGCAATATACAATCCCATATGACTGGCCTTTTACTGTGATGCAGTGCTATGTTTCTCTCTCAGTCATTTGTCCAAAGCAGCTGCCAAAACTTCGGGCAATCTACAATGCTGTAAGGAAGCTGCTTTGCTTCTATTATTTGATTTGCTATAGTTGTTTGTTCTGAGCTCTTCTTGTTCAACCGGTGCTCTCTCCAGTTTTAGGAAGGACATATTTTGCTGCTAAAATGGGAATTCAGACAAGGACCCTAGAGTGTAGTCTATAGACTTCAAGTTAGGCTACCTTTAACCACAAAATGAACAGTGACCAAGTTAGATATACAAATACATACAACAATGAAAATTGTGATGTCTCATAGGTTACAAAATGTGTGTTCACTACAATGCATGCATGCATTCTCTATGGAAGTTGAGAAAATTTACTGACTTTATAAGGTTGTACCACCCATTTGAATTTGTTCATGGTGCTCACGAGTTACTAAAATTTGTAGGGAAAACGCAATCCAGGTGCACGAGATCCACCAGTTGATAATGGGAAGAATCCCCATTTCCTTGTATTAATTGCGGAGAATTTCCTTGAGGCACGGGCAGCTTTGAGTCGTCCTGGAACAGCTAGTTTGCCTTCAAGTCAGAGTCCTGTCAAGATGGACACAACTCCACCTCCAGTTAATTCAGTCACGGCACAACCTCCTACATCTGTTCCACCAGGTGTTTTATGGACTACCACTACTTAATTATTTTTTCCCCTTTGTTTTTGATAATCTTATGCACCTTAGTTGCCATCCCAGTATCATTTTATGGACTGTTTATCTTTCTTTGGACAATATTTAACTAGATTTGTAGCAGAATGCAAGTTATGGTAATATAATTCATGCAGTCTATTCAGTAGATGTTAAATCGTGAATAAATAGACTATCTTGCATCTAGGAGGCCCTATTGCTGGGTTAGCCATAGATTTAGCTGTTTTGCACGTTTTCTTTCTGTAGCTTGTTATCACCATCTGTCTTAATTGAGGTATCATCTAGCTACTTGTAGAGCTTGCATGTTTTGGGATAAACTCCTGGATCATGGCAACTGTAGTAGATAAACTGTTGGTCTATAAGGGAGCTTGAATCTCTTGAAAATATGCCTATGTTTCTGGAGGTTGGAAGTTGCTATACATATATCCCTCCCTCCCTCCCTCAGATTATAGGATTGTTCAGTCATATTAGTCAGTAATTGGACTGTAATTCTGGGGATACTTGTACCTGCACAAAATGTTGTGACGAGGCTGCTGTCAGTGAGTGAGTCTGAAACTCTCTTGATTTTCAGTTGATGAAAGGAGCTCAATTTCACCAGGGGCAATGTCTGTAGAATATCTTCATGTTAGGAATTCAGTCTATCCTCTGCATGAGCTTGTGTTTGAGTTGTAAGTGCAGGACAATTAGGTCACAATGGTAATTTGATTCTTGCTTATGATTTGTTTGCAGTAAATGGATCCTTACTGAACAGGCAAGCAGTTTCTGCAGGAAATGGCCCTCCTGCCATTGTCAAAGTTGTGAGTCTTCCATCTCTTTCCAGTTAAATTTTAGGGGCTAATGCCTCTACAAAATGAAGATTTCGTTTTTTCTTTTGCTGTGTGGACTTAGATATTTCTTTTCCAGGAACCAACTACAGTGACTTCTATGGTAGCCGGCCCCACCTTTTCTCACATTTCATCTGTTCCGCGTCCTACTACTCAAGGAGTCTCTGCCTTGCAGACTTCCTCACCTTCTTCTGTATCTCAAGACATGGTAACTAACAACGAAAGCGTACAGGATTTGAAGCCTGTGGTGAGTAGTGGCATTTCACAACCATTGCGACCTTCTGGAGTTCCTGCAAATTCAAACATACTAAACAACCTCTCTCAAGTACGACAAGTGGTCAATTCTGCAGCATTGAGTGGAGGGACTTCAATAGGGCTTCAATCTATGGGTCAAAATCCAATGGCCATGCATATGTCAAATATGATTTCTAGTGGGATGCAGTCTACTGTGCCTGCAGCTCAAACAGGTTATTCTTCAGCCCAATCGGGCATCACCTCTGTGACGGGTCCTGGCACTCTCTCGGGGACCATACCAACTGCACAAAACCCAGGCCTTGGTTCATTTGCTCCAGCAACTAGCAACATTACTGGAAATTCAAACATTGGAATATCCCAACCAACTGGCAATCTTCAAGTTGGTCCTGGTATGGGTCAAACTGCTCCAGGCATGAGCCAAGGAAGCTTATCAGGATCACAAATGGTGCAGAATGGAGTTGGCATGAATCCTAATATGATGAGTGCTCTGGGTCCAGCAGCTCCCTCCGCAACTGGCACAATGATACCTACTCCAGGAATGCCTTCACAAGGACAAAATGGCATGGCATCAATTAATGGCAACAACAATTCAGGAGCAAATATGCCGTTGTCACAGCAATCGTCAAGTGCTTTGCAGAGTGCACAGTCCAAATATGTGAAAGTTTGGGAGGTATGAACTCAAGCATATGTTCTTTCTAGGAAATTATATATGGACAACGGGATTACAAACCTTTTGCATTTTGCATTCTTCATTAATTGTTGCTGGATGATCTCAGGTTGTTGATTAATTTTGTTCGGTTCACAGTAAGTTTATGGATTTCATGTGGTTAACTTCCATCGCATGTTGCTGAGATTTTTCTTTTTCATCATTTCATTTCTTTATCAGTTTTTTTTTTTTTAATCTTTGTCAGTACATTTAATATTTGTGATGGCTATCCCTGATATGGAGTATGTCATGTTATTAATTTCACTAAGATCATTTATCTGCAATTTTATGTCATTTCTTCTTTGTGATTCTTTTGTCTTCTATCTGCTTACAACATGATAAGGCATTGGGTCATGGTTTTGCACTGGTCCTCTTTCTTGGCTTTTCTATTTTGGTTCCCAGTTCCACTTTAGTGTTCTGCTGTTCGATGTGGTTAGAGCTTTGTACCATGGTTCACATGTAAATGTCCAACACGTGGTTGGAGCTTCCATGGTTCACTGTTCCTCTCCAGATATGATCCAAAGCCTTTTTCCCAAAAATAGTCCTCTAGAAAAGAAAACGACTGATTCGGTTAGGATCCTAACCTTTCCTTTTGTTTGCCATGATTCTGAACTGCAAATCAACAATGGCTCTTCTTTGGTAGTTTCAAATGATGATCTCTTTTCACATAGCATGCACTGTAACATAGAGTGGGAAGAATCATTCAAAGACTGCCTCTGCATTTGTTGTCTAAATATATAGGTATGATGATTTGCTCCTCTATCTGGGGGAATCATCTATTAATGGTTTCTTTTAAGATTGAGTGAATAGAAGTTTCATGGGGGCTCCTTTCATAAGTGCGATAGATATTACTCTCTCCAGAGGATGCTCCAGAGGATGAGCTTTGAGCTTAATACTTTCTGCTGACTAGCTCTAAAAAGGTGGCCAATCTGACCAAGCAAATCTTTGGCTTCTTTAGCCTAGATTAGTGTACTTGCAAAGGCTCTTAACCAATTTATTTTCTGAGTCTTGTCTCCTAAAATTGTTGGGTTGCTGACATTTGGGTGCATGAAAATGTCTAATTAGTGGAGTAAGATTTACTGAACTTTCTGAGCATTCTCTCTTACAAATATGGCAATTATCAAAAGAAAACTCAGTAGCCTGATTGATAGTGTGCCAAAAATATGAACTTTGCAATGAAACTAATACTGTCATAAGTGCATACGAATAGAGGACGTTGTCATCCATTGTTGTTGTTGTTTTTAAAAAAAAATTATTTACCGGGTTGTTCCACAGTAATTTTTCTAGGCCTGCAAATTGTTGACTATTATAAAGTCATAGATCACTGACTGAGATTTACTTCCTTGAAAATATGCGAGCAGGGAAATTTATCTGGGCAAAGACAAGGACAGCCTGTCTTAATCACCAGATTGGAGGTATGTATTCAATCTCTGATGAGTTTGTGTAAAATGAGCACCCATGTTATGGTCTTTCCTGCCCGTTACTCATTACTAAGTTTATTTATTTATTTATTTTTTCCAATCCTTAATGCTGTACTTGTGTTGTGGCAGGGGTATAGGAGTGCATCAGCTTCTGAGACGTAAGTCTCAAACTATTTTGCCTTTAGAATGGAAATATGGACAGTATTCCTTTTGATATGGCATTTCGTCTCTGAACAACTAAATAATACTGCTCCATTTGGTGATTTCAGCATTTCTGTTCCTTTTTCCACAAACATATCTGCTATAATTAAGCTCCATTGAGTCTATGAGTTTACTTATGACAATAACAGAGGATGGATAGATGATTATTATTATTATTATTTTATTGTATTAATTAAAGCACTGTCTTCCTGCAAAACACAGATGTCTAATTTTAGCTTTCTTAGTTGGTCCAAATCAATTACGTAAAGGGTCTTATTGAGAATTAGACATGGATGACATTCTTCCAAGGTCTTTAAGATAAACCCTGGAAAGGATAGCCTTTTGCTCTTTCTTTGGTAAAAAAAGTGGACATTTTTTTTCTTTCAATTTTTGAAGGGGAAAAGTATCTTAAATTATGCATAGAACTTATCTAAAGGTTGATTGTGTGGTAGTTAAAGATTGAAGAAAATGTCTTGAAAACTGGAGTTCCCTGAAGCTCCCTTGTTTGCCTTTAGCTGATGTTATGAACTCCACTGAGATGGAGGCTGAATACTTAAAAGGAATCTTTCAACATATTAATTTCATGATAAATCAAGACAAGATCACAGAGTGAAGGTTAGAAAAGAAGAGAGATTACTGGATGTTAGAAAAGTAGATTAAATTATATACCTCCTGAAACCTTACTCCTGCCATTCTGTGCCCTGTGCATTGCTGGTAAATGACCACTTCAAATCCAACACTGATAAGAATGGTTACCACCTCTGGAAATGCTCATTAGTCAGAGTAGCATAAGCCAGTGAGAGATAGAGGGAGAGATAGAAGGACAATTCCATATTCCTTGTGCAATATAATTTTTGTAGATTATGTACATTTCTTATGCCCTCAGGAGTTCTCCCCTGCAAAAGTGTGGATATGTTATGCCTTTTTTTTTTTTTTTTTTTTTATGTGTTGACACGGGGCATTAGGGGCAGTTATGGAGGATGACATGCGTATTAGGGGCAGTGCAACTATGGCTAAAGATTGTGAATGCACTAGCAATAGGGGCTTGTTGTTCGGTGAAGATTACTAAGGCTATGTTTGTGGAAGCCGGGAAAGTGGGGAGGATAAATTTGAGTGGAAAGTTTTAAAAATTTAAAATCTTGTGAGTAGGACAATGAGGGATGATTTACAGTTATGGGTGTTTTTCTTTGTATTCTCCATTCCCTTTGGTCTCCCAAATATAGCATAATTTTTGTGGAAACCTCTTTTTGCATTGTCATTATCTATCTGATGCCCTTCATTAAGTTTTCCAGCCTCATTACCTTCTCGTTTAATCATTCATGTCTGAATTACTGATTGGAGCAATGCCAATAAAAGATTTTCTGTTCATTGCTTCTCCAGATGACTGTTTATTTGACAGTACTTATAAATTTATCTTATATAGTGTTGTATCAGTTATTGAAATGCTGATTTATTGTTACTTTCAGAAAGCTTGTATTGTTTCTTGAAAAAGCTAGAGTTGTGAAATTGCTCTTGTTTTCCATCTGCCTTTCCAGTTTTAGTCATTTAGATGGAATCTGGATATGGATTCATTCTGGTCAGCTGCATTTTGTCTCAAGATTAATCTTTCACTGCATGAGCATTCTTTTGCTTCTTTCAGGCTTGCAGCAAACTGGCCTCCAGTCATGCAGATAGTTCGTCTAATATCTCAGGACCACATGAATAACAAGTAATTCTGCTTATGGAAACCCACCCTTGTCCTCTGGAATTTTCATTGCTACCATTTATACTCGATCGAGCAGGTACTGCTACACTTTGCTGAATTAGAACCTTATGCAGGCAATACGTTGGGAAAGCGGATTTCCTGGTTTTTCGGGCAATGAATCAACATGGTTTTCTTGGGCAGCTCCAAGAGAAAAAACTTGTAAATCAACTGATTCCCTATGTCCTTTCTATTTTTATCTATCCACTTTGTTACTATTAGAGTGCAAGTGTTATTATTTCTACAATGTCACAAATTGGTCTTGGATGGAAAGCATAGCCAGAGTATATTTATACTGATTATAAGTCCTGTATGATGCTCTTCTGCTGCAACTTTAATATGCTTATATCCATGGAGCATTGTTATGCTAGGGAGCAATGCATAAGGTAGTTTTGCTTGTCCTGCTCCATGATTGGAGTATACAGTGATAATTGGAGTATGTGATGCTCCAATTTTTTACATGTTTACTTCTATGCTCAACCCCAACCCTATTCCCACTTCACCTGGTGCTAATAAAGAAAATGATAGAGGAGGGTCAAGCTGGATAAGGAGAGTAAAAGAGTGGAAAACTGCAAAGGATTTGGGCACAAATTAGCTGCAGACATGTCCACTGCCCATTTTCTCATTGGTGGAATGAACTATCCTAAACCTGCATACATGTGATTTAAATTACAAAGACCAAGAAACGCTTCTTTCCTTCTTCCCCCCCTACCTCTCCCTTTCACCCATGCAGGAGCAGAGCCGCCGCAGTCTCTCATTTTCTCTGTGGCCAGCTTGACATGGCCACTATGGAACGCGTCACAGCCACCTCAACCACCACCACGATTGCTCTCAGCAGCCCCCCCTTCTTCCGGTCGCCATTTCCACGGTTGCCTCTTTGAGTCCTATAATTGAGTGATTTATGGTCCGTAACCTCAGAGAGATGGCAAAGAATATGACAGGCCAAAAGAATGGCTGGGGCATATAAAGAAGAAATGAAGAATGTTGTAGTGAAAAGATGTGTATGAAAAGGCTAGAAGGATGCTGGTGAGGGGTTGAGCCAATCCAAGTGGGGAGAGGTTGACCACAGGGAGCTGCAGCTTGGCACACTATCAGGACTAGCGAAGGAAAAAGAGTGGTTGGACATCCGGAGACTGTAGACATGTGAGATGTTGATGGTGGGTGAGTGAGTTGTGGCGATTTGAGGCTACAGTGATGACTGCATGCTGGGGGCATTGTGTTGGCGATGAATCTGTGCTGGTCATGTTTATTATTGACACGACTGTTAGATAGAGAGAGCTTGTTGAGGACAGTGGCAAGTGGGAGTGGCCATGAGTAATGTTGACTGATTGGTGGTGGCTGGCACTGAGGTGTTGGTGAGGAGGTGCTGGGCCTTGCTCAGATTGAGTGATTAACTGTGAGAGGAGAGATGGGAGAGAGTTGACTACTTCCAGGCTATTTTCATATGGAAAATAATATTATGAGGCTGTAAGGGATGAACCAATAAATGGTCAGCGGCCCAGACTGTAGCTAATTTGAGCCCGTAATGAAATAATAATCTAGGAGACTTCATTCTATTCTTTTGATGTAATAGTTTTGAGAGATCTTAGTTGCATAAAGTGGATAGATACAAATACGAATGGGTATAATTACATGGACATGGATGGTGTCAAAGCCCTCACTGTTTGCAAATACGTTTGGTCTTATGGTGCTCTTCTGTGTAGTTAGGTTATTTTGGGCCATTAATTTAGGTATGTAAATGCAAAGCTACATCTTAAAGGGGTGGTTCTTCTAAGAAACAAGCAAAAAAGGGTCAGGCTTCCTAGGTCTGAGACACGTGTGTGTATGCCCAAAAGATATTGCTTAACTACTGCTTGATTGTGTAATGCAGCATTACTAACAGGCTCTCCAATGTCAATCTGGTCCAATCTTCTGACATTGAGCTTGTGGCTTTCTCTGTGTAGTGTGCAGTCATTCAATTACCATCTCAGACGCTGCTGCTTTCTGTCTCAGACAAGGCATGCCGCTTGATTGGAATGCTTTTCCCTGGGGTGAGTCATGTCTGAACTTGAATTAATCTTCTGTTGCCAGGTTCAAATCAATAGGACCAGACTACTTTTTTGTGCTTCACTTGTTTTCTGTACTTGTTCTCTATATTGTTAATAAAAGACAAATTATAGGAAATACTCTTTTTCTAATGCCAAATGTTCATTCTCAAGAGTCATGTCAAAATACTATAACAAGAAAACATTACAAAAGGTAAGAATATGCTAATCATTGGACTTTCACTTATTTATAAGAGTATTATTTGCAACAAGAGAATGAAAGTTTCATATCTTTGCAAAACAACAATTCACTCCAGTTGTTGTAGAATGCCATTTGATTTTACTTTGTAAAGAGCAAAAGCAAAAAAAGAAAACAGTTGGCTTAGAACAGTGCTATCAATAGAGTCACGTTTGAAGAATAATATATATGTATGTAGATGAATACTTATAGAATCATACTTTGACTTCTAGGCTGAGAACAGTGCTACAGAGTGTGTGAGTGCTATCAGAGTGTGTGTGTGTGTGTGTGTGATGCATGTAGATGAATACTTATAGAATCATTTAAGATAGATATAATAATTTCTTGTGCAATGAAAATATACCGTGACTAAAAGCAATATACATACTTCTTAGAACTAAATGATTTCATCTTCAAACACTCCCATAAACAGATCCTGCATAATCTATATCATTGTGCCTGCACCAAAAGTCTTTGATAGCATAGCCAATCTGAAGGCTCTTATAATTAACTAACGATAATCTATGCTATACTAATAGATCAAAGAAACTGGAATACCTACTTTTAAGAAAGCATTCTCTTTTTGTTTCTTACAAAAAGATCAGTATGTCTGGTATGATATATTAGATTTGTGGCTGAATATACAAGTGAAAAAAAACAAAACAAAATACCTACCCATTTTTAAGGAATGTTTCAAAAATTCAAGAAGGGGATTCTTCTTTTAAGCAACTACTGCTCCTTTTCCCCCCTAAAATATTCTGAAGTGTCAAATCATAGATTCCGGATTTGTTCAGGATATGGTTGTATTCAAACCGCAAATTCCGAGCCAGCAACAACAACAGATGCAGCAACAACAGATGCAGCAACAACAGCAACAGATGCAGCAGCAACAGCTTCCCCAGATGCAACAGCAGCAGATGCCTCAACAGCTGCAGGCCCAGCACCAGCAGATGCAGATGATGCCCCAACAACAGCAGCAGATGCAGCAGCTCCAGCCACAGATGCCACAACTGCAGCAGCAGCAGCAGCCACCACAGCAACACCTCCAACAGCTGCAGCCGCAACACCCACAGCAGCAACAACTTCAGCAGCTGCAACAACATGCACCTCAGCAGTTGATGGGGACTGGAATGGGGCAAGGCTACGTCCAAGGTCCGGGGCGTTCACAGTTGATGCCACAGGGACCCGTTTCATCGCAAGGGCTGCCCAACATTTCTGGCGGGGGATTCATGAGCTAATCTGAGATTCTGAAGTTCCCCTCTTAAACCACATTATGCTCTTCAAGTCATCTCCTGCTTGAGACATGTCCTACAATGTTTATTTTGGCTGTGGATGTTAGAATCCAGGACTCGCCTTGGGATTTCTACCTGGGCCACCTGTTATGATCAGCTAGATAGATAGCACCTTATGTGGTGATAGCATTATGCAGTATCTTGTACAGATTTTTGTTACCAAAATGATCATTGTCAATGTTCTGCCGTTCCTTTTATTTAGGTTTCCAAATGAACTTACATAGATTCTCTATTCGTGCTCGACTGTTTTGACTACATTTGGTGGGCTTGAGATCCCCTCTGCATGCGCAAGAGTTATCTTTTTAACTGTGACTTTCCAAGGTCTACAAATAGTGCTCTCAATTCAATTACCCCTATGTGCCAAATGGTGCCTCTCAATTTGACCACCCCTATGAGTTGAGAAAGAGTAGGGAAAATATGGCCTGAGAGGCAAATTTATCACATGAGTTTACTGCTTTTAATAATGCCATTTTGCCCTGTACATTGGAAGACACATCACGAGCGGCACTGGCTTGTCCACTTCACTTCCATCCGACCATTTTACCACCGCCTCATCCTATTACCGTCGGTTTTTAGTTATCCTATGGCTTATGTCGCCTTTTGATTTTGTTTAGATTTTCCTTGTAGAAATGTCTTGAAATGATGTCTTGCATTGTGTCGTTATGCGGTCCTGAATTTCCTAGTGGAATACAAATTATGTTAATTTTCCTT
The DNA here is from genome assembly GCA_014182895.1 of Angophora floribunda. Lineage (NCBI taxonomy): Eukaryota > Viridiplantae > Streptophyta > Magnoliopsida > Myrtales > Myrtaceae > Angophora > Angophora floribunda. The sequence goes on from CM024708.1 coordinate 13,887,464, forward strand.
ACATGCCCATCCTATGTAAGATGATCAAATTATTCGTCAGATCATCCCCGAACGAAGTTTGTTTTTTTTTTTTCGGTCATAATCCTTGAACGAATATAGACGGCTTCATTTGGAAATTGCTCGGATCACTCTAGCTCACTGCCCATTTTCTTCTAGATTCACTATCATCAACACACCAATTTCAATCTCCTTTCATCATTGGGATTCTTATGAATTAGGTTCCACCGGAACTGGCAGAACTTTTACATGATTGACATGCGCACTTAAAATAAGATAACCGAATCCTTCACGAGTAAATCATCCAACATTAACATAAGAATCAATTCTTACACCGACAATCAAGCTAATTAAAATTCAAAAGTTTAAAAAACAATATTTTGAACATGAGAAGGCGAGTTTTGTATGTGCAAAGAAAGGTTCCAGCAGAACAGCAGCCCTATTCCTCATTACTCATTTACAAATTTTTACACAAGAAGCAGAGCTGTCATCACCGAATCAAACACCGACAACTTCCGACCCGACCCGACCCGGGCGACTTCGGTTGAACCAGAGACAATGATGTCGGTTACACAAGACACTTTGCATCAGCAAAGATGAACTAATCTGGAGCAACAATGGCTTCCCTCGAGGACATCATCAGGCTGCTCCCCAGATTCATCGTCGCACGCGAAAACCCTTTCTGCCAAAATTCCTCACGCAGGTCGCCGAGGCCTTTTCGCTGCAACCCATGGACTAGCCTCGACGCTCGAGCAGTTTCGCCCCCCAAGAAAGGACCCGTCCATCCAAGCGTTCGAAGAACACCCCATCGATCTCAGGATCCGGAAAGAGAAAGCAGCTCCGACATTCTGCCCAAAACGAGAATCCCCAATCCACTGCCACCGGTACAGGCGCCGTCGTCTCTCTTTGCATCCTTCTTCTGTGCGGTGCGGAAGGAGGGAGGAGATCCGGGATTCTCCGTTTTGAGCAAAATGACGAGGCTTGAGATCGATGGGGAGTTCTGGAGCGCTCCGATGGACGGGTCATTTGTTGAGGGCAAAGCCGCTCGGGCGCTGAGGTCAGGCCATGAATATGCAGTGAGGAGCTTCGTCGTGCTGACGAGACTACATATAGAGGCGGTCGCTTCTAGGGCTTTTTGCGCAGGGAAGGAAGCCCGAGCTTCTTTTTTCCCAAAGCTTGTGATGTCTAAGCCCTAATCTTTACATTTTTAAATCTGATTTCCTATATCGCCAATAAATATATACTATAAATCCCATTTCAAAATTACGAAAAATGAATGATGTGAAAAATAATATTTTAAGAATGATCACTTGAAATAATTAATCAAAAGAAAAAATTTCATTATTGACGATACTTTATTTTTAAACATTTTCACGGACAATGACAATATTTTTTGTTTGTTCAATTTTGTAAGTGATACAAACGATCATCTTTAGGAAAGTATTTTTTAAATTATTTATTTTTTTCAGAAACATGGAGTCTAAGAAGAATTGCTTGTACTATTTTAATTAATCGAGAGCCATTTGTTTAGTCAAAACGAATAATCTAAAAAATATTTTCCTAAAAATGATTGCTTATATCATTTTAAAGAGTTGTACTCCAAAAAGACCAATCCAAACCTTGTGAGATCCATTATTGGTGCTTGAAGTGGATATTGCGAAATTTATTAACTTTAGAGAGAGATTGGGGGCGTAGTAAGATTGGGAGAGCTTCAACACCAGCAAAACAACCACAAACAAAGAGAGCTACAAGTGAGTGAGATTTCTATTCAAGAGAGATAAAAATTAAAAGAGAGGAAATTTAGATTAAACTTACCATGCTTGAAATTAGAAAATGATGTCATTTATAAGCAAATCTTACCTAAAAGGGAAATGGTGCCGTAAAATAAGGGAAGTGGCGTGAAATTGATCCAAAGCGAGCTCAAATGCCCAACCCCCCACGATTTGGGCCCAGAGATGGCCCAAGCAAACGCCAAAATGCACAGGCCCGACGATCTCCTTGAGCTCCGCTCACCCGGCCTAATGCTTACTAGGCCCACCACGAAATGGGTACGTGTGGCCCAGTCCATGACTGGGCTATAGCGGTTCATGTGCCGGCCCGTACCAATCCATCACTGGGCCGGCGCTCTAACAAGCCCACCCTGCGCTGGAACTACCCGTAATGGTGGGCTAACATCATTATATTTTTGAAATACCTGAAAAACCTTAAACTGGTATACCTATAATAATTTTACTTCAAATAATCACAAAAAACCCTAAATTGGTATACCGTTGACAAATTGACAAATTTATCATCGATTAGTTTTCGTTAAATTTTACTGTTAAATTAATAAGTCGAATGACATGTGAGAGTTGGTAGTGTATTAGTTTGGGATTTTACTATTCGTTATTACAATTGTACTAATTTTGTAGTTTTTGTGGCATTAATCCAATTTAATGAAAAGTATATTTGTGACAAACAGTAAAAATTTCACAATTTTCTAAAATTTTCTAATTCCTCCCGTCTTATTTCCCTTTGCTAGTCACTGAGGCCGCGACACTCAAGTCTAAAAATCAGACATCGGCTTGGCAATTTTAAAGCCATGAGAAAACATTTTGCTGGTCACCGGGGCCGCGACACTCAAGTCTAAAAATCAGACATCAGCTTGGCAATTTTAAAGCCATGAAAAAACATTATTTTTCAAAATTAAGAGATATGGATAATTTAATTTAATTCCGAGATATGGTTTTGGGCATCCGGACCTTACTGTAGTCTTAGGAAAGTTTGACCGATGCGATTATTTCCTCATATGACATTTGATCGGCTCAATTTTTCTTGCGCTGTGAATGCTTGTGGCTGCTAGTTTTTGAGACATGTCTTCACAAAGACAATTGACGGATCTTGAAGATTAAAGGATTGAGTATTGGACTTGGCTGGTGATATCGGTTAAAAAAAGAAAAGAAAAAAAGAATCAGCGGGCTGTGTCCTAAAAGAAGAGAAGGGTAATCTCTCATGAACTCCCAAATTAGTTGTGCTATTCCCGGGCTATTCAAGTAATGAAGCGTTTGACCAAAAACAAAGTAATGAAGCGAAAGGTTTCGGTGCATTTACTTATTATATCACTATAGTTGAGGAGGATGAGTGGCGAAGTCGGCAAGTCTCAATTAGAGCTTAAGCCTTGAATCTCCAATCAACCTTGGGTCGGGTTCGTTTGAGGGAATGAATCTATCATCCGAGGAGAGTGAACCTATCATTCTTTCGTTCCGAAATCCCTAAATAATTAATTCAAAGTCTAGAAATTAATTTACACATGAGTTGCGATATAGTAGAAAAATAAATAAAAAACAAGAAAAGACAAAGAGCGAAGCGAAGCGAATCCTATGCTCAAGCAAAGAATAAGGGAAAATTTCAAAAAATGATCCAAAGTAAGCCTATTTTCTCAAATAAGGATCCAAAGCGGCCGTTGTCTCAAATGAGAACTCCAAATAGCTAAACAAGTCTCAAATAAGGACTTCAAATCTCCGGCTAGCCAAATATTCGCTGGCCGGCAAGCATGTGGCAACTCCGGTGGCCAGAATAAGGGCATTTTTGTCGAAAAAATATTGATAGAAATTAACAAACCCTAAAAACAAAACCCCCAGACTCTTTTTCACATTTTTCTTCTTTTGCATTTCATTTTCTAGGTTCCTTGTCCCCTCTTGCTCGAAGAACCCAAAATCTTTGTTAATGGAGGAAGATCCTTGACTTCCTGAGTTCCAAATAGACGTGCCAGCACCCCCTTGACTCTCTCTGTGGAAGTGGATTCGAATTGTGCCCGAGACATCAAGATGTTCTCCGTCTCTCGGTCGGGAAAAGATGATGAAGAATTGAGGCTCTCGTGCTGTATACAAGTGTCTGAATAATGAAGAGGTGACTTTACTCGAAATTTGTCTTCTTCGTTGGAAAGAAATGAAGACAAAAAAAGAAAGGAAGAAAATGTGAAAAAGAAACTGAAATTTGTCTAGATTGCACTTGAGTAACATTAAGAAAATTTGTTATTCAGACATATAGAAAATTTCCTTCCGACTCTTTCCATGAAATTTGTCTAGATTGCACTTGAGTAACATAAGAGAAGAGAATGCGATTCATGGATCAAGTTATTGTTGCGTTAGGTGTGAGTGATTATCATGGAAAGAGTCGGAAGGAAATTGTTCATCCAAAACCATCCAACTTAGAGAGATGTTGAGCTCCCGAACAACTAAGGGAAACAATCTTACTCATACCTTTTCTCTTCATTAAATAAACTATAAACAAGGTGATCCCTATATCCCTCCTTTGTTTTCCTTCCTTTCTCCCTATATCTTTCAACCAAAGCATTGTTAATGACAATTAAAATGAACTCAAATTAGAAGCCCCACGAGCTTAAAATAGTTTCCCCACTAGTAGTTTTCGAAATGAAATTGTGAAATTGTTTAGATAAAACTGAAAAAATAAGCGCCAATGTCGATATTCTTAAGCACTGAAAATAAGCATAAAAAATTATCTAATGATAATTAAAATACATCACTGAATATGATTACTTTCTCATGAAACAGGGAATTGTGATTACTGTTGATAGGTTTTAAAATCAATCCTTATTTGAATCTTATAATTGTTTGTTTGTGGCTTTCTTTGCCTCTTTTCTTTGGGTTTGGATACCATTTCGTCCTTATTATCATAGTTTATATTGCCCTTTGATTTATTTCACAGATGGTACAATCACCACATGCTAAATCCAGTCTGTTCGGTCAATTCATTTCTTCTTTATTTTATGCTTGACACTAATCCCAGCGCTATTTTTCTCAAAGTGAATACCACCTACTTTTTGGAAAGAAATAGTATAGATATTAATTTCCTAATGCACGTAGGATATAAATTTCTAAACTAGGAAACATGCATAAAATGTGCAAATGGATGCATATTTGTTTCTAAAATCGCATTATTCTTTGCTTGATCCAATAGGAATGGTGATTTTGCTCACGGCTCCTCATCAATTCCCTTTCTTCCTCTTTCTTTTTTTTATTTCTCCATTTAAAGTAAAGAGTGAATAAAGCTGAAAGAAAAATAAATAAAGGAAAAAGAAGAAGAAGCAAAAGTGCCCGTTCCTTACCATTAACCCATCGAATCTTTCTCAGGTAATTGAAAAACATCCACGCCTTACTTGTAACTAGGGGTGATCAATTTCAAAGTAGGTAGATTTCAGAGCTGAAATTTGTAGCCTACCATGTTAACCGGTTCTAGTTTTTGGATCATGGAACCTATCTTGTTTGTTTGAAACTAGTTTTAGAAACAACTTGTTTTTCTGGTCCAATTCCAAGGCCTACTTGAAGACTTGTTTTTTCTTTGTTATTTTTTTGTTCATTTTTTACAGCAAAATCATATGAGACTATGCTTAATAAAACGATTTAAAGTAAAAGATGAACACGTAGTTATGTATATTTATGGACGAAGAAAAGTTCAAACTTGTAACATAAAGCATAAATTATAAAACTCCATTCCCCATTCATCTATAAAAATTTAGGGGAAGAGGAAAGATTGGCAAGCAATTCCGAGGGAGGACAAAGGATGGAGTGCTGCAGTTAGAATTAAGGGGAAAAAGAAATCAGGGAACCGGTTTTAAAACAGGGTGGTTCTGGCCGATTCTTGGGTGGCTATTTACTCAGAACATGTTCTCAGACCAATTCCAACGGGATCCAATTCTCAAGTATATTTTTTAGGTGATTCGGTCCTGGTTCTAGGGTATAACCGGTCTAATTGTACACCCCTACCTGTAACTAATCCCAAACTAAGAAGATAATTTTCAAAATTTATGTCGCAACCTAAAATTTTCAAAACTAATAATATGTATAGGTTTAGGGGTATTGTCAATTTTGGGCCGACAGGCCTCAATTAACTCGAGCTCTCCCAAACCCATACCCCGCGCGACGTTGGGATATTCATAAAAACTATGCAAACAAGGAGCCGCCACTGCCTATTAAGGTCGACTAAAACCGAGCGAGACATGGGAGCGTGTCTCACTTTTACGCAAACTGAGAATCTAGGATCGGGGACTTGATTACGTTAGTCATGCGACTAACGCCCTTTCGGTACCTAACTTAATTGTGTGTTAACTAAAGACATGGCAACACATTAAAAAAAAAAACCTATTGTAGAGCCCTAAAGGCTTATTCAATTTTGGTCTTTTTTTTCTTTTTTAAGGGTTTTCTGAATTTTTGCAATGTTTTCTGATTTTTCTGTTTTTTTTTTAATTTTTTTAATTTTTTATATTTTGAATTTTTTTAAATTTTTTTTTTTAATATTTTCGAATTTTTTTTGAAATTAAAGAAAACAAACTTTCAAGATTTTTTTGATATTTCTGAAAATTTAAGAAAAAGCATTTATTAATGTTTTTTGGAATTTTCTGAATTTTTCTAATTAATTTTTTTTTTTTTAGAATTTTTTAATATTTTAATATTTTCGAAAATAAAATAAAATAAAAATATTTGTTTTCGAAATTTCCAGATTCCTGAATTTTTCCATGCATTTTCTGAATTTTCGAATTTTTTAATATTTTTTAATATTTTTTGATTTTCTGAAATTTTTGATTTTTTTGATTTTTTAAATTTTTTGATTTATTAAAAGGTGATTCGGACCGGGTCGGGTGACCCGGCCCTACTAAACCGACCCGGACCCTATCGGTCCGGGCTGGACTAAAGAAACCGGGCTGGCCGAACGGCCCGGTAATTTTTTAAATGGCCCATTAATTAACAAAAACAGAAATTAAAACAACCCATTTCTATTTCTACTTTCAGCCCAATCAAAAAACCCGGCCCGTGACAAATTCGACCCAACCGAAGCGGGCCTGCGGCGAAGCCCATCTCATTGGCCCCATCCTATTTTTGGCCTTTTTTTTTTTTTTTTTTTTTGTTTTGTTTTTCTTTAATCTTTTTCTTTTATTTTTTATTCATTTCTTTGGTCTTCTTCTCCACGTTTTTCTGCATGCAAGTCTTCTCCATGCACGCCCGACGGAAGCTGCTCTGCAACTCCGTTCGCCGAAGCCTGCCTCCACGCGCGACGAGCCGTCGCCGGCTTTTGGGGTCGTCACCAGGCCACCGTCTGGCATCGGTCGTTTGGTCTGACCGACGCCGAGCGCCGCCGGCCCGTAGCCGGCCGGTGTTTCCGAAGGTCGCCGAAGAAGACAACAAGCCGAGACACTAAGGGCACCCTCAGCCAAACTAAGCCGAACTTTTGCTGACCGGACAAAAAAGCCGCCGGGATACCCTCACGAAGCCAGACCGGCAATGGTGACTCGGTGTCTAGCAAACGAATCGAAATCGGCGCTAGACCTCACTCGGGCATTTCGTCGAACAGTCAACATGCACTACCAAATTCGAAGGTTTCCGACTCAACCGAGCCTCGAACACGCTTTAGGGGTCTTCGAACATGACATACAAGAACACGGGAACAAAGTGCAAGGGCTACGAGGGCCGAAGCTTGCGCGGGCCGGTCGGCCGCGAGCTCCGGCCCGGTATTCTCCGGAAATGGAATAATGGAGGTTCAGGGAGACTTACCTCGTTCGGGAATGAGCTGCGGCGAACGACGGTGGTGGACGGGCCTCCGGCAACGGCTAGCAACTCCTCGAGTTTTCCTTCTTCCTTCGGTTCTCTCTCTTGCCCTCAGAACTCTCCCTCTCTTGGTTTCTCCCTCAAATCTCTCTCGGTTTTTTGTTCTCTCCCTTATGCTGGACAGTTGCAGGCACAGGAATGGGGGCACGGCAGCGGGTCGTTGGCCGCGTTCGAGGCGCGGCGGTTGCAGGAGTTCCTCTCTCGCTCTCCGCCCTCTCTCTCTTGGTCCTTCCCCTCACTGGTTCTCTCCCTCCTCGTCTCTCTCCACTTTTTTTTTATGTTTTTCTGCTCTCACTCGACCTCTCAAGTTCTGTCTCTCTTGAAGATCTCCCTTTCGGTCGTTCCCCCCCGGTTTCTCCTTCTCAGTCCGTCTCGCCCTCGAACTCCCCCTGGAGTCCTCCCAGATCTGTTTTTTTTCTGAACCCACTCGGCTCTCTCTTGCTCTCTTTCTCTCTCGGTCTCCCCGTCTCTCCTTTTCTCTCTCGGGTTCAGCCTCGAACCCCGCCCTCCGATCTCGTTTTTTTTCCTCGCGTGCCCTGACTTGCTGCTGCTCTTCTGATGACTTGCTGCTGCTGCTTTCCTCTCTGCTGCGACCTGCTCTGCCTCCCTCTCTGCTGCCACCCGCTGCGTTTTTTGTCCATGTGAATGGGGAGAGAAGAGAGAAAGGAGACGGGCCGAAAGAAAAATAACAAAGATGGGCCCGGGTAAGCAATAAAGAGAAGTGGGCCAAAATGAAATAAAAGGGAATAGGCCCAGGGAGAGATTGTATTAAGGCCGAAACTTTGTGAAAAAGGAGTGGGCTGGATTATGCCGACCTAGCCTGATTTTTTTTCTACAATTTTTCGATTTGTTTTTTTTTATCAAATTTTTTTTTAATCTTTTCTAGAAGTTAATAAGTATTTATAGATACAAGGTAAATGGGCATTTAAAACAAAATAGACCAAAAACCGGTGTCAACAATGCCCTCTTTTGAAAGAGAGCTCAAGAGGTTCATTTCAAAGACAGTGGTGACACCCAAATTTTGCAGATATGAGCAATGAAGTCGCGAATTTATTCCATTGATTTTTTTCTTTTCTTTTTTTTCTTCTTTCTTCTTTTTCTTTTTTTTTTTACTCACCCACTTTTTCTTTTCTTCTCTTCTCTTCTTTTTTTTTTCGATTTTGTTTTATGTTTTTTTTGAAATTAATATATATTTATATATGCAAAAGTAAATGAACATTTAAAACAAAGATAAACCAAAATTTCGGTGTCAACAACTGAAAGAGTTTCGTTTCAAAGACTAGGTGACACCCGACTTTTACCAACGAGTCATGGAGGAGCGAATTTATTCCATTCATTTTTCCTTTTCTACTTTTTTTTTTTTGAGGTTTCGGCTCGTGCGAACGAGTATCAACCAAGTTAGTGAAGTCTCACAGTGTAACAACGGGTTTTGACTAAGTTATTGGAGGAAGGTCTTACCGTGTAACAACGGGCTTCGACCGAGTTAGTAAGTCTTACCGTGTAACAACGGGTTTCGACTTGGAGGGAGGTCTTACCGTGTAACAACGGGCTTCGACCGAGTTAGTAGAGTCTTACCGTGTAACAACGGGCTTCGACTTGGAGGAAGGTCTTACCGTGTAACAACGGGCTTCGACTTGGAGGAAGGTCTTACCGTGTAACAACGGGCTTCGACCGAGTTAGTAAAGTCTTACCGTGTAACAACGAGCTTTGACTTGAAGGGGGTCTTACCGTTTAACAACGGGCTTCGACCGAGTTAGTAAAGTCTTACCGTGTAACAACGGGCTTCGACTTGGAGGAAGGTCTTACCGTGTAACAACGGGCTTCGACCGAGAATGCATGGTTTAAGGAGGACCCATGAACCTTTTTGGAAATTGCATGGTTTCAGGTTGACCACGAACCATGTGGTTTAAACCGGATTTAAGGACCCACGAACCGTGTGGTTTAAGGATGGACCCACGAACCGTTTTAGAAATTGCATGGTTTTAAGGTTGTTTGCATGGTTTTCCTTGACCATGAACCATGTGGTTTAAGGAGGACCCACGAACCATGTGGTTTTAAGGAAGACCCACGAACCTTGTGAAAATCGCATGGTTTTCCGGTTGACCATGAACCATGTGGTTTAAGGAGGACCCACAAACCATTTTAGAAATTGCATGGTTTTCCGGTTGACCATGAACCATGTGGTTTAAGGAGGACCCACGAACCATGTGGTTTTAAGGAAGACCCACGAACCCTGTGGAAATCGCATGGTTTTCCGGTTGACCATGAACCATGTGGTTTAAGGAGGACCCACGAACCATGTGGTTTAAGGATGGACCCACGAACCGTTTTAGAAATTGCATGGTTTTCCGGTTGACCATGAACCATGTGGTTTAAGGAGGACCCACGAACCATGTGGTTTAAGGATAAGCCCACGAACCCTTGTGGTTTAAGGATAGACCCATCAACCGTGGGGTTTAAGGATAGTCCCACGAACCGTGTGGTTTAAGGATGGACCCATGAACCCCGTGAAAATTGTATGGTTTCACCGAGTGAACTCACAAATTCAACTTGAGCAAATGTCATTAGAGACAATATCAGAAAGATGCATTGGCAATGTTGTAGCATTAATTGCATAAGCAAATCAAGCTAAGCCTGATCAAATTGAAAACATTTGATCTTTTATTTTTGATTTTTGATTTTTTTTTTTTTGGTATCATGTACCACAAAATTGTCATCAAGCTTGGAAGGTATCATTAATCATCAAATCCCTTTAAGAGAAAAATTACTTTAATGATCCTACTCATGAAAGAGGTTCATTAAGCATGCCAAGCAAGAGCTCCTTAGTTAGAAAGGGCTTATCGCACGCTCTCAAGAAAGGCTATTTGATCCCATCCATTCATGTGGGAAATAATTTGATCACTCAATCCACCTCACATTTCTAGTGTCAAAGGATCCGAGAATCATTCGCAATAAGTACATCTTGACCAATCTAAAAGGTCTTTTAAAGGGACTGTAATGCAGGTTTGGTCATGGTTTTAGCAATGGACAGTCATCATTGGCTATGAAATGAAACAATTATTTGCCAACATCTTCGCCAGGTTGACAAGTCAAGAAACCTTAAGATGAGATATGACAACCTTGCCCTCACCTCTTCGAGCGGTAGCTTCTATGGAGAGTTCTCATTCTCGCTTGAATCATCCCAATCTGAAGAGACTTCGGGAAGGGTTGTAGTGTTGGTTTGGTTATGGCTCAAAAGGCTCAGAATTTTTCACAAAAAGGGATTTGAAAGTTGGTGATTGTCATGGCACCATGGTCATATCACTCAATCTTTTTAAAAGCACCCGACTTTTGAAATCCGAATTGTCTCGAAAGTCTTTTGACTGATCAAATAAGAGCTTTGTCCTTCTCAAATTTTTTTTTGCATTTGCAATGATTTTCTTTTCAATGCAAGCATTTTGAATTTGACAACTATTTTTTCACATAGGAGTTTTTTGCCCCTTGATGCAATTTTCTTTTTTTTTCTCTTTTTTTTTCACGGGCATTGGCCTTGCTTTTACCAGGCATACTACTTTTTCATGCCCCTTAATTTTCATTGGACTTTTGCTATTTTGGACCTTTTTGAGCTTTCAGACTTTCGAGATGCTTTTTTTTTTTTTTTTCACATTTTCACATAAAATGCCAACCGCATTGGTCAATCATGTGCATTGCCCTAGTATGGGGAGATAATCACCACTAGGGTTTTAGAAATGAACGATCGAGCTCAACTTGGCTTAAGCAATGGGCAATGGTGTTTGGGTAAAGAAATGAATGCTCTTCTTCACCTTGGGATGTTTCAAGCTTTCATAAGAATTCACCTGAAGTTACCACAAAAAGATTAATGCGAGTGAAAGCAAAGATGTCTTTCTCAATTTTCACCACGTGATATCAACAAAAACCTCCAAATTTGCCCCATTGCGGGGTGGTTCTTGACAGGGGTATTTTATGATTTCTCCACTTTAAAAGGCTCAAATGGGCTGACTATGGTCACCTGCAGTGTGTAAGATAGAGAAAAGGAATGCCTCTTTTCATTTTGGTCCGTGTGCAATTGCGAATGACTCCTTTGTCCTTAAACGACATAGGTTTTCTTTTTCGCTCAATTCTCACAGTGTTTGAAGGACGTGTTTGGAAATGGATTGCCTTTCATCGTCCTAAGCATTTCCCGCTTGGCATGATTAAACATTTCAATTTCATTTAGTCGAAATCATCTGAGTAGATTAATCTCCATGAGGAGTTTTGATTCAAAATGAGTGATCCTCCAAGCAGACATACAATTTTGAGATCAAAAACAATGCTCAGAAACTTTTGTGAAACTTTTATCTTTTTTTATCTCTTTTTTTTTTTACATGCTCCAAGTAAAATGCTGAAATTTTTGTTTTGAAAATTCTCAATTTTGTCTTCCTTTTGATTTTGAGAAGAAGGGTACTTACCTGCAACATGCCGACTTAGTAACCCTGTAAAGAATAAGAAGGAAAGTATTAGTGCAAGAATTTTCCAAGATTGAAAAATTGGAAACGATACACTATTACCCTTCACTCGCATTTATCACTCAAGTGCCATCATCATTCTCTTGGATATTTGGCAACCCCAAATTGCCATTCACTTGCATTTTTCTTTTTTGCGTTTGGTGTTTCCCTATCAAATGAAAAAGGGATCATGTTAGGGACAATATCAACATGAGCAATTGGAATCGATACGATTTACCCTTCATGTGCTTCTGTTCTTTGGGTATGAGCATTTATGTCTCAACATTTGAGCACATTGTTTCTTGGATGCTTTGCCCCATTTATCGCATGCTTCTTTGGTGAAAGGCACATGCTTCTTTGGTGAAAGGCTCCTGCGGTCATTGTGCATTTTTTCCTACAAGAGACAAAGCATGTTACTTGCATTCTAACATTGAATTGGATTAATTTAAGAACGATACACCCTTTTGGCATTGAATTGATTGACTCCATTTCATCATGCTCCATGGGTGCGATTTACTATGCTTTGCGTGACTTGTGTCAGTGATCACCATCAAGACAAGTAATTAAGCTTCATCTTATTTTGTTCCGGCACGTGTGAAAACCTTGTGCCCTGTCAGGCTTGTTTGATGGGCTTTGGTTTCATTCAAATTTATCCTGCATCAAAGAAAATGACATGTCATTTCTTTAAACTAAAGAGAATTAAATTCAGAACGAAATACACCCTTTTTCAAAGTCGACGGCTCAAAGATCCCAAGGCATTTCTTACAGAGGAAGGGGAAATATTGCCCCTATGATCAAAGTTTAAATTCATGGGTAATAGCTTTTGAAGGGTCTAGTGTCAAAGTTGGACTCTCATTTGTTTGAATTCCAAGATTAGACTTGTGAGAGTATTTGGTTTGTGATCTAATTCAAATGCCAATGTCAAAATTGTTTAGTTCTCTCCTGCAGGAAAATGTATGAACAAATCATTTTCAGAATAAATCGATTCCATTGGAACGATCACGACTTTACCATCCCAGATTATCTTTCCCAAGATTCCCTGCAATGGACAAATACGTGAGAGAGACAAAATGTATTGATTTTCCAAAACTCATGGAAATTCAATAGAATACACCAACTTCCGAATTGCCCTCGAAGCCAAAGAATGTTTTTAAATTTCTTTTCCCAAAATAAAAACGAGTCACTTGGGTTTATGATCAACTTGGAATTGAAAACATACGCTTAAAAAGAATAAAGAGAAAAATGAAATACAACACACTCCTATGAGCAACAATTATTCTCATCCTAAATTTAAGGTCCTCTTCTTGGCATGGTCGGGTAAGAAAAGTTCGAAGAGTGGCCTTCCCGCATTCTACACGAAGAAGAAACACCGTCGCATGTCAATGAGAAGATGATCGTCCAATGAGGTCGCCTTTTACAATGAAATCGAGGCGATGATACATGCCCCAACTCCTATTACAGGATTTCGGAATTTTGCCAAGATTTGATAGTAAGAGGAGACATTCGAGCTCGGTTTGGTTGGGGGATGGTGGACGGCGGCACGGCGGGGCCCTCGACGGCCAGCGGCTGGAGTAGCAACAGTGGCGGCTGGTTCGGTCAAAACCATAACCGAGTGAGGGGGCAGGAGAGAGAAGCGGTTGATGGAGAGGGGGAAAGGGCACAAAACAAAAATAAAAAACAAAAATAATAAAATAATAAAATAAAATAAAATAAAATAAAATAAAAGTTGCAAAAAGTTGGTTTTCGCCTTTTTTTTTTTTATTTTATGCGGCCACTGCCGCTTTCGGGATTCGAACTCCCGATCGGACCAGGCGGATTCCTCCCCGGATACCACTCGGCTAAAGGTGCCGACGGTGTTCTAAGTTGCTTTCTTTTTCCATTTAAGGCCAAAATCCTTATCTAATTCCAAAACCCAAAAGAAGTAGGACTTTGCAACTTTCATGACAACAAAAACAAGGATGTCCTCCTTATGTAAATTCTCTGTCCGTGCAATTTGCAACAAATGGTCCTGACGGTCTCTCATCTTGTGCTCTGGTGGATTAGTGGGTGGGATTTCTCGCTTCTTGTGTCTTCCTTGATGCATTTCCGTTAATGATCACACATGTTGTGTTCATCTCGAATTCCAAGGGTTTATGCTTTTGTCCTTTAGATGAGGTAATTAACAACCTCAAATGACCTTTTCATTTTACCTGATTAATCAAGAAAAATGGATGAACAAGTCAATTGTTGTACAAGAGATTCCCACTTGAACGATTACAACCTTACCATCTCAAAGTATCATCTCGCGGGTCAACCTACTAAAGTGGTTAAGAGAAGAGATAAAATGATACGTGAGTTCTTCCAGAAACTCATTTTTTGACACGTTTTGAAGCTAAAAGCATAAAAGCTTCACCTTGAAAGTTCGTCTAAAACGCTTCAATTTCTCTTTTTCTTTTTTTTTCCTTTTTATTTATTTTTTTGAAATTGGATTTCATTACTACAAATGTGTGTTTCATGATTTTGAAAAGTGTCGCTTGGGCCTACAATCGAAACCTAAAATGGAAAACATGATTTTTAATAAGAATGAAAACAATGATAAAACACAAGAAAACCATGTATTGATGAGTGTAAAAATCAATTCTCGTTCGAGTTCAAAGTCCACTTATTTGCATGGTCAAGCAAATGTCAGAGAGTAAATGTTACTCGCACCCTGCAAGAATGAAATAATGTCAGCATATGAATAAGAAAATGATTTTTCAATGATGTCGCCTTTTACAATGAAATCAAGACGATGGCACATGCCCCATAACTCCTATTACAAGGTTTCGGTATTTCGCCAAGATTTGATCATAAGAGGAGACATCATTAAAGATCAATCCGCGATTATCAATTGAATGCCCACTCTATTCTCAAAAGTTTCATATGCAAAATGTGGCATTAATTTTGAAAGATTGATTTGTGTTTTCACTATTGCCAAAATGAGGTTATTTTTATTTTGAAAAATCTATACAAAAAATGTGATTTGAAATTTCGATCTCAAAATGTGAGAGGGAATGAATTTGATTAATGTGATTTCAAATTTTTTTGTGTCCCAAAACATAATCATGAATTGGAAGAATTTTTTTTTTTTTTGACACGATGTGATTTTAAGCCCATGATTGGAAACTTTGACAAAATCATCCGTTGTGCGGGGCTAAATTAATGATTTTTGAAATTGACACTGAATGTTTGCTTATGAAGAGTAATTACCAATTTTCCCAATTAGAAGCCTACACTGAGGGCATTCGATTGATCTCCACAAATTTCAAAAATGAAAGTTTCAATAACAAATGAATAAGTAAAGGGAGAAATCATTCTTACCATTGGCGATGATTTTTCTTTTCAAGTTTTTTTTTCAATCACATAAACATGCACATGAGACTGTGGATCAATTTCTGCTCTAGACGGCTCAAATGAAGCCACGGGATTACCGGACTGAACCGACATGTTCGCGGTTGGGTCGGGGTTCCCATGACTCCGGCTTTGTCAAAGAGTCGACCCGTGCTGCGTGTTTGCAAGCGGGGTGGAAGCTCGACATCGAAAGAATTTCGGAATTGAGATGGACGACTCGTACTACATGATGGTAGTCGGAGTGGTATCCATCTCAACACCATCCTAAGTGATCCTAATGCGGCCCAGGTCCGGCGGCAGGTTGTGTGTGCTAGAGTGTAGTGCAATGTAAGGAAGACATGCACACAGTTTATATAACAAACAACACTTCAAAAATTCAAATATATAAGCATGCATTCCCATTCACCAACCTACAAAACAAAATGTTAGCAAACACTCCACCCCTTATTACTCCAACCCTGCACCAACATTTAACACGAGGTTAGTAGACTTACCTCACCTTCTCGAATGCGCTGCCAAAGAAACACATTAAATAACACACAATCAAGCAAATTAGGCCTAAGTCCTCTAAGGTTTAGAACCAGTCCCCAGCGGAGTCGCCAAGCTGTCGCGACCTATTTTTTCTGAAAATAATGAGTATTATAGGTTTAGGGGTATTGTCAATTTTGGGCCGACAGGCCTCAATTAACTCGGGCTCTCCCAAACCCATACCCCGCGCGACGTTGGGATATTCATAAAAACTGCAAACAAGGAGTCGCCACTAGTCTATTAAGGTCGACTAGAAACCGAGCGAGACATGGGAGCGTGTCTCACTTTTACGCAAACTGCAGAGAATCTAGGATCGGGGACTGATTACGTTAGTCATGCGACTAACGCCCTTTCTGCATCCTAACTTAATCATTGTGTGTTAACTAAAGACATGGCAACACATTAAAAAAAAAACCTATTGTAGAGCCCTAAAGGCTTATTCAATTTTGGTCTTTTTTTTTCTTTTTTAAGGGTTTTCTGAATTTTTGCAATGTTTTCTGATTTTTCTGATTTTTTTTTAATTTTTTATATTTTTTATATTTTGAATTTTTTTAAATTTTTTTAATATTTTCGAATTTTTTTGAAATTAAAGAAAACAAACTTTCAAGATTTTTTTGATATTTCTGAAAATTTAAGAAAAAGCATTTATTAATGTTTTTTGGAATTTTCTGAATTTTTCTAATTAATTTTTTTTTTTTTAGAATTTTTTAATATTTTAATATTTTCGAAAATAAAATAAAATAAAAATATTTGTTTTCGAAATTTCCAGATTCCTGAATTTTTCCATGCATTTTCTGAATTTTCGAATTTTTTAATATTTTTTAATATTTTTTGATTTTCTGAAATTTTTGATTTTTTTGATTTTTTAAATTTTTTGATTTATTAAAAAGGTGATTCGGACCGGGTCGGGTGACCCGGCCCTACTAAACCGACCCGGACCCTATCGGTCCGGGCTGGACTAAAGAACCGGGCTGGCCGAACGGCCCGGTAATTTTTTAAATGGCCCATTAATTAACAAAAACAGAAATTAAAACAACCCATTTCTATTTCTACTTTCAGCCCAATCAAAAAAACCCGGCCCGTGACAAATTCGACCCAACCGAAGCGGGCCTGCGGCGAAGCCCATCTCATTGGCCCCATCCTATTTTTGGCCTTTTTTTTTTGTTTTTTTGTTTTGTTTTTCTTTAATCTTTTTCTTTTATTTTTTATTCATTTCTTTGGTCTTCTTCTCCACGTTTTTCTGCATGCAAGTCTTCTCCATGCACGCCCGACGGAAGCTGCTCTGCAACTCCGTTCGCCGAAGCCTGCCTCCACGCGCGACGAGCCGTCGCCGGCTTTTGGGGTCGTCACCAGGCCACCGTCTGGCGTCGGTCGTTCGGTCTGACCGACGCCGAGCGCCGCCGGCCCGTAGCCGGCCAGTGTTTCCGAAGGTCGCCGAAGAAGACAACAAGCCGAGACACTAAGGGCACCCTCAGCCAAACTAAGCCGAACTTTTGCTGACCGGACAAACAAACGCCGCCGGGATACCCTCACGAAGCCAGACCGGCAATGGTGACTCGGTGTCTAGCAAACGAATCGAAATCGGCGCTAGACCTCACTCGGGCATTTCGTCGAACAGTCAACATGCACTACCAAATTCGAAGGTTTCCGACTCAACCGAGCCTCGAACACGCTTTAGGGGTCTTCGAACATGACATACAAGAACACGAGAACAAAGTGCAAGGGCTACGAGGGCCGAAGCTTGCGCGGGCCGGTCAGCCGCGAGCTCCGGCCCGGTATTCTCCGGAAATGGAATAATGGAGGTTCAGGGAGACTTACCTCGTTCGGGAATGAGCTGCGGCGAACGACGGTGGCGGACGGGCCTCCGGCAACGGCTAGCAACTCCTCGAGTTTTCCTTCTTCCTTCGGTTCTCTCTCTCGCCCTCAGAACTCTCCCTCTCTTGGTTTCTCCCTCAGATCTCTCTCGGTTTTTTGTTCTCTCCCTTATGCTGGACAGTTGCAGGCACAGGAATGGGGGCACGGCAGCGGGTCGTTGGCCGCGTTCGAGGCGCGGCGGTTGCAGGAGTTCCTCTCTCGCTCTCCGCCCTCTCTCTCTTGGTCCTTCCCCTCACTGGTTCTCTCCCTCCTCGTCTCTCTCCGCTTTTTTTTTATGTTTTTCTGCTCTCACTCGACCTCTCAAGTTCTGTCTCTCTTGAAGATCTCCCTTTCGGTCGTTCCCCCCCGGTTTCTCCTTCTCAGTCCGTCTCGCCCTCGAACTCCCCCTGGAGTCCTCCCAGATCTGTTTTTTTTTTTTTTCTGAACCCACTCGGCTCTCTCTTGCTCTCTTTCTCTCTCGGTCTCCCCGTCTCTCCTTTTCTCTCTCGGGTTCAGCCTCGAACCCCGCCCTCCGATCTCGTTTTTTTTTTCCTCGCGTGCCCTGACTTGCTGCTGCTCTTCTGATGACTTGCTGCTGCTGCTTTCCTCTCTGCTGCGACCTGCTCTGCCTCCCTCTCTGCTGCCACCCGCTGCGTTTTTTGTCCATGTGAATGGGGAGAGAAGAGAGAAAGGAGACGAGCCGAAAGAAAAATAACAAAGATGGGCCCGGGTAAGCAATAAAGAGAAGTGGGCCAAAATGAAATAAAAGGGAATAGGCCCAGGGAGAGATTGTATTAAGGCCGAAACTTTGTGAAAAAGGAGTGGGCCGGATTATGCCGACCTAGCCTGATTTTTATTCTACAATTTTTCGATTTGTTTTTTTTTATCAAATTTTTTTTTAATCTTTTCTAGAAGTTAATAAGTATTTATAGATACAAGGTAAATGGGCATTTAAAACAAAATAGACCAAAAAACCGGGTGTCAACAATTTAATAATACATTTGAGAAGTTAACAAAACTAGACTTGCTTCCTCTCTTTTTTCTTTTTCTTTTTTTTTTGAAACAAGTCCACTTATAAATCTAACCCCGCCATTATATCCGATTCAATAAATGGAGATGAGTTCTCTATTCTTTATTGTAATAATGCAATCAAGTTTTAAAACTTATCAAATTCATCCCATCAAATCCTCCATTGATTATACTTTTTGAAAGTTTTATGATTCAATTATACTTTCATGATAAGATTTATAACTTTCAGTGCATTTTCTTTAATGTCATTGACAATTAACATTGCTGTAACTCATTTCCAGTTCTGCTGCTATGGTATAATGCTCATCCAACGGTCATCCGTTGATGCACTCATTGACCAGTACCTTGTAAAACTTGATATCAACATGATATAATGCTCCTTAAAACTTGATAATAGCATGTGCCTTTATCACCATTATATTGATGTTGTCCACAGTCAAACTGTGTGAAATGACTTGCTATCAATCATCCAATGATTCGTATGAGCATGTCACCTTCCAAAAAGTTTATATTGATGACAAATCGACCATGGTACCTTTAAAGCCTCCTAAGCACCTCGTTATACTTTTTTTGCTCTCTGTCTGTCAAGATCCTTATATGTCTTTAGTGAACTCACAAAAACCATCGCTGTATTCACAGTTTTCATGAAATTATTACCACATCGTTACGAAGAACATCTACACTTATCACAAAGACCATTAAGAATTGTTTTGGAATCATCCCCACATTAAGGAGTGTTCAAGAATCATTAAAATACAATAGGGATGTGTTTTCCAAACAAAGAGCATTAAGAACCGTCGTCTAAAAGAGTGACAAGATAAAAAAACTCATTTCTTATAATTGATTCTTGTGGGTTCGAATCTAATCTAAAATTGATATCAAGCATGAGTAAATGTGCATCAAATGATTCTAATCTTTTCTTTGCCGATTATAATGAAACCATCTTTTTGATCTCTCCTTGTGTAGTAGACATGTCACCAAATCACGTAAATCCACTATATTCAAATTTTTTTATGCAATATTTCTTACTCACGTAATATTTTGTGGTTTTGTTCACGCTTCCATATTAGTCATGACAAATCACATCTTAGAGATAAAAAGATTCATTATGGGTCCCATAATTAAAAGAGAGCTACAAGTTGAGTAGGATTTTCTATTCAAGAAATATAAAAATTAAAGAGAGTAAATTTAGATTAAACTGACCATGCCCGAAATTAGAATATGATGTCATTTATAAGAAAATCTTACCTCAAAAGGGGAAATGGTGCCGTAAAATAAGAGAAATGACGTGAAACGATCCAAACCGGGTTTTAAATGCCCAACGCCCCGCAAACGCCGAAGTGCACAGGCCCGGCGATCGCATTGCTCACCCGGCCCAATTAGAGCTAGGCCCACTACGAAATGGGCACATGTGGCCCAGTCCATAACTGGGCTAATTGTGGATCATGCGCGGGCTCGCACCGATCCACACTGGGCCGGTGCTCTAACAAGCCAACCCTGCGTTGGAGCTACCCCGTGATGGCGGGCTAACGTCATTATATATATATTTTTTGTAAATTTAAAAAAAAGAGATAAATTTTGACTAAGTGTTTTTAATTTCCACTGCGTCATTTCATGATGTTTAACTAGGAAAAATAGCTATTTGATGTCCCAACCGAAAGCAAGATTAAAGGTCTTTATCGATTAAGGAATCAATAGATGAGTTGATTACATGGTACTAATAAAGAGTCATAGTTCTTGCAAACACCAAGACTAAGAAACATGGATTATATGCATACGTGACAAGAATATTTAAAGAAACTAATACTTGCGAATTTTTTCCGATCCTCTGGTCATAGAAAGTTGCCAAATGCATCTCCCTGGGGCATCGATTCGTGGGACGGCTTCGAGGTGCTTTAACCACAATTTAAAAGGGAGGAAGAAAGTGGCGCCCAGCGCGGCCAGATAAATATCCGCTAGCAAAACACGTGCGAACACACTGGATTTCGGGAATTCCATTATTAGGGAAAAAACGTATGTAATGCTGAGAAGTAGCAATGCGATGGAAACCATAATAATGTGGGGCAGTACTAGTAACAGAGGAACAATGGTGGCCCAGATTGCGCCGATGGAGGCTAAAAAAGCCGTGGCGTTGAAGATCGTGAATAAATTCATATCGGAGCTGCTCAGGATAATGGTTCCGGCTTGATGTGGTTTTCCATTAGCAATGCTGCTGGAATTGGCGGTAGCAACAGTGGAATTGGCCTGCGGATTTGAAGAGGAATCCTGCCAGAATCCTCCCGGAGGACTGAGAGCAGCTTGGTAAGTTGCAGTTGCAATTAAGGTAGACACTACAAGGATCACGTTGCGAAAGTCTTCATTTTCGATTCTCGAAAGCCGTGCAAGTATCTCAATTTTAGTTGGTTCCTTGGAAATAAACTCTGGTAGAGAGAGGGTAGGAGTTATTCTTTTTCGACGTTGTTCACGTTGAAACATCTTCGCAACATCTTCACCACCACTAGGATTCATTTGGAAGATTTCCAGGGCGGTCTCATCCTCGAAGTTCTTTGCACATACATCCAGATACCCAATCAACAGCTTGATGATCTGGAAGAAATGTGTAGGGAACAAATAAAGTATTATCACAAGTTTCACCATTGTGCTCAAAGTGAGCTCATGCCATATAACTTTGAATGATTCTAGTGACACAACCACCCATGTACAAAGGGAAAAAGTTCACTAGACCTTGTTTATCAAGCACCATCATTTCCACCAATGTAATGTAGTCCTAGATTTTTTTTAAAAGTTCAATTTACTCATATCATCCAAAATTATATACATGATAGCTATGAATCACTCATGTGAATTGTGACATAGGAGAATTCACAAAAATGATAGCTCGAATGACAGGAAAAATACCAAAAAAGTCCTAAGATATTGAGTATCAATTCAGTCCTAAACCTTTTAATTTGATTAATTTAATCCTTAAACCTTTATGCATTGGGACCAATTCGGTCCATGCGGCTAATTTAGACCATAAATTGATGACGTGAATGCCGGTTGTCTTACGTGGGAAAGCCGACACCGATGTGCATATTTTAAAGTATTTTTAAAATAATTTTTTGATTTTTTACTCTTTTTATATTTTTTTTTGTTTACTTTTCTTTATCTTTTTGGACAGTGGCCAATACCAGTCATGGCCCACAAGTGAGGGCTGGCAAGAAGACAACCCTAATAGCCTGGACGAGGTTGGCCCTTGCTGGATCTGGTGAGGGCCGCTCTCGGGTGTGGTTTTTGGGCTCATGAGGTCGGTTTTTCTCGGGGCATGAGGGCGAAAACTACTGCGGAGAATGTTTGGAGTCTTCTTGCCTTTTCGACTAGGGACGAATCGGGGATGATAGTCCTGATGACACCACATCACAGCCTAGATTGCCGCTTTTGACCAGCTTCACCGTGCATCCCTGGATATTCTTATTGTCATCGTCGCTCATTGAAGGAGGCAATCGGACCTTAAACTTTCCCTCGTCTCTTGCTGCGAGGGTCGTGCCCTCACCCAAGCCGCGAGGGTTGTCCTCTCGCCTATTCTAGCGAGGGCCGCAATGCCCTTGTTAGTCCTCACTTGTGGCCAATAGCTGGCCATGGCCAGTACCAAAGGAAAAGAAAGGGGAAAAAAAAGGAAGGAAAAAAAATAAAGAAGAATAAAAAAATTGAAAAATTATTCAAAAAATACTTAAAAATATTCATGCCAGTGTCGTTGTCTGGTGGCCATATCACATAATATGGTCGATGTTCACGTCATCAATTTCAGACCTAAATTGGCTAGATGAATTGAATTGTTGCTAATATGAAAATTTTTAGGATTAAATTGATTCAATTGAAAGGTTTATAACTGAATTAGTACTAATGTCATAATTTTATGAGTTTTTTGGTACTTTCCTCCCAAATGACTATAATTTAACATAAAATTTATGATTTAATCATGTTAACTGAAAGGTTTATAGTTTAATTACACTAGGAGTTCCTTTCACGGATGGTACAATCACCACATTCTAAATCCAGTTTGTTCGGTCAATTCATTTCTTCTTTATTTTATGCTAGACAATAATCCCAGCGCTGTTTTTTTTTCAAAGGGAATGCCACCTACTTTTTCAGAAAGAAATAGTATAGATATTAATTTTTTTTCCGATCCTATTTGTACTCCCTTATAACTAAATGCGTCAATTTCTTTTCCAATTATCCCGCACTCATTCTAATGTACTCTGACCAAAAATAAAATAAAATCAAATGTACAAATTGTACTTCTATATGATACGAATGTGCAATAGTATATCATATTGTATATGAACTACTTTAATAGGTATCCCATATTTCTTGAATTAAAGTTTTGTTTGTTTTGTAAAAAATGAATGATTTGGAAAGTATTTTAAAAATAATTATTTTTATCATTTACAAAAATAAACGAACAAAAAAAATATTATTATGCAAGAAAATATTTGGATATAAATTATTGTCTATAATAAAAACATTTTTACTAACTAGCGTTATAAGCGATTATTGAATATATAATATTGTGATAATATATTCAAGTGATATAAAAACCAAACGAAAATTCATAAAAGGATGTGTCTGATTGTTTCCTTTAGAGGCTTCAATACGATTTGATTATCACAATATTCACATATATTATATCATATCGTTGGATAAATAATTTTTATTGATCGTTTTCTGTGTTTACGGTGGATCACTCCAAGCGAGCAAATTTATGGACATTTCTACAGCAACATCAAATGTCAATTGTTAGATAGACACTTATCAACAAGTGTTAACCATTAAATGATAACAATAGGTGATATACCATTGCACAAAATACAGTTCAAATATGCTCTCTCTAGATCTTTCTAAATCCATGTATTTTCAAACCTCATATTTCATCATCATAACATTTTTTCTTGGATTAAATTATGTCAAATTCAAGCAGGGGACAATAAAAGCACGACCAACCTAAAATTGATGAAGCATACCTCGGGTTGAGTTTCGAACACAGCAATGTGTAAGACGGTGTTACCATCTTTGTCTTGCCAGCCCAAGATTTCTATCAGATTGACTCGCTTAAGCCATCCCAACAAAACCTCAAATGCTTTGAAGTTGTGGTTTTTGACGGCAACGTGCACCGCACTCTCGCATCGGCTCGTCAAGTCTTCGATGGATGATTTGTTGACGCATAGGAATTTGGCCAGGAGCTCTAGCTCCTTGTCCCCTTCTTTCCCAGCAACATAATGCAAAGGGGTGATCCTGCCTCGTCCTCGGACTCGGATCAACTTGGGGTCGAGGGTCATCAGTGCCCTCACAGTGTGATAGTGCTCATGTTGCAAAGCCAAGTGCATGGGGCTGTAACCCTCCGAATTTAGAGTCTGAGCAAACGAAGGCCTCAAGATGGCCATCTCCATGGCCACCTCGATTTTTCCGGCAGCTGCCGCAATGTGTAATGGAGTATCTGGGAATGGGTGCTTACATACGCGATCTAGGAGCTCTCGCTCCTCCTTAATTAAGTTATGTAGCTCATCAACATCATCATTAGCTATTGCTTGTTGAAGCCGAGACTCCCTAGCTTCTTCTACTTCATTCTCGGGCAAACCGCTGGCCATCGTGTTACTAATGGAACCGTAGGAGCAGGAGAAGGGCTTTGCTGGGCGATATGATAGATGGAAGTAGCGAACTTTCAGAATCATATATTATATAGTTCCACAGTCAATGAATATTTAATTTAGGGGAGTGAACAGGTGTTCAGGTGGGCCCAATGCAATTCATCTTAGATTGGTGTGTAGCGTACTGGTCAGGTTCTCACGACAAAAAGCCTGCCCAGTTTTTGTGTTTCGCAATGCGATTATTACTTTTCCAAGTCTTCGTTGAAATTGACATGTCAATCATGTTTGTGGAAATTGGTTGATTTGAGTGTCCCCATTTTTGAACCACTAGTTATTAACTTCAATTCGCAGGCCTTCTCATCTTGCTTAGGTCTTTGAGTTGACACAAGTCCTTTGATAATGATTTCTATACGGATTTTCGTTTTAAGTCATTTGATTTGTGGAATCGGACTCTCTTTTAATTTTTTGAGTGAGATAAAAATTCAGAGTTTTAGAAGAATTCTCAAAATTTATCATTGATCTATTGACTAGTTCAAACTGTGATTTCCTAACGGTGATGGGGCAAAAAAAATATTTGGCTTCCCTCTCTTTGAGGGCTTTCTAAAGAACTCTTTAAATTGACAGTAATAAAAAGCAAGGGAATAGATTCGAACCCTTTCCAAAGTAGATCGCAGCGTGCTGATTATTTTTATTCAGTTGTTGCTTTCGGCAGATGATATTCATGAGAGTTCAATTGATTTGGAATTGGCATTATAATTTATGAAAGTCTCGTGATTGTTTTCACGCTTTGGTGAAGTTTAGCTCGATCTTTCGATATCAAAAAAATTCCTGATTGGTTGTAACATGGGGGACGCAAAGCCTCCCGAAAAATTAAATTCCTAATTTGTAATATATAGAATTAAAATTTTAGCGTGGGGTATTGACTTATAATATAAGAAGGTTGCATAATAGGAGACCACACTAGTTATGATTTTTTAGATAGTAATACTCAAGTCATAATTGTTCCGAGGTATATGCTTATTTTGTGCCTAAACAATTTATCTATTTGCTGATATTCTATTGATGTGTGAAAAAGATACATAATCCCATGTGAGACTACACATTATTGTATCATACTTTTGAGACAAGTTCCTTGAAAATTAATTCAAAGAAAAATTAAGATAGTAAAATATAAAAAAGAGTGAGATGAAAACGATAATTCCATAAATATTAGTACTAAGCGAGAGGACCAAAATCAACGGTAGGTTTCAAAATTAATACTTCAAAGCAATTTCTCATTAAAACATTATATCTTTTCCTTTTTCAATCAGTTTGGCGTGTATTCTGCTCTAAAGACAAGCATGCTTGACCTACTTTTTCAAGTCTTGATTGAAATTGACATGTTAACCAATTTTGTGGAAATTGGACGTTTTGAGTGTACGTCAATTCGCGAGCCTTCTCATCCTGCATAGGTCTTTGAGTTGACGCAAGTCCTTTGATAATGACTTTTATACAGATTTTCGTTTCAAGTAATTTGATTTGTGAAATCGGATTCTTTTTTAAATTTTGTGTGAGAGAAAAATTAAGATTTTTAGAAGAATTCTCTAAATTTCTCACCGATCCACTGGCTTGTTCAAACTGTGATTTCCTGATGGTGATGGGGCAAAGAAAACTTTGGCTTCCCTCTTTTTGAGGGCGTTCTAAAGAACTCTTCAAATTGATAGTAATAAAAAGCGAGGGAAGAGATTCAAACACTTTCTGAAATAGGTTGCAGAATGTAGATTATTTTTATTCAGTTGTTGCTTTTGACAGATGATATTCACGAGAGTTCGTTTGATTTAGAATTAGTGTTTTCATTTATGAGAGTCTCGTGATTATTTCATGCTTTGGTGAAGTTTTGCTCGATCTTTCAATTTTAAAAAAATTTCTGATTGGTTGTAACATGAGAAGACGCAAAGCCTCTCGAAAAGTTAAATTCTTAATTTTTAATATATAGAATTAAAATTTTAGTGTGAGGTAATCACTTACAATATAAGAAGATTGCATAATAGGAGACCACACCAGTTATGATTTTTTTAGATAGTAATAATCAAGTTACAATCGTTCCGAGGTATATGTGACGAAAAAGTTGCACGTATAAAAATGAAAACTAATCAAACTACTCGCGATATACGAGAAGGATTCTTTGAATTTTGCCAAGTCCAAGTAAGAAGTTCTTTACTGGGCCGAGTTCATGCTTGAAAACGCCTAACATGAGTTTCTTGCTTTGAAGCCAAGCTAAGCGAGCTGTTGAATTATATTTGAGTTCATGCATAGGATCATACTATAAATACAATATATAGAAAAATAGCATTATTTTTTTATACTCCTTTTTGTGGTATCTTACAATTCTTACTTGAGTTAGATTCACGGTCATAGTATATTTACTTGTTAATTGCAGAGTTGAATAATCGGGCTTGAAACCACCCCATTTGGTGGCTGCGTTGGTATGCGCTCAGACCCTCTTCATGGTAGGGCGAGAGTTTGAACCCCATGGTTCGCATATTGGCGCATTCATTAGTGATCTTAAGTGCGGCGTCGTGGTAGTGGGTCCTATGCTAGCGTCGCCCCAAGTTTATGTCGTCGGCTGCCGGCTGTACGGCAGTTCCTGGATATCAAAAAAATAAAATAATCGAGCTTGAATTTATTGAAAACTAAATCCAGGTCGAACTGGATATCAAGCTTTGCACAAATCAAGTTAACCTGAGCTGGACGATGATGGAAATGTTGACGTGTCTCTTTTTATGCCACTTAATGATGGTTCTCATTATAGTAGTCATTGGGGTCTCGATTTCACCCATTAGAATTGAATAATTGAATGCGATATTAACACCCCAAGGGCATTTACGATGTTAGTGCTCTAATTAAACTGTCATGTCATTGACTTGCATTTTGGTCTTATTGGCCTATTCAAGTAAAGTTACTGTGAATTTTAGTTCGATGCAACTCCCTAGTTTCATATGAGTTATTAAGCCCTTTAAGTATACATAATCTGATTAAAAAAGTTCTGAGCATAAATAAGGTGGAATGCCGGAGGAGATGCTGCTTCCATGGATCCTGAGAAATAACTAAGCCACTACCGTTGAACAAGCAAGCAGTGGGCAAGCGGGACAGCTTTTGGTAGTAGAATTTTGTCACAGCCCGAATCCCGAGCACACGACAACCCCTTACCATGGTCAATAGAAAGCGACGTTCTAGGACTTGTCGACGATCATTCATTTTAATCTTTCGTTATGTGCAAGCGGAAAACGAATCATCCCCAATCTAACAAACAATCAAGTGATCAAATAAGGATAGAGGGATGAACACTAAGAACAACAACAACTACTCATTTATATATTTTCTGGATTAACCATCGGGGATTGTTTCCAATTTACAAGCCCAACAAAGGGGCTGATCCGTTCTCTAAGTCAGATAAAAAAGAAACTAGGCTAGGCTAATCCAATTGTACAAAATGAACCATCGGGTTTAGCACTACCATCACTCGGACCTATCGGACTCAAGCTCTGTTGGGTTGTAGTCGGAGGCGTTCGGGTCGATCACTAGTGGACGGGAGTAGGATTCACCACTTCATCGTCAGGAGGGTCCAACTCCATGGGATCCTAGTCGGCGTCCTTAGGGCCCCTACCAGGCGGTCTGTCAAAACCTCGCAGAGGATCGATTAGCATATCGTCCTCCCGGATGTGCCACGCCAGGAACCGATGAGGTATCCATTGCCCCGGTTCCTCATCCACTCAGATGGTGGTGACGTACTTCTCGTACAAGTGCACCCGATCCAGGAACCAGTGGCGCGTCACGATGCTCTCCCAATCCTTTGGGATCCCAAATCGCATTGATAGGTGTGCCATTTTAGGAGCCTGAAAGTGGTTATACGATGACCTATGGGCCAAGGGACAGTCTCAAGTAGACAATTTCTATGGGGCGTAGGCCTCCCAAAAGGTACTCTTCCTAAGCCCTGGTTAGTACACCAACTCAACTGGGTATCTCTCCAGAATCACCCTTCACTCAACCAACAACCAACAACAGCCATGGTCAACTAACAATTAATAATCGCTTGCATACAACCTTACCCAGTATATCATACCCTGCACTTTTAATTTCATACAATGCAAGTAATAAAAATTCAAAAGTTTAAAAAACAATAATTTGAACGTGAGAAGGCGAGTTTTGTATTTACAAAGAAAGGTTCCAGCAGAACAACAGCCCTATTCCTCATACTCACTTAAAATTTTTACACAAGAAGCAAAGCTGTCATCGCCGAATCAAACACCGACAACACCCTACCCGACCCGGCGACTTCGGTTGAACCAGAGACAATGATGTCGGTTGCACAAGACACTTTGCATCAGCAAAGATGAACTAATCTGGAGCAACAATGGCTTCCCTCAAGGACATCACCAGGTTGCTCCCCAGATTCATCGTCGCACGCGAAAACCCTTTCTACTAAAATTCCTCATGTGGGTCGCCGAGGCATTTTCGCTGCAACCCATGGACTAGCCTTGACGCTCGAGCAGTTTCGCCCCTGAAGAAAGGACCCATCCATCCAAGCGTTCGAAGAACACCCCATCAATCTCAGGATCCGGAAAGGGAAAGCAGGTCCGACATTCTGCCCAAAACAAGAATCCCCAATCCACTGCACCACCAGCACAGGCGGCGCCGTGTCTCTTTGCATCCTTCTTATGTGCTGAATACTTAGCTGCCTGCTTGCTGCGGAAGGAGGGAGGAGATCCGGGATTCTCCGTTTTGAGCAAAATGATGAGGCATGAGATTGACGGGGAGTTCTGGAGCGCTCCGATGGACGGGTCGTTTGTTGAGGGCAAAGCCGCTCGGGCATTGAGGTTAGGCCATGAATTTGCAGTGAGGAGCTTCGTCGTGCTGACGAGACTACATATAGAGGCGGTCGCTTCTAGGGCTTTTAGCACAGGGAAGGAAGCCCAAGCTTCTTTTTTCCCCAAAGCTTGTGATGTCTAAGCCCTAATCTTTACATTTTTAAGTCTGATTTACTATATTGCCAATAAATATATAATATAAATCCCATTTTAAAATTACGAAAAATGAATAATGTAAAAAATATTATTCTAAGAATAATGGTTTGAAATAATTAATCAAAAGAAAAACTTTCATTATCGACGATATTATAATCTAAACATTTTCGCGGACAGTGAAAATATTTTCTGTTTGTTCAATTTTATAAGTGATACAAATGATCAGTTTTAGAAAAATATTTTTTAAATCATTTATTTTTCCAGAAACAAATGGAGTCTAAGAATAATTGCTTGTACTATTTTAATTAATTGAGAGCCATTTGTTTAGTCAAAACGAATAATCTAAAAACTATTTTCCTAAAAATGATTGCTTATATCATTTTAAAGAGTTGTACTCCAAAAAGACCAATCCAAACCTTGTGAGATCCATTATTGGTGTTTGAAGTGCATACTGCGAAATTTATTAACTTTAGAGAGAGATTGGGGACGTAGTAAGTTTGGGAGAGCTTCAACACCAGCAAAACAAGCACAAACAAAGAGAGCTACAAGTGAGTGAGATTTCTATTCAAGAGAGATAAAAATTAAAAATGAGGAAATTTAGATTAAACTTACCATGCTTGAAATTAGAAAATGATGTCATTTATAAGCAAATCTTACCTAAAAGGGAAATGGTGCCGTAAAAAATAAGGGAAGTGGCGTGAAATTGATCCAAAGCGGGCTCAAATGCCCAACCCCCCACGATTTGGGCCCAGAGATGGCCCAAGCAAACGCCAAAATGCACAGGCCCGACGATCTCCTTGAGCTCCGCTCACTCGGCCTAATGCTTACTAGGCCCACCACGAAATGGGTACGTGTGGCCCAGTCCATGACTGGGCTATAGCGGTTCATGTGCCGGCCCGTACCAATCCATCACTGGGCCGGCTCTCTAACAAGCCCACCCTGCGCTGGAACTACCCGTAATGGTGAGCTAACATCATTATATTTTTGGGCTAATACCACGAAAAACCTTAAACTGGTATACCTATAATAATTTTACTTCAAATAATCACAAAAAACCCTAAATTGGTATACCGTTGACAAATTGACAAATTTATCATCGATTAGTTTTCATTAAATTTTACTGTTAAATTACTAAGTCGAATGACATGTGAGAGTTGACTAGTGTATTAGTTTGGGATTTTACTATTCGTTATTACAATTGTACTAATTTTGTAGTTTTTTGTGGCATTAATCCAATTTAATGAAAAGTATATTTGTGACAAACGGAGAGTAAAATTTCACAATTTTCTAAAATTTTCTAATTCCTCCCATCTTATTTCCCTTTGCTAGTCACCGAGGCCGCGACACTCAAGTCTAAAAATCAGACATCGGCTTGGAAATTTTAAAGCCATGAGAAAACATTTTGCTGGTCACCAGGGCCGCGACACTCAAGTCTAAAAATCAGACATCAGCTTGGCAATTTTAAAGCCATGAAAAAACATTATTTTTCAAAATTAAGAGATATGGAGGATTTCATTTAATTCCAAGATATGGTTTTGGGCATCCGGACCTTACAGTAGTCTTAGGAAAGTTTGACCGATACGATAATTTCCTCACATGAAGTTTGATCGGCTCGATTTTTCTTGCGCTGTGAATGCTTGTGGCTGCTAGTTTATGAGACATGTCTTCACAAAGACAATTGACGGATCTTGAAGATTAAAGGATTAAGTATTGGACTTGGCTGGTGATATCGGTCAAAAAAACAAAGAATCAGCGGGCTGTGTCCTAAAAGAAGAGAAGGATAACCTCTCATGAACTCCCAAATTAGTTGTTCTATTCACGTGCTACTCAAGTAATGAAGCGTTCGACCAAAAACAAAGTAATGAAGCGAAAAGTTTTTGGTGCATTTTCTTATTATATCACTATCATTGAGGAGGATGAGTGGCGAAGTCAGCAAGTCTCAATTAGAGCCTGAGCCTCGAATCTCCAATCAACCTCAGGTCGGGTTCGTTTGAGGGAATGAATCTATCATTCGAGGAGAGTGAACCTATCATTCATTCATTCCGATATCCCCAAATAGTTAATTCAAAGTCTAGAAATTAATTTATATATGAGTTGCAACATAGTAGAAAAATAAATAAAAAACAAGAAAAGACAGAGAGAAGCGAAGAGAATCCCATGCTCAAGCAAAGAATAATAATAAAAAAAAGCAGCAGAAAATAATATGATCATGTTTAAGTCAAAGAGATATGTGATTTATTCAAGATAGGAAACCAAGGTATTCCGCTGATCAAAATTTTCAAAGATATTGATTTTGTTAGTTAAAAAAGAACGCAATCTATTTTCATTTACTTCCCCCATATGTCCTTCACATGTAATTTTTGGCCACAAAGGTAATCATTGAGCTTGTCCAAATTTTATACTTTTGTGGGCTTAGCCCAGATAATTCAATTAATCTCAGAGTTCCACTACTTAGTCCGTTAGCTCCTATCCAATTAGAATGCGATTCATGTGGGCTTATTACAAAATAATCATAATATCTAAATGCTATTTAGTAATAATTTTTGTTAGGTCAATAATGTAACCAAAGGGTTGTCAAAATTTAAATATCGACAGTATATAACAAGAGACCAAGGTTGATATAGTATTCTGGAGTTTCATCTTTTTCACATCTTGAAAGGCGGCTTCTAAAGATAAGATGTTGCAAGCAAAATTAATGATGTCAAATCTATATAGTATCAATTTATATCCAACCTTCTAATTTGTGGTTACGTTAATTGCTTTCTTTTATATTTTGGACTTTTGATGTCGAATCTGACAATTCTAGCCTTTCGAGCTTAATTGCATATGATTCGGCAAGCCATGTAATCAGCATAATTTCAATGATTATTAATTAATTCGTGGGGATGGCTTCGAAGACCTCGACTTTGATAGTACTTCCAGAAACACTAGGCAGAGTAACACTCAGCTGTTTAATTAGGATACTTCCACTAATTTTAGGACTATTCTCTCGATCTTTGTACCAATTGCGATGGCTCAAGTGCAATCTAGAGTAACATTAAGAAACTGAAACTATTTGGCTAGCGGGAAAAAGAAGAACAAAACTTAACTAGCAAAATGTAATGTTCACATGCAATCAATATGAATTGCTCACGTTACTATCATAATGCGAATTTGGAAGGATTTTGAGCTGGAAGAAGAATCTCAAGGGGAGAATGTTTTTCATGACAATGGAGAGATGATCCGAAGAAAAAGCCCCTCTTGCGTTGATCTCAAATTTTTGGTGGAGAAATTTGAAGTGATAGAAATTGAAAAGAGAGACAATGAATTCGAGATTCCGTTATATAAGGAAATTTGAAGAATCAATTGATGGATCAAACATTAAGTTTGTTTTGAATCTTTTATTAAAGCTATTGATTTTACATATATGATTCCGAATTCCAAGACGATTGCAGATATGACGCAATATTTTCAAAATTTCGAGCTCAAGCCCTTTTTTTTAGTACAGAATGACGTGGCGGTGGGGCGCCTCAAGTTTGAATTTACATTTTCTATTTGATGAATTTAGGATTTTGAAATTCTTTAATATAGTTTAGGATATTCGCTTTGCATAGAATATATATAGTTTTGTCACTTTGACTTTTTAAATGCGTTAAGATATCTTATTTTTAGGTTACCTTTCGGATTATAGTTTCCTAGTACAAAAAAATTAAAAGAGAGAATATGCAACTCGTTAACATAAATATTTAGTTAAATATATGGTAAATAAACTACTTGTTTTGAAAATAGGGATACCAATTTTGTTCGAAATGGAGAAAGGATAGGAAAAATCCAATAAACAAAAAAAAAAAGGCAAGAAATCTTAAATCAAGTGGGAGGCCCACATATAACCATAATAAGTGTTGTCTGAGAGGACTATGGGTAGATGCCTTTTTAGGTTTAACTAGGCTTTCGTTATATTTTCAGTTTTTCTTGTTCTGTTACTTTTTTTTTTGGTCATACTCGATCATGCAACTCACTCTCGGACTTTTATTCTGTCTTTTTCCATGGTATGAGAGACGAAATCTACACATGAAATTAATCGTTCCTACCCCAATCCCCCTCAGAATATGGAGATTCGAACCTCCCACCTTTCCCTTCCTATGCAAGAAAGATAGCTACTTGGGGCATACTTGGGGCAAACTCTAGTGGTTTTGTTTTGTTACTTTCTGAGCAGTTATTTCTAGAAAAAAGGGTTGCGATTGTCCTTATTTGTTGTGTTTTATCATATCATGCAATCTACCTCTTTTCAGAAATACGTACATATAAGCTTTGGGAATTCATTTTTTTTGGTCAAAAGGCACTCGTGTTTGAGAGTTGCAACTCAGTGCTTTTAATTTCCACCGTGTCATTTCATGATGTTTAAGTAGGAAAAATAACTATTTGATATCTCGACTGAAAGCAAGATTAAAGATCTATCGATTAAGGAATTAATAGATGAGTCGATTACATGGAACTACTAAAAAGAGTCATAGTTCTTGCAAATACCAAGACTAAGAAACATGGATTATATGCATACGAGACAAGAATATTTAAAGAAACTAATACTTGCGAATTATTTCCGATCCTTTGGTCATAGCAAGTTGCGAATAAATCTCCCTGGGGCATCGATTCCTGGGACGGCTTTGAAGTGCTTTATCCACAGTATAGGGGGGAGGATGAAAATGGCGCCCAGCGCGGCCACATAAATTTCCGCTGGCAAAACAACTGCTAACTCATTGGATTTCGGGAATTCCATCTTTAGGGAAAAAACGTATGTACCGCTGAGAAGGAACAAAGCCAAGAAAACAATAGAAATGTGGGGCACTACGAAAACCAGGGGAATAATGGTGGCCCAGATTGCGCCGATGGAGGCTAAAAAAGCCGTGGCGTTGAACATCGTGAATAAATACATATTGAAGCTGCTCAGGATAATGGTTCCAGCTTGATGCGGTTTTCCATTAGCAATGCTGCTGGAATTGGCGGTAGCAACAGTGTTATTGGCCTGCGGATTTGAAGAGGAATCCTGCCAGAATCCTCCCGGAGGACTGAGAGCAGCTTGGTAAGTTGCAGTTGCAATTAAGGTAGACACTACAAGGATCATGTTGCGGAAGTCTTCATTTTCGATTCTCAAAAGCCGTGCAAATGTCTCAATTTTAGTTGGTTCCTTGCTAAAATAGTCTGGTAGAGAGAGGGTTGGAGTTAAACCTCTTCTTCGACATTCTGCACGCTGAAACCTCTTCGCAACATCTTCACCACCACTAGGATACGGTTGGAAGATTTCCAGGGCGGTCTTATCTTGGAAGTTCTTTGCAAATACATTCGAATACCCAATCAACATCTTGATGATCTGGAAGAACTGTGTAGGGAACAAATGAAGTATTATTAGAAGCTTCACTATTGTGCACAAAGTGAGCTCATGCCTTATAACTTTGAATGATTCTAGTGATACAACAACCCATGTACAAAGGGAAAAAGTTCACTAGACCTTGTTTATCAAGCGCCATCATTTCAACCAATGTAATGAAGTCCTAGATTTTTCTTTTTTAAAGTGCAATTTACTCATATCATCCAAAATTACATACATGATTGCTATGAATCACTCATGTGAATTGTAACATAGGCGAATCCACAAAAATGATAGCCCGAATGATGGGAAAAGTACCAAAAAAGTCCTATGGCACTAGTACCAATTCAGTCCTAAACATTTCAATTGGATTAATTAATTCCTAATTTTTTTTGCATCGGTATCAATTTAGTCCATCCGGCTAATTTAGGCCATAAATTGATGACATGAATGCCGGTTGTCTTACGTGGCACAACCGATACTGACGTGGATATTTTTAAGTATTTTTTAAAATAATTTTTTAATTTTTTTGTTTTCTTTTTTATTTTAATCTTTTTGGACTGTGGCCAGTATCAACCATGGCCAGTCACCGGCCATGGCCCATAGGTGAGGGCTGGCGAGGGGACGACCCTTGTGGCTTGGGTGAGGTTGGCCCTCATCGGATTTGGCGAGGGCCCCTCTCAAGGGTGGTTTTTGGGCTCATGAGGTTGGTTTTTCTTGGGGGGCATGAATGTGAAAACTGTTGTGGAGAGTGCTTGGAGTCTTCTTGCCTTTTCGACTTGGGACGAATCGGGGATGATAGACCCGACAACACCACATCACAGCCTAGATTGCCGCTTTTTGACTAGGGATGAATCGGACCTTGAACTTGCCCATGTCCCTTGCCACGAGGGTCATGCCCTTGCTAAATCCATCGAGGTTGCCCTCGCCCAGGCTGTGAGGGTCGTCCCCTCACCTATGCCGACTAGAGCTATGATGCCCTCGCTGGTCCTCACTTGTGGCCAATGGCCAACCATGGCAAGTGCAAAAGGAAAAGAAAGGAGAAAAAAAAAGGAAAGAAAAAAAAGGAAAAAGAAAAAAATTAAAAAAATTATAAAAAAATATTTAAAAATGTTCATGCTAGCATTGCCATCTGTTGGCCATGCCACATAGGATGGCCGACGTCCACATCATCAATTTTAGGCATATATTGGATAGATAAACTGAATTGGTACAAATGTGAAAATGTTTAGAACTAAATTAATTCAATTAAAAGGTTTAGGATTGAATTAATACTAATGTCATAAGTTTACAACTTTTTTGGTACTTTCCCCCCGAATGGTGCTATAATTTAACATAAAATTTATGATTTAATCACGTTAACTGAAATTCAATTACACTAGGAGTTCCTTTTTTTTGTTTTTTGCTAAGAAGAGAAATACTATCTTAGACAAGTGTATTTATACCCAGATT
Source organism: Angophora floribunda (assembly GCA_014182895.1). Taxonomy (NCBI): domain Eukaryota; kingdom Viridiplantae; phylum Streptophyta; class Magnoliopsida; order Myrtales; family Myrtaceae; genus Angophora; species Angophora floribunda. The sequence goes on from CM024708.1 coordinate 13,923,749, forward strand.
CAACTAGTCAAAAAGTAATTTTCCATCACAGATTGATTATTTTATGCTTACATTGGATTGTCCTTGCTAGCTTCAATCTTGTACAATATGTCGGGATGGAAGAAAGGTGATTTTGCTAATCAATAGGAAAAGCAAAATAAGAAAAAAGAATGGATCAAGTTATTGTTGCATTAGGTGTGAGTGATTATCATGGAAAGAGTCGGAAGGAAATTGTTCATGTTGAGCTCCCGAACAACTGAGGGAAACAATCTTAATCATAACTTTCTCTTCATTAAATAAACTGTAAACAAGGTGATATCTATATCCCTCCTTTTTTTTCCTTCCTTTCTCCCTATATCTTTCAACCAAAGCATTGTCAATGACAACTAAAATGAACTCAAATTAGAAGCACCACGAGCTTAAAATAGTTTCCCCACTGTCAGTTTTCGAAATGAAACTGTGAGATTGTTTAGATAAAACTGAAAAAATAAGCGCCAATGTTGATATTCTTAAGCACTGAAAATAGGCCTAAAAATTATCTAATGATAATTAAAAATACATTACTGAATATGATTACTTTCTCGTGAAATAGGGAATTGTGATTACTGTTGATAGGTTTTAAAAACGATCCTTATTTGAATCTTATAATTATTTGTTTGTGGCTTTCTCTGCCTCTTTTTTGGGTTTGGATACCATTTCGTCCTTATTATCGTAGATTATATTGCCCTATGACTCATTTCACGGATGGTACAATCACCACATGCTAAATCCAGTTTGTTCGGTCAATTCATTCTTCTTTATTTTATGCTAGACAATAATCCCAGCGCTAATTTTCTCAAAGTGAATACCACCTACTTTTTCAGAAAGAAATAGTATAGATATTTTTTTTCCGACACTATTTCTACTCCCTTATACCTAAATGTGTCAATTTCTTTTCCAATTATCCTGCACTCATTCTAACGTACTCTGACCAAAAAATAAAATAAAATAAAATGTATAAATTGTACTTCTATATGATATGAATGTGCAATAGTATATCATATTGTATATGAACTATTTTAATAGGTATCCCATATTTCTTGAATTAAAGTTCTGTTTGTTTTGCAAAAAGTGTATGATTTGGAAAATATTTTAAAAATGATTATTTTTATCGTTTACAATAATAACGAACAAAAAATAATATTTTGATAATATATTCAAGTGATATAAAAACCAAAAGAAAATTTATAAAAGGACGTGTCTGATTGTTTCTTTTAGAGGCTTCAATACGATTTGATTATCACAATATTCACATATATTATATCATATCATTGGATAAATCATTTTTGTTGATCGTTTTCTGTGTTTCTTGTGGATCACTCCAAGCAAGCAAATTTATGGACATTTCTACAGCAACATCAAATGTCAATCGTTAGATAGACACTTATCAACGAGTATTAACCGTTAAATGATAACAATAGGTGATATACCGCTGCACAAAATGCAGTTCAAATATGCTCTCTAAATCTTTCTAAATCCATGTACTTTTAAACCTCCTATTTCATTATCATAACTTTTTTTCTTGGATTAAATTATGTCAAATTCAAGTAGGGAATAATAAAAGCACAATCGACCAAAAATTGATGAAGCATACCTTGGGTTGTGCTTCGGACACAGCAATGCAAGCTTCAGACACAGCAATGTGTAAGACAGTGTTACCATCTTTGTCTTGCCAGTCCAAGATTTCTGTTAGATTGACTCGCTTAAGCCATCCCAACAAAACCTCAAATGCTTTGAAGTTGTGGTTTTTGACGGCAATGTGCACTGCAGTCTCGCATCGGTTTGTCAAGTCTTCGATGGATGATTTGCTGATGCATAGGAATTTGGCTAGGAGCTCTAGCTCCTTGTCCCCTTCTTTCCCAGCGATGTAATGCAAAGGGGTGATCCCGCCGCGTCCTCTAACTCGGATCAACTCGGGGTCGAGGGTCATCAATGCCCTCACAGTGTGATAGTGCTCATATCGCAAAGCCAAGTGCATGGGGCTATAACCCTCCGGATTCAGCATCTGAGCAAACGAAGGCCTCAAGATGGCCATCTCCATGGCCACCTCGATTTTTCCGGCAGCCGCCGCAATGTGTAATGGAGTATCTGGGAATGGGTGCTTACATACGCGATCTAGGAGCTCTCGCTCCTCCACAATTAAGTTATGTAGCTCATCAACATCATCATTCGCTATTGCTTGTCGAAGCCGAGACTCCCTAGCTTCTTTTACTTCTTTCTCGGGCAAACCGCTGGCCATCGTGTTGCTAATGGAGCCGTAGGAGCAGGGGAGGGGCTTTGCTGGGTGATATGATCGACGGAGGTACCGAACTTGCAAAATCATATATTATATAGTAACACAGTCAACGAATATTTAATTTAGGGGAGTGAACAGGTGTTCAGGTGGGCCCAATGCAATTCATCTTAGATCGGTGCGTAGCGTACTGGTCAGGTTCTCACCCGAAAATGACTGCCCAGTTTTTATGTTTCGCAATAATTGCACGACATGACTTATGAAGAGAGAGAAACTATGGTGTGTCACGGCCCATACGTTGAAGTCCAACTGTAAAGCACTGTAATACAGTTTTTTTTTCCTATAAAGCTGGATCAAACGTTTAATACTTCGATGCTCCAAATGAATTTGGATGGAATGTTATTTATATTGGTGATATACATGGCAGTAGGGGTGTTTAAAAAATCCAACCCAATCCGAACACAATCCGAACACGAAATAAGTATGATACATGTTTCAAGTCTTAATATTGTTCGGATAACAATTATAAACACAAATGTAATACATGTTTTGGGTCAAATTAGGGTCAGAACATTGTTCCACCCAAACATATTAAAGGCTTCAACCCAAACACACCCACCCAAGCTATCTCCTCTACAACTCCTTCTACTCGCAACTCATCCAGCACGTCTCGTCTTACGAGTTCGTCGTCGTTGCCTCTCAGGTCGACCCCCATCAATCTCTCTCCCTCTCCCCCCCTCTCTCTCTCCCCATCTTCCATATGATTTGATTTTTTTTCCCGGCCAACGCAGAACTTTAGAGGAGGGAGTATTATTTATCTGCGGAGATGCTCATGGACGGGTTGGACAAGGTCTTGCGGCGTCACGTAAGAGCATTTCGAATTTCCTTTGTCATATTTTTTATTAAAAAATTATTTGTCTGTGGAGATATTCATGGACGGGTTGGACGAGTTCTTGCAGCGTTACGTAAGGACATTTCGAATTCCCTTTGTCATGTTTTTTATTAAAAAATTATCTGTCTGCGGATATGTTCACGAACGGGTTGGATGAGGTCTCACGGCGTCACGTAAGAGCATTTCGAATTCCCTTTGTCATATTTTTTATTAAAAAATTATCTCTCTGTGAAGATGTTCACAGACGGACGAGGCCTCGCGGCATCACGTAAGAGCATTTCGAATTCCCTTTGTCATATTTTTTAATAAAAATTGTAATATTTTTTAATAAAAAAACCCGAAACCCGAACCGAACCGAACCGACCCAACCCGACTCGTTTTTTTTTTTTTTGCTTCATGTTTTATGCATTTCGGGTCGGGTCGGGTCGGGTCAAATGACATGACCCTTATTGTTCGGGTCAGGTCGAGTAACATCAAGACCCGACCCGACTTAATCCGTTGACACCCCAACATGGCGGTGCGTTATATTGTGGTTTCGATTCTATGCTCATAGTCAACCTACACATTGAGACATGACATGATGTGCATGTGCAGGGATCAATTCTATTTTGGGGTTAGTCATGGCTAGCATGTCTTTGAAGACTTAATCAGAGTGAACTGATTTTTGGGGCTAAACAATAGTGGATATGATTTTTGTGCCTCATTGCCTAGTGAAGCACGATTGTAAGGTCTTCTTGACATGGGCATAGGATGAGTTTGACATATGTTGGCTATACTATATTGCATTGTTTTTGATATAATGCATATCATTTGTTAGAATATGCTTTTGAAATGAGCGAATGCAATGCATGCTTGTTTCTAAAGCTGCATTATTCTTTGCTTGATCACATAAAAATAGTGATTTTGGTCATAGGGGAGTTCTCGTTGGCTATACTATATTGCATTGTTTATGATATGATACATGTGATTTGTTAAAATATGCTTTTGAAATGACCAAATATGATGCATGCTCGTTTCTAAATCTGCATTATTCTTTACTTGATCTCATAAAAATAGTGATTTTGCTCACTGAGGATTTCTCTTTCTCCTATCAATCCCTTTTTTTTTCCTTTTTTATTTTTTTTAATATTTTTCCATGTAAATAAAGAGCAAAGAAAGTTGAAAGCAAAACAAATAAGGAAAAGAAAACAAAAGTGCCACTTCCTTCCCATCAACTCATCGAATCTTTGCAACATAATAGAAAATAGCCACACCTTACTTGTTATTGATAATCCCAAACTAAAGAAGATAATTTTCGTAATATAATTGTACACTAGAGGAGTTAATAGCACTATACTTGCTTCCTCCTTTATTTGAATAAGTCCACTTTAAAGTTGTGAGATTTGGTGAGATTACTACCAATGTTATAAAAATTTAAGCTATTAGATAAGGCGTGGCTTAATATTTAAATATCACATCATTCCCTCATGCTTAGTCTGATCATTTTTCCTAGTATTAAGCATTGGTAGATTTAATTGGATAAGTAAATGAGGCTCGGAAAGATTTGATATTTTAATAATATGTTATTGAAGAGGAATCCTGCCAGAATCCTCCCGGAGGACTGAGAGCAGGTTGGTAAGTTGCAGTTGCAACTAAGGTAGACACTACAAGGATTATGTTGCGAGAGTCTTCATTTTCGATTCTCAAAGCCCGTGCAAATGTCTCAATTTTAGTTGGTTCCTTGCTAAAAAACTATGGCAGAGAGAGGGTAGGCAGAGAGAGGGTAGGAGTAAAACTTCTTTGTCGACGTTCTTCACGTTGTAACCTCTTCGCAACATCTTCGTCAACGCTAGGATTCACTTGGAGGATTTCCAGGGCGGTCTTATCTTGGAAGTTCTTTGCACATACATCCAGATACCCGATCAACAGCTTAATGATCTGGAAGAAATGTGTAGGGAACAAATGAAGTATTATCACAAGTTTCACTATTGTGCACAAATTGAGCTAATGCCATATAACTTTGAATGATTCTTGTGACACAACAAACCATGTACAAAGGGAAAAAGTTCACTAGACCTTGTTTATCAAGCGCCATCGTTTCAACCAATGTAATGAAGTCCTAGATTTTTTTTAAAAGTGCAATTTACTCCTATCATCCAAAATTATATACATGATAGCTATGAATCACTCATGTGAATTGTGGCATGGGCGAATTCACAAAAATGATAGCCCGAATGACGGGGAAAAGTACTAAAAAAGTCCTATGATATTGGTATCAATTCAGTTATAAACATTTCAATTGGATTAATTTAGTCCTAAACTTTTATGCATTGGTACCAATTTAGACCATCCGGTTAATTTAGACCATAAATTGATGACGTGAATGCCGATTGTCTTACATGGGACGGCTAACGCTAACGCGCTTATTTTTAAGTATTTTTAAAATGAATTTTTGATTTTTTTACTTTTTTTTAATTTTTAATTTTTTTCTTGTTTACTTTTCTTTATCTTTTTGGACTGTGGCCATGGCCTACAGGTGAGGGCCGGCAAGGGGATGACCCTCGCTGCCTAGGCGAGGTTGGCCCTTGCTGGATCTAGTGAGGGCTACTCTCGGGTGTGGTTTTTGGGCTCATGAGGTCGGTTTTTCTCGGGGCGTGAAGGCAAAAACTGCTGCGGAGAATGCTTGGAGTCTTCTTGCCTTTTCGACTTGGGACGAATTGGGGATGATAGTCCTGACGACACCACATCACAGCCTGGATTGCCGCTTTTGACCAGCTTCACCGTGCATCCCTGGATATTCTCGTCATCATCGCTCACCGAAGGAGGCAATCGGACCTTGAACTTGCCCTCGTTTCTTGCTGCGAGGGTCGTCCCCTCACCTGTGCCGGCGAGGGCCGCAACGCACTCACTGGCCCTCACTTGTGGCCAATAGCCGGCCATGGCCGGTACAAAAGGAAAAGGAAAAAATATAAAAAAGAATAAAAAAATCAAAAAATTATTAAAAAAATACTTAAAAATATTCACGCTAGTGCCGTTATCCGTTGGCCATGCCACATAGGATGGCCAATGTCCACGTCATCACTTTCAGGCGTAAATTGGCTGGATGGACTAAATTGGTACAAATGTGAAAATATTTAGAACTAAATTGATAAAATTGAAATATTTAGAACCGAATTAGTACTAATGTCATAAGTTCACGACTTTTTTGATACTCCCCCCCTCCTCCTGAATGACTATAATTTAACATAAAACTTATGATTTAATCACGTTAACTAAAAGGTTTAGAATTCAATTATATTAGGCGTTCCTTTTTTTTTCCTTTTTCTTTTTGTTGTTATGAAGAGAAATACTACCTCAGACAAGTGTATTTATACCCACATTCAATTGTTCAAGAAGTAATTTTCCGTCACAGAGTTGATTATTTTATGCTTACATTGGATTGTCCTTGCTAGCTTCAATCTCGTACAATATGTCCGGATGGAAGAAAAGTGATTTTGCTAATCAATAGGAAAAACAAAATAAGATAAAAGAATGGATCAAGTTATCGTTGCGTTAGGTGTGAGTGATTATCAAGGAAAGAGTCGGAAGGAAATTGTTCATCCAAAACCATCAAACCTAGAGAGATGGTGAGGTCCTGAACAACTGAGGAGAACAATCTTAATTATACCTTTTCTCTTCAATAAATAAACTGTAATTCCTTCCTTTCTCCCTATATCTTTCAACCAAAGCATTGTTAATGATAATTAAAATGAACTCAAATTAGAAGCACCACGAGCTTAAAATAGTTTCCCCACTAGCAGTTTTCGAAATGAAACTGTGAACTTATTTAGATAAAACTGAAAAAATAAGCACCAATGTCGATATTTTTAAGTGCTGAAAATAGGCATAAAAAATTGTCTAAGGATAATTAAAGATACATCACTGAATATGATTACTTTTTCATGAAACAGAAAATTGTGATTACTGTTGATAGGTTTTAAGATCGATCCTTATTTGAATTTTATAATTGTTTGTTTGTGGCTTTCTCTGCCTCTTTTCTTTTGGATACCATTTCGTCCTTATTGAGTTAAGTTGTTACTTTCCCTATTAATCGTAGAATATATTGCCCTTTGATTCATTTCACGTGTGGTACAATCACGACATGCTAAATCCAGTCTGTTCAGTCGATTCATTTCTTCTTTATTTTATGCTAGACAATAATCCCAGCGCTATTTTTCTCAAAGTGAATATCGCCTACTTTTTTTAGAAAGAAATAGTATAGATACATTTTTTTCCTACACTATTTATATTACCTTATACCTAAATGCGTCAATTTCTTTTCCAATTATCCCGCACTCATTCTAATGTACTCTGACCCAAAATAAAAAAAATAAAAAATAAAATGTGCAAATTATACTTCTACACGATACGAATGTGCAATAGTATATCATATTATATATGAACTGATTTAATAGATATCCCATATTTTTTGAATTAAAGTTCCATTTATTTCGCGAAAAATGAATGACTTAAAAAATAATCATTTCTATCGCTTAAAAAATAAACGAACAAATTTTTTTTGTCATGCAAGAAAATATTTAATAATTTTTTTTACTGAATAATCATTTCAAGCGTTATAAATGATTATTGAATATTGTGATAATATATGCAAGTGATATAAAAACCAAAAGAAAATTTGTAAAAGGATGTGTCTAATTTGTAATATGATTATCACAATATTCATATATAATATCATATCACTCGATAAATCATTTTTGTTGATCGTTTTTAGTGTTTCTATTGGATCACTCCAAGCAAGCAAATTTATGGACATTTCTATAGCAACATCAAATGTCAATCGTTAGATAAACCCTTGTCAACAGGTTTTAACCATTAAATGATAAAAATAGGTGATATACTGTTGCACAAAATGTAGTTCAAATCTCCTTTCTCTAAATCTTTTAAAATCCATGTATTTTCAAACCTCATATTTCATTATCATAACATTTTTTTCCTAGATTAAATTATATCAAATTCAAGCATGGAACAATAAAAGCACGAACGACCACAAAATTGATGAACCAATCCTTGGATTGCCTTTTAGACATGGTAATGTGTAAGACAGTGTTACCATATTTGTCTTGTCAGTCCAAGATTTCTATCAGATCGACTCACTTAAGCCATTCAAACAAAACCTCAAATGCTTTGAAGTTGTGGTTCTTGACGTTAACGTGAATCGCAATCTCACATCGGCTCGTCAAGTCTTCGATGGATGATTTGCTAATGCATAGGAATTTGGCCAGGAGCTCTAGCTCCTTGTCCCCTTCTTTCCCAGCAACATAATGCAAAGGGGTGATCCCACCTTGTCCTCGGACTCGAATCAATTCAGAGTCGAGGGTCATCAATGCCCTCACAGTGTGATAATGCTAATGTTGCAAAGCTAAGTGCATTGGGCTGTAACCCTTTGGATTCAACTTCCGAGCGAACGAAGGCCTCAAGATGGCAATCTCCTTGGTCACCTCGATTTTTCCGACAGCTGCCGCAATGTGTAATGGAGTATTTGGGAATGGGTGCACACATAAGAGGCCAAAGAGCTCTCGCTCCTCCACAATTAAGTTATGTAGCTCATCAACATCATCATTAGCTATTGCTTGTTGAAGCCGAGACTCCCTAGCTTCTTTTGCTTCTTTCTCGGGCAGACCGCCGGCCATCGCGTTACTAATGGAACCGTAGGAGCAGGGGAGGGGCTTTGCTAGGCGATATGATCGATGGAAGTAGTGAACTTGCAAAATCATATATTATATAGTACCACGGTCGACGAATATTTAATTTAGGGGAGTGAACAGGTGTTCAGGTGGGCCCAATGCAATTCATTTTAGATCGGTGCGTAGCGTACTGGTCAGGTTCTCAGAAAATGACTGCCCAGTTTTTATGTTTAGCAACAATTGCACGACATGATTTATGAAGAGAGAGAAACTATGGTGTGTCACGGCCCATACGTTGAAGTCCAACTGTAAAGCACTATAATACATTTTTTTTTCTTCTAAAAGCTGGATCAAACGTTTAATACTTTGATGCTCCAGATGAATTTGGATGGAATGTTATTTATATTGGTGATATGCATGCTGGTACGTTATATTGTGGTTTCGATTCTATGCTCATAGTCAACCTACACATTGAGACATGAAAAATTTTGAAGTTTCCCTAGATCACAAACTCACTACCTTATGCTTATTTTGTGCGTAAACAATTTATCGATTTGTTGATATTCTATTGATGTGTGAAAAAGATACATAATCCCATGTTAGACTACACATTATTGTAAATTATGAAAAAGAGTGAGATGAAAACGATAATTCCATAAATATTAGCACTAAGCCAAGGGACCAAAATCAAGGTAGGTTTCAAAATTAATAATTCAAAGCAATTTCTCATTAACACATTATATCTTTCCCTTTTTCAATCAGTTTTTCTCTTAAGACGAGTATGCTTGACTTACTTTTCCAAGTCTTCGTTGAAATTGACATGTCAATCATGTTTGTGGAAATTGGTCGGTTTGAGTGTCCCCATTTTTGAACCACTAGTTATTAACTTCAATTCGCAGGCCTTCTCATCTTGCTTAGGTCTTTGAGTTGACACAAGTCCTTTGATAATGATTTCTATACGGATTTTCGTTTTAAGTAATTTGATTTGTGGAATCGGATTCTCTTTTAATTTTTTGAGGGAGATAAAAATTCAGAGTTTTAGAAGAATTCTCAAAATTTATCATTGATCCATTGACTAGTTCAAACTGTGATTTCCTGATGGTGATGGGGCAAAAAAAATCTTTGGCTTCCCTCTCTTTGAGGGCTTTCTAAAGAACTCTTCAAATTGACAGTAATAAAAAGCAAGGGAATAGATTTGAACCCTTTCCAAAGTAGATCACAGTGTGCTGATTATTTTTATTCAGTTGTTGCTTTTGACAAATGATATTCACAAGAGTTCATTTGATTTGAAATTGGCATTTTAATTTATGAGAGTCTTGTGATTGTTTTCATGCTTTGGTGAAGTTTAGCTCGATCTTTCGGTATCAAAAAAATTCCTGATTGGTTGTAACATGGGAGGACGCAAACCCTCCCGAAAAATTAAATTCCTAGTTTGTAATATATATAGAATTAAAATTTTAGCGTGGGGGGGTATTGACTTATAATATAAGAAGGTTGCATAATAGGGGACCACACTAGTTATGATTTTTTAGATAGTAATAATCAAGTCATAATTGTTCTGAGGTATATGCTTATTTTGTGCCTAAACAATTTATCTATTTGCTGATATTCTATTGATGTGTGAAAAAGATACATGATCCCATGTCAGACTACACATTATTGTATCATACTTTTGAGACAAGTTCCTTGAAAATTAATTCACAGAAAAATCAAGACAGTAAAATATGAAAAAGAGTGAGATGAAAATGATAATTCCATAAATATTAGTACTAAGCAAGAGGACCAAAATCAACGATAGGTTTCAAAATTAATACTTCAAAGCAATTTCTCATTAAAACATTATTTATTTTCCTTGTTCAATCAGTTCGCGTGTATTCTGTTCTAAAGATAAGCATGCTTGACCTACTTTTTCAAGTCTTGATTGAAATTGACACGTTAACAAATTTTGTGGACATTGGTCGTTTTGAGTGTACGTCAATTCGCGAGCCTTCTCATCCTGCATAGGTCTTTGAGTTGATGCAACTCCTTTGATAATAACTTTTATATAGGTTTTCGTTTCAAGTAATTTGATTCGTGAAATCGGATTCTCTTTTAAATTTTTGAGTAAGATAAAAATTAAGATTTTTGGAAAAATTCTCTAAATTTCTCACCGACCCACTAGCTTGTTCAAACTGTGATTTCTTGATGGTGATGGGGCAAAAAAATCTTCGGCTCCCCTCTTTTTGAGGGCGTTCTAAAGAATTCTTCAAATTGACAATAATAAAAAGCGAGGGAAGAGATTCGAACACTTTCCGAAATAGGTTGCAAAAGGCAAATTATTTTTATTTAGTTGTTGCTTTTGACAGATGATATTCATGAGAGTTCGTTTGATTTGGAATTGGTGTTTTCATTTATGAGAGTCTCATGATTATTTTTATGCTTTGGTGAAGTTTAGCCCAATCTTTCAGTTTTAAATTTTTTTTTGATTGGTTGTAACATGGGAGGACGCAAAGCCTCTCGAAAAGTTAAATTCCTAGTTTTTAATATATAGAATTAAAATTTTAGTGTGAGATAATGACTTACAATATAAGAAGATTGCATAATAGGAGACCACACTAGTTATGATTTTTTTAGATAGTAATAATCAAGTCACAATCGTTCCGAGGTATATGTGACGAAAAAGTCGCACGTATAAAAATGAAAACTAATTAAACTACTCGCGATATACGAGAAGGATTCTTTGAATTTTGCCAAGTCCAAGTAAGAAGTTCTTTACTGGGCCGAGTTGGGATAAGTACACTAGGAGTGCCGTAACTTTCGTATGGCGCTCACTTTGGTGCCAAAACTTTTTTTTCGCTCACTTGAGTGCCACGAGTTTTAAAAAACGTTCACTTGAGTGCCAATTTTGACGTGGTCGCCGGAAAAGCTGACGTGGCCGCCGGAAAAGCTGACTTGGCCCCTGGAAAAGTTGACGTGGCGCCGGTGAACAATATTTTAATATATTTTAATATATTTATTAATTTTTTTGAATTTTTTGAATTTTTTTTTGAATTTTTTGTTTTTTTTTCTTTAAGGCCAGTGAGGGTCACCGGTGGCCCTAGCCGGCCCTAAAAAAAACAAAAAAAGCAAAAAAAAATCGATTTTTTTAAAAGAGTAGAAACGGCGTCGTTTTGCCTGAAAAGTCCACGTCGGCGTCGAAATTTATTAAAAGAAAAGAATAAAAATCATTAAAAAATTCCACGTATGCATTTTGGCACTTAACTGAACGATTTTTGGCCGGAAGTGGCACTTAACTGAACGATTTTACTCCGATGTGGTACTCAAGTGAGCGAAAAAAAAGTTTTGGCACCAAAGTGAGTGCCGTACGAAAGTTATGGCACTCCTAGTGTCCTAACCCTGGGCCGAGTTCATGCTTGAAAACGCCTAACATGAGTTTCTTGCTTTGAAGCCAAGCTAAGCGAGCTGTTGAATTATATTTGAGTTCATGCATAGGATCATACTATAAATACAATATATAGAAAAATAGCATTATTTTTTAATACTCCTTTTTGTGGTATCTTACAATTCTTACTTGAGTTAGATTCACGCTTATAATAGATTTACTTGTTAATTGTAGAGTTGAATAGTCGGGCTTGAAACCACCCCATCCGGTGGCTGCGTTGGTATGCGCTCAGACCCTCTCCATGGTAGGGCGAAAGTTTGAACCTCATGGTTCGCATATTGGCGCATTCATTAGTGATCTTAAGTGCGGCGTCGTGGTGGTAGGTCCTATGTGAGCGTCGTCCCAAGTTTACGTCGCCGGCTGCCGGTTGTACGGCGGTTCCTAGGTGTCAAAAAAAAATAAAAATAATCGGGCTTGAATTTATTGAAAACTAAATCCAGGTCGAACTGGATATCAAGCTTTGCACAAATCAAGTTAACCCGAGCTGGACGATGATGGAAATGTTTACGTCTCTCCTTTTATGCCACTTAATGATGGTTCTCATTATAGTAGTCATTGTGGTCTCGATTTCACCCATTAGAATTGAATAATTGAATGAGATATTAAAACCCCAAGGGCATTTACGATGTTAGTGCTCTAATTAAACTGTCATGTCATTGACTTGCATTTTGGTCTTATTGGCCTATTCAAGTAAAGTTACTGTGAATTTTAGTTCGATGCAACTCCCTAGTTTCAACATGATGTGAGATTAGCCTTTCAAATTGTAAGTGGTCTAGTCCATATACTCAAAATTTTTATAAAGTTCCAACTTTAGAACCATCGCATCATATTTTTCTTAGTCTATTAAAGCCTTTTCATAAAGTTTCTTACTCTCCATATTCACAATTTATTAAATGGTTTGATTAGTTTTGGAGTCACTGTTGTCCTTCTCATCCTCCAGTAAGTTTACTGAATCAATGTCCCATTCTCCATTAACTTTCATAATTAATATTTTGAAAATCGAATCTTTCTACATTAAACATGTTTAGCAAGTGTCTCTAGGACGCTTATTGGCAATATCCATTTTATTTTCACATTATCTTTTTAAGTGGCAGGCACAATCAGATTTTCTCTAGTGAATCTGTCATCCATGTTACTTGCAAAAAGTTACTCCACTTATGGGCTTCCCGTGCCATCAAATGAAGGGGCAAATGGGGCCTCGCTGTGAAGAATTTTTTTTCTCTCATTGACAATATGTTATGAGATAAATCTTTCCTTTTTAAAAAAAAAAAAAATCTTTTTTGCACACATTCAGAAGTACGGGGATGATGAGTAAATAGTACAAAATGATCAATCATAGTAGTTATCTTGCTCTTCAAACTGAGAGGGCATTATACGTAAAAGCAAAGCTGCAAGTAGAAGGAAGAATCTTCAATTGGAATAACATCTCAAGGATTATATAGTGGGTTCAAGTATTTGTATGGACTGTTAGAACTGGGAGAATAGAGCAAGTCAAGTTGTATATGCACGATTGTCTCTACAACACCAGCTTTTCACTTGAAAATTTTTGAAGTTTCCTCATGTCACGAACTCACCCCTCATGGTTGTTTGTGCCTAAACAACTTATCGAGTTGCTGATATCTTATTAACACGTCAAAAAGATATATAATCCCATATCAAACTACGCATCATTATATCATAGTATTGAGACAAGTTCCATGGAAACTAATTCACGGGAAAATCAAGACGTTAAAATATAAAAAAGAGTGAGATGAAAATGATAATTCCATAAATATTAGTTCTAAAGGGGAGGACAAAAATCAACGGGGGTTTCAAAATTATTACTTTACAGCAATTTTTCATTAAAAAACATTATATCTTTTCCTTTTTCAATCAGTTTGGCGTGCATTTTGCTCTTAAGACAGGCATGCTTCACTTACTTTTCCAAGTCTTCATTGAAATTGACATATCAATCAATTTTGTGGAAAATGGTTGATTTGAGTGTCAACAAGGTCTTAATCGTTTTCAGTCTTTTCCTTTTTCAATCAGTTTGGCGTGCATTTTGCTCTTAAGACAAGCATCTTGACTTACTTTTCCAAGTCTTCATTGAAATTGACATGTCAATCAATTTTGCTCAATAGTCTGATGCAAGTCCATTGATGAAGAAGACTCATGAATGGATTTCCGTTCCAAGTCCTTGGATTCTCTTTTAGTTATTTGGGTGATAAAAATTTCAGATTTCTGAAAGAATTTCGAAAGTAAATCATCTATTCATTGGCTTGTTCCAATTGGTGCTTCCTCATGGTGATGGGGCAAAAAAATCTTTGGCTTCCCTTTTTCTGCGAGCTTTGCAAAGAACTCTTCAATTTGATAGTAAGAAAAAGCAAGTGAATAGACACAAGCCCTTTCCAAAATAGGTCACAGCCTGCAAATTATTTCTATTCAGTTGCTTCTTTTGATGGATGATATTCATGAGAGTTTGTTGCATTTGGAATTGGCATTTCCATTTTCTGAGAGTCTCTTGATTGTTGTCATGCTTTGGTGAAATTTAGCTTGATCTTTCGGTTTTGATTCAGTGTTGAATCTGCAATGGAACTTCCTTGGAAGAAATTGATAAGTCTACCATCAATGAATGCATCTTGATAAGGAGAAACTAATTGTGGAAGAAATTGCGTTAGCCTATTGACAAGAATTTTAGATTTGATATTGTAAAGGAAATTGCAAAGGCTAATTGGATGATGTCGAGAAACATCTTCATTCTTTTGGACTTTAGGGATCAAAGCTATCTGTTGGCATCTAAATTTTAGTTAAATATTTAGATTTAAATTTCATAGAAGGTTAGGGACCAATTTGGCCCCTTCCTTCTGTTCATGCTACCATCCGAGCATCAAGCGGGCGATCATCGTACAGAACAGAATTGTGACTCGATCATTGCCAAAGGGGTTGCAATGTGCAATGCATGAAACAAAAGAATGGCAAAGATTGGCTTAGTTCTGTGAGTGTAGGCAGCTCGAAAACCCCAAAATCATGATGCTTCAGATAAAAACCAAACGTATCTTGGTGAGAATTTTCTTCATATTCTATGAAGAATCTCTTCAGACGTTGGTTTTACGCAATTCATCATAGCGAATACTTCACACCCAAAAACTCGCGGACTAGATGTTTATTTGGAATATGATTTTGTATAATGAGGATTGAACTTCATTTCATAACTGATTTTATCGTACTTTCAACTGCAAAGAGGTAAAATAGTCTGCCATCCTGGTCATCATGACCCAACACTACTATGAATCCCTTACGGAGCAAAGCTCTGATGCAAGTAACATCTACTGTTTGTCATATCCTTTATTCATTTGTGCTTCCAAGCTCGTGAGGTGATGCGGTCATCTAATTTGCCGGATAATTGCAAGGGCCCCAAGCTGCATGAGAGAAAAAAAAAAGGTACCATATGAGTTATTAAGCCATTTAAGTATATATAATCTGAATAAAAAAGTTCCGAGCATAAATAAGGTGGAATGCCGGAGGACATGCTGCTTACATGGATCCTGAGAAATGACTAAGCCACTACCGTTGAACAAGCAAGCAGTGGGCAAGCGGGACAGCTTTTGGTAGTAGAGGTTTGTCACACCTCGAATTCCGAGCACGCGACAACCCCTCTTACCATGGTCAATAAAAAGGGACGTTCCTAGGACTCTTCGACGATCATTTATTTTAATCTTTTGTTATGTGCAAGCAGAAGACGAATCATCCCCAGTCCAATAAACAATCAAGCAATCAAACAGGGATAGATGGATGAACTGTAAGAACAACATCAATTATTCATTTATATATTTTACTGGATTAACCATCGGGGATTGTTTCCAATTTACAAGCCCAACAAATGGGTTGATCCGTCCTCTAAGTCAAACAAAAAAGAAACTAGGCTAAGCTAATCCAACTGTACAAAATGAACCATCGGGTTTAGCACTACCATCACTAGGACCTATTGGACTCAAGCTTTGTTGGGTTGTAGTCGGAGGCGTTCGGGTCAATCACTAGTGGAGTGGGGCCAGGATTCACCACTTTATCGTCAGGAGGGTCCAACTCCATGGGATCCTAGTCGGCATCCTCAGGGCCCCTACCAGGCGGTCCGTCAAAACCTCACAGAGGACTGATCAGCATATCGTCCTCCCGGATGTGCCACGCTAGGAACCGATGAGGTATCCATTGTCCCGGTTCCTCATCCACTCAGATGGTGGTAACGTACTTCTCGTACAAGTGCACCCGATCCAAGAACCAGTGGCGTGTCACGATGGTCTCCTAGTCCTTTGGGATCCCAAATTGCACTGATGGGTGCACCATTTTAGGGGCCTGAAAGTGGTTATACGATGACTTACGGGCCAAGGGACAGTCTTAAGTAGACAATTTCTATGGGGTATAGGCCTCCCAAAAGGTAACTGAGGCGTGCTAAGGTTTCCTTGGGTCGGACGAAGATTGGCCCTTAAGTGCAAAGGCAGAAGGGAGCTTAACTACAAGATCCACCCGTCGAGCAGGGACAAAATTCAGCCTTAGTGATCCGACGATGTCGAGTGGAAGGGCCATTGCTCAATGGATAAAAGTTACTCTAGGGATAACAGGCTGATCTTCCCCAAGAGTTCATATCAACAGGAAGGTTTGGCACCTCGATGTCGGCTCTTTGCCACCTAGGGTTGTAGTATGTTCCAAGGGTTGGGCTGTTTGCCCAGTAAAGGGGTGTGAAAGTGAGATAAAATTTCAGCGAGTTTTCTTTTTAAGCCCGGGTTAGTACACCAACTCAATCCGGGGTATCTCTCAAAACCACCCTTCACTCAACCAACAACCAACAACAGCCATGGTCAACTAACAATTAATAATTGGATCGCATACAAACATACCCGGTATGTCATAACCTGCATGTTTAATTTCATACAATGCAAGTAATAAAGATTCAAAAGTTAAAAAAACAATAATTTGAACATGAGAAGGCGAGTTTTGTATTTGCAAAGAAAGGTTCCAGCAGAACAACAGCCCTATTCCTCATACTCATTCACAAATTTTTACACAAGAAGCAGAGCTGTCATCGCCGAATCAAACACCAACAGCACCCCGACCCGACCCGACCCGAACCGACCCCGGTTGAACCAGAGACAATGATGTCGGTTGCACAAGACACTTTGCATCAGCAAAGACAAACTAATCTGGAGCAACAATGGCTTCCCTCGAGGACATCACCAGGCTGCTCCCCAGATTCATCGTTGCACGCGAAAACCCTTTCTGCTAAAATTCCTCACGTGGGTCGCCGAGGCCTTTTCGCTGCAACCCGTGGACTAGCCTCGACGCTCGAGCAGTTTTGCCCCTGAAGAAATGACCCATCCATCCAAGCATTCGAAGAACACCCCATTGATCTCAGGATCCGGAAAGGGATAGCAGCTCCGACATTCTGCCCAAAACGAGAATCCCCAATCCACTGCACCACCGGCACAGGCGGCGCCGTCTCTCTTTGCATCCTTCTTCTGTGCTGAATACTCAGCTGCCTACCTACTGCGGAAGGAGGGAGGAGATCCGGGATTCTCCGTTTTGAGCAAAATGATGAGGCATGAGATCGATGAGAAGTTCTGGAGCGCTCCGATGGACAGGTGGTTTGTTGAGGGCAAAGCCGCTTGGGCGTTGAGGTTAGGCCATAAATTTGCAGTGAGGAGCTTCGTCGTGCTGACGAGACTACAATTTGGAGATAAGACAGCGGGAGTGCCAAAAGTTGGCACGGAGGGACACTTAAGTGCCAAAAGTTGACACGGAGGGACACTTAAGTGCCAAAAGTTACAAAAGGTACACTTAAGTGCCACTTTTTTTAAAAAATGGATCACTTAAGTGTCAAATCGTCGGAACCCTGCCGGAAATCCTACGTGGCAATTTTTTATTAATTTTATTACCTACGTGGCTCGCCGGAAACTGAATCGGCCAAAAATCAGTCAAAATGACGTCGTTTTGGCTAACGTGGATTTTAATAATATTAAATAATTAAAAATATATATAAATCGATTTTATTATAAAAAAAAAAGGGGAGGAGGGGACCGGCGAGGGCTGTGTAGCCCTCGCCGCCGCCGCCGTCACCGCCCCACCTCGCCGAGAAGGGCCGGCGAGGGCGGGCGAGGGTCGGCCGGGGTCGCCGGGCCCTGGCCACTGGTCGGCGACCTCGGCCGGCCTACGGCGAGGGCTGTGCAGCCCTCGCCGATCCCCTCCTCCCCCCCTTTTTTTTAATAAAATCGATTTTAATTTTTTAAAAATCTGACGTGGACAATTTTTTTTTTAAAAATTGCCACGTGGAGTTTTTGTTTTGAGAAAAATGCTTCTTCAACAAATTAAGTCGCCGGAAAATGGACACGTGGCAATTTGGCCGGAATTTTTCGCCGTTGGCAACTTAACGATCCCTTTTGCTCCGATTTTGACACTTAAGTGTACCTTTTGTAACTTTTGGCACTTAAGTGTCCCTTTGTGCCAACTTTTGGCACTCCAGAGGTCCGTACCTCCGAGACTACATATAGAGGTGGTCACTTCTAGGGCTTTTCGCGCAGGGAAGGAAGCCCAAGCTTCTTTTTTCCCCAAAGCTTGTGATGTCTAAGCCCTAATTTGTACATTTTAAAATCTGATTCCCTATATTGCCAATAAATATATAATATAAATCCCATTTTAAAATTACGAAAAATGAATGATGTGAAAAATATTATTCTAAATATAATGGTTTGAAAGAATTAATCAAAAGAAAAACTTTCATTATCCACGATATTATATATCTAAACATTTTCACGGACAGTGAAAATATTTTCTGTTTGTTCAATTTTATAAGTGATACAAATGATCATTTTTAGGAAAATATTTTTTAAATAATTTATTTTTCCAGAAACAAATGGAGTCTAAGAATAATTGCTTGTACTATTTTAATTAATTGAGCGTTGTTTGTTTAGTGAAAACGAATAATTTAAAAAATATTTTCCTAAAAATGATTGTTTATATCGCTTGAAATAATTAATCAATCAAATATATTTGCATTATCATCAATATTTATTTCTATTATTTCCATGAACGATGAGAATAATTTTCTTTTATTAATTTATGTAAGCAATGCAAATGAATTTTTTTAGAAACTAATTTTCTAGTTATGCATTTTCGTGAAACAGAAGGAACTTGGTAAATTTTCCTTCTCATACTAAAGTCTTAATTAAGAAATCAATTTCTTAGGTTTTATCCTATAACAAAAACCCTAAGATATGTTCAAAATCTATTCCATTGGTTGGGCACTCTAAACGGCCTCTTTAACCATAACTCATACATAAAAGTTTCACAAAAATCTATGAATATGTTTGAAACAACCTATGTCGTATGACCCCTCCTCCTATGGATGGACAAAATTGTATTTTATAATAATTAAAATGATTGACAAGTACTTGATGAATCCTTACTTACAATAAATTTGAATTCAATTTCTTTTTCAAGTATTCGATAAATATCTTACCTTACTTGCACCGAGTAAAATTATATTCAAAGAAGCAGATCAAAATCCTTACACACTCTTTTATTCTATTTCTAACTTATCTTCTTCACTCTTTCTCTTTTCAACTCATGGAAATTTTCATATCTGTTTTTGAGATGTATT
Source organism: Angophora floribunda (assembly GCA_014182895.1). Classification (NCBI taxonomy): domain Eukaryota; kingdom Viridiplantae; phylum Streptophyta; class Magnoliopsida; order Myrtales; family Myrtaceae; genus Angophora; species Angophora floribunda. Next base: position 13,943,603 of record CM024708.1, read on the forward strand.
AAATAAGAAGTTATTACAAAATCGATAAAAATCATGCTCTAAAATGGTCAATATGATTTTCGAGTAGTGCTACAAATATATTACTTTATAAAATTATAAAACTCTCACATTTTGTAATATTTTAAATCTCTTTCTTGATTAAAATTAATCATTTTAAGTATAACATCACTTAATAAGTTAAGTAAAGAAATGTTTACTTAGTTGATCACGTCATAAAATATTCAATAGAAATTGAAATTTTACCGATTATATTGTCAAAACCTTCAAATCATACTCGCTTTTCAAGATTAGGGCAATAACTAATAAAATTTATCATTCAATTTTCACTTATAATAAAAAAAAATTATTTTCGCTTTGGGTACTTAAAGATCTAAGCGCTTAACATTCAATATTTAAATGTTTAACACTTATTTTTCAGTATGATCAGACGAATCCAAAGGCAATGACGAGCAGAATAAATATTTCATTTTGGTCTCGCTCTTTCTCACCAAACATATTGTTAGATTCGCAACTGACTAGTTTTGTTCCTAAAGAAGAGCTTCCATAAGTGGTTATTTGATAAAAACATTCGATGAAAATTAAAATTCCACCAATCATATTGTCGAACCCTTCCAATAATACTCACTATTTAAGCTTTGGAAATAACTAGTAAAGTCTATAATTTTATGGAAGATGTGGTAAATTTTTCCGACTATAGTTTATTATTATTATAATTTAATTTTCCTTTAAGATTGAGTAAATTCTATGGAACGTTTTAAAGAGTTGTACTCCAAAAAGGCCGATCCAAACCTTGTGAGGTCCATAATTGGTGCTTGAAGTGCCTTATTGCGAAATTTATTAACTTTAGAGAGAGATTGGGGGCGCAATAAGATCGGGAGAGCTTCAACACCAGAAAAACAACCACAAACAAAGAGAGCTACAAGTGAGTGAGATTTACTATTCAAGAGAGATAAAAATTAAAAGAGAGGAAATTTAGATTAAACTTACCATACTTGAAATTAGAAAATGATGTCATTTATAAGCAAATCTGACCTCAAAAGGGAAATGGTGCCGTAAAATAAGGGAAGTGGCGTGAAATTGATCCAAAGCGGGCTCAAATGCCCAACCCCCCACGATTTGGGCCCAGAGATGGCCCAAGCAAACGCCTAAATGTACAGGCACGACGATCGCCTTGAGCTATGCTCACGCAGCCTAATGCTTGCTAGGCCCACCACGAAATGGGCACGTGTGGCCCAGTCCATGACTGGGCGATAGCTGTTCATGCGCCGGCCCGCACCAATTCATCACTAGGCCGGCGCTCTAACAAGCCCACCCTGCGCTACAACTATCCATAATGGCGGGCTAACGTCATTATATTTTTGGGCTAATATCATGAAAAAAAATTCAAACTAGTACATTTGTGGAAAATTTACTTAGAACTAACTTTTTGACTGTCAAAAACCATAAACTAATACATTGTGACAAATGTACCTTTCATTAAATTGAATTAATACTATAAAATACTACAAAATTAGTATAATTATGACAAATGGAAAGTAAAATCTCAAACTGGTATACCAGTTAACTTTTGCGTATCATTTAACAGTAAAATTTAATGAAAACTAACAAAGGGTAAATTTGTCAATTTGTCAAAGGTGTACAGTTTGGGGTTTTTTATGGTCAAAAAATTAATTTGAGATAAATTTATCACAGATGTATCAGTTTGGGGTTTTAGGTGATATTAATCATATCTATTTTTTTAGAAATTTTAAAAAATAGATAAATTTTGCCTAATGATAACTTCTGCATATGGCATCCAATCAACCTGATGCTTTCGCCCACGAATAGCCCGTGACACCACCTTGCGTGAGGAATCATTTGTGCCCGCTTAGAAAATCGTCAACTTCCTTCAAGGATCCTGCCCCTGCTAGGTCGCCACAGTATTCAATGCATACTTGTTACTCTTAAGCAAAACTTTCTTTAGTATTAAATGCAGTTAAATGTTGTAAAGAGTGAATAAACAATCATGTGATATCGGCCACAATATTTATGAAATGCATGAGAAGTTTCTGGCCAAAAACTTAGGTGTCAACATAGAAAACTCGTTCAATTAGGATTCTTATAAGGCGATGGTTGTCCTTCCCTTGTACATGATCTAATTACACGATCTATAAGAAAATAAGAAAGTGTACAATTTTTGTTTCAAAAAAGGAAATCTCTTTTTTGGGGGTTTCGTTAGGATTTGGACATAGGACTTAGGCATCCCCATCCCCACCCTCGAAGCCATAATTCTAGGTGCCTCATTGGCTCCAAAAAAGAAAACGAAAAAGAAAGGTGAGCTAACATCGCTAAGATACAATACCTAAGGGAGACGATGGGATTGGAAATATGAATTCACAAAGTACAAGGGATGCTGACCAAAAAAATAAAAAAAAATACAAGGGATGATAGTCCAAAAGATCCTATATTTATTATATGGTGATTAATTTAGTTTTAAACTTTCTAATTTAGCCAATTTAGTCTTAAATTTTTTTAAAATTTTTCAATAGAGTTATTTTAGTTTATTTAAAATTAAGAGATATGGAGAATTTCATTTAATTTCGAGATATGGTTTTGGGCATCCTGACCTTACTGTAGTCTTAGGAAAGTTTGACCGATGCGATTATTTCCTCATATGACGTTTGATCGGCTCGATTTTTCTTGCGCTGTGAATGCTTGTGACTGTTAGTTTATGAGACATGTCTTCACAAAGACAAGTGACGGATCTTGAAGATTAAAGGATTGAGTATTGGACTTGGCTGGTGATATCGGTTAAAAAAAGAAGAAGAAAAGAATCAGCGGGCTGTGTCCTAAAAGAAGAGAAGGGTAATCTCTCATGAACTCCCAAATTAGTTGTGCTATTCCCGTGCTATTCAAGTAATGAAGCGAAAGGTTTTCGGTGCATTTTCTTATTATATCACTATTGTTGAGGAGGATGAATGGCGAAGTCAGCAAGTCTCAATTAGAGCCTGAGCCTTGAATCTCCAATCAACCCTGGGTCGGGTTCGTTTGAGGGAATGAATCTATCATTCGAGGAGAGTGAACCTATCAATCCTTTGTTCTGAAATCCCCAAATAGTTAATTCAAAGTCTAGAAATTAATTTACACATGAGTTGCAACATGGTAGAAAAAATAAATAGAAAACAAGAAAAGACAAAGAGCGAAGCGAAGCGAATCCCACGCTCAAGCAAAGAATAATAATAAAAAAAAGCAGCAGAAAATAATATGATCATGTTTAAGTCAAAGAGATAAGTGATTTATTCAAGATAGGAAACCAAGGTATTCCGCTGATCAAAATTTTCAAAGATATTGATTTTGTTAGTTAAAAAACAACGCAATCTATTTTCATTTACTTCCCCCATGTGTCCTTCACATGTAATTTTTGGTCACAAAAGGTATTCATTGAGCTTGTCCAAATTTTATACTTTTGGCTTAGCCCAAATAATTCAATTAATCTCAGAGTTCCACTATTTAGTCCATTAGCTCCTATCCAATTAGAATTCAATTCATGTAGGCTTATTATAAAAATAATCATAATATCCAAATGCTATTTAACAATATTTTTTTGTTAGGGGCCGGGATCAAACCTAATTTGCTATGCAATAATGTAACCAAATGGTTGCCAAAATTTAAGTATTGACAGCATATAGCAAGGGACCAAGGTTTTTATAGTATTCTGGAGTTTCATCTTTTTCGCATCTTGAAGGCAGCTTCTAAAGACAAGATGTTGTAAGCAAAATTAATGATGTTGAATCTATATAGTATCAATTTATATCCAACCTTCTAATTTGTGGTTACGTTAATTGTTTTTTTTTTTTTGGACTTTTGATGTTGAATCTGACATTGTAAACATTTTTCTAGCCTTTCGAGCGTAATTGCATATGACTCGTCAAGCCATGTAATCAGCATATTTTCAATGATTATTAATTAATTCGTCGGAATGGCTTCGAAGACCTCGACTTTGATACTACTTCCAGAAACACCAGGCAGAGTAACACTCAGCTGTTTAATTAGGATACTTCTACTAATTTTAGGACTATTCTCTCGATCTTTGTACCAATTGCGATGGCTCAAGTGCAATCTAGAGTAACATTAAGAAACTGAAACTATTTGGCTAACGGGAAAAAGAAGAACGAAACTTAACTAGCAAAATGTAATGTTCGCATGCAATCAATATGAATTGCTCACGTTACTATCATAATGCGAATTTGGAAGGGTATTGAGCTCGAAGAAGAATCTTAGGGGAAGAATGTTTTTCATGACGTTGGAGAGATGATCCGAAGAAAAAGCCCCTCCGGCGTTGATCTCAAATTTCTGGTGGAGAAATTTGAAGCGATAGATATTGAAAAGAGAGACAATGAATTTGAGATTCCGTTATATAAGGAAATTTGAAGAATCAATTGATGGATCAAACATTGAATTTGTTTTGAATCTTTTATTAAAGCTATTGATTTTACAGATATGATTCCAAATTCCAAGATGATTGTAGATATGACACAATATTTTCAAAATTTTGAGCTCAAGCCCTTTATTTTAGTACAGAATGATGTGGCGGTGGGGCGCCTCAAGTTTGAATTTACGTTTTCTATTTGATGAATTTAGGATTTTGAATTTCTTTAATATAGTTTAGGAACTATTGAATCCACCGATTTCGCTTTTATTGCATAGAAGGTATTTTGAATTTCTTTAATATAGTTTAGGATATTCGCTTTGCATATAATATATATATTGTTTTGTCACTTTGACTTTTTAAATGCATTAAGATATCTTATTTTTAGGTTACCTTTCAAATTATAGTTTCCTAGTACAAAAAAATAAAAGAGAGAATATACAACTCATTAACATAAATAATTAGTTAAATATATGGTAAATAAACTACTTTTTTTGAAAAGAGGGATACCAATTTTGTTCCAAATGGAGAAAGAATAGGAAAAATCCAATAAACCAAAAAAAGAAGGCAAGAAATCTTAAATCAAGTGGGAGGCCCACATTTAACCTTAATAAGTGTTGTCTAAGAGGACTACGGGTAGATGCCTTTTTAGGTTTAACTAGGCTTTCGTTATATTTTCAGTTTTTCTTGTTTTGTTACTTTTTTTTTTTGGTCATACTCGATCATGCAACCCACTCTCAGACTTTTATTCTATCTTTTTCTATGGTGTGAGAGGTGAAATCTACACTCAAAGCTAATTGTTCCCATTCCAATCCTCCTTAGAATATGGAGATTCGAACCTCCCACCTCCCCCTTCCTATGTGAGAAGGATAGCCACCGGGGCAAACTCCAATGGTTTTGTTTTTGTTACTTTCTGAGCAGTTATTTCTAGAAAAAAGGGTTGCAATTGTCCTTATTTGTTGTGTTTTATCATATCATGCAATCTACCTCTTTTCAGAAATACATACATATAAGCTTTGGGCATTCATTTTTTTTTTCTTTTTGGTCAAAAGGCATTCGTGTTTGAGAGCTGCAACTCAGTGCTTTTAATTTCCACTGCGTCATTTCATGATGTTTAACCAGGAAAAATAGCCATTTGATGTCCCGACCGAAAGCAAGATTAAAGGTCTTTATCGATTAAGGAATCAATAGATGAGTTGATTACATGGTACTAATAAAAAGAGTCATAGTTCTTGCAAACACCAAGACTAAGAAACATGGATTATATGCATACGAGACAAGAATATTTAAAGAAACTAATACTTGCGAATTATTTCCGATCCTTTGGTCATAGCAAGTTGCCAATGCGTCTCCCTGGGGCATCGATTAGTAGGACGGCTTCGAGGTGCTTTTTCCACAATATAAGGGGGAGGATGAAAGTGGCGACCAGCGCGGCCATATAAATTCCCACTGGCAAAACAACTACGAACTCACTGGATTTCGGGAATTCCATCTTTAGGGAAAAAAGGTATGTAATGCTGAGAAGTACCAAAGCGACGAAAACAATAATAATGTGGGGCACTACTAGTAACAGGGGAATAATGGTGGCCCAGATTGCGCCGATGGAGGCTAAAAAAGCCGTGGCGTTGAAGATCGTGAATAAATACATATCGGAGCTGCTCAGGATAATGGTTCCGGCTTGATGCGGTTTTCCATTAGCAACGCTGCTGGAATTGGCAGTAGCAACAGTGGTATTGACCTGAGGATTTGAAGAGGAATCCTGCCAGAATCCTCCCGGAGGACTGAGAGCAGCTTGGTAAGTTGCCGTTGCAATTAAGGTAGACACTAAAAGGATCACGTTGCGGAAGTCTTCATTTTCGATTCTCAAAAGCCGTGCAAATGTCTCAATTTTAGTTGGTTCCTTGCTAAAATACTCTGGTAGAGAGAGGATAGGAGTAGGACTTCTTTCCCGACGTTCTTCACGTTGTAACATCTTCGCAACATCTTCACCACCACTAGGATTCATTTGGAAGATTTCCAGGACGCTCTTATTCTCGAAGTTCTTTGCACATACATCCAGATACTTAATCAACAGCTTGATGATCTGGAAGAAATATGAAGGGAACAAATAATGTATTATCACAATTTTCACTATTGTGCACAAAGTGAGCTCATACCATATAACTTTAAATGATTCTAGTGATGCAACAACACAACAACCCATGTACAAAGGGAAAAGGTTCACTGACCTTGTTTATCAAGCACCATCATTTCAACCAATGTAATGAAGTCCTAGAATTTTCCTTTTAAAAAGTGCAATTTACTGATATCATTCGAAATTATATACATGATACCTATGAATCGCTGATGTGAATTGTGACATAGGTGAATTCACAAACATGATAGCTTGAATGACGGAAAAATATCAAAAAAGTTATAAACCTATGGCATTGATATTAATTCAGTTCTAAATCTTTCAATTGGATCAATTTAATTCTAATTTTTTTTTACATTGGTACCAATTTAGTCCATTTGGCTAATTTAGGCCGAAAATTGATGATGTGGACTTTGATTGTCCTACGTGGCACGACTAACATTGGCGTGGACATTTTGAAATATTTTCTCCCCCCGAATGACTATAATTTAACATAAAATTTATGATTAATCACGTTAATTGAAAGGTTTAGCATTCAATTACACTGGGAGTTCCTTTTTTTTTGTTGCTATGAAGAGAAATACTACCTCAGACAAGTGTATTTATACCCGGATTCAATTGGTCAAGAAGTAATTTTCTGTCACAGATTGCTTATTTTATGCTTGCATTGGATTGCCCTTGCTAGCTTCAATCTTGTACAATATGTCCGGATGGAAGAAAAGTGATTTTGCTAATCGATAGGAAAAACAAAATAAGATAAAATAATGGATTAATTTTTTGTTCGACACTATTTGTACTCCGTTATACCTAAATGTGTCAATTTATTTTCCAATTATCCCGCACTCATTCTAATGTACTCTGACCAAAAAATAAAATAAAATAAAATGTACAAATTGTACTTCTATATGATATGAATGTGCAATAGTATATCATATTGTATATGAACTACGTTAATAGATATCCTATACTTCTTGAATTAAAGTTCCGTTTGTTTTGCAAAAAATGAATGATTTGGAAAGTATTTTAAAAATGATTATTTTTATTGCTTATAAAAATAAACGAACAAAAAATATATCATTATGCAAGAAAATATTTGGATATAAATTATTGTCTATAATAAAAACATTTTTACTGACATGCGTTATAAGTGATTATTGAATAAATAATATTGTAATAATATATTCAAGTGATATAAAAACCAAAAGAAAATTTATAAAAGTACGTGTTTGATAGTTTCTTTTAGAGGCTTCAATACGATTTGATTATCACAATATTCACACATATCATATCATATCACTAGATAAATCATTTTTGTTGATTGTTTTCTGTGTTTCTGGTGGATCACTCCAAGTGAGCAAATTTATGGACATTTTTACAGCAACATCAAATTTCAATTGTTAGATAGACACTTATCAACAAGTGTTAACCGTTAAATGATAACAATAGGTGATATACCGTTCCACAAAATACAATTCAAATATGCTCTCTCTAAATCTTTCTAAAGCCATGTATTTTCAAACCTCATATTTCATTATCATAACATTTTTTCCTGGATTAAATTATGTCAAATTCAAGTAGGGAACAATAAAAGCACGATCAACCCAAAATTGATGAAGCATACCTTGGGTTGAGCTTCGAACACAGCAATGTGTAAGACGGTGTTACCATCTTTGTCTTACCAGCCCAAGATTTTTGTCAAATTGACTCGCTTAAGCCATCCCAACAAAACCTCAAATGCTTTGAAGTTGTGGTTTTTGACGGCAACGTGCACCGCACTCTCGCATTGGCTCGTCAAGTCTTCGATGGATGATTTGCTAACGCATTGGAATTTGGCTAGGAGCTCTAGCTCCTTGTCCCCTTCTTTCCGAGCAACATAATGCAAAGGGGTGATCCTGCATCGTCCTCGGACTCGGATCAACTTGGGGTCGAGGGTCATCAATGCCCTCACAGTGTGATAGTGCTCATGTTGCAAAGCCAAGTGCGTGGGGCTGTAACCCTCCGGATTCAGTTTCCGAGCAAATGAAGGTCTCAAGTTGGCCATCTCCATGGCTATGTCGATTTTTCCGATAGCCGCTGCAATGTGTAGTGGAGTATTTGGGAATGGTTGCTTACATACGCGATCTAGGATCTCTTGCTCCTCTACAATTAAGTTATGTAGCTCCTCAACATCATCATTAGCTATTGCTTGATGAAGCCGAGACTCCCTAGCCTCTTTTGCATCTTTCTCGGGCAGACCGCTGGCCATCGTGTTACTAATGGAACTGTAAGTGCAGGAGAGGGGCTTTGCTGGGCGATATGATAGATGGACGGCTATCTACTCTCTTTAATGTGCTTTATCTCCTAATGAGTATAATCGAATTTCCTCTTGTGAAACAGCGAAGGAAGTATGGGATAGGTTGCACGTTACCTATGAAGGGACTGATCGTGTCAAGGAGACCAAAGTAAATATTTTACTTGGTCAATATGAGTCCTTCAAGATGAAGCAGGGAGAGTCAATAGGAGATATGTTTAGTCGTTTTACAGAAATTGTAAACGGTTTGGTATATCAAGGACAGCCTGTTCCAGGACCAATGAAGGTCAACAAGCTCTTGAGAGGATTATCGAAGGATTGGAACAACGTCAAGACTTCAATTCGCAAGACGTTGAGGATTTCGCCTTTATCCGTTGATGAACTTATTGGAACTTTGCAATCTTATGAAGCGGAACGTATAAATGATGAAGATCCTAAAGGTAAGAAGTTAATTGCTTTAAAATCTAATGCTGATTTTAATGAGGCAGATTTTGAGGAAGATAAAAAGGATGACGATGAGGAGATGAGGTCGTTGATCAAAAAATCTGAACACCTTGTGAGAAAAAGAAGCAATTCGAAAGGGAAGAAGTCCACAAAGAAAGCCAAAACGTGGAGCGACATTGAGTGTGAATCCAGCGATGATGAGGATTTATGCTTAATGGCGGGCATTGAATTTGAAGAAGACGAGGTAACATGTTCAAATCTTATTCTTGATGATGATGATCCTTTTGAAGAGTTATGCACAGAACATAAGAAAGCGTTGAAGAATATCTCTAAATTGAGAGAGAAAAGTTCTACAAGTGAGATCAATAATGATTTTCCAAAAGTAAAGGAGAGATTGTGGCACAAACCTTCGATCCACCATTATCGAAGTCATTTTGGTAAGCAATTTGTGAAGCCTATTGGATCTCAATATTTTAATTGCTCGAATTGTGGTGATCATAATCACTTTAAGCAACAATGTCTACTTGATTGGAAGAAATCCAAGTCAATCAATTGGAAATTTGATGCTTCCTCTAACTTGAAATGGACCCAAATTCATTTGGGTACTAAAGAAAAGATAAGTTGTTTTGTTGCAGGTAATAAAGGTAAGGAAGCAAGAATCTGTTTGTGCATATTGCTCTTTTTATGCTTCGGTTGATTCAGATTTTATAATAATTATATTCTATAATTGGTTATATTGAAGGAAGAATCGTGTGATATATTTTTGGAAGTTTTGCGAGTTGGAATTTGATACGTGTGATTAATTTAATATCCTGCTTAGAGATAATCATGATTATTTGATTGGATTTTATGCTTTCTTATTCTGTTATATTTTTTTGCAAAGCAAAAATTTGTCTTACGAGATTTTATACAAGATAGGAAAGTATCGTTGAGTTTTTATGAAAATTTCCTATTTGTGCTCTAACGTGAAAGAAGGATCCAAATTCATGGATACCAAAAGAAAAGAAGATTACTGCAGGAAATTTTACAAAAGAAGAATGATTGCAAAAATCTATGCAAATCATCGAGCAATCAGAAGAATATCTCAAGCGATGATTGATGAGATCTGTTTCTAAATCAATGGTATATATAAATATATACCTTGGGTAAGGAAATAAAATATTCCATCTTTATCATCATGCCTTCCAAATTTATACACAATTTTTTATGGTTCAAGATGATTTTGATGACTCACGTGTGATTTATATTGCAAAAATCTCGTCAGATATTGCATATTTTTATTACTTGATTTGGCACGTGATAAAAATATCTACTTTCATTTTGCATATTGCATCAATAATATCTTTTTGAAATTTATGCTTACGGAAATCCCTTTAATCTTGAAAGATATTGTTGTATTTTGGGATTCACTTGCTATAATCTTAAAAGATATTTTATATTAGGCAAGTTTGATCCGAAAATTGAAAGAAGGTATGTGCGTGATATTTTCTATAATTTGCAAAGATTATTATCTATTTTACAAGGATTTGGAGGTGGCAAAATATATTTCCATATGAGGTTGAGAAAGCTTGATTCGAAATTATGGAGATTTTTAAGGCTCAAAAACTCTATTCATTGCACAAAATTTTCAGAAATTATTGAGCAGGCCACTAATGTGTCTTATGTAAGGTTGAATAGCTTTGAATTGAATTTTTTTTTTATTGTCATATATGTTATTCAATTTATTTCGTAAGAAATGGCATTATATATTACGTGAAATATTATAACAATGCATTTGCGCAGAAAGTTTGTTAAGTTTATGCAGATTAAATTTGAGGCGAGCTTGATTGATGAAAACAAACTTCTACCTCAAATTTCAAAAGCAAATGAATGCTGCGAATGTTGCTACTACAAAGGAAATAAAGAGACAACAAGCTGCGATAAGTATTATCGCAAATACTGTCATGAGGACAGGGGGAGAAAGTGAATATAAAAAGAAATGGAGAATCGTGATCATTTCGAAAAGGCAACAAATTGAGGGGGAGCATTGATTATTATGGCAAACTTTTTGAATTGATCTTGACCCTGATTACTATGGAAAGAAAAGGTAAATTGTGTTCTACAAAATTTGGTAAGTATATTATCCATTTCTTTCCTTGGCAGATTTTTGTTGATATATATGAGTTATATTGAATATTTTTTATGTTCGTATCAACATGATATCTTTAAAGTTTGTGTTTCATGCCTCATATATTCTCCACGTGACACCCTTTTCAATTATTATCGCCTTTTGATTATGACAAAAAGGGGGAGAAAATATGTATATGCATATGTGCTAATTGATTTATATTATTTAGTGCATAATATTGAGCTGCAATTATTTCAATAAATTCTTTTGCTCAATTTTGGAGAATGCATTATGTGCTTATGATGCTTTGATTTATCAATATATTTAAAAGCATAATTGTATATTCAGAGATTGTTTTGTCATCATCAAAAAGGGGGAGATTGTTAGGAAAATCCCTTATGATATTTTGAAGATGACAAAATAAATCAAAGGCTACTAACATATGCTTTTGAGTTTGGATGAAGCAGACGCAGAACTTCGACGAGATTTAAGTCGGCGTACTGGCCCGAGATTTAAGTCTCGACCGTACCGGAGGCCCGAGATTTTAAGTCGACCGTACCCAGACTAAAAATCTAGGCGGACTCGGGAATGGAACTACGGGATCATATCACCAACGGTCATATGATTTTCACTTACCATATTTATATTGATCAACAAGATCAATCATCGAGACAACTTCCAAAGAAGGATGAAACACTTATGGAAGCCGGATTCGATTGTATGGGCGAGCGAGAATCCAAGGGGATCCAATCTACCTCCAACGATCAAAAAGACTTGCCTTATAAAGTCTGTCCAGGAAAGGGAAGACGAAACTCTCACGGAAAGAGCCAACGGTCGAGTGTGGCTTGGAAGTATATAAGGATAGGATGAGACCTAGGAGACTAGGGTGGATAAATATATTCCAAGGCTGATTCAATTCTTCACTAGTTGTCTGAAAAAGAGCGTAATTGAGTGATCCTAGTGAATTACCAAAAAGAGTGACTTAGCGAACTTGCAGAATCATATATTATATAGTTCCACAGTCAATAAATATTTAATTTAGGGGAGTGAACGGGTGTTCAGGTGGGCCCAATGCAATTCATCTTAGATTGGTGTGTAGCGTACTGGTCAGGTTCTCACCACAAAAAGCCTGCCCAGTTTTTGTGTTTTGCAATAATTGCACGACATGAATAATGAAGAGAGAGAAAATATGGTGTGTTACAGCCCGTTAGTTGAAGTCCAACTGTAAAGCACCGTAATAAATTTTTTTTTCCTCTAAAAGCTGGATCAAACATTTAATACTTTGATGCTCCAGATGAATTTGGATGGAATGTTATTTATATTGGTGATATACATAGCGGTACGTTATATTGTGGTTTCGATTCTATGCTCAAAGTCAACCTACACATTCTTCAAAGAGACAACCCCAATGATCCCTGCATGATAATATGATCCCTGCACATGATGCATGTGCAGGGATCAATTCTATATTGGGGTTAGTTGCGGCTAACATGTCTTTGAAGACTTAATCAGAATGAAGTGATTTTTGGAGCTAAACAATAGTGGATATGATTTTTGTTCCTCATTGCCTAGTGAAGCACGATTGTAAGGTCTTCTTTACATGAGCATAGGATGAGTTTCACATATGTTGGCTATACTATATTGCATTGTTTTTGATATGGTGCATATGATTTGTTAAAATATGCTTGTGAAATGAGCGAATGCGATGCATGCTTGTTTCTAAAGCTGCATTAGTCTTTGCTTGATCCCATAAAAATAGTGATTTTGGTCATAGGGGAGTTCTCATTGGCTATACTATATTGATATGATGCATGTGATTTGTTAAAATATGCTTATGAAATGACCAAATATGATGTATGCTCATTTCTAAAGCTGCATTGTTCTTTACTTGATCTCATAAAAATAGTGATTTTGCTCACTGAGGATTTCTCTTTCTCCTATCAATCCCTTTTTTTTTTCCCTTTTTTTTTTTTTATAATTTTCCATTTAAATAAAGAGCAAAGAAAGTTGAAAGCAAAACAAATAAGGAAAAGAAAACAAAAGTGCCACTTCCTTCCCATCAACCCATCGAATCTTTGCAACGTAACAGAAAATAGCCACACCTTACTTGTTATTGATAATCCCAAACTAAAGAAGATAGTTTTCATAATATAATCGTACACTTGAGGAGTTAATAGCACTATACTTGCTTCCTCCTTTATTTGAATGAGTCTACTTTCAAGTTGTGAGATTTGGTGAGATCACTACCAATGTTATACAAATTTAAGCTATTAGATAAGGCGTGGCTTAATATTTAAATATCACATCACTCCCTCATGCTTAGTTTGATCCTTTTGCCTAGTATTAAGCATTGGTAGATTTAATTGGATAAGTAAATGAGGCTTGGAAAGATTTGATATTTTAATAATATGTTATTGATAAATAAGCATGAATATAAATGATTTGTGAGAAGAATAATTTCTCTCTTTGTTTTCTAAAATTCGAAATTGTGATGACTATTCCGACGACCAAAAGCAAAGTGTTGGTAGTCAACTTTAAAAAGAAAAAAAAGAAAAAAGAAAAACAAAGTTTTAATGCCGACAAGATTATTGAGCATAAAAAAGTAATATCGAAATTATGATGACTACTCTTAGGAATAAAATTATCTCAACCCTGTCACTATCGAGTAATTCAAAAAACAAGGATTAAAACTGCCCTTGAGACATGTGTTACATTAAACCTATTTTCGATCATTAGTGCTAAAGGGTTGGCAATTTCTGGCACAAATTAACATGTCTATGCACAATTATATGTCGAACCCAAAACAACATGAATTGATACAAATTTATTATATGCGAGTTTTGTAGCACAATCAATAAAAATATAGGTGTTTTCAATTACACGACTTAACACAATTATGAAATCTGATCAAGCCACATGAATTTGAGTTTGCAATTCTTGTGACAACATATTATAGGCATTCATTCAAATAGAAAGTAGTTTATGTGATGATCTTTTTATTTTTCTACATACTATATATAGAATAACATATACCTACATATGGAAATGCTCTATGTCATTTACCCGACAACCTTCTTCTATTCTCTTCTTTTCTTTTTCTTCTTTTCTTTTGGTGTTTGTCTTGCTATATGCCAGCTTCTTTTTGTATTTTCACTTTGCCATCACATGTAAAACATTTGTAATATCATGCCTTTATTCCATTTGTGTCAGGAAAAAAAAAACAGAGAATTCTTGGAGACAAAAAGTACTTTCCACGCTTGACTAGTTAGTAACTTTAATACCATCTTCAATCTTGATTATTGGCAACATAAAGGGTTTATTGCTGATAGCTAACAAATGACAACATGAAGGCCATGGGCAAAGATATCATATAATAAAATGTTCGTGTGATCATGTCTTCGATGTGTTCCTTTGTTTCTTATGATGACATTTGTAACATCCTGAAATTTGAACCATTTGAGGGATGAATGAACGTTAATTTTGCTAGTGCATTATTAGTTGATCTCACTTGAAACTGATCACTCCTGAGATACTGACTTTTAGGAAAAAGGCTAATGAGGATAGAACTCATGCGACTAAAGAACTTGACATGGGAAAACAACTCGACCATGAGACTTGCATAAGATGATCCTATAGATATGTAGGCCGATTTCAGGGATGACTAGAAGTCGTTTCGCGGACAGAAATAATGGGACGACGGGTGAGTTCGTCTACTGTTATCGAATTCACGGACGACCTTATGTCAATCATTTATAATCGTGTACTTTGAAATAAGAATCGATTCTTTGGAATTTCATGCAGTCGAGGACATCCATGTGTCGAGAAGTTTTGAACGTGAATTGGCACGAGTCGGTTTCGCGTGAGTCCTTGAAACCACTTGTCAGTCTAAGTAGTACCAAAATGGCATTTGGGCTAAATTGACAAGGCATGTAAATCCAAGATTGGACTTCAAATTTTTGGGAACGTCCGGGACGGACTTTTGGACGATGCTTCTTAGACAGTCGATAATGCTAGTTGAGCCAAGTTTTTGAGAAATGGGATTTTGGGCCGAGAACTCAAGTCTATGAGGATGTGGGCCGGGCAAGAACAGTGAGGGCCTCATGCCCAAGGTGGGATAGCCACCGTGGAAGACCGAGACAATGAACAAGCCTGTTGGACCCAACCGACCCTCACCCGTCCTAGCCCGTTATCCAAATTTGAGCCAATTCGAGCCCAACAAATTCCCGAACCCGTTCCTACCCATTTCCCAATCCGTTTCCTAGCCTCGCCTTTCATTTTTAGCCCAAGGGAAGTTTGGGAATTGTGCAAGGTGGAAATGACCATTTTGCCCCTAGATATTATTGGGAAGAGACAAAAGGAAGTGAGAAAAGATGAGGTCATGTGCTTGGGAAATTGGAGCAGCCATTAATGGCATTGATGAAGGATTTTGAGCTGTTGAATACCCCTCTCTCACTCTGCTTGATCTCTAAAAAATCGCAGCCCTTCTTCCCCTTGCTTCTCCTTGCATTCATACATTTTTTGCTTTTGATCTTTCACCGAATTTTGAGTTGTTCATTGCCTTACCGGTGGAATCTTGGGCCGAGCCACCTATCAAATTGTTCATCACAAAAAAATCCATACAAACTACGTCAGAATATCGTCGGAACCAGTCACCAGTCCGTCCCGTATGGCGGCCTGAAGTTGGCGGTCCTCCGTCCGTCACTGTAGCGTGCCTCTTGCGCAGCTTTGCTTTTTCCTCCGTTTCTCTCCATTCTCGACCTACCCACCACCCACACCAGCCACCCACAACTCCCCCTCGACCCCCTGGAACCACTAGCCACCAGCCACCAGCTCGCCGGAGCTCTAGCTAACTTGTTTTTGCTCCGACCAGCAGCCTCTTCCCACTGCAGTGCTGTCTTTCTGAGTTTGGGGTTTGAGCAAAGGTTGCTGTTGTGATTTCAGCCTCGGGACTGCCTTGGAGTGTCGTGGGAGAGGTCCCTAGGTGGCGGGTTTGTCGCCGCCATCGCGTCCGCGTCTCCGGCTCGCTTAATGGGTGGGTTTAGCTCATAATCCTTATTTAATACCTAAACTTGCTTTAAGATTGGGTTAATTAGTGCTAAAGGCTGATTATGGTGTTTAATTATGTGCATTAGCAATTCTTAAACGTTTTTTGAATTGATATTGCTGCCATCCCTCCTCCTTAATTGTCGTTTGTTCTGATTCTGTCTCTGGAGTAGGCACTCCATCCTTGGCTGCTGGTTGTCCTGGTTATGTTGCTAGTTTTCTAGAGTTGCTGCCATGAACGATGCTATCTCTGTCATAACAGCCTTTGCTGATGCGGGGCACCCTGTTGCGACCAACCCACCTACTGTGGTCGCTGTGTGCTCAAGCCAAAAGACAAGCCCAGCTTCTGGTCTCTTGGAGACTATTACACCTGACCTTCAACTGATTGATGTGAAGATTGAACAAGCTACTAAGTTGAAGCTTCCCCTTATTACTCATCTTATCAGGGCAAAAAATTTTGAACAGGATACCATATTTGGATCATCACTCGGGACAGCTGCTGCCAAGGCTAAACCAGCAGTTAGCAAAAGATGCCCAAAAAGGATATAGTCCACATGCCTTTTCCTTTTAATTTCAATTATGTCTTTTGGCTTTTGGAATGTAAGGGGTCTAATGAATCCTGTCAAACAAGTTGAAGTTAGACAGTTTGTGCGCCATAATAATGTATGTTGTGTTGGCCTTTTGGAAACTAAAGTTCCGGCTACTAGTTTTCTTAATATTTCCTCTGGACTTCTTCTTGGTTAGATGTGGGCATCTAACTATGAGCACTCTTCTAGAGGGCGTATCTAGGTTGGTTGGAACCCGCTTTTGGTATGTTTTAGTACTATCACCGGTTTTGACTAGATTATTCATGGTGATGTAGAATTTTTGAACTTGAGATTTATACTTACTCTTTCAGTGGTATATGGGGAACATACTTTTGTTGCTCGGAGACCCCTATGGAGTAAACTTGTTAGTTTGAGCTATTCTCTTAAGGAATGTCCTTGGATGGTTGCCGGTGATTTCAATGTCATCAGGGATTCTTCAGATCGCATGGGGAGCCCAGATATTTGGATTCCTGCATTTGATGATTTCAAGGAATGCCTAGACCAAGCTGAACTGATTGACCTTCGCTATGTGGGCTTCAGGTTTACTTGGTCCACCTCCTCTGGTACTCGTAGGAAGTAACGGAAGATTGATCGGGTTTTGGTCAATAACTGTTGGTGCACTACCTTCTCCTTTTTAGAAGCATATTTCCTGGCCCCAGGTCTTTCAGACCATACACCTATGGCTATTAGAATCCTTGCCCCTGGTGCTCGTCGTACTCCTTTTAAATTTTTTAACATGTGGATGAGCCATCCTGACTTTTCCTCACTAGTTACCTAGGCTTGGGTGGCACAAGTTTTAGGCTCTCACATGTACAAACTCTATTCTAAACTCAAGCTGCTAAAGGGTTGACTCAAATGTCTCAATAGAGATACTTATTCAGATATCTCCATGAGTGTGACGTCCTGAAATTTGAGCCATTTGAGGGATGAGTGAACGTGAATTTCGCCAATGCATTGTTGGTTGATTTCGCTCGGACCCAATCATTTCTGAGATACTGACCTTGAGGGGAAAGGCTACTGAGGACAGAGCTTGTGCGACTAAAGAACTTGACCTGAGAAAATGACTCGACCGTGAGACTTACGTAAGGATGATCTTGTAGTCATGCAGGCCGGTTTTAGGGACGAATAGAAGTCGATTCACAGATAGAAATAATGAGACAACGGGTGATTCCTTCTATGTTATTGAACCCACGAATTGCCCTATGTCGATCCTTGATAATCGTGTACTTTGAAATAAGAATCTATCCTTCGCAATTTCATGTCGCCAAGGACGTCCATGTGTTGAGAAGTCTTAAACGTGGTTTGGCACAAGTCGGTTACGCGTGAATCCTCAAAGCCGCCTATCAGTCTGAATTATACCAAAATGACATTTGAGAGAAATTGACAAGGCATGAGAATCCAAAATTGGACTTCGAATTTTAGGGAACGTTCGGGATGGACTTTTGGACAATGCTTCATTGACAGTCGACAGTGTCGATTGAGCCGAGTTTTTGGGAAAGGGATTTTGGACCGAGAAACCGAGCCTATGAGGACATGAGCCAAGCAAGAGTAGTGTGGGCCACACGCCCAAGGTAGGATGGCCACCGTGGAAGACTGAGATAGTGGGCAAGCCCATTGAACTGAACCAACCCCTTACCCGTCCTAGCCCGTCATTCAAACTTGAGCCAATTCGAGCCCAATAAATTCCCAAGCACGTTCCTATTCATTTTCTGGCCCGTTTCCTAGGCCCGCCTTTCACCTTCAGCCCAAGGGCACATTGGGAAATGTGCAAGGTGGAAATGACCAAAATACGGTTGGATATTTTGAAGAAAAGTCAAAAGGAAGAGAGATAAGATGATGTCACTTGCTTGGGGAATTGGAGAAGGCATTTAATGCCCTTAATAAAGCTGAATTGAAGCCCTCAATGCTCTTTCTCTCCTCCTTCAGCCCTCACAAATCGTAGCCCTCTCTCCCCTTGTTTCCCTTCTTCCTGCAATTTTCAACTTTTGACCTTCCACCGAAATCTGAGTTGTTCATTGCCTTCCCGATGGAATCTTGGGTCATGCCACCCACCATTACGCTCGAGAGAGAGATTCCGTACGGATAGCGTCGGCCGTTCATCGAACGGAGCTGCCGGCCGATCCGTACAGCGGCCAATCGACTGTTCGCCGGACCGTCATTGTAGCGACTAGTTCTGCTGTGTTTCGCCTTTTGACCTATTTTCCTCCATTTTTGGCCTACCCACTGCCCACACCAGCCACACACACCTCCCCCTTGATCCCCCGGAACCATCAGCCACCGGCCACCAGCTCACCGGAGCTCCGGCCAGCCCGTTTTAGCTCCGGTCAGTCCGTTCCTCCTGTGCAGTCAGTTTTTCCAGGTTGCAGTGGGGATTTCAAGTTTGTTGCTGCTGTGTTCATCCCGGGACCGCCTTGGATCGTCGTGGTAGAGGTCCCTGGGTGTCTGGTTCGTCGCCGCCGCCGCGCCCGCGTCTCCGGCCCGCTTAACGAGTGAGTTTAGCTTCTAAACCCTATTTAGTGCCTAAACTTGCTTAGGGTTGGGTTAATTAATGCTAAGGGCTGATTAAGATGTTTAATTAAGTGCATTAGCCCTAAGATAGGTGGTTAGATTAAGGGTTAAGATTATATTAGCTTAATCTTGTTTAATTATGCTTAATTGTGTGTTATGTGCTAATTAAGCATGCTTTGCTTGATTAAATTGATTAATTGTTTTAATTAATTGATTTATTTAATTTCTGCATTTATTGATTCAATTATGTGATTTCTGAATTAAATTAATTAATTATTAAATTCGGAAATTTCACTGTTTATGTGCACTGTTCACAGTACTATTTACGGCACTGTTCATCTAGAAGTGAAATTGTGCATAATTTCATATGCCTTGATCATATAAAGTGAATTGGATGTGGCATTGCATAAGCATCCGCTTGAATTGTGTGATTTTCACAAAAAAGAGAAAATGATTTGTCCGAGGGACACTGGAAATGGACCGCCTTTATGAGAAAGAAAGTGATTTGTCTGAGGGATACTGGAAATTGATTGCTTTTATGAGAAAGGTGGGAAAAATGGTTTGTCCAAGGGACACTGGAAATGGACCACTTTTACGAGGGAGGACTTGAGATTATAAATGCAAGTGTATGTGCAAGTATGTATGCATTGGCTACAAGAGTCCGAATTACCAAAGGGAGGGCACGAAAGGGCACGGTTGAACCTCTGCAGAGGAAGGGCGCTGCAACACTGTTGCACCTCAGAGGGTACGGTTGCGCCTCTACGGAGGAAGGGCGCCGTAGCGCCGTAGCGCCTCGGAGGGTATGGAAGGGCACGGTTGCGCCTCTGCGGAGGAAGGGTGACGTAGCGCCGTAACGCCTCGGCCTACACAGAAGGGCATGGTTGCGCCTCTGCGGAGGAAGGGTGTCGTAGCGCCGTAGCAATAGCACGGAAGGGCACGGTTGCACCTCTACGGAGGAAGGGTGTCGTAGCGCTGTAGCAATAGCACAGAAGGGCACGGTTGCGCCTTTGCGGAGGAAGGGTATCGTAGCGCCGTAGCAATAGCACGGAAGGGCACGGTTGCGTCTTTACGGAGGAAGGGCATCGTAGCAATAGCATGGAAGGGCACCGTAGTGCCGTAACAATAGCATGGAAGGGCACGGTTGCGCCTCTGTGGAGGAAGGGCGTCGAAGCGCCGTTGCACCTCAGCCCAATGGAACACATGTAGACACCGGAGTGTACGAGAAACATTGCATTATCAGTTTCGATTATGCATAAGGTGATCACATCATCATTTATGGCACGCACGCATGAATTGATAACGTGTAGGATGTGGCAATGGCCAGATGAGATCGCTTGTAACGCGACTCGCATGTGATTGATGAACTGCATCATCTAACGGCCATGTGCATTGCGTGTATTGTGCTGACATATAACGTGCAGGGTATGGCATACCGAGTAAGGTTGCATGCGAACCGGCTTTTGATTGTTGGTTGACCTTGCTTATTATTTTATTGTTGATTGCTGGTTGTTGTGGTTGGGTTGTGTGAGGGGTGGTTCTGGAGAGATGCCTGGGTTTACTTGGTGTACTAACCGAGGCTTAGGGGAAGAACTCGCTGAGATTTTATCTCAACCCGTTGTGGTTAACCTTTTTCAGGCCTTTAGAATGGCGCACCCACAGTAGAGAATCCTGCCTCCGCTCCACCAATGATCGACCTGACGGAGCCGAGTCCGATGGGTCCGAGTGACCGTGGTGCTGAACCCGAGGGTTCATTTTGTATAGCTGGATTAGCCTAGTTTCTTTTTAGCTTGGTTTAGGGGATGGATCGGTCCCTTTTGTAGGGCTTGTAAATTGGAAAGCGATCCTCCGTTGGTTAATCTAATAATTGTATAAATGAGTAGTCGAGGTTTCTGCTGTTCATCCCTCTATCCCTGTTTGATTCTTTGATTGTTTATTTGGACTGGGGATGGTTCATCTTCCACTTGTGTATAATGAAAGATTAAAATAAATGGTCGTCGACGAGTCCTAGGATGTCGCTTTTAATCGACCAAGAGAAGGGGTTGTCGCGTGCTCGGTGTTTGGGGCGTGACAATGAGGGTGGCTACGGCTAAGAGGACCCTTCTATCTACCCAAGAGGCATTTATTCTGGACCCGTGGAATAGCTCGCTGGCGATAGAGGAACATGCTCAACTCAAGGACTATTTTGAACTCCGAGCCCTTGAGGAGGCTTTTTTCAGACAGAAATCTAGAATTCGCTAGCTCAAGGAAGGGGATGATAACACTAAGTTCTTTCACCACTCTATCAATCACCGGCATCTCCGTAATTGCATCTCTCTGTATTGGACAGCTTAGGCCAAATGGTAATGGATGCGAATGAAGTACAGAAGGTCTTTGTCTCATACTTTCAAGACCTCATTGCGCCTAGCTGTTATGACCATGAGACCTTCTATACAGGAGCTCAGAGATGTTATCCACTCCCCTCTCATGGAAGATCAGATCAATATGCTTTCCCAGCCGTTTCTTCCTGCTGAGATACGTGAGGCCATGTCCTCACTAGCTGGAAATAAAGCCTCCGGTCTTGATGGCTATAATGTAGATTTTTAAAAAGAATTGGGACAAGGTGGGCCCATCAGTCATCAAAGCGGTATTGGATTTCCTTGAATCTAGCTGTTTGCTTAAGGAAGTCAACAATATTATCATTGCCTTGGTGCCTAAAATCCCCAATGCAACATCGGTATTTGATTTCCATCCTATTGCTTGTTGTAATACAATTTACAAGTGTATCACTAAGATATTCTCCTCTAGAATTGCCGCGGTTCTCCATTATTTGATCAGTTTGGCTCAAACATCATTTGTTAAATGGAGTAGAATCAGTGACAATATCCTTCTTGCTCAAGAACTTTTTTGTGGGTTTCACAACAAGCCTAATGTACCAAAATGTGCTATCAAGGTGGACTTTAGGAAAGCTTATGACACACTTGATTGGGACTTTCTAAAGAAAACTTTACAAGCATTTGGGTTTCCTGCCCATCTCACAAAGCTCATTATGTACGCATTCGTACCCCAAAATTCTCTTTATCCATAAATGGTGAACTCCATGGTTTCTTTGCTAGTGGATGAGGTATAAGACAAGGTGACCCTATGGCTTCATACATTTTCACCTTAGTCATGGAGGTTTTTACTGGGATTCTTGATGCTCATACTCGGCACCCGGAATTTCGATATCATTGGAGGTGCAAAGCTACACGGCTTTCACATCTTTTTTGTGGATGATGTGCTTCTGTTTAGTAAAGCAAGTCTTACCTCTATCTCTTGCATCCAAAACGGGTTTAACTTATTCTCTTCGTGGAGTGGACTAGTCCCTAATGCTAGCAAAAATGAAGTCTTTATATCGGGAGGTTCTGAGAATACTAAAAATTAGATTCTACAAGTTCTCGGCTTTAACCTCGGTTCCCTTCCTGTGCGATACTTGGGGGTGCCCATCATTACATCAAGATTGACCAAAGTAGACTGTAATGCCCTAATATGTCGTCTCACTGCTAGAGTCCAATCTTGGACACACCATTTTTTTTCCTTTGCAGGCCGATTACAACTTATTAAATCTATGCTACATGCCATCCAAGCTTACTAGGCCTCCATCTTTTGGCTCCTTTCTTCGGTAGTGGATAAGATAGAGCAAACTTGTAGACAATTTCTCTAGAAGGGCCCAACCATGGGTTCGGGAGGAGCAAAGGTGTCTTGGGATGATGTCTGTCTCTCCTTCTCGGAAGGAGGCCTTGGTATAAGAAGAATCAAAGACAGCAACAAAGCAGCTATGGCTAAACATATATGGTTGCTATTCACTAATAAAGAATCTCTACGGTGCAAATGGATTCTTGCTACATATCTCAAAAGAAAGAATTTTTGGATCGCTTCAACTCCTTCCCTTTGTTCTTGGGCTTGGCGAAAGATCCTTGCACTAAGAGAGGAATTTCAACCCCATTTTCAGATGGAAAATAGGAGATGGGGATTCTATATCGCTTTGGTTTGATCCATGGCTAGAATTTGGTCCCTTAAACTCAGTATTCTCAAACAACTACATTTACCAATTAGACCTTCTTAGACAAGCAAAGGCCAAGGACTTATATTCCCCTGATGAGTATCATTTACTTCAAGAGCTACTAAGGTGGCAAATACTGATTCCACACCTCTCAACTGGTCAGGACATCTTTACATGGGGGGAGGACACCGGTGGAAAATTTTCTACGGCCTCGGCTTGGGCCACTATCCAACGCAAATCAAACCGGGTTCATTGGACCTCTTTTATTTGGGACAAGGCTTTGGCCCCTAGACATCAATTTCTTCTATGGCTTATTACCAAGAATCGTCTCCCCACCTAGGTACTCCTTATGTCATTTGGCAGGATTCTAATTCGGTCTGTGCCCTATGTAACTCTAGGCCTAATTCAGTTGATCATCTATTTTTTGACTGTTGTATATCCAATTCTTTGGCTAAATTTTGGGCTGCAAAATGTAATCTTCCCTAGAGCAACTCCCCTTGGTCGGACAATCTCCAATGGGCTATCAATCATATGTCAGGAAAAGGATTTTACCCAATAATTGCTTGGTTCTCTTTTGGTGTGCTATGCCATATCATTTGGAAGACCAGGAATGACATTCTCTTCCATGGTCACAATTTGTATGTTCCTTCCATGAAACTCTACCTTTATAAG
This sequence comes from Angophora floribunda, assembly GCA_014182895.1. Lineage (NCBI taxonomy): Eukaryota > Viridiplantae > Streptophyta > Magnoliopsida > Myrtales > Myrtaceae > Angophora > Angophora floribunda. The sequence goes on from CM024708.1 coordinate 13,967,814, forward strand.
GCGGTTAAGGACAAAGGTCTCACCTTCAAATCGGTTGAAGACAACCCTAGAAACAGAATGATTCAGCGTAGTTGAGGGATAGACCCTTGATTTTTGAACTGGGGTGCCCTTAGCTTAGCTTAGGATGATATGGGTCTCTTGTAACCTATATCTTTAGTATGCGTGTTCATTTGCTTTTGGTGACCGCGGTACCCCTATACTCTAGCGACATGTCATCCAATTGAGTGTTTGGTGGTACCGTGTATATTTCTCTGGTTTAGTTTATAAAATCTTACTTTACCCAAAAAAAAAAGTCACAACTTATATTTATCTTTTTGATACATTAATATCTTACTACAATGCTATCGGTTACAAGGCCATGCCCGAAGGGCTGGCAAGAGAATAGGGGGGTTTGCACCCACCCTTACTCACCTCAAACGCAGCGAGCTACTATACTTTGCCTACTTGGCAGTTGTTAAAATCGAAATTTTGATGTGGAGTCTTTCTTTCCCACCGTAAGGCCCCATAATTAGTGACTGTATCTTTTTCTTCCCTAGTACGAAGGAGTATGAGGGACTCTCCAATAACCAGCTAAGTCACTTGCTCTTGGTTTTCTCCTTTGAGCATTTTAAGGACATACTTAGGTTCAAACTACAAAGCTATTGGCTGTTCAAATTTATTTTCCATTTTCTATTTGTTTTTCCTATTTATCCTTTCCTTTCATTTCTTTCCTTTTCCCTTCCGGTTACCCCCCCTCCAATAAAAAAACGAAAGAAAAGCTATTGAATTTCTAAGCAAAAACTTAGCGCAAACTCTTTCAAAACCATTTAGATTACAACTTTTGGGGTTTTTAATTTAATTAAACATTCAAATCGATTCATTTTGGAGTCACCACTAATTTATTATTAGGCAATTAAAAATCTAAGTGAAATGTGGAAGAATATTTTACTTTGCGAATTGGAGATTTTATGAATATAGGAACTTGATTACGCTAGATAAATCTAACACCCTTTCAATACTTTGTTTCTTTATTCAAAAATATTTTGCAAGTAGTCTTGGTTAATTTTAATTCTAAATCACTAACATGTGATGGATAATTATGTAGGTATGCATATTGAAATTTAACATTCAATAATCAAAGTGATAAATAAATTACCTAAGGAAACAAGAAAACCTTGATTGTCTAAGTAACATAAAAGCTTCATTATATCCAACATATCAAGTGTTTCGTAAAATGTTAACTCAAGACCAAATAATTTATGCATGACCTAAACATAATTTCTAAATGCAATGTCAATTAATTCTTTTTGGTTTTTCTTTTTATGATATGTAATATGAATAATGCATTAAATGTCATTACCAATTAACACTATCAACACAATATGATTATTAAAACATTGACATTAAGACATGTAACTCTTTAGATGACGTGCAACATGCAACATGAATATTAAATAATCAATAAATTTATTCTACAATTAATTGTAGTCTATATGAGATACGGATGCAATGTTTTTTAAGATTTTCTTTATGAGTTAAAATAAGAAATTGCATAAACTTACATGATGACTTTGATGAATTAGGAAATAATATATATTATATCTTAAACACGCAATATATAAAGTTTTTTATACTTTCCTAAATTGCTATCTAATCCCTAATGCACGTAGGATATAAATTTCTAAACTAGGAAACATGCATAAAATGTGCAAATGGATCCATATTTGGTTCTAAAGTCGCATTATTCTTTGCTTGATCCAATAGGAATGGTGATTTTGCTCATGGCTCCTTGTCAATTTCCTTTTTTTTTTCTTTTTTTTTTTTTTTTTATTTCTCCATTTAAAGTAAAGAGTGAATAAAGCTGAAAGCAAAATAAATAAAGGAAAAAGAAGAAGAAGCAAAAGTGTCCATTCCCTACCATTAACCCATCGAATCTTTCTCAGGTAATTGAAAAGCATTCATGCCTTACTTGTAACTAGGGGTGATCAATTTCAAAGTGGGTAGATTGTAGAGTTGAAATTTGTAGCCTACCATGTCAACTAGTTCCAGTTTTTGGATCATGAAACCTACCTTGTTTGTTTGAAACTAGTTCTAGAAACAACTTGTTTTTCCGGTCCAATTCTAAGGCCTACTTGAAGACTTGCTTTTTCTTTGTTATTTTTTTGTTCATTTTTTTACAGCAAAATCATACGAGACTATGATTAATAAAACAATTTAAAGTAAAAGATGAACATGTAGTTATGTATAATTATGGACGATGAAAAGTTCAAACATGTAACATAAAGCATAAATTATAAAAATCCATTCCCATTCATCTATAAAAATTTAAGGGAAGAGGGAAGATTGGTGAGCAATTCCAAGGGAGGACAAAGGATGGAGTGCTGAAGTTAGAATTAAGGGGAAAAAGAAATTAGGGAATTGGTTCTAAAATAGGGTAGTTGTGGCGATCCTGTCCAATTCCTGGGTGGCTATTTACTCAAACATGTTCCCAAACCAATTCCAATAGGATCCAATTCTCAGATATATTTTTTAGGTGGTCCGGTCCGATTCTAAGGTAGAACCAGTCTAATTGCACACCCCTACCTATAACTAATCCCAAACTAAGAAGATAATTTTCAGAATTTAATAATACATTTGAGAAGTTAACAAAATTAGACCTGCTTCCTCTCTTTTTTTTTGAAACAAGTCCACTTATAAACCTAACCCCACCATTATATCTGATTCAATAAATGGAGATGAGTTCTCTATTCTTTATCATAATAATGCAATCAAGTTTTAAAAATTATCAAACTCGTCCCATCAAATCCTCCCTTGATTACACTTTTTAAAAGTTTTATGACTCAATTATATTTTCATGATAAGGTTTACGACTTTCAGTGCACTTCTTTAATGTCATTGACAATTAACATTGCTCTAACTCATTTCTAGTTCTCCTGCTATGGATTCTTAGCTTGTCAATGGCTATCCTACCCATCCAACGATCATCCGCCCATGCACTCATTGACCAGTACCTTGTAAAACTTGATATCAAAATGATATAATGCTCCTTAAAACTTGATAATAGCATGCGCCTTTATCACTATTATATTGGTGTTGTCCACGATCAAACTGTGTGAATGACTTGCTATCAATCATCCAATGATTCGTATGAGCATGTCACCTTCCAAAAAGTTTATATTGATGACAAATTGACCATGGTACCTTTAAAGCCTCCTAAGCACCTCGTTATACTTCTTTTGCTCTCTGTCTGTCAAGATCCTTATATGTCTTTAGTGAACTCACAAAAACCATCGATGTTATCACAATTTTCATGAAATTATTACCACATCATTACGAAGAACATCTGCACTTATCACAAAGACCATTAAGAATTGTTTTGGAATCATCCCCACATTAAGGAGTGTTCAAGAATCATTAAAATACAATAGGGATGTGTTTTCCCAACAAAGAGCATTAAGAACCGTCATCCAAAAGAGTGACAAGATAATAAAACTCATTTTTCTTATGATTGATTTTTATGGGTTCAGATCTAATCTAAAATTGATATCACATATGAGTAAATGTGTATCAAATGATTCTAATCTTTTCTTTGCCGATTATAATGAAACCATCTTTTCAATCTCCCCTTGTGAGTAGACATGTCACCAAATCACGTAAATCCACTATATTCAAGTTTTTTTTATGCAATCTATTTCTTACTCACGTAATTTTTTGTGATTTTGTTCACGCTTCCATATTAGTCATGACAAATCAGATCTTAGAGATAAAAAGATTCATTATGGATCCCATAATTAAAAGAGAGCTACAAGTTGAGTAGGATTTTCTATTCAAGAGATTTAAAAATTAAAGAGAGTAAATTTAGATTGAACTTACCATGCCTGAAATTAGAATGTGATGCCATTTATAAGCAAATCTTACCTCAAAAGGGAAAATGGTGCCGTAAAATAAGGGAAGTGACGTGAAACAATCCAAACTGGGTTTTAAATGCCCAACGCCCTGCAAACGCCGAAGTGCACAGGCCCGGCGATTGCATTGCTCACCCGGCCCAATTAGAGCTAGGCCCACTATGAAATGGGCACGTGCGGCCCAGTCCATAACTGGGTTAATCGTGGATCATGTGTGGGCTCGCACCAATCCACACTAGGCCGGTGCTCTAACAAGCCAACCTTGCGCTGGAGCTACCCCGTGATGGCAGGCTAACGTCATTATATATATATTTTTCGGAAATTTTAAGAAAAAGATAAATTTTGACTAAGTTTTTAATTTCCACTGTGTCATTTCATGATGTTTAACTAGGAAAAATAGCTATTTGATGTCCCAACCGAAAGCAAGGTTAAAGGTCTTTATCGATTAAGGAATCAATAGATGAGTTGATTACATGGTACTAATAAAAAGAGTCATGGTTCTTGCAAACACCAAGACTAAGAAACATGGATTATATGCATACGTGTTAGGTAAATTGCAAGTGCACGATATCAATAAGTAATAAAGTGATGAGTGAGTATCGTTCCCACAAGGACTATTTTTATTAATTTATTATTATCCAATATTAATCCAAAAATTTAGCTAATAAAATCGAAAACACGAGTAAAAAGTGAACTAAACCAATTAAAATACTAAAATATAAAAGAGTCAAAACTTAAAAAATTCAAAAGCTAATTAAAATTGTAAAGTAAAAATAATCTAAAGCAAATTGAAAATTAATAATTATCAAGACCACAAAGCGTTATAGCATCCAACTTCACTTAACCATTTATAATTAATTTTCTTAACTTTTCATGCAACAAATTAATTTACAATTGTGTTGGCAAAATTTCCTTAAGATGAATTACAAGCTGACCTCGATCTAATAATCCCTAATTAGGTATGTTAACCCATACTAACTTTAGATGAATTTAAACTACCTAAAAGAATTAAGTTCCTATGAAAATTCCCGGATTCAATCTAAGTAATCCTAACATAGATCTACTACCGCATCCACATAAATAACCTAGTGTACATTGACCTAGATTTAATTTATGGTTCAATATCACTAATGTTCATGCACATAATCTCTAGCCGGTATCATGCATGCATCAAAAAATCATTCAAAAGTTGACCAACCTTCTAAAAGCATTAAAATCATGATAGAGAATGATACAATCAAAACAATTCTATTGCATAAAAAGTCTTTGAAAATTAATTAATCATGATTAAGATCCATTATAGCTCTAACAAAAGAAATTTAGAACATAGTGAAAACTAAACTAACAAAAATTAAAGAGAACATAATAATAAATAAAAACAAATTCACCATTTTGAGATACAAGAAGCTTTAGGTTTGTCTCCTTCTTCTCTCCTTGACATGCACCAATTCCACTAAAATAGAAGAAACAAATATAAAATCTAAGTAAGAAAACCCAAAATCTTATGCAAAGATAGTCTCTCAAAGGACTCTCTCCTCCTCCTCTTATATGCGGCACAAGAGTGGTTTATATAGCCTTCAAAAATCTGTCCTGAGTCGATTTCCACTAAGATTTGGAAAAGATTCATTCTTATCTCCTTGATTTTCTTTGAACCTTATCTTCAATTATGGTCAAATTCTTCAAATTTCTGATTTGTGCTGACTTTTTCTTCAAAATGAAATATTCTGAAAGATATTGCAATATTTTGGAAGATTTGAAAATATTTCATACAAAATAAAATTACGTGAGTAGCAATTAAATTTACCAAAAATTCATCAAAATTTAGCAAATATCAAGTCTAAATTAACAAGAATACTCTATTAAAATAGAGTTATCAATACACGACAAGAATATTTAAAGAAACTAATACTTACGAATTATTTCCGATCCTTTGGTCATAGCAAGTTGCCAATGCGTGTCCCTGGGGCATCGATTCGTGGGACGGCTTCGAGGTGCTTTTTCCACAATCTAAGGGGGAGGATGAAAGTGGCGACCAGCGCAGCCGCATAAATTCCCGCTTGCAAAAGAACTGCGAACTCACTGGGTTTCGGGATTTCCATCATTTGGGAAAAAAAGGTATGTGATGCTGAGAAGTAACAAAGCGACGGAAACAATAATAATGTGGGGCACTACTAGCAACAGGGGAATAATGGTGGCCCAGATTGCGCCGATGGAGGCTAAAAAAGCCGTGGTGTTGCAGATCGTGAATAAATACATATTGAAGCTGCTCAGGATAATGGTTCCGGCTTGATGTGGTTTTCCATTAGCAATTCTGCTGGAATTGGCGGTAGCAACAGTGGAATTGGCCTGCGGATTTGAAGAGGAATCCTGCCAGAATCCTCCCGGAGGACTGAGAGTAGCTTGGTAAGTTGCAGTTGCAATTAAGGTAGACACTACAAGGATCATGTTGCGAAGGTCTTCATTTTCGATTCTCAAAAGCCGTGCAAATGTCTCAATTTTAGTTGGTTCCTTGCTAAAATACTCTGGTAGAGAGAGGGTGTTGGATGTATGCCCTAAAGATACTATGTAATAGTTACATATTAGGGATTTCAGTTGTACTATCATCATTATTATTTAATTAATGGCAATGACGTATTCATTCATTTGTCCAATTATTTTATGAATGATTCCATAAGATCGTTGTAACTAGACCTATTCTTGAGACGTCAAGAATATTGTGACGGGTTCATAGTTAGACTGAATTTTTAAAAGAAGAGCTGGCACCGAAAGTGCCGGAAAAAGGGGCGTAATTTGGGGTGTCTCCCCACGGATCTTGGGAAAGTGGTCCCCCCCACGGATCATAGGGGGTGGAGGAGTCTGGATTGTTTTGCCGAAAGATCCTGGGGCTTCTAGGATTTTTCTTTCATTGGATCCCAAGCGTCGAGGTGGTCCCAGGAAACAGGAACCTGGGCAGATGGCCATGCTTCTGGTGGGATGGTGCGATTTTCCTAGCATAGGATTCTCTGGAGTTCTCTTGATGAGGATCTGCTGGTGGTGATGGAGTAGGGTAGTGTCTGATGAATTTGTGCAGATTCTTGAAAAACTTGAGGCTTATAACTTGACGTTCTGCAACAGAAGGTGTGTCGAGATTAATCCAAAGGGGATGGCAATATGTCCATGGGCGGTGGAATAGGACAATAGTATGACGTTCGGTTCGAGCCTTCCTTGACGGTTCTGGATTTTGAAGAGTTCCTTCCAGTATTGGAGAGGTTTGAACCATGCAAAAACATCTAGGAGATATTTCTGGTTATGGTCACGTCCGGCTGCATCTTTGATGAAAACCTGTAAAATTTGTTCAGTAGGAAATTCAATGGCTATTGTGTACAGATTGAACATGTACCAAAGTAACCATTTCATATCTTCGGGGAATGCCTCATTTGGAGACCATCGGAGGGGATGGATGAATGGGTATTGTGGATGGAGTCCATCTGGTCTGAGCATCAGGCCGCCATATTGAGTGGATATTTATAATCCTGTTGAAACCGGTGTGTTCTTAACTTCAACATTAAGTATTGGATACTTAAGGAATGATGAGTCGCAAGTCATTAGGTATTATGATACCTGAGTTAAAACACATGTGTTTGTATTAGACAAATTCACTGAACGTGACGTATATAGAACGATTAGCAACATGGAAGCTTTTAGCGTGGTCAATGTCTAATTGTTCATGCTTTGGTCTTGTGTAAATAATCCTTAGACCTGAGGTATAGTGTTAACTTGTGTATCGAACAACTATGATTCACGGGTGCACATAATGCCGGGTCGTTGATCCGTCTTTATACCTGATGGTCATAGTTTGTTCATATACGAAGTTGCACGTGTACGCAATATGGAATCTGTCTCCTTGTTACATACAAGGTATTATAATGATGTCCTATGCAATCTAATTGTGACAATGTATTGAAATCCTCGGCCGGGGTTGTAATCGAGAATAAATTATTTATGTCTCAAATAAAATACATGTCAATTAGATTTGTGCATGTGATCGAATTGGTGACTTGACAAATATTCCATGGTCTTTGTTCGATCGGCACATAGTAAGACGGAGGGATTCAATTACACTGTAGCCAAAACTGACAGATTCATTATGTTCTTAAAACATTCACACTATCTGGGTAGCCATGACATATTGCTAGATGTCAATCGTGGCTTGTAGGACCCAAAGATTAATCGGGACAATTAATTCTTTTGGGAGTACTAATGTGTTAGTACAAGTCTTACTACCAATTTAATGATGAACCTAGGGATGTCACACACCATAACTAATTGGGATAACGTAAAACAAGAGAGAGATATAATTTTGCAAACGTGTTTGCAAAAAACTACAGTCGCATTGAGTCAATAACATTTAATTTAATTCGTATTATAGTCACGAGCCTACGTGCATATGATGCACACGCATGCCTAAAGTGGGTGCACGTTAATGTACCTCAAATATGCACATAAAGTTATGTCTTCTTTTATTTAATTTTATATTAATTAAAAGATGCACACGGTCAACAATTGTTGCTGACCGTGTGCAATGCACATGTGATGTGCGAAATGTTTCTTTTTAATAATAAAAAAAAAGGGATATATATGTGGAGCATGATGGTCAGCAAACGTTGCTGACCATCATGCATGATCCTCATGCATAAACCCACGACCAGCAACGGTTGCTGGTCGGGGGATCATGCATGACCCATGACCAGCAACGGTTGCTGGTCGGGGGATCATGCATGACCCATGACCAGCAACGGTTGCTGGTCGTGGGGTAGTTTCCCACGATCAGCAACGGTTGCTGATCGTGGATCATGGGTGGTTACCGATCGGTTCTATAAAAGGCGCGTGTGTTCGTTTTTCTGCGCGTACATACGCAAAAACGAAAAAAAAAAAAGGAGAGAAGAAAAGTTTTTCTCTCATTTGGGCTGTGGTTGATAATACTAAGGATACGAAGGAATATATCCACGAAGTTGCTAGCACAATCGTAGTGGTGATTATCCACAAGTTCTCTCTTCGTTCGATATCCATTGGTGGTGTGTCTGAACTAGAGGTCCGACGTTTGTGGGGCTCGAACTGAAGAACATTTGGATCAATTTGTTTAAAGCGCGCTTCGAGAGATAATTCGTTCAACTCCCTTCTTATAACCAGATTTTGATTAAAACGCACGAACAACGCCTTTGGAGATTCATGTATAGAAATATTTCATCTTGTTTCCACTGCGTTTATATTAAATTGTTTATACATGATACATGAAATCCCAACAGAGGGTAGGAGTTAAACTTCTTTTTCGACGTTCTTCACGCTGAAACCTCTTCGCAACATCTTCACCACCACTAGGATTCACTTGGAAGATTTCCAGGGGGGTCTTATCCTCGAAGTTCTTTGCAAATACATCCAGATACCCAATCAACAGCTTGACGATTTGGAAGAAATATGTAGGGAACAAATGAAGCATGCATCCCTTCAATTTCACTCACTGCTTTGTCACAAGCTTCACTATTGTGCACAAAGTGAGCTCATGCCATATAACTTTGAATGATTCTAGTGACGCAACAATCCATGTACAAAGGGAAAAGGTTCACTAGACTTTGTTTATCAAGCGCCATCATTTCAACCAATGTAACGAAGTCCTAGATTTTTCTTTTTAAAAAGTGCAATTTACTGATATCATCCAAAATTATATACATGATAGCAATGAATCACTCCCGTGAATTGTGACATAGGCAAATTCACAAACATGATGACCCGAATGACGGGAAAAGTACAAAAATGTCCTAAACCTATGGCATTGGTATTAATTCAATTCTAAATCTTTCAATTGGATTAATTTAATCCTAATTTTTTTTACATTGGTATCAATTCAGTCCGTCTGGCTAATTTAGGCAGGAAATTGATGACGTGGACTCCGGTTGTCCTACGTGGCACGACCGGCGTTGACGTGGACATTTTAAAATATTTTCTCCCCTCAAATGACTCTAATTTAACATAAAATTTATGATTAATCACATTAATTGAAAGGTTTAGCATTCAATTACACTAGGAGTTCCTTTTTTGTTGTTGTTGCTATGAAGAGAAATACTACCTTAGACAAGTGTATTTATACCCAGATTCAACTGGTCAAGAAGTAATTTTCCGTCACAGATTGATTATTTTATGCTTACATTGGATTGTCCTTGCTAGCTTTAATCTCGTACAATATGTCCTGATGGAAGAAAAAGTGATTTTGCTAATCAATAGGAAAAACAAAATAAGAGAAAAGAATGGATCAAGTTATCGTTGCGTTAGGTGTGAGTGATTATCAAGGAAAGAGTCGGAAGGAAATTGTTCATTTCATCCAAAACCATCCAACCTAGAGAGATGTTGAGCTCCCGAACAACTTACGGAAACAATCTTAATTATACCTTTTCTCTTCAATAAATAAACCGTAAACAAAGTGAACTCTATATCCCTCCTTTATTTTCCTTCCTTTCTCCCTATATCTTTCAACCAAAGCATTGTCAATGACAATTAAAATGAACTCAAATCAGAAGCACCACGAGCTTAAAATAGTTTCCTCTCTAGCAGTTTTCGAAATAAAATTGTGAAATTGTTTAGATAAAACTGAAAAAATAAGCGCCAATGTCAATATTCTTAAGTGCTGAAAATAGGCATAAAAAATTATCTAATGATAATTGAAAATACATCACTGAATATGATTACTTTCTCATGAAACGGGGAGTTGTGATTACTGCTGATAGGTTTTAAAAGCGATCCTTATTTGAATCTTATAATTGTTTGTTTGTGGCTTTCTCTGCCTCTTTTCTTTGGGTTTGGATACCATTTCGTCCTTATTATCGTAGATTATATTGCCCTTTGATTTATTTCACGGATGGTACAATCACCGCATGCTAAATCCAGTCTGTTCGGTCAATTCATTTCTTCTTTATTTTATGCTAGACAATAATCCCAGCGCTATTTTTCTCAAAGTGAATACCACCTACTTTATTAGAAAGAAATAGTATAGATATTAATTTTTTTCCGACACTATTTGTACTCCCTTATACCTAAATGCGTCAATTTGTTTTCCAATTATCCCACACTCATTTTAATGTACTCTGACCAAAAAATCAAATCAAATCAAATGTACAAATTGTACTTCTATATGATATGAATGTGCAATAGTATATCATATTGTATATGAACTACTTTAATAGATATCCCATACTTCTTGAATTAAAATTCCGTTTGTTTCGCAAAAAATGAATGAATTGGAAAGTATTTTAAAAATGATTATTTTTATCGCTTACAAAATAAACGAACAAAAAAATATCATTATGCAAGAAAATATTTGGATATAGATTATTGTCTATAATAAAAGCATTTTTACTGACTAGCGTTATAAGTGATTATTGAATAAATAATGTTGTGATAATATATTCAAGTGATATAAAAACCAAAAGAAAATTTATAAAAGGACATGTTTGATTGTTTCTTTTAGAGGCTTCAATATGATTTGATTATCACAATATTCACATATATTATATCATATCACTAGATAAATCATTTTTATTGATCGTTTTCTGTGTTTCTGGTGGATCACTCCAAGCGAGCAAATTTATGGACATTTCTACAGCAACATCAAATGTCAATTGTTAGATAGACACTTATCAACAAGTGTTAACCGTTAAATGATGACAATAGGTGATATACCGTTGCACAAAATACAATTCAAATATGCTCTCTCTAAATCTTTCTAAATCCATGTATTTTCAAACCTCATATTTCATTATCATAACATTTTTTCTTGGATTAAATTATGTCAAATTCAAGTAGGGAACAATAAAAGCACGATCAACCCAAAATTGATGAAGCATACCTCGGGTTGAGCTTCGAACACAGCAATGTGTAAGAAGGTGTTACCATCTTTGTCTTGTCAGCCCAAGATTTCTGTCAGATTGACTCGCTTAAGCCATCCCAACAAAACCTCAAATGCTTTGAAGTTGTGGTTTTTGACGGCAACATGCACTACACTCTCGCATCGGCTCGTCAAGTCTTCAATGGATGATTTGCTAACGCATAGGAATTTGGCCAGGAGCTCCAGCTCCTTGTCCCCTTCTTTCCCAGCAACATAATGCAAAGGGGTGATTCCACCTCATCCTCGGACTAGGATCAACTTGGGGTCAAGGGTCATCAGTGCCCTCACAGTGTGATAGTGCTCATGTTGCAAAGCCAAGTGCATGGGGCTGTGACCTTCCGGATTAAGCTTCCGAGCAAACGAAGGCCTCAAGATGGCCATCTCCATGGCTACATCGATTTTTCCAGCAGCCGCTGCAATGTGTAGTGGAGTATTTGGGAATGGTTGCTTACATACGCGATCTAGGATCTCTTGCTCCTCCACAATTAAGTTATGTAGCTCATCAACATCATCATTAGCTATTGCTTGATGAAGCCGAGACTCCCTAGCCTCTTTTGCATCTTTATCGGGTAGAACGCTGGCCATCGTGTTACTAATGGAACTGTAGGAGCAGGAGAGGGGCTTTGCTGGGCGATATGATAGATGGAAGTAGCGAACTTGCAGAATCATGAATATTTAATTTAGGGGAGTGAACAGGTGTTCAGGTGGGCCCAATGCAATTCATCTTAGATTGGTGTGTAGCGTACTGGTCAGGTTCTGACGACAAAAAGCCTGCCCAGTTTTTGTGTTTCGCAATAATTGCACGACATGAATAATGAAGAGAGAGAAACTATGGTGTGTCACAGCCGTTAGTTGAAGTCTAACTGTAAAGCACTGTAATACATTTTTTTTCCTCTAAAAGCTGGATCAAACGTTTAATACTTTGATGTTCCAGATGAATTTGGATGGAATCATTGAGACATGACATGATGTGCATGTGCAGGGATCAATTCTATATTAGGGTTAGTTGCGGCTAACGTGTCTTTGAAGACTTAATCAGAATGAAATGATTTTTGGGGCTAAACAATAGTGGATATGATTTTTGTGCCTCATCGCCTAGTGAAGCACGATTGTAAGGTCTTCTTTACATGAGCATAGGATGAGTTTCACATATGTTGGCTATACTATATTGCATTGTTTTTGATATGGTGCAAATGATTTGTTAAAATATGCTTGTTTCTAAAGCTGCATTATTCTTTGCTTGATCCCATAAAAATAGTGATTTTGGTCATAGGGGAATTCTCATTGGCTATAATATATTGATATGATGCATGTGATTTGTTAAAATATGCTTCTAAAATGACCAAATATGATGTATGCTCATTTCTGAAGCTGCATTATTCTTTACTTGATCTCATAAAAATAGCGATATTGCTCACTGAGGATTTCTCTTTCTCCTATCAATCCCATTTTTTCCCTCTTTTTTTATTTTTTACTTTTATACTTTTCCATGTAAATAAAGAGCAAAGAAAGTTGAAAGCAAAACAAATAAGGAAAAGAAAACAAAAGTGCCACTTCCTTCCCATCAACCCATTGAATCTTTGCAACGTAACAGAAAATAGCCACACCTTACTTGTTATTGATAATCCCAAACTAAAGAAGATAATTTTCATAATAATCATACCCTTGAGGAGTTAATAGCACTATACTTGCTTCCTCCTTTATTTGAATGAGTCCACTTTCAAGTTGTGAGATTTGGTGAGATCACTACCAATGTTATAAAAATTTAAGCTATTAGATAAGGCATGGCTTAATATTTAAATATCACATCACTCCCTCATGCTTAGTCTGATCATTTTGCCTAGTATTAAGTATTGGTAGATTTAATTGGATAAGTAAATGAGGCTTGGAAAGATTTGATATTTTAATAATATGTTATTGATAAATAAGCATGCATATAAACGATTTGTGAGAAGAATAAAATCTCTTTGTTTTCTAAAATTCGAAATTGTGATGACTATTCCGACGACCAAAAGCAAAGTGTTGGTAGTCAACTTTAAAAAGAAAAAAAGAAAAAAAGAAAAGCAAAGTTTTAATGCCGACAAAGATTATTGAGCATAAAAAAGTAATATCAAAATTATTATGACTACTCTTAGGAATAAAATTATCTCAACCTTGTCACTACCAAGTAATTCAAAAAACAAGGATTAAAACTACCCTTGAGACATGTGTTACATTAAACCTATTTTCGATCATTAGTGCTAAAGGGCTGGCAATTTCTGGCACAAATTAACATGTCTATGCACAATTATATGGCGAACCCAAAACAACATGAATTGATACAAATTTATTATATGCGAGTTTTGTAGCACAATCAATAAAAATATAGGTGTTTTTCAATTACAATTATGAAATCCGATCAAGCCACATGAATTTGAGTTGGCAATTCTTGTGACAACATATTATAGGCATTCATTACAAATAGAAAGTAGTTTATGTGATGATCTTTTTATTTTTTTATATACTGTATATAGAATAACATATACCTACATATGGAAGTGCTCTATGTCATTTATCTGACAACCTTCTTCTATTCTCTTCTTTTCTTTTTCTTCTTTTCTTTTGGTGTTTGTCTTGCTATATGTCAGCTTCTTTTTGTATTTTCACTTTGCCATCATGTGTAAAACGTTTGTAATATCATGCCTTTATTCCATTTGTGTCGGAAAAAGAAACCAGTGAATTCTTGGAGATGAAAAGTACTTTCCATGCTTGACTAGTTAGTAACTTTAATACCATCTTCAATCTTGATTACTGGCAACATAAAGGGTTTATTGCTGATAGCTAACAAATGACAACATGAAGGCCATGGGCAAAGATGTCATATAATAAAATGTTTGTGTGATCATGTCTTCGATGTGTTCCTTTGTTTCTTATGATGACATTTGTAACATCCTGAAATTCGAGCCCTTTGAGGGATGAATGAATGTTAATTTCGCCAGTGCATTATCGATTGATCTCACTCAAAACTGATTACTCCTAAGATACTAACCTTGAGGGGAAAGACTAATGAGGACAGAACTTGTGTGACTAAAGAACTTGACTTGGGAAAATGACTCGACCGTGAGACTTGCGTAAGGACGATCCTATAGATATGCAGGCCAATTTCAAGGACGACTAGAAGTCAATTCGCGGACATAAATAATGGGACGACAAGTGATTCCGTCTACTATTATCGAATCTGCGGACGACCTTATATCAATCCTTGATAATCATGTACTTTGAAATAAAAATCGATCCTTCGCAATTTCATGCAGTCGAGGATGTCCATGTGTTGAGAAGTCTTGAATGTGAATTGACACGAGTCGGTTACGCGTGAGTCCTCAAAGCCGCCTGTTAGTCTGAGTAGTACCAAAATGGCATTTGGGCTAAATTGACAAGGCATGTGAATCCAAGATTGGACTTCGAATTTTTGGGAATGTCTGGGATGGACTTTTGGACGATACTTCTTAGACATTCGACAGTGACAGTTGAGCCGAGTTTTTGAGAAAGGGGATTTTGGACTGAGAACCCGAGCCTATGAGGACATGGGTCGGGAAAGAATAGTGAGGGCCTCATGACTAAGGTGGGACGGTCACCGTGGAAGACTGAGACAACGAGTAAGCCCGTTAGACCCAACCGACCCCTCACCCGTCCTAGCCCGTTATCCAAACTTAAATCAATTCGAGCCCAACAAATTCCCGAGCCCATTCCTACCCATTTCCCAACTCGTTTCCTAGGCCTGCCTTTCATTTTTAGCCCAAGGACAATTTAGGAACTGTGCAAGGTGGAAATGATCATTTTGCCCCTAGATATTATTGGGAAGAGACAAAAGGAAGAGAGAGAAGATGAGGTCATGTGCTTGGGAAACTAGAGAAGCCATTAATAGCATTGATGAAGGATTTTGCGCTGCTGAATACCCCTCTCTCACTCAACTTGGTCTCTCAAAAATCGCAGCCTTTCTTCCCCTTGCTTCTCCTTGCATTCATATAGTTTCCCCTCTCTCACTCAACTTGACACCTAAATTTTGATTAATCATTCATAATTTAATGCACAAAAATTTAGGAATTAATTTTAACCCCTAAACAAAAAAATATTTGGATTAGGAGCATTTATTATTATTGCATTTGCATTGGACAGGTGGAAGATGGGCTTCAATTGATGGTTCTAAGTTTTAATTTAACAAGTTGGACTAAGCTCACAGTGAAAAAGAATTTGGCTAGGCCCGTTAAGGGGTGACGAGTTGGAATATGAGAATATTCCCGGGAATATGAGAATGTTCCCGAGAATATTCACATTATTCTTTCAAAGATTCGGGAAGGTGTCAGATGAAATATTCCCGTTAAGGGGTGGCGAGTTGGAATATGAGAATATTCCTGAGAATATGAGAATGTTCTCGGGAATATTCTCATTATTCTTTCAATATTCAAGGAAAGTGTCGAATGAAATATTGGAAAAATATTGCACGTGGGATACAAGAGCTAAATAGACAACGTGCAGATTTATCATCTTTCCTTAAATACCATAGTCCTCTCACCTATAAAAAGGGGGCCACACACACTGAAGAGACACAAACAAACAAAAAAAGCCACAATTGAGAGAAAAGGGCGGCAGCGCAATATAGAGAGAGGAGAAAAAGCATCTTTTTGCTGCAGGTCTTGAAGGTCGGCTCACAAAAAGAGGCATCTTCCCAAGAGACAAGGTAGGTAAAGTTCCTATTTAAATTGATTCTTGAATATTGTGTTTTCTCGTTTAAAGTATTGCATGCTTGATTGAATTCCAATTAAGTGAGGTTGTTGTGTCGTGTTGAAAAATCTCAATAATCAAAAATATTGAGCCGCGAGATGTCGGATCAGGTTTTTGATTGTTTTGATTTTCTATCTTGGGTTCGGACTAAATTGCGTGTTTTACATGATCGGTTGCATTATGTGTTGATTTTTTTAATAAACTTACAAAAAATGCATAAAAAAATCTTTTGCATAATAGGGTAGATTAATGCACTTCATGTTAGGCTAGTCTTATAGTCTACATTGCATATGATGTAGAAGCTTAGGAAATTTCATTAGTTATAAAAAAGAAAACACAAAAATTGCCATGCTCATGTCATATTAGGTCATCTCTCGTGTGTCATCTAGTCATTGCATGTTTAGGGTCATTTGAATGCGTGACATACTAGGGTAGTTGCATTAAATATTTTCTAGCATTAGATTAAGTTAAATAATTAATGTCATGTGACATATAGTTTGCATATTAGGTTGCACACTGCATGCTATTGTAGTTAGACAATTTCGTATGTCATTACATGCATTGCACGTAGTTTTAGGCTTCATTAAATAAGTGAAAACCTTAAAAAATATTTGAATGAGTGCATGTTAATTAGAAATTATATCTAGATCATTGATGTAATTTTTAAGCTAACATCGCAGATACTTTCGTAGCTTTAAGGTAAGTAACTTCCTCCTTTTACTTGCAATTTATTTATTGCTTTGCTTCATTGAGTGTTAGATAATGATTGCGCACTCGAATGATCACATTGCATGTTAGGGAATAAATTAAAATCAATGCAAGCTGCCTGTAATTTTTTAAAAAAAATAAAAGAGAAAAGGTACCGAAAGGGCGTTAGAGAAATCTAACGTAATCAAGTCCCCGATCCCATAGTCTCTGGTTCGTAGGAGTAAAGTAATTCTCCCGTTACTTTACTTGGGTTTCTAATCAACCCACCAAAAAATAGATTAGTGGCGACTCCAAGTAAAAATCATTTGCATATTAAAAACTTAAACCCTAAGTCGTGAATTGGTATGGGCTTGGGAGAGCCCGAACTAAGTTTAGGCTTAGTAATCCATTAGCCAAACCCTATGTGGTGCACCCGAGGTGAGGTCGCGACAGTTTGGCGACTCCACTGGGGACTTGAGTTTAAACTCTTAGTGGACTTAGGCCAATTTTCTCTTTTTTTAAAAAAAAACTTTGTTTGGTAGCGAGGATACCAGGTACGTCCCTAACCATTTGAGGTGTTAAATGTTTTTGCATACAGGAGTTATAAGGGGTGGAGTGATTGTTAACCCCTTGTCTTGCAGGTTGAAGTTGTGAATGAATGTTTTGAATTTTTGAAGTGTTGTTGTAAATATAAACTGTTGTGCATGCCTATGCATTTGCACTACACTCTTGCACACACAACCTGCCATCGGACCTGGACCGCAATTAAGGATGTTAGGATGGTGTTGAGAAATGATCCAACCTTGAACGCGAGACTGCGATGTAGAGGTTGCCTTTCTCAACCCCAAAATTTCTTTCTCGGTGTCAAAATGTTTATCCTTGTCTGCGAAACCGCATGACTATAGGATTTTCTTTGACCAAGCCGGAGCTAAGAGGACCCGACCTTTGTACGCGAGACTGCGACTAGTCGGATCATTCCTTTTAGCTCTAATTTGCTAAGCCCTATAGTTTATGTGTCGAACCTCATGTCTCACGTGTATGTCTATGTGATTGCCATTTTTTCCTTCATGAAGTAAGTATTCTTACCTTACACTATGCAATCTATTTATTTTGTCATTTTTTGGGGTCCATGACAAAAGGTCAATTGTATATAGAGAAGAGTCACTAGATTGTTTTTATGTTCATGTCTAGGAGTTCAATTTCAATTTTAGAGTGTTATTTCAATTTCTTAAACTGATGTCTTAGGAATTTAATTCCGTAGGGAGTCACTTTCATTTCTTAGATTAATGTCTTTGGAATTCAATTTCACTTAATAAAAGCGGCTAGATCTTTGTCATGGACCGGCATGTTCCATATGCGATGCTTATGTGTTTTCCTTTCTTCTGAATCAGGTGATAACAGAGCCATCTCATTCACCCATCATTACGAGATTGAAAGTACGAATGGCTGAGCAAACTAAGTTGCGCGAACGTATTGATAAAATGGAGTATCAAATGAATCAATGCTTCGCTGCAATACAACAAATGACAAGTGAGTTTAAGGAGCTTTGAGCAAGTTCGAGCCTAGAAGTCACACCTCCTGGAACTACAGCACTTAAGCAGAAAGTTGATCATGGCCAATCCAATGAGTTTGATGACGATATGCCCCCCTTAGAAGATGATGTCATTGTTGTGGAAGGAAAGGCCAAAACTCATAAGGTCTTTAAAACAGAGCAGGATGAACGCTTTGCAAAGCTTGAAGAGAAAGTGAAACAATTGCAGGGTTTGCAAAGTTCACTCCCAATTGATTTGTCTATTTATGAGAAGGTCAACACGCCAAACAAATTTAAGATGCCAGAATTCGAGAAATATAATGGCACTTCTTGCCCGAAAGCTCACCTGCAGATGTACCATGTGAGGATGGCCCAACATATCAAGAATGAACCCCTTATGATCCAGTGGTTCCAAATGAGCTTAGGCGGGCCCACGCTCACTTGGTATATCATGAAGAACATAAACCTCCTCAACACTTGGAGTGAGGTGGTTGATGCATTTCTTAAACAGTACAAGTTCAACATGGACATTACACCTTCCCGAGAAGATCTCGAGCGGATGGAAAAGAAGAAGAGTTTTCGTTTAAGGAGTATGCCATAAGATGGCGAAATTTGGCCGCCCAAATCACTCCTGAGCCCACTGACAAAGAATTGATGAAGCTATTTGTCAAGACCCTCCCTTTTGAGTTCCGCAATCGGATGGTTGACACATATGTTGAGAACTTTAATCAACTCATTCCAGTGGGCGAACAAATTGAGATGGGGCTAAAGGAGGGGTGGTTTAATGAACTGACCTTTCCAAATAAGAGGTTTACTACAAAGAAAGAGAAAGAACCAACCACTGAAGTAAATGTTGCATTTGCGCAACCGACCTCTAATAAGCCTCCGATCGTTCATGTCCCTAGGAATCAGCAAGGTGGAGGCCGCCCTTCCGCGTCACGACCATTCACTAAGAGGCAGTTCTCTCTACTTCCTGGTCCTCTATCTCAAGTCTTGTCGATCTTGCAAAAGAATGGGCTGCTCTCCCATGAACCGAAGCGGCCCAATGCGGAGAAATTCTCTAACTAGGACCCCTCCAAGAAATGTGAGTATCATATGGGAGAAGTAGGACATTCAACTGATGAATGCATGACCTTGAAGCACAAAGTTCAAAATTTATTGGACGCTAATGCATTCTCATTCCGCACCACCCAACTGAATGTCAAGAGGAACCCACTGCCTGAGCACGAAGGCAAGGTAAATGCCATATTTGGATTTGATGCTGGTCAAGTCAAGAATTTGAGAGTGCATGTTGTAGATGTCTATAATGGGCTAGTAAAGGCTAGATACTACCCGAGTCATGAGGCAATTCCCCTATCCTTGATAAAAGAGGGGGTTGCTATGATGGCAGACGCCGGTGTGATTGTGTATGCTGACCATACTGGCATGGTCTCCACTATATCCCAAGTTGTTATTGATTGGGAGGAAGAATGGGCTGCGCTGAATGCTAGTAAGGATGAAATCGATGCAGAACCATCTACTGAGGTCCCGGTGCACGACGAAGGGATAGTGATTGAGATACCTCAACCCTATGAATATGCTGATAATAAGGCGGTTCCTTGGTCCTATGACTTGGATGTTGACTTGGTTACAAGGTCTGGTCGAGTTTATGCTCAAGCCAACACTCAACCTGCAAAGCCTATTACTGATGAAGAGGCTAAAGAATTTCTTGCTGTAATCAAAGCAAGTGAGTATAACGTGGTCGATCAATTATGGAAAATGCCTGCTCAAATCTCTTTGCTTGAGCTCTTGCAAACATCTCCCACACATCAGAAGTCTTTAATGAAGGTGTTGAGCGAGATTCATGTACCAGAGACAGTTGAGCCTAGTCAACTCGAATAATTTGTTGGGTCAATTTTTCTCAAGGATTTGATCGCTTTCTCTGACGAAGAATTTCCTGTTGAAGGGAGAGGGCACAATAAACCGCTATATATATATTAGTCAAACACAAAGCTTCTCATGTATCTCGCGTGCTTATTGATAATGGATCTGCTCTGAATATATGTCCATTGGCCACTCTTCACCGCCTCAAGACAGATCTATCCCAAATACATGCTGCGAAGACTTGTGTGCGAGCTTTTGACGGGACTAGAAAGGAAGTGATTGGGGAAATCCACCTTGATGTGCAAATTGGGCTAGTAATCTTTAACATCCCCTTTCAAGTAATGGATATCCCCACCGCATTAAATTTTTTGTTGGGTCATCCTTGGATACATACTGCTGGGGCTGTGCCATCAAGTCTCCATCAAAGCATGAAATTCATGATCAAGGGAAAACTGGTCACTGTCCATGGCGAGGAAGACCACCGGATTTATCATGAAACTGCTATTCCTTATATCGAGCCAGATTCTGAACTTGGATCGAGTTACCACTCATTTGAGTTGGTGTCCACCATACATGCTTCTCGAGGTTCCTCACTGCCCACTCCTGAAGTCTCAAATACTGTTGTTATGGCAGGAAAAGTGATGGTTGGAAATGGCTTTATTGCTGGCCGTGGTCTTGGAAAGAGAGATCAAGGTATTAGAAACCCTATTGAAGCCCCTCGAAGGTCCCGTTTTGCTGGATTAGGGTACCATGGAAGAGGTGGAGAAAGCTCTGGAGGGCAAAGGCAACAAAGGCGAAACTCACGTGGACAAAAAAGGGAAAACTCGCTACCTCCTCACATTCACGAGACATTCCCTAGTCTCGCTAGAATGATGCGGGATAGAGAGAGGTGATGGATACCCTGGGGCAGCCGAGTGGCAAATTTGACTATTACGTGAAGTACTCAGCTCCCCCTAGTTTTTACATTGACCCCCATGACATTGTCCCGGATGGGTGGGGTGGAATGGATGATCCGATACCTCCAGGAGAAGAGAACCCCGATGATGCATTGGAAGGAATCATTAACCTATTTGATGACTTCCTTATAGGTGCCATTGAAGAAGAACCTTAAGAGGAAGCGGGCGCTAGCCCACAAGAGTAACTCGTTTATCATTTTTGCATATTCCCCTGCGTGGGAATTTTTACTGCATTTTAGGGATTTTTCTTTTCTTCTTTTTCTCTTTCTTTTAGGGCTTGAATACCGCATTTTTTATTCAATAAGATGTAATTGATTGATGAATTTCAATAAAATTACAAGTTTTGTTTTTAGGGCATGATGAGGTACACCAAACCAGTCCGGTGATGATATCCAACCGATAAAAAAAAAAAAAGAAAATCCAAGGAGAATTTTCCGACACTGAGGCCCGATTTTTTTTTAAATGTTTTTAATGCTTTTTTTGAATTTTTATGAAAAAATAATTCATCATGCTTTTGGCTCGTGTCAAAAATTTTTTAAAAAAAAAGAATATATTTTAGCAAAAGAAGTCTAAAAGATGCTTTTGTGAAAAAAAGTCTTAAAAAGCACGCTCATTTAGCCCATTTATGGGAACAAAGAAAGCCCATGCCAAATCGACGATGCACGATTTTGTCTTTCTAAATTAGCCACTTTGTGTTTTATCAAATGGTACAATCTTGGCAGCAATAGACAATGGCGCCGAAAGAACTCTTAATCTTAACTAGAACTCCATCGAGGTACAACGTGAATGGGAGCAGCATGAAAAAAGAGTCAAAGCTCTCACCTCGGATGACTGGACCAAACCATCACTATCAATTTGAGCAATGCCCTGACTTGCTGCCGCTTCTGCTCTGCTTCTCTCTGCTGAGAAGCCAAGGAAGTGAAGATAGGGGCTGTAAATCTCCCCCATGCGAAGAGAAAGGGCCGAGGAGGCCGAACGCCCGACTCGGCTACTAAAGGATTATCAAGATATCTTTGCTTGGACATATGTTGATATGCTAGGTTTGGATCCATCCATTGTGGAGCATTCTTTGCCTACTAATCCTAGTATTGACCCTAAGAAGCAAAAGCTGCGAAGAACTAAACCCAAACTCTCAAAGAAGATAGAGGGAGAGGTAATGAAACTTCTAAAAGTGGGATTCATCGAAGTCTCACAATACCCTGAATGGGTGGCTAATATAGTGCCAGTGATGAAGAAAGATGGTCGAGTTTGGATTTGTGTTGATTATCGAGACTTGAACAAGGCCAGCTCGAAGGATGATTTCCCGTTACCACATATAGATGTCCTTGTGGATAGCACTGCTGGATTTGGGCTGTTTTCATTCATGGATGGTTTTTCCTGGTATAATCAAATAAAAATGAAGGAGGAAGACAAGGAAAAGACTGCATTTATTACCCCATGGGGGACCTTTCATTACAAGGTTATGCCTTTTGGACTAAAAATTGCAGGGGCTACTTATCAGCGAGCCATGGTGACCCTATTCCATGACATGATGCATAAAGAGATTGAAGTTTACGTTGATGACATGATTGCAAAAACTCGACCTGGAAGAAGCCATGTCGAGACCTTGAAGAAGTTATTTAATCAGCTTTGTGAATTCAAGCTCCGCTTAAATCCTGCCAAGTGCATGTTCGGGGCTACATCTGGTAAATTACTCGGGTTTATTGTGAGTAGTAAAGGCATCGAGATCGACCCATCTAAAGCTAAGGCCATATGCGAGTTGCGACCCCCGTCAACGACCAAAGAGGTTCGAAGTCTTTTAGGGAGATTGAATTACATTGCCCGATTCATTTCCCAACTTTCTGAGACTGCCAAACCGTTCTTTAAGCTTCTAAGAAAAAATGCGCTAGTCCACTGGAATGATGAATGTCAAGAAGCGTTTGAGAAGCTGAAGCAATACTTGATGAATCCGCCGGTTCTTGTCCCACCATTACCAGGGCATCCTTTGATTCTCTACCTCACCATTCATAGTGAACCATTAGGCGCAATGTTGGCTCAAGAAAGTCCTATCGATAAAAAAGAACGGGCCATTTACTACCTGAGCAAAAAATTCACTATCTCAGAGTTGAAATATTCTGACATCGAGAAGACTTGCATTGCATTAGTGTGGGTACTGCATAGACTATGACAGTATACATTGCATTATAAGATATTTCTCGTGACCGAGAACAATCCCATCAAGTACTTACTTGATCAACCGGCTTTAGTGGGCAAGTTAGCAAAATGGCAGATTCTAATTTCAGAATTTGATGTTCAGTTTATGCCACAAAGTTCAGTTAAAGGTCGAGTAATTGCTGACATATTGGCCGAAAGTCCTGGACTTTTGAATAATGATGATTGTTCCCTGGATGACCGCATCCTATATGTAAGTGAAGATTCATGGACCATGTTCTTTGATGGAGCTGTAAACTTGTCTGGTTCTGGCACTGGGGCAGTTTTGATATCCCCAAATGGGTAACACCATCCAATAGTTGCAAAGTTGATGTTTCCATGCACTAACAACATAGCCGAGTACGAAGCTTGTATTCTCGGGCTCCAAGCCATAGTTGAGATGGAAGTGGCTAAATTAAAGGTGTTCGGAGACTCCGCACTAATCATACTACAGATTGTAGGTGAATGGAAGACCAGGGACTCTAAATTACTCCCATATCACAAATATCTAGAAGAGCTGGTAAAAGAATTTGATGAAATTTCTTTTGAATACTTGTCAAGGTCTCACAATCAGTTTGCTGATGCACTCGCGACATTGTCATCAATGTTGCAAGTTACCAATGGATTAGAAGTCAAACCATTGAGAATAGAGGTTTTGGCAAAACCGGCTTTTTGTATGGTTGTGAATAAAGAACATGATGGGAAACCATGGTATTACGATATCATGAATTACATTTGGAAACAGGAATTCCCTAAAGGAAGTTCTCCAGCTGATAGAAAATACATAATGAAGATGGCATCCAAGTTCTTTGTTAGCGGTAACAATTTATACAAGAGATCTTATGATTCAGTCTTGTTGCGATGTGTAGATGTGACCGAAGCCATGCAAATTATGCAAGAAGTGCACGAAGGAGTTTGTGGCCCGCATATGAATAGGCACATGCTAGCCAGGAAAATTATGAGGTTGGGATACTACTGGCTGACATTAGAGAGTGACTGCATCCAACACGTTCGAAGTTGCCATCGTTGCCAAATCCATGGAGATAAGATAAATGTCCCCCCAACTGAGCTACAGCAGTTATCCGAGCCATGACCTTTCTCAATGTGGGGCATTGATATGATTGGCCCAATAAACCCTAAAGTTTCAAATGGGCATCGATTCATTCTAGTGGCGATAGATTATTTCTCTAAGTGGATTAAAGCCGCATCTTATGTTAATGTCACTGCTCGAAACGTTGTGAAATTTATCAGGCGTGACATAATTGCCCGTTACGGGGTCCCTGAAGCAATTGTCACTGACAATGGGACAAACTTGAATAACAAGCTTGTGAATGGGGCTATTCACTGAGTTTAAGATCAAGCATATGAATTCATCCCCTTACCGCCCGCAAATGAATGGAGCTATTGAGGCGGCCAATAAAAACATCAAGAAGATCTTGGCAAAAACAGCCAAGAATTACCAAGATTGGCATGGTAGGTTACTTTTCGCACTAATGGCATATCGGACGTCAATTCGTACTTCTATTGGGGCAACCCCGTTCTCTCTAGTATACGGCATAGAAGCAGTCTTGCTTGTGGAGATGGAGATCCCCTCTCTAAGAGTCTTATCCCAAGTGGAATTATCCGAGGCAGAATGGATGAAGCAAAGGTACGAGCAGTTGAACCTAATTGATGAGAAAAGGCTTAAAGCTCTTTGCCATGGTCAATCATACCAACAAAGAGTAGCTAGGTCCTTTAACCGGAAGGTACGTGTGAGGCATTTCAAGGAAAATGATATGGTCTTGAGGAGGCTATTACCAATTTTTCCTAATCTTGGGGGCAAATTCGCTCCGAATTATAGTGGCCCATATGTGGTAAGGAAGGTACTCCCCGAAGGCGCTTTAATCCTTGCAGAAATGGATGGTCGTGAGTTTTCTAGTCCAATTAACTCTGATTCTGTTAAGAAGTATTACTCTTGATCTTGTTATTTTCCATAATGAATGAATCGCAAGTCAGTTTCTCCATTTTTTTTTAAAAAAATTTGCAAATGTTGCATTATCACTTTCGGCAAAATAAATTGAATGTGTCAAATGGGACGCATTGCAATGATGAAAGGCAAGCCTAGTCCTAAACACTTTCCCATACATTAATCGCTAGTGAGTTGAGCGGAAAGATTCCATGCTTACAAGGCAAAGAGTTTTCTCGTGAAAGGTACGCCAACTGAAATGATGAGAGGCAATTCATTTCTCTATCCCAAACACTGCAAGAGATCCATTGCTTAACCCCTTTGAGCCTCATACACTTGTGGAGATTTCTTTCAAATTACCCATGTCAAGAACCACCCCATATCGGGGCAAATTGGAGGTAAGTTGGCATCACGTGGCGAGAAAAATAGATAGAAATTCTCTTGCTCTCACTTGCATCAATCTTTGGGTATCTTATTGCAGATGAACTCAAACAATAATCCAAGTGCCTTAGGATGACGAAGAGCAATTTTTCTTTCTCTATCCTACACACGTATATCCGTCGCATAGCCCTTTTGGGCCTAAAAATTCATTTCTTTGAACCTAGTTGGTGATCATCCCCCACACTGGGGCAAGCAAAAAATAATCATTCAAGAAATAGCAAGGTCTAGAGTGCCAACAAAATGTGAAGACCTTCAAAAGTCCAAATGAAAATTTGATACATCGTAAACAGTGTGTCGGTGGTAAAAATAGAACTAGGGGGCATGAAGAATTAGTGTGCCTGGTAAAAGCAAGGCCGATGCCCATAGACGTAAGAGTAAATAGAGGGGCAAGAAAAATCAGTGTGCCTGGTAAAAGCAAAGCCAATGCCCATAAGAGAAAATGAAAAAGAGTCAAGATAGATGACTATCATTGTGAAAAGTTGTCAAGTGCAAAACTTTTGCAATCAACAAAGCACATTTTGGAGATAATCCTTGATGGCAAAGATGAAGACCAGTGGTAATGTCAAGATGATCACCAACTCTCACCCATTTACACACATTTTGAGCCTGATAATCCTTTCATTTCTCAACCCGTGAACCTAGCCTACATTATGTCCCTCATAAAGTCTCTTCAGATTAGGGCACTTGAATTAATGTGAGTATTCACATGTCTTAAGCATTGTTCGAAGAAGTGTGAGCAAGATTATTTCTATCTCATTTTACAGGGTTCTTGACTTGTAAACCTGGAAATGATTGCAGAATTGTTCTTTCAATAGCCTTGACTCAAAGAGTCCCCTTGTTAAGCCGTTGACCAAGCTCATATTATGGTCCATGTTAAAGACCTTTCAGATTGGTAAAGTCGTACCGATTGCGAGAATACTCAGACCCCTGTCTAGTATGATGATAGCAAAATAGAGTGATTCTCAAATTCCCACATCAATTATTAGGATAAAATAGCCTTTTCGTGAGAGTGAGCGAGGGAAAAGTCCTTTCAGACCAAATGGATTCTTTATTTGACACATCAATGACACTCACATTCTGAATGGATTGTTCTTCAGAAATTCTTGCCAGTTCTGATTTGGTAATACATGATTGATAAAATTATGACACATGAACTGCAAATGGATTGGAAATATCTGGGGATGATGAATGCATATACCTGTTGTTGCTAACCATGTTTGACAAGTAAAGTTCTCATGATAATTGATGCTCGATTCGTTGTCCGAAGCATTAGGATGTGTTCAAACACTCCGTGGTTCCCAAACCATTGCTAGCAAGCAACCTTGAGGCAAGCCGATCAAGCCCTCAGGAAGGAAACCTCGGGTAAGTATCTAATACCTCTGAGTACCCAAAACAAAATTTGGTAACTCCTCCCATAAGTTAACATCTCAATTTGGATCTGAATGTTACACAATATTTTTGTCGAACATTTCATTTTGGACATGAGTGTTCTCTGAGCTTTCTCATCATACCTTAGTGTGGATCTAGGTATTTCGAATCATTTTAATCCAATATATGACTCACCTAACATTGAGCATCTATTGGCGAAATTGTCTTAATCCAGTATTCATCTCACCTAACATTGAGTGTTTATTGGTTATTTCATTGAACATTTCATTCTGGATATGAATGTTCTTTGATTTTTCTCGAGTTATCTTAATCCAATATTTGACTCACAACATTGAGCATCTATTGGCATTGAACATTTCATTCTGGATATTAATGTTCTTTGATTTTTCTCGAGTTATCTTAATCCAATATTTGACTCACCTAACATTGAGCATCTATTGGTCAAAGTTGTCTTAATCCAATATTCATCTCACCTAACATTGAGTGTTTATTGGTTAAGTTTCCCAATTCTTGACATTTTAGTCTTGGTTTAAATGTCTCGAATCTTTTCATCGAACATCTCATTCTGGATATGAATGTTCTTTGATTTTTCTTGTTATACATTAGTTTTGATCTAGGTATTTCGAGACATCTTGTTCCAAAGGTCGCCTCACCTAACATTGAGCGTCTATTGATTAAATTCAATCGGTTGCCTCAATCTAGATCTAGGCAATTCGATAAACATTAGACTCTTCAAGAAATCTGCCAGATGCTTGTGGAGCAAAAATTCATCACGTACCTCAAGATGCTCTACCGTATTGATTGGTAAGTAACTACAGGTACGCTTTTTTTTTTTTTTCTTTTTTTTTTTACTTTGCATTAGTTTTTCCATGCATCACATCATTTGCATTTTAAAATGGGATTCATTTTCCCACAAAAATAACATTACATTGCATATGCATGTCAAAATTTAGGTTCAATTTATCTTTGAATGCAACCTCTACGAGCTCACCTTCAAAGAGGGGCAGCTGTTGACACCTAAATTTTGATTAATCATTCATAATTTAATGCACAAAAATTTAGGGATTAATTTTAACCCCTAAACAAAAAAATATTTGGATTAAATTGCATAGCATATAGTTTTAGGAGCATTTATTATTATTGCATTTGCATTGGACAGGTGGAAGATGGGCTTCAATTGATGGTTCTAAGTTTTAATTTAACAAGTTGGACTAAGCTCACAATGAAAAAGAATTTGGCTAGGCCCGTTAAGGGTGAAGAGTTGGAATATGAGAATATTCCCCGAGAATGTTCCCGGAATATGAGAATGTTCCCGAGAATATTCACATTATTCTTTCAAAGTATTCGGGAAGGTGTCGGATGAAATATTCTCGTTAAGGGGTGGCGAGTTGGAATATGAGAATATTCCCGAGAATATGAGAATGTTCTCGATATTCTTATTATTCTTTCAATATTCAAGGAAAGTGTCGAATGAAATATTGAAAAAATATTGCACGTGGGATACAAGAGCTAAATAGACAACATGCAGATTTATCATCTTTTCTTAAATAGCATAGTCCTCTCACCTATAAAAAGGGGGCCACACACACTGAAGAGACAGACACAAAAAAAAAGCCACAATTGAGAGAAAAGGAGCGGCAACGCAATATAAAGAGAGGAGAAAAAGCGTCTCTTTTTGCTACAGGTCTTGAAGGTCGGCTCACAAAAGGAGGCATCTTCCCAAGAGACAAGGTAGGTAAAGTTCATATTTAAATTAATTCATGAATATTTTGTTTTCTCGTTTAAAGTATTGCATGCATGATTGAATTCCAATTAAGTGAGGTTGTTGTGTCGTGTTGAAAAATCTCAATAATAAAAAATATTGAGCCCCGAGACATCGGATCAGGTTTTGATTGTTTTGATTTTCTATCTTGGGTCGGGACTAAATTGCGCGTTTTACATGATCGGTTGCATTATGTGTTGATTTTTTTAATAAACTTACAAAAAATGCATAAAAAAAAATCTTTTGCATAATAGGGTAGATTAATGCACTTCATGTCAGGCTAGTCTTATAGTCTACATTGCATATGATGTAGAAGCTTAGGAAATTTCATTAGTTATAAAAAAGAAAATACAAAAATTGCCATGCTCATGTCATATTAGGTCATCTCCGTGTGTCATCTAGTCATTGCATGTTTAGGGTCATTTGAATGCGTGACATACTAGGGTAGTTGCATTAAATATTTTCTAGCATTAGATTAAGTTAAATAATTAATGTCATGTGACATATAGTTTGCATATTAGGTTGCACACTGCATGCTATTATAGTTAGACACTTTCGTATGTCATTACATGCATTGCACGTAGTTTTAGGCTTCATTAAATAAGTGAAAACCTTAAAAAATATTTGAATGAGTGCGTGTTAATTAGAAATTATATCTAGATCATTGATGTAATTTTTAAGCTAACATCGCAGATGCTTTCGTAGCTTTAAGGTAAGTAACTTCCTCCTTTTACTTGCAATTTATTTATTGCTTTGCTTCATTGAGTGTTAGATAATGATTGCGCACTCACATGATCACATTGCATGTTAGGGAATAAATTAAAATCAATGCAAAAACTACCTGTAAATTTTTTTTTTAAAAAAAAAGGAGAAAAGATACCGAAAGGGTGTTAGAGAAATCTAACGTAATCAAGTCCCGATCCCATAGTCTCTGGTTCGTAGGAGTAAAGTAAAGTTACTTTACTTGTTTCTAAAAAAAATAGATTAGTGGTGACTCCAAGTAAAAATCATTTGCATATTAAAAACTTAAACCCTAAGTCGCGAATTGGTATGGGCTTAGAAGAGCCCGAACTAAGTTTAGGCTTAGTAATCCATTAGCCAAACCCTATGTGGTGCACCCGAGGTGAGGTCGCGACAATTAGTGACTGTATCTTTTTCTTCCCTAGTACGAAGGAGTATGAGGGACTCTCCAATAACCGGCTATTGGTTTTCTCCTTTGAGCCTTTTAAGGACATACTCAGGTTCAAACTACAAAGCTATTGGCTGTTCAAATTTATTGTCTCTTTTCTATTTGTTTTTCCTATTTATCATTTCCTTTCATTTCTTTCCTTTTCCCTTCCTATTACCCCCCCTCCAATCAAAAAAATGAAAGAAAAGCTATTGAATTGCTAAGCAAAAACTTAGCGCAAACTCTTCTAAACCCATTTAGATTACAATTTTTGGGGTTTTTAATTTTATTAAACATTCAAATCGATTCATTTTGGAGTCGCCACTAATTTATTATCAGGCAATTAAAAATCTAAGCGAAATGTGGAAAAATATTTTACTTTGCAAATTGGAGATTTCATGAATATAGGGACTTGATTACGCTAGATAAATCTAACACCCTTTCAATACTTTGTTTCTTTATTCAAAAATATTTTGCAAGTAGTCTTGGTTAATTTTAATTCTAAATCACTAACATGTGATGGATAATTATGTAGGTATGCATATTGAAATTTAACATTCAATAATCAAAGCGATAAATAAATTACCTAAGAAAACAAGAAAACCTTGATGCTCTAAGCAACATAAAAGCTTCATTATATCCAACATATCAAGTGTTTTGTAAAATGTTAACTCAAGACCAAATAATTTATGCATGACCTAAACATAATTTCTAAATGCAATGTCAATTAATTCTTTTTGGTTTTTCTTTTTATGATATGTAATATGAATAATGCATTAAATGTCATTACCAATTAACACTATCTACACAATATGATTATTAAAACATTGACATTAAGACATGTAACTCTTTAGATGACGTGCAACATGCAACATGAATATTAAATAATCAATAAATTTATTCTACAATTAATTGTAGTCTATATGAGATACGGATGCAATATTTTTTAAGATTTTCTTTATGAGTTAAAATAAGAAATTGCATAAACTTACATGATGACTTTGACAAATTAGGAAATAATATATATTATATCTTAAACATGCAATATATAAAGTTTTTTTTATACTTTCCTAAATTGCTATCTAATTCCTAATGCACGTAGGATATAAATTTCTAAACTAGGAAACATGCATAAAATGTGCAAATGGATGCATATTTGTTTCTAAAGTCGCATTATTCTTTGCTTGATCCAATAGGAATGGTGATTTTGCTCATGGCTCCTTGTCAATTCCCTTTTTTCCTCTTTCTTTTTTTATTTCTCCATTTAAAGTAAAGAGTGAATAAAGCTGAAAGAAAAATAAATAAAGGAAAAAGAATAAGAAGCAAAAGTGCCCGTTCCCTACCATTAACCCATCAAATCTTTCTCAGGTAATTGAAAAGCATTCACGCCTTACTTGTAACTAGGGGTGATCAATTTCAAAGTGGGTAGATTTCAAAGCTGAAATTTGTAGCCTACCATGTTATCTATTCCAGTTTTTGGATCATGGAACCTACCTTGTTTGTTTGAAACTAGTTCTAGAAACAACTTGTTTTTCCGATCCAATTCCAAGGCCTACTTGAAGACTGGTTTTATTAATCATACGAGACTATGATTAATAAAACAATTTAAAGTAAAAGATGAACATGTTGTTATGGACAATGAAAAGTTCAAACAAGTAACATAAAGCCTAAATTATAAAAACCCATTCCCCATTCATCTATAAAAATTTAGGGGAAGAGGAAAGATTGGTGAGCAATTCCAAGGGAGGACAAAGGATGGAGTGTTGAAGTTAGAATTAAGGGGAAAAAGAAATTAGGGAACCGGTTCTAAAATAGGGCGGTTGTGGCGATTCTATTTGATTCCTAGGTGGCTATTCACTCAAAACATGTTCCCAAACCAATTCCAACGAGATTCAATTCTCGGATATATTTTTTAGGAGGTCCGGTCCGGTTCTAAGGTAGAACCGGTCTAATTGCACACCCCTACCTATAACTAATCCCAAACTAAGAAGATAATTCTCAGAATTTAATAATACATTTGAGAAGTTAACAAAACTAGACCCGCTTCCTTTTTTTTTAAAAACAAGTCCACTTATAAACCTAACCCCGCCATTATATCTGATTCAATAAATGGAGATGAGTCCTCGTTTATCATAATAATGCGATCAAGTTTGAAAACTTATCAAATTCGTCCCATCAAATCCTCCGTTGATTACACTTTTTAAAAGTTTTATGATTCAATTATATTTTCATTATAAGGTTTAGGACTTTCAATGCACTTTCTTTAATGTCATTGACAATTAACATTGCTCTAACTCATTTCTAGTTCTCTTGCTATGGATTCTTAGCCTATCAATGGCTATCCTACCCATCCAACGATCATCCGCCGATGCACTCATTGACCAATACCTTGTAAAACTTGATATCAACATGATATAATGCTCCTTAAAACTTGATAATAGCATGTGCCTTTATCACCATTATATTGGTGTTGTCCACGATCAAACCGTGCGAATGACTTGCTATCAATCATCCAATGATTCGTATGAGCATGTCACCTTCCAAAAAGTTTATATTGATGACAAATTGACCATGGTACCTTTAAAGCCTCCTAAGCACCTCGCTATACTTCTCTTGCTCTCCATCTATGAAGATCCTTATACTTCTTTAGTGAACTCACAAAAACCATCGATGTTATCACAGTTTTCATGAAATTGTTACCACATCATCACAAAGAACATCTTCACTTATCACAAAGACCATTAAGAATTGTTTTGGAATCATCCCCACATTAAGGAGTGTTCAAGAATCATTAAAATACAATAGGGATGTGTTTTCCCAACAAAGAGCATTAAGAACCATCATCCAAAAGAGTGACAAGATAATAAAACTCATTTCTTATGATTGATTCTTGTGGGTTCGGATCTAATCTAAAATTGATATCACGTATGAGTAAATGTGTATCAAATGATTCTAATCTTTTCTTTGCCGATTATAATGAAACCATCTTTTTGATCTCTCCTTGTGTAGTAGACATGTCACCAAATCACATAAATCCACTATATTCAAGTTTTTTTTATGCAATCTATTTCTTACTCACGTCATTTTTTGTGGTTTTTTTCATGCTTCCATATTAGTCATGACAAATCACATCTTAGAGATAAAAAGATTCATTACGGGTCCCATAATTAAAAGAGAACTACAAGTGAGTAGGAATTTCTATTCAAGAGATATAAAAATTAAAAGAGAGGAAATTTAGATTAAACTTACCATGCTTGAAATTAGAATATGATGTCATTTATAAGCAATCTTACCTCAAAAGGGGAAATGGTGCCGTAAAATAAGGAAAATGACGTGAAATTGATCCAAACCGGGTTTTAAATGCCCAACGCCCCGCAAACGCCGAAGTGCACAGGCCCGGTGATCGCATTGCTCACCCGGCCCAATTCGAGCTAGGCCCAATGGGCACGTGTGGCCCAGTTCTTGATTGGGCTAATCGCGGGCTCGCACCAATCCACACTGGGCCGGTGCTCTAACAAGCCAACCCTGCGCTGGAACTACCCCGTGATGGCGGGCTAACGTCATTATATTTTTTTTTTTTGGAAATTTAAAAAAAAGAAGATAAATTTTGACTAATGATAACTTCTGTATATGACATCCAATCAACCTGATTCTTACGCACATGAAAACACTGTTACACCACCTTGCATGAGGAATAATTTGCGCCCGCCTAGTAAATCGTCTCGCCACAATATTCAACGCATACATGTTATTCTTAAGCAAAACTTTCTTTATTATTAGGTGCTGATAAATCCCATAAAGAATGCGAATGAAAAATCATGTGATGTCGACCACAATATTCATGAAATGCATGAGAAATTTTTGGCTAAAATTTTAGCTGTCAATATAGAAAACTCATTCGATTTGGATTCTTATAAGGCGATGTCCTTCTCCAGTACATGATCTAATTACACGGTTTATAAGAAAATAAGAAAGCGCATTATTTTTGTTTCAAAAAACAGTTTTTTTTTTTAGGGTTTCTATTAGGATTTGGACCTAGGACTTGGGCTTCCCACCCCAACCCTCCAAGCCATCATTCTAGATGCCTCATTGATTCACAAAAAAAAGAAAGAAAGGTGAGCTAACATCGCTAAGATACAATATCTAAGGGTGACGATGGGATCGGAAATATGAATTCACAAAGTACAAGGGATAGTAATCCAAAAGATCCTACGTGTATGTATACATACGGCGGTTAATTTAGTTTAAAACTTTTAAACTTGCTCAATTTAATCTTAATTTTTTTGATGATTTTTCAATATAGCTCTTTCATTTAATTTTGACCGAAAATAGTTGACGTAGAATATGATATAGCTAATGTGGATGTGAATAATTTTCACAATTTTCTTTTAAAATTTTCTAACTTTCTCTCTCTCTCTCCTTCGTCTTATTTCCCTTTGCCGGTCACCAAGGCCACAACGATTATAGGCTCAAGTCTAAAAATCAGGCATTGGCTTGGCTATTTTAAAGCCATGAAAATACATTACTTTTCAAAATTAAGAGATATGGAGAATTTCATTGAATTCCGAGAAATGGTTTTGGGCATCTGGACCTCGCTATAGTCTTAGGAAAATTTGACCGATGCGATTATTTCCTCATATGACGTCCGATCAACTCGACTTTTCTCGCGTTTGAATGCTCGCAACTACAACCACCAGGGGTTGTGCTATTCAAGTAATGAAATGAATTATTGGGATTTGTCCAAGTGGTCACCTTTCCCACATGAGAAAAGAAGGTTAGGGGTTCGAATCATCATATTTTCAGAAGGATTAGGGTATGGACGATTTAGTTTCAGGGGTGAGATTTGACTTTTATATCTTACAAAAAGACAAGGCAAAAGTCTGAGAACAAATGTTAAAGTAATAGTAGAGTATGATTGACAAAAAAGAAAAAAGAAGTAATGAAGCAAAAGGTTTTCCGGTGCATTTTCTTATTATATCACTATTGTTGAGGAGGACAAGTGGCGAAGCCGACAAGTCTTGGTTGGAGCCCGAGCCCGAGCCCAGAATGTCTACTCCGCCTCGGGTCGGGTTCATTCAAGGGGAGTTTGAACCTGTTATTCCTTGTTCCGAAATCACCGGATAGTTAATCCAAATCTAGAAATGAAGTATTAAATACTACGCAACTTGCAACATAATAGAAAAAACTAATAAAAAACAAGAAAAGACGAGAGCGAAGCGAATCCCGTGCTCACCTGAAAGTCCGTAACGCATCTCTCTCTCTCTCTCTCTGCGCCTCACCACTTACCAGCACACTGCCCTTTCATAGGCATCGGCAGCTGAATCTCGCCACCATCATTTTCAGCAAATCCTGCTCTTCACGAGAGCTTTGTAATTCGAAGGACAAATGGAGAGAGAGAGCCCGGAAGAAGACGGGTCGCCGATGACGAGCTCTCTGCTCCTGGGCCGCTCCGGCGACTCCAAGCCTTCGGGCGATCCCCCGGTCACGCCTCTCGTCGTCTTCAGCACTCTCGTCGCCGTCTGCGGGTCTTTCGCCACCGGGTGTGCTGTGAGTATCATCGCATCGGCTTTTCCTTGGTTTCTCGCTCGCTCGCATGTAGTTGGCTCTGTTTTCTAGTCGAGCAGTCTTGCTTTCCTTTGTTTTTTCCTCTTTTCTTTCTTGGAATTATGTCACAACAAAGGGAAATTGACGCAGATGGTTCTCGAACTTTGACTCAATATATAATTTAATTTTTGAATTTTTGACCTGTTTAATGTGGTTTGATGGGCTTCACAGTAACTTTTTTCCTCAATTTGTTGTTAGTACACAATACGTTCAGATCAGAAGAGAGTTGAGACCATAAGAGAAAAGCTTTTTGATGTATATTCAATTTAATAATCGAAACAGTTCAATATAATTATTCCATAATTATTATATTAAATGGAATCTATGAAATTTCGTTTTCTTTCGAAACGGTGATTCTTGTCTTGGCAATCCTGGGATGTTGCGACAGCATCTGTGTCCGCAATTCTCCTTGAATGTCTGATTGCTTTTCGTTTTCTGTGTGGGGGTGGTTGACGGGTTGGTGGCGAAAGTGAATAGTGCTGCAGAAGCACGTGCACGGCATGCAGTGGATCACGTGGTTTAATAGACCCGAGACATCATGCTGACCTGGATTTTTTATGAGCGTCATAATTTGGACAACATTGAAATGCTCGATTTGCTTCTCTCTAGTCTCTAGGATCAATTCAGTTTATTTTATGGATACTCAATTTGGCTAAGAGATATGAAATTATCACATTTCACTACTTTGGATTGCATTTTTGAGAAAAGATTTTTCTGAAAACCCAATTTTTAGGATATTTAATCTCTTATTTTTGGGTTAATATTATGGAAAACCTCAAATTGGTACATAAGTAATAAATTTACTCCAAATTAATTTTTTTATCATCCAAAACCCCAAAATGGCACAGTTATGATAAATTTATCCCAAACTAATTTAAAATATAACCAGTACATCTATGACAAATTTATCATTTGTTAGTTTCTATTAAATTGGATTAATACTTTGAAAAATCATAAATTGATACACTTATAAAAAATAGATAATAAAATTCTAAACCGATACACTAGTCAACTTCATGTGTTATCCAAGTCAGTAATTTGATGATAAAATTTAACAGAAATTAATGGATGATAAATTTGTTATAAATGTATCGGTTAAGTTTTTTAGATAAATATATTGCAAGTGTACGAGTTCAGAGTTCTCATGGTATTAATCCTTTAATTTTCCTCTGGAATGTGATCTCCTAGGACAATGCTCTGTTTGGGCTGTAGTTTCTCATGAGGTTACTCTCCACCGAGTAGAAGTCACCATAACTAGTGGCATATTTTTCTAATGCAGTCTGGTTATTCATCTCCCGCTGAGTCCGGAATAATGGAGGATCTGGGGCTTTCTACCGCAGCGGTGAGTCCTATCATGGATGCATGCTACATATCCTCAGTGCATTGCTAGAATGCATCAGCCATTTCTTTGTTCAGTAAAGTCCGTCCAGGACCTCTATTATTATCATCTCGAATTTCATTCGAACCTTTCGGTAAAAGTATGGCCGATGCCCAAAAGCTCACGACCTAAAGGGCTAGCTAACAATGGCTTCTTTATCTGCGATACCATTTGGAATGAAAGGGAATTTGTGAGTAATGATTTCAGGTTCAACAATATTGACATTCCTGGTTTTTCATGTTACAGTATTCGCTTTTTGGTTCTATGATAACGATAGGAGGGTTGATAGGAGCTTTGGTTAATGGGTGGATGACAGATATGGTGGGTCGCAGATGGGTAAGCCATTCTCTAGCCTTTCCAGCTATTCATGAATTGGAAAATCGTCAGTGAAGAACCCCAAAAAACTCTTACAGAAATTCTTGACTAATGGGTTTGTGACGCAGACAATGGGGATTTCACAAACAATTTCAGCTGCAGGATGGCTGTCTATTGCATTTGCCAAGGTTTGTGCCCTGTCTACTTGCCGCTTCAGAATTCTGTTTCATAGGTTGTCAATGACTTGATCCACAAAACTTCAATTCCATTTCCTGCTCTCACGTTTATCAGATAATGCATAAGTGCGCTGAAGACTATCTTGACAGGAAAGGGGTTTGGATAGTGAACTCCTCAGGAGTATTTCTGTGATTTTCACTTCATTTCTAATATCTGATGGGTCACATGCTCCCTGGGACAAATTGGGTTTCAAACTATCCCTCCATCTGGTCAAGTGGTCACCCTTGAAAAGGAAAAAACTAAATTTTCCTGCTAAAGTCTTGAAGATTATTCTCTTGCATTTTATTTTTCTGAGTTGCGTATTCTCTGGAAAGGCCGTGATGTATTTCATCATAACTTGCAGAATGCTTGGTGGCTTAATATTGGAAGACTGTTAATTGGAGTTGGCTATGGGATTATATGTTACGTGGTAAATGCAGAAACATACCGATTTCTTATCCTGATTAATTTCTAGTACCCGTTGGTCAAAATTTTGTGGCCAAACAGGTACCTGTGTACATTGCTGAAATAACACCCAAAAGCATCCGGGGAGCATTCACAGCATTAAATCAGGTGAAAATTTTGGGCCGCTGTAAAGTGTTAATGGTGTCTACTTGATGCATTGCCCGTCAACCTTTGCTTGGCCTCATTGCAGTTTTTGTTATGCTGTGGCCTTTCGATGATTTTCTTTGTGGGAACTATTGTTTCCTGGCGTATCTTGGCTTTGATAGGTTGCTGTCTTCGTTCTCTTCTGCTCTATTTTGTTAGATTTATCTTGAGAAACATCAAAAGGTTACTGTTCATGATTTCATTTTCAGGTTGCAGCCCCTGCGTACTTCAAATTTTCAGTTTATTCCTCATCCCAGAGTCTCCTAGATGGCTGGTAAGTTGTTTATGGAGTGTACCACGTACTCATGAGTAGCTACATAGATCATTATCATTCTTATGTGAAACTTTAATCTCGATTGTGGACATCACCTTTTACTCTATGTGCCTTCATCCGATGGTAATGATTTCATGTGTGTTATGTCCAAATTCGTTATTCAATGGAGACAATTTGAGGGTCGAGTAACCATGACATAATGGAAGTTGGATGAGCTGTTGATGGCACAATATAGATTGCACAAGTAGCATGCTGCATGCCATCGAAGAGTATTATGTAGCACACCGCAACATATCACAAGGCACGGGAATCATTTTGAATTGCTCTCACGCGAAACATATTACTCTGTAAAAATTTTAGACTGAAAATGGGAAGAGTGGTAATGAATTCAATATTTTACTAAGAATAGCTTTTACTCACGACTGAAATTGAAGTCTAGTGGAGAGATGGGATGGTCAGAGGTACAGACATTACAATTTCCATGTCAAATACAATTGGCGTGAATCATTTTTGTGAGAATTTAGAGATCTGAAATCATAAAATAAAGGTAATGTTGTAGGAATGTTCGAGTGAGGACTCTGCATTTTCCATTTAAAGGAAGATGATTAATGTAGCTTTTGACAGGTAAAAGTCGGTCAAGAAAAGGAGTTTGAAGTCACATTGCAAAGACTCCGAGGCAAAGGTGTCGACATTTCCCAGGAAACGGCAGATATCAGAGTAATTTCTCCATTTCATATGTCAACAGGAGAAAGCTGTCCCTTTTCCTTTTCCTTTCTAATATTCGGTTCGTATTGTCTTACAGGACTATACAGAAACCTTTGAGCAGCAATCGCAGTCTAGAATTCTAGATTTGTTTCAACGGAGATACGCTCATTCCCTCATAGTAATCCTTCCCTTCAAAATATTCGAATTGCTTACCATAATTTGCTCTTTTTTTTTTCCATGTCCTAATATTTTCAAAGATTAGATAGGAGTGGGATTGGTGATGCTTCAACAATTTGGAGGTGCAGATGTATTTCCCTATTATGCGAGCTCTATATTTGAATCAGCTGGTAAAAATCATGCTATAAATTTGTTAGTTAATCATAAAGAATGAACACTAGGTAATCTTTACTATTATCCTGACAGACTTTTCCAGCAGCATTGGCACCCGAAGCATGGCGATTGTCCAGGTAATAGACTATCGAGAATTGCGCTGGTAGATGAATTTTATTTTAACACATTTTCAAGATTCCTCACATGTTTTGCAGATCCCGGCAACTGCTCTTAGTGTAATCTTGACAGATAAAGCTGGAAGAAGACCGCTTTTACTGGTGATGAAACCAATACTTATCGACCTAGTTTCCTAAAGTAAGCCCCTCATAAGCATAACCAAATCTGACCTTCATTTGCAGGTATCTTCTGCTGGAATGGTCTTGAGTTGCTTTCTTCTAGGATTCTCATTCTTCATGCAGGTACTCGAACACTAACTATGCCTACTTGTCCTTCTTGATCTCATGAAGTGGCCTGATTTTTTGTTTTTAATACTGTCCTGTGAAACCAGGACCTGCAGTATTGGAAGGAAGTCACTCCCATCATGGTGTATGTAAGCATTATGGTAAGTTTGTGTATCTTGTTTTTCAAACTTATACAGCTAGCTCTTATGATTGAGGGTCTAATGAGTTGCAGCTTTAATCCTACTTTACCAGGCAATAATACACTGGAGAGCATAAAAAGAAAAAAGGATTTTTTTTTTTTTGCGTCTAATAGTTTCTATTCAATTTTAGAACAAACATGGCAGATGAATTTATTTCTCCACTCACTGCGTCTAGGAGATGGGGAAAAAAAAGAAAAAAAGTCAGTTCACATTTTTTTTTAGCAGGGAAGCAACAGTCTAATAAGTTTTCTTTATAGTAGTGCTGATTCCAAGTCCTCAACCGTCTTTCCAGGAGTAGTTGTATTGACTTTACTGACAGATGATTATTGCTGTTAGGGGTATTCTGTAGCTTACTCACTTGGCATGGCAGGGTTACCGTGGGTTATAATGTCCGAGGTAAATAGATACTTTCAGTCTAACATTGCACTCTATAATCTCCATTTCAAGACTATTTATAGGATTCCCACTTATTCCAATGGTCATATTTTCAATAGGTATTCCCATTGAATGTTAAAGGATCGGCCGGAAGCCTAGTGACCTTCGCCAAGTGGTCTTGTGCTTGGATCGTTAGCTACACTTTCAACTTCATGTTCGAATGGAGCGCAGCTGGTAATTAATTCTTCTTTTTCTCCTTGTTCTATAGTTTTCACCAGCTATGCTTCTCTGGAGCTCATACACATGAACTGCATGTGTTCTTATGTTGGGTGTATGTACTAACAAATCTCTGTGTTGACTATGCTGCTTTCAGGAACCTTTTTAATTTTCGCATGCATTTGTGGTTTAACTATATTATTCACTGCAAAGCTAGTGCCAGAGACCAAGGGGCGAGCATTGGAAGAATTGCAAGCATCACTTGCCCATTTTCTGGAATGATTTGTACTTTGTGTTGAAATCTGAATTGGTAGGATGAAGCAACCAAGATCAGTGTCTGCAACTCTGGCTGAATGTTTGTCT
Source organism: Angophora floribunda (assembly GCA_014182895.1). Lineage (NCBI taxonomy): Eukaryota > Viridiplantae > Streptophyta > Magnoliopsida > Myrtales > Myrtaceae > Angophora > Angophora floribunda. Next base: position 14,009,292 of record CM024708.1, read on the forward strand.
TCTTCTATTTTTGGTGCCTAAAAGTTAGTAAATTATTTTCCAGAGGCAGCTGTATGTCGTGTTCTTGATCACTTGGCTGATACCAAGACATTAGGTTGAGCTGGATTATTGAAGAATGTAATAATTTGTCCCGACACTTACTTCGTAACATATTCCACTCACCCAAGACAAAGGAGGAGAGGATGTGTCGGACAGTCTGATACTTGTTACCACGTTTTCATATGATAACTCAACTCGAACCACAACGAAGCAAGTAATGGATTCAGGATCACTCAAGTATACGGCATGAAACTCGTCTTTGCAAGAAAGAAGTCAAATGATCTTCTCAATCACATTTGTGAGAAAGATGCCATTTGAATACTGACTTCGGCCTGCCTCTTTGTTTTGCATAGGCTGCAGAGTTTTCTCGGCAGTCGTGCTACTCGCTGCATTTCTTGACAAGATTGATACACGTCAAGGAGAAGGTGCCATTAGCTGGTGGCATGTTTTTACAATGCAGACCGGTCGTTCTTCACCAGCCGAGTCAGGCATAATGGACAGCAGCAGCAAGGCCTACCACGCATTCGTGCTATATCTCTAGAACCGTTCACCTGTCTTTATATTGCAAAATAACATTTGTTCGATTGAAATGAAACACACGAGATTAAGCAGACTAGCTAAAAGTCACATCTCTATTGGTGACACCGAACAGATAAATGGAAAGTACATCACAACTTGTATTGACGTTCTCCTCGATATTTCTTGTGACAGTACTCGCTTTTTGGTTTGATATAACAGTTGAAGGCCTAATAGCAGCTCCGGTAAATGGGAGGGTATCGGACTTGATTGGTCGTAGATGTCTAAGTGATCCTCGATCTTTCCCTTTCATTCTCGAAATCTAAATGAAGAACCTGACAGATCTTATGGTTATTCTCAAAAGAAGTATCTTTAGATGCAGGCAATGTGGCTTGCTCAGATATGCTGCACTGCTCTCGCATCTTCAGAATTTATCTTCATCGTCCATGACTCGATAAGCTTAATAACCCAAATTGCATTTCCCACCTTTCAGGCTCATCATATCGATGAATTCATTCAGATATTGGTGCTTTTCCCATTTTTGAGTCACTGCATTTGTGGAATTTGCACTTACAAGCAATCCGTCTAGCTGGTTAAGGTATCGCCATCGGGAAAACAAAGGATTCACTTCACTTTCTTCCTGCTAAGATGCGAGGAAAATATTCACCACATCCTATTTTTTGAATGATCAAGCCATGGATTAGGCTATACTGCATTTAATATTCCTATGAAATCTATGTCAAAGTGCATTGCCTCCAAGAGAAAATTTAATTGAGAGGAGGATTTCAATTGACCCACTGTGTGCCTTTGGTAAGCAGAGCCCTGAAACTCCTGAACATCTTTTCTCCTTTGTCAATACACTAATGATATATTATCAGATCCACAACTAAAGATCCAAATATCAAGCCAAAGCCTCATCAGCATCGACCAGTGTTTAGTGAACTACAAAAGTTCCTCAGAAGACTTACCATCTGTCGCTACCCCGCCGAGGGATTTTTAAATATCCCGATGGGGTTTGACGAATTTCAAAGTGGGCATGATTGATTCCTCTTGCAAGGTGGGGCTAATTCTTGACATGGGCTCTCCCAAACTTATCGAACACAATTTGATTTTCTCGTTTTAAATTATGACATTTGATTTTTTGTTAGAAGCCTTCGCCAATCTCTTTTGAGCTGATTAGAGGCCAAATAAAACGTGGGAGTTTGTTTTATTTCTGCGAATCAAATAATTGGGATGCGAGGGCTAATTTACACTAAACTATTATCTAATGTCCAATTTGGTACCTTTCTTTTTACAGGAAAACAACCGTGTTATATATCACACTTTTTTTTTCCTAAAACAAGAAAATCTCATATACCAAAATTAAGCAGAGCAAAAATCAAACATGATATGACGACATCAACACAAATAAAAGTGCGATAAACAAAACCCTGGCCGTATGGAGCAAAATTTAACATGACCTTGTTACAGGTTTCCATTGAGCTATTGCATAAATTTAAAGGTGCAATTCCTAAACTAGATGCTGACAATGAGATATTAAGCCTATTAAAAATGAAACTAAGCTTGAATTAAGCTAAATACTAAGATGCAGATTCTATCTAAATGTAATTTCGATTTTTTTTTTTTTATCTTTTCCATTTATCTTTCTTTTGATAAATATGATTTAAAGTCCAAATACTACTAAATGCATGTGAGGAAAGTCACAATCCAAGTTCCGTGCTAAGAATAGAACAAAGATTCAAGGAAATGTTTTTTCTTTTTTCAGCATTTGAATTGCTTAGGAAAATAAGTTAATGGGAAATATTTTCTAAGTCAACAGAAAATCTATGTTTCAATATAGAAAAATAAGTCCCTCTTTCAAAAATCAAAAGTCATTTTCTAAAATATAGTTAGACATTGGCACTTGGACCAAAGACTTTACATTGGGGCATGGGAAATCAATGCCTATTCTTGAGTCCTTGGTAACGAGCCTTGGGGTTCATCAAGGATAGGCCTAGGTCCAAAGAAGTAGCGCTCAAGACCTTATTACTTGTGCCTCAGTTCCCCAATGCTTGGGCTTTGGTCTAAAGGGGACGGGTCTTAGACTTTAGTGCCGAGGCCTCTATCCACAAAGGTTAGGCTTGGGACATGGGCAGCCATGCTCGGATCCCTTGTGCTTGGGCTCGGGTCCATTAAGAATAGATTGGGATCTATAGAGGCTAGACCCAGGATCCAAGACCCATGCCCGATGGGTCCATAAAAGTCAAGCTCGAGACCTTGCTACCCAAATCTATGTCCATCAAGCCCGGGGCCAAGATCTTAATGCACGAGCCTTGACTCCTCGGTGCCTAGGCCTAAGTCTACCAAAGACTAGCTCGAGTCCATTAAGGTTGGGCATGGGTTTACATAGGCTAAGCTTGGGATTTTAGTGTTTGTGCTCAAGCTTGGATCCATAGAGGTCAGCCTAGATCCATAGAGGTCAAGGCCCGTGCATGGATCCTTGGCTCTTGAGCTTAGGTCATCAAGGCCGGGCTTGGTTCCATAAAGGTTGACCTCATATACTTGCACTTGTGCTCAAGCTCGGGCTTCAATGCCTGATGTTGGGCTTGGGACTTAGTGCTTGTGCTAAGATCCCCAATGCCAGAGCTTGGGTTCATAGAGGTCAACTTTGGGACTTGGGTGCCTATGCCTAGTCCCTAGCTCCCGAGCTCAAGTCCTCAATGCTCAAGTTCAAGTCCATTGAGGCTCCCAAGACCCTAGTACCCTTACTTAGGTTCTTCATGCTTGGGCCGAGTCCATCAAGGCAAAGCTTGGGTCCATAGAGGTTGAGCATCGGGGTCCCAACCAACCTCCATGGACTTAGGCCCATGAGTTAGGGATTCAAGCACAGCACCAAGGTTTAGAGCTTGGCCTCCATGACCCACGCTCGGCCTTGATGGACTCAAGCCAAAGAAGGGGTTTAGGCATTGACACTAGAGTCCTTGGCCTAGCCTCTATGGATTCAATCTCGGCCTCGATGGATTCAAACGTTGGTGCCGAGGATTCAAGGATTTAGGCATGAGCATTGAGGTCCTGGGCCCAACCTTCGAGGAGGCTAAATAGCATATGTCTATTTAGGGCAAAAAAGAAATAATGTTTTTCTTTCCAAACAATGAAAAATAATTTTTAATTTATTTTTAGATTTCAGCCAAATACAGAAAAATTATTGCCATCTCCCAGAATATAACTTTTTGAAAAATATTTTCAAGAAATGTACAACTTTCTATTAAACAAACAATGTCTAAATACGACGTAAACACTTGACATGTTGATTATGTAAACATGTGAAGGGACGCCCCGGACCACTTGAGATTTCGCCAGATGAAATAAAATAGAGGACTCGCTATCTGGCCCATTACACGGTCGAGACAGCAAGTCCAGGGCCCATACTAAATTCCATCACATTCATCACGTGCGACACCAAGTCTTTTAACCCAACTTTTATTAAGAGATACCAACCTCATGAATAGCTCGTACATATCATAGATTCCATCAAGTAAACATACTGGAGTATGATAGCATAAGCTAAACAATGCAGCATAACCCCAATTATAATATGTAGACATTTTCCACACCGTCAAAATCACAAGTAAACATCACTTGAATATAACGAGTCAAGTTATGAGTCTCTTGCAAATTTCATGTTTACTTTCTTAAGACTTTTGTACAAAAAAGTTTGGTTCAAAGTTTCTCCATGGATCGATCCAAGCAAGGGTGGTGTTTGATGTCTTTTTCTTCCATGAGTAAAGATTTTTTTTTCTAATTATGTCGAAATTCCATGAGCATAAAGAAACCTTGCTCTTTAAAGTTTCCTTAATTGAGTTTGATTTCAAACCCTCTTTAAATCGTCTTAGGCCATCTAGCACTAAGATGAACTAAATTTAGAGTCAAAAATCACTAAACTTTCTGAGCTAACCCCAAAATCTTGGCTTTATCTTAGCCTAGATTCAAGATAATCAAGTTCTATTAGACTGAGCACTAATTCACGAGAACCCATTTAAATCAAACATAGAGATGGAAGTTGCAATTCAGCATAGATGGATGTGATATATATATCATATAACATGTATATCCTATTTTACTCTCATTTTTCTCATGTAATTTGGAATACTTGAATGGTCCATTCTTATGCATGTCTCATTCATTAAGGTTTGGAATGCATTAATCTGTATTTCATTTTTTTCTTCTTATTTTATTTTTTCGTTAGAGTAGAGTGGACATTCGACAAGATAAAAAAAAAAAGATAAGCGAAATTGGATATTAATTACATTGTATTGTGTATTTAATACGCATTAATCATCTGTATAGCAATAACGATCATATCTACAAGTAATCATTTCATTAATTTATAAATAGAACATAGTTATCATTATTCAAATTCAATAAACTATTTTCTACCCTAGAGTTATTCAATTTTCGCAAAATTTCTAAATTGGCTGGATAAACTGAATTTGTACCAATGTGAAAAGATTTAGGACTGAATTAGTTCAGTTGAAAGATTTAAAATTAAATTACTATTAATGCAATAGTTTTAGGACTTTTTTGGTACTTTTGCCAACGAGTAACCCAATCTCATTTCAAAACTCATCTAGTAGACAATGGTATTAAATGTGTAGAGAGCCATCATATGTTTTCTTAAATAAATGCGTGAATCTTTAATACTATCGTTACTCTTATGACTCTAGGAATTAGGGAAAAGTGTTAGAAAAGTCATAAACTTTTTGGATCGGTATCAATTTAGTCTCAAACTTTTTATCAGTGCCAATTTAATTTTAAACATTTTTATTTGGTGCCAATTTAGTTATAAACGTTTAATTGGTGCGATTTAGTCATAAAATTTTTGACTTGTTGCAATGTAGTCCTACAACATTAAACCTAGTGCCAATTAGGCATTTCGGCTATTTTTGGCTGGATTTTATTGACGTGGATGTTGGTTGGCTAATGTGGCACAATCGGTGTTGATGTAAATAATTTTTAATAATATTTTAATAAATTTTGAATTATTTATTTTATTTCCTTTTTCCTTTGATTTTTCTTTTTTTTCTTTTTTTCCTCTCTTCTCCTCATTCCTCTAGCTAGTCACCCAAGCTAGGGCTAGCGAGGTCAACCTCGACCTTGCCGGCCCCCAACACTCCTAGGTGGCCTCACATTGGGCGGCGGAGGCTTGCCCTCGCTGGCCATGGGTGAAGCCCATCTCGCTAGATCCGACAAGGTTTATGCTCGCCCGGCCACTGGCAAGGCTCGAGCCATCATAGGTGTGACCTTGTGGCCTCTGGCAACTGCTTGAGCTCTTGCCAAGGGTTGGACGAGGCTCAATCTTGCCAAATCTAGTGAGGTCGAGCTTGCCCATGGTTAGTGAGGCTCAACCCTCGCCTGCCTTCACGGCCGCTGGCAAGGCTCGACGACCCTCGCCTCTAGCTGGTCGCCTAGCAGCTAGCTAGAGGAAGTAGGAGAATAGTGAAAAAAGAAAAAAAAAAGAAAGAAAGTAAAATAATAGAAAAAAAGGAAAAATGAAAGAAAATAAATAAATAAATAATTTGAAAAATATTAAAATATTATTAAAAGTTATCTACGTCAGCACTAGTCTTGCCACATTAGTCAACCAACATTCACATTAGCAAAATCCGACCAAAATCAGCCGGAAAAACCTAATTGGTACTAGGTTAAAAGTTTTAGGATTAAATTGACACTAGTCAAAAAGTTTAGAATTAAATTAGCACTAATTAAAGGTTTATGACTAAATGGCACCAATTCAAAAGGTTTAGGACTAAATTGGCATCAATAAACAGTTTATAACTAAATTGTTACTAATGCAAAATGTTTAGGATTTTTCCAACACTTTTCCCTAAGAAATTATAACTTAAATTCCTAAAGATCGCATCTCCTCAACTGTTGCTTGAGGAATCGCACCGAACTTGTTACCCACTCTCTTTTGGCCGTTCTCCTTAACTTATGCATTTTTTCTGATATTGCAATTTTTGCCACAAATAGGCCCAAAAAAGTTTTAAGTCCTACAAGAAGGCTCCAGGCAGCTTGACTCACTAAGCGTTTTGTGGTTGCCAACACATTGATCCCGCCAATTCAGATTTCAACGAAGTACAAATCATTGCGGGAAATGGGCAAGTGATGCTTGTAATTCTTCCAATGCTCGCCCCCTGGTCTCCGGCACTAGCTTTGCAGTGAATACGATGGTCAAACCGCAAACGCAAGCGAAAATCAGAAAGGTTCCTGAAAGCAGCAAAATCAATACATAAATCTGTTAGTACATACGCCTGACATATGAACACATGCTGTTCCTGTATTTAGGTTCCAGAGAAGCATAACCTGGTGAAAACTACAAAACAAGAAGGGAACAAAAGGAGAATTACTTACCAGGAGCACTCCATTCGAGCATGAAGTTGAAAGTGTAGCTAACAATCCAAGAACAGGACCACCTGGAGAAGGTCACCAAGCTTCCTGCCGACCCTTTAACATTTACTGGGAATACCTATTGGGAACATGTCCATTGGAATAGATAGGTTTCTAATCCTATATGTGGTCTTGAAATAGAGATTGTAGATTGCAATGTTAGACTGAAGGTCTCTACTTACCTCGGACATTATAACCCACGGTAACCCGGCCATGCCAAGTGAGTAAGTCGTGAAATACACCTAATTGCAATAATCATCTGTCAGTATCTTCAACACAACTAGTCCTGGAAAGACGGTTGAGGACTTAGAAGCAGTGATATTTAATGAAGAATTCAGTCAACTGTTGCTTCCATGTTTGAAAGAAAACGCATTTTTCCTTTTCTTTCCCCATGTTTTCCTCAACAGATTGAGCAAATGAGCCGTAAAATAAATTCATTCCCAATATATTGTTCTGAAACTGAATAAAAACTATTAGGGCGCAAAAATCGTTTTTCTCTTTTGTCAGAATGTGCTCTTCAATGTATTATTGCCTGGTAAAGTAGCGTTGAGCCTCAGCTCGTTTATGCCCTTGATCATAGGAGCTAGCAGTATAAGAGTTAAAAAACAAGGAACTAGAGAAGTACTTGTTTACATGCTTACCATAATGCATGCATACGCCAAAATGGGAGTGATGTCCTTCCAGTAATGCAGGTCCTGGTTTAACAGCAAGGTAAAAACAAAGGATCAGGCACTTGATGACATCAAGAATAATGAGTAGGCTTAGAGTTCGAATACCTGCATGAAGAATGAGAATCCCAGAAGAAAGCAACTCAAGCCCATTCCAGCAGAAGAAACCTGCAAACGAAGGTCAGATTTGGTTATGCTTATGACCGACTTAAGAGGCCACGTCAATATGTATTGGTTTAGTCACCATTAAAAGTGGTCTTCTTCCAACTTTATCTGTCAAAATTACAACAAGAACGCTTGCTGGGATCTGCAAAACAGGTGAGGAATCTTGAAAATGGGACAAACGAAATTATCTTCTAGTTCTGATAGTCGAGTACCTGGACAACAGCTATGCTTCGGGTACCAATGCTGCTTGAAAAGCCTGTCAGGATAATAGGTTCATATTACCAAGTCTTCATTCTTTATGATTAAGTAACGAATTAAGAGAGCGATCTTTACCAGCTGACTTAAATATAGTGCTCGTGTAATAGCCAAATGCATTCGCCCCTCCAAATTGTTGTAGAATCATCAATCCGACTCCTACCTAAGCTTTGCAAACATTAGGAAATAATAGAGAAAAGTAAGAGCAAAAAATGGCAAGCCATTCAAATATTTGTTAGGGAAGGCTTACTATGAGGGAATGAGCATATCTTCGTTGAAACAAATCGAGAATCCTAGAGTGGGATTGCCGTTCAAAGGTTTCTGTATACTCCTGTAAGGCAATACGAATGGAAATATTAGAAAGTGATAGAAAAAGGGAAAATTTCTGATATGCTAAATGGAGAAATTACTCTTATTTCTGCCGCTTCCTGGGAAATGTCTACGCTTTTGCCTCGGAGTCTCTGCAATGCGACTTCAAACTCCTTTTCTTGACCGACTTTTACCTGTCAGTCATTAACTACGCTAATCATCTTCATCGCAATGGAAAATGTTGAGCCTTAACTGCAATATTGCTACAACATTGTCTTCATTTTAAGGTCTCAGATTTTTAAACAATTAGTAAACTCTTATGAAAATGATACATTCACCTCTAGACTTCAAGTTTAGTCATGAGTGAAATTTATTTATTGGCATAATATTTAATTCGTCACAGCTCTTCCCATTTTCAGTCTAAAATTTTGGCAAAGTAACGTGTTTGCGCATGAGAAACATCTAAAATAATTTCCATGCCTTGTGGCACGTTGCGGTGGGCTAAAAGGTTCTCCACAATGTGGAGTCCACATGGCGTGCAGCTTTTTACTTGTGCTATTTAGATTGCCCCATCACCTAATCATCCAAGTTCCATTGTGTCTTGTGTGGAGAGAATCCCCTGTATTATTTTAAACATTGTCCAAATAATCAAAGGCTACTACTGCGTCTATTAGTTGTGTAGAACCAACTTGTAGATGCACAAACCAATGTGCAGTTGGTGTCTGGACGAAGAACATCTAAAGGCCAGTGGCGCTTTGCTTCAACAAAACTGTTTCTTCAAAATTTGAATAAACCATAAAGGGTTTCTAAAGTCAGATGGACCTGTGTAAAAGGTGAACAGTTATGTAGAACCAGCAATCGTTAATTAGGTTTGGAAGGATCATAGTGTAGAAGGTGAACAGTCAATTTAATGGGAAGTATGAAAAGACTGGAGGGACCGGTTGCAGAAGCAGCTCCTGCTATAGACGGAGTATAAGAAGGGTTTACGTGCTTCCACGTTCCTGGATAAAAAGACCCATATCTTCTTCCAAATTGATTAGAATTCAAATTAATATCTAGCATCTAATTTTAAGGTCTGGAATCCGCAAAAAGCAAACTGGAGAAGATCAAACTTTCCTTTTTTTGTCCAAGCAGACTGGACCACCATTTTTAGGTCTTGAACACATAAATTGGTCCCAAGGTTCCTTTGACAACAAGATGGCTTTCAACGGTTAGTTTGAAGATTAGAAGGCTAATCAAAGTAGAAAAGGATGGCTCAGGACTTTGGCGGAAATGAAGAACTTCTAATTTCTCACCGTCATTCTTACTCTCGTACTTATACTTGTTCTCTGAGATGGTTGTATTTCTTGTAATTTGGGAAATGAGAGTGGTTTATAGTGTAAGAGGTGCTTGTACTTATAGTTATTTACTCAGCTTGGTCTAGAAGCAATATCATCTATAGGCTGTAAAATCTCTCAAATAGTGGGTTCCAATCTTGGTTTGTGGTTATTAGTCTAGGAGAGTGGATGTGAGCTAAGTAGAAGGCCGAATCATTGTAAATATGGTTGAAATGTCTATAACTTTTTCCACAGGAAAAGTGTCGGAAAAGTCATAAACTTATTGTACTGGTGCCGATTAGTTGTAAAGCATTTAATTATGTCAATTTATTCCTTTTGGCTAATTTTAACAGAATATTGTTAACTTGGACGTTGGTCGGCACTGATGAAGACATTTTTAAATAATATTTTAATGATCTTCGATATACTTCTTCTTTTTCTTTTGCGGCATATTATAAATAGTGTAGTTTGTTATTGTGTACTTGGATGAAGGTAGAGCACTTGTCCTTTGCTTCACATACTAGTAATGTTGGTTATCCAAGTTATGCTTGGATAGTACTAGGCTTCATTTATCGCATGCAATTAGGAGAATGCATACAATTAATCTAGGTATGCATTATGATGCTATGAAGTGGATCCCCCTGATTTTATTGGGGACAATAAACATTTTGGTATGTTTTGTAGTATGTAGTTTAGGTAGTGTGCAATAATTAGATTTGTAATCTTGGGTCATCAATAAACTTGAAAGATGGTCGATTTTTGAGCAATTATACCTTTGCTTCCATTAGTGGTGCCATTTTTTGGAAGATGTTGTTGACAGACATGGTGACTATGAAATGAGTTGAAGAGGCAATGTGGTCTCATGACTTGATTAGTGATGTTGGCATGGGACATCCAATTAATGTGTTGTTTGGTCATAGTTGGAGATATCACCAAAGAATTGAGTTATTTGGTGATTGAAATTTCTGCTTTAGATATAACATGTCAAGAGAGGATGTAATGGTGAAGAAGTTTCTTGCAATGGTGAATCTTGTAGGCATGTGGACCAAGTTCTTTCCTCTAAACAAGTTCAAGCTCAACTTGGGCTTGAAAGATATCTGTGATGATTGAGGTCCATTGGGGCATTGGAAGATGAGGATGGATAATGAAAACTATGACTTGGCTCAAATGTCGAGTTAATGTGGTGATTGTTGAGAATATGTCTTTAGGTTGAGCAAGTCACCTAGTTGCTTGGGAAATTGTTTGCTTGCCAAAAAGGGAGGGAGGACTAGGGTTGTTCAATCTAAATCTATGGAACAAAGTTTTACTGGGCCGCATGCTATGAAGCCTCATAAATTGTCCATCGTATTATTTATGGAATGAGTGGGTTCATAGTACCAAATGTAGAAGAATTCCAATTATGCAACTTGAAATTAAAGGTAGTATGGCATGGACTTAACGCGGTATTCTTAAACTAAGGCCAACCTTAGCTCCAGCCATATTTAGACAAAGATATTGTTGCAAAGAGTTATACGATAAATTTAGGAATATGGGATCGGTTGTGGGATAATACCAATTAATATGGACATGTGGGGTTAGCAAACACAATTTTATCATATGGCTAGTTTGTAGAGATAAACTCCCAACAGCAGATATTATATCACGTTGGATGCCTACAATAGCAATCCATTGTAATTTTTATTTGGATAATCTGGAAAATCGAGATCATCTATTCTTTCAATGCACGTGGACGAGAACCATATGGTGTATTATCCTTGCACAATACGGAATCCGCTGTAACTTAAGAGGATGGAATGATGAAATCCAATAGATAATTACGGCTACCAAAGGCAAGGATTTGGAGGTAAGGCTTCTCAAAGTAACTTTTTTAGCAATCATATACTGCATTTGGATGGAACGTAACTGTAAACATTTCCAAAACAAGTCAAATGATGTCTCCATCATTGTGGCTAAAATTCGTAAGTTTGTTAAAGGCCGAGCATCATTTTATAAAAATTTTAAATCTTCCCAAACAAATGTAATTTTGACTAATATATGGAGACTTCCTCACCCTATTTTTTTACGTTCTTAGTTATCTATGTAATGATGGGGAATGCTCTTAAGCTCTTGTACATCATCTTATAAATGATACTTACATTTCAAACCAAAAAAAAAAAGTCACCTAGCTTGCATAGGTTTCCTATTTTGAGCATATACACACTATTAGATATAGGAGAATAAACAAGAAGAATATCATATATTCTCTTTGTTCTCTGATTTTTTTTTTTTTTTTAAAAGATTGTGAGATAATACTTGTGGATTTGCATTGGATTTAATCTAGGTGTGAAAAGCACTCATGTAAATGTTTTTATCTCTTTATTTTCTTATTATTAATGAATTATTTGCCATTAGCTCTCCTCGTGAAGAAGGTACCGACATTCGGACCGAACCACCTAATCATCGATAATATTTATTATTCATTGTTAATTTCTTTGGTAATTTTGCATTGATTTAATTGTTAGATCTGTTTGTGTTTCCGCATTATATTACAAATGACTCCATAGGTAAAGAAATTATCTGTTTTGTTTTCAAGAAACCAGGACATATCAAAGCCAAATGTCTGCTGTGGAAGAAAAAGAAGAAAACATTTAAAGATCAGACTTGGGAGTGACACAGAGTGCAAACCCAGAAGGGAAGAGGAGGGGAATCTCTACTTGATGGCAGACATCAATTTTGAGGAAGACAACGGTAGATTCTCTGAAATTTCCTATGACGAGATGCCTGAAATGCTAAAAGATATGTTTAATGTGTTGAAGAGAAATGCTGAGCTACAAAAAGAAATATCTCTGTTAAAGGAACATCAAGCTTCACATAAGGAAGAACTCGAGGCTCTGCAGAAGGAAATTGCTTCTGGAAAAGCAAAACAAAGAAGGACAATGCTTTGATTACGAAGGAAGTTACTAAATTCACAAAAGAAGTCTTCTTTGAGTCAGAAACTCCTGAAAAGATTTTATCTAGTCAAATGCAATATTATGAGAAATCTGGATTAGGTTATGAACCTCATGAAAATCGAAATTCTTTCCAAGAAGAACTAAAGAAATCTGCTGTGCATATCGATCACATTTTAGAATTCACTTTGTAGAACCAAGACACACAATATTTCTCTTCTCTAATGAACAAGATCATTTCAAGAAAAACTGTCCTAAGAAAGGCAAGAAAATAATTTGGAAATAAATATGGTGTCAAAAAGGAAATGAATTGATTCTTTCTTGTAGAGATACAACCAATCCAAGAAGAAAAGCTGCAAATGGTACCTTCACAGTGGATGCTTGTAACATATGACTGGTGACCCTCAACATTATTTAGGCATAATAGCCAACTCGTTTTATTTTACACACTCATAATTCTAAATCTTTTGCTGTGTGAACACATCTATCTGGTGAATCAGAGATTGTTTTGTAAGGTGAGATGGTTCAAAAAATACCATATATTATTTTGAAGATGACAAAATAATTCAAAAGCTACTAATACATGCATTTTAGAACTAGCTTGCAAATTCATAGGCCAATATGCAGAAGGTGTGTGGAATGAGAATTTTTGAAGGCTGATGGTGCTCTGCTTCTAAAGAATGCAAACGAGATTTTGGACTAAATGCTGTCTAAAGCTGGAAGGACCTGTGTGGAAGGTGAACAAGCTATAAAATGAGGGATTGGGTAAGAGCTTGGATGGACTAATAGAAGGTGAATAGCCGTATAGAACCAGAAGACATCAATATGCTTGGAAATACCAAAGTATAGGAGATGAATGGTCAGTACAGCATAAAAAGACTGGAGGGTTCATATGCAAAAGTAACTCCTGCTGCAGATGGAGTAAAAGACGTGTTCAATGCTTCTACATTCTTTCATAAGAAGATCTAGATATTCTTCCAATTTGATTTAAATTCAAATTAGTGTCTAGCAACTACTCTCAAGGTCTTGAATCTGCAGAAAGCTACGTGGAGAACATAAGAATTGGTTTTTCTCTTTTGTGCGAATAGTCAGTGAGTCAGACAGACTGTACAAGTAATAGCTTGTATTCTAAGAAACTTTTGCTGCTCATGAATAGCAGACTAGACGCATAGTTTGTTGGTCTGCTGAGCAGAGAAGTCGGTCCAACGGCTCCTTTGACCTAGAGATGCCTTCCAACAGTTGGTTATAGATTGAAAAGGCTATTTAAAGGGACCAAAGATGGGAGAGGACTTCGGTGGATATTTAGTTTTATTCTGTCTTTCATACTCATGTGCTTACACTTGTGAAAGGCTGCTTATCTTCTCATTGTTATTGTTTGAGAGTTCTTGTAATCTAGGCACATAAATTGTTTGATAGTGTTAGAGGTGTTTTTATCTGTAGTGTTATCTATTGAATTTCGTACAGAAGCAGCGTCATCTACAGACTCTAATATCCGGAGATTATGAGTGAATACCAACCTTACTTATGGCTGTAAGTTTGGAGAAGTGGACATAGGCCATGTGGAAGATTGAATCATTACAATTCTTCTTGCAACATCTCCTTTCATTTCAAACCCTTTCTATTAACGGTTTCATAGAAGCATTTGTGTCCGTATGACTGTTTCTCATTCTACAAAAGCCTATATGCAAGTTGTTTGCAGAAAAACTTTAAATTTTTATAAAATATCTGATTCAATCCTTTTTGGTTGTCGTGTTAGCCTTATCATCATGGTTACTCAACCATCCGACAGGCCCATCGAACGACAAATTTGGACCCAATAAGGATGAATTTGTCACCATTGGATGAAGCTACGTAAAGTGATGGGCCAAAATCTAAATTAGGGTGTCGAATAAGAATGATAAACGATCAAGCCGTTGCGTGGCTCCTCATGAGCACCTGATACATTCCATAAACAACTCACCAGCCATCTAGGCGACTCCGGGATGAAGAATAAGCCGAAAGCTTCAAGTACGCAGGGGATTACACCTGAAATTGAAATTATGGACTGTGAGCTTTTAACGTTTCCAAGGTAACTATAACAAAACAAAGCACAAGAGAACTAAGACAGTAACCTATCAAAGCCAAGATACGCCAGGACACAATAGTTCCCAGAAAGTAAATCAACGAAATGCCACAGCACACCAAAAGCTGCAACAAGACCAAGCAATGGTTGACAAGCAATGCATCAAGTCGACACCATTAACAGTTTACAGTGGCCTGAAAAATGTTTACGTGATTTAATGCCGTGAATGCTCCCCGGATGTCTTTAGGTGTTATCTCGGCAATGTACACAGGTACCTGTTTGGCCACAAAATCATGACCGATGTCCTCTAGAAATTGATTAGGATAAGAAATCTGAACATTTCTGCATTACCACATAGGTTGAAATTCCAAAGCCAACTCCATTTAACAGTCTTCCAGTGTCGAGCCACCAAACATTCTGCAAGCTAAGATGAAATACACCATTATCTGCTTCACAGCCTTTTCAAGATATTCTTCGGCGCACTTGTACATTATCTGATAAACGTGAGACCAGAAAACGGAACTGAAGTTTGATGGGTCTGAAGAGGGAAACAGACAGAGCACGAACCTTGGCAAATGCTATAGAAAGCCATCCTGCAGCGCTAAAGATTAGCGAAATCCCCATTGTCTGCGTCACAACACCTCAATTGAGAACTCGATGAGATTTGTTCAGATCTATCATTGAACACATATGATCTTCAAATTCAAGAATAGCTGAAAAGGCTAGAGAATGCGTTACCCGTCTGCGACCCATCATATCTGTCATCCGCCCATTAACCAAAGATCCTATTACCCCTCCTATTGTTATCATAGAACCAAAAAGCGAGTACTGTAACATGAGAAATCGGCAATATTAATGTACAGAACCCGAATCACGACTTACAAATTCCCTTTATCCAATGGTGTCACGAATAAATAAGTCATGGCTACCTAGCCCTTTAGGTAATGAGCTTCATTCGGGCATTGACCATGGTTTTTAGGATAAAGTTGTGAACAAAAGAAGCAGTCGAATAAAATGTACAGAACAAAGAAATAAATTGAATGCTAGATTTATGTGGTTTGATCAGTAACTTACATACATAGGAAAAACAATACAAAATTCCACAATAAATCAAATAATATGATAGAAATTACAACCGTCCTCGAATACTCAAACATTAGTTCCCAACCCCAAAATATATCCAATAACACACATAATTTTAGCCTTCACAATTTTTAATGAAATAATCTTTTTATCTGACTAAGGAGTATACAAATTCTTAACACAAGAATTTAACTAGCCAAATTACTCAATATAATTCAAGGACAAAATAAACTCACTTGAAGAACACTAACATTAAAGACCCTCTCGTCTTCGGTGCTCAAATTCACACTTCAACCACGATGGCTCTCCTCTATCATAACCAAGAGAAGCCTCCCATTCTTGCTCACCATCAGACTTATTGTTGAAAAAGCTCATCACCAACTTTCTTCCTTTTGTTTATTTTATTTTATTTGGCTAACTAGTCAAGTGGCCAAATTTCACATGCTCTTCAAGGTGGAAGGAAGAGTCGATCACCTCTCTCTTATGCGCAAAAGAGAGCACCACCAAGGCATGACAAACAAACAATTATCTCCCAAATCTGAAAGTCCAACTTGTGGTTAGAAAAAGCAAAACTACTTTTTGGGATAAAGAGGCAGACATGTTCCGAGGACATCCTAGGCTTCACATGTTGTGCAGTACTAGAAGACAAAAGAATCCCTCAGTTGTAAAACATCAATTTAAGAATGGACATGGATCGCGAGTGGCCTTCAAGAGGGTATTTTCCTTTTCTTTCTTCAGAGTAGGTCGACCCAAGAAATTGTGACCCACTTGGATGACCCGACTCCTGATATATGCCACGGTGCGAAAATTGTTCATATACTACGACCGCTCTGCATCCTCCAATTCGGGTCAGATTTCTTCCAAACCTCAATCTCAACACATATTCTAACCGTTCAAATTAGATTGGAGATGATATTAACAGAGGCTAAGCGCAGAATCTTAATGAGCAAAGAATTGACTAAAACTGGCAGTAATTCATTGTACTTTCTAGCTCTGCACTGAAGACATGTAGCATGTATGCTTGATAGGACTCACCGCTGCCGTAGAGAGCCCTAGATCCTCCATTATGCCCGACTCGGCAGGTGATGAATAACCAGACTGCATCATAAGATATACACCGTTGATTATGGTAACTTCTACTCAGTGGAGAGTAACCTTATGTGAAATTACAACCTAAACATAGCACTTGCCTAGGAGATCACATTACAGAGGCAAGACCCAGAAAAAAAGAAGACTAAGTAAATTGAAAATTGGTTTTTCCAGGAAGCATCTGTTCTAAAAAAAGCAATCCAAATAGTGAAATCTAATAATTTCATGTCTCTTTGCCAACTGAGTTTCCACAACAAACTTCATTGATCCTGAAGAAGCAACTTGAGTCTTTTAATGTTGTCTGAATTATGCCATTCTTATTCTTGAAAAGTTTCAAGTCAGCATAATATCTTTGGTCTATTGAACCATGTGATCCACAACAGGTGCCTCTGCAACATTATTTCCTTCGCTCCCCACATGCCCCCACCCCCACCCCCAACAAACAAAAACAACCAGATATTCAACAAGAATTGCAGACATGGATCTTGCTCGTTGCAACATCATACGAATGCCAAAACAAAAACCACCATTTTTTAGACAGAATGAAAGTTGCTAAAGACAAACATTGGCTGAACAATCGGTTTCTTCCCCTTTCTTTTTTCTAACGAAACATTCGCTCGAATTTGAAGAACCTGCCACAGGAATGCCAAAAAGGAAAAAAATAAAAAGATGAAGAAGCAAGGATGCTCGACAGAAAACAGAGCCGGGTTCTTAGTGATCAAACTACGTGCACGCAATTAACGAAAAAGTTGATGCAATAATTCTCACAGTGCACCCAGAGACAAAAGACCCGCAAAGGGCAACCAGCGTGCTAAGAACGACGAGAGGCGTGATCGAGGGATCACTTGAAGACGTGGATTTGCCATAGTTACCAAGAAGCCGAGAGCTTGTTGGAAACCGATCTTCTCCTTGGCTCTCTCTCCCCATCTGTCTGTCTTAGTTCCCCTGAAGAGCAAGACCAGCTAAAGGCGGCAACAAGAGTCAGCTGCCAGTGCATATAAAGGACAGAGCAGGTTGGTGCGAGGGGGAGGCAGAGAGGCTGGGGGAAGTAAATACCATGTAGTTTGGACAGCAACAGAGGCACCTAGCCCATAGTCCACTCCACTAGTTAATCGTCTAATATTACCCATTTTACTTTGTTTTTCTTCTTTGTTTTTTCTTCCTTCATGGAAAGAAAAGGAAATACTTTTAAATATAGTCTGCAGTACGCTAGTTTTCTGAATAATGACTCATAGGGAATTTTATTTCAAATAAGGATATGAAATAGCTACTTAGTCTTAAATCAGGATCCAAATTTAGGGGTAGCAATTTCTCCTCTGACCAGCGGCTAGAGCAGGGGCGATTTCATCCATAGCAA
Organism: Angophora floribunda; assembly: GCA_014182895.1. NCBI lineage: Eukaryota > Viridiplantae > Streptophyta > Magnoliopsida > Myrtales > Myrtaceae > Angophora > Angophora floribunda. The sequence continues at coordinate 14,027,504 of CM024708.1, forward strand.
ATTTTATTTTGGATTCTTTTTTCTAAATTTCGTTTCTTTCTTCCTTTCTTTGCTTTCTTTCTTCATCTTCTCCGGGTCTCCATCTTCTGCATGTCTCCTCCGACGATCTCTCTCTCTCTCGCGCGCCATGGACCTCATCATCAATGCTTTCAACGTCGTCCATCACTACCCTTGCTAGCAATGGAGATCAATTCGAGTCCTAAATTGAGCACACTGGCCACTTCCCTGCCCAGGCCGACGAGGGCATGATTGACGCAAACATCATCCTGCAGCTGATGCCGAAGAAGGTGGAGCACATGACCTGTTGCCAGGGCGTGCTAGCGTTCACCATTAGTCCCTAGTGATATTGATGAAGGGAACCGGGAGCTTTTAGTTATGGCTACTGGTGATGGAGACAGCGGGGTTGGTGGTAGGGTCGGGCTACACCAGGCCAATGATGAACTCAGTAGACAAGTTTGGGTGGGTAGACGTGGACTCCTAGCACAACACGGTAAAGTAGTTCTTCAGGTATTGGATTTGCCTATGTGCGAGTGCGGTTTTGGCTGATTGCGTTTCAAGCTCTTTGTTCCCAATCCAGAAAGCCAAGGAAATAAAAGCTTGCAAAGAACAAAAAAGCAAAGGGGTATGCCTTTTTCATTAATTATTGCTCTATGAATTTCTTCATCTTGTTGGAGAATAATCAAATTTGAAGGGACAAATCCAACTGCCTCCAATATGCGCAGGCTTTGGTGTTTGAAGTCCAAAGCACTGAATGAAAATTGAGCAAAATGAACTAAATTGGGGGATTATGCTTTAGGATTCATTTGATGGCAAAATCAAGTCTAGCAACTTCGTACGCCACCACATACATTTGAGGAGAGAGGCCTGAAGAAGAAGAAAGGAAAAGAAAAGGAAACAAAACAAAACAAAAAAATAAAGAGAAAAAAAAGAGAGAAAAAAAAAAAGGAAAATTTATATGAAATTGCCCCTATTCTAGTTATCGACCAGCAAAGATTTGTCTTCTCAGCTAATTTGGGCCTTCATTTTAGATTAAGATTGGTGTATTGGTAAGTTCGTATTTTTATTTATGACTAAGTGGTCACTTCGAACTTTTATTTTAAATAAAATTCATTTTGGATTATTTTTTAAGAAAATAGTCATACTTCAAGCCTTTATATAAAATTTTCCCAAAGAAAAGAGAGAATAAAACTCGATGGGTGATTGCTTCACTTGAAACACACTGGACAAAGAACCAAGCAATGATGAAGGCTGCTCAAAACACGTCATGCACACCGGATTCTTCTTTGGCACACACGCTCCGAGCAAAGACCCTAGTGACTTGGTTAGCTTCAACTTGGATACCTAACTTGAGGCAGGATGGCCAGATTCAGAGAGCATGCAGCAACATCATTAGCCATGGCGCTGCGGGCTCCTTCTTTTCCGATTGGCCATGGACAAGCAAGGCACAGGCCATGAATCAATGGCATCCCCGCCATTGAAGAGAGGGGAAATCGTGTTGCCGCCTGGCCGAACTTCCACATCTTGGCTACAAGTGATAACGAGGGTGGAAGGAGTTAAAAAATGAAGATAGTGGGAAGAAGGAATTGCAGTTGCATGAAGAAGGACCAAAGATAAATAAATAAGAGAGAGAGAAAGGAACAACAAAAGAAAATGGAAAGTAAAAAGGGAAAGGTTAGTCCAATTAGGATACATGGTGATCAACTACATGGGTCTACGTGGTAGTCCAAGACCATCCAATATTTCATAACGAATGAGTTGCAAGTGAAATTTACTGGCCAATAAGGCATATGATCAGTTAAGTTTAGTTTTTTTTCTTCTAGTCTTCGCTTGAGCATGTGGTTCGCTTCCCTCTTTTATCTTCTCTTTCTGTTTCTTTTCATATTATGTTGCAACTTAATTACATATATTTCTAGACTTGAATAAACAATCTGATAATTTTGGAATAAGGAATTATAAATCGACTCCCCTCGACCTACCCCGATCCGAGGCGTTGCCTTCAGATTAACCTAAATCTGAGGCCGAGTGGAGATTCGAGGCTTCTCTTAGACCCAACTTGGGGTGGCTTTGCCACTAATCCTCCTCGACATTAGAAATATAGTAAGAAAATGCACTAGTATTCTTCCACTTCGTTATTTAAATAGTACAACCAATTCAAGAGTTCAATGAGAGCTTATCCTTTTCTTTTTAGATACGAAGTCCATTTTTCATACCTTTTGCCACTCTTCAAGACCAATCACTTGTTACCAACCAAAAAAAACAGACCAATCTCTTGTTTTCACATTGTCGAGAAATCTGGGATTATCCAAGTTTCAAGCATCTGTCACAAAGGCTGGAAGTCCCAAGCCTTCCGACATGACAAAGATTGAGCCGATTGGACTGTTAGCAATATTAGGATATTAAATATTTGTTAGAGATATTTATGATATTTTTTTGATTTTCTATGTTTATTTTGATTATGCACATTTGATTTGATTTTCTTTGATTTCCTCCATGTAAGCCCATCTATAAATAGGCTCTCCATGTACTCTTTTCTACATCTCAAATCACATAGAAAATTCCCCAATCTCTATTCTTCTATATATTCAACTTGGACGTTGGATGAGGAAGTAATTACCAACCAAACGTCGGTCAAACTTTCCCAATGCCAAACAAGCTCCTGCTGCCCAAAGCCATATCTACGAATCGAATGAACTTTTCCATGGCTTAGTAATGGAAAATAATGAATTTTCATGGCTTTAAATTGCTAGACGATGTCCAGTTTTTTGACCTGAGCATGTTTAGGCCAAATCTCAAATCTACGGCTTTTATGATTTAACCCATTAATATAGCTTTCGCCGTGAGTTTTCCAATGACGAAAAGACAGTATGAATCAGATGTCAAACGAGAAAGATATGAAAGTTTTCGCTCTTCAGGCTTAACAAGTGTGCTCCTCAAGTTTAGAGTTTTTCGTGTTTAAAAAATTTAGAGTAAATGTGTCACAATTAATATAGTTTGAGATTTTGTATAGTCTTTTCCCCTCCGTTATAAAAGTGGAGTGGGACCATTCTTATGAAAATTATTACCAATAATCTCTATAGCACTTATGAATAAAGAAAGAACACACATGACCTATTAGCGTAAGACCGCATTGATCAAAAAACCTTAGTGTAATGTAATTAGTGAAAATTATAATTTCACTAAAAGAAATTCTTTATTCATAGAAGTTTGACGGATTCGTGAATTATATTTCATTCTTTTTGGTACTAGTCCATAGCTTAACAAACCCTAGTTCCCATTCATATTCTCCAATAACCCAGTATTATTCTATTTTTTCTTTTCAAAACTTTTGGAAATAAGTGGAGGATTGTTGGATATTTCGGTAGTTTTGAAATATTTGATAAAAGCTATAATAGCCATTAAAACCATAATTTTTATAATGGTTTATCAACAAATTTCCAGCAATTATTATTTTTTCATGTTATCGAACAAATTTTCCAACAGTTCATACTTTCATATATTGTTCTTTGGGTTTGACTTTTGAATTCATAGTTGAAGGACACCCTGAAGCATCTGTTCTTGGGAGGCATTGTATCTTACGGATAGTATCTTCGCCGATGCCATTTGCGCGGTAGCGGGGAAATAACTATTTTAATGATAGCTTCCTACAAGTGCCTTGCCGCAATACAATTTGTCCATAGTTTCCTCTTTCGATTGTGTTCAACTTGAATTCGTGACCTCTCATTCACAAAAAATGGCCACTCAGGCGGTGAAGCAAGTAGAAAGCCGAACCCACCTTTTTCATTTCTGACGATGAAGGCAAGAACATAAACAGAGGCAAATAGCAAATAATCTTCATGCTTCTTGCATAACGCTGGGTCCACAAAACAATCGGAAAATTACCAAAAAAATCTTAAACCTATTATACGGTAGCTAATTCAATCCTAAGGCTTTTAATTTTGACAATTTAGTAATAATTTTTTTAATGATTTGTCAATATAGTCTTTTTGGCAAATTTTAGCCAGAAATCACTCACATAGATATTGACCATTCCACGTGACATAGCTAGAGCTTAGGTGATTTTACCTTTTTCTTCCTTTTTCTTTTTTCCTTGGATTTCCAGCAGGTGGGGCCACACCCTAGTCAGCCACGGGAGAGGACCTCCATGCCCTAGCCAAGATCCAAGCATTAGAGAAGTGACAGATCACATAATGCCTTTAGGACAGTCCTTTGCAAAATTAGATCATCGAAACAAGTTAAATAAAATTAAGTAGAGCAATGTAAACAATTACTCTTCTTGCGGAAATTCTATTTATTCGTGAGAGAATTCCAAGAGGCAAATGAAGTGAGGAAGTAAAGCAACAGGAGGGTTAAGAGGTTCATCTGCAAGAAAAGACGTCTAGCAAAACAAAGAGATATAAGAATCTTGAAAAGTAGAATCAGATAATGTTTACCACTTAACTTTATCACCATTGATTGCTTACAACGATTAACTAACATTATTAATGTCACGTATATAAGATAAGATTCGATGAGTTATTAGGAGAAAGGCATATGTCTAGAAAAGTGAGAGAACCTTCTTCAATCACGTCCTCGCCCTAGTGAAATAGTCATTTGTTTTTTTAGGCCAAATAGCAAAAAGGTAGCAAGCTTTGAATTACCAAACAAACTGTAAACCTATTATATTTATAATAATTCATGAAATTTTTAATAATTTGTCAATTTAGTCATTTTGATTGAAAATAGTTAACGTGGATCTTGGCACATCTAGCATTGACGCGGGCAATTTTTGTAATTTTATATTTTTTTCTTCTTCCTCCATCGGTCGTCAGACCTTGATTATGGCCAAGGACTGGCCACAAGCAACAACCAACATAGGTTTCCCTAATCAACCTTAGTCAAGGGGCAACCTTTGTAACATCCTGGGTTCGCCACTGTACACATATTGTCCGCTTTGGGCCAAGGCCCGCACGGTTTTAAAACGCGTATTGCAAGGGCAGAGCCACACCTCTCCCAAGCCAACATATTGTCCTCTTTGGGCCCCGCACTGGCGTGGACGCACCGCCATCCCGCCAGGCCACCCTCAAGGTTTTGTTCTCACCCCCTGTACATACGCATCAGAGCTACGCAGCGGCACAAGTGTGAAACGCGTATGTACAAGTAGAGAACCCATATGCTTATAAGCTAGTCCAGGACTCCCTCCCTAGGCGATGTGGGACAAGAGACATGTCTCCCCTCCTCCCTTGCGCACGTCCGAGGACCGAGGCGCGGACGCACCGCCATCCCTCCTCCTCGCGCACCGTCGCTCGGGCCATTACATTCTCCCCCCCTTCGGGCATAGCGTCCTCGCTGTGGTCCCACACGCAGTCGGGAGTCGGCTCTGATACCACCTGTAACATCCTGGGTTCGCCACTGTACACATATTGTCCGCTTTGGGCCAAGGCCCGCACGGTTTTAAAACGCATATTGCAAGGGCAGAGCCACACCTCTCCCAAGCCAACATATTGTCCTCTTTGGGCCCCGCACTGGCGTGGACGCACCGCCATCCCAATCAGGCCACCCTCAAGGTTTTGTTCTCACCCCCTGTACATACGCATCAGAGCTACGCAGCGGCACAAGTGTGAAACGCGTATGTACAAGTAGAGAACCCATATGCTTATAAGCTAGCCCGGGACTCCCTCCCTAGGCGATGTGGGACAAGAGACATGTCTCCCCTCCTCCCTTGCGCACGTCCGAGGACCGAGGCACGGACGCACCGCCATCCCTCCTCCCCGCGCACCGGCGCTCGGGCCATTACATTTGAATGTGATGGCCCGGGCGACGGTGCGCGAGGAGGAGGGATGGCGGTGCGTCCGCGCCTCGGTCCTCGAACGTGCGCAAGGAAGGGAGGGTCACATGTCTCTTGCCTAGGGGGGAGTCTCACATCGCCTAGGGAGGGAGTCCTGGAATGGTTTATAAGGCTGGGATCCCTCTCCCTTGAGTAACGCGTTTCTCGTAGTCTTCTGCTGCGCAGAGAACAAAGCCTTGAGGGATGAGGAAGGGCCCGTTGAGCGCCTCAGTCCAAAGAGGACAATATTGGGCTGGGATGAGGAAGGGCCCGTTGAGCGTCTCTACCCCAGACAACGCGTTTTAAAGCCGTGCGGGTCTCGGCCCAAAGCGGACAATATTACTCAGCGAGCCCTAGGTCCTTACAACCTTGCTAGCCTCACCAGCTTCAATTGAGGCTTGACCTCACGGGGATCCAGTGGTGGATGACCTCATCGATCCTTGTCGGCATTAAGCGAGGCCCAACCTTACCCTAGGCCGATGGGGGCGGCATTCGCTAGATCTGAAAAGGTTGAGCCTCATCCAAAGTTGGAGAGGGTTGACCTCTAGCAAGACTCAACCTCACTTGAGATTGGCGAGGTCTGCCCTTGCTGGATTTTGACGAGATCGACTCTCGTCGGTTGTCGATTGTGGCAAGTCATTGCTGAGGCTTGGGGTCTAGGAAAGGAAGAAGAAAAGAAAGGAAAGAAAAGAAGAGAAAAAGAAAATATAGATATAAAAAATTCAGAAAATTTTAAAAAATTAAAGAAAAATTTTGTCGACATTAATGTTGGCTATGTCAAGTAAGACAGCCGGACAGTCAATGATGGCAAATTGTCAAAACATTAGTACTAAGTTTGCACAAGTATAATAAATTTAGAACTTTTTTGATTATTTTCCTAAAAATTTTGCCGTTGCAGGAGAATTAACATGAACTTTTAAACTTCTCAAAATACAAAAAACCTTTTACTGTTGTTGCAGAACCATCTAAAAAAAAACAACCTTTGACAATTCTTGCAAATTTAGCATCCGATAATATTCCACCTACACTCCACGTGATCTCTTCCATGTGTTAGGTACGAGTTGGCATAAATCTAACAAACGTAAGTTTTGTAGCTTAACTAACAAATCACAGTATTTCTTAATGATCCAACCCGGCATGATTAGAAAAGACAGATATAAAATGAAAATGAATGCCGGCCCTAATTTTATCACCATGCAACATAGAGGGTAATTGTAACTCGCAATAGCGCCTACCCTAACTCACAACCTCAATCTACTTTGGTCGTAGCTAATTTCAAATAAATTTTGCTGAGGAGTTGCAAGATGTTGTTGAAGGGGAAACATCGGTAATGTGCACTTTGACCCGGTAACAACCACAATATGTGGAAAAGACGAGGATGGATGGATATGAACAAATGCTAAATTTGCAACGATTTTTTTTTTTAACATTTATAAGTTCGTGTTAATTTGTAAGAATGATAAAGGGTTTTAGTGTTTTTCGAGATTTTTGAAAGTCCATGTTAAATTTGCAATGAAAGTAAAAATTGTGTAATTTTTTCACTAATTGGCCCTTTTGTTAAGTGCGATTGGATATTGCCTTTATGTCAGGCAATAAAAAACAACCGTAACTCAATGACAGGAGATAATGGAACAACAATTACAACCTACTGAGTTTAAACTGAGTCTGCCAAGATTAGTCGAGGTAGGTAGCAAACTAGCAAGAGTCCATTAATTTCTTTTTCTGGATAATGATAGACCGTTTTAGTTCTATTACATAGAAACAGAGATTCTCTAGCAAACAAACCAGACACAAACCCATCAAAATGCTTTATCCCAGCAAAGAATGCCATCGATTACGTTTGTTGTGCTTGGTGGTGCCTTTCCAAAGGCATCCTGGTTGAAAGCTGACAACCTCTCAAACAAGCAGACATGATTTTCATTTGATCTTGTGTTTCTCAACATCTTGGGTGGCCTTGCTGTCGGTAATTGCGAGGTAACTCTTTTCCCGAGGCCACAGCTACAATCTTCATTTTGTCGGAGTATCGCTTCTCCCATGTTCCGGATAATCGCTCAAGATCTCCTTAAGTCCCTATAGGTCGAGAACACAAAGAACTTGATGTAGCATCAAAACCACTAGTGACACAATTTTGTCATTCTCCGTGAGACAAGAACGCATACAATTGCTTCTCCAGCAGCATCTGTTGGAAAAAATCGTCTTCATACTTGGGTAGAACAATGAAGTCAATGTGCGTTCGAATCAATAGAACAATCACAACGGACTTTGAGGCATGATATTATATTTATTTGCCCCCACGAAGTTGCTAATGATCACCAACAAATATCCTTCAGGATATACCAAAATCTCAAATAAGAATACTAAATAGCAATTCTAGTATTTCTACTGGGTCTCTTTAGGAAACAATTGAAAATCTTGACTGCAGTTTTGGGAAGAAAACTCAAAAATTGTTGTTCTTCTTTTTCAAAACTGACATACATATATATAGAAACATAGACACCTCTTCAATAGAAGTTACATAACGAACAAATTTAACTCTTCAAAAAAAGTTACAAAATGAATCAATATAACCCTTCGGGAAAGTTGCAAACTAAACTAGTATAATTTCAAAAGTTATCTTGAAAAGACACGTACAGAAAATTCGAAATAAAATAATTAAATTGAATTATTTTTATTTTTATTTAAAAATAAAATTCCGATTTTTTATTTTTTTTTTTTAAATAATTTCCAAAATGCTAAAATGAAAGGCAACCTAGTCATCTTGAAAAGACACATTTAGAAAATTCTGAATAAAATAATTAAATTGAATTATTTTTATTTTTATTTAAAAATAAAATTCCGATTTTTTTTTTTTTTTTTTTTTAAATAATTTCTAAAATGCTAAAATGAAAGGCAACCTAGTCATCTTGAAAAGACATGTATAGAAAATTCTGAATAAAATAATTAAATTATTTTTTTTATTTTTATTTTTATTTTTAAAAAATAAAATTCCGAATTTTTATTTTTTTATTTTTTAAATAATTTCCAAAATGCTAAAATGAAAGGCAACCTTTCGAATAACAAAATAACCTTATAACATCAAAATAAAATTAAAAGTTAGAGGATTAACACTAATTAAACTGTGGGCGCGCCCAGTGCTAAGTGCGCCTTAATCGCGCACCCGCACGCGAATGTAGTGAGATCTAGTCCACACTCTATCTTTTCCTTTTAACAAATTTGAAAAGCTCACATTTATAAAATAACTTGTCTTTTCAAAACTTTACTACGTGGGACAAGAAGGAAAATGCATACTTAATTTGTTTTACAAACATCAACAACATCAACAAGCATCTCATCCTTTGTGGGGATGGCTGCATCGAACATATGTGGCAGATCATCCCAACTCGACTCTTTTGTGGTCTCTTCTTGTCATTGTCAAACCCAATAACTCCTGAATGACAGTGAAAATCACGACAAGTTTGATCTGTTAAAGCAGAATATAAAGATGAGTTCTTTTCATCAGCAGAAATAAGTTTCTGCCACAGCTAGGAACGCCACGAGGCTGCAGAACGATTAAATCAACAAATCTCTAGTTCAGCAGCAGCCGAACTGAAGTTCTGTGATGTATTTTTTTAAAAAGGTCGAGATTACCTTCTCTGCAGCCATCCTCACACAGCTATTTTTCCTAGTGACACATTTTGTTTTGCTCTGTTAGCCTATCTGTCTCACCGAGTCTCCATGAGCAGAAGCAATGATCGCTACAGCAAATTTATGATAGCTTGACATATGTTCTGCATTTTAAAGAGCAACATGCCCATTATATGACAGTGATTGAGAGCAATCTTAATGTGCTGCTTTTAGATCACTTGTAAATTCTCCATTTGGATTTATGGATGTTGAGAACCACTTCTTCATAGTTCGTATATGGGTAGAATCAAACTAAGACTATGAGAGAAAAATGTATAACAACATCATTTTTATAATAAGCATTTATTATCGAACATTAATACCTTCCTTAATGATAGATTACCTCCATTATTCACCTAATGTCCTTTCTTCATTAGTTTAGGCATCTAATGCCGTATTTTAAAATTCAGTGGTGCTAGCTCAGGCTTTTTCGCAGAAGGGCCACAAAACTACCACGTAGACCTCCTTCATCTCCATTGGTTTGAGCTTCTGATTCAAACCTGACCCTACATGCGCTTTCCAGAATGGACATCAAACCAGTTTGGCAAGCATCCTTGGGTAATAAAAAAACGCCATGTAGATTTTCCTTTCCATAAAACCTAATGGAACTTAGGAAGGATTATAGTGGACGATTGTCACAAGTTTAGGACCTAAACTCAAAAATGAAAGGTTTAGAACTCACGTACATTATCTTGATAGGTTTATTCTGCTGTAAACATCCCCTCAATAATCAAACTGAGAAAGCTCTGTTTCTGCAACTATAGACACTCAGCTTTTCCGCAGAAATATGCAACAGAAACTAATTTTTCGGGGGCAAAATTTATCCTCAGAGAAGTGAAGCCCGCGCCTAAGTTTTCTGTACCAGAAACCTAGTTTAGTTGCTGCAGCAGAGAACTCAGTTATCCATTGCTGAGCTGAAAACTGAGTATTTTGGCCCACGAATTTTTTGGGATTGTGGAAACTTTCCCCTGCGTCTCAATCTTTGCATTTCACACCCCCCAACCCCCCACCGGGGTCTTTGAAATTGGTGGTAGTGTGCCCCTTTGCATTGACTCCAACCAAATTCTTTTCACATATTTGAGCACGCTGCTACATGTGATTAGCTATGAAATTGAAATTAATCAAATATCGTCTATATATTAACGGACACTGTACATTAACCTAAAAAAAAACAAAAAAACAAAGCGTGTGACTGGCATCTTCACCTACTCGTGCCAAATATTCTGCCAGTTTACTGATTCTATTCAGAATAAAAACTTGATCAATTAACAATGAAGGTGTTTATATTAATTCTCTTTAGGATAATTACATAAACTGTAGGACCACACGAGGTATCAACATTCTGCCATGTCCTTTATTTATCCATTACTTAGTCCTGTGACTTGAAATCAGATAAAACCAAACATAACAAAAACTACACTCACGGACCAGATGTTCGTTTGAAATACACCTTTGTATGGCAAGAATTCAAACTTCATTTCATGACTGAAAAGCAAACAACATCAACGATCTCTCCTATCCTTAATTTATCCATTGCTTCCAAGCTCCTGCAGCAGCGACCCGATCACCTAGTTGGATGGATAGTTGCATAAGCCCAAGCTGCGGAAGGGAAAAAAGACACCGTATCAGTAGTTAAGCCATTTAGCTAAATTTGATCTAAAATAAAAGGTTCCTGAGATATAATCAAAACGCTGTTGTTGAAGATGCAGGCATCGGGTGAGCGCAACAGCTTTTGATAGAATAGATTCATGTTGTACGATGCCTCTGGTTACTTGTCCCCTGGAGTATAACGGTAGCTTCCCGGTCCTGTAGGGTTGCATTTGACAGCATTGGGTGATTCCGAGCAAACAAAGTATATGTTTCCTGGAGCTGTTGGCGTCAGTTGAAGGCTTTGCGATGCGCCAAAGGCCATCCTTTGGTGCATCGAGCGTGGTCAACGGCTGGGAGCGGTTGCCGACTGGAGGGAGGGGCTCCTATCTTCCAGAAAGTTGATGAGTTTAAGACCCAAAATATAAATTGAAACTCTTTTAAGCTCTTACAGTGAGTAAAAAGAAACCGTACCTGAAAGCTCCAGGGGCTTTTGGCTTCTCCTCTGTTCACAATGCACAAAGTTTTTAAATTTGTTGTAGCTTTGCATGGCTAAATGAATATTTTTCCTCTATGAGAAATGACTGTCGATGTCATTTCCCTAAATTATACATATTATAAATGTATGACATTTATTCCTTGGACGAATTTTTGAGGAAAAATATGTTTTTGATGATAACTTTGCTCCTGGAATAGAAATTCGTTCGATAACAATATAAAACTTCTCTCTAGGGTGATTGGCGGCTGCAAGAGAGCGGCAAGCGGGTGGTGTGCAGATGGCATGCGGACGGAGGGCAAGTGGCGTGCGAGCAGCATGTGGGCGACAAGCAAGCGGGTGGGCAATAGTAAAGGCAAACCATAAGAAGTGTTTTTATTTAAGAAAATTGATGAGATCTTCTACAGGTGAGGTGAACTTCGTAAGCTTAATGTCTCCCATTAATCCTTATTTATGACCAAAAATAGAAATTGAACCATTTTTAAGCTTTTATCTCTGATGGATACTGGGACCGGTGGGTAAAAAAGACTTCATACCTGTAAAGCTCCGATTGTTTTTGGCTTCTCCTCCTTTGCAGTTGTACTTGCCTCTGCAACAATTACCACAACTCCATTAGAGAAGATATGAACATACAATAGATAAAACGATCAAAGGGTATATTACTGTCACCTGCATTTATGTTGGAGCACCAGAGATAAACGAGAATGATGATAACAATGGCCAAAGAGTGATTCACCATTGTAGTAATTGTCGAAAACCTATGATAAGGGGTCGAGAGAGTTGCTCTATGAGGATTTTTTTGAGAAGATGAGAGACAACAAGCACTCGCTTCTTTAAATAGATAACATTGAATTACTTTGGTTGGTGTACTATGCTTGATAAGATGGAGGCAAAGAATTTTCTAGAGAGCTTCGTCTAAACAACTCATAATGCAAGTGTAACTTTTCTATTCCTAAAAAGGCATTCATGCTAATCGCAACTTCAAAGGTATTCCATTTTCTTTCCTTTTCACATCAAACACGTTTCAATATGTCTATTTGATAGTATCTTCTATAACAAGCTTGTCTAGATTGAAAGTGGAACAAATTCTTTTCACACTTTAATTTACATCTGTCAGAGATTGAAAACATGAGCATTCAATTCATCATATTCGTCTATAAGTAGGAAATGAAGAGTGAGCACCCAATGTTTTGAATTGACTAATTCGATTTACTCAACATGTGCGATGAGAAGTCCTGGCCTTGTCAACATGAAGAAGTAGACATGATCAATGAAATGCCTAGCTAGTTGGGGTTGAGTGATAGCAAACCCATCAAATTAATTCTTTTGATGTTGATTCTTCTATTTGGCTACTATTGGCTCCAACACTACTACACTCTATATAACTTAGAGTCCTATGCCAATGTTTAGTGTACTAGAATTGGTGTTATCAATTGGTCCATGGGTGTCAACATTGTAAGAAAATCAATGATATTGTACCAAGGTTTGAATCCAGATTACTTACTTGGGTTGTTGAGTCATCATATTGAATTGATGGTTTACAAAAGAAATCATACAACTCTAGGATTAGATCATCCTCTCTGTCTTCGTCTTGGGACTATATTGATAGATAAACTGTAAGTGCATCAAATGAGGAGGGGGAGGAGACACGACATTTTCATAATGCTTTTTAGCATACCCATCAATCACGGTTACTATTACCAAACCGCATTTTATTACTAAACCAAGGTGTCCTAGGCCCCATTTTGTTCAGCTTTCCCAAGAGTCTTTAAGCCCCTAAAGCCCCTTGGGAAAAATATTAGGTGTTTGGTTCGGTTTTGTGAGGCCTCATTTGCCAAATGCTAGCATTTGGAATGCTATTTGCCCCATTTAATGAATTTTTGCTAGTTGCCTATTTTACCCTCAAAATATTAGTAAAAATCCAATTTTTCCCATTTATAAAAACAAAACCCTATCTCTCTCATGTAACCCTTCGTTGAACCTCGGCTCAACTTTTTTCACTCTCGACAACACCTGCATTCGACGGCCTCTCTTAGTCCACCTCTCTCTCTACGATTCGAGCATTTCTTCATCTTGGGTGAGAATGGTACTTCATATTCGGCCAGTTCAAAAGGTGTTTTCGAGGTATTTCACCTCCTCCTTTTTGCTTTCCGTCTCTCTATTTTCCCTAGGGTTCTTTTGGGTTTGTGCCTGGTTAAAAGTTTGTGTTTGAACGAGCCCAATTGGAGATCTTGTGTGTTTTCAAATGTGTTTTTTGTCGATTTAAGAATCTCTCATCAATTTCTTGGCTTGTACAAGTTTGCAATTGGGCCATGTGATTTGGACAATGAAACATATATTTGAAGATAGATTGTCAATTGCACATTATCTTGCTCAGTCTCACATCAATTGCAAACTTTACATATGGACATTATCTTTCTTATTCACTGCATGTGTTTTATTGTTTAGGTTCTGTTTTCTGTTTGTGAATGTGTTCTACTAATGGTGTTTTCATAATAGATTTTGTCCAACTGCTGCATTATCGTGTTCCATTTGAACTCTATTTATATTCTTAATTTGAATTGGTTTATGGTTAATCTTGTTTGTTTGTGCCTCTTAAATTGGTTCAATGAGTTCATTAAAGGAAAAGGGCATTCAAGAGCTCATAAGATGTAAAAACCTTTTATAAGTTGTGCATTGAACAAATTGAAAAAGCCAATCGTCTTGCAAACAATAATCGGTAAGTTTGAGGAGCTAACAAGAAAAAAGTATGATAAAAAACAAATGAACAATAAGTGGGATAACCTCAAGGAAGAATGGAAACGATGGAGGTCATTGCTTTACAATGAAATTTGACTAGGATGGAATTCAAAGAAGAAAACCTTTAGTACAAGTGAGTGGGAGAGTAAGATTCAAGTTTTCCTCACTTCTTTTTTTTGACTTTTGTGTTAAGCTCATTTTTAATGATACAACAGGCCAATCCAAAGTTTAAGGCTTTTAGGACAAAACACACATACATCCTGATATTGAAGTAAAGTTAGATATGATATTCAGAGATACAGTTGATATTAGAGGAACGACATGGAATCTTACACAAGATTTATGTATTGATAATTATGTTGAGGCCACACAATCTAGTATCAAAGATGCTATAGGATCTACTAATGAAAATTTGGAGGATCGTGTGATGAAACACTTATGGAACCAATTGGAACTCAAAGTCGTAAAAGAGCCCCATACACTTCAAAGAGGCAAGCTTGAGGAAAGAAAGATAAGAAATTGAGCACAAGAAAAGAACGTGGGATGCAAATTAATAGGCTAATTACAGTTTTTAAGAGTAAAAGCACCACCACTACCGCATCTAAAGAAACCTATTTTGTTGGTCTCTACGAGGACCTCATAGAGATATTGGATTCCATACCTAAAATTGTGGAAGACGAAGACTTATACTATTTTGCAATCTCTCATTTAAAGGAAAAGATAGACAATAAACAGGTTTTCATGAGATTAAAGGATAATATAAAGAAAGTAAAGTATCTCAAATATGAATTGAGAAGATAGTCAAGTCTTCGTAGATAGTATTGTTAGCATCTTATTATTTTCATGTTTGAAGCTTAGTGATGCTACTTTTTTTCCTATTTAAAGAGAGTGAGGTTACTTTATTTCTATTTATGAATTTTTATTTGCATTTCTTGTGAACCTAATCAAATAGTGTTTAATGTGAGAATTGTCTTAGTTTGGTATTCTCTTTATGTGATATTTTGCATATATGTGATGGTTATTATATTGTTTTTCTATAATTTTTGTTACTTGAAGTAGTTATGAATGATTCACATGCAAGGGAAAATGATGAACAAGAGGAAAATGAATTCTAGGATGCTGTCTCAATCACTCAAGTTGCAATTTTTTATCAAGCAACCAACTTTTGCAAACAACCTTGCATGACCTCAACATATATAGGTTATGCATGGTTAAAAGAGTTGATAGGTGATGATGTTAATCCGATAAAGTGTTATAATATATGTATAATGTATAATGCTGTATTTAACAATTTAATACATGATTTAGTAACACATTAGAGAAATTATTGGAATGTCTCTTCATATTTTGAGACATGGTATAGGTAATAGGTTACATAAAATCGTTTGTAACATTCCAAAGAAACTACAAGTAGGAAATTTAGCTTAGTTTTAGATAAAATATATGATATGAAAAAATATTTGATCTATCCGACTAATTGACAATAGATAAAAGTTCCAAAAAAGATCAAGAAAGATCAACGATTTTATTCATATTTTAAGGATTGCATTAGAGTTATTGATGGTAACCTATCTCAGTTGTTGTAACTACGTATGATCCAATTCATTTTATTAGTTGAAAATGAATAACAACTCAAAATGTGTTAACCGTATGTAATTTTAATATGGAATTTGTTTATATTTTGGCATGTTGGGAGGGACAAGCTCATGATACTTGTATCTTTTATGAAGTAATTGGAAGTGATGCATATTCTCCCCATCCTCCTCCTAATATTTGTTTAATGGTTTAAATACATTCCATATATCTATATGGCATATGTTAATTAAATTTATAATATATTTATATAAGTAAATATTACTTAGTATATGTTGGATATCCAAATTCGATGGTTATTTTGGGCTATATAAAGAAGTTAAATATTATTTGCTAAAGTTTCAAGAAAATCCTTCACTTATGAGTTGCATAATTATATATGAAAAAATGTCGTAATCGATATGGATTTTAAACAAGCAGAATTGGATCTCAATTATGGATATTCAATTGACCATGATGATGTAAATGAGAGGGTGAGTGCTTCAAATTCGTATGCATGTCCCGACATGGCACATTTACGTGATGAAATAGCCATGAGTTCACAAAGCCATTGAGGTTTGTAATCTTAAGGATAATGCATCTCTTTTTTACGAACATATGCGACCATATTTACTATAATGAAATGACTCTTTCTAATTGGATATTTATTTGACCAAAAGATGAGCTTTGCATCTTATGTACAATCAAATTTACTTGATGTGATTTTTTTAATAAATATATTAATATGTATCTTTTACATTACTCTCAACATGAAAATGTAAAAGATTATAAGCTAAAGTTGTCTTGTTAGCATTGTTTCATAGTCCTAACTAAGGAAAGAATCATATCTTAACCAAGGAAAGAATCTTGTCTTAACTCTTTTCTCTCGCCATTGAAATCTTATAAGTTGAAAAATTCCCCAAAAGAAATTTAATGATTTTATTACTTAGAATGTTGTCATATCATCATAAGGTTTGAATCTTGAAATTGAAAGAGAAGTATTATATGTCGACTGCTTCAAAATCGTCGATGACTCCCTCTATTGCCATGGAAGATGGCCCATAACATTGTATGACTTGGTATTGCACCAGTTTTTTTGGTAATCTTGATGTACATTTTTATACTTTTGTAAGAGGGGAGATTGTTTGCTAAAAAAAGAGAGAGGAGATTGATGAAAGATTTAATTTTTGACTATTTTCTATTCTCATTTTTGCTCACCTAAACTTCCCAAACAAAGCCATAACCTTTGTTTCTTTTTTTCAATTTTGAAAATACCAAAACTAAAAAAATTAATTCAATCACACCAAAGATTTTTCCAAATATATGTTTATAAAAAAAAAAAAGTCTTGTATTTCCTTAAAACCCTTTAGACTAAAGGCCTTTGCATTTGGCTAATAGCTTTCCCCAAATACTAAACCAAACAAGGCCTTAAGACTAATATAATTTATTCACACAAGTGTATTTGAGCAATCTCGCATTGTCCCTTATATTTTATTTAATGCATAACAATATGTTTTTCACAAACTAAAACATCATGTGATCAATGTCGGCCTAACATGCTCTTACTTGGACAACAAATTTTGGAAATTAAAAAGTTTGGTTTCTGTAAAAACAATGTACATACCTAGACTTTCCAAACAAAGCCATAATCATTATTTCTTTTTCCAATTTTAAAAATAATTAAAAAATAAAAAATTTAATTTGGTCACACTAAAGATCTTTCCAAATATATGTTTACCAAATAGTCTTGCATTTTCTTAAAACACTTTTTAGTTACAGTTTATCAAATAGTCTTACATTTCCTCAAAGCCCTTTGAATTAAAGGCCTTGCATTTGGCTAAAGGTTTTCCCCAAATATTAAACCAAACAAGGCCCTAAGACCAATATAATTTATTCACACAAGTGTATTTGAGCAATCTTGCATTGTCCCATATATTTTATTTATTACATAACAATATATTTTTTACAAACTAAAATATCATGTGATCAATGCCGGTCTAACATGCTCTCACTTAGACAACAAATTATTGCAAATTGAAAATGTTTAGTTTTTGTAAAAACAATGTGCATCTAGCCACCTAAAGACAACAAATGTATTTGATTCAGTATTTGGAGAAAGCCTTTGGGAAAATGCAAAGGCCTTTGGGCTAAGGGAGTTTGGAGAAATGCAAATATTGTTTGGTAGACTATAATTGAAATATGTCTTGGAAAGCAACTTCGGAGTAATGCTATTTGGCAAACATATATTTGGAAAAGCCCTTTGATGTGACCAATTTAAATATTTTTTTTTCTTTTTTTAATTTGTTTAATTGGAAAAAATAATGACCTTAACATTAATAATTTTGCATTGAGAGTAATGTAAAAAAGACATATTAACAAATTTATAAATTAAAAAGCATATCCAAGTGGATCTTCTCAATAAAAAAAAGTATTTCATTAAAATAAATATGATGACATATGTCTTGATAAAAGAAATAATTTATCCTTAAATATTACAAACTTACTCGACTATTTGTAAAACTCATAACTATTTCATCATGTAAACTTGCTATGTTGGGAGATGGATTTTCATTTGATATACTTGTCCCCCTATTTATAGCATCATTGTTAACTAAAATCCATATTCAATATCTAAATCCGCTTCTTCAAAATCTGCATCAATCATAATAATTTGCACTTGTTTTTCATATGGATAACTTAGTATATTAGTAAGAATCTTCCATTTCTTTTTTAACCAAATGCTTGCTGAATTTCTGAGCGTAGTGAAAGAGTGGACACAATTGAATACTTCTCGATATCTTGTAGATGAAGGACCTTGTTGAAACTCTGTTAAAGGATATCTCACTTCTCCATATGGCTTCAAATAACCCATCAATTTGGATATCCAACATCCACTAAATAATATTTACCTAGACAAATATAATATAAAATTAATTAACATGTCATAAAAAAAAAGATTGAAAGAGAAGGAAAATAAAGCTATCCAAAATAACTGAACATATCTATTAAATGCTGATTACTTCAAGGAAATTAAATAAAGATAAATAAAATTGTTCATCAAACAACAATGAAGCTAGTTATGCAATGCATTGTTTCTCTGTCACGTAGCACCCACATTTAATTATGTATCAAATATCTTAATTCTCTAATTAGCGACAATATTATCTAGTTACAATCAAGCATTATATACATATATGAAGACGAAACTAGAGAAGGAACGGAATTGTGCACTACATCTCCCAATGGCATTGTAGAAAATATGAGTATCATGAGCTTGTTCCTATCAATCGGCACAAATATAAATAAATTCCATATTAAAATTCCATACAGCTAGCATGTTTTGAGTAACCATTTCTTTTCAACCAATGAAACGAATTTTATTCTCACGGAGTATCATTTTCAGTTTATGGGGGTAGTATGTCCGTAGTAGACGAGAAAATCACCCGTTTGATCGATTATCCATAAATTTTTACAAGTGTGCAATCCTAAAATTGCAAACAACACAAATATTACTTGAATTATATTTAGTTTTTAGTTTTTTTTGTAAAATTGTAATATACCTTAAAATATGGATAGAATCGTCAATCTTTCTTCATCTTATTTGGAACTTTCATATGGTGTCGATCGGTTGGTTGGATCAAAGCTTGTCCCATATCACATACTTTATCTAAAACTAAGCTAAAATGCCTACTTATGGTTTCGCTAAAGTGTTGAAAGCGCTCTTATGCTTATTGCCTATATTTTGTTCCAACATATAAAGAAACATACCAATAATTTATGCTACATTAGTGTTCCTGGAACTTTTAAGATCATATCATGTTATTAGGTTATATGTTAAGTTATTAAATACAACTCTATGCATTCTAAACACATCATAACACTTTATCAAATTAGCATATTCATCCATAAACTTTTTAGCCATGCATAACCTATATATGATGAAGTCATGAAAGTATGTTGCTTAATAAGCAATTAAAGCTTGAGTGACTTAAGAATATCCTAGAATTCATTTTCCTCCTATTCACGGTTATCCATAACTATCTAATAAAGAGAAAATATTCAGTGGGTTGCTCTCATCACATCATCAACTAACATGGTGAGCATTTTTGCTCTCATCCAATAATAACTTAACATGTATACGATGATGTGGAGTTAAAAAAAAAAGCTAAAAACTTCATTTCTCTCACTTCCTCCACCATGACAGCCATCACGCTAGCACAATCTTCACCACCGCGTAAGCTGCCGCAACCTCCATCCTTTGAGTCCTCCGCATTATCTATGAACGAGATTTGAAGCTTGCCATTAATGCTCCCGACCATGGATGATTCGCGATGACTAGATCTATGAATGAGGCACCTCAGAGCCATAGACAAGTAAGCAGCCATGGATGATGGAGGACCCCTTCCAACGCTCCTTATAGTTCACCCTATTAGCCTCTCCAGCTCCCTTTTTTTTTCTGTTTTTCTCCAACCTCCAGATTTGGCATCGTGTCCTTTGTCCATGGCTACCATCAACTTCATTGGCATCACTCTCCAGATCACTAGATCTAGCCATCCGTGATCAAATGGGTTCAGGTATCGAGCTATCTTTTTATGTTTTTCCCAACCTCCAGATATGGCATCACGTCCTTCGTCCATGGCTTCACTGGCATCACTCTCCAAATCTCCAAATCTAGTCAACCGTGGTCGAATGTGTTTAGACATCGAGGAAAACGAACAATAGATGACGAAGTTGAAGACAAACAAACGCACAAAGGAAGACAAACCCAAAGACGAATAGCGGAAGACAAAGCTGAAGACTAGATCTGGAGGCATGGTGATGGCAGGAAGACGAAGCAACTACATTTGGCCAGAGGTCGAAGATGAAGACTAACAAATGCTCAGAGGAAAACAAAACCAAAGACAAATAGAGAAAGACAAAGACAGCGGAAAGATTGACTCGGTTTGGAAGCACAATTGGCCTAGACACGACGTTGGCACCGGTAGAGAGGTGCGTAGTCAAGCTCACGAGGGCTGGTGTGGATGGAGAAGGGATGGAGGAGGAAGAGAGAGAAAGTGGTGAAATGAGTCAATTCCTATTTTTATTTAATTCAATGTCAGCAAATATGTGTCAAGCTATTATTGGATGAGAGCAAAAAAATGCTCACCATGTCAGCTGATGACATAGTGAGAGCAAACCACTAAATATTTTCTCATCTAATAAAACAAAATATAGAGTTAAACAAAGATAAATCATGAACAATCTTAATCATCCATCAAGAGAAGAAACCATGAACAATCTCGATTATCCATCAAGAGATATAATAATATCAATTGTTACATAGCTCAACCACATATGCATAACACCAAATGGAAATAGTCCTCACATTAAAACATTAATAGAAATCCACATGAAAACAAAGTAACATAACGAAAAGTTTAAATAAGATGCTATTACATCCTAGTTATGGCTAAGCTTTTCCATCTCAAGTTTGAGATACTTGATTCTTAGTGCGTCACTATTTAAGCTCATGAAAATCTGCCTATTGTTTTTATTTTCCTTTAAAATGTTTAATTGTAAAAAAATACAACTTTTTATGGTGCACAATCTTAGGTATGGCATCTAACATATGTATGAGATCCTTGTAATGACCAAATCCTTCATTTGCTTGAGATGCAATAACAACACTTTTATTTTCAATAGCAAAGCAAAGTTTATTGATTTGTTTTTGAAATAGTTATGTTGGGGTCATTCTCTTTCCTTTCTTTCTTCGAGCTTGCCTTGTTTGAAGTTTACGTCACTCTTTTATAGGTATGAGTTTGAATTGGTTTATTAGTATTTTCACCCATAAAGCCCTTCAAACTCTAATCAATAGATCCTACACCATCTATGGTATTAGGTTGTGTGGTTTCAACATCCTCATCGGCACATAAACCTTGTGTAAGATTGCATGTGACACCTCCGATTGCAACCGTATCCTTAAACATTATACCTAACAACACCTCAAGATTTGGACGTATGCCTTTATCCTAAAAACATTTACCTTAGGATTGACTTGTTATAATAAAACTGTTTGATAAGTTGTATATTTAAAAATGAATTTAACATATAAGTAAAAGAAGAAGATATAAAAACCTAAATTTTACTCTCCCACCATTCATTAATTGAATCAATGGTCTTTTTTCCTTGGATCCCATTCTAATCCAGTTTCCCTTAAAATCAATGTCATCAATCTTTTCCATTCTTCCTTAAGATTGTCCCACTTACTCTTCCTATGAGTTTTATCATATTTTTTGCCCTTCAATTGCTCAAATTTATTAATTATGACTGTCCATTCATGAGAAAATATTGGCTGTAGATCGTTTGCTAGTGTGACAAACCGGAGGTTGCTCGGAGCATGACACATGTCCTCCCATGGGGCCAAGCGCCAAGCTTGTCAGTGAGGAAATTTTTTTTTCAAACTACGCACATTCTCTTCTCTCTCCCCTCCTCTGCACTCTCTTCCCTCTCCCTGTCTCTCCACGTCACTTCTTTTCTTCAACACACGGTGGTTGGAGGGGCGGCCCAAGGGTCCTCGATCACGTGCGGCAATCGTTGTGGCGGTCGCCATTGGGTGTGCGACTTGCATAGAGAAGAGACTGAGCATGCGGTGGTCATCGGTCAACATGCGATGGTCAGAGGGGCAGCCCGAGGGTCCCCAATCATGCGCGGCGGTCATCGGTGGGTGTGCAGCTTGCACAAAGAAGAAATTGAGCACACGGTGGTTGTTGGTTGCACGCAAGAGTTGTCGGTCAGCATGTGGTGGTTGGAGGGGCGGCCCAAGGGTCCTTGATCCTGCATGATGGTCATCACGGCGATCGCCGGTGGGTGCACGCCGAGCATCGGAGAGCGAGAAAAATTTGCCAATTGAAAGATCTCGAATGAGAGAGAGAGAGAGAGAAGAATAAAATATTTGGTCAGAGCTGAAGAAAAGAAGTGACGTGAAGAGACAAAGAGAGGGGAGAGAGAAGAGAATGTGCGTAGTTTGAAAAAAAAAAAAATTTCCTCCCTAACAAGCCTAATGCCTAGGCCCACAGGAGGACACATGTCACTCTCCGGAGCAACTTCCGGTTTGCCACCTTGGCAAACAATCTGCAACCGATATTTTATCGTCCATCCATCCCTTTTGTTGGTTGCAAGATAATTGCCTTTTTCAATTTGTTCAACGCACAATTTACAAAATGTTTCCACATCTTAGGCGGTCTAATATGCATTTTCCTTTGAAGAACTTGTCATCTTCAAATAGTATAAACATGAACAAAAAAAATTGGACGAGCAAATCAAAATAGCATGAATGAAACAATGCAACATGGGCACAAAGAGCAAATAGCATTTATGAAACATAATAAGACATAGGCACAATCATAAGACAAAAAACATTTATGAAACAAAATAAGAAATGGGCTCAAGCATAGAGCAAATAGAAAATAACAAATAGAACAAGATATGTACACATAATAATGGGCACAAGCAAAGAGTAGTGCATTTTCATTGAATGTAATAATGGCTACAAGTATAGATATGGACACAAATAGTCAAATTGATAATTGTCAAATTATACAGGGCACGAGCATAGAGCAAACAACACTCATGAAATAGAACAAGAAATAGGCGCAAGCAAACAACATTAGGCCGATGTCCATAGAATAATATATATGTACAAGATGGGTCTCTTCCAAGCTGCTTTTGTAGATTCACGATAGGTCTTTTCCCGAGCCATTCAAAAGCCACTTAAGATGGGTCTGTGGAGCCATTCATAATCCATTCAAAAGCCATTCAAGGGGGAAAAATCCTTACTTTCTCCCAAATTCAAAGCTATTCAAGATGGGTCTCTTCCCAAGCCACTTAATTGCAGATTAAAAAACCTCATAAATAATTGCATTTTAAAGGCCAACTGATAAAATTCACATTCAACTTTAGAACCTTGGTGTCCATAGAAAGGAAAACGAATCAGAAAAAAGAAAAGAAAAAAGCAACCATTTTATCTATACAATGGTATAGGAAACACATATATCACATATCATGTTTGTTAAATAAAGATGTATTGTCTTTTTAATAACAATAACTATCAATTGAAGTTCTATGACTTTCCAAAATTAAAAACCAGAAATTGGCACAAGAATGATTACAATCCAAATTCCATCATAAATAGACCACGGTACAAAATTGAAAGACCAAATAAAACAAAAAGTCACCAAAAACTAGCATGAAATCAACAAAAAAACCTCAGATCAATTAATGAAATTAACAAGAAATCCACAACCAAAGAGCATCACATCAATTTCACCAAAAAGGTGAAACATTACCAAGATAGGATTAGCAGGAGGGGTCTAGGAGGAATGCCCATGGCAAAAGAGACAAGGAGGAGAGTTTGTGACAAAAGAGGAGGACTTCGAAAGGTAAAGGCCAAAGTAGCTCAAGAAATCATCTTTGCATTTACATAATTTTCTTCCAGAAATTAAAATCAGATTTAAGACCATTTGACGTACCTTTTCAGAAGAGAATGCAAGCGGTGTTGAAAGTGGACTTGAGAGAAGAGAAGCAAAGTGGCGAGCAATGTTGAGAGATGGTGTGAGGGAAGAGAGGCAAGCGGCGTTAAGAGCAAATATGTGAAGTCAAAGCAATGTCGAGTGCTTTCAAGCGAGACAAGAGCAAATCAAGTTATGAGAAGACAGAGAGGAGATGTAACGGGAGTGATATATTAGGATTTGTTCTAAAATGGATAAAATTAGAAGGATATTTTACAAATGAGGGCAAAATCGGAAGCTTTGACATTTCCATTAAACCAAATAAATTGCATTCCAAAAATGCAATTTCTCAAGGCACCTCTCACATTGCATTCGGCCAAAATCTTTTGAGGAACCTTGGAAATACAATTGCATTTTCTCAAAGTTAATAAAAATATAACCAAATGCCATTTGCAATTGGCTAAGGGACTTTAGAGCCTCAAAACCCATTCCAAATGTCGAACTAAATGCACTCAACATCTTGAAATACAACCTCAACCAATTCCTAGGTCGGAAGGACTATTAAAATATTTATGATTAAATTAACAAAATTAAAAAATTTAGGATTGAATTGGCCACAATATTATAAATTTAAAGTTTTTTGTGCAATTATCCAAGGATTAAGATAATTTAAAAACTATACAACTATGTTCCTTAATAAGATAATCATATCACAACAATACATACTCCTCTTTAAGCAAACAATTTAACAAGAAAATGAATATTTCCATAAGGTTGACATGCATTGCACTAATCTTTGAAATCATGTCCCTTTTGATTAGATAAGTTCTCTAAATAAACACATTTTATAGCATATTATTATCCCATCACTCATAAAAACGTCAAATGTCGATGTGAACGAGTCGCTATTGCAATTATGCAATTATACGAAGTAGAATAAGTAACCCACACAATACTTCCATTGATATCTCAACCAAACTAATTGTTTCATTGACTATAGATATTTGTCGAGGCACCAAGAGGAGAATCGTATAGGATAGAGAGACTTTATCTCCATCTCTTTGATGCTTTATTAAGATCATATGTAATGTAATTGAGATAATGTCATTACTGTATTGAAAATTCAAAATTGGCCTCATATTTTTTTGCAAAATGGTGTATGGACTTTTTCAAATTGCCCATTATTGGTTTTTTGAAAGATCCATTGGCAGGTTTTGCTATGCATACTTGAAAATAATAAATTTTACTATGAACAACCACCCATAGTCTATCACGTGGCGGCAACGACTCCAAAGCTCAAAAGACAAAGTGGTTGATGTTACATTGTGAGACTCACATGACATGAGCCACTCGATGATGACCCTCATCTCCTCTTTACCATCAAATTCTTGAATTTGGAAAACAAAATTTATGCATGCCATTGTTGTCACATTGCAAGCAATCACCATCATCATCACAACACTAGGCATTGTGATCGCCTAATGAGACCCACGATAAGGTAGCGGCGATCCATGGTGATTGGCCGTCATCTCCTCCTCCCAACAAAAAGAAAAATCAAATCTCAAAATGTAGAAAAAGCCTCGAAGATGTGATCTACCATAGGTTACCATGCCCTTTTTTGGCTCCATTTAGTTCAACTTTGGGGAAATAACTTTGCATTTTCCTAAATGTCTTTGAATGAAATGACAACTGGTGTCACACCCCGAACTCCGGGCACGCAACAGCCCCTTACCATGGTCCATTGAAAGCGACGTCCCGGACTCGTCGACGACCATTCATTTTTAGTCTTTCATTAAATGCAAGCAGAAGGTGAATCATCCCTAGTCCAACAAATAATAAAAACAATCACATAGGGATAGATTGATAAACAACAAAATAACATAACTACTCATTTATACATTCATACTGGATTAACCCATAGATGATCGTTTTCCGATTTACAAGCCCGACTACGGGGGTTGATCCATCCACTAAGCCTAACCAAAAAGAAACTAGGCTCGGCTAATCCACTTATACAAAAAGAACCATCGGTTCTCAACTACTATCATTCTGATTTGTCATACTTAGGCTCCGTAGGGTCATAGTAAGGGTCATTGTAGTTCGGGCTAGTCACTAGAGGAGGAGCGGGGGCCGAGTTCTCCATTACATTGTCTGGAGGGTCCCAGCTCCATGGGATCCCAATCGTCGTCTTCAGGGTCCTTGCCGGGCGGTCCATCAAAACCTCGAAGGGAACTGAGCAACATGTCGTTCTACCGAATGTATCATGCTATGAACCGAAGCCCTAGTCCTTCATCAACCTAGATGGTGGTGATGTACTTCTCATACAAATGCACCTGACCGGGGAATCGATGGTGTGACACAATGGTCTCCCAATCCTGGGGACCCCAAACCGCACTAGCGGCACCATTCTAAGAGCTTGAAAAAGTTTAACCATAACGGATTGATATAAAATCTCAGCAAGTTCTGCTCCTAAGCCCTGGTTAATACACCAACTAAACCTGGGGTATCTCTCCAGAACCACCCCTCATACAACCTACACAACAATCGGCAATTAGCAATAAAATAACAAGTAGGGTCAACCAACAATCAAAAGTCGATTCACATGCCACCTTACCCGATATGCCATATCCTACACGTTATTTATCAGCACAATACACGCAATGCACATGGCCGTTAAATGATGTAGTTCACCAATCACATACGAGTCGCATCACAAGAGATCTCACCTGGCCATTGCCATACCCTACACAATATCAGCTCATGCGTGCGTGCTATAAATAATGATGTGATCACCTCCTGCACTCTGATATTCACACAAGTCTCGATTATTATTGCTCCAACGAGCCACAACTGAACTCTCACCAATGTCTATTAGTGCAACTACATCAGGGGATTGGTAGGTTTAGGAGACAGGAAGGGATACTCTCCCGAGACGACATGCCCAAACAACTTCAAGGGATACTCTCCCGAGACGACACTTTCCAAACATGTCAAGGGATACTCTCCCAAGACGACGGGTTCAGTTTAACAATCACACCAGTACACTATCACAACCTAAACAATCACACCAGTACACTATCACAACCTACTCCTCATAAAACGATTTAATTTCAGTGTCTCTCGGACAATTCACTTTTGCCCATTTTTATGAAAATCCTACAATTCATGCCAATACTCATACAATTACACATTCAATTTAATTCATAAAATCAAGACACATGAAATTACGCAATTTAATTTTCAAATGAATAGTGATTTCAGAATTTAATAAATAAATAATTAAATTCAGAAATTAAAATAATTAAATAAATAAATTCCGAAAATTAAATAATTATATGATTATTTAATTAAATGCATAAATTAATTTAATCAATTAATCACATTAATCAAGCAATTAAGGAAAACATGATTAATTAGCACAAAACACAAAATTAGGCCTAATTAAGCACAATTAAGCACAAATAAGCAAGATTAAGCTAAGCTAATCTTAATCCACTATCTAACCACCTATCTTAGGGCTAATACACTTAATTAAACACCTTAATCAGCCCTTAGCACTAATTAATCTAACCCTAAGCTAGTTTAGGCACTGAATAGGGTTTATGAGCTAAACTCACCTGTTAAGCGGGCCAAAGACGCGGATGCGGCGGTGATAGCGAGGGCAATACTCAAGGACCTCAAACACGACCCTCCAAGGCAGTCCGGGGATGAAATCACAACAGCAACTTCTACTCAAACCCCGAACTCCAAAGGACAGCACTGCAGTGGAAAGAGGCTGTTGGTCGAAGCAAAAACAAGATGGCTAGAGCTTTGGCAAGCGGGTGGCCGGTGGCTGGTGGTCCCGGGGGGTCAAGAGGGAGGTGTGTGTGGCTGGTGTGGGCAATGAGTAGGCCAAAAATGGAGAGAAACGGAAGAAAAAGTGAAGCTGCACAGGGGGCGCTGCATAGTGACGGACAGAGGACCGCTGACTTTAAGCCGCCGTACGGGATGGCCGGCGACTAATTCCGGCGATCGGCCAACGTGGCTGGTCAGATTGATAGGTGGCTCGGCTTTAGATTCCACCGGGAAGGCAACGAACAACTCCAATTTCAGTGAGAGGTCCAAAGCAGAAACTGCAGAAAATGCAAGGAGGAGCAAGGGGAAGAGGGCTGTGATTTTCTTCTGATTTAGCTTAGTGAGAGAGAGATATTTTTGAGCTCAAAGTCCTTCATCAATGCCATTAATGGCTGCACCAAGTTTCCAAGCACATGACCTCATTATCTCTCTCTTCCTTTTTGTCTCTTCCCAAAATATCTAGGGGCAAAATGGTCATTTCCATTTTGCACAATTCACAAACTGTCCTTGGCCTAAAAATGAAAGGCGGGCCTAGGAAACGGGCTGGGAAATGGGTAGGAACGGGCTCGGGAATTTGTTGGGCTTGAATTAGCTCAAGTTTGTATAACGGGCTAGGACGGGTGAGGGGTCGGTTCAATCCAACGAGCTTGCTCGCTGTTTCGATCTTCCACGGTGGCCATCCTACCTTGGGTGTGGGGCCCTCACTGTACTTGCCCAGCCCATGTCCTCATAGGCTCGGTTTCTCGGTCCAAAATCTCTTTCTCAAAAACTCGGCTTGATTGACTCCATCGACCGTCAAGGAAGCATCACCGAAAGCCCATCCCAAACGTTCCTAACAATTCTAAGTCTAATCTTGGGTCATCATGCCTTGTTAATTTCTCCCTGATGCCATTTTGCTATGACCCCCACTAACCAACTATTTTGAGGATTTGCGATTATTTCATCTCAAAAGGGTTTTGAATTTTAGGCCGTCACAATTGGTGAAAGTAATAGTATTTGGATAACTCATTTTAAAGTCTATTTTATAAAGCAATTTTGAATTAAAAAAAGAAAAAAAATAGATATGGGCCAACAATGGCAAAGGTAAGTGGTTAGGCAAGATTTGTCGGCATTAACGGCGATCGAAAGCAATCATTGATTGTCACCGATGTGTCGACCATAGGTGCCATTCATGATTTGTATCATTGATTGTCACTGGTTTTCTGAGGATCCAAATGCCAATGATTTGCAATCATGATGTCTGCAACCTCAACAAGGGGAAAAGCCAATTATAGGGGGCTTCACCCCCAAAAAGCCCCTTGGTGATTTGCAATCGCAAGGTGAAAAGGCTTCACTCTTCAACTATTTGTAACCTAGGCTATGATCGCAAATAACATGTGACGCCAAGGTCACACGGCCGCAATTGAAGGGCCAAATCTAGGTTGCTCGATCCTCGACCTCCTCGACCCATAGTAACTCCAGCAAGTGGCTCGATTGCACATGCAACCCTCGATCTTGACCTTGATAACAAGCGACCTCAATCAGGACCTCTCCTTAATGCCAAACTAGAGAGTCCAAGGAAGAAGATGAACAGTACTCTTTGAGGGCAAAGGTGGAAGATACAATTATCAATGATGGCAATATTGGAAAGAAAAAAATTCATTAAACCCTCAATATAGCATTTTGAGAATGCTAAAAGCCCAAAACACGCCTTGGGTTTTCAGGTTTCTTAATGCTAGCATTTAACTAATGGGATTTCAAAAATACTTGCCAAACGCCTCGTATTTTTCCCAATGAGCTTTGAAGGCCCCTTGAAAAAGCTAAACTAAACAACACCCTTGTTTTTCTCAATTACCTTTTTCTTTACATTTTATTTTGGTTGATTAGGCACCTAATAAGAAATTTAAGCGAATCAGAACATGACACATGTACTCCAACGTTTGAACTCACCACTTAGGCACCTAACAACAACTTTGACAAGTCATTTGAATGGAAGGATAATCCAGGTTGACACTTTTGAAGAGTATTTTGGGCCATTGTGAGAGCTAATTTCGAATTTTGAACAGAGGTATGGACCCTACGTTATCTCATTGCATTCCCTAAACTTTTAGTTGGTATAAATGGCTCAACAACATTTAAAGTGATATATATTTTCATTCATGGCTAATTGTATCCAATTACTTATGAGTGCATTTATGCTCATTACTTCAATCATAAAGTTGTTGAAATTAAGATACTTTTACAGTGTGTCAAAACATTACTATTTTGAATGAAAATTACTAAAAGTTGAAAATTCATCAACCACATAAATTCTGGCATTGCTTCTATTTTAAAAGTTACTGAGCAATAGTATTATAGGAGATGAGAAGTGACTTGTTGTGAGGGAGAGTTTTGGAGAAATGTCTTCACGTGAATACTATAGATTTTAGGCAGATGGTATTGACAAAATGCAAATAGTATTTGGGTGAACACTATTGCATCCATTCTAAAAAATAATTATTAAAATGTAATTTAAAGAAAAAAGAAACCCTCGCTCAACCATACTTGAAGGTCATGACTTGGCCACCTACCTTGGGCATCAGGTCACCAGAGGTTAATGACCTCAAATGAGGCTCCCAAGCTCTATATTTAGCTCATTGACACCAAATCTGATTCACTGACAATGTCACAGAGCTTGCATGGCAAAAATGATGAGGGCAAAACTAAAATTCATATGGTTTAGTGAGGGTAAAGTCAAAAGGGGAAAAAATCTTTTAGTATTCCAAAAATGCTCAAAATCAAAAGTGAGTTGGACTACATCACATTAAGGGTCTTTGAAAATATTGACTTGGGGTCAACAACCTTTGAAAGTTTTCCTTGTTAAAACACCTTCGCTTTGGTAGAAAAGGTCTTCGGAGGTCCTTAAGCCCATTTTAAATGCCCAACTAAAAAATTGTAGCCAAAGAACAATAGATAGATAAAAGCAATCAGGTTTGCCCTAGTAGTCACCGTTCCCACATAGGAAGGGGGAGGTGGAGAGGTTTGAATCCTCATATTCTTAGGGGGGTTGGGATGGGGACGATTGATTTTAGATGTGGGTTTCAACTTCCATGCTCTACTTCTTGTAAAATATGAGCAACACTAAACCCCTGACCTCTTGTGTAACAAGTGCATAATGTTCATTGGAATGTACGTGTATTTTATCATTAACTTCATGAATTCATTCCAAAATATAAGACTTTCCTATTATAATAGGTTGTTCAAAAGGATCTCTTGTTCTTATCAAACATTTTGCTTTTTCTCGGGAACTTAGGTTCAAATACCCATGGATTTGTTGTTTGCTAATTGGCTTCATATAATTTAGAAAACATTAGTTTTCTTTTAGTGGTGGTAAAGTTAAAAGGCAAAAGAATCTTTTAGCATTCCGAAAATGCTCAAAACCAAAAGTGAGTTGGACTTGCACCGGATTAAGGGTCTTTGAAAATGCTGATTTAGGCTCAAGAACCTTTGAAAGTTTTTTTGTTGAAACAACTTTGCTTTGTCATAAGGCTCATTTGGTTCAACTTGGGGCCATTTCCCCAAATATCTTTGGTTGAAGGGCATTTGATGAAAGTAATGGTGATTGGTAAGTTGTAATATAAATGGCTTTTCTAAAATGACTTTGGTGTAAATATCGTTTAGTAAATCTTACATTTACAAAGGGCTTTTATTAGTTTTAAAAAAGGTTAAATCATTTGCCACTAGCCAATTGCTGGTAATGTTGTCTGGTGACTAGATCTGGCCGTCGGTGTTCTGACTTAAGGTGATGCCACCTAGGTTCACCTACGACCTTAAGTGAGGCCGCTTGGGTTGTGTGAAACCCAGTCAACCTTAATTGAGGTAGGTGTCGTTGCCTAAGATCACGACCCATACGACGGTTACTAAAGGTCGCATGACCCCCAAGTGATGGTGGCCGGCCTTTGGATGAAGATTTTCAAAAAAAAAAGGAAGAGTCAAAGGATAGTTGACTTGCATTTTATTTCAGACTTTTGGCATTCCAAATGCAAGTGTTTGGCTAGTGGGGCCCTAAAAAGTTGAACCAAACCCTTTATATTTTTTCTAAGGGGGTTTTGAGGAGAAAGCTGAATCAAATGGGGCAAGAGGCCTTTGGAGGTACTTAAGCCCATTTCAATTGCCCAACTAAAAATTGCAGCTGAAGAATAATAGATGAAGATACGTCCATTTGACGAGCAAAATTGGAAAAAAGGGCAAAACCAGATGGACCTTTTCGTAATTACGCCCAAACCCAAAATCCCGAACTACTGATCCGTGCGCACGGGCTGGAAAGCCCGAGCAGCTGCGTTGCTTGACCATGCCCCCATGACAACTGTGGATCACCCCTTCTGAGTTCCAGTGAAGAAGAAGAAGAAGAAGAAGACAGTCGCAGCTTCCTCCAGACTTCTCCATCCTCGTCCTCGTTTCGAGACCTCAATCCTCAAATTTCAGGTTGGTCGCAGGTACGAGAGAGAGAAAGGGAAAGGAAAGGGAGAGGGAGTGGAGGGATGGAGGTGGAATTGGAGCCGAGGGTGAAGCCGCTGGGGTACAAGGTGAAGGCAACTTCGAGGGAATCGCCGTCGCAGAAAGCGGTCCACATACTCGACCCTGACCTCCGCACTCACTGGTCCACTGGCACCAACACCAAGGAGTGGATCTTGCTCGAACTCGATGTACTCTCTCTCTCTCTCTCACCCACCCATACACACTCATTGGACTAGATATACATTTTCGCACCTTCGTGCTCTTCTGATGAGAATTCGCGCCGTGCCCATGTTGTTGCCGGCGGCGGAACCAGAAATTTGAATTCGGGGTAGGGGAAAGCTGAGAACTTTGGCCGAAAAAATCTCGACTTTGGGGGCGAGACGCACGAAATTTATATGTAATATTTTACTGAATATGGCAGATGGTAGTAAGATAGTGCCTGAGCAGCTGGCAGCTATTGCTAGCCCCCGCACTCGGCTGGCCCGGCATTCTCCGGTTGCAAACACTTTGATTTCATCATATGTGTGAAGTTTACTGGTGGATCGTTGTTTGCTGAATGGTCTTAAGTATCTACCAAGTACCTCTTCTGTTTATTTGTCGAGTGTACAATTAATTTTCGGGAAAGAGACAATGTGCTCATGTGTTGTACCTAGGATGTGGCATCATTCTTTGTTTGATATTATTTTGGATCCTTCTCTATTTAGTTTCCTGGCTATTCTCTGGTTTCTGAAATGAGGTATAGGAAAAAATAGCGGAGCTGGAGAGTTCTCAAAGCTAACCCTTTAGAAACAATGATATTTATCAAAGGCTAGTATATTGGCAATCATTAGGAGTGCTTTTTCTAACCTTTCCTTAATTGTACATTTACTACCTGTTACTCCTTGCTTTGGATCAAGAATATTGGAAAGCATTCTGTCAAGATTTAAAGGGATCATACAGATGTAGAGTTCAAATATAACCTGGTGAAGTGCCTAACAGATGTACAATAGGGGAAGGCTGTTACAATTTTCAGAGAGCTCTCTTTTGCAGATGGCAGTGGCACCTATGTTAGAGAGGGGCAGTTTCTTATGGACTATAACAGCCGCCAAGTGTTGTACTTCACATAATGATTACATCTATTAAGTGGTAGCACCAGAACTAGCCTTTGGAAGTGGATAGACAGGAACTTGGACTATTTTGTGTCTGACAACATTGGGAATCGAACTACTTTTGGAAGGATAAATGGAATGTATAGTTCTTAAAATCTACAAAAGATTGAGCATTGGAACACATATTTATTTCCTTTGATTAAGTGTATAGTTCTCAGTTGTGCTCTGAGCTTAGCGATATAGCAGTGTGTCGACACAACACAAATGGTATGATCTCAGTGACATCTAGTTATAGGAGGTCTTGTGGTATTAGCACCGACACATCCTGTGTTTGATTCTCTTGGAAAATCTACTGAACTCTAAGTTGCTTCCTAGAGTGGGTTTTTTAAGGTGGGAATGCACTTATTTAACAAAAGAGGGGTTCGACGCCTGCTAGGAGGTCTATAGCACTCATATGATTCGATTGGGTGGTGGCTGGTTCTGTGTTATGAAAATACTTAAAGCTTCTTCTGTTTTACTGGTTTGCTAAGAAGGACGAAATACTTTGGTGTCAATTCCTTTGTCCATATTTGGATCATTTGGGGTAGAATGGATTTGAGAATGAAAAAGTCCCCAAAGTGTTGTGAAGGATAATTGTTGTCCACACTTTATGTTGGTCTTGGAGTGGCAAGTCATTCGATACACTTTTTCTAGAGTAGTTGGATCATTTTCCTTGTTATTTGTATGTAAACGGTTCCCCCCCCACAAAAAAAAAAACTAAATCTTGACTTATTTATTAGAAGAAGAAAAACGAGGATGGGGCTTTCTATTTTAGTTCCTAAACCTTGCATATAAAAGACAGGCTTCCAATGCCTACTTCAAGAGACCATTTAATCTCTTCCTTCCTAGTTCTTCTTCTTTCAATTAGTTCTTACGGTGCAACTGACTTCATTTTTTGTTTTTCACGTTTTGGTATCATGTGAGTGTCCAGCAAGAAATGAAAAACAGCAAGGAGCAAGGTTCACATAAGTTGAATAAATCATGGAACCATAAACATTGCATCAATATAAAAGCTTGACTTTCTTTTTTGAATGTGGAAATGTACATGTCATAGTTAATTGTCAGAATCTGGCAAGGAGTGCTCTCTCTCTCTCTCCCCCTCCTAAAAAAAAAGAAACTTATACTTATTTTGATCTTTTATGTTCATTTTCAGGAACCTTGTCTTTTATCACATGTAAGGATCTTTAATAAGTCTGTTCTTGAATGGGAGATCGCAGCTGGCTTAAAATACAAGGTACATGCTTTGACTTACATTGATGTTGAACTTCTTTTAAGCCATTGATGCTGTTCCTGATGACTTTTGATGTGTCTTTACATTATTTTGGTATTTATGTGTTTTCTTTACTATTCCTTTGTTTGATTTGTTCAATAAGGTTCTTTGTTCTACTCATGTAAGTCATCTGATCTGCACAATGCACATGATATTTTGTTTGACATATTCTAATATAATTTGGTTATGATAGCGGGCCCTCTAAGTTTGGTGGTTCTATTTCAATTTCAATAGAACACTTAGTCACATTTAATTTCTACCCTTTTCTGATTAAAATTTGAAAAACTGATTTATTGAAGTATAAGGGTATTTAGGTTATATTCCTAAATCTGTGCATTTTCAGTCCCTAGTATCCTCTTTAGTAATTGTGTCTGTTAAGGTGGAATTCTTGGTCCGAGTATATCTACATCTTATAAGACATTGCTCATGTATGATTTATGGTTATCCTAGATAACTTGGCATTTGATTATATTGTTTATATATGACTTTTTGGTGGTTTCTAGCTATGTAGTAGCTCAAAGATACATTGTATTCTTGATAGTCATTTAAGAAACGATGGCCACACATACGTGTCATACATCAATGTAGAAAGTATGGCACAATAGATGGGCCAATTTTTATTTATTTATTTTTTTGGGGGGACATCATACCGAATAATTACATTTAATTATAGAAAAGAATACTCCTGTGTCCTTAGAAATCAATGGCTAGCTCATAATGTGGAAATATATTGACCAGAACTAGTGACCATCCCTAGATTGCCTTTTTATTGGGACTTCCTTTTCTGTAATGACTTTCATTGGGAACATCTTACTCGGAGGTATAGCTTCTTGATGATTATTGAAAACAATTTTGTAGAATAATTTTCAGCTTTTGCTGTTTAAAATAAGTACATCTCTTGATTTGGAGTTGTGAATATTCCCTTGTGAAGATGCTTTCAGCTCTCATTCTTGAGCTTTTTGAGAGAGATGGATATCCCTTGACACTCTGCGATTATTGATTTGTTAACAATCTGCTCTAGATGCCTTAACATTTCTAGGATACTAAAAAATGTCAATATTGCAAATTTTAAAGTTTCATGGAAACATGTCTAGCCAGAGTTAAGTTCAGGTACTGATCCATACTTTAGTGGTGAAGTTTGGTCTTGAAGGTGTTTCCATTCCTCTTCACCTCCAAACTGCTGTGTTATGTTGTTTTGGTTGTGTTAAATTGCGGCTCCGTATTTCTGATTAATACTGTGCAGCAACCACAAGCTGATGCTTCTTGAACTTCCATGATAGATTGTTTACCTATTAAAGCTCATTGAGGAGGAACAGAGACTTGATCACCATCCTAAGAAAAGGTGGCTTAGCTGCCTTTTGATTCACCAAAAAAGATCTAGGAGTTTTGCATTGTAACCTCTCAAAGGTTTACTTTGAATAGCTGCCAATACTTTAGCTAATGCCCAAACTATTAGAAAGATGGTTACTAAATGAAACAGGAGATTAGAAAGTGTGCTTTTAATCAAGGCCAAGCTTGCTCCATTTGAAAGGAAGAAATGTATGTTTTTTCTGGCATTCTGATGGGATAAAAATGTTATTCTTCTTTTTCTTGGTCAATATGAATCATATGAGTATACTCAAATGTTGTATATAGTGAATATTCTGGGACTTTTACATAAGCGTCAATATCTTCTAAATGAAGTTGTCGGTTCATGGTATCATGGATTTGAATTCTAGTTTATGCTTGGTGAAGTAATTATCAATTAGAAGTCTAGTTTGGACTAGTGAGCATGGGTAGAGGCTTGTAAAGTTAATTCCAGATCAAACAGATATATGCAAAAGAAGAGCCAAAGTCAGTGAGTAATGAATGTCCTTTGGAGGTTGGATAGAGACAATCATGTCTTAGTTGCATGAAAGAAATAGTTGCATGTTTGTACTGTGGGGCTTTCTAAAGGTTTGCAATGATTGATGTAGACTAGAATCAGCCTGATTGCTCCTCTGCATATTGAGGAGATTGCAGTTGTTTCATAAATTAATAAAATTTTGATGAGAGATTGCCCCTCATTGAAGAACTCATGATGATTAGACAATAATTTTAGAAAACAAATAAATGCAAATACGGAAAGTGCGATAGGCTTCTATGATTCTCAACTGATCGAAAAATGAACATAGAAAAAATGCTGGTTTCTGATGAAACTATTTGTATTTCCAGTGTGAAATGATATTTGTGGGCAATAATTTTCTTTTCAGCAAAGTTATCTTGTCTGGACTGGGACTGGGAATTCTTGTCAATTGTTTGTGGAAGACAAATTTTGAATGAAAATCTGATCTATCATGATTTTGTACCAGCCGGAGACATTTGCAAAACTGCGTCCTCGTTGTGAAGCACCACGTAGGGAAATGACATATCTTACAAACTATACACCATGCTGCTATGTTCGGATATCATGTTTGAGAGGAAACCCAATTGCGATATTTTTTATTCAGGTAAATGACATGATATCATTAGTGTTATTTGGTGGTAAAATTTCAGCTGAGTGAGTATATTTTTCTGTTTCCTACTTGACTGAAGCATTGTTCATCGCAGTTTCTATTGGAGATTCTAGTGTATAATTTTTTTTATGTTAAGGGTAGATGGTTAAATATTTTGAGTTTCTGGGTTAGTGAAAAGCCACTTTTCAATTTGGATAGTTTGTTGTACTTTCTAAATTCTTTTCCTCTGTAAATTTTTGTAAGGGTTCCCTTGAGATCTTATGAATTTATAGGTGCAGCATTCAACAAATTGTTTAGCCATGTTCATGTCATGGATTTGCATAAATATGGAAGAAATTTTTAATGCTTGTAGCTGTAACACCCTTAATCTTAAGTGCTTCGTGGGTTACTCCATGCTATCATTATTTATTACTTTATTATCAACCGAAGAGCTAAGGTCCTCTGAAATTGGGCTAATGTGGTGAGATCTGGGAGTTCTCAGTGCTCTGAATTCCTTATTTGCGAGGGTCTTTCAATTGAGCTTGGCATGTAAAATAGCAGTTATTAGCTACACCAGACCAAAGGGAAAGCAAGTTCATTTAACACTATTTCCTTTGACACTTAGTGCCATGGGTTGTTAGGATAGATTTCTCAAAGAGTTGTTGTCCCACTGACCACTATAACAATAAGTTTGGGGAAAAAAAGTTACGAGGGTATTAGATTTTGGTGGACCACAACCAACTATTCTAATAGCTTGAGCTATTAGATGAAGGTATGGTTTATTATTAAAATATTCTAACAGTCCCTCTCGTGCTTAATCTTGTCTTTTGCCTAGTATTAAGCATGGAAGTTTAATTGGGGAGGCAAATGGGCTTGGAAAGATTTCAACTTAGGACCTCTAACTATGATACCATGTTAGATTTTGATGGGACCACAATTAACTGATCTAAAAGCTTGGCAAAGAAAATAAAAGGAGTGGAGGAGATGAAAGTTGGAAGGACAGAGAATCAAAATGTCTATTGCTGTTTGTAAGAAGAAAAAGAAATTGCAAAGAAAGTTGTTTGGGAATTAGTTAATAACAATTTATGCCTTTCTAATAGGTCATTTTTAGTTTTGTTACAAGGATTATTTTGGAGTTTCAATTACATTCACCCCACTTTCACTCCAAAATGGGAAGGAAGAGATTGGTGGGCCCAAGGAAATTTTTTTTTATCAGTTTTCCATTTTCTTTTGTCGTTCCAGACAAGGGATTGTACTTTTCTTCTCCCCTTATCTTCCTCTCTATATTCTTTCCATCCATAATCTCCTTCCAAACAGAACCATAATAGTCAAGACCAAAAACAACATAGCCAGTTAGTACATAGTGAAGTTCAATGGAGATACTAAGTCTGTCATATCCACAAAGTCTGACAGGGCAAAAGAAAGCTACTGACAAAAAATATATATATATATATAGAGGATTCCACAGTTCTCCTCACGTATGCGGTAGTATGTGCTTCATACACAATGGTATATGGTTTGTAATCTGCCTAAATCCAGAAAAAGTCTAGTGGAGTGCTTGCCTGTAAAGTGAAAAGGAAAATTGTCTTTCTACCATAATAACATGCTTGGGAAAAGTCAGCATTGTTTCTCACTCTGAAGAAGATGTTAAAACAGTTCAGAATGAAAAGCCTAATGAGTGAATCTTCAAGGTCTAGTTGTGGAGATCCACCTGGTACTTGCCCTTTTGAAATTCATTTTATTTAACTACCATTGGATATCTAAGATTCTGAATCAGACAGACAATTATCTATTTGAGAGAATTTTTTTTTTCAAATTTTGAACTGCTACTTCTTATGTGGTGTCTTTTAATTATTGTGGTCTCTCCTTATTGTTTGTTGTCCTTAAATACTTGAAAGTCTGATGAGTGAGATAGGCCCTGTTTGGTTCAGCTTTGCCATGGCCAAATGCGAACCCGTTTGGTTAAACTTTGGGAGGACTTTGGGGAGATGCAATTGCATTTCCAAGTACCCTCAAAGTCTCTTAGCCCAATGCTGCTCTAGAGGTGCATTTGGAACTTGCATTTTCGGAATGCAACATGGTGTACTGTTCATCTTCTCCACGTGGCCAAGGAAGCCGATGACCGCCGACGACTGCTGGCGACCGTCGGCCAAGGGGGTGACCGCCGCCCTTGGTTGCGTGACCTCAGGTGGTCGTGCGCCTGGTCGCCACCTGAGGCGCGGTGGTCGCTTGTCGCTTGGGTTGTGAACCCAGGCAATTGCGTGACCACCACCTGGGTTGCGAACCCAGGCGACCCAGGTGGTCGTGCGACCACCGCCGTTGCCCGAGGTCGCCCGAGGCGATAGGCCGCCACTGCCCGAGGTCGCCCGACCTCAGGCGAGGCCTTTTGGCGGCCAAATCTGGCCGCCGGAGGGTGGCCAACGGCCAATTTTGGTCGCCGGAGGGTGGCTGGCGGCCAAAGGAAAGTGAATTTGAAAAAAAATATATTTATAATTTTTTTTAATAAAAAATTTCGCAAAAACCCCTTAGCAAAATGGGGTATTAACCAAATGGTATTTAGGTCAAAGTTTTTTCACAATGCAAAATTTACCAAACAGCATTTGCATTTCGAGAAACCCCTTTAGTCCAAAGGTATTTGCATTTTCCCAAATGCATTCCCCCAAAGCCGAACCAAACGGGCCCATAGCATCTATTTCATGAATGTTTAGTGATTATTTAATTATCCACATTTTGCAGTTAATAGGAGTTCCTGTGCCTGGTCTTGAACCAGAGTTCCAACCAGTTGTCAGTCACTTGTTGCCACAGATCATAGCCCACAAGCAAGACGCGCATGATGTGCACCTTCAGGTAATATGACATATTCTGCTGCCTAATCTTTACTTGTTGTCTTGTTTTAATTTGTTTCATTTTATATCTGATGCTTGTTGATCTGTAGCTGCTTCAATACATGACATGCAGATTGCTTCCTTTCCTTCCCCAACTTGAGGTGATTTACTGATCTCATATTTTATTGTAGATCATCTGCTTATTATCCTGATCTTGGGTAACATGGATTTTTAATTCCAGGGAGACCTGACCAGCTTTTCTGATGCTCCTGAACCTAGCCTGCGTTTTCTTGCTATGGTTGCGGGTCCATTTTACCCTATACTTCACATTGTCAATGAACGGTTAGTTCACTTGAAGTCACTTGTTTTTCCAGTTTGATATATACTTCTATTAGGATCACCAATCAATCAAATTAGCGATAAAGAATTTTCTTTTGGATAATTAAAAGATATTTAGGGGAGGCCTCTGAAGACATGGACAAATACACTAGGAAGTGGTGCAAAAGGGAAATGTAGGTGACACTACTTAACTTGAAATGGCATTCTTGTCTTTGTTGATGTTGATACAGTTGCAGCTGCTGTCATCTTTGGTTAATAAAAGAAGTCTCGATAATTGGCATGGGTTGTGCTGTAAGAACTGATTTGCAAGAAAGATGTATGAATAAGTGGAAGCCTTTTTATCTAGAAAACTGACCATGACCATAATGGATAGCACCATTTTTTTTCCCCTAATTTTTGAGTATCTGTTTGTATATAAAGAAAGGCATGATGTGCAATGAGACATCTAAAGGGCCTGTGGTCACATGCTTGTAGTATTTTTCTGCATCTCGCAGAGAAAATGGGAATTGGCTAGTGATGGCGTTTTTGATTTGGATTCTAGAATGCATTTCCCCTGCTTCTTTTATGATGTTGATGAATGGAAGCTAATTTTTAATTTTTAATTTTGAAGTCTTATATTCTTAGTCGAGGGGATCCACTTCCCCATTTCTTTTAGTTATTGGAATGGAGGTCTTGAATAAAATGCTTGCCAGAGGAGTTGATTCAGGTTTGTTTAGATGTTCGGACTAGAGATGGTCATATTAATATCTCTCACCTCTT
Source organism: Angophora floribunda (assembly GCA_014182895.1). Classification (NCBI taxonomy): domain Eukaryota; kingdom Viridiplantae; phylum Streptophyta; class Magnoliopsida; order Myrtales; family Myrtaceae; genus Angophora; species Angophora floribunda. The sequence continues at coordinate 14,068,933 of CM024708.1, forward strand.
ATTCGCTGATGATACTGTGGTTTTCTCTGGCTCAAGTGAGGAGGATCTTTTGAACCTTAGAACTTTGCTCTGATTTGTAGCCATATCGGGTTTGAAGTTTAACTTAATCAAAAGTGGCCTAATAACGGTATGCCTGGCATGGTGGCGGATGTTGAAGAAGGGCAGATGCTGGCACAACTACTTGGTTGTAGAGTAAAATACTGTACAGATTACATATTAGGGCTTCCCCTGGGGACTAAATTGAATTACTCGGCTGTATAGAATCGAGTAATTCAGAAGATGAGAGGATGTTACCTGGTTAAAGGAGGAAAAACCTGTCCACGGGGGAGAGAATTACCTTACTCAAGAGTACCCTTTCAAACCTACTCCACTTTTGTCTTTATTCCCTTCATTCTTCAGTGCCAAAAAGAACCAAAAAGAATGGAGATGTTGCAAAACGGTTCTTGTGGGAAAGTTTGGAAAGACAAGATAGTTTCACCTAGTAAATTGGGCAAAGGTCAATGACCTTTTGTTCAATAAGGGCTGCAAGAAAAGTTTCTTCAAAGGATCTCCTTGGAAAATGGCTGTGGAGATACTTAATGTTAACAGGCCAACTAGGGTGAGAATTGCGGACTATCACATGAGTCTACTTTGGATGGGTGACTCCACTGAACAACGTAACTTAAGGCATTGGAGTTTGGAGATGGATAAGGAAAAGTTGCCTAATTTTATGCATTATATTGAGTTCAAAGTGGGAATGGCTCCTCCATCTCCTTCTGGTATGACAGGTTGGTGCACGAACTTTCATTGAAGATGGCTTTTCGCATTTTTTCAGAATAGCTTCCTGCAGGAAAACATTAGTATTTTGTTCTGTTTCCTTTCTGATGGGGGTGTTATCTGCAATGCTTCTTAGGAGATGGGCTAATGATGGGAAGGTCAACATACTTCAGAGTTTTCTTGAGATTTTTCAGTTTGATGAACTGGGGCTGGGAGATAATGTGGTTTTGTTGGAGATTATTGAAGGATGGAGATTTACTCTTAAATCCCTTCTACCATGCATTTACTCAGCATCTCCAAGTAGAATGGAGCTTTCCCAGCTGATTTAATATGGAAAGCAAAAGTCCCCTCTAGGATTCCTTTTCTATTTGGGTGGCTACGTGGTGGAATGTTGGCCACTGACAATGTGCAATGGGGCAACTTCAATTTGGTGATAGGTGTTTTTATGTAAATACCCTAGTGAATCTGTTCGTCACCTTCTTCTCCACTGTAATTGGATGAGGTGATTTTGGCATTCCACTTTGGCAATATACCTTGGGTTGAATATGCTGGTAGTAAAGAGGAAATGTGGGTTTGGAAACGTCTGCTTTTGGCCAAGTTCAGGGAAAGGCATAATGCTTTTGACCATCCCTCCAGCTATTCTTTTTGGATAATTTGGAGGGAGTGAAATCTCAGGGCTTCGAAAACAAAGGGTGTAACATTGATTGTGTAAAATAAATGGGTAAAGTTATTGAGTTTCTGGTCCACACAAAATCACTTTAAGTGACACCTTTTCTTCACTGGATTTGATGGACTTTCTCTTGTATCTAGCTTTGTACAAGGGTGTTACCCATGTGGTACCCTTCCAATGAAAATTGTCTTTAATATTCAAAAAAGTACTTACAGTTCATTGACGTGGTGAACTAAACATACCCACCAAATGGATGTACAATAAAATAGATCCTCTAAGTTGAACTGGTAAAGAATGTTGCATAATGCTACGGTGATATATTCATCCACTTTATTATATGAAAACTGGTCTATAGAGCTACATGGACATAACAGAAGGCATGGCAAGAAGATGGAGGTGAATTTAGAGATGGGCAACTTAGGTACATGTTAATCAGGTTTTAAACCAACCCGAGCGAAGAGATTAAGATATGCAACCATAGAGATTCAGCCTTGGAAACTGCTCTGTTCCTGCAATTACCTTAGTTAAAATAAAAAATCCTGTCCTGACAAGCTGAACATGTTGTTAATTGTGCCTTAAAATTATCTGTACGGTATGGATCTGTGATTTAACTAGGTTATGCTAAGGTTGCATGTGTAATTTTATCTGCTATGGATGAATTATGAGCTGAGCTGGGGACGGTGATATTGTAATGCAGTGAAATGACAAAGTCTTCGTCAAATGTCACGGATTCTGAAGTTCCTAAAAATAATCAACCAACATCAGTGATAACCGTCTCCTCAAATTTTGAGGTACTGTTTGTTTTCCTTGTCTATTTCTGATTTGCAGCCTCATAACCTCACTAATTGCTTTCCTGAAAGACTTATCTTTTAGTACCGTTTCCCCTGCCCAGGTCCAATCCCTGTCCACTCCTTTATCTATTAGTGAAACATGGATGGGAGTCATCTCTTTTCTGTTTTTGCTTTCTTGGGTCTTTGTGATTTTCATATTTTTTGTCATTGGCAAGGTTTTGTGTTCCTTTAGTGAGGAGAATAATGATCCACTTAGTGATACATATGGATAGATTGTCTGCCATAGTCATTGCATTACATAACTCTTGAACTGAAAGTGAGGATAATGGTGACAAATTAGTGATATGTAGGGGTGTCATTTTGTTCATGTCATAATCATGTGAACCTGTTTGGCAAAAATAAATAAAGTGGTCATATGTGAGTTGAACTTGAATAACCCGAAGTGACCTAGTCCAACCTATTTAGTTTCAATAAGGTTAATCTTTTGTATTCTCTTACTACTAATGGATACGTTAAAAGTGAATATTGGTGTGAAGGATTGCTACATTTCAATAAGTTATTATAATTGGATAGTTTTTCTTCGTAAATAAGGATTACTGCTGAATTCATTTTGAAAATTAAACCAAATAAGGAAGTAGTCTATTGTTTTGTTGATTTTTTTCTGAAATTATTTAGTTTTGATAAATAATCAAATTAAGCTTGTCAATTTCATAAATAAAGGCAATAAAAACTAAACTGGGTCAAGAAGCTTTAAGGGTTGTTTGGATCTTGGTGGGTTGGACTGACCCAATTTGACTTATTTAATTAAGCAGGTTATGTGAGTCATATTTGATTTACCTATTTAATGAATGGATTGTGTTCAGGAGGAGTTTTCAACAAGATAATTTAAATATAAATGCTGTTTGGGTTGACCTATGTAATATTTGCCCCCTTAAGTCAACAAAATAGGACAATCCATGGACACAAATTGACACGTTTATTGATATGAAATGTCCACTTCAACTATACATAATTGTTATATGTTAAATTATTTGTTTTAGCTGAAAACTTTGGGTAATCATTTCTCTTCTGCTCTGTGAGCTAAGATCCCCATATTTTTGGTTATCTTCCAAATTCAAAGGTAGAATAAACTTCTCCTTTTGTATTCTTTATTTGGAAAACACTTTCATCATCTTATGGTACTGATTGTGGGCAACATAATTTCTCTTTTTTCTTCAAATGTGTAGCCTCGGCGACTTCGGAGTGCATCACCATTATTTACATTCAGCTCTACTGTTTTCCGGTCAGATGCAGTCTTTGTGCTTCTTAGAAAGGCCTATAAAGATTCTGACTTAGGAACTGTCTGCAAAGCAGTAATAACATCATCCTTTGCTCCTACTTATTTTCAAGATTTGGTCCCTACCTATACCTGTTCTAATTTGTTTGATTTTCTCGGTCAAAATTTTCAGGCTTCTGTGATTCTGCAAAAGTTCATTGAGCCTGCTGTAGGGCAAGAGACGTTTAACCCTTCATGTGATGAAGCACTGGGTTTGGAGGATAATGCAATGCCTGCATTTGGCAATCCTTTTTCCTTAACTGATTTCTGTAGCTTATTTGGAGAGGAATTCCAGATGCCTGATGATCAATCAGATTCTAGCTACCTGAGCATTTTGGATATATGGGCAGTGGAAGAAGGAATTATGCATGTGCTTTATGCCTGTGTGTCACAGGTCAATTGTGTTTTAGGCATACAATGCTCCTCTTTTAATGACATCCGTTATTTATTGTGCTTTTGGTCTGTGGATCTAGTTGTGATTTTTTATGTACTTTATATACTTTACAGCCCCAGCTTTGCAGAAAACTAGCGGAGAACTCTGTGGAGATTTGGTCAGCTTTACCGCTTATGCAAGCACTGTTGCCAGGTTGAACACTGTGAATCAGAATTCCTTTAGGAGGATATTGCTTCTGAATTTATTTTAGAGAAACAATGCTGTAGTCCTGAAGACATTTGGAACCGTATATTTGCAGTTATCGCGAAATGGTTTGTGTGAATAGACATAATACAATTTAGTTGTTCTTAATTGAACTTCTCCAATTTTCTAAAACTTATGTTGAATTCTTTTAAATACCAAATTTTCAGTAGGGTTGGTTGCATGTTCCTTCTACCTAGAAATCACTGACAAAGTTTCTTCTATCCTTTTGATTCTTAGATTATTTTCTCGTTCTTTCTTTTGTAGCAAATTTGCCCTTAATGCTACTTTTTCTCTCAAAATTAATGTTTTCTGTTACTAATTAATTGTGTAAATTTTTTATTTTAGCAATTTTTTTTTGAATTATTTCAGAAGCACAGAAAGAAACACATCGGTTTCTACTTGAACAAGTAGCAGGGCCTTTTAACATTTGCTTGCATAATCAGAATCTACTTTATTGCGATTGCTATACCAACTTTTGAGCCATGAAGAAAAACATAAATAAAGAACTCATATGTCAACTGATTCAAGCTTTCTGAATTTACACTCACTCTCTTAGAGGGTGCCACAGCGATATACTGCAAGGGGTAACTATGGAAGGAATTTGACTGATTGACATGACAATAAGAGTAAATTAGCTCCAGCTTGTGGCAGTGCAAGCGAGGGTTTACAGACACTTCTGTGCTTCTAAAGCATGGTCTAGTGCATTTTTCAATATCTCAGGCCTTACATATGACAAAATCCCCCCCCCCCCCCCTTTTTTTTGACAAAAATCATGATTGGAAGGAACCTTTGACAAGTTGAAAGGTTGGGTGGCTTATCACTAAATTTGAAATGTTAAGTGTGGCATTCCAATTCCCTCAGGTGTGGTGTAGTTGCAATTAACTCACATATCTTATCGTTTATGCATTCCTATGAACCTTCATACATCATTTGTCATCTACTTTTTACACTATCTCTTGATATGTTTGATTAACTTTATATATAATACAGCCCTTCGTCCCTCCATGAGCAATTCTGATCATTATAGTGAGAGCTTTTCCCAGTGGAGACAACCGCATGTCCAGCGAGCCTTGTCTCAGGTTGCATCTGGCAAAGGTTTCTGCATTTTTTGAAAAATTGTTTTCTGTTACATCTGCTGACCCTACTAATTGCATATGCAGATTGTCATGATGACATCTTCATCATTGTACCGTCCATTACTCCATGCCACTGCCGGATATCTTTCATCATTTTCGCAGTCACATGTTTGTGCTTGTCGTACATGTCTAATACTGTTGTATATGAAGCTCGTACTTTTTAGCGATAAGAGTTGCTCAACTCACATTGTTACTGAATTTTGGATAGGTTAAGGCTGCTTGCGTTTTGATTGATCTCTGTTCAAGTGTTTTAGCTCCATGGATGCCTCAAGTTATTGCAAAGGTCAGTTGTGAGTAGATTTCCTTCTGCGCTAATTATTTTGCCCCCTCTCACTACCATTTTAACTCTCCTTGATGCAGGTTGATCTTTGTATGGAACTTCTAGAGGATCTCTTAGGCATAATACAGGTTTGACATCTTGTTGTTCTTTCTTCAGTGCTAGGACTGTTCATTCTATTTTTCCTTTCTTGTGGATCACTTTTATTTTTCTTACCCTTGTCTTGATGCTGGGACTAATTTTTCTCACTCGTTTTTGTTTCTGGAGAAGTGAGCTGATTTATAAGGCCTAAAGGCCATAAAAATTTACAAATCCTCAGAGAGGAAACTCAAAACCCCAATTATGACAAAGCCTCTTATGATCACTGCACTAGTCAAGATTCTTTTCAATCTTGATTGAAATGATCAATTGGTTATGAATAACTGGTAAATCCTTTTTTCTGTTTTAGAAAAAGTTCATATACCTTACAATGACATTTAGAGAAATTCCTTATTTAACCATACACCCCTTGCGGATTCTTCTTTAGCTTTTCAATCGAAGAAGCTGCACACCCCTCAGATTGGTGTATCACCTATCTAAACTGACTATCTAAATTCGGATGGTGACAATGTGCATAGCATTTTGAAAATGGCCAAAGTCTTCTTTCTCCTATGTTCTGGAAATTCAATGAATTGATTCCTAAATTCAGTTAATTTTCTTGTCTTCTTTCCTCATTATTATAAAAAGCTTACTTCTCAAGATGAAGAGAATAAAAAAGGAAATAAGAGAGGGAGGATTCATTTGAAAATCGAAGGCTTAACCCTAATGTGAGTTCCTTCAGTACTTATATCTCAAGACGAATCAGTACAAGTACCATATTTACTTCTACATATGTGCATGCATTGACTTAAGTATCTAATGGTTAATCTACAGCATACAAGCCTTAACTTACCCCATCACTTTGTTAACTGATTACACATGGACATTAACTTACATTATCCCTGACTTCACTTACATTCACATTCTCATCAGCTGGGTATCCAAATATTATCGTTCATGCTTCTTAATTGTCATTGTCATTGAGTTGAAGAAATTTTATGGAACCATACTCTTGGTTCTCTTTAATTACACTTTGTATCCTCTTGTCCTAAATCCTGTACTTTGTACTTTCTTCACATGAACTATAGGTTTTTCTAAACCATAGAGTGCAGGGGACAGGGTTTTAAAAAAAGGGTGCAAAGTGTGAGTAAAAAAAAGTTGAGAATGGTTTTTGGAAATTGTCCTTTTTAATTGAGTGACAGGAACTGCTTTCATGATTTCATCATTTAATTCAACAATCCAAGATGCACTAAAAGTGCATCTACAACTTCTCAGTAGTGTCAAATGTAAATTTCTCCGCTTATCAGTCCAAGGGTAGCTTAATATTTTCAATTTTGAGATATGTACATACTTGTAAGTCTATCACTATTTGTTTAGTGTATATGTGTGCATTTCTATTCAAGTATTGATTCATCAACAATCTCACATAAATGCATATGTTGAATAGATGGAAAGTTCACTAGGAGCTTCAAAGGTATAAAGGAAAGAAAAAAAATGGACTTGAGATTATATATGAGAGAGAAGTCTAGAGTGGATTTGTCAGCCATAATTGCCTAGGCTCAGAAGATGATCCCGATATTATCAGCATGACTTGGAACAAGTAGGAGATCTATGCTGGAAATGATGTTGGTCTTGTGCACATGAAAGGCACTTGCCCTTGTACAACTTCTCACCCAGTTTTAGCAGCTTAGAGAGGCATCATATTGGACTGAATGAAAAGTTCTTATAAACAGATAATTAAAGGAGCAGTGGATCAACGTTTAAAATGATAATGGCGCTATATGAATGACCAAGTGCTTTTCTCGTTGCTTTGTAGATTTTAGAGCCCTTAGCTACTATTCCATCCCTTTATCTACCTGCTTAAGCTTTTAGATACGGTGATGGTAGACTTACAACTTCTACCTTGTATCAGAGTAGGAATTCGGTGTTCAAATCCATCAAAGGTTCCTCGTGTACCTTCTACTATGGTCTATTTCCATCATTACATCTTGGCCAGTTCCCAAATCGTGTTTGAGGAGTGAGTGTTAATGAAATCATTTATCACCTTTAGTTTCTAGATAAGTAGGCAATGGGCTCTTAACTTTTGCTAATATGATTTCTTTGAAATTCATGAACAGCTTTAGCACCTCAGCAGAATTTCATACTTGCTCACTATTTGTTAGACATTACAAATTCCCTTTATCTAGTTTTATGTGCGTTCTGTGAGCAGACAGAAATTGAAAAACATCCATAAATGGTGGCCTTTTGATGGTTGTTAAATTCAGTTGTTCCGTCTGTCAGGATTTGAATGTTTACAGCCTGTATCTTTTTGTTTTTACTGCGGGAGTTGTATCTTAAGTCCTTTTCATTATTGCATGATCAGACTTCTCGTCATTCTCTTGCCCCTGCACGAACTGCCCTCAAATACTTTCTTCTTGGTTTGTCTGGGCACCTGGATGATATATTGGGGAAATACAAGGTATGTTACCATTTATATGACTGTTTGTATGTTGGATTTGCTACCTTGTGTTGCAAATGATGAGAATCAAGTTTTATAATAAACTACTCGCAAGCTCTATCATGCTCGGCTTCTTTTGTCGGATCAGAAATTAGTCGCCTTAGCTTTCTCTGCTTATTCACTTCTCAAAGTTACCCAGTTTTGATTGGATACTGTGTAGAAGTGAGACTTTCTTTTGGCTTCTTTCAGGAAGTCAAGCATAGAATTCTTTTCCTTATAGAGATGCTAGAGCCTTTCCTTGATCCTGCCATAAGCACATTCAAGAGCACAATAGCTTTTGGAGATGTGTTTCCAAATTTTGTTGAAAAGCAGGAAAGCAATTGTGAGACTGCCCTCAACATCATCCGCACAGCTGTATGGAAGCCAGCCATACTTCCTTCTTTGGAATCTGAATGGAGATCTGGATCAGTTGCTCCTAGGTAATTTTTTCTCCAACTATCACATCAGTTGAAATTAAGTTATCTGCAGGATGATCTTGAGACCTCGACCCCTGTTCTGTATTTGTTTTATAATGTCATGTTTTGAAGCATGATGAAATGGTCTTGCTGTAATCATGAACACATAGTCAATTTTTTGATTGATGCTGAGGGAGAAGCGAAAAAAGTAAGAAGATTCCTTTTTCCTTCATAAAGGAGTTTTGAATGGCAGTCAGAGCTCTTTTCTTTGTTGTATGGTAAAAGCAGAATGTTTTTGTCAGCATTCTTTAGATAGTGGCCCTGAGTAAAGCAAAAAATGTTTATGCATGAGACCAGGACCTTATGCACTAAAGTCATGGAGATAGTATACTTCCAATGTTGTTGTAAAGGTTGCATACTGACCTTTGCTGGACAAGAAATGATTGAGCTTTTGTGCACTGTAATGCCTTTTTCCTGGGCTTGTTGATTTAAATAGTGAACCCAGAGCATGGAATGATGGTTTGTATGTATGTGCAGTGTGCTTCTTTCAATATTGGAACCTCACATGCAGTTGCCACCCGACATTGACCTTTGCAAGTCTCTTGCTTCTTTTAATGAAGTGGAAGCAACTTCCTCTTCTTTAGCCTCTGCTGTCCGACGTGTTGGAGCTTCCTCAAAGTCAAGTAGCGTGGAAGACCACGATGGGAAGGTAGAGGTATCTGATGTAACTGCTAAGGTAGATGCCATTGAAGATGCAACCATGCTTTTTGTCCCTGATGAACTGCGGAACATTGCACTACTAAGTGTGTCCATCACTCATGATCAGAATACCTCAGATGCTAAGCTAGAAGATACCAGCTTAGAACAGAAGCATATTTTTGACAAAAGCTTAACTGACCAGTCCAAGAATGGGTTTGTTTTAGATGCAGATTTTAATTTGGAGTATTTCAACTTGCAAGCAGATTATTTTCAACTTGCCAATTATAGGGATTGTGAACTCAGAGCTTCTGAATTTCAACGTTTGGCTTTGGATTTGCACTCACAGCATGAGGTTACTGCAGAGGGTCATGACGCTGCTATAGATGCTTTGCTATTGGCTGCTGAGTGTTATATCAATCCCTTTTTCATGTCTTCTAGAAACAGCTTGAAGGTTGTCAGTGAAATAACCAGCAACAACATCAAGGCTCCTGCTTGTTCTGCGGTTCCTGACATGAGGAAGCACTCCGGTGATCTCAATACTTTTGAAAGTATAGCTCACCTTGAAAAGAAAAGAGACAAGATAGTGCTGCAGTTACTACTTAAAGCTGCTGAATTGGACAGGAACTATCAGCGGGAAGTTTCAGATGATGGACATGCACACCATACAGAATTTTCTGATGAACCAGTTGTTGAGTTATCTCCTGAAGATGTAGAATCTGCTGATGCCATCACCTTGGCTAGACAAAACCAGGGTCTGCTGTGTAATTTTCTGATCCAGCGACTGCAAAGAGAGCAACATTCAATGCAAGAAATTCTAATGGAAGGTCTACTGTTCTTGTTACACTCATCCACCAAGCTCTGTTGTGACCCTGGTCTTGTGATCAACATTATCTTAGGTTCCACTGAGTACTTCAATAGTATGTTGACCTCCTTCTATTCTCAGTTAAAGGAAGGTACTCTACATTTGGATGCTGAAAGAGTGTACGAGCTTCAACGGCGCTGGATATTGCTTAGGAAATTGGTAGTTGCTACAAGTGCTGGTACTGAAAGTTCAGAGTTCAAAATTAGCATCAATAATACCAACTATGGAAATTTGGTTCCACCTTCAGCATGGATGCAAAAGATATCTACATTTTCAGTTTCTGCTTCTCCTCTTGTTCGATTCCTTGGTTGGATGGCAGTATCACGCAATGCAAAGCAATATTTGAAGGACCATCTTTTCCTTGTATCAGATTTAACTGAGCTGACATATTTATTATCCATTTTCTTTGATGATCTGTCCATGGGAGATAACTTTTTTAAGAGAGAAGATGATGAGATAGGTATTGAGCAGTTAGGAGCCAAGCCAGAGAACAGATCAGGCAAAGGGTTTGAACAATTTGTTCAACAAAATGGAAATCGGTCTTTTTACGTCATTTATCCTGATCTCTGTAGACTTCTTCCTAATATGAAAAGGCAATTTGAATCTTTTGGAGAAATTATTTTGGAGGCTGTTTGCTTGCAACTCAGGTCTCTCCCTTCCAGTGTACTTCCTGATGTTTTGTGCTGGTTCTCTGATCTTTGTTCAAAGCCATTTTCTCAGGAATCAAACACTTCTCAACTTAGTCCAAATGAAATAAAAGGTTTTGCTGCAACAAATGCAAAAGCAATTATCCTTTACATACTTGAAGCCCTTGTAAGTGAGCATATGGAAGCTATGGTAGCTGAGACACCTAGACTGGTACATATGTTGGTGTCTCTTTGCAGAGCTTCGTACTGTGATGTGCTTATGTTAGGTTCGGTAATGTCTCTTTTGAAGCCAATTATTTCATATTCTCTGAAGAAAGCATCTGATGAGTTTGCGTTAGTTGATAATTCATGCCTCAGTTTTGAATCACTGTGCTTTGATGAGCTTTTCAAGACCATTGTGGAGAGAAGCAATAGGGAAGTTGATTCTTCTGTTAAATCACAAGGAAGAGCTTTGACAATTTTCATACTGGCATCTGTCTTTCCTGATCTCTCTTTCCAGCATAGGAGAGACATATTGCAGTCTTTACTCTTGTGGATTAATTTTACTTCTTTTGAGCCCACATCTTCCTACCATGACTACATATGTGCTTTCCAATGTGTTATGGACAACTGCAAGCTACTGTTGCGTCAAGCATTATGGTTCTATGGTGTTATGCCACTCAAGTTATCTTCAGATAATGGTGTTAATGCATTCTATGATGCTGACAAAAAATCAATTGGCTGGTTTCTCAATGACATTTTGGATGAGTCACTTCCATCTGAGGTTCCGGATACTGGTAGCATTGGTGGTAAACTTAAGTCCTTGTCCGTGGAGGAATTAAAAGAGTTCACGGAGGAAATGGACCATCTGATTAACAAACTTTGTCCAACGCTGGAGCAATGTTGGATGCTTCATCATCGACTTACCAAGAAGTTGGTTGTTTCATCAGCAGAAAGTTTTATATACTTGAGGTGCTTATCTGCAGTTCTGCAAAACATTCATTTATGTGATGATGGCAAAAGGGGTGACTCTCCTACCTCAGTTGCATCATCGATCGAGCTTCCAACGCATTGGAGGGTCGGTCTTGAGGGCCTTGGTGAATTTATTTTGGTTCTCCTAGAAAGGCATTGCTGGACTGTTGCATCTGTGATGGTTGACTGCCTACTTGCAGTACCACTTCTTTTGCCCATTCATGATATTGTGGGAACCCTATGTATAGCAATCACAAGGTTTTCTTGCTGTGCTCCTAAATTTTCTTGGCGCTTGCAATCTGATAAATGGTTGACAACATTGTTTAGTAGAGGATTCCATAACTTTAGTGGAAAGGATGTTCCAGTGGTGGAGCTATTTTGTCGGTTGCTTGGCCATAATGAACCGGAGCAAAGGCTGATAGCGCTTAAGCACTTAGGAAAGATTGTTGGTCAAGACACTGATGGAATCTCAGTAATGGATTATTCACGATACCAGGAAAAGTTGGTTTCTCCTGTTTCTATTACTGATGCTTCTGAGTCGGTTCTCCCTCTTCTGGTTTCAAGTACATGGGATCATGTTACTCTTATGGGATCATCAGATACGTCTTTGCTTCTGAGGACGCGTGCAATGGCACTACTAGTAGATTATATTCCCTTTGCTGGTCGTCAGCAGTTGCAATGTTTTCTTGCATCTGCTGATGCTGTTCTAAATGGCCTAGGGAAACTTGCACATCCAATGCTTGAGAGCCCTTTCTTACAACTCTCTTTAGCACTTGTTGCAGGCGCTTGCCTGTACTCTTCAGAGGAAGATATTTCTTTGATTCCAGATAACCTATGGATTGAGATTGAGAATTTGGGATCTTCAAAGACTGGTATGAAAGAAGTTTTCTTTATTGCCTTTGCTTTTAGCCTCTTGAAGAGTCATTCCAGCTCCCGCCACCTTTACCCTAGAAAGAAAAAAGAAAAAAGAAAAAAAATAAAAGACAGATGTGCGCTCTGTTTTTGTGTGCATGCGCTCTTTCTTTTTGTTTTCAAATAATCTGGGAACTCTAATGTGTTGCAGCAGGAAGGATTGGATATCTTGAGAAGCAAATTTGCCTAGCCTTATGTAGGTTGAGAGATAAAGGGGTTGAGGAGAAAGAGGTAAGTGGAAGATGATTTTTTTTTCTTTTTTTTTTCTCATATTTTGAGTCTAAATAATGTTCGGATTTAGCATTGTCACTCCTATGAATCAGATCATGGTACGGTCATTTAGTGAAGAACTATTAGCTTGGTCAGCACTGATGTTTAGTGAAAATAAGTCAAAAGAATTCTGGTTTTGTTCCCAGCTTTTATTCTCTGCACTATTGGAGGTCTCCAGAATGAAGTCAAAAAGGTGCAATCAAGGATAGGCTACCCCTATTCTTTTGGTTTGATGACGTGGTTCCTTTTCTACTTGATCTTTCTTGCAGTTCTTAGATATCTCTTCTGACATGTAAATTGTATGGAGGAGGTACCTCCTTGGTGCGATTTAATGACTAAGTACAGCCGATATCTTTTATAAACTTTTGAATTGAGTCGGAATTATCATTTTCTATGGAGCATATTACCTAATACGAGACTGTATTAGGTGCAGGATGGATCAAAAGAATTTTGTATGAATGCTTTTATGTGGGCTGAATTTTAGATAGTTGAATGTTTATATTAAGTGTTTACTGAACCATGCTTCATGGTAAAAGGTCCTGAGAGAAGCTCTTTCCGCCAGTGGTTTCAAGCAATTTGATCCTGATTTTGGCAGCACACGTGAGGAAATTCTTCAGGTAGCTAGTGTTTCTATGGCCATTACATATTAATACCCTATTGCATAAGAATAACTGATCAACTTTACAGTTGTACATCTTCCTCTTGTGGTTATGTCTAAGGCGTTACAGCAACCAATCTGAAGTCTACAGTAGGTAGTGAACTGAATTTATACATAAATCAATTCATATAGAGCACCAAAGGGTTGCACCACTCAAGTGCAAAAAAGCTTAAGAAACCAAAAAAGAGCCTAATGGCAAGATAAAGCATTTACAGTCATTTTGCCAGAGTGTTGACCCAAAATATGTATCCAATTCCACCATTGCCACTTTGGTGCAGCATGAAGAGAAAACTCACTCTTGTCCTCTCTAATGCACCTCCAAACGCCAGTGTTGTGTTTTCTGTTTGGAGATCCATCCTGCTTTAAAGGCCAAAATTTGCAACTGGACATGGTCACTAAGTCTGGGTAAATGGCTGTGGACATTGTATTTGATAGTATTTGTTGGATCATCAACTAGTTTTGAACTCAAGTTGGAACCTTTAGTTTTTCTTAGATTGTTGTGTCAGCTAGCATAGATCTCATGTATGGTAGTTGTTTCTAGAACCTGTGTTTTTTCAACTTTTGTTCAAATTCGAGTTTTTAACTTGTATGCATCTTGGGAGTCAAGGATTTCTGGAAAAAGTGATGTTGCGGATGGAGAGATAGGGTCAGTCTTGAAAACATATGATGCTGTTAGCTGATGATGCTTCTTTTTATGTTGCTATTAACAATCATGTAGCACACAATTGCTACTTTGGTCAACCAGTGAGACATTAAAATTTATGTCCCGTTTGTTTTTTATTTGGTTTAAATTGTCAGTTCATAGGTAATTTGTTATGACAGCAGGATTTATCTATTTCTGGGCATTTACTTCTATCTTTTGAACCATCGTTAGTTGTTTGTGTAACTTTACAGATTAGCCTAGAGCCGATGGGTTTAAGGTTTTATTTGTATTTCAACCAAGAAAATCTTTTGCATTCAAGAAAGATGCTGAGCATGTCTATTAACTTTAGCTCATAAAATTAGGTGATTTTTTTGAATTTGCTGATTTTGAACAACTATCTTGATAATGTTGACATGTATTGATAAGAACCTGAAACTGATAAAAAGGTGTGAGACTTATATTCTTACCATCTTGAAAGACAAAATTATGAGTTAAAAGGATTTACCAGGTGAATCTAGCACTTTCTGCATATGATGTTTGAGTTAGTTCTCCACTAAAAATGACTGTTGATTACGCAGTAGCTCTATTTCTTTTGCTAAAAGAAAGTACGTCATTGATAATGAAAAAGCTAGGTTGAAGTTTTAACTTTGTTTTGCAGAAAATGAATGATTTGGAAAATGTTTTCCTAAAAATAATCACTTGTATTACTTCAAATAATTAGCCAATGAAGAATGTTTTAATTATCGACAACAATTAATGTCTAAAAATCTTCGACAACAATTAATGTCTAAAAATCTTCGTGGATGATAAAAATATTTTGCATACATTCTTTTTGTAAGTGAATATAAACTATTAATTTTAGGAAAATGATTTCCAAAACATTCATTTATTGTGAAACAAATGAAGCCTTGATCTTTCATCTTTCCCTATTCTTCTGTTGTTCACGGTGATGCGTTTGTTTTGTTTGGCCTTCATTTAGCAAATTTTTTAAGTTTGCTAAAAATAGGAAGAAGTGGTACATGTTGAATCTCAACATTTAATATTATTGCTTCATCATGCTTTTCCCTTGAGAAACTCTTTATGCACCGAATTGTTTCAGGTACTCTCAAAGCTGACTTCTGCTCAGTCATACATAGAAGCATTCTCGGGGAAACTACTTGAAGAAGTTGTGGTGAGTCTAGGATTCAATGTGATCTATGGTTCACATTTAGAGCTTTTTGTTCTCTCTTTTTTCCTTTTTGAAATAAAATGTATTGCAGGAACAGGAAGAAGCTGAAATGGAGTTGGAAGTTCTTCAATATGAGAATCGTGTGGAAGATCAATTTAGAGATTCCAAAGAGAGCACTCGATTTAATTCTTCAGCTGGTGATCTTATTTCCTTGTCATCTTTATCTTGTGGAATTTGTTTTTCCAGTATTTATGCTTCCTTTTACAGATTTGATGAAGGATGAGAATCGTCTTCAGCAAATCAAGAACTCTATTCATTCAATGTAAGTTTTATTTCCATGCTTACCAATCAATTCAACTTCTACGTCAAATTGAGGATGCACAAGGACTTTGATCTTTTTTCTTTTTGTGATTGAAGTATGCATTAGGACAGAAAGTAGTAGTTCTCCTGGGTAAAACACTTAAGATATTGTGACTCGAACATCCATTTCAAATGCATATCCCATTTCTTGCACAACTTGGTATTTTTGACCACTTTTTTTTTTTCTGTTTTCCAAATGGTGTGTTTTGCATGTGCTGGTGGTAAAGTGTTCAAGTTTAGTGCCATAGATCCTCGTGGTACAGCAGAGAGCTCTATTGCAATGATGCCCATGAGTGCACCATATTTATGCTGAAATTGTTAAAGAACTTGCTTTGAATGCTAATTCTTGGTGATTAGATATATTTTTAATTTTGTCTAACATCATACCTAGGGTTTCTTAAGGATCACTCTTGAAAATTGCATAAGACAATTCTCAAGCGGACAATTGCTTAAACTCAAACATCGTTCATTGACTCCTCAAAAGGAAGGTCTTGTTAAAGGCTCTTCAAAAATGCTTCTCCATACGGAGCACTGCTTTAACTAGAAATAGAAACTTGATAGTAATTCCTTAGGAGAAGAATCCTAATCCTATTATTTCTTCCATGGATCTATGAAAAAGTTCATCTTAACCAAATTGAGTGCTGATGTCAATGTTTTGATAACTATAGAATCATTTAACTTGTGGGCTGCATCAAGCAGCATGGCAAATGCTCTTTGACGCAAGTGCAATGCGTAGTTTCTCTAGTACCTCCCATGAGACACCTAGGTGAACTAGCCTACTTTCGACATCATGGGGAGAGGAAGAACTCATTGAAATGTTTGATGAAAAGGGAGAACACATAGTCAGTCATGATTTTAGAATAGATGTAGTACTACACGAAAATGATATGAAGTCAACGGAGAATTAGCTCTTAGTAGCTGGTTAATAATCATCAAACCATTCTGAAAAATGTAACAAGGTTGCAGGCTGCTCTTCTTCAATTATGGAACTGATTCTTAAATGTTCATAATTTAATTGTGTCGATATAATGCTCCAGAGGCAAAAACACTTGCCATTCGTTAGTTATTGGGAGCATTCTGAAAACATTTGATTCAAATATGACGTTTGAGTTAAGTTTTTAACTAGTGGATGTGCCAAAGGGAGTGACGATGCCATATGCAAAAAGGAAAAAGGCTCATAGATTGGCACAAGCAAATGGAGATTTTGCCCATTTTATTAATCCATGAACACATCAGTCTGTCTCAAGAAAGAATCGAAATTGATTTTATATGTGACGGCCATTATTTATTCCAGGAATATCAATGAACCTGATTATTGCAATTGCTTACCAACTAAGCATTTACTAATAAATTGGAAGGAAGGCTTCTTAAGCATGTAAAACAACATGCTTTCTTGAGGCAAGCTTGGTAGCTATTCTTGATTAACTACCAGCTTTATTTTCTATTGGCAGTGAGAAGTCAAGGCTGAGAGAAGAAATAATAGCTCGCCGGCAAAAGAAGCTCCTTATGAGACACGCTCGCAAGAAGTTCCTGGAAGATGCTGCTATACAAGAAGCAGAGTTACTGCAGGAGCTTGATAGGTTCTTTTCCCCCCCTTATATCGATGCCTTTAGTGATTTTGACTCGCTCAATTCTAAAATGTGCATGATCTAAAATTATTGGTGGCCTTTCTCAGGGAAAAGACAGCTGAGGTAGAAAAAGAGATCGAGAGACAACGGTTGCTTGAAATCGAGCGTGCAAGAACCAGGGAGTTGCGTTACAACCTTGATCTGGAAAAGGAGAAGCAGGCACAGGTAAGAAAATCTTTCACTGCAGCTCAAGGATGCCATACATCTTTCTATAGTTATAGGCAATTAATCATTAATGATGATCAATTAATTGAGAGAGCCCATGCAAATTTGTTATGATATGGTAAATGACAAGTCTATGCAGATAGCGGTGCTTAGAGAAAGAGTTCCTATTCGCCAACCAAGGATTTACAAGCAAGTTTGTTCAATGTATCGAAAACATCCAATGCATGCTTGTCACATCCTTCAGTAAACAAATCCTCCTACTAATCTGTACAACTAGCATTTCTCTTGCTGTTATTTATTTTTCCTGGTATTACAAAGTTTTGGTTCTCTTTAAAAACTGTTGAAGTCTCAGGTCTCAAGAAGGACCTGTATTAGGGAGGCTGGTGAATGACACCATAAATATGTTATCTTTCCCTCGTGTTGGTTTATTGAAAGAATTTTAACCTGAGAAAAACTCTGAATTGCACGTGAACTTTATTTGTTCATCAATCAAAGTCTTCTGTTGAACTTCATTGACATCTTATTATTTGGATGAATGAATAAATTGTAAGACAATGAAACATAACCAAGAGCGGAGAGGCATGCGTGGGTTGAAATTATCTCACATTGAATAAATTTGAAGCTTCTTACACGTCTTTTCATTTTTTTATTTTTTCTTTGGCCAGTTGTAAAGTACTTTTGAAACTGCATACTCAACCTAAATGGCATGCAAACCTACCGGTGTATTCACTTAGCTAATGTGAACCATTCACTTCATATCAAAGATTTTCCATCAATGGAAGATAGAAATCCATTTGAATAGCAAACCTATGATTTTTTAATGTACTCCAATGACAAATTTGTTCAAGCATTGTAGTCAAATGGTTAATATGCTCTCTGAAATACCCCACTAACATCATGGGGCAGGTAAGATGCATTTCAAAAGCTCGGGTGGATTGCCCAAACATAGAATTATTTGCACTTGGTGGCAATAATTATTTTCTGCTTAATTTACACACAAGTTAAGTCCTTAACCACTAAGGCAACCAAATTCTAGTAGTTTTAGTATAGTACTGGCTGATTTTTCTGCTGATTCACAATAAGCCAATCAAACTACAGTGGTTTTATTATGGTACTGATTAATTCTTCTACTGTTTTTTATTGTTGATTCTCAATTCACTGATCAAGGGCGTTGTATGAGAAATTCTGGAAAACTGGGATGTATTGTGCAGATAATACTTAAATATGTTATATATGGAGAGAAAATAACATATAGTGGTATCTTTAATTGAGAAGCCTGTCAGCTTTTGTTAGTGTCTGGTGCCCTTGATCATTAATTATGAGATTACCCAGTTGCCAAAAAAAAAATGTTTTGGCAACTTTCAATTCTCACTTGTTTTTCTTGCTAAACAAGTTTAGATACTTCTTAGATTTTATGGCAGCTACGGTTCTGCGAAGTCACAAATTATATTCAATTCTTGCCTGATTTGACGAATAAGCTATTTTGTATGATTGAATAAAGGTAGTTTCTTTATTGATTCCTATAGGGGCTGTGCAGTTGGACACGCTATAGTCATGAATGACTAGAAAATTATTGTTCATATTTTGAATTTGGAAGCTTTTTGTCTTCCCTTTTCTCTTTGTATACACAGAACTATATCTATGGAAGAGTGTACATCTAACAGAAACATTGTTTAAAGACAATTATAAGGAGTGGGAGCATGACAAGCTCCCGATGATGTGCTGAAAAACTGATGGAAGAACTGTCTAGAGTCCCCTTATTGTTTGGGTCATCTGTAATGTAAATTGACTTCTTTCATCAATAATTAGGTTCCAATCCATCAACTGACTCCACATACTTAGTTATCATGTGAGACTGTATTTCATATTTTTTGAGATGTTTGTTAATTGACTCCTTATACTTGGAAACCTTTGTAATTCATTTTAAAAAGTACATGGAGATTTCTTTACCTTGAAAAAAAGGAAAAAAAAAAGAGAGAGAGAAGAAGAAACTGAAATTAAAGGTGACAACAGTAACTGAAATTAAAAGTGAGTCAAATAATTTATAGAAAAGCAGGTTATTAGTAATGATGTAGGTTAATATTCTTCTTATATATGGTAAACGGTAAATCTTGTGTTCTTTCTAATTATACTGTAGGCAGAGACTGGTCTTCAAAATTTTTTAAGACACAAGGAACCTTTTACTTTTCTTTCCCAAACTTAGAGTGGCGTCTGGCAAAGGTTGTAGTCTTCTGGCATCCATCTTGTTTGGAGGTGCTAGATGGTTTGTCTCTTTGATGTTAAGTTTGCCAGTTTTCTTTTTAGTGCCACTGGGGCATCTACCTTCTATAAATACTAGTGTAGGGGTGAGTCTTGCGCCAAATGATCATACCATTTTCTTAGTTATGGTAGCTTAATGTATTTTTAAATGGATGTCATATGCCCTAGTTCTGCCATGTCAAATAAAAACGATAGAACCATATTTTTTCTTAGTATTGTGAGTCTTCTTCAGTAATAATTATGGTACTGCATGTAGAGAGAACTTCAGCAAGAATTGGAGCAGATCGAATCAGGAGTACGATCTTCGAGGCGTGAATTTCCCTCCTCCACTCAGTCCAGGTATCACTTTGGTGCTTCACGTGTGAACCTTAAAAGAGTGCCCTCATTTTCTATCCAGCTGTTGAAGATTCTAAATCCCAGTCCTTGATCAAATTTAAAGATTGTATAATGTAGCAAGTTTTTTGCTTGGTGCTTGTACACAAATTCATTCAATCAGAGGGGACTACAGATATTTGTCTATATTTTAATTACTCGGATTTGTTACAACAAACGACCACCTCCAGTCCCTTGTCTCACTAAGTGGAGTCAGTTCAATGGATCCTCTAAGCCACTGAGCACTATCCATTTTGCGAGCTTTGCAGTATGTTTGGCAAAGTGTGTGCATAGTTAGAGTTGTCATTTTGTGTTTATCATAGCCCTTCTTTCAGGCTAAATGTTTATTTCAGTGTTTACTGGTCATGTTTGGTAACTCTGTTCCCTCTTTCTTGATCCCTTTCCTATGATGCCTTTCAATTCTTTCATCTCCTAAATTGCTGTGCTTGAAATGATATCTGGCTTTTGATAGTTTTGTGATTTTGGTATTCCCCTTGATGAAATCTGCAGTCGCTCACGGGATAGATATCGTGAGAGGGATAATGGAAGGCTGGTTAATGAAGGAAGCGCTAGGACAGGTGGTGGGAGTTTGCAGCCTGAAAATGCTGGCAGTAGCACATCCATGCCGACAGTTGTGTTGTCTGGATCTCGTGCATTTGCTGGGCAGCCACCCACAATTTTGCAGTCACGTGACCGAGCCGATGACACTGGCAGTAGTTATGAAGAAAATTTCGATGGAAGCAAGGACTCGGGTGACACAGGTAGTGTTGGGGATGGGGAGTTGGTATCGGCATTTGATGGGCAACCTGGTTTATATGGATCTTCCCAGAGGCATGGCTCTAGAGGGAGCAAATCGAGGCAGGTGGTTGAAAGAAGAGAACGCGATGGCAGACGCGAAGGAAAATGGGAAAGAAAACATTGATTATTTCTATTTTGTTTTTATTTTTTCTTGGGTAGCATAGCGAAAGCTTTGGGTAATGTATTGAAGATACAAGAAATATATTCACTGTCGGGGGGGACAGACTGGGGACGGTGGAATGTACATATTTTACAAGGAGAAACATGTTGATGTAAGGCTTTTTACAAGAGTGGTGAAGGTTAAGTCAGCTCCCTGATGTAAAATCTCCAGACCGAGGTTGATGTTTAGTCCTCCTGAGAGGTAAATTTGGGTTCTTTTCTTGATTCAATCTCTTATTTATGATGGATCCATTTGAAAACTCTCTGGGTTGGTAATCTTAAAAGCCAATCGGGGTTACATTTAGGTTGAGCTGTTGGGTCGAGAATGCATCTCCTTTGTGGTTCAGACTTGCTTGAGGCTCCCATTGCGTACTGTTGCATTGCACTATATCGTCGCTTGACTGGTGAAGGAAGTTGCTCCCTTTACCAATTGTCCTTGAAATGAAAACTAGGTGTAATTTCGTCGTTGGATTAAGGGAAAAGGTTCCCATGGATCTAAGGTTGTAGGCCTCAGGGACCCTAGAGCTGGGGACGCCTTAGGGATGGGCTCATGGGCTCCAAAGGCAGAGTGCTCGGGCTTGTGTTTGTCGAAACTAGTCCGCTGCCAACACTTGGCAGAGTTGCTGGCAGAGTTGCCAACCGCAGGCTGTTTGTCGAAACTAGAGTCCGTCGCCAACACTGGGTGCCTATGGTCGGGCCTCGTCTTCAAGTCAGTCATGTCCTCTGTCAAGACCAGGGGCCCTTGTGGTGACTGCCATGCTAAGAAACATTGAGAAAAGTTGCCCCGGTTAGCATAAAGCATAAGTTAAGTAAAACGACGAGAAACAAGCTAATTTATTTGGGAAGAACATGCAAGAAGGGGGAAGATTGAGGTTGAGACTTAAAAAATTTTGTAAGCGAGCAAAAAGATTGAGATTTAATTCAATCACGTCTATATCCATGTCACATCCAATCTTTACTAGACATTGAATAAGATATTATAAATCTACTAGTTATCATATCTGACCTTCATCTTATCCAATAAAAAAAATCAAAAAAAACCAAATGTAATGCTAATTTTTTACTGAGGTGGGACCAAATTTTAATGAAATGGGCCTCCTGTACTAGAGCTTTACAACAACACCAAAGTTGCCCAAATCGGATGGCCATTGATGCTAGATCATGTGATTTTTAATTGTTATCATCCAATCTTGAGGGTGTTGGGAAAATTATGACTTTCTGATATCAAGGGATGAATTAACATAGATCTAATCACAAGCTTTCCACCGCCTAAAGAATTGTGTCAATCAGAGTTCTAACGAGGCCAACGCCACAACTTACCACATTTGTCATCTATTCAGTCCGTTCGCAGATATATGCGATCTTGATGCTACATTTTGAAGTCGAACCCCGTTTTCGAAAGTTTACGTGGCAAGCTTTCTATGAAGACAAAAATTAGGCCAATCAGGCACTAGACAGAAAAGATAAGCTCTCTTTCAAAGTTTTGGGCAATTTCTAAAAGACATATGGAACATATATTTTTCTGAAAAGATAGGGTGATCGTCAGTGCAAGACGAGCGCACCATCTAGGGAGGACTTCACCAGTATGGCCTATTTTTCCTCACATAAGGGCTGGGGAAAATTTCAAATAAAAATTTGAAGTGATCTTATTTTCTCAAATAATAACATGAAATGGTCAAATTGTCTCAAATAAGTACTTTTGGCAGGCCAATGACTATTCCAACCATAGAAAAAGAGATATTTTAGTCAAAAAAATTTTAAGCATATTTTTATTTTTTTTCTTTTTTCATCTTCCACCCATGGGCCATCACTACACCTTGTTGATGGCCAACGAAGGCTATCAACTTGGGGCAAGCGTCATTGTTGCCAGCATCGGGCTAGGGTTGCCCTCACCAACGTTGGGCAAGGGTTGCCTTGCTTGGGTTGGGCGGGTGAGCACGACCCTTGCTAGATTTAGGGAGGTAAAACCTTACCCTCACTAGCTTATCGCCCTCACTAGCCTAGGCAAGGGTGGCCCGACACCAGCAACAATGACCCTTGCTTGAGGTTAGCAACCTCCACCATGGCTAGTAGAGTGAAGAGAGAAGAGGGAAAAGGCACAAAAAAGAAGAAGGTAAAATGCCCTTCAGCCACTAAGGGTATGCATTTTTTAAAGATTGATATGACTACTTTAGGGTCTTATTTAAAATAAGTTTCAATTCATGGCTTTTTTTTTAAGAAAATGATAGCACTGCATGCCTTCATTTGAAATAAAGTCCATTTTAGAACCTAATTTGAAAAAAATGAAGGTAGTTTAGGCTCTTATTTGGAATTTTTCCTAAGAGAGGTCCTTTGCACAAGGTTTTTCCAATTTAAAAAAAAAAAAAAAATGTCCAATGCTCTTTTTCTCATTTTTTGCAAGGTAAATCAATCTAATCTCTCTCTTGGAAAAGAAGTTGCGAGAAGCAGGGGCAACAATTGATTGTTGTTCTGAGAAGTATATGCATATCTATAATTAAAGACTTCGTTAATAACTAAGAATACATCATTACGAGTTACATCATACTTAATTTAGTATTTTGTGCTTGTCGAATTAAATACATACGTTATATGGCTAGGTCTTCTCTTTTTTTCTTCTTTTTTTTTTTTTTTAAAGTAAGTTCATTTGTTGCCCCTATCATTGAGGAATTGGCAGACTAAAATTGACTTTGATTTTATCACACCGGAATTTCATTTGAGAGGAAAAAGATCACACAACATGGCTTTTCTATTTTATTTTAATCTACATTAATCCATTGTAATTTGCTATTACAAAAGTTGGGAATTTCTAATTATGATACTATTAGGAGCGCGCAATAGAAATATGATACCCATGTTAATATGTCTAGTTAGACTCACATTTAATTAAAAACTTAAGCCAATGAGTTATGGGTTAATTAATATATATTAATTACTCTCGCAATATCAATTCTTGGATGTGGGATTTTAATGCTTCACTATAGTCCCCTCCTCATGTGTCAGCTCCCCATTAATTTAAGTATCATTCTACATCAAGATATGAAGTCTTGCTATCAATCACAATGGCCATCGTCAAGAGATTACGCCGGACTTCATCCAACAGACACCCAAACATTAGAATAAGACCATTTGCTCTAATGCCAATTTGTTAGTAGTGAGCAGTAAAAGCCTGATACATTTCACATAAGAAGATCACCAAGAGGGCAATTCATTTAGTTATTTAATTCTCAAATGATGATATCCTTGAATGATTTTCTCCTCATAGTGGCCTTGACTCGTAGCATAACTCCCCACTATGTAAAACATCATGGATAGCTGAGTCATAAAGCTTTTTATTAACAAGGTGCAAGTACACTACAAGTGTCAATACTTTTGTATGGCGTTTACTTTGATACCAAAACTTTTTTTTCGTTCACTTGAATACCATAATTTTGAAACAGCATTCACTAGAGTGCCATTTCCGATTTGCCAACCAAAAAAGTTGATATGGCCATTAGTGAACAATATTTCGATATTTTTAAATATTTTTATTAATACTTTTTAAATTTTTTTGTTTTTTTGTTCTTAAGGACCGGTGAGGGTCACCGACGACCTTTGCTGGCCACAAAATCTAGGGGAGGCCACCTCACCCTCGGCCATGAAGGCCTTGGGCAAGAGCTGTCGATCGGTGAGGGCCCGACGACCTCGCTTGAGGTGCCTGCTAGGAGGGCAAGGCGGCCCTCACCCATATCTAGCCGCAAAGGCCTTGGGTGAGGCCATCGCGACCTCGCTAGCGACCGAAGAAGGCAAAGCACCGAGGGCCTTCATGGCCCAGGGCAAGGGTTCCATGGCCGACGAGATTTGTCAGTAACCCTTGCTAGCCCTAGAGAAAAAAAGAAAGAAATAAAAGCAAAAAATATAAAAATTCGAAAAATATTAATAAAATATTTAAAAATATCAAAATATTCTCTACCAGCAATCATGTCAACTTTTAAGCGGCTAAATTAGAAGTGGTATTCAAGTGAATGTTTTTTCAAAGTTATGATACTTAAGTGGACGATGAAAAAATTATGATATACAAATGAACACCGTACGAAAGTATTGATACTTGTAGTGTACTTTCCCCATATTAACAACTATCATGTGCCCTATGTCAAAGCGTATAAATCTGTGATGTGATGTTCTTATTGGCATAGGAGGAAACATGCAAGAGGTGGTGTGATGCTTCGCCATAAGTTATCGTACAACATGTCATGGAAGGCACTATGTCTTGTCCTCTCTATTAAAAACCACCATTTTCTTGGAGCCTTAAAGTTAATTACACCAGCTTGGCAAAGGCCTTTTTTTGCGCCATTCATAAGGTTCCTTGGCCTATGCCAACGCGTGTAATAATCATCATTTAGGCCTTTTATCCAGCATCATCATCATCTCACCAACAACCGCCATTAGTAACCACGGGACATAGAACGTAAGACACAGACAATGATTCGGAAATCAAATTCAATCATTGACTTAGAAAATAACTATCCAGGCCAATATACTTTAAGAAGAGTGAGAAAACGAAACCAACATACACTGGTTGTTACGAGCATTTCATCAAACATTTCGTATGCACCAAAAGGTTTGAATTTTCTCACCAAAATCGAAATCATTTCTCATTGTTGATATCACAGCAAGCCTTGCGATGGCTCGCTATAATCGTTTTTGTGGCTATGTTTATGACCATGCTCATGATGGTGTTCCAGAAATTCTTCATCATGATGGTGGTGTTGATCATCTGATGTGACTCTGGATTTTGGATTTTGGATTATGTCCAACATGATCCTCATCATTATGGTCATGGCTTCCATGGTTATGACTATCTCCACTATGCCGGTGGTCGTGGTCATGATTATGGCCATGACTGTGATCATGATTATGGCCTTGATCATGACCCAGCAAGAATGCCTTAACATTGTTGAGGAAATTTTATAGTTGAAGAAGATAGAGAAGTAGTAGATCCTCGATACTTTGATATGTGATGACGATCACTATCTTTAAGATAATATTTGCTCCCACATTGTTGTTGTCGGGTTTAGAACAACTATACTTTCATGATATACACCAAAGTTATAGAGAAATGAGTTCAGCAATTATTCAATTCTCTCTTGGAATTTCACATTGAATATGTTAAAGTTGCGTATATGAAAAGAAAAGAAGAGAGAGTTATGAAGAAGTAGTATTTATGAACAGTTATAATTATTATAAAGAACATGTTAATTGGTCTCTATTCACAAACAACCAATCAACATATCCTTTGGAAATAGGTACCTTATTCCCAACCATCACCATTATTCATGTAAAAAATAACGTCATTTTATAAGTACTTATAACTTCCTTTTAGGACGAAAAATCATCTCTTTCTATAACCAAGAGTCACGTCTTTTTTTTTTTATCAAAAGCCATGTGTTCTCTTAACCAATAATCACATTTTCTTTTAATCAAGAAACAACTCTTTTATGATAACAAACTATTTCAATAGGAGCATGTATTTGAGATAGAGTATATTTCACAACAAATCATGTTGACTATATCTATAATTAGGACAACTAATAAGCATTTTGGAGGAGTCAATTTATTTTTTACAAAATCTATTAAGAGCATGTGTCATTATATTAGGTGAATTGAGAATAGGAAAAAAAATTATTGGCCGCACACTATGTAATATAAGTTAGTTACATCAAATCATATTCTTATATGATATATATATATATATTATTTAATATGGGGAATTATCAAAAAAATCCAAAATTTATTGCAATTGTGCAAATTCAATTATAAACTTTTTTTTTTGCTAATTCAATCCTAAACTTTTACATTTATATCAATTTAATCCATTTGGCCAATTTTGACTGACTAGCACTATCGGCGCTAACATGGCATTTTTTAGATAATACTATAATAACTTTTTAATTTATTTAGAATTTTTTTTATTTTTCTTTTTTTTTATTTTTTTTTTCCTTCCCTTAGGGCTGTGAGGGTCACTGACTAAATCTCGTCAACCCTAGGCGAGGGCGTCACGTCCCTCCCCTAGTCTAGGTGAGGGTCACCATGGCCTTCCTACCTCGCTTCCCAAATCGGGTGAGGACTACGGTGCCCTCACTTGGCTAGATCCGGCTAGAGCATCGTGGCCCTAGGCAGGTTTGGGTGAGGGGTAGTGCACCCATGCCTTGGTCGCCCATGCCTTGGTCAACAAGAGTGTCATGGCCCTTGACTAGAGCCAACAAGGGCCTGACCTTGCTAGCCCAAAGGGGAGAGGAAAAAAATTAAAGGAAGAAAAGAAAAAAGAAAACAGCTGTAAAAAATTCAAAACTTATTAAAATATTATTTTTAAAATGTCACGTTAGCATTAGCTAGTCAAAATTGGCCAGATAAACTGAACTGACACAATTACAATAACAATATGTTAATGATTTTTTTGGTAATATTTCCTATATAATATTGGTCAAGGTTAGCAACACTTATCCTTAACTTGGTAAGAAAAGGGGGAACATTAGGTCAAGATTGGTCAAGATTACAAATTATAGTAATATCATATCTAAGTTAGTCCTTAGACTATTTCATCTAAACTCTAGAATGTAAAAATATTGGAGTATTCTTACCTTGTTGGGGAAGAAAAATATACAACTTGACACAAAGGGCATAAGGTGTATGGGCATTAGTACATTAAAATAAAGAACATGATCAAGTTGATGACTTTTTTAGTAATATCCCCTATATAATATTGGTCAAAGTTGGCAACACTTATCCTTATCTTTGTAAGATTAGGAGGAACATTACGTTAAGATTGGTCAAGATTACAAATTATCGGTACATATGGTGAAAAAAAAACCAGGTCTTTACTTGTTTCCTTTATCAAGTAAACGACACACATTTGACACAAATATATATTAATGCCCTTGGAGCTTTTGCGACATGTGGTGTTCCCCATAAGCGACGAAACCCCCAGCTACCATTGTTCCCATGCCAGGACCATGCCCTATTAAAAAGAAAAAGGTAAAAAATGGAAGAACAGCTACAAGTTACAACTAAGATGTTCATGATATAATTACTGGTCTGATAATCGCAGTTACGATCAATACCTGATTGACATGGGGCCTAGCAACTGGAGGATAACCGACATGAGGGTATCCCTGTGGAGGATATGATCCGCTATGCATGTATTGCCCTACAGCGTACCCTGCATGGCTCGAGGATCCAGCCAGCGGAGGACACCCAACTGGTAGATACCCCTGCGGAGGATTCCCCTGTGAAGGATATGACCCGCAATGCATGTATTGCCCCGCAGCGTACCCAGGAAGGCTCGAGGATCCACCCGGTGGAGAACACCCAGCGGGTGGATACCCCTGCGGAGGATTCCCTTGTGAAGGATAGGACCCGCAATTCACGTATTGCCCTGCAGCATAGCCAGTAAGGCTCGAGGATCCACCCGGCAGAGAAAACCCAACTGGTGGATACCCTTGCACAGGATACCCATGCGGAGGATAGGACCCTTGGAGCATGTATTGCCCCGCAGTGTACCCAGCTTGGCGCGATAATCCACCTGGCGAAGGATACCCAGCTGGTGGATAACACTGCGGAGGATATCCATGTGAAGTATATCCTTGCGAAGCATATGACTCGTGGTGCACGTACTGCCCTGTAGTGTACCCAGCAATGCTCGAGCAGAGCGATTTGTCAACGGTTTGATTCATGTTTATCCAATGACAAATGATGCTGTAGGATGCCGAGAAAGTAACAAGTAGGCAAGCCCACCACGAGCAATATTGAGTCAAAAGCAACACTGCAGTCTGTCGAATAAGTTTGTTATTAGACCTGTTCGCTCGGCAAAGATAATCTAGTAACTTAACAAAGGGTTGACCCCTTTGTTCAACATAAGAACTATAGACAGAAAATTATTTCTCGGGAGACAAAAAAAGCTGAGAATAAAGGCGCATTTGGCAACAATTCTACTCCTGAGAATAATTTCTGATCAAAAATGATTTTTTTTAGTTTGTTCCCGAGAACAATTTCTAAGTATTTTAGGTGTTTGATAAACTATTTAAAATTTTTATTCTGAAAATAGAAATGTGTTTGATAAAAGTTTTCAATGTTTTGATTCTTTTACTTTTTTAAGTACCTTTTATTATAATTTTCTTATATTTCTCTTTTTTTTCTTTTTTCTTTTATCTCCTTCTTCCTCTTTAGTGGCCGAGTGAGGTCTAGCAACCTTGCCGGAGGCTTGCCTAGCCACCGGCAAGGCTCGGCCTCGCACAGATCGACGAGGCTCGACCTCGCTCAAGCGGCGTGAGGCTCACCTCCCTAGATTTGGGCGAGGCGAGGTTCGGCCTCGCTAGCGGTGTAAGGCTCGACCTTGCCAGGGCAGGGCGAGGTCGACCTCATGCCGCCTGGGTGAGGTCAAGCCCTGCCGAGTTGGGCACGGCCTCGCTAGGCTAGGGTGAGGTCGACCTCACACCGCCTGGGCGAGGCACCTCGCCGATGGCCAAGCGAGTCTCCGACAAGCTTGCTGGAGTTCGCCTTGGCTTGACTAACAGGGCTCCGACGAGCTCATTGGATCTTGCCCAACCACTCGGCGGCAGCGGCCAAAGGGCGGCGATGGGGTTGCGATGGGGTGATAGGGGGTTGGGAGGAGGAAGAAGAAAGGGAAGGGAAAAAATAGGAGAGATAAAAGAGAAAGACCAAAATTAATTCTCAAAATTGTTCCCAAAAACAAAAAATTTACTAAACGGATTCCTGTTCCAAATCTGTTCCCGGGAATGAAAGAACATAATCAATTGTTCCTGGGAGTGTTACCAAATAAATCATAAACAGCTGAACTTTTTTTTTTTTTTTTTGGTAAAGAACAGCCGAACTTGTTCCTAGTCTAAGATACCACGAAATGAACATGATAGACAAACGAATAAAGATTCTACAACTTTCCTAGGACAACGTCAAAAACACTACAAAACAGCAATCTCACAAACCGACTCGCATCATACTGATCTGATACCATATGTTGCAAGCGAAGCGAAATCAACCGCGTCCCCATTACTCCCCACCGTTTCACCGCCACGAAAATGCTTTACTTATTTGTCAAAAGTGATATTCAACAGTCGAACCATTCAAACTCAGGAAGGGAATAGAAAAAAACCAA
Organism: Angophora floribunda; assembly: GCA_014182895.1. Taxonomy (NCBI): domain Eukaryota; kingdom Viridiplantae; phylum Streptophyta; class Magnoliopsida; order Myrtales; family Myrtaceae; genus Angophora; species Angophora floribunda. Next base: position 14,099,184 of record CM024708.1, read on the forward strand.
AAACACACGACAGAGGAATACCCAAGTACAAAATCAGAAGAAACGAACCATGTCAATCTCATGAGAGAGAGAGAGAGAGAGAGAGAGAGAGAGAGAGAGGAGAGAGAGAGATCGTACGTAGTGGCAGGGGAGATGAGAATGGCGTCGCGTGTTGCTGCTCTGATTGAATGAACAGAGCGCGGGAGAGGAGGAGATAAACAAAATAAAATAATCGAAGATTCGATGCGATAGATGATGGGGACGCACATATCTGCGGCAAGCGTTACTTGGACGCGTCTCCTCTCTCTCTCTCTCTCTCTCTTTCTGCGCGTCGCGTGCGAACGCACGTTTTTTCACCTTTCCTCCTTTCCTGGGATCAAATATAGGATTAACGAGAAAATATTCCAAAGATTTAGGAAACTTCTTTCCATATCTAAATATCCTTTTCTATTGGTAGGTTACGAAATATAAACGTCACTAATATATAAATATAAAAACTTGATTCAATATATTTCAAATTTCCCATATTTATAACTCATTGATAAAAAAAAAAATGATTGAAGAAAGGCATGGCCCTAAGATGCATGTATACATTCAAAATTTGCTGCTTATGAGACTCATCGTGAGGGCTGAGTAATGTATGAAAATATTCATTTTAAAGCATTGTACAAAGAGGGGTATTTATAATAGCCCCTAGGTTTGCAGTACCTCTAGAACTGTGGTGGTTTTTAGGAAATCGCTTCCTATAGTTTCAAGGAGCTGCAACTTTAAAATAATATTTGGGTCTCGTTGATAATCATCTAAATATGGGATTTGCGATAGCATTGGTACATAATACAAGAAAAGTAGGTGTCTTGAAAAATATAGAACTTGCTTATTTTAGTGCCTTATAACTGTCCTCATGAAGTTTTAACAAAACCCACCATATCTCCCCATTTTCCAGCAGAACGCATCTACAATTCAACCACAACTAGATGAAACAGGCTATCTTATCTCCATATCTAGCATCTTCCATAATTTTCCAGAAATATATCAACATGATGCCCCAAAAATCCCATTTTTCGGGCAAATGCTAGTGTACATCTATTATCTATTTCAATTATATACCTTGAATAATGAGCTATTCTCACTTTTAAGTCCTTTCCCAATTTATTCTTAGATAGAATTTCTCTTACCCACAGAATAAATGACAAAAAAATAAAATTTCACTTTCGTAAAGCACTTTCTCCCAATGTATCTTGCTCTAAACCTCTCGTAGTTACACAGATTCCCCTCATAAACTCCTCGTATCATCTCCGCTTCTTATCATCAATCCATTATTAATTTTGGAACAATATACTAAATAATAGTTGACAAAATACGTGTTATTATAAAGTTCACAAAAAAATACACATGGTGATAATTGAGTACATGAAAGGCACATGAATAAAGCCTAGTATAATCTATTATAATGTATGGGAAAATTCCAAACAAGGGCCTCAAGTGCCCTCAGTTTTTCAAATAAGAGCCTAAAGTGGACTATATTCTAAATAAGGGCTCAAAGTGGCCATAGTTATTTCAAATAAGGGTCCGAAGTGATTATGATTGTTTCAAATAAGAGATTGACTTCACCGGTCATCTGCTGGCTAAATTTTTTGACCAACTAAGGGCATTTTCGTCATTTGCCAGTTTTTCTTTTTTCTCCTTTTTTTTATGGTCCATCTTCTTTGTTGCCGATGGCCAGCTGGGTGAGGGTCACCCTTCCCTGATTTAGCGAGGGACGGCATCACTTGGGCGAGGCGACCCTCACTATTGGGGGGAGGCCGACCTTTGCTAGTCGCGGGCGAGGCCGACCTCGCTAGATCTAGTGAGGTACGACCTCGCTTTAGGGGAGGCTGGCCCTCGCCGGTCGCGGGCGAGGTAGACCTCGCCAGATCTGGCGAGCGTCAGCCTCGCCCTCGTCGGCCTCGGGTGAGGTTGACCCTCGCTAGATCTGGCAAGGTTGACCTCGCCTGCGATCGGCGAAGGTTGGCCTTGAGTGTGGTCACGAGGGGTGGCCTCAGCCAAGGCGAGACCATCTCTCACTTGTGGTCGATGAGGACAACCCTCACTCAACCCTCTATGGGCTTCACCAGTGGTTGGCCAACCACCAGGCGACGAAGAATAAGATGAACCAAAAGAAAAAAAAAGGAAAAGAAAAAAGAGAAAATAATAAATTATGAAAATGCCCTTATCGTCGAAAAGTCAGGTCATTATTTGAAACAGATATAGCCACTTTAGGCCTTTATTTGATACAAGATTCACTCCATGCCTTATTTGAAACAATGTTCACTTCGGGCTCTTATTTGAAAAATGCGGACACTTGAGGTCATTTTTTGAAATTTTCCCTATATATATCTACTGGCATATAGAATTTAGGGTTAACTGCATTTAAAATTATAAAACCTTTAAAAAGTGCAAGCAAGTACAATAATTTGTCAAATTGGTCCAATTAAGTCTTTCTGTTGATTGCAATTTTTTAAAGTTTTAAAACTCGATTGTACTTTCATAATAAGTTTTAGGCTCGATTGCATCTTTTGAAAAATTTTGGACTAAGTTGCACTTTTAAAATTTTTTAAAATTTCAGTGTATTTTCATGACAAGTTTTAAGATTTTTAGGCACTTATTCCTAGAATTTAGGATACAAAAACGATATCACCTCTGTAATATCAAGATCATCGTTTGTTTTATTTGATTTAATGAAGAAGCAATTGTCATAAAAGTACGGTATCTCTTTAATGCAGTTTTTGTATTTACGCATGTGAACAGGACACTTTACGTGTAAAATTAGTTAAATTATAAGTTCAGGTATTCATGTTATAAGAAAATAATAAATCTTGATCTATAAACTTCAACCAATCAAAGCAAACAAACGATACGTACTTGCACCGTTAAAATGCGCATTTTCTTATCCAAGTCTATGTTTAAGGTATGACTGGCCATCATTTTGAGTGCGTTCGTTTCGCTAAAATAATCTGTCAATAAATAAGGATACATCATTTTGATTTACATTAGATATAATCCACGATTTTGTGCACATTAAATTTTTCCACTAGAGTCTTTTCATTGTTTTAAGACTATGTTCGTTCGTTGCCCCTATATTTTAAGGTTCCAATTGGCAGACTAAAATGTTTTCAATTTCATTACACCGGCAAATCAATTTAAAGAGGAAAAAGATCATGAAACATATCTTTTCTCTTCTTGATCTATAATAATCCATTGTTTTGCTATTACAAAAGTTTAGTGGAGTAAGGATATCGCTAAATAAAAAGAACCTATAGTTATGATAGAAACTTAAGCAATTATGTTATCGGAGAAATATTTGGTCTTGTCTTTGCAAATTTAAATAAGAAAACGTGTAACACAAACAACAAAATCCCTTCATTTTCCTTCGCTAATATAGACAACCTTTAATTACTATAGTAGGTACTATATTACTTAAACCAAATTGCATGACAGCGTAATCTATTTACAGTGTAACAGTTATTATATCACAACCTTATTTAATTATTTTAATTAAACTGCCGTTAGAATGGGCAAATGGTGTTGAGCCGTAGGATTCCGGGAAGAAGAAGAAGAAGAAGAAGAAGAAGAAGAAGAAGAAGAAGAAGAAGAAGAAGAAGAATACATCTTACTCATTAAATAGGCAATATATTAATGTGTCATTTTAGAAGAAGTTTAATTTAATATTAGTTTATCCATCTAAATATAGAAGATTCCCACATGTGAATAATGTGAAAACCTTGTGAAGACAATGTGAGATTAAAGGACATTGATATGGTTTTTCATTCATCATTAATCAATAGCATCATTTAATAATATGTTCTTATTTATAATATTTCACCTAAAAAAAAAAGAAAAATGGGCATTCAACCAAACTCAACCTAAGAAATTCTATACCATGGCACCATAATATATATAGGAAGAGTTCGATTTATCTATTATAATAAATATTAAGAGCACATGTCGTGTATTGGTTAAACACTAATATAAGATAAGTAAGTTACATCGAAATATCTATTAGTCAAGGATTAAGCCCAAAACTTAAATCAGTGACAACTATATAAAAAAAGGAGATTGTACATCAGTTATTTAGAATAACACGAAACAAATTATATACAAGGAAATGCTTCTTAATGCTTGAGGTTAGTATACAAAGTCTTTCCTTTATGTTTGAGTCAATAGAATCCTATCTGACTAATAAAAAGCCAAATTAATCATACAATATATGTATGTATGTATAAAAGATGAGTTGCTCTTCCTCTCAAATATGTAGTATCCAAAATTTCCAAACAAATGAGATAAGAGAGCAGAAGAATTATCTCCACGTCCAAACTTTCAGGGAAAATCTATGACTAACATTATTTGTATACGAATAGTGATCCAATTTTCCACATAGCCAAAGTTATTTCACGGGGAAAATTCATCCTTATTCGTTTGGTTCTTGCCAATACAAACTATGCGTGATACTTTCACAAAGAAGAACAAGAGTTTCCACCAAATACCATGTACATGGAGAAAACAAATGATGGAATTACCCAACATAACCCTAAACCAAGAAAAGCCCAAAGAAGATACTGATTTGGGAAAATTACCAAAAAAGTCTTGAATTATTGTACATATGCTATTTCAGTTCAAGACTTTTCAATTTTGTCAATTAAGTCCTAAATTTTTTAATGGTTTACCAATATAGTTCTTTTGATCAATATTTTGGTCAAGAATGATTGATTTGGATGCCAGACGTCCTACGTGATACGGTTGACACTCATTTGGATTACTTTTTATAATTTTTAAAAAGTTGAATCATTTATAAATCTTTTTTTATTTTTTTTATTTTTCCACCAAATCTAGCGATGATTGTCGATTGTGGACAAGGGTCATGGCCCTTGCCCAAATTTGGCAAGGCCACGAAGCCCTCATCAGCCAAGAGCAAATGTCATGCCCCTTGCCTCGTGTTGCCCATGAAGGGCAAGGGCTTGCCTACCCTTGCCCATGTTGGGCTATGGCTTGGTGACCCTTGTGTGACCAGGGAGGGTCACTAGGCGATCCTCACTGAATTTGGTGAAAAAGAAAAGAAAGAAAAAGAAAAAAATTTATAAAAATTATAAAAACTGTTCCAGTCGAGCTATATAGGATGGACATTGCCCATGTCAACAATTTTCAAACTAAAATTGGCTGGAAGAACTATATTGACAAATCGTTAAAAGGTTTATGACTAAAACAAAATTGAAATTATTAAAACTAAATTGGTATATGTACAATAATTTTAAGACATTTATTTTTGTTTTGTAATAATCCCCTCAAATCAGCCAAATAAGAAAATACCCCATCGAATCAAACTCGAGTCCGCCAAATATAAAACAAGGATAGGTTTTTGGCTTCCCTTCGGTTGGCATTTTTCACACGGATTGATCTTTCGATGCTTAAATCAGAAATTGGAGAAGGAGAGCGCATGTGTGTGATTTAGACCAGAGTCAAATATTCAAAATCTGTTTCTCAGCTATTAAACAACTATTTATGGATTTTTCTACTTTCAATTGTTAGGTTAGATCTGATAGATGATCTTTTCATTTTGATGAGTTTTAGCTCGTTATGACAAATGACAATAGATCATGATAAATGTAATATATACTATGACATGTGTGTAACGACCCGAATTTCCATAAATTTAAATCTTGAATGAGTATATAATTTAAGTTTATTGTAGTCCTCCAATAAATAATTAATTTATCCCCAATTATACAAATAATTTAACCTTAACTAAGATACATCAAAAAACCCCTATACAGAAAGCCGACTTCACTTTCGTTATGTACTCTAATCTAATACTTACTAGTGCTCTGTGGAAGCATTAATCTAACGCCCCTCTCCTAACATGCCAAATCTATAAAATATATTGAGTTGAGTCTAAATACAGTAAATGAACTCCTTAGGTCTAAGGTAGGAGATCATCCTACTACACGACCTAGGAGCACCACAACATGATAGCAACCAACATTTATAGGAATCACTAATTCAAGAAATGCCTTTCATTGTTTATATAAATATAACTGGTTCTTTAATTAATTTGTATTCATAACATAATAATTCAAATACTCAAGAAGTAGTAGTCGCTTCATATATGATTCAAGCAATTGTCATCCAATCCAAAAACATGTCACACATTCCATCTCCTGTGAATATGCATCAAAATCTACATCTTCAATCACATGATCAAATTTATCATCACTTTCCCACATCAATAGCAGGATATTAACAAAATAATGTAAATTCAAGACAACTACAGAATAATTATGTTCGACAAGTCAAAGCAAATGTATTGCCTTTATTATCATGATATGTCAATGGAAACCATTCATAACATTGCATAAGATATCCATTCAAATGCAATCAAATGTTATATTATTTCATGATGTGTAGATACCAAATAATAGCTCATTGATATACACAAGTAAATTCATATTGATAACTAGTTGGGACTATTTCGATTTATAAAGTAGCTCGACTAACAAGACATTGTCACCACTAACTCATGGAATCATATATATCATTTGCCACGCCTCAACCCATTCATCATAGTTGTCCTTTACATCAACGATGATAAAACACCATTGTACATTCCGTGATGATGGCCATTTCTTAATATCAACTATGGCTATACAACCTATGTCATGCCATAACTACACAAGTCATGTAATCATAGGACTTCATATAATCTCAACCTTATAAAGAACCATCTTAGATGGTTGAACATCTAGCTATCTTCAAAGTCTCATCCACATTCTCATACAAGGAAAGTCACTCTATGGTGACTAGGCTATGACAAAGGTCTTTATCATGTGACCTCATTTACATACATTTCATAACAACATAACAATTATGATGTACATCTTAATAATTTGTCATTTCTCATGCAATTAATGATAGACAATTAATTATGTACACTTTTTTTTTGTCATTCATACTTTACCCATACTTTAACTCTAACTCTTAGACTTTTACATAACCTCATTGTAAGGCATGAAAGTCGAAACCATATATCTTAAAACTAAATTGTCTCCCCACCCTAGCCCCCTTTAGAAGGTGAAGATTTGAACCTCTCACCTCCTCTTTCCCAAATAAGAAGGGTGGTCATTAAACAAAACATGATGGTTTTATGTACAATACAACACATATATCCTCATCCTTTCTATACCAAGTCATCATCATTTAATCGGAAGCTATAGATAGGTAGTTGGTAACTCAAGAATCGATGCTTATAAATTGACCACGTGAATATCAACAACTCAATTAATTGAAAACATGAATAATGACAACTCAAATAATCAACCACGTGATTAATCAAAAACACTTAGCTAGTAATTTGGTAACTTAGTTGAATTACAGCAATATTATTATCAAATCTAATTTTGTCATTTTGCACATTTTCATTTAATCAAGCAATATCAATTAAGTTAAACACCAAAGGCCACTTATTTGTCATCTAAAATATACGACTATTTTAATTACACTATGGATGTGCCACATTTTTTTATAAATTACCAAAACAACCTAATTCCAAATTAATTTCACAATTAGGAATTTGGCAAATTTTCCAAATGAACTTAACCATTTATCAAAATAAGGTTCCTTATGCTATGAACAACCCCTAGAACTTCTATTTTTATAAAATCATCCCTCAACTTGGTGAAATAACTGATTTACCCCAAAAGCTTCAAATTTAAATTAAAAAGAAATCAATCAATCAAGTCAAAAGTACTAAGTAAATCAATCTAACCTAATCCCTAGAGTTTCGCTTTAACTTGAGTGAAATTTTCATCAAGCAAAGCCTTTGGTCAACTTGTGGGACACTAGATTGAAAATGAGAGTTTGGACTTTGATTGTGTTGAAAGAGTGGAATAAAAAAAAAAATTTGAACGTGGGAATTTGAAGAAGATGGAGTTACACGCCCAAGAGAAACGAAAAAGTATTTAATCTCATCTTCCACATATATTCTATAATGAAGAGTAGTTTGAAGTCACATTTATTAGCTTGGGTAAAAAATAGTCATATTAATAAAATAGTCAATAGTAGATATAAAGTTACTAGGTTTGAAATAGTCATATGTCATGCATGAGACCATCAAGAACCAGGTTCAATGTCTTCAAATACGACCATGTTGACAATAACAAGGTGAGAATTTTGACATTTATTCAAGCTAAAATGGTGACAAATGATTTGGTTGAAAAGAATGAGATATTTGATTAGAAACAGAGGGAGAAGATAGCCCAAGTAAATGTGAATGATGGTTCAAGCTTATCAAGAGTATTAATGGGTTAAAGTTAAGACTATTGAGGTCATGAAAACTTGTGGTTGAAAATGAGTGGTCAAGTGAAAACACTACACATGACCACGTTTGGGTTGCTTGATAAAGACATTTTATAAGTTACTAAGATATTTTGACTTTCAGTGAATGACCAAGGAAGCTAGTGTCCATTCTCGATAAACCCAAAAATATTTTTAACTCATTAAAATTGCATTGTATGGTAATGGACGCTAAGTGAATCTTAATTTAGTAAATTTCTAACATGAAAATCCTCCTATATATACACTTGAATATTAAACTCGTGAACCTTCCCCCCCTTTCCTTTTCCTGCCAGAATTATATTCCTTATCAACAGAAATAAATGGACTTCCCAAGCCCTAGTAAAAGTCAAATAGTAGAAAAGAGCTCATCCAACACGCAGGTCTTAAGAAAACTAGACAATTCAAGCAGTGATATGATCATTCAATTGCATGCGAAATTTTATCCCCTGGCATGCTTTGAATATTGAAGAGAACGACAATACTGTCACAAACTAACCCGGCCCCCTTTTTTGATCTGTTCTTTTGAGTGTTTGATGGTGCCGGTTTCCACCTTTTGTAAATAGCTTGGTTGAAAATCATATATAAAACTTACCATTTACCAAAAAAAAAAAAGACAATACTGTCATAATCATGTGTTTGCTATCTTTTCATTCTGATTAATGAAATCACGATATTATACTTAATCACCATGAGCAATTTCTCAGCCTCACCTATTGACCCTTCATGCTCCTCTCAAGACTTCGAAAATCCTTGGCTTTTTGAACATACCAAATGCCAGCTCCATTCAACCAGAACTCAGTTGATCTAAAGATATTTGCAGGAAAAGTTACCCAAAAATTTCTCAACGAAGTCAGCCAGAGCACCTTCAATTGTTTTCAATAAGCAGAGCAAAGCTCTTAATACTTCATCATGCAAAAAGCTGATCAAACAGCGATTTAAGAGAAATCTCAAATCAGTAAGCAAATTGACATTGTTAAAAGACTCGACCCAATTTCTTAAAGAGAGCAACCAATCAAAGATACACAGCACAGGAAGCATTTTCAGTACTTATCGCATTCCACTTATATGCCACGAATATCATAATAGAACCACTCGGTCATATGAGTAACAGTCGAAAGCCAACAACAGTCCCTCCAGCAGGACAGATGTGTTGAATCAGAATCACTTCCACCTTTTGATGAACTTGCCCTTGTACTTTCCGAACGTGCCATGTTTCCAGCGCTTTCCATACTTCCCGTGCTTGAACTTTCCGTGCTTATACTTTCCGTGACCATGACCATAGCCGTTAAAAGCCCCATGTCCCTGATAATGAGCATCGTGAGACATGCGGTGTGCCCCATAAGTAGTGGCCGCAGCAGCAAAACCCCCAGCTAGCATTGTTCCCATACCATGACCATGCCCTATAAACATGCAAGGAACCAGATCAAGAAACATGGATAGTGGAAAAAGTGTCAAAAATGTTTTAAACCTATTGCATTTGTGCCTATTTAGTCCTAATCCCTTTAATTGTAGCAATTCAATTCTAAAACTTTCACTTGTGTCAATTTAATCAAAAAATTTTTAATTTAGTGTCAATTCAGTCCTTTGATTAATTTTGGCCAAATATTGCTAACGTAGACGTAGACTAATTTAAATGGCATGACCACCATTGAAATTAACATTTTTAAATAATATTTTGATAATTTTTGAACTTTTTCTTTATGAATTTTTTTTTTTTTTTTTTCTCTTTTTTTTTTCTTCCTCTTTCCTATGGCCAGCCAGACCATAGTCGGTAAGGGCTGGCCTTGCCTGAGCAAGGGCAAGACCACCCTCGCCAGATCTCAGTCTTTGAGATGTCTTGTCTTCGATTTCAGAAAGCACGGTCATGGTGAGCAATTTGGAGAAAGCCTGGCACAAACCGAGCAGTTTCATCCCCCACCCATCACAGATCAAATTCGGAGCATCGAAGACGAGCTCACAAAATCAACGAAAAATGATTCTTTTACTGGCAAGAAGGAAGGCACGACGTAATCCTCTAGATGGTAGATGCCATCCCTCCCTTTGCGAGAGTCCGAATGAGCTTGGGGTGGATGATCCGATAAGCAAGAAGAGGGGCGTAAATGTGATTTGGCAAGGCCAGCATAGAGGCCAACTCAGGCCAAGGCAACCTTGCCAGGCATCGCCAGATCTGGCAAGGGCAGCCTTGCCGGCCACAGGAAAGAGGAGGAAAAGGGAAAAAAAATGAAAGATAAACAAGAAATAAATAAGTAAATAAATAGAAAATTATTAAAATATTATTAAAAAAATGCCAAAGTCAGCCATATTCAGCCAAAATTAACTAGTCATTAGTACTAAATCAAGAAGTTTATGATTAAATTGGCACAAATGTAATATGTATTCTGACACTTTTCCCACTGTCATAGGGAAGCTAAATAACCAGAGTTAGTGTAATTTGCATGTCTATCTGATCTACCTTGATGGACCCATACATGACGCTAGCAAGAAGTTCAGTGAGAACAAAGAAAACTCTAAAAAATTATCATCTTTGAACCAGAGTTCACATCCCATTGGTTCCAATTTTTTCACCCACTTCTACACGTCACTTTGCGGAAAAGAAGAAAGAAGGTTTTCTGAAACTGATTACAGGTCCTACCCAACGAAAACTCCAAAGAGAGAAAACCAGAGACCGTCAGTGCCTCAGCGGAATCCCTTCGACTTCGGGATTAAAAACCAATTACAGGAGTAAATTCAGCTTTACGCAGAAAAATAAAGACAGCGGTCACAATACACTTTTTCAAGTTCAACAACATCAATAGCTCCCAACCCCAATAAAAACGGGCAATAAAGTGAAAGAACAGATAGAAGTTGCAGCTAAGATGTTCAAATACAATTACTAGTCTGATAATCACATCGATACCTGAATGATATGGAGCTGAAGGACTGGGATAAGCAGTTGGTAGATATCCCTCAGGTGGTGGATAAGCTGCAAGCGGAGGAGGATAACCAGCAGGAGGATATCCCTGTGAAGTACATCCATGGGGAGGATATGACTCACAGTGCATGTATTGCCCTGAAGAGTACCCAGCAAAGCTCGAGTATCCACCTGGCGGAGGATACCCAGCTGGTGGATACCCGTTCTGAGGACATCCATGTGGAGAATAGGACCCGTGGTGCATGTGTTGCCGCGCAGCGTACCTAGCAACGCTCGAGAAAAGCCATTTGTCAGCAGAGTGCACGTCGATTCAATCCGTGATTTGATTCAATGACAAATGATGCTGTAGGATGCCAAGAAAGTAACAAGTAGGCCAGCCCAACACAGTCAATATTGAGTCAAGAACGACAACCGTCAAACAAATTTTTGACTTTAGAACTGTCTGCTTGACAAAGATCATCTAGTAACTTAGCAAAGGCTAGACACCTTAACTCAACAGGACTACTAACAAAAAATTATTTCTTGGGCAACAAAGGGCAGAGACTGAATAGCCGGACGTCCCTGGTCTACGATACCATGAGATGAATATGATAGACAAACGAACGGAGATTCTACAACGTCCGGATGAAAATGTCAAAACTCTGATGGACAGCAGGTACTCCGAAAGGCCAATCTTGCAAACGACTTGCATCATACTCATCAGTTGCTCATCAAATTCTTGAGTGACAAACAATCCAGAATGTTGCAAGCGAAGCGAAATCAACCGCATCCCCATTGCTCCCCACCGTTTCACCACCGCGAAGATTCAATACCCATTTGTCAGAAACGACATTCAATGGTCGAACCATTCAAACTCAGGAAAGGAAAAAAAAAAAAAAAAAACACAAAAGACGAATACCTTAATTACAAAATCAGAAGAGACGAACCATATCAATTTCAATTGCGCAGAGAGAGAGAGAGAGAGATCGTACGTAGTGGTCGGGGATATGAGAATGGCGTCGCCTGTTGCTTCTTTGATCGGATGAGCAGAGCGCGGGAAAGGATGAGAGAAGGAAACGCAAGAAATAAGCAAAATAATACGACAAAAGAAAAAAAAGATAACCAAAATAAATTAAGATAAAAAATTGAAGATTCGATGCGATAGATGACTGGGACTTAAATTTCTACGACAAGCGTAACTTGGACGCGTCCTCCCTCTCTCTCTTGGCATATTCGGAAAGGTGGCTGCCCGAATTCAATTCCCCACAATTTCGTAGTGGCTGCATGTGAAGATGCTTAGTTGTAAGTGTAGGATATTGGGGAGATAGGTTCTGATCTGGTCCGATTCCAAGGTGGAACATAGAACTAGGGACCGGATCATTAGTTTGGTCCGATTTTGGTCCGGTCTAATGAAATCGGTCACATTTTTTTCTTATTGAAGAATATTGTGTACAACAAGAGATATTGACAAATTTAAAGATATTGACAAAAGTAACGATGAATGACTTTAATTCATAATGTCACTAGACGAGATAATATTTAATTCGCATTTTACAACTTTTTTTAACAAAGAAAAATATATATATAATTGGTTCGGTCTAGTTCCCCCTTGAAAAATGGGACAGCCAAGGGAACTTGGAACAGGATTGCCTGAACACCAATTCCATTTTTAAGAACCGGAAACCATATCAACACTTTTAAGAACTGGAGTATACTGACCGGTTCGGTTCAGGCAATCTATTTTGCACACTCTTATGAGGTTCGACTCCCATACTCTATAAAAATGCAAGACAAAAATATGAAAATAATTTAAGAGTTCAAATAGGACAAAAGAATATATATTTCAAAAATTTTGAAAATTTCCTTCGATTTTTAACTATCTTTTTCTATCAATGGGTGACAAGATATAAGCATCACCAATAAATATGAAAACTTAATTTAATATATTTCAAATTATCCCATATTTATAACTCATTAAACGAAATTTTTTTAAAAAAGGTACGGCCCCAAAATATATGTCTACCCTTGAAAATTGCTCCACGAGATACATCGTGAGAGCCGAGTGAGGTATTGAAAAGGTTCATTTCAAAGTGATTTACAAAGTTGGAAGGGCATGGTCGTGGCATCAGCTCCCTCTTTGCTTTTAGAGATTCTTCGATACAGCATTTTCCTAGCAGGTTCAATTATGCATAGGGGTGATGCGGCTTTTTTAAAGTATTCAGCATATACCCCCCAGGGTCTAGAACTGAGGAGACTTTTAGGAAATCGCTTAAGACAGTCTGAAGGAGCCACAACTTTAAATTAATATGTGGGTCTCGTTGATAAGCATCTAAATAGAGGGGAAAATTCGGTTTTGATAGCACTGGTACATAATACGAGAACAGTCATTGTATTGAAAATTATGGTACTTGCTTATTTTGTTGCCATATAAGTGTCCTCATGAAATTTTAACAAAACCACGAGTTACTGCATTTTACAGCACAACACATCTACAATGCAGCCACGACTAGATGGAACATGCTATCTTATCTCCATATCTATCATTTTTTATAATTTTCCAGTAAAATATCAACATGATGCTGCAAAAATCCCATTTTTTGGAGAAAAGCTAGGGCACATCTATTATCTATTTCAATTATATACCTTGAATAGTGAGTTATTCTCACTTTTAGGTCCCTTTCCATTTGACTCTTAAATAGAATTTCTCTTACCCACGGAATAAATGACAAAAAAGTAAAATTTCACTTTCATATGCACTTTCTCCCTACCCATCCCATTCTAAACCTTTTGCGGTTAGATAGATTCCCCTTATAAACTCACCATAACATCTCCACTTCTTATCATCATTTTATTATTAATCTTGTAACATAAAAAAAAAGTTGAGAACACGTGTGCTATTATAAAGTTCACATTAAAATACGTACAGTGATAAATAAGTACATGCAATGCGCATGCATAAAGCCTAATATAATCTATTATATCTTCATATATATATATATATATATATAAATTTAGGATTAAGCGCATTGAAATCTTAACACTTATCACAAAAATGCAATTAAGTCTTAAAATTTTCAAAAAGTATAAATAAGTACTAAAACTTGTCAAACTTGTCAAATTAAATTTTTTCGTTGATTGCATTTTTTTAAAAAGTTTTTTTCAATTGAAATGATAAGTTTTACACATTTTTTAAAATTTTAGGAATTCATCGTACTTTCATGACCAGTTTTAGAATTTCTAATACACTCATCTCTAGATTTTATGTTACAAAATTACTATATCACCTCTAGATCATCAAGGAATTGTCTAAATTTATTTGATTTAATAAAGAAGCAATTGTCATAAAAGTACGGTACCTCTTTAATGTAGTTTGTGTATTTATGGATGTGAACGGGGCAGTTTATATGTTTGAAATTAGTTGAATTAAATGTTTAGGTATTCATGTTATACGAAAATAATAATCTTAACCTATAAACTTCAACCGAAAAGCAAGCAAGCCATATGTACTGGCAATGTTAAAATGCACATTTTCTTATCCAAGTCTATGTTTAAGGTATGATTGCCATCATTTAGAGTGTGTTCATTTCGCGAAAAAATATTTTGTTAATAAATAAGGATAAATCATTTTGATTTACATTATATTTAATCTATGATTTTGTGCTCATTAAATATTTTGACTAAAGTCTTTTCATTGTTTTAAGACTATGTTCATTTGTTACCCCCATTTTTTGGGGTTCCAATAGACAGACTAAAATGTTTTCAATTCTATCACACCAGCTAATCAATTTTGGAGAGGAAAACAGATCAAGAAACATATTTTTTCTTTTATTAATGTACAATAATCCATTGTTTTTACTACAAAAGTTGGTAAAAATAATATCGCTTATAAAAAGAACCTATAGTCATGATAGTGCTACAAAAGTAAGCAATTATGGTATTGGAGAAATATATGGTCTTGTCCATTTGCTGATTTTTTTTTTTTTTAAGTTGTAACACAAACAACAAAATCCCTTCATTTTCCATCGCTAATGTAGTCAACCTTTAATAACTGTAGTAGGTAATATACTACTTAAACCAAATAGCGTTATAGATATTAAGGCTCTATTCCGTAACAATGTAATTTATTTACAGTGTAATAGTTATTACAATACAACTATTGTGATTCGTTAATAAATCAACAAAAATGAGCAAAACGAAATATGTTGTTTTCATTCATGTATCTCAATAATTTGTAAAGCTCTCGAGTTCATCTATCTCTTGGATTTGTGTATCCACTTAATTCTTAATTCATGTATCTCCAGGATTTTTGTATCTATTTAATTCATGTATATGTTTATTTCATGGTTCATGTACTGTTTCTATACATGAATTCAAAAACTCTATAAATAGACTTCAAAATCTTCATTTTAAGAAGAAGCGAAAATCACCCATATTTCCTTTCGATAGAGTCTTGTTCGTATCGTGCTAACACCAACAAGTTTGCAGTTTTATCTCTTGAGAGGCAAAGTTCATGAAATTGTTTGACATCGTTGGCGGAGGAAGTTTATCCCAAGTGCCAAAATTTAACACAAGTAAACACATAAGTGCTAAAAACTTACAAAAGGTACACTAAGTGTCACTTTTTTGAAAAATTGGACATGTAAGTGCTAGCCCCAACAAGACTTACCAAAAATCCAATGTAGCATTATTTTAATAAGGGAAAATGTCACAAAAAACCCTAAATTATGTTTTTCGTGACAATTTTATCATAAATTTTTTTTCTTGTCACCAAAAACCCTACACTATGCTACTTGTAACAATTTTGCTCTGAACTATATCACTTGTGATAATTTTATTCCGAACTTTTTTTGTGCCACCAAAAATTTTAAACTATGTTACTTATGACAAATTTACCCCAAAGTTTTTTGGGCTAAAGGGCATTTTTGTCCTTTTCTATTCTTTTTCTTTTTCTTTGAAGCCGGCGAGGCCACCCTCGCTAGCGTCGGAGTCGAGCAAGGGCGGCCCAAGCTTGGGCAACCCTCGCCGGCATCAGTGAGGGCGGCCCAGTCCTAGGCAACCCTTGCCGGTGTCGGGCATCCTTGCCTAGGTCGGGAGGCCCTCGCCGAATCTAGCATGGGCAAGGGCCGCCCTTGCTAGCGCCCTCGCCGAATCTGGCCACCCATGCCGATGAGGGTTGCTTAGGCCTTGGTTGCCCTCACCAGTGTCAAGCAAGGGCCGCCAGCGAGAAAAATAGAAAAAGACGAAAATGCCCTCAGTCAAAAAGTTTGGGGTAAATTTGTCTCAAGTGGCATAGTTTAGGGTTTTTAGTGACACAAAAAAAAAGTTCAGGATAAAATTGTCATAGATGGCATATTTAGGATTTTTGGTGACATTTTCCCTTTTAATAATAAAATTGATCTATATGCTCGCTGGAAATTTGGCATAGCTCGTCGGAAATCGGATTGGCTCGCTAGAAATCCAACATGACTCACTATTGGTACCTTTTTATTTTTGTCATTGTTGTTGGCATTTAAGTGTTCATTTCTTCTCCGATTTTGATACTTAAGTGTATTTTTTGAAAGTTTTGATATTTATGCATCCACCAGTATCAAGTTTTGACACTTGGGTATCCACACCTCTACCTTTGCCGGGAACTAATCATCTTAAGGAGATTCGGTTAGCCGTCACCTCTAATTCTTATTCTTTTGTTATCTCTTTCTCAAATTAATTTTCAGATTACAACAAAAAATGTCACATATTCATCCCCAATACTTTTCTTCTTCTTTTTCTTCTTCTCCTCTTTATTTTCCAATAACAACCTTATTCAATTATTGTAATTAAACTGCCGTTAGCATGGGCAATGGTGTTGGACTGTTGGGATCCGGGAAGAAGGAAAAAAAGAACTTATTAATCATTAAATAGGCAATATATTGACGTTTCATTTTAGAAGAAGTTAAATTTAATATTAATTTATCCATCTAAATATAGAAGATTCCCACATGTGAATAATGTGAAAAACTTGTGAAGCCAAGGACATCGATATGGTTTTACATCCATCATTAATTAATAAGTATCATTTAATGATTTGTTCCTATTGATTATATTTCACCTGAAAAATAAAAACCAAACAAAAACATGAAAAACGGGCATTCAACCAAACACAGTCTAAGAGATTGAATGCCGAGGCACCATAAAAAAAAAATTATATACATCAACACTCTACATTCTTACTTGAAATCCAAATTCATCTTTTGCACTTTTCTAATGAATGGTCTCTGTAATAATTTTTTAATAAAAAATCCAATATAACTATTCTCATTACATATTTGACCGAAATATGGATGCCAAAATGCTTGTCTTGGACAAAAAAGTATATTTTCTTTATAAATTTCGTATTAATGTGAGCCTTGAGGGCACACACGAGTGTGCAAATAAAGTAATCAAGGTTTTGAAGGACAATTAAGAAAGTGGTGAAATGGAAGGGTGGACACAAGTATTTATAATGTCTTCTAATTTCACCAAAGTATAATGCATTGATTTTGCAATTACAAAAGTTTTAAGGTGGTAAAAAAATCGCTAATGTAGAGAACCTTCATTTCTACAAACGTCTAATTATTTTTGATATAAAGATATTTGCTCTGCTCAATTTGTCGATATAAAAGTAAAAACCTTATAACGTAGGGTTTTATTATACGAGACCAAAGACAATATAATTCAATGTCTAAATTGAATATGTACTAAAACTCCATGAATCATATTGATTAAATTATGGATCTGCACAATAAGTTAAAATATAATGATCATATTGAATAAATTAAAATTTTAAAAATAATATTATGTATTAAATTAAAATTTATGAACTATTTATATCATTTTCGCAAATTCCAAACAACTATAAGAGCCCCGCTATCAAACAGGCAGGGGCGACTCATCGGTGGTTCGGAATACGGAGGATTCCAAGCTGAGGGGGTGACTCTGTTCTCGAGTAGGTTCCGATTTTCTTCTTCCTCTGCAGGGGCTTCCATGAATGCCTGAAAGTCGAAGCTCGAGTCGGCATCAATGGCCATCATCGTTCCCATCTCCGCTTCCTTGCGGGCTTCTCTCGCTTCTTCACCTCCCTTCCTTCGCATCGCCAAGCTCACCTCAGCAGCCTGCGCTCATCGTCTTCGGTGTTGCGGTAGCAGCACCGTATTCCAGCTGCAACAGCAGGAAGAAGGGAAGACTCGGGTGCGGAGCCCCGAACTCGTCGCCTTAGAGTACGCGGACCTCAATCTCCCTCACAAGCTCTCCGAGGTAACGTCGAACGAAGTGGCTGGTCGGTTGCCCGATTCGAAAGTCCGGTGAAAGATGAGTTTTTTCTGGTCGGTTCTTGATTTGCAGGAGTTGGGTCATGTCAGGATCAGGCAACATGTCAATCCTCTCAGTTCTTCCTTCTCGGTACGCGTTAAAAATTCTTCCTTTTTTCCATTCGGATCCTGCGTTAGCGCTTTTGTCTGATTCTGGTCTGGTGATTGACAGATGCCTGCCCAAGCGCCGAACTGGGAAGAGGTTTTGGAGGACCCGACCTTGCCTTTGATGGTGGACATTGGGTGCGGTGAGGCCACATTGGTATTTAAAATTGTTTGCCATCCTGTATCTTCTGTTTGCATACATTGTAACTGTAGGTTGGATCGTCCTCTGTATTTCTGGATATCGACTGTATCTGAATTCTCAGCTGAATGACAACTCCGGACATTTGTGAATTTCTGTCACGGGTAGGAACCCAAGTTATGCGCTTCTGTTTGTCACAGCTCATGGAAGCATTTTGCTTTCAGGTCACACACGACACGCCTTGATAATTTGGTTGAGTGATGTCATTGTATTAGACGAATCTAATTAATGAAGAGGTCATTCTCTTGCTCATGTTTGTCTGTTGTGTCTATATGAATTAACAAAGAGGCTGCAATTAAAGGGGCTAGGCCATGTAATAGGAGAGAGTTGTAGACTATAAAAATGGTTAAAGAAAAAAGCAAATAGACCATAGGCCTTAAAGTTTTTCTGCTTGACTTTGCATTGGCATAATGCTCCAATCCACCACCATCAAATCATACTGACATATGCACCTGCACGGTTATGAAACATCAGCAGATTAGCAGACAATCTTTTCTTTGAAATGTTGTATTTTGGAAGCCATAGCTTTCCGGACTATTATTGGTGCTATGTCATCTTCTCTCTTTTATGCTTGTGGCGTGCTGCTTACTCAATTCAATTTCCTTTCTCTTTCTGTCAATGTAGTTGCTCTAGTTGGATCATGTCCTTGAGGATTCAACATTATATCTATTTCTCATGTGACTGCATAATTTCTTTTGCAAGGAGAAAATCTTGGTTCATAATGGTAAAAACTTAGGAACCTTAGATGCATGAAGAGAATCGATTGTAAGGGAGAACCGGTTGCTGTATTTGGATATTGAAATTCTCCAAATTTTCGGTCAAATCATCCAATATGCTATAAAAGTTATTGTTGAACACTTGAATAAAGTACCATTGTTCTCGAAGTGCTTTATCTGAGGGTCAACCGATAATCTAGTGACTTGATACATCAATTTCCTTTTTTTGGTTCAGATGAATTGGTTTAGGACATTATGAGTAGATTTCAAACCCATAAAGCTGTAGAGATACCTCAACTCATCAAGTGACGTGGACTTACAAAATCTTCCCTTCTCTTCTTTTATAACAGGTTAACCACTTGTTATCTTTTCACTGGCAAATGCAAGCTCATATCTAATTCCCTTGAATGTGTCTTTCCACATTCACTGGGTGATGACCATATATACAGATATATGTCTGTCTATGTTTATTAGAATAATGAGATTTGACAACTGGTTGATATGGTGTGACTGAGGTGAAACTACCTGGAGAAAGTATAACAATTTCAGCCCTTAAAGCTTGGGAAGTGACATTTTACTTACTGAAATTTTCTTTTGCTTCTTTATTTCTGTTTAATTTGTCTTGCTGAATCACTCATTATGATTGTCACTTGAACCTCATTTCCATAAACATACATCATGTTGCTTGCCTGCATGGGAAATCTTTCTTCAACTGATAGTACTTGAAATTCCCAGGCAGTGGCAGATTTCTCATGTGGCTTGCAAAAGCAAATCCCACAGGAAACTATCTAGGACTGGAAATCCGGCAGAAAGTACGGCATGAACACCTTGGGTTACTACTTCTAGCACATTCAGCAATATATCTGATTGTCTTAGTAATCTTAGTTTATCTTCATTCTGATAAGTGTGGAGATTTAGTTCATATTCTTGAAATATACTATTTTGCAGCTTGCTAAGCGTGCACAATGCTGGATAAAGGAGCTGGGTCTAAAGAACATGTAGGCTTTGATTTACCAGCTATTGATTAATTTGCACATCATTGTTTCTCTTACAGCTTTCTTGACTACATTGCAGACATTTTCTGTTTGCAAATGCCACAGTCTCTTTCAAACATATTATATCCACTTACCCTGGTCCTTTGGTATTAGTTTCAATCCTTGTAAGTGTCTTTTCTTTGAAATTTCTCAGGAACTCATATCTCTTTACCTCGCAAATTGTTTTAACTAATTTGTATGCTGGAGGAATGAACTTAGTGTTCTCTTTCCATATTTTGATGCAGTGTCCAGATCCTCATTTCAAGAAAAAGTATCACAAGAGAAGGGTTGTGCAGAAACCTTTGGTAGATTCTATTTTGGATAGTCTAGCGCCTGGTGGAAAGGTACAGGCTGCATTTCAGTACTCCATTGTCAGTAGAATGATTACTTCTGGGCTCTTTCCATCACGTGTTGTTCTTTTTTTCTTGTTAGCTACATTTATACTTTCTCATGTTTTGTTGTGAAAATACAAGTTCGAGGATGAGCTTCAAATGCACATGCGTGAGGACCTGTATTGGATTGGTTTAATCCACTTTGCAATTCCATTAATAGAGCTAGCAGAATCACTGCTAAGCCTACAGAAATCTTGCTTATTCTATTCAGTCCATATTGAGTTGATTGTCTTTTCATACTAAGATAGAATACCACCATGATAATCTAATTTTTTTCCATTATTAGCAGTTAATGGTCAAACGAAAAAATGAGTGATACTTATGTAGAAAATTCAGCTCCTGGTTATAGCAAATGGAAAGAATATTTTGTGCTTGAGGATGGTGGGGTGTACTTATGGGGGCTTGCTGTAAGAGCAAAAATTAGTTAGTTTGACATGATTGTTGTTTATGTACATCAGTTCTTAATCCCTTGTTATGATCAAATATTTCTCATTGACATTGAGAAAATGTAATGTAAAAACGCAATAACCATAAAAAATAACATGAAGTGATATGATAATGAATTAAAATAAAGGGCAGTGGCTTATAGTCACTGGGGAAACTGGTGAAACCTGCAATTACCCTTACCAACCCCCACCCAACAATCGTGATGGACAAAGATGGGGCAGTAACCATTCGTGTGCTGTTTTGGGAGGTCATACAACTGGTTTTGAAATGTGAAAGGGTGCATCTTTGAGAAAAAACACATGAAAGCTAATGTGATGGGCATGTTCCAAATTTTAATGGAATCAGTCAGGTAATGAAAAAGTGGAGAAAACTAACTTTTCACACTTTTCTATTGTACTAATGGTAATGGTAATGATTTATAATCCATATTCCTCCCTCATTAATGAAAGCTGGGTAGGAGGTATAGCTTCTGAGTTCTATTCCTAGCGAGCATTCCTATGCATTCACATGAGGGATGAATTCCCATTCCTTTTATGTTACTCCCAACAACCGAACTAGGCCTTATCAAAAGGTAGGTAACTCAAGCATGTTTCCTCTTGAATTAGTTGTGCAGTCTAGGATAGGCTTTAGTTTTCTTATGAGATCTGTTCCAAGCTGATTACAGGCAGTATCCAGGAGTTATAAACTTGTCTGACACTCAGTAAGGAAAGATGAATTGTTAACTCAAAGTTGCTCACATCTTATGTTACTGAAGTAGGGAATATGAAACTCAGGCTATTCCGTTGAGTAGAATCTTTGGCTTGCTCACCTTTTCATTACTTAGGAGTAAGCAACATGTAGTATCTTCAAATTTTTTGTTTAGGCCATTCTGTTTTGTGTGTGTGTGTGTGTTTTTTTTTTTTGGGGGGGAACTATTGGAATTTGGCAGACAAAATCTAACCCTAAACCATCAACAGGCATGTCATTCTGTTATGGCTTGTTAAATAAATTGTATGTATTGTTTCTTCATTTGTCTCCTCTTGCTATATAGCTCAACCTTTACTTTGATGCCATCTCTTAATGATTGTCGAACTATGGGCATAGAGATTCATGCTCCTAACCTGACATTGTTTGCAATTTAAGATTCTAGTGTCAAATAATCTGTTTGAACTTTGGACTGAAAATAGCATGTGGAATAAGGAGAGGGCAATTTAGTGAAAGGAGCTAGAAATCCCTGCTTTACATTCTCCAATGCTTTGTTGAAATCACTCTCCAGTTGTGGCTAAGCTATTGACTTTGGAATGAACAGTCACTCCCATCTATGGCACCATACTTAATTTGAATTGAATTCTTTTGTTATTCTCCACAAATTGTAGCTTGCACTGCGACATGGCAAATGCTAGAGTAGGGGGGAGGGGTGAACTCACTTTTAATAAATACTTAAGAGCCAAAAGTTTTATCTTTCAGATTTATGGAAGTCATGCTCAGTTGTCCTGGGACTTATGATTTACGATTCATTCAAAATATAGGTCACATATCTGTTGCACATGGTCCGACGGCTATCATTTACATGGCTAAAGAACTGAATAAGCTTGCAATCTTGGCAAAATTAATATTGCAGAGCATTCTGTTATCCACCATGCCCCAGATGTGAAGTATTTGTAAACCAGTTTGTCCTTTCTTGGTGCGGCCTCTGATTTCTCTGCCAAAACTGCTCCTGCCTTGATACCACAGTGATTGATTCAGCAACCAGTAGCAATATTTCTGCATATTCTTTACATTTTGCTTATGTCATTGGTAGTGATCTCATGATTAAATCATGCGGTGTGCTCTAAGTATTTGGTACAATTCCATCGATAGGCATAGCTTGGAGCAAAATTGATAATGATGAAGTTCCCCCTATTCTGGACCTTTCATTCTTGGACCTCGACAAAGTCAGGTCATTTTCACCAAGTTAGTTTGCACGCTCTTTTTGGATTTTTTATTTGATTAATGTAATGCTAGTTTCATATTCATCATATTATCTTGTTCCGAAACACGTATCTAATGTTCGACATCCCATGTTATTAACCATAGCAGTGATCATTGCAGGTATTCATACAGTCTGACGTGCTCGAAGTGGCTGTTGACATGAGAAATCTATTTGACGAGAGGTGTGATCTGCTTCAACACATCGATTCCATCGATCCGACAATTGCGTGCGATGTGGATGGATGGTTACTGAAAAACCCAATGGATATACGAACCGAGAGAGAAATCCATGCAGAATTTGAAGGTGCCAATATATACAGAAGATTGTACCAGAAGAATCTGGTGTAATTTCAGGGTGATGTTTCCCATGGATAGGTTGTGATGAGGAGGAAAGAGTCTTAGGTCATTTTGTATTTGCTTAGGCAGGAAAGATTCTTGTTTTTTGTAGTTCTTTAGGTTTGGTAAGAACCAGAATGCCGCCTCCTTTTGAACTACTCCACTGCCTCTTTCCTTGCAACTACTCCACCACCCTTTGCTCAGCAATGTGATGCTGGCTTTGAAATTTTGATATATATATATATGGGTATTGAGGGAATAATGTTGAGAAAGAACCATGCCACTAATGATCTCCTGTTGATTCTCTTCGAATTTTCCAGGACGACTTGGACGCTTCGCGCAATAAGCCACGAGTCATGCGTCCAATTATTTGTTGAGTTCACCGACAATCGTGGCTTTGTTTTTTTTTTATCAGTTCTTTTGTTTTTATCTTGAACTAAGAAAACTCTCAATGTTTTCCCACTTCTCGGAATTTTCCATGATATTTTGTCAATCATAACTCATGGAAAATTCTAGGAAAAATTCGAAAAGCTCCTTGCGTTTTTTCAGATTACCACTTAATATTTGGGGGAAATTATTGAAAAGTTATATATTTATCGTACTTGCGTTAATTCGATTCTAAATTTATTAATTTAGCTGATTTAGTTCAAACATTTTTTGACGATTTGTCAATGAAGTTACTTTGGTCAATTTCAATCATAAATCATCGGCGTAAATCATCGACGTTGATGTCAGTCATCTTATATGACATGATAGCGGAAAAGAGTGATGTTGACATGGGCAATTTTTGTAATTTAAAAAAAAAAAAATTTAAATTTTCTTTTCTCTTTTTCTTTGTTTTATTTCTCATCGTAGCTTGCAAAGATCACCAACGACACTTGCTGGCTGCGAAGGCCTTGCCCAAACTAGTGAGGGCCACCCAAGGCCATTGTGGCTTAGTTGATTGCGCGTGAGGATGTAAAAGCCCTCACCAAATTTGAGCAAGGACCACATCTAGGGGTGACCTTATTAGCCATGGGGGAGGCATTTGTGGCCTCACTAGTAGCCTAGTCGATGCCCCACACCAACCAAAATGTACAAAGAGAAGCAAAGAAAAAGAAAGAAAAGAACAATCAATAATAAATTACAAATTCTAAGAATTGTAGACGTTAGCATTGATTGGTATTACGTAAGATAGTCGGTGTTCACATTGGCAATTTTCAATAAAAGTTATCAGGAGTGACTCAATTGACAAATTTTTAAAAGATTGATGATAAAATTGATCAATTAAAAATTTTATAATTAAATTGGCAAAAATATAGATAGAGATTTTTTTTGCGTAATTTTTCCTAATATCCCTTTTTAAGTTTCCCAATTTGCCTTTAGATTGCGTAGCGTTGTCAACATGGCTAAGTCATCTTTCCTTGCGGGAAGATCCATTATTCTCCAAATCACCCACAAACTCAGGGCCAAAAAAGCAAAAACAGCACCTGCCTACAGACACTGACTTCCATCATTGGAAACCTGTTGACCATTGGCATCGAGCCCTGTGGTTGGCTCACATACACAGTGCCACGTAGCCGCCATGTAAGTGCCAGCATGGCATTCAACGGCAATTTAACAATGACGTTGTCACTTCTGTTAGGTATTTTTAACAGTAGGATCTCACTGAACAGGCAAATGACACGGCCCAAGAGAGTTGAGCCCGGGACATGGACAGAATTCGGCCATCCACAGGCCCAGCTAAGGGACTCTCTTGAGCCCGTGACTGTTCGATTCCAAACGATTGTCCTGTCTCGTTCGTCTTTTCTGCTCGTCTCTTATGGCCAGATGATCAGAGGATTTCGTGGGGTTCCAAGGCCTGGCCATGCAGACGCCATAGCAAAGCTATCTTTGAACTCCCCCATGTATTAGACCCTACCGTAGCCTTGTAATCATTGTGTATATTTGAATATGGCCGTCGGATCAATGAGGGGATCGACGGACCGATTAGATCGACTCTTGTATAAATAGGAGACCCTCACCCCATTTGTAAACAAATGGATCGTAAGTGAATACACGCTCCTTTACTCTCAAACACCGTTCGATCGAGTGAGTGATCGAAAGGCTGACTTAGGATCGTTCCTAAGGCCGCACGGGTGTGATTTGTTCGTTGTGAATCGATCGGCCCGTGACAAGTGGTATCAGAGCCTCGTTCGTATCTCTGTTCGTGATCTAGCAAGCACAATGGCTGATCCACGTTCCAGTGTCGTGAATGCCCAGGGTGAGGATCGCGAGGATCGTGGAAGGGCGACCGAACGGGTCGGTGTCCAAACCAAGCGTAGCCGTGCTGCATCCCGTTCGAGGGAATCGACGGGAGATTGGGAGCGTCGCGTGACGTCTCTAGAGGAGAACGTCTTGGACGTTCGTGGGCTGGTGAACGAATTGACCCAGACTGTCGACGGAGTGGAAGCCGACCGAGAGGGGTTCCTAGCCGAGATGCAGGAACTAAAAGGCGGCATGGGAGAACTCCGTGACGAGCTGCTGGGGTCGTTGGTCCGAGAGCTGCAGCAACGGGACGAGGCCTGGGAAGCTGCTGTAGCGGCCATGCAAGCTGAGATCAATGAGCTCAAGGGGAAGCTCACTGAGGTGGAAGCTGCACGCGTGAACGGGGCGATCACCGTGCAACCACGCATAGACACCCCGGCCGAAGGAGTTCAAAGGCTCACGGGTGGCCGGGACGTGGATAACTTTCGTGGTACATGGAGCGGTACTTCCGGTCCACGTGTATGACCGATGATTTGATCCGGTGAATACGGCGGCCATGTACCCGAGCGAGAATGCCCCGCTTCCGGTGGCGCCGTAGGTCCGATGATAGGAGTGGCGACCCTATCACAACATGGGCCAAGTTCGTCGAGGAATTTCGACGGAACTACTATCCTGCTTAT
Source organism: Angophora floribunda (assembly GCA_014182895.1). Classification (NCBI taxonomy): domain Eukaryota; kingdom Viridiplantae; phylum Streptophyta; class Magnoliopsida; order Myrtales; family Myrtaceae; genus Angophora; species Angophora floribunda. Next base: position 14,125,827 of record CM024708.1, read on the forward strand.
GCGGAGGAAGAAGCTCGTGACGAGCTCAAGCGTCTCGAACGCAGGGAACTGTTCGAGAATACGTCAGCGGTTCTCGGAGCTGCTTTCCAAAATCCCGTCCATGACGGACGTAGAGGCATACCATCAGTTCATGAGCGGCCTCAAGTCATGGGCCAAACAGGAACTGAAGCGACACAACGTAAGGGATCTTACAACGGCTACAACTGTGGCCGAATCCCTCGAGGAACCGAGAGCGGCAGTATCCACAGCCAAGCCCGACTACAAGCCAAGGGAAAGGGCCAATAGTGGGGGAGATCGAAATCGGTTTAGGCGTCCCAACGGAGGAAGACCACCAGCGGCCCCGCATAAGGCTCAATCAGAGTCGAATGGCTGGGGACAACGCCGGAACCGCACTTATAAGTGCTTCTTCTGTGACAGGCCACACATGGCTCGGGACTGCCCCAAGAGGGGGAAGTTAGCAGCCCTATGCCAGGACGATGAACCGCGAGAGGAGGCGCGGTTGGGATCACTGAGGATCCTGAGTACCATCAAGGCCAAGGCGGCCAAAGAATCGAAGGGGATGATGTTCGTTGACGTGAAGATCGGAGGTACCACGATTAGCGCACTCGTGGACACCGGAGCATCCGATCTCTTCATCTCTCAAGAGGCCGCAAAGAAGCTGAAACTTCGGGTCGAAGGAGGAGCCGGCTGGCTAAAAACAGTGAACTCGAAAGAAGTTCCAACTAGCGGCGTGGCTAGAAACGTGAAAATGTGCCTTGGGCCCTGGACGAGCAGGGAAAATATCGAGGTAATCCCCCTTGACGACTATGACTTTGTTCTGGGTTTGGGATTCTTTGATCGCATCAATGCGGGCATTATGCCCTTTGCGGATTGTATATGCATTCTGGACAAGCGGTGCCAATGTATGGTGCCAATCCATCGCGAGTCGGGACGTGATCGGAAGATGCTCTCTGCGATGCAGCTCTCAAAAGGCGCACGAAAGGGCGAGGTGACCTTTTTGGCAACGCTGAAGGTCGAGGACATGAAGGTCAGCGAGGAAGATGTTCCAGCTGAGGTGATCCGGGTCCTCGACGCGTTCCAAGACGTGATGCCGCCCGAGTTGCCCAAGAAGCTGCCACCTCGTAGAGAGATCGACCACAGAATCGAGTTGGTGCCTGAGGCACGGCCCCGACCATGACTCCTACCGCATGGCTCCGCCCCGAGTTGGAGGAGCTGAGGAAGCAGCTCAAAGACTTGCTGGATGCGGGGTATGTTCGGCCATCCAAGGCCCCGTTCGGTGCCCCTGTGCTGTTCCAAAAGAAACACGATGGGTCCCTTCGGATGTGCATCGACTATAGAGCTTTGAATAAGCTCACCATCAAGAACAAGTATCCGATCCCCCTCATTGCAGACTTGTTCGACCAGCTCGGGGAAGCCCGATGGTTCACTAAGCTGGATCTTCGATCGGGATACTACCAAGTCCGGATTGCCGAAGGGGACGAGGAAAAGACAGCGTGCGTAACCCGCTATGGATCATATGAGTTCCTGGTCATGCCATTCGGCCTGACTAATGCCCCGGCAACGTTCTGTACGTTGATGAATAAGGTACTGCACCCGTTCCTTGATCGGTTTGTGGTTGTATATCTTGATGATATTGTGGTGTATAGCCGGACGCTCGAAGAGCATATCGAGCATTTAAAACAGGTGTTCCAAGTTCTGCGAGAGAACGACCTGTATGTAAAGCGGGAAAAGTGCGCCTTTGCACAGAAAGAAGTCCCCTTCCTTGGGCACATCGTCGGGGGCGGACGTGTGCGGATGGACTCGGCCAAAATCCGTGCCATCACTGAATGGGAACCACCAACCAAGGTAATGGAACTAAGATCATTCCTTGGGCTGACAAACTACTATCGGCGGTTTGTACGAGGATACTCGAGCATCACGACGCCCCTCACGGATATGTTGAAGAAAGAAAGGCCGTGGGAGTGGACGGAACGATGTCAAGAAGCCTTTGAGCGATTGAAGCTGGCCATGGTCGAAGGACCGGTTCTGGTATTGCCCAACCACACCAAACTGTACGAGGTAGAAACTGATGCCTTAGATTTTGCGATAGGTGGTGTTCTTATGCAGGAAGGACACCCGGTAGCCTACGAATCACGGAAGCTGAACGACACTGAACAGCGGTATACGGTCCAAGAGAAGGAGATGACCGCCGTGGTGCACTGTCTTCGGACGTGGAGGCACTACTTGTTGGGTTCAAAGTTCGTCGTGCGAACGGACAACGTAGCTACGAGCTACTTTCAGACCCAAAGGAAGCTTAGCCCGAAGCAAGCTCGGTGGCAAGACTTCCTTGCGGAGTTCGACTACGTGTTGGAATACAAACCGGGGAAAGCCAACTCGGTAGCCGATGCCTTAAGCAGGAAAATGAAGCTGGCCAACACGGTAAGTCGTCCTAACTGTCCCTTGCTTGATTGAATCAGGGAGGGACTTTCGCACGATCGAACGGCCCAACAGCTGCTCGAGTACACTCGAGACGGCAAGACAAGAAGGTTCTGGTCAGAAGACGGCCTTCTCTACACCAAAGGACGGAGACTTTATGTCCCGTTCTACGGGAGATTGCGGAGGGAAGTGCTCCAAGAATGCCACGACTCCAAGTGGACGGGACATCCGGAATCCACCGCACCATGACGTTGGTTGAAGATCGCACTACCGCCACACTTGAGGGACGACGTTGAAGCATATGTCAAGACGTGCCTCGTGTGCCGCCAAGACAAGCTCGAACAACAAGGCGTCCGTCGGGGCTTCTCGAGCCACTACCCGTGCTGGAACGTCCATGGGAAAGCGTCTCCATGGACTTCATCGTCAATCTTCCAAAGTCCGAAGGATGTCGGACTCTCATGGTCGTGGTGGATCGCTTCTCCAAGTACGCGACGTTCGTGCCCGCTAGCAAGGATTGCCCAGGCCGAGGAGACGGCCGTGGTTGTTCGTGAAGCACATCGTCAAATACCGGGGTGTTCCACGAACGATCGTAAGTGATCGTGACCCCGCTTCACCGGGCGGTTTTGGACCGAGCTCTTCAAGTTGCTGGGGACAAGTCTCAACTTCTCCACGAGCTTGCACCCTCAAACAGATGGCCAAACGGAGAGGGTGAATTTGCTCGTCGAGATCTATCTCCGGCACTATGTGAGCGCAACCCAGGCCAATTGGGCGAAATTGATTGATGTGGCTCAATTCTCGTTCAACTTGCAACGGAATGAGTCCACTAACCAAAGCCCATTTGAGATCGTGACCGGGCAGCAACCGTTCACTCCTAGTGCGGTTGCCACAGGCTATAAGGGGAGTAGTCCTTCCGCGTACAAGCTAGCCAAAGAGTGGCAGGAACAGGCTGACTTGGCGCGGACGTGTCTTCATAAGGCTTCCAAACGGGCCAAGAAATGGGCGGACAAGAAGAGGCGACATGTGGAATTCCAGGTTGGGGACCTTGTGCTGGCCAAGTTACATGCGGTCCTGCGGTACCGAGATGTACACAAGGGCCTAATCCGATGTTATGAAGGCCCCTTTCGCGTGGTCCAACGGGTCGGTAGGGTGGCGTACAAAGCTGGACCTACCGTCCAAGCTCAAGCCGCATCCGGTGTTCCACGTAAGTATGTTGAAGCCTTACCTTGCGGATGAAGATGATCTGAACAGGGGTGAATCGCAACGAGCGCCCCTTGGCGCAAAGACTTCTTACGACCATGACGTTGAATGCATCATGGCTGATCGGATCATACGGAAGAAGTATCGGGCACCTAGATGAGAGTACCTTGTTCGATGGAAAGGCCTTCCGGAGAGTGAAGCGAGTTGGGAGCCCTCCGAGGCTCTCTGGCAATTCAAGCGACACATCGATGCGTTCCATGCTGAGGATGCGACGAGGGCGTCGCCAGAATAGGTGGGGGAGAATGACACGGCCCAAGAGAGTTGAGCCCGGGACATGGACAGAATTCGGCCATCCACAGGCCCAACTAAGGGACTCTCTTGAGCCCGTGACTGTTTGATTCCAAACGATTGTCCTGTCTCGTTCGTCTTTTCTGCTCGTCCCTTATGGCCAGATGATCAGAGGATTTCGTGGGGTTCCAAGGCCTGGACATGCAGACTGGCCATGGCAGGCTATCTTTGAACTGTCCCATGTATTAGACCCTACTGTAGCCTTGTAATCATTGTGTATATTTGAATATGGCCGTCGGATCAATGAGGGGATCGACGGACTAGATTAGATCGACTCTTGTATAAATAGGAGACCCTCACCCCATTTGTAAACAGCTGGATCAGAAGTGAATACACGCTCCTTTACTCTCAAACACTGTTCTGATCGAGTGAGTGATCGAAAGGCTGACTTAGGATCGTTCCTAAGGCCGCACGGGTGTGATTTGTTCGTTGTGAATCGATCGGCCCGTGACACAAACATATAGCTTAAGGATTTGAATGCACAAAAAACAAAAGAAGTCCAAGAACGACATTTTACAAATAAAAAAAGGGTCATGTTCATCCCGTGATATTAGCACATCGCATAATGTATGTATAATCTAAGACTTTATTTATTTTGCAGAAAATAAAGATTTAAAAATGATAATTCACATCGCTTGAAATAATTAATTAATGAAAAAAGTCTTCATTGTCGACAATAATTTATATCATTTATTTTTTAGAAAAATTCATTTTTTGTGAAACGAATGCATAGACAGCAACATACCTTTAGACATAGAGATTTGGATAAGAAAATGTTGTATTTTAACAATGCAAGTCCGCATAGTTTGCTTGCTTTGTTCAGTTGAATTTTATAGGTTAATATTTATTATTTTCATATGACATGAAGGCCATATAACAGAAAAAAAATTGCGTACATTAAATTAGTATATTAATAGATTATACTAGCTTTGTGCATGCACCCTTGCATATATTCAATCATCATCATATGTATTTTTATGTGAACTTTATAATGACATGCATACTTTAAACTATTATTTACTATATTGTTCCAAAATTAATAATAGAATGATGATAAGAAGCAAAGGTGATATGAGGAGTTGATAATCTATGTAACTAGACTGCATTTGATCCTCTAAATTACTAGTTAAGATAGGGCTGGATAGAATTGGATATAAAATCCATGGATTTTGTTATATTTTATTCACTATTTGGTGAATCACAATAATAAAACAAAATATTTTAACATCCTATCATGTCCATTATAAAATATAATAAAATTCAAATATATAAATAAAAATAGGAATAAAAAAACGAAATTGTTGTTGTCCTTTTGTTATTTTGAATTTTTTATATTAGAATTCAAATATTTAAGGTTAATACCACAAAGAAAAATCTAAACTATACCTATTGTAATGTAAATACCATGTCATGAAAAACCTTAAACTTGTTGATTGTGACACAAATGCCCCAATTTTTTTTTTGTGTGTGTTATTAAAAACCCTGAATCATGGATGGAAAAAAATGCGGAGTATATATGTCACATATGTATAAGTTTGAGTTTTTTAGGCCACAACAAAAGTTGGGGTTGTTGGTTTTACAGTAGGCAAGTTTAGGAATTTGGCAACACAAAAATGTTTTGGATATTTGTGTCACAATTAGCATAGCTTAAGATTTTTTTATTTATGATATTTGCCCTTATTTATATTCAAATATTATTTTAATTTTATTAATTTAAGAAATTTATTATTCAAGAAAAGTAATTTTTATATTATGGACATTAGAAATCTATTTATCTTTATCCCATCTTCCTCACGGAAAATTTTTATCCGGATTATATCCATTTTGTATCTAATTTTATCCTGTCTTGAATAGGAACCAAACATAATATAAGATAAATTTTATCCTAATTATCATATGCATAGAATGGGATGGGTAAGGAGAAAGTGCTTTACGAAAGTGAAATTTTACTTTGTTGTAATTTACTTCGTGAATGAGAGAATTTCTATCTCAGAACAATATGGGAAGAGACCTAAAAGTGAGAACAATTCACTATTCAAGGTATATGATAAAAATAGATAATAGATGTACCCTAGCATTTCCCAAAGAATGGAATTTTTGTAGCATCATGTTGATTTTTTTTTTTTTCAGAAAAAAGATGATAGATATGGAGATAAGATAGCCCGTTTCATCTAGTTGTGGCTGAATTGTAGATGGATTGTGCTGTAAAATGCAGTAACTCGTGTATTTCATGACATATGATGGGTTTTGTAGAAATTTTTATGAGGACACTTCTAAGGAAACTAAATAAGCAAATACTGCAAATTTCAATATACCGATGGCTTTCCTAATATGTATCTATGTTACCAAAACCGAATATTTGCCGTATTTAGGTGCTATTAACGAGACATACATACTATTTTAAAGTTGTGGAGCGATTTTCTAAAAGACACGCCCATGCCCATGAACTTTGTCCGTTGCTTTGAAATGAAATTTTTTATACCATACTCATTCCCCTACATAAATATCATGGGTAGCAACTTTCGAGTGCACACATATATTTTAGAACCATGCAATTTTTGATTAGTGAGATATAACTATGGGATAATTTGAAATATGTCGAATCAAGTTTTCATATTTATATACCAGTGACGTGTGTATCTTATCACTTATCAATAGAAAAACATAGTTAGATATCGAAGGAAGTTTCCTTATAAACGCCCCCTCCCAAATGGAAAAGTTGTTGCAAAAGAGCGATATTAAACAATCTCTAAAAAGCAAAGAGGAAGGGAGCTCACGCCATGTCCATGCCCTCAAACTTTGTATATTGCTTTGAAATGAACTTTTCATACTTTATTCAATTCTCATGATAAATATTGTGAAAAGCAATTTTCGAGTGTATACATATATTACCTTTTTCCGATCATTTTTCTTATTAATGAGTTATAAATATGGGATAATTCGAAATACATTGAACCAAGTTTTCATATTCATGTAAGTGACGTGTGTATCTTGTCGCTTAACAATAGAAAAACATGGTCAGATATCGAAGGAAATTTCCTCAAATCTTCGGAATATGTTGATCCTATCCTTAAATTCGAGGAAGGAGGAAAGCAAGGTCAACGCACGTGCGTTGGCACGTGAGATGGAGAAGACACGGCCAAGTTAACGCTTGCCGCAGATAAGTACGTAACCAGGTACAAGTCATCTGCCCCATCGCATCCCTACTTTATTTTAACTTTAATTCTAATTTTAATTTTAATTTTGGTTATCTAACTTTTTCAGTTTTTCCCTTCGCTCGCGTTTCCTTCTCCGTTTCTCCCCCATCCTCTCTCGCGCTTCCTGTTCATCCGATCGGGAGCAGCGACGGCGACGCGCGGTTCTCATCTCCCCGACCACTACGTACGATCTCTCTCTGTGTGTGTGCAATTGAGATGGACATCGTTCGTCTCTTCTGATTTTTTGTAATTTTGTCTTCCTCTGTCTGTGGTTCTTTCTTGTTTCTTGTCTTTTTTGTCCTGAATTTGAATGGTTCGACCATTGAATTTCGCTTCTGACAAATGGCTATTTGCAATTCGTGGCTGTGAAACGGTGGGGAGTAATGGAGACCGCTGTTGGGTTCGGTTCGCTCAAGAACTTGTTCGGCAATCAATCTTGTATGATGCTGAGTCGTTCGCGAGATTGCCCATGAGAGTTTTTGGCATATTCCTTCGAATGTTGTGGAACCCTAGCTCGTTTGTCTATCGTAATGTTCGTCTCGTGGCATCTTAGACCAGGAACGAGTCAGCAGATTGCATCTTTTTGGCGTTTTTGGGGCATATCTAGGACGTTAGCTGTTCAATCTTGCATTTTGTTGCCCAAGAAATGAATTTCTGTTTGTGGTTCTTCTGTTGAATTAAGGGGTCTGGCCTTTGCTAGGTTGCTAGATGATCTTTGTCAAGCAAACGGGTTTACTGTCAAACTTATTTGACAGACTGCGGTGTCGCTTTTGACTCAATATTGCTTGTGTTGGGCTGGCCTACTTGTTATTTTCTTGGCATCCCACAGCATCATTTGTCATTGAATAAACATGGATCGAAAAGATGGGCGTGATAATCTTTGTCAAGCAAACAGATCTAATGCCTAAAACTTGTTTGACAGACTGCGGTGTTGCTCTTGGCTAATATTGCTTGTGTTGGGCTGGCGTATTTGTTACTTTCTCGGCATCCTACAGCATCTCTTTTGGTTGACTAAACATGGATGGAAAAGATGGGCGCAATAACAACGAGCCCGCTGACAGAGGGCTTTTCTCGGGCCTTGCTGGGTATGCTGCGGGACAATACATGCACCAGGGGTCATATCCTCAACATGGATATCCTCCACAGGGGTATCCTCCGCAGGGTTATCCTCCACAGGGTTATCCTCCTCAGGGGTATCCACCAGCAGGGTATCCTCCGCCGGGTGGATATCCTCCTGCCGGTTATCCTCCTCCGCCTGCAGGTTATTCACCAGCTTATTCACCACCTGGGGGATATCCACCAGCTTATCCCCCACCTGGGGGATATCCACCAGCTGCTTATCCAGGTCCTTCAGCTCCTCCAGCTCCATATCATTCAGGTATCGATCATAACTGCAATTGTCAGACTAGTGATTGTAATATGAACACGTAAGCTGTAACTTGTAGCTTTTTGTCCGTTTTTTTTTTTTAAAGGAGTTAGGAGACGTTTTTCTGAACTTAAAAGTTTGTCATGACTGTTGTCTGTGTTTCTCTGTGTAAAGCTGAATTTACTCTTGTAGTTGGTTTTTTAATTGCGAAGTCAAAGGGATTTTGCTGAGGGCACTAAATGGTTTCTGGTTTTTTCTATTTGGCATTTTCTTTGGGTAGGACCTGTTCTTACTGAACTTAATGCTAGTGTTTTGTATGACGGCTATTTGTGTTTCCTGATCCGGTTCCCTTTGTGTTTATAGGGCATGGCGCTGGTCCTGGTATGGGAGCAATGGTAGCTGGGGGCCTCACTGCTGCGGCCGCTGCTTACGGGGTACACCAAATGTCTCATGGTGCTCATCATCTCGGACACGGGGCTTTCCATGGCCATGGTCATGGAAAGTTTAAGCATGGAAAGTTTAAGCACGGGAAGTTTGGAAAGCGCTGGAAACATGGCATGTTTGGAAAGCACAAGGGCAAGTTCTTCAAAAGATGGAAGTGATTTTGATTCATCACATCTGTCCTGCTGGGGGCTGTTGTTGGCTTTCGACTTTTACTAGTATGACCGAGTGGTTCTACTAAGATTGATTGTGTTAATAGGTGGACTAAGTTTAAGTGCTGAAAATGCTTCCTGTGCTGTGTATCTATCATCGGTTGCTCTCTTTAAGAAAATGGGTTGAGTCTTTTAACAATGTCAATTTGCTTAGTGATTTGAGATTCTTTTGAATCACTGTTTGATCAGCTTTTAGCATGAAGTTTAAGAGCTTTGCTCTTCATATTGAAAACTATTGAAGATGCTTTTGGCTGACTTTGATTAGGAATTTCTGGGTAACTTTTCCGGCAAATATCTTTAGATCAATGGAGTTCTGGTTGAATATGGCCAGCATTCAGTTTGTTAAAAAAGCCAATGAATTATGAAGTCTTGAGAGGAGGATGAAGGGTCAACAGGTCAGATGGAGGCTGAGAAATTGCTCATGGTGATTTACTATAATATCGTGATTTCACTGATCAAAATGAAAAACTGGCAAAGACATGGTTATGACAATATTGTGGTAATTTTCAATTGCTCGAATTGTCTAGTTGCTTAAGACCTGGTGTTGGATGAACTTTTCTAGTTCTCACCCTTTTTGTCCTTTATACGAATTGAGTTTTCCCTAGTCTTGGGAAGTCCATTTATATCTGTTAATCAGGGACATGATTATGGTATAAACTCTTGGGGGTGAAGGTTGCCGAGTTTGAGGATTCGTTTGTTTTTTGACAGAAAATGAATGATTAAAAAAATATATTTTTAAAAAATGATAGTCTAAATCCCTTGAAATTATTATTAAATTATTTTTTGGTAATGATGATAATTTATGTGTAAATATTTGTGTAAGGGATGAACATATTTTTCGTTAATCTAGTTTTTATAAATAATACAAGCGGTCATTTTTAAATAAATATTTTTTAATAATTTGTTGTCCGCAAAACAAACGCACTTAATATTAGAGTGATTCTTTTTTAACCTTTTAATCTTGGTTTGGCAGCTCATCACCTTCATATTGTGGCATTCTGCGGAGAAAATGAACAACGAAGGACGGTTAAAATTCTGATTTTAGAGGATGTCGCACTTTTTAGTACCCATAGGTCATTGCAAATGTGACAATTCGTATTGATGTGCCTTTAGAAATGGATAACAATCAGAGGAGATAAATAGATTGTTGTAGGCTTTTACAGATTCTTCAAGCAAAATAGTGTGTAGGGGATAAATTAGTGTTTGTAGACAATGTTGGGAGTAACAATACAATCTAGAGGGTGTTGAATAGGTCGAAAACTACATAGAAACTTTTGTTGAATATAACATGTTAAACTTCACCAACAGCAGAAACGGTTTAACATAATCAGAAGTTCTGCTGATGAACAGATGACGTAATTGGGTGCGGTGCTAATAGATGAATACTGGAGATGATGTATAGGTAATGCTGACAATGAAGAGATAGGAGATCACACACGGAGATTTATGTGGTTCGGCTTTATCGTCAAGCTTACATCTAGTTTCAAGACTAACGACCTCATTGAGGCTGAAATAACCATCTAGTAATCAATATTGCAAGTTACATATGGCTAGTGTTGTTTCATTTACATGATAGGTCACACTATTAAGACATAACCATTGCTCTTGCACGTACACTTGACTATTTCTTATGATTACAACTCAGTAGCACCTCATGGAGGCATAATCAACATCACGACCGCTAACAACAAAAGCAAAGCAAAGAAGAAGACTCAAGAGCCAGAGACTTCGTTTGTTCATTTTGACCTAACCTCGCTAATTGTCTATATTGAGTATACATAGGCATCCAATCCTTAGATGATCATCTACAGCTTAAATTCCATGAAGTAGCCATTACTTGTACCATCATTAGTCTTCAAACGACTCTTTATTGCTTACCAACATTAGAATGACTATTGATTGTGGCAATTTTTCCAAACCAATCAGACTGCTGCTATGAATATTTCTCTTCTGTTAGAATTGTCATAATTATTATGATTCATCTCCGTTGCTCCTAATGCAAACTACAAGACTTTGTAATGGCAAGTTTCATTTGGATCAACATTCTCATAAGATAAGCAAATGACCAACACCTTCTAGGTTTTGATATTAGCACAATCCCTTACTCATAATCAGGAAAGTAGATTATCAATAGTCTATTGATGCTTTTCACTGATGAATTCGTGTATAATGACTTCCGATCAATCTTCCAATGATTCTCTTGGCTCCATCATCTTCTAAAGACTTCCAATTATATAAACATTCTTGCTGATTCCTTGTCCTCACTGATTGATTGAGTTGGCATCCAAGATCTTCAAGGACATTAGCATCTGCATCGATAGGAGAAACTCCAAGTGATTTTGATAATTTCCAAACAATCATTTGTATAATATTTATTGTGATAACTGCAGGTGTTCATGACAAGTATTAAACATTATGTGATGACTATGGTGTGATCCAAGTTGTAAAGATTGCGATGTCTTGATACAATTTTTCCATAAACAGCACCAACAAACCTAAAGATTAGTTGTTGATTTTTAGTATTAATGTTGTATACATTAGGTCACTAGTACTATAGTAACACCTTTCATTTGATAATGTTTGTTGGATCAACAAACTAGCCATTGTAGAAGTAGATACGTGTAGCAGTAGAATCCAGATGATAATAGAAAATGAGATGCTAAGCTGTTTGGCAGGTTTGTCAGAAGCTACAGCTAAGGGATAGCAACAGAAGCTATGTTAGGTAGTTTGCTAATATTTAGAAAAAGGACTATATGGACAGCTCTACCTTTGGACAGCAGCATCAATGATAAATTTAATGGTTCTTTGCTTCTCTAATCCACCTCAAACAAATAGATTAAAGATGGGTATAAAAGAGAAGATCTTAGAAGCCAAATGTTAGACACGTGCAAATATGAAGATTGAAAATCTGATATACATTATGTTCCGAGCAAAACATTATCTTTTGATCGTTTCTTTGAGCATTGCACTCTTGCTATCTACTTATCATTCTCACCCTTTTTTTTTCTTTATACGAGTTGACTTTTCCCTGGTCCAAGGAAGTCCATTTGTATCTCTTGATGAGGAACATAATTCTGGCAAAAACTCTTGGAGGTGATAGAGCATGCAACGTATTGGGATCACATCTGATACTAATCATGACACCATCTGCATTGTGGCTTGTGTATATATCACCTGGTATTAAGTCAACCAATACACATATTAGTAGCTTTTGATCATTTTGTTATCATCAAACAACATTGGGGATTTTCTTAATAGACAAAACATGTGATGCAAAGCAAACATCATTTACTAGTAGTGTGTGTTGGGAGTGCACAACAGAAGTCCAATACCTTTACTTGATGAGATCTCCAAAGAGGAAGCCCAGCTTAATCTAGTGAGTTATGAGTCAACTAGAATATATTAATTGCTCCACACCACAACGCCTAACACAACTCACACGTGTATTCTAATTCTTGGAGTGGTTTTGAACCATGCAAAAATGTCTAGGAGATATTTCTGGTTATGGTCACGTCATTTAACGTCCTTGATGAAAACCTGCAAAATTTGTTTAGTAGGAAATTCAATAGCTATTGTGTACAGGTTGAACATGTACCAAAGTAACCATTTCATATCTTCGGGAAATGCATCATTAGGAGACCATCGGAGGGGATGGATGAATGGATATTGTGGATGGAGTCCATCTGGTCTGAGCATTAGGCCGCCATGTTCACGAAAAATTCGGAACTGATATTTCCACATTAATTCCGGAAGTCTTTCTTTCAAGACATTATGTCGAATGGTCAGTGGAATCTCAAGAGGGTATTTAAGACTTGGCCAGCCACACTACATGTTAGTGGTGCGGTATGTTTCTGAGAGAGGCTCCTTCTTGACATACATATGAATTGCTTGAATTGGTTCTTTTGGTCTGGATAAGAAGTCAGCTAAGACATTCTTAGTCCCTGGAATATGTTTGATAATCTCTTTCTCACGTGTGAGCTCTAGTGTTAGTTTTATAACCCTATTCTAGTGGAGCTACAACGCCTAACACAATTCACACGTGCAAGAATTTCCATTTGCCTTTGCTTTTTCCTTTGCGTGTCTTCTTGAAGGAAATTTTTTTGAAGTGTCTCTTTTTTTTGTAGCCTGTACAAGAAGGATCGGTGCAATCCTTGGGACACTTAATCTTCAAACCGGGTTTAAAGCATGCCTTGTCAAGATGTTTGTTTTCTTTGAGGAAGCTTCGGAAGGCTTCTCTGCGGAGACAAAGTTCTTCTATGGCGATATGAACAGCCTGTTGGATTTCACCAAGAGTGGCTTCCGTGATGCTTTTTTGTCGCTATTGAAGAGTTTTTTCTGCAGCTTGACTTAATTCTCTTGGGATGGATGCCAAGCAAATAGGCTTGAGATTCCAATCTGCACCAAGTAAATAGAATAACTTGATCATGGCTTGGAAATGTCGGTCAAGGTCTTTGCGCCTTAATGAGCAACATTTTCGGTTGAAGAACTCCTTTCTTTTGAGCTCTTTGGAGTCTTCAGGTTTGCCAATGAAATACATGTGGATAGTGTATTCTAACAATCCCCCCTCACGTGTGAGCTCTAGTGTTAGTTCTAAAACCCTATTCTAACAATCTCCCTCTCACACAATATCTCCCTCATGTGTGAGCTCTAGTGTTAGTTCTATAATACGTGTGAGCTCTAGTGTTAGTTCTATAACACGTGTGAGCTCTAGTGTTAATTCTATAACCCTATTCTAACAATCTCCCTCTCAAGTGTGAGCTCCAGTGTTAGTTCTACTCCTCCTTAAATTAGATATCCTCCTGACCCAATATCATTCTTACGGGCCCGCATTGTAACCATCCCCTTAAATCAGATATCCTTTTGACCTAACATCATCCTTACGAGTCCGCATTATAACCATCGGCTCTGATACCAGTTGTTGGGAGTGCACAACAGAAGTCTGATACCTTCACCTGAGGAGGTCTCCAAGGGAGAAGCCCAAGTCCGAGCACGTCAATATATCCAGTTGGACCCATCTTAACTCAAAAGCTTAAACTAGTGAGTTATGGGCCAACTATGATATATTAATTGCTCTACACCACATCAATTCTCCAATGTGAGACTACTTTTCTAACACAACTCACACGTGTATGCTAACAGTGTGGAAAGAAAGTAATGAATTGAAGAGACAATTTATAGTGGGTCGGCTTACTCAATCTCCCAACTTTAACAATGTAATAACAAGGTGGAAATCCATTAGGGCAGTTGACAACATTTATAGATGAAGTAACTTCAACAATCCCACATCCCCTACTTGTTCACCAAAATCCATAAGTCTTTCCGACTCCAACGCTTTTCACTCAAGGTCTTGTTCTCCCTTTGTAAAGAAAGGAAGCTTTTTACTGGCACGGACGTCTTATTGTTAACATCATTTGCATGTGAACTTTTGTTACTGCATATTTCGTCTACACCCACGAAAGCACATATTAGTTCACACCTAATTTTTTGTCATCTTCAGATTACATAGCGACCAACAAAGTCTACCCTTTTTAGGATGTCAAAACCTCCTATACCTTTCGGTAAGTAAATGTGCTCAGGCGCTCAAGATTTTGGAAATATTCTTATGCTTATAAAGTGAAAGTGTTTGTCTTTATGTCAAAGTGATATATGCAGTTTAGATCATAGCACTTGGCATGTATGACATAATTCCTATGTATGATATGGAATGAATCGATGTAGGAAATAAAGTCATAAGCATAAACTCTTCAAAGTAAGCGAGTGCTATGAAATAAGTTTTTGAGAAATAGACAAAATAGATAATACATCATTTTTAGAGTCAATTTGTTCTATTCAAGCATCAAAACATGGTAGATAATGTAAGTTCTCTCCAGAATTATAGCAAATATCAGGGCAATAATTGTCACAGTATAAATGATGAGTCAATGTAAATATTCGTCATTTGAAGAAAAATGGAAATAAGCTTATAGATGACATGTCTTGTACAATCATAAGGGCAAAAAGATGTGTAATGCAAGCATATGCTATTCCATTGTAACTTGCAATTACACGTCCCTCTGAATTTATCAGAGAAATAAGAGAGATGTATTACTAGCTCATGCTCCTCTTTTGCAAACTTAATTTCCTCTTCAAATGTCAGAGCAATAAAATATAACACATCTTATTAGGTTATGCTCCTAATTTTTTTCATGAGTGACAAAGCAAAAATAAAAAAGACAGTTGTTAGCATATGTTCTTTGTAAACATAATTTCCTCTTCAAACTTCAGAGTAGAAAAAGATAATATCAGAACAAAATATTATCAAAGTGATAATTGATATGGACTCCATATGCATGAATTTGTCTACACAGATATCGGAATTAAAGTATTAGAGCATTACGGGGTTAATATCTTGAAGACATACTTGTCATTACATATGAAATTTGAGCTACAATACGTAAGTTTATAT
The DNA here is from genome assembly GCA_014182895.1 of Angophora floribunda. Taxonomy (NCBI): domain Eukaryota; kingdom Viridiplantae; phylum Streptophyta; class Magnoliopsida; order Myrtales; family Myrtaceae; genus Angophora; species Angophora floribunda. Next base: position 14,141,448 of record CM024708.1, read on the forward strand.
GTATTAGAGTTCATGATTCCATAGTGAGGACACATTTATATTTCTCACTTCCTCTCTCTTGTGAACACATTCATGTCATAAGTCAAAATCAACACCATTTCGTCATTTACTTTCAAGGTCTTGCAAGGTCGAACGTTGAAGCATGCTTAACTTCCCATAAATGGTAAACAATATGAATTTATTGTAAAATCCTTTTTTTCTTAATATTTTACCTCTATAATCTTTCAGAATTCGGGAACTTAAAAACCCTATCAATGAGTAGGTTTTCTCGTATATCGTAATTATCCTTGACCATTAGTAATATTGCTAGTCTTATGGTAAATAATTATCCTTATGCGGTTATGAGTTTTTTTTTATAGAAAAAAACTCATCCAATGGTAGGATTTGTTTTTTTTTTTTTGAACCATTAGTCTCCGTTACATATGGGACCGGTTCCAGAAATTGCTGGACTAAACTTCAGAATTTTCTGCATCACATTAATAAGGCCGTGCGAGAATTTTAATAGAATGAACAAGGCTGCTTTAGGCGATAAAAGCAACTGAGAGAGAGAGAGAGAGAGAGAGAGAGAGAGAGAGAGAGAGAGAGAGAGAGAGAGAGAGTCGGAGACTAAATAAAAGAAAGAATGGCAAAAAGTTAGTGTACAGCACTTAACCTATAATAACTTAGCTTTCATTGTCAATACAGAATTACAGTTTAACTCTGAACGGATTCATTAAAAATTGCACTGGTAACAAAATGCTTCTTTAAAGTTGCTATGCACTTCGGTAATAGTTCAAACTAATTGAAAATGCCAATCTGTCCTCATTAAATAACAAAATCTGTCGTTAAAATTTGGGTATGAAGTAACGTTAACGGTCAGATTCTGAACAAAATAAAAAACTGCGAGTCTAGTATAATTGTCAGGTCTTAACAGAGGCCTATGTAACGACATAACAGTGAGGGGCCTTTCGAAAGCATTGAAACTTCCGGTTCTTTACCTCCCTCTGAACAGAAGCAACAAAAAGCGACTGACGAGTCTTTCTGTAAGTAGTTCATGCGCATTCATCTGAACCGTGCAAGTAGCTCACCTCTCAGCACTTTGAGCTCGTCCATGAAGGAAAGAGAGAAAATATTCGCGCGTACCCAAACCGGACAACCTGACAAGCAGAATCAACTCCATTTCACAACCCTGGTAAGTATTCAAGCCCACTATTCGTCTGATCAGAGTAATTTTTTAAGTTAGGTAGGAAATTCGGATCTTATGCGAGTTTTGAGCTATGAAGTTCAGTGTTGGAGCTACTAAGCTATATAGATTTCTATAGCAATTATAATTTAGGATTGAGAAGCCATGGGGCTTAGAAAGTTGATTTCAATTATGGTTTGATTGGAACAAATTTCTAAAGTTACGTGTGTGAATTATGCATAAAGAACAAAGATAAGCATAGGAGTTTCTTCGTTATAAACAAGTTTCTTGGTTATCACGTAGTTGATTGGTTATCACTTGTGTGAATTAATGTATTACTCAGATTTTGATATCATTTTTCAATTAATTGATTGGAATATGAGTAGTTTGGCTTGAGTAACCTTCATAAGTTGGTTTTCATCTTCCTCATGTAAGTGCTATTATCTCTTTTTTAAGTTTGTAAACATATTTCGAAAATGATATGGATTAGATATATCATAAGCTAAAAAATAGCATTTTTGGCTGCATAAAACTGGATGGAGCATTTACTACCATTCATCCATTTGAAATGGCAAGCTATCTTATGATTATAGTTTGAGTTGATTGCCTATAAATGGTTTGCAAAACCTTGTATGAAAGCATTATGAAAAGTTCATTATTTATGAATATGGTCTATGAGAGGTACTTTTATATATATTGAATCGTGAAAAATAATATGATCTGATGAGTAAACTTGGGTTTTGATAAGATTTCTGATTTTGGTTGTGGGCTATTGGAGATTGAGGTAAGTGGAATAGGCTCATATCGCTATGATTTAGACCTATTGAGGGGGTAAATATGCATAATGTTTTTAGGACATCATTTGGGGCCAAACCACCGGCTAATATAGGTGGAGACCAACCTAGCTAGGAGGCTAAATTTGGTTGCCTTTGTCACGGACTGTAAGAGTGACCTTAGTTAGAAAAGTGAGAGCATGTTGGGAAACCTTATAAAGGGAGGCCAACATTAATCACATGATGTCTTAGTTTGGGAAATATATACTATCATATAATTTAATAAAATATAAGGAACGATGCAAGATAGCTCAAATACGCTTGTGTGATCAAATTATATTGGGCTTAGGGCATCTTGGTTTGGTAATAAAATGTGTTTAGACGGTTAGTGTAGGCCATTACTTTAACAGTAACTTGTGATAGATGGGTCTGTTTCACTATAAATAGGTTGTGGTCTCCTCCCCTTCCTCATTCGACACACTTACCGTTTAATCATCAAAGCCGTCCATAGGAGGGGACGGAGAGGGCGACCTACTCCTGCATTTGTACAGTTATTTATTTATTTTTCCTTACACTTGTCACACAAGTGACACGATAACCCAAGTAAGTGATTTAGATTCGAAGCTAGGTAAAGATCGTTGATTTTCTTGCAATGTTCACACAAATGGAGCAACTAATAGCATCAATTGTCCATAAAACCACCAGAGTCTGCCAACAAAGTTTGCCATTTGCCATTACGTCAGGAGTTACCATGACTCTTTTATTCGACATCATGAAGACAACACTCGGCATTTCTGCTCTCTGTTTCTTCACGAGACACTTAACTAAGTAGTTTTATCTGAGAAATCTTGGTATACTAAACATTGACATGGGACTCTCAGTATAACTGAAAGTCTGGTGGTATTGCAGCTGATAGCAACCAGATAGAAGAATCGACATCAAAAGATTTGGGCTTCACCAACAATCTTCAAGCAACAGCACTTGACTTGATGTGTCCACCATTATTCAACCCTAGCTGGCCATGCATGTTATTGATCGTGAATACATCTTCATGTTGACGAGACCGGGGCTTGTTGTCGTACATCTTGAGGAAATCGAATTGGGTCAATTGAAATATTGAGTGCCTGCTCTTCATATCCCACTGATAGACAAGTATGATGAATTGAATGCTCATGCTTTCAATCACTAACAGATGTGGTAAAAGTGTAGAGATAATATGTTTCACTGTCAATTTACACAAGCTCGATCTTCAGGAACTTCATAATTATAATCAGGGGCGTTGACATCGAATAACTAACAAGTCCACATTGCTCTGAATAATTCGGTTTTTTCCAAATCAAGTCAGGGAAAATGTGTGCCACGATAAGCAAAGGGCTAACGCTGACAAAAACTAAGGCGAAAGATTATATTGCTCTTTGACCTGTGAAATGATTAGCACTAATGCTTTTTCAGGAATAGGAAAGCTACACGCACATTCTGAGTTGTACAGTGAATCTGTCTAGTTTGTCCTTTTCTAATCATGTCTCTGGACCCTCTTATCACAGCACTTGATCGGTTTTAACAATCCGCAGCAATGCCAGGGCACCCTTTGGCCATTGTTCTCATTGCTCTTGTTTGTCTCTTGTGCTCCAACAAGAATGCAGGTGCGAATATGCACTTTAAACTTACTATACTTAGTCATTTCTAACCAAACATCTTGCTTTGATGAAGCAAAGACTGATTTTAACAAAAACTTGGATGAGTATGCGTAGAGGTTTGCAAGAAATTACATGCTTGCGCAGTCATCTCTTTGTCTATTGTATATTAATATCATCTCTAATGGAGTTGCAATTATAATTGCAGAGGCAGGTACAGATGCAGAGGGAGGAGCCAAAGATCGGAGCTTTACAGGTATGATCTCTTTACCCACTGGTCCACAGCATCAATAGGAGATGAGAGTTTAAAGTGTGATCAAGTGGTTCGATTTTTCTTTTGGTCTCAAATAAGGATTAATGGGAGAAATTTAGCTCACAAAACCACCTGTTTAGGATTCTCATCAATCTTCTGCAACACATGAGCTGGTCAGTCGAGTCAGCAAACTACAGACAGCCCATTCTGTCTCCTTCTGACAGAGAATTCATCCCAGGTGATTGTGTAATTTTGAGCTTCAAATTTAATGACTTTCTCAACCTAAAAACAAGAGCTAACTACATGATCTGATGATCAAGTTGAGCAATATACACTTGGGTATCGGATTGCAGGGAAGAAAGATTTGATCATCATTTGCGGAACCTTCTTTTATATCATACATTTGTATATGTAAAAGCTAGAGAAGTGGCAACGAAAAAGTAGGTTTATTGTCTGTGAAGTTGAGATCAAGCTCTCATAGAGGGAAAAAATCCAGTTAGCCATACAAGGCTACAACAAATTTAATAACTCAGGCCTAATTCTTTAAAATCTCGCTGTTGGTTTAGTCCACAAGAGACCAAGTTGACTGTGCTCGCTACATCAAATGAACTTTGGTGCATTGCGAAGCCTTCAACTGATGCTGATCAGCTCCAGCGCAACATAAACTATGTTTGCACAGATTCGACCTATGCTGTGTAACTGCAACGCCACAAGAGAGGGGGAAGACAGTTATATTCCAGGAAACAAGGTCTCAGAAGCATCATTCGACATGAACCTCTACTACCAAAAGCTGTCCCGCTCACCCACTGCTTGCTTGTTCAACGGTAGTGGTTTAGTCATTTCTTAGGATCCATGTAAGCAGCATCTTCTCCGGCATTCCACCTTATTTATGCTCGAACTTTTTTATTCATATTATATATACTTAAATGGCTTAATTACTCGTATGGTATCTTTATTTTCCCTCATGCAGCTTCGGGCCATGCAGTTATCCAGCCAATTAAATGACCGCATCACCTCATGAGCTTGGAAGCACAAATTAATAATATGACAAACAGTAATTGTTATTTGCACCAGAGCTTTGTTCTATTTTACCTCTTTGTAGTTGAAAGTACGGTAAAATTGGTCATGAAATGAACTTCAATCCTCACTGTACAAAATTATATCCCAAATAAACATCTAGTCCATGAGTTTTTGAGAGATAAGTATTCACTAAGATGACTTGCGTAAAACGAACGTCTGAAGAGATTATAATCATTGGACGTGGTATGAAGTTACGGTTTGTCAATGTCAAAATTGAGGTATGAGCTCGTTACCATACAGTTTTCTGGCTTTTAACTTGCACAATGTTTGGCCAAATGTAAGCTGGCATGGATGAAAGCAGAAGGTTGGGAGCCAACTTCTATTTTGTCCAGCATTACGTCCAAAAGGGCCTTATGGCTCATGAAGGGATAGGTGCCTTTAAGTAGCTCTTAAGCACTTATAGTGGAACCAGCAGGAATCACTGGATTTTTCTTGCTGTGCAAATTTTTGCATGCATATATGTCAACATGTATGTGAAATACAAAGAACTGACTTTTGAAGGGATGGAAGCACTTTAGTAGCTTTCATTCTTAGTTAAACCAATGTGGGATTGTCTACTCTTTCTTTGCTTATCGTGCACTGTGGATGGTTTACTCAAGGTCCAAGATGCACGTAGGAGCTTGTAACAATGTCTTTTGTGCGCACACAAGTGCATGCAGACACATTCTCATTTCTTGTGCTTTCTTTCCCACCTCACATATTATTTTGGTTTAATTTTTTAATGGAGTTGCCTTCACTGGCATTTGGATAACCACACTAGATATTTTTCTTTGACGTGTAAAAAGGGGTGACTATCTTATGTATCTTACGAGTCATAATAGGTTCTTCCACTTAGAATTTATGCACTCTACTTGACTTGGGATGATATGTTGCTGCATTTAGAAACTCCTGCTATTTGTCAATGCGATCCAATACCATTAGATTTTTTATAATGCATTTGCTTCCACAATTTATTTGTGGAATTTCCTTAGAAATCACACATGATCAGGACTCATTATACTAGGACAACCCTAGAAGAGTTGCCTCTGCAGTTGGTCTAGGCATTGAAGTTAGAACCCATCACTTTTTAGGACGTAATCTCCTTCAAGGCCTGGTATGCATTTGCTTTACCATCTATATTAAAGGTTGGTGTCCTGCTTTAATTGTTTGTATAGGACCATGGCCTATATTGTTGGTTCATATCTCACTTAACAAAGGTCAGGCTGGAAAACTTGAAAATGTGTTGGCTGTGGAAATCCCAATTCTATCACCATTGTTTGATCTTGTTTTTACTTTTCTTTTCGTTGTTTTACTTGACTTGAAGTGATAAAAAATTGTATATTATCTGTAGACTCATCGCACTTTCTGCCTATTTTGTCATGGTTTTTTTCCGTCGAACTTCGGAATTGACAAGGACACAGTAAGTGCTGCATGTCATAGATATTTAGATATTCCAACTCTCAATGCCATCTTTCATATGTCGAAGTGCTGTTCTCACCGTGTTATTTTTAATTTAATGAATTCATCCATCAGAACCGCTCCCTTTTGCGGAAGTATACATTCTTGGGTAATGACATGCAGGTAAGTGCGTAAAACGAACGTCTGAAGAGATGCATTCATTGATGGTAGACTTATAAATTTCTTCCATGGAAGTCCCATTGCAGATTCAACTCTGAATCAAAACCAAAAGATCAAGCTAAATTTCACCAAAGCATGACAACAATCGGGAGACTCTCGGAAAATGGAAATGACAATTCCAAATACAACGAACTCTCATGAATATCATCCTTCAAAAGAAGCAACCGAATAGAAATAATCTACATGCTGTGGCCTATTTCGGAAGGGGCTCGTGTCTATTTACTTGCTTTCTATTACTGTCAAATTGAAGAGTTCTTTACAAAGCCGGCAGAAAAAGGGAAGCCAAAGAATTTTTTGCCCCATCACCCTGAAGAAGCACTAGTTTGGACAAGCCAATGAATCGATGAATTAATTTGAAAATTCTTTCAAAAATCTGAAACTTTTAATCATCCAAATAACTAAAAGAGAATCCAAGGACTTGGAATGGAAATCGATTCATGAGTCTGCTTCATCAGCGGACTTGCATCAACTATAAGCAAAACGAAGACTCACGAATAGACCTTGTTGACACTCGAATCGATCATTTTCCACAAAATTGGTTGACATGTCAATTTCAATGAAGACTTGGAAAAATAAGTGTTAAAAGCAAAATGCAGGCCAAATTGGTTGAAAAAGGAAAATATATAATGCTCTTTAAAGAAAAAATGCTTTAAAAGTATTAATTTTGAAACCTACCGTTGAATCTGTCATCATTTTTCTTAAGTGGCGGGCGCAATCATATTTTTTCTAGTGAATCTGTCATCATTTTTCTAAAGTGGCGGGCGCAAACTGAATTTGGCCTTCACATTTTTCAATGTCCATGCTCGACTTACTTTTTCAAGTCTTCATTAAAATTGAGCTAGATAGTCAAGCAAATATGTGGAAAAATGATCAACTTAATGTCGGTTTCTCTATGGTATGACATTCATCGTTGTGATTTAATCTGGCAATCGCTCATCAAAACTACTATATAAGAAAGATTATGTTAAGTAACCGGTTAATGCATGACCGAATTGAATTTCATAAATTTTTAACTGAACCGAATTCAATTCATACGAGTATTAGGTTGAACTGCTGCTCTTGTAAGGGAGAGAAGGTACTATAGTCTGGAAATGAAAGAAAAGCCATGCTATGATAATATCGATTATCACTCTTATAGACTCGCGTCAACTGAAGACCTGAGCAAATGACTTGAAAAAGATAATGTGAAAATAAAATGGATATCGCCAACAAATGTCCTCATTAAAAAAATAAAATGGACGGTAGTGATTAAGAAACTATTCAAACCATTAAATAAATTGTGAATATAGAGAGTAAGAAACCTTATGAAAAGCTTTAATAAACTGAGAACAAGATGATGCGATAATTCTAAAGTTGGAACTTTATGAAAATTTCGAGTATGCATACTTGATAGTACCCTCAAGATCTAATTAAATCAACGTAAGGATTGGACCACTTGTGATCTAAAAGGCTAATCTTACATCACGTTGAAATTAGGGTCCGAAAGAAAATTCATGGTGATTTTACTTGAATAGGCTAATAAGACCAAAATGCAAGTCAATGACATGACAGCTTAATTAGAGCCTTAACATCATAAATGCCCTTGGGGTGTTAATATTTCATTCAATTATTCAATTCCAATGGATGAAATCGAGACCACAATGACTACTATAATGAGACCCATCATTAAGTGGCATAAATCAAGACACATCAACATTTCCATTGTTGTTGAGCTCGGGTTAACTTGACTTGTGCAAAGCCCGATATCCGGTTCGACCTTGATTTAGTTTTCAAAAATTTTAAGCCTGACTATTCGACCCTGCAATTAACAAGTAAATCTATTGTGAGCGTGAGTCTAACTCAAGTAAGAATTGTAAGATACCACAAAAAGGAGTTTAAAAAATAATGCTGTTTTTCTATTTATTGTATTTATAGTATGACCCTATGCATGAACTCAAATATAATTCAACAGCTCGCTTAGCTTGGCTCCAAACCAAGAAACTCAAGTTCGGCATTTTCAAGCATGAACTCGGCCCAGTTAAGAACTTCTTACTCGGACTTGGCAAAATTCAAAGAATCCTTCTCGTCTATCGCAAGTAGCCTGATTAGTTTCCATTTTTATACATGTGACTTTTTCGTTACATATACCTTGGAAAAATTATCACTTGATTATTACTATCTAAAAAATCATAACTAGTGTGGTCTCCTATTATGCAATCTTCTTATATTGTAAGTCAATACCCCACAGGGCCCACACTAAATTTTAATTCTTTATATTACAAACTAAGAATTTAACTTTTCGAGAGGTTTTGCATCCTCCAATGTTACAACCAATCAGGAATTTTTTTTGAAATCAAAAGGTCGAGCTAAACTTCACCAAAGCATGAAAACAATCACGAGATTCTCATAAATAAAAATGTCAATTCCAAATCAAATGAACTCTCATGAATATCATATGTCAAAAGGAACAACTGAATAAAAATAATCTGTATGCTGCGACTTATTTCGAAAAGGGTTCGAATCTATTCCCTTGCTTTTTATTACTGTCAAATTGAAGAGTTCTTCAGAAAGCACTCAGAAAGAGGGAAGCCAAAGAATTTTTTTTTTTTTGCCCCGTTACCATTAGGAATCACAATTTGAACTAGCCAATGGATCTATGATAAATTTTGAGAATTCTTCTAAAATTCTGAATTCTTATCTCACTCAAAAAATTTAAAGAGAATTCGATTCCGCGAATCAAATTACTTAAAACAAAAATCCATATAGAAATCATTATCAAAGGACTTGCGTCAAGACCTGAGCAAGATGAGAAGGCCCGCAAGTTGACATGAATAACTGGTGGTTGAAAAATGTGGACACTCAAATCAACCAATTTCCACAAAATTGATTGACATGTCAATTTCAATGAAGACTTGGAAAAGTAAATCAAGCATGCTTGTCTTAAGAGAAAAATACACGCCAACCTGATTGAAAAGGGGAAAGATATAATGTTTCAATGAGAAATTGCTTTCAAGTATTAATTTTGAAACCTACCGTTGATTTTGGTCCTCTCACTTAGTACTAATATTTATGGAATTATCGTTTTCATCTCACTCTTTTTCATATTTTACTGTCTTGATTTTTCCTTGAATTAATTTTCAAGGAACTTGTCTCAATAGTATGATACAATAATGTGTAGTCTGACGTTGGACTCTGTATCTTTTTCACACATCAATAGAATATCAGCAAATAGATAAATTATTTAGGCACAAAATAAGCATAAAGGGGTAAGTTTGTGATCGAAGGAAACTTCAATTTTTTTTGACTGAAGAGCATGCAACGGTGCCGTAGCGACAAACGTGCATATACAAAACAGTTTTCTTCCATCAATGAAAGGCGTTTAAGATATAGAAGAATTGCAAAGCATGTTTATAGTGCACGTTTGTCATGTTTCGCACTACTTTTGAGATGTGATCATTTTAAAAATGATTTCAAACTTGAAATTTCAAAAAAAAGAAGAAGAAGAAATTACTTGGGGAGGGAGGGAGGGAGAGAGAGAGAGAGACCCATTGAGCCACGGAACGAGAGGCTTGCCAAGAGCATCCGCCTGAGCTTCAAAAGAACCAGTGCCATTAACAAAATTATGGAAGATTGAAGGTCTCGAGAACTGGATTAGGTGGAGAATCTCCAGTGCGGTTCTGGTAGGATTATCTTTGTAATATTATCGCCAATCACCCAAAAAAGAAAAAATTGTTCACGAGAGGCCCCACTCGCGAGGAAACGCTGTCCGTCTGTAGGTGAGGAGCTTCAGGAATGATCCTTCCATCTATAAATATGTCATCAATCTTGTTAACATTACGTAAACCTGAACCATCTCCCACCTCCCAAAAAACATCAATCTCCCCCAAAATCATGGTTTCTTCGTTATTGCTGTCCAACCTGTCTCCTTTTCGCATCTTCTTCTTCTTCTTCTTCTCCTCACTCCTCTTGGTCGACACCACTTCATTACATGGGGCAAGATATTCTGCTTCCTCCACTTCCTTTTTCACTATCCCCACGACCGAGAATAAAGATGGAGCAAAGGCTCTCCTGAATTGGAAATCTACTCTCGACAACCATAGCCAATCTCTCCTCTCTTCATGGCATGGCCATAATCCTTGCCGCTTTGCTGGTGTCACTTGTGATGACTTCAAAGCCATCACCCATCTAAATCTTTCCAATCTTGGTTTGAGAGGAACTCTAGATGGCCTTAACTTCTCGTGCTTAACCAATCTAGCTAGCTTTGAACTTGGCAACAATTGGATCTATGGCTCCATCCCCTCAACTATCGGTAATCTTTCCAAACTCAACTCTCTTGATCTTTGCTTCAATGAACTGTCTGGGGACATTCCTCCAAGCATTGGCATGCTAGAAAGTCTACATTATTTCTACCTTCATGCAAATCACCTAAGTGGACACATCCCTCGGGAGATTGGTCAGTTGCATTATCTTATGAAACTTAATATTTCTACAAACAATTTCACCGGTCCTATCCCTCCTTCACTAGGGAACTTGAGCAACCTGATTTATCTTGATCTATATGAAATCAACTTTTAGGGCCCATTCCAACTTCTCTTGGAAAATTGGGCAACTTAACCATATTGGACATTTCAAAAAATGCCATTTCTGGTTCCATTCCACAAGATATATGGAACTTGAGGAGCTTGACGCGTCTTTTTTTATGGGGAAATAGATTGTCAGGATCCATTCCTTCAGAAATCGCGAGGCTCACTTCTCTTGATGAACTTGACCTATCATCCAACAATCTCATCGGCTCAATTCCTCATTCCATTGGAAACTTGTCAAATTTATCTTTGATTAACCTCTTCCAAAATAATTTGGTTGGTCCAATCCCTACTTCTCTTGGAAAATTGGACAACTTAATCATATTTGACATTTCACGAAATGCCATTTCTGGTTCCATTCCACAAGAAATATGCAATTTGAGGAGCTTGACACTTCTTTTCTTATGGGGAAATAGATTGTCGGGATCCATTCCTTCAGAAATTGCTAGGCTCACTTCTCTCAATAAACTTGACCTATCATTCAACAATCTCACCAGCTCAATTCCTCATTCCATTGGAAACTTGTCAAGTTTATCTTTCATTAACCTTTCTCAAAATAATTTGGACGGTCCAATCCCTACATCAGTTGGAAGCTTGGCCAATTTAACTATATTATTCATTAGTTTCAACGCGTTCTCTAGTTCCCTGCCTTTTGAATTTAACAGGTTAACTCATTTGACTCATTTAATTGTGGGCAATAATAAACTAGAGGGGGAACTACCAAAAGATGTGTGCCTTGGGAGAAAATTGAAATATTTCTCTGCCTTCAAAAATAATTTCACGGGTCCCATCCCAACAAGCTTAAAGAACTGTAGCACATTAATCAGATTGAGGCTAGAAGAAAACCAACTTACTGGAAACATAACAGAAGCTTTTGGAATATATCCACATCTAAATTATGTGGACTTAAGCAAAATCATTTGAACGGCGAACTTTCATGGATATGGGAGCGTTGTCCTAATTTGACAAGCTTAAGGATATCAAACAACAAAATTTCTAGTAAGATACCTACAATATTTGGAAGGATGGCTCAGTTACAAATTACTAAACCTTTCTTCAAATTTTTTAAGTGGGGAGATTCCAAGGGAATTGGGAAGTATGTTGCTATTGTTCAAACTTGATCTAAGCAGCAATGCTATCATGGGAAATGTCCCAATTGAAATTGGACTTTTATCTCATTTGGCACATCTGAATTTGGCATCAAACAATTTGAGTGGATTGATGCCAATGCAACTAGGCTCATGCAAAAGTTTGCTAACCTTGAACATGAGCATAAACAAATTTTGGACAAGTATTCCTCCAGAGATAGGCAACGCACAATTCCTTGAGGTTCTTGACATAAGTCATAATTTGTTGACTGGAGACATACCTAGAGTACTTGGACAGTTGAGAATGCTGCAAGTTTTAAATATCTCCCACAACAACCTTTCTGGTTCTATTCCACATACTTTTGGTGATATGTCAGCCTTAACTTCCATTGATTTATCCTACAATAACCTAGAAGGTCCTCTCCCAAATGTCAAAGCTTTCAATGAGGCTCCATTTGAGGCAATGCAACATAACAAAGGGCTTTGTGGAAATGTTATTGGTTTACCGAAATGCAATTCTACCAAGAGTAAGAAACATAATCCACATGTTGGATTTAGAATCACAACTATCCTCTTTCTCTCATTGTTGGGAATTATCCTTCTCTCTTGCACCTTGATTGTTCTTGTAATCATCAATCAACATCGAAGAAGGATTATCAAGAGAGCGAACAACGAATGGGCAAATGATTTGGATTTCATGCATATTTTGAGTTATGATGGCAAAATTTTCTATGATCGAATTGTCGAGGCCACGAAAGGATTTGACTCCAAGTACTATGTGGGCAAAGGAGCATATGGAACTATTTATAAAGCTAATATATCATAAGGTCAAACATTTGCTATAAAGCAAACCTTATCATCTCAGGATGATAATGAGATTGTTGATTTGGTACCATTTGAAAGGGAGATTCAAGCCTTAACAAATCTACGCCATCATAATATTGTGAAATTTTATGGGTTCTGCTCTCATGTCCAACACTGTTTTTTGGTGTATGAGTACATGGAAAGAGGAAGCTTGAGAACAATTTTGAACAATCATGAAAGAGCAATAGAATTTCATTGGGACAAGAGGGTAAATGTGGTCCGAGGAGTTGCGGATGCTTTGTCCTATATGCATCATGAATGTTCACTTCCATTGATTCATCGAGACTTGACCAGTAACAACATTCTATTGGATCACAATTATGAGGCTCATGTTTCCGATTTTGGCATTGCAAGACTATTGAGGCCAGATTCATCAAACTGGACTATTGTTGCTGGCACCATAGGGTATATTGCTCCAGGTACATCGTAATTTTTTCAATTTCATCGACATAAAGTGTCAAACATCCCTTCTTTTGTTATTTAATCTTCTTATGGAAATTTGTTTATGCATTTAGATCTTTCAAGTTTAATGTTAATCAGAAAGCCTTTCTGACTTTCCTAATGAGGAAGAATTAGCAAAAGAGGAAAAAATTATTATCGATCCATCTCAAGGATATGAAATTTGTGTTACCTAAATGATGCGAGCATCAAACAAAATCCTTCGAACTCCCCTTAAGCATAAACTCCCATGCTCCAATCAGTGTTGTAAGTATAGATTAAGTAGAAATTTGTACCTGTAATTGTAACCTCATGGGAAGCAATGTTGTCAATTTGAAAACAACTTTTGATCAAGGTTATAAAAAAGTTGTGAATTCTTTACTTGCAGAACTGGCTTATTCTTCAATTCCTACTGAAAAGTGCGATGTATATAGCTTTGGAGTTGTTGCATTAGAGACAATCATGGGCAAGCATCCAGGAGATCATGTCTTTGGGGAATGTTCATCATCCACCCAAACTGAATTGCCGATACTGTTGAAGGATGTGTTGGATCAACGTCTCTCGCCTTCTAGACTTTGTCTTCGAGATGCGCAAGGCGTATTCTCAATCGCCAAGCTAGCATTCGCATGCTTGCAAGCCAATCCGCAGCTTCGACCGACTATGGGACAAGTCTCGCAGGAGCTTCGCGTTCATGTACCCCCAGAAATGCCGCTCTCTGCTATCACCATAGAGCAACTTCGCGATTACAATGTCAGGAAATTTGGAGCATTCACAGAAATTGGTAAGTTTTCAAGTTACTATTTCATGTGCTATTGTGTTTGATTTTTAATCATGATGACGGTTGGCTTTTAAATATTTTCTTAGTTCTGACTAATCCCAATTGTGTGATTTATGATGTTCCCTGCAGAGCTAGCCTCAACGTTGCAACAATAGCGCAATGTTTATAGTTTGGACTCATGGCACCAAAAATAATTAGGGATGACTTTCAGGGAGATCTCATTTCATGATTATTTCCAACTTTTTGTAGAGCGATCAGCAAGTGAATTTGCAAAATGCATTTGTTAAATTATGCCTCGAGTTTGAATTTTCATGAACTCAATCCATAAAAAGATTTTGATTTGATCAAAATATTTCATATCCTATTCAGAATTAGTTTTCTTGTTATTTCAAATTTGACTAGGATTACTTTTGCACAAAAGGATAAAAACAAGGGTTTCATCTTTTATCTATAAAAGAAACCCAATAGTGTTTGGTTCACACATATAAAAATGCAAAGGTTTCTTCAGCGTATAGAGAAGAGAGCGCCGCACAAGAATAGAAGTCAAGCTAAGAAACTGCAGTTGCCATACGAAGCATACAAGAAATAACGGAGTTCTTGTTTTTCGAATGTACGTGAGCGAATTGCAAGGGCTTGAACACTTAGTGATTTTATGCTGTGAGTTTACATTATTTATTTCTAAACACTTTGGGTTCAGGTTTAAATCTAGGTGTGGGAAACACTCGAGCGTGTGAGTGATTGTAATTCTGATTCTTCGATTATAGTGGATTATTTGCTGCAGGCTCTCCCCGTGGATGTAGGCACCGATACTCGGACCGAACCACGTAAATTTCTGATGTCCTTATTATTTCTCGTTTATTTCTCTAGTATTTTCGTGTTGACATAAATTGCAAAATCATGTTGTTTCCGCATATTTTATTTACAACAGCATTAAATCGATATCTCTTGCCTTCTTTCAATCAAGATGTAAACATGTAGTTTCTATTGCTAGAAGAGATAATGACACCAGTGACCTCTGCACTTTTATTGATATATAGCGTCATAATTAAACTTTCAATTGGGTCATTCATCTTACTTTTTATTGATGTGCACTATCATCCTAAAACTTTAAGTTCATCCAATGAGATCCTAATATTCTTTGATATGCACATTTTCATTCTTTCAGAGATTAATTTAAATGAAATTTGGCATGGATATCATTATAAGAAAGCTAATGTTTGATGGAGAAAATTACATGGATTTGGCACTTGTCATTTTGACTTAAAATAGCAAAACTATAAACTATTGGTTTAAGACTAATTGTGAAATTCGTCCGATCACCCTTTTTCGCTATTTTACATTATTAAATCCACTACTTTTAAAACTTTGAAGATGAGCAATAAGATGAGAACAAATAGTTATTTTTCTTCCCCTTGCGTACGTTTTCGAAAAACTTTAATTAATTTAAAGAAATTCTTTTTTGGCCAAATAATTTGAAGAAATATTTTAAAAATGCCCTTTTTACATATCCAATCCCACCACAAATTTATGTATCTGCAATTACTTTGGGGACTAACGATTTAAAGATCATTATGTTCGGTTCATATAAGAAGAGAATAGCTAACGTTTTTTAGTAGTTTAGCATAATATCTCAGCAAATTAATCCTCATGAAAATCATTGCTCATTGCTGTCTCCTGGTTGTTGCTAAGGGGATTTGATCTTTTTTTCTTCATAATTAGCGCAATGTGCTTGACGCCGCTATAATAATAGACCGTGAGTTTTTTTTTTTTCAAAGGACCAGACCGATGAATCTTGCTGCATCAACCTTTAAAGTTACCATCTCGATAACGAAATTATTTTTGCTAGGATGTTATATATACTGAGGAAATTCTTATGACAATTAGCAAGTAGCAATGAGTCCCAGCCGTCACTTTTATGTGCCGGGCCAAGCGCAGCACGGGAAATACCGGACACGGGCCGGCACACCTGTGGCAATGACGGGCTGTGCTAGCTCACATGTCAGGCTCAGTCATGTTATGCCAAGGGCTGGTTTTCAGTTTCTTTTTCTATATTTTTTTTAACTAATTGAAAATTCAATAAGATAATAAAAAAATGTCGGTAGAATGAATTATTTCTACTTCATGGTCTTTTCATTATAGGGAGTTCCGAGTAGGGATAACTAGACAAAAATGAAATACATGACATGGTACAAAAGACTTAGTCTTAAACCAATACATCTCATTATAAAATCAAACAACACCATACAATTTGCACCTATCAAAGTACAAATACATAAGAATTGGACTTAGATAAATACAACCTCCACGATGTTGAACATGTTCCATAAATTCGACCCTAGTCAAAAAAAAGTTTTTTGGTGTGAGCGAGCCATTTGAGAAATGGGTTAAGTACTACCGTTGATTTTGATAATTTTACGGAGATCGACATTTTTGGGGTTGAATTTTGTAGAAGTTAATTTTTCTCGTTTTCTTAATGATGAATGTGAACCGTTCGGCCACATGTATTTTATTCTTAATGTGGCCGAACATCACACTATTAGAAAGGATGGGCCATGCATGGGCCGTGCCCATTAGGCCCACGGACCTGGCCCAGCTCAGCCCACCCAGGTCAGAGCCCCAGCACTGGCCCGGGTTAACGGCCCTTTCTCGAAGCCGAGGACGACAGTAACCTACGAATTCGAGACGAAAGACTCTTTCGGGCCACACTTTTTTCCTCTTTCATCCGCACGGAGAAGAAGCGAAAGTAGATTGACCGAAACGCCGCTCTCTCTCACTCATGTAGGGATGTCAAAACTGAACCAAAACTGAACCAAATCGGAAAAGTCAACAGTTTTTTTTTTTCGGTTATCCGAACCAAAACTAATCAAACCGAATCGAAATTCTCATAAAAATTAAATAATCAACTTAAAATATCTATTTTTTCTCACATTTGCTTCACTTTTGTTTTAATAAGCAAGACAAAAATAGGACAATTGAAAGATTGAACCGAATAGGGTTTTTGGTTGGTTCATGTTCAGTTCAGGTCGAATTGGATTTGGTTCAGAATCACACCTAATTGGTTTGATTCGGTTCGGTTCAATTTTTCTGACATATTGAACCGAACCGAACCGTTTACACCTCTAAACAAACGATTCGAAGCAAAAGCCCTCACAAAAATCAAACCGAACCGTTTACGCCCTTAAGTAGACAATTCAAAGCAAAAGTCCTCGCATCATCGTTCGCATTTCAGTCGTGTGCTGTCCTGGGGGAGCAAGTCAGCGGTTCGTGCCATTCCGGCGCTGGTTGTGCTCTGGTGGTAGGCTCCGGTGGCTTGTATCCCCACTACCGTGCATGCTTTTATGCACCAATGAGCGTGAGCAAGTGTGATGATAATGAGAAGTCCAAGCGAATTTCTAGCTCTTTTGATTCCTTCGTGCTTCTCGAGATTTAGCTAAAAGTCATAGTCGAAAAAAGAACATTACAAGTGACGTAACTTTTATACAATTTTTACTTGAGTGTCATAATTTTTTTTTTCCGATTACTTGAGTGTCGCATGATTTCTTAATCGATAGCTTGAGTGTCATAATTGTTCAATCAATCATCAACTTTACTAGTTTAATCCTAAATATTTGTGTGAAAATCCAATATAATTATCACGATCAATTTTCATCAAGATGGCTAGTGATGACTAAATTGTTACGTTAGTGATTTTTGACAAAAATTGACTAGCATGACCATCTTGGAATTTTGCTCAAATGTTTAGAATTAAATTGACAAAATTGAAAAATTTATAATTGAATTAACATTTGTACAATAGGTTTAGAACTAAGGGCTAATATCACAAAAAAATAAATTGGTACACATACGACATATTTATCCTAAACTAATTTATTATCCACAAAAATCTCAAATCAATACACTTATGAAAAATTTATCCAAAATGACCACGAAAAACTCCAAACCGGTATATTTGTGACAAATTTATCCTTAAACTAATTTTTGACTGCCAAAATCCCCAAACTGGTACATTTATGAAAAATATATCATCTATTAAATTGGATTAATATAAAAAAAAATCGATACAACTGTGATAAACGGAAAGTAAAATCCAAAATTAGTACACAAGTCAACTATTAAGTATCATTTAACTTAGCAATTTGACAATAAAATTTAATTGAAACTAAAGTTTGAAGTAAATTTGTTAAAGATTTATCAGTTTGGGGGGTTTTGGTAGTAAAAAAATTAATTTGGTATAAATTTATTACAAAAGTACCAATTTGAGATTTTTCGAGGTATTAATCATAAAAAGCAACACTACGTTCGATTATGATCATTTATTTAGATGTTGACTTGCGATATATCTCATTTTTTCGTAATATTATTTTTAAACCAATCTTGATCGGCTCACGTTATGTCTAAAAACTTAATTCCTTAGTTGGTCCATGTCGTCTCATCTTCATATTTGTGGTGGGTTTGCTTTGAAGGAGATGGAAGGAATGATAAAAGACGGCACTTCGGAACACAGCTTAGCATTGGATGATGCAATTAGCTGACAAGCAGAAGTCTACAAAGAGGCGACAATTCTTGACACGTTCCGATCCACTCGACATGACCCGAAATGTAATTAAACACGTTTGGATTTTTGCATAAATAGATTCTTGTCATAAACAAGTGGGCGACTCATTAAAATCGCATTGAAATCATATTTTACATGACTTGACCCGCTTAACTTATTTAGACATGAATTAACAAATTTAAGTTAACTTGTCATTTGTTTCAACATGAGACACTTATACACATTTTAATAGAATAATAGAAATGTTATGACTTTCGTATGTCGCTTATTTAAGTGTTATAAGTTTTTTTTTCTCATCCACTTAAGTGTCATATTAGAGTAAAATCGATTATTTGAATGCCAATTTTGGTAAATCATCCTACGTGGACTTTTTTCATTTTTTTTGTTTTTCTTTTGCTTTTTTCCTCTTTTTATTTAGGGCCAGCAAGGGTTATTAGCAACCCTCACTAGCCATGAAACCCTTGCCTTTGGCCACGAAGGTCTTGGGTGAGGCTGTCGAGGCCTCGCTCGTAGTCGACGAGGTCGTGAGGCCCTCATTGAGGGCCTTCACAGCCATACTAGTTAAGCTTGCTTGCGGCCAATGTGGTCATGATGGCCTCTCCCAAAGTCTTTGCGGTCGAGGGTAAGGTGGCCCTAGCCTAGGTTTCATGGCCTCATTGACCCTAAAGAAAGAAAGGAAAAAAAAGGGAAAATATAAAATTCAAAAAAAATTAAAAATTAAAATACTAAAAAAATATTATATTAAAAATTATCATCATTAGTGCCACCAAAGCCACATAGAATAATAGGCATCACCATCAGATTTTTCAATATGAATCACTAATGACAGTCAAGTGAATGATTTTTCAAATTGGTGGCAGTTAAGTAAATGTCGTATGAAAGTTATTATGCTCCTGCTATTATTATCCCCATTTTAGCTCGTTTAACACTCATATTTAAAGATTTCTTTTATCCTTAAAAACTTATACAAATAACAATCATTTCAAAAAGAATTAATGGTAAAATAAAAACATATTTAGGGATACAAAATGGGATAATTGTCCATAAAGTCTTAAACTTATTATATGGTAGTCAATTTAATCTTAAACATTTTAATTATGACAATTTAGCTTAACTTCTGATGATTTTGCAATTTGGTTATAAACCTTTTGAAAACTTACCAATTTAGTTCTCCGTATAATAGGATTGAGACCTTTTGGATAATTTTCTTGTTATAAAAGTCATTGAGCAATAGGAAAACTAAATCACTGGTCCACTTTTGATGTGAAGTGAAATTACTCATATTGTCTAGAAATGTGTTAATAGTGTTATGATAAGTTATCGTATATAAACTTGTTTTATGTGTTTATTGTGTACACAGGATAATGTAAATTTGTAAATAGGTTAACTCGTTGTATCATGTCAAATCTAACAAGGTGATATGTTTGATAATTATGTCAGTCATGATGTCTAACCTGCTTTATTATGTATTGTGTTCGTATGGAGGCAACCAAACATGTATGTTACACATGTCATGTTCCAATTCGATGTCTTCATGTTATACCCTAGTTTCAACATGACATGTCACAAATTTCTAGCCCTATCAACATTCAAAAAGTTTGTCTAGACAAACTTTTTGAATGTTGATATATGGTATCTTTATTTTCCCTCATGCAGCTTGGGGCCCATGCTATTATCCAGCCAATTAAATGACCGCATCACCTCATGAGCCTGGAAGCACAAATGAATAAAGGATATGACAAACAGTAGATGTTATTTGCACCAGAGCTTCGCTCTATCTTACCTCTTTGTAGTTGAAAGTATGGTAAAATCAGTTATGAAATGAACTTCAATCCTCACTATAGAAAATTACATTCCAAATAAACATCTAGTTCGTGAATTTTTAAGAGTGCAGTATTCGCTATGATGAATTGCGTAAAACGAAGGTCTAAAGAGATTATAATCAATGGACGTGGTAAGAAGTTGCGGTTTGTCAATGTCAAAATTGAGGTATGAGCTCATTACCGTACAGTTTTCTGGCTTTTAACTTGCACGATGTTTGAGAAAATATTAGGTGCAGCTCGTTTGCCAGCGTGGAAAACGGGAGGCTGCTCCGGAGCGCGACACGTGTACTTTTGTGGGCCCAGCGTCAGACTTGTCGGGAAGGAAAAAAAAAATTTCAAACGCGCGGTTCTCCTCTCTCCCCTCCTTTGCACTCTCTCTCCTCCAGGCATCAAACTTGTCAGGCAGAGTCTCTGCACACATTTATTATATTCTCTCTCCTCTCCTCCGTTCTTTCCTTCTAAGAAAAAAAAAAGCCATTCTTTCTCTCAAATTTTGAATATGTTTTCGCTCCCATTTGCTGCTCCGCGCTCTGCACTTGTTGCTGCTGCTCCGACGTTTCTCAAGCAAGCCGTTCCCCATTGCTTGACGCTCACTGCATCTCTACTCCGGCACTCTCTCGCTCGCTACTCCGATGCTCGCTCGCTACTCTGTCGCTTCCTCCATCTCTACTCCGGCGCTGGCTCTTTGCTTCGTTGCTAGCTCCGTTTCTACTCCAACGCAGCTTTCCTTCACACATTAATCTCTTGGGCGGTCGAGATTTGGGGGATCCCATTTCGCAACCACCTATGGAGCAGCGCCAACGACCTCCAAAGCAACCCATCGAGTCCTATCCCAACCCTCTCGTCTTCGCTCTCTCCGGTGCTCATGCTCTCATTCCAACTACACTCCATCGTCCTCTCGGTCCCCATAAAAAAAAAAAACCCAACAGCAAGCCCCATGATCGTTTGTTGCGCGGGGAAGAGTGGGAAGGAGCTTGACTCGGCGGAGTTCATGTCTGCGCTTGAGTCGGGAAACAACACGCAGCTCATGGTGATGGCATCGCGTCCCCGCCACTGCCGAGGACGCCTCCATGGCGCACGTGCTCATCGTGGCCGCACACCAGACGGGCAGGCGGGTCGTCTACGCCTCGCCGGGGCCGGATGAGTCGATAGCCTCCATGGACGCGCTGGGGGTCACGCCCGACACGTCGAGTTCGTGGTGGGAAGGCTGAGGACCCTTCTGTCGAACAAGTTCAAGGCTACAGATTTCATGCTCCTAGAGTGCGAAGGTGATGGCGCTTGAAACAGCATGGGAAGGTGGCGTAGGGATCTTTGCAGGGTACAATGCCCTTCATAGGGGCACGTTGTGGTGGACTGAGCTCACTTTTTGCCAATAGAGGAGGGTCTTAAGGAGACTAGGATTGCGAAAGGTGCTAGCCCGTAGCAAGATCGGTGGCGACGGACGGTGCAAGAAGAAGAGCAGATGGGTAGTTACAAGGGACGACTGCACCAGCCAAGAGCATGTTTTCAGATCCTCTCGCCACAGAGGAAATAAATTGATGCTTGAGGACAGAATTCATTTAGTTTTGGGATTTGCTAGAGAAACAGAGAGGACTAATAAGACTTTTTGTTGGATCTGGTCATCGACACCAACGCCTAAGATCTTGCAAATGTAAATAGCAATTGATTGAATTATATAATGATAATATATAATCTTTTTTACCTTTTCTATAAGCAAGTTGGGTCTTCTGCATAGTTTGCCTCCTTTAGGCTCTCAAGAAACTATCGAGAACACATGAATTTCTGCTCGATCAATATATGGGATTTAAAATACTCAGATCTCACTAGAGCAAATTGCAGTTCAACAAATACATGATCAAAAGAAGTTTCGGCAAATCTTGTGGGCTGAGGTTGATCTGAAGAGTGTCTTATTTTCTTTTCTAGGACCTTTGAGTCTTGTCTAATTGCTTAAAGGATTTTTTTGGTTGGGATTAAAACTGCAGGAGAATAGTGTCCTTAATTTGCTTGTTCAATTGGCTTTGCCTTTGCTCTTTGAGCTCCAAGTTTTGGTTTTACATTTGTGGCTCCTTTTTACCGGTTCCTATCTTGACAAATAGTTGCAATTAAAAGTTCCATTTTTTATTTTTACCAGAGGCAAAAACAAAAATCCAATCTTGCTTTGGTTGACAATTCCCTCCTTACCAAAAAAGAATTCAAGCGAAATTCTCATCTAGATTTTATACTCCTTAAAATCAAGAGATTGTGGAATGAAAACTCCAACACAGGTACACTAAATGGCAGACCAGTGCAAACAAAACTCAATTTCATCATTGATGAACACCTAGGATCACTACAGGTTACTCGACTGTTGGCACAAAATCTATCGCCTTCGCACTCTAGGAGCATGAAATCTGCAGTCTTGAACTCGTTCATCCTCAGCCTTCCCACCATGAACTCAACGTGCCGGGCGTGACCCCCAGCGCGTCCATGGAGACTCGACTTGTCTGGCCCCAGCGAGACGTAGACGACCGCCTACCCGTTTGGTGTGCGGCCGTGACGAGCGCGTGCGCCATGGAGGCGTCCTCGGCAGTGGTGGGGACGTGACACCACCACCATGAGCTGCGTGCTGTTTCCCAACTCGAGCACAGACATGAACTCCGCCAAGTCGAGCTCCTTCCCACTCTTCCCCTACGCAACAAACGATCATGGGGCTTCCTGTTGGGGCTTTTTTTTTTTTTTATGGGGACTGAGAGGACGATGAAGTGTAGTTGGAATGAGAGCGCGAACACCGGAGAGAGCAAAGACGAGAGGGTTGGGATAGGGATCGATGGGTTGCTAGAGGTCGTTGGCGTTGCTCCATAGGTGGTTGCAGAAATGGGATCCCCAAATCTCGACCGCCCCAGCAAATTAATGTGTGAAGGAAAGTTGCGCTGCAGCAGAGACAGAGCTAGCAACAGAGCAAAGAGCCAGCGCCGGAGTAGAGATGGAGGAAGCGACAGAGTAGCGAGCGAGCATCGGAGCAGCGAGCGTGAGAGTGCCGGAGTAGAGATGCAGTGAGCGTCAAGCAATGGCGGGGAACAGCTTGCTTGAGAAACGTCGGAGCAGCAGCAACAAGTGCAGAGCGCGGAGCAGCAAATGGGAGCGAAAACATATTCAAAATTTGAGAGAAAGAATGGCTTTTTTTTTCTTAGAAGGAAAGAACGGAGGAGAGGAGAGAGAATATAATAAATGTGTGCAGAGACTCTGCCTGACAAGTTTGATGCCTGGAGGAGAGAGAGTGTAGAGGAGGGGAGAGAGGAGAACCGCGCGTTTGAAATTTTTTTTTTCCTTCCCGACAAGTCTGACGCTGGGCCCACAAAAGTACACGTGTCGCACTCCGGAGCAGCCTCCCATTTTCCACGCTGGCAAACGAGCTGCACCTAATATTTTCTCCACGATGTTTAGCCAATTGTCAGCTGGATGAAAACAGAAGGTTGGGAGCCAACTTCTATTTTGTCCATCATTACGTCCAAAAGGGCCTATAGCACATGAAGGGATGGGTGCCTTTAAGTAGCTCTTGAATACTTACAGCGGAACCAATAGGAATCACTGGATTTTTCTTGCCGTGCAAATTTTTGCACGTATATATGTCAACATGTTTGTGAAATACAGGATCAACGTGCACATGACTTCACTCCACCATTACCTCCAAAAGGACTGACTTTTGAAGGGATAGAAGCACTTTAGTAGCTTTCATTCTTAGTCAAACCAATGTGGAATTGTCTACTCTTTCTTTGCTTGTCATGCACTGTGGATGGTTTACTCAAGGTCCAAGATACACGTAAGAGCTTGTAACAATATCGTTTGTGCGCTCACAGGTGCACGCAGACACATTCTCATTTCTTATGCTTTCTTTCCCACCTGACATATTAGTTAGGTTTAATTTTATAATGCAGTTGTCTTCACCGGCATTTGGATAACCACTAGATATTTTTCTTTGACGCGTAAAAAGGACTATCTTATGTATCTTACGAGTCATGATAGATTCTTCCACTTAGAATTCATGCACTCTACTCGCCTACTTGACTTGGGTATGAAATGTTGCTACATTTAGAAACTCCTGTTTTTTGTCAATGAAATCCAATGCCATTGGATTTTTTCAAAATGCTTTTGCTTCCACAATTTATTCGTGGAATTTCCGTAGAAATCACACATGAACATGACTCATTATACTTGGACCACCCCAGAAGAGTTGTCTCTCTGCTGTTGGTCTAGGCATTGAAGTTAGAACCCATAACTTTTTAGGACGGAATCACCTTCAAGGGCTGGTATGCATTTGCTTTTCTATATATATTAAAGGTTGGTGTCCTGCTTTAATTGTTTGTATAGGACCATGGCCTATATTGTTGGTTCATATCTCACTTAACAAATGTCAGGATGGAATACTTGAATATGTGTTGGCTGTGGAAATCCCAATTCTATCACCATTCTTTGATCTTGTTTTTACTTTCCTTTTCGTTGTTTCACTTAACTTGAAGTGATAAAAAACTGTAAGTTATCTGTAGCTCCTCTCTCACTTTCTGCCTACTTAGTCATGTTCTTTTTCTGTTGAACTTCTGAATTGATAAGGACACAAAGTGCTGCATGTCATAGATATTTAGATATTCTAACTCTCAATGCTATCTTTCATTTGTCAAAGTGCCGCTCTCACTGTGTTATTTTCTATTTTATGAATTCATCCATCAGAACAGCTCCCTTTTGCGGAAGTTATGACATGCAGTAAGTGCGTAAAACGAAGGTCTGAAGAGATGCATTCATTGATGGTAGACTTATCAATTTCTTCCAAGGAAGTCCCATTGCAGATTCAACTCTGAATCAAAACTGAAAGATCAAGCTAAACTTCACCAAAGCATGACAACAATCGGGAGACTCTCGGAAAATGGAAATGACAATTCCAAATACAACAAACTCTCATGAATATAATCCGTCAAAAGAAGAAACCGAATAGAAATAATCTGCACGCTGTGACCTATTTCGGAAAGGGCTCATGTCTATTCACTTGTTTTCTATTACTGTCAAATTGAACGGTTCTTTGCAAAGCCCGCAATAAAAGGGAAGCCAAAGATTTTTTTGCCCCATCACCATGAGGAAGCACCAGTTTGAACAAGCCAATGAATAGATGATTTACTTTCGAAATTCTTTCAGAAATCTGAAATTTTTTATCATCCAAATAACTAAAAGAGAATCCAAGGACTTGGAACGGAAATCCATTCATGAGTCTTCTTCATCAATGGACTTGCATTAACTATGAGCAAGAAGAAGACTCATGAATAGACCTTGTCGACACTCAAATCAACCATTTTCCACAAAATTGGTTGACATGTCAATTTCAATGAAGACTTGGAAAAGTAAGTCTGAAGAGCAAAATACACGCCAAAGTGATTGAAAAAAGAGAAGATATAATGTTCTTTAATGAAAAATTGCTTTAAAGTGGTAATTTGAAACCTACCGTTGATTTGGTCCTCTCTCTTAGAACTAATATTTATGGAATTATCATTTTCATCTCACTCTTTTTCATATTTTACCGCCTTGATTTTCCCGCGAATTAGTTTCCATGGAACTTGTCTCAATACTATGATATAATGATGCGTAGTCTGACATGGGATTATATATCTTTTCACATGTTAATAGGATATCACCAAATCAGTAAGTTGTTTAGGCACAAACAACCATGAGGGGTGAGTTTGTGATCTAAGGAAACTTCAAAAATTTGCGAGTGCAAGCTGGTGTTGTAGAGACAACGGTGCATACACAAACAAGTTATCTCCTATAAATGAAGTATAAAGGACTTCAAGATATAGAACTGCAAAGCATATTCATTGTGCTTTGGCTTATCCCCTTGACTTACTCTATTCTCCCAGTTGTAACATTCCAAACAAATAATGGAACCCACTATATAGTCCTTGAGATGTCACTGCATTTGAAGATTCTTCCTTCTACCTGTAGCTTTGCTTTTACATATAATATGTAGAATTAATTGAAAATGTGTTTCTACATAACATGTCACCAACTTGTGCGCCTACAATTACTCTCAGATATTTAAAGATTATAACATCGCCGTGTTCAAGATTATAGCATGAGGATAACGTTTTTGGTAGTTTGGCATGGTAACTCAACAACAATGAATTTGCATGATGGTTATTAATTGATGGCCGGATGGTTCTTGCCTTTTGAGCGGCCAAAAGTAAGTCGGAAGTTTGGAAACGCGGGTCGAGAGCACCTAATAATTTTTTCCAGAATAGGCATCAATCTTTGCTGGGTGAGTTCGACATGAGGTAATCTTGCAACGTACTGGCATTGATACATCAATTGCCCATGGCCATGATCATCCAACAGGTACGTCGACCATATGGGGATAGATCTACACTTATTAATATTTAGTAAGAATCATGTTGTGCTCCTTTACGAGATGATGCATTGGCAAATGTGATCTTCTCTATGGTATGACATTCATCATTGTGATTTAATCTGGCAATCGCTCGGCAAAACTACTATATAAGAAAGATTATGTTAAGTAACCGGTTAATGCATGACCCAATTGAATTTCATAATTTTTTAAATGAACCGAATTCAATACATACAAGTATTAGGTTGAACTGCTGCTCTTGTAAGGGAGAGAAGTTACTACAGTCTGGAAATGAGAGAAAAGCCATGCTAAAATGTGTAGCCCCGTACTTGCATCATCACTCCTATGATAATATTGATTATCACTCTTGTAGACTCGCGTCAACTAAAGACTCGACCAATTGAATAACTTGTGGTTTGGGTATACTGACATTTAAGTTGATCATTTTTCCACATATTTGCTTGACTAGCTAGGTCAATTTTAATGAAGACTTGTAAAAAGTAAGTCGAGCATGGACATTAAAAAATGACGAAGGTCAAATAATATGTCCTCTCAGTAAAATTCTGAATTCTTATCTCACTCAAAAAATTAAAAGAGAATCCAATTCCACAAATCAAATTACTTAAAACGAAAATATGTATAGAAATCATTATCAAAGGACTTGCATCAACTCAAAGACCTGAGCAAGATGAGAAGGCTTGCAAATTGACGTGAATAACTAGTGATTAAAAAATGTGGACACTCAAATCGACCAATTAGTAGACTCTGCTCTGGAAATGCACTGCAATTACGCAAAGTGGAATAGAAGCTACTTGGAACGTGGGGCCATCTCATTAAGCTCACAACCAAGGTGGAGACCACAAAACCTGGATTCGTTGAAGATAAACATCGATGGATCTCACCTCTTAGGGACCACAGAAGGGGCAATTGCATTCGTGTGCCGTGATTCAAAAGGAAGATTGACGGAAAGCCTCGCGCGACTAGTTCGAGCAATTTCTGCCTTTCAAGCCGAAATCCTAGCTTGTCTTTATGCTCTCCATCACTTATCCACCTCATCTGAAATTCATACTGGAGTCTGACTGTTCATCGTTGGTGAGTTGTCTAAAAGATTTTTTCCTCTCTCCCTAGGATGTTGAACCACTTATCTCTGA
This sequence comes from Angophora floribunda, assembly GCA_014182895.1. NCBI lineage: Eukaryota > Viridiplantae > Streptophyta > Magnoliopsida > Myrtales > Myrtaceae > Angophora > Angophora floribunda. Next base: position 14,169,590 of record CM024708.1, read on the forward strand.
ATGCATTAGCCTATTGGCCCTTTTTGAGTGTCTAGAAATAGTTTTTTGTGCTCGCAATTCAAATAGATTGGCTGATTGGGTTGTAAAAGCCTCTAAATGTAAGACCCTTCCCCTAAACTGGATTGCTAACCCCTTCCCCTCTTTGGGAGATCATGTGTTTTGATGCTCCTTACTCTTGTAAAGGGGTTCTAGTTAAATAAATGTTATTTTTATTTCGATAAAAAAAGAATCGACCAATTTCCACAAAATTGATTGACATGTCAATTTCAATGAAGACTTGGAAAAGTAAGTCTTGTCTTAAGGGAAAAGTACATGCCAACCCGATTGAAAAGGGGAAGGATATAATGTTTCAATGAGAAATTGCTTTGAAGTATTAATTTTGAAACCTACCGTTGATTTTGGTTCTCTCGCTTAGTACTAATATATATGGAATTATTGTTTTCACCTCACTCTTTTTCATATTTTACTGTCTTGATTTTTCCTTGAATTAATTTTCAAGGAACTTGTCTCAATAGTATAATACAATAATGTGTGGTCTGACATGGGATTATGTATCTTTTTCACACATCAATAGAATATCAGCAAATAGATCAATTGTTTAGGCACAAAATAAGCATATATCTCGGAACAATTATGACTTGATTATTACTATCATCCATTTTTATACGTGTGACTTTTTCACTACATATACCTCGAAGGAATTATCACTTCATTATTACTATCTAAAAAATCATAACTAGTGTGGTCTCCTATTATGCAATCTTCTCATATTGTAAGTCAAGACCCCGCACTAAAGCTTTAATTCTATATATTACAAACTAAGAATATAACTTTTCGAGAGGCTTTGCATCCTCCCATGTTACAACAAATCCGGAATTTTTTTGAAACTGAAAGATCGAGCTAAACTTCACCAAAGCATGAAAACAATCACGAGACTCTCATAAATAAAAACACCAAATCCAAATCAAACGAACTCTCATGAATATCATATGTAAAAAGCAACAACTGTATAAAAATAATCTGCACGCTGCAACCTATTTCGGAAAGGGTACGAATCTATTTCCTTACTTTTTATTATTGTCAATCTGAAGAGTTCTTTAGAAAGCCCTCAGAAAGAGGGAAGCCAAAGATTTTTTTGCCCCGTTACTATTAGGAGTCACAGTTTGAACTAGCCAATGGATCAATGAGAAATTTTGAGAATTCTTCTAAAATTCTGAATTCTTATCTCACTCAAAAAATTAAAAGAGAATCCAATTCCACTAATCAAATTACTTAAAATGAAAATTGATATAAAAATTGTTATAATAGGACTTGCATCAACTCAAAGACCTAAGCAAGATGAGAAAGCTTGCAAATTGACGTGAATAACTAGTGGTTAAAAAATGTGGACACTCAAATCGACCGATTAGTAGACTCTGCTCTGGAAATGCATTGCAATTACGCAAAGTGGAATAGAAGCAACTTGGAACGTGGGGCCATCTCACTAAGCTTACAACCAAGGCAGAGACCACCAAACCCGGATTTGTTGAAGATAAACATCGATGGATCTCACCTCTTAGGGATCACGGAAGGGGCAATTGCATTCGTGTGCCGTGATTCAAAAGGAAAATTGATGGAAGGCCTCACGCGACTAGTTCGAGCATCTTCTGCCTTTCAAGCCGAAATCCTTGGTTGTCTTTATGCTCTTCGTCACTTTGCTGATCGACCTCATTTGAAATTAATACTGGAGTCTGACTTTTCATCGTTGGTGAGTTGTGTAAAAGATTCTTCCTTCTCTTCCTGGAATGTTGAACCACTTATCTCAGAATGCATTAGCCTATTGGCCCTTTTTGAGAGTCTAGAAATAGTTTTTCGCCCACGCAATTCAAATAGATTGGCGGACTGGGTTGTAAAAGCCTCTAGATGTAAGACCCTTCCCCTAAACTGAGTTGCTAACCCCCCTTCCCCTCTTTGGGAGATCCTGTGTTTTGATGCTTCTTACTCTTGTAAAGGGACTCGAGTTTAATGAATGTTATTTTTATTTAGATAAAAAAAATCGACCAATTTCCACAAAATTGATTGACATGTCAATTTCAATGAAGACTTGGAAAAGTAAGTCAAGCATGCTTGTCTTAAGAGAAAAATACACGCCAACCCGATTGAAAAGGGGAAGGATATAATGTTTCAATGAGAAATTGCTTTGAAGTATTAATTTTGAAACCGAGCATTGATTTTGGTTCTCTCACTTAGTACTAATATATATGGAATTATCGTTTTCACCTCACTCTTTTTCATATTTTACTGTCTTGATTTTTCCTTGAATTAATTTTCAAGGAACTTGTCTCAATAGTATAATTCAATAACGTGTAGTCAGACATGGGATTATGTATCTTTTTCACACATCAATAGAATATCAGCAAATAGATCAATTGTTTAGGCACAAAATAAGCATATAACTCGGAACAATTGTGACTTGATTATTACTATCATCCATTTTTATACATGTGACTTTTTCGTTACATTTACCTTGGAACAATTATCACTTCATTATTACTATCTAAAAAATCATAACTAGTGTGGTCTCCTATTATGCAATCTTCTTATATTGTAAGTCAATACCCACACTAAATTTTAATTCTTTATATTGCAAACTAAGAATTTGACTTTTTGAGAGGCTTTGCGTCTTCCCATGTTACAACCAATCACGAATTTTTTTTAAACCAAAAGGTCAAGCTAAACTTCACCAAAGCATGAAAATAATCACGAGATGCTCATAAATAAAAATGCCAATTCCAAATCACATGAACTCTCGTGAATATCATCTGTCAAAAGGAACTACTGAATAAAAGTAATCTGCATGCTGCGACCTACTTTAGAAAGGGTTAGACTCTATTCCCTTGATTTTTATTACTGTCAATTTGAAGAGTTCTTTAGAAAGCCATCAGAAAGAGGGAAGCCAAAGATTTTTTGCCCCATTATCATTAGGAATCACAGTTTGAACTAGCCAATGGATCGATGAGAAATTTTGAGAATTCTTCTAAAATTCTGAATTCTTATCTCACTCAAAAAGTTAAAAGAGAATCCAATTCCACAAATCAAATTACTTAAAACGAAAATCCATATAGAAATCGTTATCAAAGGACTTGCATCAACTCAAAGACCTGAGCAAGATGAGAAGGCTTGCAAATTGACGTGAATAACTAGTGGTTAAAAAATGTGGACCCTCAAATCGATCAATTTCCACAAAACTGATTGACATGTCAATTTCAATGAAGACTTGGAAAAGTAAGTCAAGCATGCTTGTCTTAAGAGAAAACTACACGCCATCCTGATTGAAAAAGGGAAGGATATAATGTTTCAATGAGAAAATTCTTTGAAGTATTAATTTTGAAACCTACCGTTGATTTTGGTTCTCTCCCTTAGTACTAATATATATGGTATTATCATTTTCACCTCACACTTTTTCATATTTTACTGTCTTGATTTTTCCTTGAATTAATTTTCAAGGAATTTGTCTCAATAGTATGATACAATAATGTGTGGTCTGACATGGGATTATGTATCTTTTTCACACATCAATAGAATATCAGCAAATAGATCAATTGTTTAGGCACAAAATAAGCATGTACCTCGGAACAATTATGACTTGATTATTACTATCATCCATTTTTATACGTGCGACTTTTTCACTACATATACCTCGAAGGAATTATCACTTCATTATTACTATCTAAAAAATCATAACTAGTGCGGTCTCCGATTATGCAATTTTCTCATATTGTAAGTCAATACCCCGCACTAAAACTTTAATTCTATATATTACAAACTAAGAATTTAACTTGTCGAGAGGCATTGCGTCCTCCCATGTTACAACCAATCAGAAATTTTTTTGAAACTGAAAGATCGAGCTAAACTTCGCCAAAGCATGAAAACAATCACGAGACTCTCATAAATAAAACTGCCAAATCCAAATCAAACGAACTCTCGTGAATATCATCTCTCAAAAGCAACAACTAAATAAAAATAATTTGCACGCTGCAATCTTTTTCGGAAAGGGTTTGAATCTATTTCCTTACTGTTTATTACTGTCAATTTGAATAGTTCTTTAGAAAGCCCTCAAAAAGAGGGAAGCCAAAGATTTTTTTGCCCCATTACCATTAGGAATCACAGTTTTAACCAACCAATGGATCGATGAGAAATTTTGAGAATTCTTCTAAAATTCTGAATTCTTATCTCACTCAAAAATTTAAAAGAGAATCCAATTCCACAAATCAAATTACTTAAAACGAAAATCCGTATGGAAATCGTTATCAAAGGACTTGCATGAACTCAAAGATCTGAGCAAGATGAGAAGGCTTGCAAATTGACTTGAATAACTAGTGGTTAAAAAATGTGGACACTCAAATTGACCAATTTCCACAAAATTGATTGACATGTCAATTTCAATGAAGACTTGGAAAAGTAAGTCAAGCATGATTGTCTTAAGAGAAAAATAAACACCAACCTGATTGAAAAGGGGAAGGATATAATGTTTCAATGAGAAATTGCTTTGAAGTATTAATTTTGAAACCTACTTTTGATTTTTGTTCTCTCACTTAGTACTGATATATATGGAATTATCATTTTCACCTCACTCTTTTTCATATTTTACTGTCTTTATTTTTCCTTGAATTAATTTTCCAGGAACTTGTCTCAATATTATGATACAATAATGTGTAGTCTGACATGGGATTATGTATCTTTTTCACACATCAATAGAATATCAGCAAATAAATAAATTGTTTAGGCACAAAATAAGCATAAGGGGTTGAGTTTGTGATCTAAGGAAGCTTCAAAAATTTTTGACTGAAGTGCATGCACCGGTGCCGTAGAGACAAACGTGCATATACAAAACAGTTATCTTCCATCAATGAAAGGCATTTAAGATATAGAAAAATTGCAAAGCATGTTTATGGTGCACGTTTGTCATGTTTCGCACTACTTTCGAAATGTGATCTTTTTTAAAATGATTTCAAACTTGAAATTTCACAACAAAAAAAAGGGAAATTACTTGGGGATGGAGAGAGAGAGACCCATTGAGCCATGGAACGAGAGGCTTGCGAGGAGCATCTGCCTGAGCTTCAAAAGAACCAGCGCCATTAACAAAATTATGAAAAGATTGAAGGTGCCGAGAACTGGATTAGGTGGAGAATCTCTAGTGCGGTTCTGGCAGGATTATCTTTGTGATATTATCGCCAATCACCAAAAAAAGAAAAAAATTGTTCACGAGAGGTCCCACTCGCGAGGAAATGATGTACGTCTGTAGGTGAGGAGCTTCAGGAATGATCCTTCCATCTATAAATATGTCATCAATCTTGTTAACATTACGTAAACCTGCACCATCTCCCATCTCCCACTCCCAAAAAACATCCATCTCCCCCAAAATCATGGTTTCTTCATTATTGCTGTCCAACCCGTCTCCTTTTTGTGTCTTCTTCTTCTCCTCGGTCCTCTTGGCCTACACCACTTCATTACATGGGGCAGGATATTCTGCTTCCTCCACTTCCTTTTTCACTATCCCCGCGACCGAGAATAAAGATGGAGCAAAGGCTCTCCTAAATTGGAAATCTACTCTTGGCAACCATAGCCAATCTCTCCTCTCTTCGTGGCAAGGCGATAATCCTTGTCGCTTTGCCGGTGTCACTTGTGACGACTTCAGAGCCATCACCCATCTAAATCTTTCCAACCTCGGTTTGAGAGGAACTTTAGATGGCCTTAACTTCTCATGCTTAACCAATCTAGTTAGCTTTGAACTTGGCAACAACTGGATCTATGGCTCCATCCCCTCACTTATCGGTAACCTTTCCAAACTCAACTCTCTTGTTCTTTGCTTCAATGAACTGTCTGGGGACATTCCTCCAAGCATTGGCATGCTAGAAAGTCTACATTATTTCTACCTTTATGCAAATCACCTAAGTGGACACATCCCTCAGGAGGTTGGCCTATTGCATTCTCTTATGAAACTTGATATTTCTAGAAACAATTTCACTGGTCCTATCCCTCCTTCACTAGGGAACTTGAGTAGCCTCATTTATCTTGATCTATCTGAAAATCAACTTTTAGGGCCCATTCCAACTTCTCTTGGAAAATTGGGCAACTTAACCATATTTGACATTTCACAAAATGCCATTTCTGGTTCCATTCCACAAGATATATGCAACTTGAGGAGCTTGATGCATCTTTTCTTATGGAGAAATAGATTGTCAGGATCCATTCCTTTAGAAATCGTGAGGCTCACTTCTCTCGATAAACTTGACCTATCATCCAACAATTTCACCGGCTCAATTCCTCATTCCATTGGAAACTTGTCAAATTTATCTTTGCTTAACCTCTTCCAAAATAACTTGGTTGGTCCAATCCCTACTTCTCTTGGAAAATTGGACAACTTAACCATATTTGACATTTCACAAAATGCCATTTCTGGTTCCATTCCACAAGAAATATGCAACTTGAGGAGCTTGACGCTTCTTTTCTTATGGAGAAATAAATTGTCAGGATCCATTCCTTCAGAAATCGTAAGGCTCACTTCTCTTGATAAACTTGACCTATCATCCAACAATCTCACTGGCTCAATTCCTCATTCCATCGGAAACTTGTCAAATTTATCTTTGCTTAACCTCTTCCAAAATAAATTGACCGGTCCAATCCCTACTTCTCTTGGAAAATTGGACAACTTAACCATATTTGACATTTCACAAAATGCCATTTCTGGTTCCATTCCACAAGAAATATGCAACTTGAGGAGCTTGATGCTTCTTTTCTTATGGGGAAATAAATTGTCAGGATCCATTCCTTCAGAAATTGAAAGGCTCTCTTCTCTCAATGAACTTGACCTATCATCCAACAATCTCATCGGTTCAATTCCTCATTCCATTGGAAACTTGTCAAGTTTATCTTTGCTTTCCCTTTCCCAAAATAATTTGGATGGTCCAATCCCCGCATCAATTGGAAGCTTGGCCAATTTAACTAAATTATTCATTAGTTTCAATAGGTTCTCTGGTTCCCTACCTTTTGAATTTAATAGGTTAACGCATTTGGCTTTGTTGGATATGGACTAGAGGGAGAACTACCAAAAGATGTGTGCCTTGGGAGAAAATTGCAAAATTTCACTGCCTTCAAAAATAATTTCACAGGTCCCATCCCAACAAGCTTAGAGAACTGTAGCACATTAATCAGATTGAGGCTAGAAGAAAACCAACTTACTGGAAACATAACAGAAGCTTTTGGAATATATCCACATCTAAATTATGTGGACTTAAGCCAGAATCATTTGGACGGCGACCTTTCATGGAAATGGGAGGGTTGTCCTAATTTGATGAGCTTAAAGATATCAAACAACAAAATTTCTGGTGAGATACCTGCAATATTTGGAAGGATGGCTCAGTTACATGTACTAATCCTTTCTTCAAATTTTTTAAGTGGGGAGATTCCAAGGGAATTGGGAAGTCTGTTGATGTTGTTAGAACTCGATCTAAGCAGCAATGCTATCACAGGAAATGTCCCTATTGAAATTGGACTTTTATCTCATTTGGCACATCTAAATTTGGCATCAAACAATTTGAGTGGATTGATGCCGATGCAACTAGGCTCATGCAAAAGCTTGTTGACCTTGAACATGAGCATAAACAAATTTCGGACAAGCATTCCTTTAGAGATAGGCAACGCACAATTCCTTGAGGTTCTTGACATAAGTCATAATTTGTTGACTGGAAACATACCAGGAGTACTTGGACAAATGAGAATGCTGCAAGTTCTAAATATCTCCCACAACAACCTTTTTGGTTCCATTCCACGTACTTTTGGTGATATGTCAGCCTTAACTTCCATTGATTTATCATACAATAACCTAGAAGGTCCTCTCCCAAATATCAAAGCTTTCAATGAGGCTCCATTTGAGGCAATGCAGCATAACAAAGGGCTTTGTGGAAATGTTATTGGTTTACCGAAATGCAATTCTACCGAGAGCAAGAAACACAATCCACATGTTGGAGTTAGAATCACAATTGTCATCTTTCTCTCGTTTTTGGGAATTGTCCTTCTCTCTTGCACCTTGATTGTTCTTGTAATCATCAATCATTGTCAAAGAAGGATTATCAAGACAGCGAACAATGAACGGGCAAACAATTTGGACTTCATGCATATTTTGAGTTATGATGGCAAAGTTTTCTATGATCGAATCGTCGAGGCCACAGAAGGATTTGACTGTAGGTACTATGTGGGCGAAGGAGCATATGGAACTGTTTATAAAGCTAATATATCAGAAGGTCAAACATTTGCTATAAAGCAAACCTTATCATCCCAAGACGATAATGAGATCGTTGATTTGGTACCATTTGAAAGGGAAGTTCAAGCCTTAACAAATCTACGCCATCGTAATATTGTGAAATTTTATGGATTCTGCTCTCATGTCCAATGCTATTTTTTGGTGTATGAGTACATGGAAAGAGGAAGCTTGAGAACAATTTTGAACGATAATGAAAGAGCAATAGACTTTCATTGGGACAAGAGGATAAATGTGGTCCAAGGAGTTGCAGATGCTTTGTCCTATATGCATCATGAATGTTCACCTCCATTGATTCATCGAGACTTGACTAGTAACAACATTCTATTGGATCACAATTATGAGGCTCGTATTTCCGATTTTGGCACTACAAGACTATTGAGGCCAGATTCATCAAACTGGACTATTGTTGCTGGCACCATAGGGTATATTGCTCTAGGTACTTTGTAAGTTTTTTTATTTCGTCAGCATTCGATGTCAAACATCCCTTCTTTTGTTATTTAATCTTCTTATGGAAATTTGTTTACGCATTTAGAGCTTTCAAGTTTAATGTTGATTAGAAAGCCTTCTGACTTTCCTGATAGGGAAAAATTGGCAAAAGAGGAAAAAATTATTATCGATTCATCTCAATGATATGAAATTTGTGTTACCTAAGTGAGGCGAGCATCAAACAAAATCCTTTAAACTCCCGTGAAGCATAAACTCCCATGCTCAAATCAGTGTTGTAAGTATAGATTAAGTAGAAATTTATACTTGTAATTGTAACCTCATGGGAAGCAATGTTGTTAATTTGAAAACAACTTTTGATCAAGGTTATAAAAAAGCTATGAATTCTTTACTTGCAGAACTGGCTTATTCTTCAATTCCTACTGAAAAGTGCGATGTATATAGCTTTGGAGTCGTTGCATTAGAGACAATCTTGGGCAAGCATCCTGGAGATCTTATCTTTGAGGAATGTTCATCATCCACCCAAACCGAATTGCCAATACTATTGAAGGATGTGTTGGATCAACGTCTCTCGCCTTCTAGACTTTGTCTTCGAGATGTGCAAGGCGTAGTCTCAATCGCCAAGCTAGCATTCGCATGCTTGCAAGCCAATCCGCGGCTTCGACCGACTATGGAACAAGTCTCGCGGGAGCTTCGCGTTCATGTACCCCCAGAAATGCCGCTCTCTGCTATCACCATAGAGCAACTTCGCGATTTCAATGTCAGGAAATTTGGAGCATTCACAGAAATTGGTAAGTTTTGAAGTTACTATTTCATGTGCTATTGTGTTTGATTTTTAATCATGATGACGGTTGGCTTTTAAATATTTTCTTAGTTCTGACTAATCCCAATTGTGTGGTTTATGATGTTTACTGCAGAGCTAGCCTCAACGTTGCAACAATAGCGCAATGTTTATAGTTTGGACTCATGGCACCAAAAATAATTAGGGATGGCTTTAAGGGAGATCTCATTTCATGATTATTTCCAACTTTTTGCAGAGCGATCAGCAAGTGAATTTGCAAAATGCATTAAATCGATATCTCTTGCCTTCATTCAATCAAGATGTCAACATGATGTAGTTTCTATTGCTAGAAGAGATAATGATAACTATTAAAAATATGTCTCGAGTTTGAACCCCGTGAATAGAATCAAACTGACGAGGATATGTGAACTCGATCACATGCGGATCAAGAATTAATTATACATGATCTCGTTGTCTTCTGCATGTGTGTCTAATGCGAAGTAATTAAAGAACGCGGCTAGAAGGAAGCGTGCGGCCAGAAGGAAGCGTGAGGGAAAGGCCAAAAGTTGCCGCTTTAATTTAATGCAGGTGGACTTCTTCTCATGGGAATCATCAAAGGAACGAAAGTCAAAGAAAGAAGAAAGAATGACTCCTATGTTCATCTTCTTCTCCAGCCATGTGCATGCATGGTCATGGAAATTGATAGGTGCTTCTTCATAAGCCTATCTTGTAGGCGCCGAATGCCTTCTCCTCCTTTGTCATATTTTGTGGGTTATGTTTGTCTTTTTCTATTAAATGAAGAAAAGAGGGAAGACAGAAGCTTTGTTCCTTCGGTGGATGATGGCCATGCACACCCAACATCATTAATTGCATGGAGACGCATGACTTCTAAAGATGGGCGCCGTTTGTTTCATAAAATGAGGACTTCGGTGGCCATGAGGAAGTAGAGAGCAAGAAGAGCATGAGAAGTGAGCTTTACCGAACGCGTGGGAGCTCTCGGTAGAAAGGAAATTATCTCATTGTAATTACACCCGAGTGTTTTAGCCAAATTTGTGTAAGTAGAATTTGTTTAATTCCTTGAGTGAGAATTTTACTGAGAATTGTGAGAGGCTAAACACTGTGTGAATTATTAGGTGTCATTGGGGGTTGGGAAACACTAAGAGAGTGTTTAAGTGCTCGAGTGATTGTAATCTCCATTGTATCGCTTGATTTCTACGTGGAATTCCGTGCTGCTCTTCCCGTGGACGTAGGTTCTGATATTCGGACCGAACCACGTAAATCTGGTATTCGATTTCTTTTCCTTTCTTCCGACTAATTTTATCTGATTCACTCGATCTATATCCATAAAAATTCAACAATAACAATAGCCTGTGCACTTTTATTGATATGTAGTGTCATAATTGAACTTTCAATTGGGTCATTAATTTTAATTTTTATTGATGTGCACTATCATCCTAAAAATTTCGGTTGGTTCAATGATATTATAATATACTTTGATATGTTTATTTTAATACTTTCGGAGATTAATTTAAATGAAATTTGGCATGGACATCAATATAAGAAGGCTAATGCTTGATGGCGAAAATTACGTGGATTTCGCACTTGTCATTTTGACTTGAAATAGCAAAATTATAAACAATTGGTTTAAAATTGATTGTGTTATTTGTCCGCTCCCCCTTTTCCACTATTTCACATTATTAAAGCCGCTACTTTAAAACTTTGAAGATGAGCAATAAGATGAGAACAAATAGTTATTTTCTTCCCCTTAGGTACATTTTCAAAAAACGTTAATTAATTCAAAGAAATTCTTTTTTGGTCAAATAATTTGAAGAACTTTTTTAAAAATGCTTATGTATCTGCAATTACTTTGGGGATTAATGATTTAAAGATCATTATGTTCTGTTCATATAAGAAGAGGATAGCTAACGTTTTTTAGTAGTTTAGCAGAATAGCTCAGCAAATTAATCCCCATGAATATCATTGCTCATTGCTGACTCCTGGTTGTTGCTAAGGGGATTTGATCTTTTTTTCTTCATAATTAGCGCAATGTGCTTGACGCCGCTATAATAATAGACCGTGAATTTTTTTTTCTAAGGACCGGACCGATGAATCTTGCTGCATCAACCTTTAAAGTTACCATCTCGATAACGAAATTATTTTTGCTAGGATGTTATATATAATAAGGAAATTCTTATGACAATTTGCAAGTAGCAATGACTCCCAGCCGTCGCTTTTATGTGTCGGGCCAAGCGTAGCATGGGAAATACCAGACACGGGCCGGCAAACCCATGACAATGACGGGCTGTGCTAGCTCATATGTCAGGCTCGGTCACGTTATGCCAAGGCCTGGTTTTCAATTTCTTTTTCTATATTTTTTCAACTAATTGAAAATTCAATAAGATAACAAAAAAATGTCGGTAGAATGAATTATTCCTACTTCATGTTTTTTTTTTATTATAGGGAGTTCCGAGTAGGATAACTGGACAAAAATGAAATACATGACATGGTACAAAAGACTTAGACTTAAACCAATACATCTCATTATAAAATTAAACAACAGCATACAATTTGCACCTATCGAAGTACAAATACATGAGAATCAGACTTAGATAAATACAATCTCATAAACATAATTACAACCTAATAATTAAAAACACAACACTAAACAAACAGATAAAAACGCATTTATTTCATCACTATAATACAAAAAAAATACAATTTTATAACATTTAGTATAAACAACAAAAACAAAAAATACAAATCTCAATGGCCCGTTTCATGAGAGGTCGTGTAGCTCTCCGGGATTGACCATTTCAACGAAATATTTGTCTTGGTGCCTTTTCAAATGGCTCGTCCCACCATTAGGTTCCAAAGATAATTTCAGAGCACATACCATGCAGATGGCCTTCTTCTCACTATTGGGGAGGTCCACAATGTTGGACATCTTCCACAAATTCGACCCTCATCAAAAAAAGTTTTTTTGGAGTTGGCAAGCCATCTGAGAAATGGGTTAAGTACTACCGCTGACTTAGGTCAATTGCAATTCCAAGCTCGGAAATATCCTTTACAGAGATCGACATTTTTCGAGTAGTAAGGAGAAGTGCAGGATCGTGAAAATAAGAAGAGGTGTTGATTTTTGTAGAAGTTAATTTTTCTCGTTTTCTTAATGAAGAATTTGACCGTTCGGCCACGTGTATTTTATTATTATTGTGGCCAAACATCGCACTATTAGAAAGGATGGGCCATGCATGGATCGTGCCCATTTGGCCCAAGGGCCTTGGCCAGCTCAGCCAATAGCTATTTTTTTGTTTGGCCCCAATCTGATGGGATTCCTAGATACTTCCCAGTTTTGTCAATTTTTGGGACTCACAATTCTTGGGCCATATTCCTTCTCGGTTGATGCAGGTCCTTGCACTGAAAAACACTCCCGATTTGTTGAGGTTGATTTCTTGGTATGAAGCAAAGCAATATTGCTGTAGAATATAGGCTAGTTTTTGACATTCACTAACCTTTCCATCCACAAAAAAAATAGAATCATCTGCAAAGAGTAGATGGGAAAGTGTCGGACAAAACCTATTGAGTTTGATTCCTTTAATACTCTCATCATCCACAACTTTTTTCATGAGAAAGGAGAGCATGTTTGCAACAATTATGAACAAGTAAGGGGAGAAAGGGTCTCCCCGCCAAAGCCCTCTTGATGGCCCAAAGATGGGAAGGGGTTCCCCATTAAACTTGATACTAAGGGAGGTTGTGGTGACACACTGCATAATCCATGAAATCCATCTCGCACCGAAACCCATCTTAGTCATGCATGCCTCAAGGAAATCCCACTCAATCCAATCATAGGCTTTTTTCATATCCAGCTTGAGGATGGCTTGAAATTTCTTATTCTTACCTGATGTGAGACTTCTTGGACAATCAAGATGTTATCATGTAATTCTTTGCCGCTAACAAAAGCGCTTTGCTCCACCGCTATCACATTAGGAAGCCAAGGTTTTAAGCGATTCGCTAGGATCTTGGAAATAATTTTGTAGCTGAAGTTGCATAAGCTAATGGGCCTAAACTAGTCTAGACTTTCTGAATTATGGTTCTTGGGAATTAGAACAATATGGATTTTGTTCAAGTTTGGGTCAAGGTGGCCAAAGTTAAAGAAAGATCTCACCATAGTGAATACAATGTGTTGGATGATATCCCAATGATGTTGATAGAAAATTCCTTTTAAGCCATTCCGCCGTGGTACTTTCTTTGCTTTCAATTGGAAAGTTGCTTCTTTTACCTCCTCCATAGATACGCTTCTCAACGAGCTGCAATTCAATTGATCCTCCACTAAGCTAGGAAATGTCCTCTCAATATGAAGAGCAAGATAACTACTATGATTGAGATTCATCATTTTGTACTATTTACTCATTATCCCCATACTTCTGAATGTGTGCAACTTTTTTAATAAAAGGAAAGATTTATCTCACAATATATTGTCAATGAGAGAAAACAAATTCTTCACAACAAGGCCCCATTTGCACCTTCATTCGATGGCACGTGAAGCCCATACGTGAAGTAACTTTTTGCAAGCAACACAGATGACAGATTCATTAGAGAAAATATGATTGCGCTCGCCACTTAAAAAGATAATATGAAAATAAAATAGGTACTAATAAGTGTCCCCGAGACACTTGCTAAACATGTTTAATGCAGAAAGATTTGATTTTCAAAATATTAATTCACAAAGTTAATGGAGGATGGGACATTGATTAAATAAACTTAATGGAGGATGAGAAGGACGGCAGTGACTCCAAAACTATTCTAACCATTTAATAAATTGTGAATATGAAGAGTAAGAAACCTTATGAAAAGGCTTTAATAAACTAAGAGCAAGATGATGTGATAATTCTAACGTAAGGACTCGATTGCTTGCTTGCGATCTTAAAGGCTAATCTCACATCATGTTGAAACTAGGGACTTGCATTGAACTAAAATTCAAGGTGATTTTACTTGAATAGGCTAATAAGACCAAAACGAAAGCCAATGACATGACAGCTTAATTAGAGCCGTAACATCATAAATGCCCTTGGGGCGTTAATATTTCATTCAATTATTCAATTCCAATGGATGAAATCAAGACCATAGTGACTACTATAATGAGACCCATCATTAAGTGGCATAAATCGAGACACATCAACATGCCCATTATCTTTGAGCTCGGGTTAACTTGATTTGTGCAAAGCTCAATATCCAGTTCGACCTCGATTTAGTTTTCAATAAATTCAAGCCCGACTATTCGACTCTACAATTAACAAGTAAATTTATTGTGAGCGTGAATTCAACTCAAGTAAGAATTGTGAGATACCACAAAAAGGAGTATTAAAAATAACGCTGTTTTTCTATATTTGTATTTATAGTAGGAGAAAAAAATAGCCAAATTACCAAAACTTGGCATGAGGGAATACTTAAATGTCAAAAAGTTATGAAAATACACTTAAGTGCCACTTCTTTTAAAAATTAAATTATTTAAATGCCAACTCCAGCAAAAGCCGTCGAAAATCTGACGTGGCTTATTTTAATAATATAATTCACTTACGTAGCTCGCGAGAAGCTGAGTCAACAAAAATTCAACCAAAACAACATCGTTTTGGTGTTGACGTGACATTTAAAAATATATATTAATTAAATAAATTAAAATTTTAAAAATATATTATTATAAAAAAAAAAAAAAAAAAGAAATGGAAGGGGGTGATGATTGGGCAAAAGTTGTGCAGCCCTCACTGCTGGCAGCGGCAATGAGGGTTGCATGGCCCTTGCCCTATCCCTCACCCCTTTCCTCCCTTTTTTTTTTTGTTTTCAATAAATAAAATCGATTTTGGGGTCTTTTTTATATAATATTTTTTTTGTCACATGGACAACTTTTTTAAAAAATTGCTACGTGGATATTTGTTTGAAAAAAATTGTCATGTCAGTAATAAAGTCACGAGAAAATGACAAGTGTGTATTTTAGCTGGATTTTTTCACCATTAACACTTAATTGATTCATTTTGCTTCGATTTTGGCACTTAAGTATATATTTCCTAACTTTTGATACTTAAGTGTCCCCTGTGTCAAGTTTTGATACTCTACGGATCTTCACCTCATTTATAGTATGATCTTATTCATGCACTCAAATATAATTCAACAGCTCGATTAGCTTGGCTCTGAAGCAAGAAACTCAACTTAGGCATTTTTAAGCATGAAATCTGCCCAGTTAAGAACTTCATACTTGGACTTGCCAAAATTCACAGAATCCTTCTCGTATATCGCGAGTAGTTTGATTAGTTTCCATTTTTATACGTGCGACTTTTTCGTTACATATACCTCGGAACTGTTATGACTTGATTATTACTATGTAAAAACTCATAACTAGTGTGCTCTCCTATCATGCAATCTTCTTATATTGTAAGTCAATACGCCACACTGAAATTTTAATTCTATATATTACAAACTAAGAATTTAACTTTTCGAGAGGCTTTGCATCCTCCCATGTTACAACTAATTAGGAATTTTATTGAAACCAAAAGATTGAGCTAAACTTCACCAAAGCATGAAAACAATCACGACTCTCATAAATAAAAATGCCAATTCCAAGTCAAATGAACTCTTGTGAATATCATCCGTCAAAAGCAACAACTGAATAGAAATAATTTGCACGCTGCGACCTATTTTGAAAAGGGCTCAAATCTATTCCCTTACTTTTTTTTACCGTCGATTTGAAGAGTTCTTTAGAAAGCCCTCAAAAAGAGGGAAGCCAAAGATTTTTTTGCCTCATCACCATCAAGAAGTCACAGTTTGAACAAGCCAATGGATTGATGAGAAATTTTGAAAATTCTTCTAAAAATCTGAATTTTTATCTCATTCAAAAAATTAAAAGGAAATCCGATTTCACAAATCAAATTATTTGAAACGAAAATCCGTGTAAAAATCATTATCAAACGACTTGTGTCAACTGAAAGACATGTCAAGATGAGAAGGCTCGCAAATTGATGTACACTCAAATCGACCAATTTCCAAAATTGGTTGACATGTCAATTTCAATCAAGACTTAAAAAAGTAAGTCAAGCATGTTTATCTTGAGAGCAAAATACTCACCAAACTGATTGAAAAAGAAAAGGATATAATGTTTTAATGAGAAATTGCTTTGAAGTATTAATTTTGAAACTTACCGTTGATTTTGGTCCTCTCGCTTAGTACTACTAATTATGGAATTACCGTTTTCATCTCACTCTTTTTTCATATTTTACTGTCTTGTTTTTTCGTGAATTAATTTTTAAGGAACTTGTCTCAATAGAATGATATAATAATGTGTAGTCTGACAAGGGATTATGTATCTTTTTCGCAAATCAATAGAATATCATCAAATTGGTAAATTGTGTAGGCATAGATAAACATAAAGGGGTGAGTTTGTGATCTAAGGAAACTTCAAAAATTTTCAAATGAAGAGCGTGCACCGGTACTATAGATGATGGAAGAACGGTAATAACTTGAATAATATGAGATTAACACAGTGAAATAAAATACTTTCCCATTTTGTGTAAGCCTAATAGGAATCAATATAGTAAAATAAAATAATTATCAAGCATGCGAATACAAAATGATTTTAACATGGAAAACCTCCTTGGTGTGAGGAGATTAAAAACCACAGGACCGGAGTCCACCCAAAAATCTTCACTATCAACGAGATTGGGTGAACACAGTTCTTCTCTTGTAAATAATAGAGGTACATAGCAACAAAGATCTCAAGAATATTATTCTTGGTAATATGCATAAATTTCACAAGGAAATCAATGATAAATCTGACAAAAAACACAGGTTTTGTTCAATCTAACAAAAACCTGATGTAAGAAGTTTCAAATAAAAATCAAGCCATTCAAATTCGAGAAGAGTGCACCACAAATATGCTGACAAAATTTCAACTAAATTAGATCACGAATCGATTTTCGATGCCAACTTGATGAAAATCAAATTTTGCCTAAAGCCCTAGATTCTATTTTTCTCTTGTTACTATGTCCTTTTGCGGCTACCATTTTAAAGATAATGAGAAACCATATTTCTTCATATGACTTATCATCCTTTTGGATTTGCAATTCATTGGGCTTCATCCACATAGGAGTGAATTTAACTAACAATTGAGATAAATGGACGTGCGAACCCCTAGAGTGCTAAAACTTGGCATGAGGGCACTTTAGTATCAAAAGTTCAGAAATGTACACTTAAGTGACAAAATCGGAGCAAAAATGATCAGTTAAGTTTCAATAGCAATAAAATCAAGCTAAACTGCACACGTGTCATTTACCGATGATTTTATTTGCTAAAGGAGCAATTTTTTTCAAAACAAATATCTACGTGGCATTTTTAAAAAAAGAAATTGTCCATGTGGCAAAAAAGGTCATACTAGAAAAAAATCTAAAAAATCGTTAAAAAAAAAAAGAATGAGGAGGGATCGGGCAAGGGTTGTGCAACCCTTGCCGCTACCGCCGCTGTTGTCGTCACCCCACCATTGCCAGGAAGGGCTAGCAACGGTGGGGCAATGGTCAGCCGAGGTCGTTGGGCCCTAGCTAGTGGTTAGCGACCCTAGCCAACCTGCGGTGAGGGTCACCAACCCTCGCCTAGCCGGTGGCCCTTGGCCCGGTTGGACGAGGGCTACCAACCCTCATCGAATCTGGGGGAGGGTCGCGACTCTCGCCCCAGGTCGGTCAGGGTCACTGGCCCCTAGCCAAGGCTTGGCGACCTCAACCTACCCTCGCCCCACCATCATTGACCCTTCCCGGTGAGGTGGGGTGGCAACGAGAGCAACACAACCCTCATCCAATCCTCCCACTTCCTTTTTTTTTTTTTAATTAATCAATTTTATAATAATATATTTAATTTTTTAAATATTTTTTAATTAATAAATTTTTTAAATGCTAAGTTAATTTATTAACTCAATTTCTAGCGAGTCACGTACGTAAACAAGTTATATTATTAAAACAAACCATGTCAGATTTTCAGCAGCTTTACCAAAATTGGCACTTAAGTGATCTAATTAAAAAAAAAAGTTATACTTAAGTGTACCTTTCGTAACTTTTGGTACTTACGTGTCCCCTCATGTCAAGTTTTAACACATGAGCTATTCTTTTCCCAAGACAAATGTGCATATACATAATAGTTATCTTCCATCAATGAGCGGCGTTTAAGATATAGAAGAATTGCAAAGCATATTTATAGTCCACGTTTGTCATGTTTCGCACTTCTTTCGAAATGTGACTTTTTTCAAACTTGAAATTTCACAAAAAAAACAAGAAAAAGAAAAGAAATTACTTGGGGAGCGAGGGAGAGAGGACGAGAGGCTTGCGAGGTGCATCTGCTTGAGCTTCAAAGAACTGGCGCCATTAACAAAATTATGAAGAGATTGAAGGTCCCAAGAACTGGATTAGGTGGAGAATCTCCAGTGCGGTTGTGGCAGGATTATCTTTGTAATATTATCGCCAATCACCAAAAAAGGAAACAATTGCTCACGAAGGCCCCACTCGCCACCGTCCGACTGTAAAAGGCGATGGTCTCCGCTGAGGAGAGGAGCTTCAGGAATGATGATTCCGTCTATACAGATGTCATCAATCTTGTTAACGTTACGTAAACCGGAACCATCTCCCTTCTCTCACCTCCCAAAAACCATCCATCTCCCCCAAAATCACGGTTTCTTCATCATTGCTGTCCAACCTGTCTCCTTTTCTTGTCGTCTTCTTCTTCTCCTCGCTCTTCTTGGTCGGCACCTCTTCATTTCATGGGGCAGGATATTCTGCTTCCTTCGCTTCCTTTTTCACCATCCACACTACCGAGAATAAAGATGAAGAAAAGGCTCTCCTGAATTGGAAAGCTACTCTTGACAGTCATAGCCAATCTCTCCTCTTTTCATGGCATGGCGACAATCCTTGTCGCTTTACCAGTGTTGCTTTACTAGTGTCGCTTGCGATAACTTCAAATCAGTATTGTAAGTATAGATTAAGGCTCCGCTTGTTTTGTAGGAAATGTGACGTTTTTAGAAAATATTTTCTAGGAAACTATTTTTCAAAAAAATGTAATTATTTTTCGGTATTCGGGTGAAACTTGAAAATAAAATGGAAAATATTTTCCGCTATTCTCTAGGGAAGATATTTTCTTTTATACACTCTTTTTCATTTATTTATTATTATTTTATTTTTTAAAATCGATTTTTAATTAATTATTTTTTTTAAAAATCGATATTAAAAAATAACAAAAAATCAAATTTAAAAAATAAAAAATTTAATCTAAAAAAATAGAAAGAACAAAGTGAGGACTAATAGAGAGAGTGAGTGTGAAAAAAAATTTCCCCCACTTTAGAAGACTTTTTTTCTTTCATAGAAAATATTTTCTCCAATGAATTTATTTTTCATGAAACGAAATCGAAAAATCTGAAAAACGTTTTCTTGGAAGTTATTTTCCGTAAAATGAACAGAGCTTAAGTAAAAATGTGTATTTGTAATTTTAACCTCATGGGAAGCAATGTTGTCAATTTGAAAACAACTTATGATCAAGGTTATAAAAAAACCTATGAATTATTTACTTGCAGATTGGCTTATTCTTCAATTCCTACTGAAAAGTGCGATGTATATAGCTTTGGAGTAGTTGCATTAGAGACAACCATGGGCAAGCATCCAGGAGTTCATATCTTCGGGGAATGTTCATCATCCGCCCAAACTGAATCACCAATACTGTTGAAGGATGCGTTGGATCAATGTCTCTCGCCTTTTAGATTTTATGTTCAAGATGTGCAAGGCGTAGTCTCAATCGCCATGCTGGCGTTTGCGTGCTTGCAAGCCAATCCGCAGCTTCGACCGACTATGGGACAAGTCTCGCAGGAGCTTCGCACTCATGTACCCCCGGAAATGCCGCTCTTTGCTATCACCTCGCGATTTCAATGTCAGGAAATTTGGAGCATTCACAGAAATTGGTAAGTTTTGAAGTTACTATTTCATGTGCTATTGTGTTTGATTTTTAATCATGATGAAGGCTGGCTTTCAAATATTTTCATAGTTTCTACATAATTGATTTATGTATTTTAATGTTTCAATGTTGTTACAAAATTAATTTAATTCCCCCAGTTGTACTTCTCATGAGACATTATCGCATAATTGATTTATGTATTTTAATGTTTCAATTTTCCAAGAGAAATAGGGATAGAACCGGCCAACTAAATCATAAAAGTGCAATTAGATCTACAATTAGATATTAAAACTCTCAATATATGCAATTAAGTCATATAACTTATCATTATAGTGCAATTGACCTCTAAAATATTTAAAATCAATCATTTGAGTGCCAATTTTAGCAAATTATCTCACGTGGATTTTTTTTCATTTTTTAAAAAAATTTTGAATTTTTTTGTTTTTCTTTTGCGTTTTTCCCTTTTTTTCTTTAGAGCCAACAAGGGTCATCGATGATCCTCACTAGCCACAAAACCCTTGCCTTTGGTAGCAAAGGTCCTAAGTGAAGCCGCCACAACCTCACTCATGGTTGACGAGCTCACAAGGCCCTCGTCAAGGGCTGTTACAGCCATATTGGTTAAGCTCGCCTATGACCAATGAGGTCGTGATGGCCTCACCCAAAGCCTTCATGGTCAAGGGCAAGGCTGCCCTAACCCAAGTTTTGTAGCCTCACTGGCCCTAAAAAACAAAAGAAACGATAGGAAAATATGAAATTCAAAAAAAAATTAGAATATTGCAAAAAATAAAATATATTAAAAAATTATAATTGCCAGCACTGGTAAAGACACATAGAATGATTAACATTACCATTGGATTTCTTGACAAGGCAAATCGCTAATAACATTTAAGTGATCAATTTTCAAATTGATGGCACTCAAATGAGTGTCGTGCAAAAGTTATAATACTTCTGCTGTTATTACCCCCATTTTAGCATGTTTAACACTACTATTTAAAGATTTCTTTTATCCTTAAAATCTTATACAAATAACACTCGTTTCAAAAAGAATTAATGGTAAAATAAAAACATATTTAGGGCTATAAAATGGGATAATTTCTAAAAACTCTTAAACCTATTATATGGCGGTCAATTTAATCTTAAACCTTTCAATTGTGCCAATTTATTCATAATTTGAATTGTACAATAGGATTGAGACTTTTTGGACAATTTTCTTGTTATAAAAATCATTGAGCAATAGGACAAACTAAATCATTGGTCCACTTTTGATGTGAAGTGAAATTACTCATATTGTTTAGAAGATGTGTTAATAGTGTTATGATAAGTTATTGTATATAAGCTTGTTTTGTGTGTTTATTGTGTACATAGGTTCATGTAAATTTGTAAATAGGTTAACTCATTGTATCATGTCAACATACGACATGGTGATATGTTTGACAATCATGTTAGTTGTGTTGTGTAACTTGCTATATTATGTATTGTGTTTGTATGGAGGCAATTGAACATGTATGTTACATGTGTCATGTTCCAATTTGACATCTTCATGTTATACCCCAGTTTCAACATGACATGTCACAAATTTCTAGATTTATCAACATTCAAAAAGTTTTGTCTAGGTAAACTTGGTGATAGTTAGGATTCTTTGAATAACAAAAAAATCTTATTTTTCATCCCTGGATATTCATGGTGTCAGCATACAATGTGTATAAACTTTAGTTAATGTGGATACTTATGTGCACACCACCATGGTAAAACCTAGCCAATGTGGATAAAATTTAGTCAATTTGGACATTTATGCTGAGCATAACATTGTCCATCCTACACTATTAGCTAGAGGCCAAATTTGATGTTGAAGGATTTGATTGAAATTTGTGCAAAATAGAATGACTATATTAAACAAATGAAAAATATAAGAATTTATTAAGAAAATGACGAGAAAATATATAAATGAAAAGTAATTTTTATCCATGTTGCAATGATAGTTCCCCTAGCCCGTTTAGATTGGAGAACTTTTTAACATGTAGATGTAGGACTTTACAAAGACATGAATTGTCAAATCGCATCATCCGAATCTGAACATAAAATACTGGCCCTACTAAAATTTATGTTCTCTAAGCGATCAGATCTGGCTGCTTTGCACTCGAATTCTTTCATTCGTTTTCAATCGAACAGATCGGCCGCTTCACTTTTTGTAATAAATAAATGAGGCAGTTTGGTGAGGACATCTGTAGGCACCGAAGTTCAATAAATGTCAATGGACATTAGACATGTGGTACCAGGATGAACAGTCTAGGAATCAAAATAGACATTTCTTGAATTGAGCTGCATTTACCATGCTCTTGGTTTCACGAGACAGGCAATACGATAGAACAAGAACTGGGATGGGAATGAAGTAACTGTTTTCTAATAAGATAATTATATAAATAATATGAATTTTGATTTAATGTATAATATTGTCCCATAAACTTTTAATTTGTTCCTAAATAAAAATAGAATCTAAGATTTTAAGCTTATTTAGGTATGGGATCAAGCCATTTTTTTGGTAACCAATCAATTCAACTCCGACGCTTTTGACCACATAATTTAATTAATTAAATTTATGAAGAAGTATATTAAAAATTTTAAAACTTATCATGAAAGTATAATTGAACCTTACAATTATCAAGAAGTCCAGTTTTCTTTTTTTTAGTCTAAGTTAAGAAGTTCAATTAAATTCTAAAACTTGTCGCAAAATGCAATTGAGCCTTCAAATTTTCAAAAAATATAATCAAATGTAACATTGATATGGTAAACTCTTTTTTGAAATTTTTTGACTCGGTACTTTTTAAATATTTTAAAGCTCAATTGCACTACGATGATGATAAGTTGTATGACTTGATTACACATATTGAGAGTTTTAAGATCTAATTGTAGATCTAATTGCACTTTTATGATTTAGGGTTTTCAATATACTTATTCCTTAAATTTGTATACAGTCTCACAATTACCCTTTTTCTTACTTGGGCCAATCAAGCGTTACGCTTTTTACGTTTTATTATTATTTTTTTCCAAATAGCACTTTTAGTTTTACAATAAAGCAATCCATTCTTTCAGTGTAGAAATGATAACTTCTTGGAAGGGAAAAGGGTGGAGAAAGAGAAGGAGCGAAGTACGCGGTTGATGGCTATAAGGGAAATGGAACCCTCTTCTACGTTCCATTGACAAATCTCTCTGTCTCTCTTACTATCGACGCTAGCAGTAAACTTTAATCCTGCTCCAGTCGTCCTCGTTGTCGTGTCGATCGAAAAGTGGGGTTCACGTCTTGGGTTGGCTTCGAACCTGGGGATTCTCGAAACATTCGAAAAAGCAGAGGAAGAAGAAGAGAGATTCGAGAGTTTGGGAGACCGCCCCACCACCCCGACCGACGCCCCTTTATCGGATAAAGGAAACGTTGAAGATCTCTAAAGAAAGAGGAGAAGAACAACCAGATCGGATCGTGGTCGCTGCGAAATCTTGATTGGTAAGGATGTGTAATTCGTCCTCGTTCTCGTTTAATTTGACAATTCTGTCAACTGGGTATGGTTCCGTTTGTTGGGTTGATGTTCGGCTGAGTTCTGAATGAGTTTTCGGATGATGGGTTGTTAGGGGATGAAAGAAAAAGAGAGCGAGGTGGGGATGGAGAAGAAGGGCAATGGCGACGGTGATGATGAGAAGACGAAGCAGAAGAAGAAGGGGAAGGGGCTGGTGTCCCGGATTTTCGGCTTCTTCCGGATGAGCCGGAGCGACGATTTCGAGAAGCGGCTGCAGTACATCTCCAAGGAGGAAGCCGCCGTGCTCTCCCGGATGAAGAGGCGGTCGCAATCGTGGCGCCGGATGGCCCGTCATCTCATCCTCTTCTCCCTCCTTTTCGAGGTATATATGTGTGCGGATATGTGCTGTGTGCATTCGCTATTCTTGCGCACACGATGATATAGATCACACGATACACACTGACTGAGTGACGATGGCTCTTCCAGATTGTTGCAGTGGGATACGCCATCATGACAACTAGGTCGGTGGATCTTGACTGGAAAATGAGGGCTTTTCGGGTCTTACCCATGTTCCTCTTGCCTGCAGTATCTTTTGCATCTTATTCTGGTCTTGTTAGCTTCACAAAAATGTGTAAGTGTCTCGAACCAAATGATAGTCTTGTAAATAGCTTCTCGTTCTTGTAGACTCTTCTCTTTATTGTTTTCATGTGGTTTCAGATTTTCCACTGTCCTTGTTGCATTCACTTCGAGGAAATGTACATGAGTGATTGCAAAAGTTCACTAGGAAGCAGTTCTTTTAGCAGTTGGGATATGGATATCTCCCGATGGTGTTCATTCATGCAGAACTTAGTACACACCCTCAGGAGATATCATATTCCAACTGCTAAAAGAACCGCTTCCTAGTGATAATCAATCATATACATTTTCTTGAAGCCAATGCAACAAGGAAAGTGCAAAAGCAGAAATTAGGGACTACGTAGGGGAAAGATTGTGGTAGTGTGTGGTGACAATTGTTTGGTTTTTCAAGTGCCGGCTGCATTATGCATCCTTTGGTAGTCTGTTGGATATTATTTGGTCTACAGATGGAGTCTTCTCCCTGGGTTGACAAGAGAGAGAATGCTTTGTCAATTGTTACGTTGTTGTGATTTATTCCCCCACTGCAAGAGTTATCAAGGTTCACAATTTGTGTCTGTCATTGATTGATTCTGTCTATGTGGATCCACCTAATGCTATTTTTATTATTTATTGAATCATGAATTTAAAAGTTTTGGAGCATAAATATTTTTCTAAATAGAGGTTATTTGGTGTGGGAAAATGCAGACGATTTATAGAATTACTGAAAGAGCCTGGGACTTTGTTAACCAGCTAAATACCTTTGGTCAATCTTTTCATGGACTTTATTGTGCATTGCAAGAAAGGCATGGATAAATATTCTAGGTGTTTGAAGAATCAATTATGGCCAGTGCAGCTAAAGATTTGATTTTCGAATTTCTAACATGATTTTAAGTTGCTTGTTTTCTAGTGTAACTTTGCATGTTTTTTCTCAAACTTTTGAGAATTATGTGATATGTGCAAGTGAGGCTGCAGACAAAATCCAGCCTTTTTCTGTTTTGTTGTTGAAAACACACTGATTTAGGATTATTTTGGAGGCAGACAATATCAATTTAGAATTGATCCAACACTATAACACCCTCACATTGCCTTTGCCATGTGCACAATGTGAGCAGGGGGTATGTCCTCTTGTTAGTATAGTCTACTAAGCAGGTTTCACCGAAGGAATTGTGGAACTAAAACTCTACCCTCCTTCCAAAATGAAAAAAATGAGGAGGAATGATGGTAGGGATAGCATGACCCATTTTCTCTCTTAAAGTTAATCATATTGCCCCAAGCCCTGAGAGACTACTAAGGAACATGTCCAAGAAGGTGCTATTTTGTCTTCTCTAGCGTGCATGTAGGACCTAGCGATGTTGCCTTTTCTACTTTTAATCTTTAATAGCCTGTTTGACAAGGACTTATTACCATAGCCGGACACTGTTACCCTTTAATTAAATTCTACCTTATGTTCATGCAACTTTTGATGGTGGGGCAGTTCTTTTTCTGCTGAGACCTTGAGGCTCTGGAGTCTAGAGCCATTGAGAGCTTATTTGTAGAAAAGAGGCACCTTTTAGTGTTGATCCACATTCTTTCTGAGGGAGGACAGGCGTGCACTGTGTGTGGTGACATTGTAACCAGTGCTTATTCAAAGTTGGCAAGTAGCTTTCACACCTGAGGTCTGGCCTTCAGGGTACTCTTATTTTGCTCTCTTTAATTTGAAGTAGATGTTAAGAGTTAATTTGGGGTAACCAGGTGCAACATTAGAAGATTGTAATGATTCACAATGTTTTTACAGAAACTGAAAGCTCGGTGTCATTGGTCACAGCTAGCTGTGCAGAAGATCTGGATGATCTTTTGATGTTGAAACTGTATTGCAGCTTAGCTAAAGTGCACCTTTTAATCATGCATTGCCATGGGACAAGTAAAATTAGTTGAGCCTTCTTGGGTTACGCGTCTAATCTACTAGGTCAAATTGTTAGCTCTATAGGGATGGAACATTCAATGTCCTGTTCAACAAATTTTTGAAATCTGCATTTATAACAGAAAGCTCTTTCATTTTACTAATTTGGTCTGGCTTTTATAACAGAAAGCTCTATGGATCAATTGATTTACAGTTCAAACTATATTGATGATTACATGGTGCCTACTCATTGTCAATCATTCAGGGACCATTTTTGTTAAACTTCTTGTCTAAACATAACTGGTTGAGTTGATAATTAAATCCACTACTAAAGTGCAGATGATTGTTGGTGTGGTGTCATTTACTATTTAGCAAACTTAGGCATCTTGAATTCAGAGAACGCGATAAAAGTTATCTGCACATGCTTATTTCTGGTCAGAATGTGTTAGTATGTGTGGCAATGCCTTGCATGATCTGTTTCGTATTAGGTATAGGTTCATCTTCATCTTGATTGGCCCAAATTCCCAACTTCTTGTTCATGATGTTGAATTGAGATATTTGATGTCTATTGATTGTATGACTGTTTGATCATGTTGACTTTAAAGGTGATCGCAAAGACCAAAAAACTCTTGAGCGGCTTCGGGCTGAGAGGCAAGCCAAAATTGATGAACTTAAAGAGAGGACTAACTATTATACTACTCAGCAGCTAATTCAGGTGACTTCTTTTGGGGTTGTGGGGCATTTTCATGCCGGTATATTCTATTACTATATGTTTGCTTTGTTAAGGCATTTGAAAGAATTGCTATCTGAAGTGAAAGACTTAGTACAAGTGATGTTACTTGAGGCGTTGATTACTCTGCCTCCTTTTTTTATCGTAAGTTGCCATGTCATTGTCAAGAAGAAAACTTGCAGAATTGTGATGCAATATGGTTGGCCAATAAGTCAGGTTGAGGTCCTTTTGCAATGAGAATTGACTGCCAACCAATAAGTCGAATTGCAGAATCATAATTAATACTTCATACATTTTGATTACTCTGCTCCATTTTTTTATTGTAAATTGCTAGTCATTGGCAAGAAGAGAAATTGCAGAATTGTGATGCAAAATGGTTGGCCAATAAATAAGGTTGAGGTCCTTTAGCAATGAGAATTGACTGCCAACCATTAAGTCAAATTGCAGAATCATAATTCTTACCTCATACATTTTAACTCCTGTTGTTTCCATGACCCCCTTAATTGAAATAGGAGTCCATTGTTTGTAGTAAGAATCAATTCGATTCCCTACCCTACATATTGGTAGGATGGGATCAAAAAATTTTTTTTTCCCTCAAGTTTCTTTTCCACTCTCGCACTCTTTTTATGCCTTTCATTTTTATTGTTTGGTTTTTTTTCTTTTTTTTTTTTTTTTTTTGGGGGGGGGTCGGTACTAATCAACGTGATTGATTTTCACCAAAATGTAGAATTCTGGGTATTTACATGTTTATCTGATATTAAAGACTAGTAAAGCAAGGTAAACTAATTATAAAAAGAATTGACTCCCTGTTGCTAAACACTTTACGAACACCTAATTTCTAGGACCCATGTGGATATTCAGCTATCAAGTAGCTCTTGAAGGCTTTTTTTGAACATTGAGCTGTATTCATTGTGAATCTTGGCTGAGAGGTTTCTTTGGGCTAAAAATTCTAGCTGAGAGTTAGCTTTGTTAGTTTGCTACCATTGGTTAGGTGGTTGATGCCCAAGTGTGAATTGTGGAATTTAGCTGCAAAAAAGGATCACTGAAGTACTTGGGTCTTATATCTGGAAATGGAAAAAGATAAAAGGAGCTTGTTGCTAAAAACGTCATTTTACTGTGCTCATGTGGTGTACACTCTGTATAAACACTCTCACTTATGTTTTATGTTCTTCAGTTGTTAATTCTTGTTTATATTCACAATTCCTAGCTTAGGAGTAGGTACTGTGGTAGAGACTCATGAGAAGTACAACTGGGGGAATTAAATTAATTTTGTAACAACTTTAAATTTAAATACAAAACAATTATGCAGTAGCTATGCTGTAGTTGGAACTATATCTATTTTCTTAGCTCTTCCTTGAGCAATGCGTTGTTTCATGTACTTTTCTTTGCTCCTGAAGTTTGTGCATCTTTTCTTGGGCATGGTCTTGTATCTTTTGCAAAGTCGAGGTGTCATACTTAACGTTGATTCTCTCTACAGCGATATGATCCGGATCCAGCAGCTAAGGCAGCTGCTGCAACTGTCCTGGCATCAAAATTGGGTGCAGATTCTGGCTTGAAGGTGTATGTAGGAGACGAATCTCAGTCTGTTGCTTCAACGGGGAAGAGCAATGATGTCGAGGTCATGCAGTCGAGTGGGCTGCGGAATAGAAAAGAGTTGCACAACAGGGCTAGCAGTGAAGGGAGTACCATGACGCATCAATCTGATGGAGGAACACCCACTTCAGCAGCCGAGCACGAGCAATTGGTCGTTGACCACTACTCTCCTGATGGATCGTTGATGCAGAACAGTGGATGGATTGCTCGACTTGCAGCGTTGCTTGTGGGCGAGGATCCAACGCAGTCTTATGCACTCATATGTGGTAATTGCCACATGCACAATGGTGAGTGAGTTCTCTTGTTTATATAGTTTGCTACACCTGTTTCATTTACCAAATGCAGGCAGTGATCATTCTTCTTAGACTGCGATGTTGTTTGGTTGGGAGTAACAGCTTGGCATTCTTGCTTCTGTGCAGGGCTTGCCAGGAAGGAGGAATTCCCGTACATCACTTACTACTGCCCACACTGCCATGCCCTTAATCGGCCAAAGCAGTCTGAAGAGCATGTCTCTGGGTCTACATCCCCGGATGCGGGTTCCTCGAGGATGGGTAGCGGAGGAGACACGATCAACAATGCCACTGGTTCAGTGAGCAACAGTGTGGCCACAACGACTGCCACTTCAGGGGCTGCCAAGGTAGGGGCTGCCAAGGTAGGGGCTGTCGAGGTAGTGGAAGCACCAGAAAAGGTTGCACCGGGCAATCCAGCTGCTAAGGAATAGTAAAATATGTGCCGCTTCTTCTTCTTCTTTTCTTTTTAATCCCTTTGCGACCTGTTTGTCTGTGACTAGATGGATTTTGTCTAGGTTTGCCTCGCTTGGTCGTGAGTTCGGAATGTATACCCCTTTTTGGACAGGATACATAGGTCACTTGGAGTGGTCGTGAGATTTGTGCATCTCGGACTGCCATTACATGGAAATGGTTGGAAGCAAAGATCTTATCTGGAACATAAGGACATTAGCATGAGGCAACTATGAACCTAGTGTGACCAAGACTGTTCTGCTAAAGATGCTTCAATTTAGTTTGAGTTGCTTCCTTGGTGTTGCTATGTTGCCATATGACAAGACTCTTCATCCATCAAACTATGATCAAACTCGCCATCTGCCTTGATCCTGACCCGGGAATTTGATTAGATTGTGTTGGCAAGCATAGTCTTTTGCCTGGAGTTGTCGAGTTTTGGTCGATCGATAGAGTTTTGCTGCAACCTGTGGCTCACATAAAAGCTCATTCCGAAGATAGGCCGATCCGATTGAGTTTTGAGCTGAATTGACTTTGAAAAATTAACCTTAGAGATTATAGATTGTCGAAACCAATGTCATCTTTATGTGAGATAAATTGTGATGTACCTAAGTCCAAGTAGACTGTTGGTTAGAATAAGTGATAAAACATAATTTTGGGATACCGGAGCTATAAATCATGTATTACCAGAATCATAGGATACTTCACTTCACAAAGTCACAACAAATAGAGGCGAAGTACTCCTAGATCACGTAGAGAAATCGTTGCGGCGTAATCTTGTTAGATATTCACATCCTTATCACTAGCAGGTGCAATACATAGGCAAGCAAGGAAGAAACGCTGAGCATACACAATTTCAATTACCTAGATTTTTTTTTGGTCGAAAAAGATACTGATATTGATTAAGAGTTTATAGATATAACGCCCAATGCTGGGGCATCATAACACAATAAATCCCAAAAGGATTGAGGAGGCCAGATAACCCAAAAAGAGGTAAAGCATTTAAACGAATGGATTTAGCTAATCAATCTACAACTTTGTTATGATCCTTCCACAATGGGCTAAGGATATCTTATCATAATGGGCCTTCTGAGATTGGGCTTTCACGTCACGGAGCTCTACCTCTCACAACATGTGATCTACTTCTTGTATAGCTTCAACCAAAATTAAATCATTGATCTCAAATATGCCTAGTTTAGGCTAAGGAAATTAATGCACTTTCCAATATGTCTCAAAATAACTTAGCTTGTTTTGAAATCCACTTCCCCTATATTAAAATTATGAAAATTCATTCAATTTAAAAATTACAGTAAAATGAAAAGTTAACAAACTTACGAGACATACTTTTATATTCTATTTCCTTACGTTACAATTTCATGTTGCTGATCTTACTAACCATTCGAAAGTACATATATATACACATATCAATGTGAAATGCGAGGGAAGTAGTCAGCATTATAAAAAAAAATTTGAGATTGGATATATACAATTGGTAGGTTTATCATTCTTATATATTGTAATTGTAGGAAAAAAAAATGCATCTAACTTGTCAATATCGTCACGAACTACGCATAAGAATTTTCTAACAAGTCCTATTTATCACCACGCCAAGCACAACAAATTGAAGCTCGCGTGTCGACTGACTGGTTTGATAATTGAAATAATTATCGCCGTTCGGTGTCGCATAACGCAACGCTTGGTTCGTGCGGCAACGCAAGTCTTTAGCATGATTGGCCCTGCCAACCACCGACCGTGTCGGGTTCGCCCACCTCCTTTCCTGTCGCGTTTCGCTCTTGCACAAGACAACCGAGTCCGGGCCCCCGCTCTGTTGCCAAAAGGATTGAAGGACAATGAGGGAAAAAGAAAAAGAAAAAGAAAAAGAAAAGTAATTATGGTAAATCTTTTCAATTATTAATATTAGTTTTTTCTTTTACATTTTATCAATTGAGGACTTTCAGTTAATTTTTGCTCAAAACTATTGATGTAGACACTACTAGTCTTACGTGACATGGTTGGCGTTGAAGTGAATATTTTTTTAATAATTTTTCTATTTTTTGGTTATTCTCTTTTCTTTTCATTGAGAGCCAACACTCACTCGTTGGGCGAGCACTGCGTGAGGGCTCGCGTGGGCTCTTGTTGTGAGTGACGAGGGCTCGGGTGAGGGTCGTGACGGCTTTGTGGACCAAAGCAAGGGCACCCAACCCTTGCTATATTTGGGACAAGGCATCGGGACTTCAATCCCCCTCCCCCTCTCTCCCACAAAAAAAAAAAGTAAAGTAAAAAAGAAAAAAATTATAAAAATTCAAAAATTATTATAATATTATTAAAAAAGTTTATGTCAGCATCAATTATGCCAGGTAAGACGATAAGTGTCCATATCAACGATTTCCGATCAAAATTATTTGGATGGATTT
The DNA here is from genome assembly GCA_014182895.1 of Angophora floribunda. Classification (NCBI taxonomy): domain Eukaryota; kingdom Viridiplantae; phylum Streptophyta; class Magnoliopsida; order Myrtales; family Myrtaceae; genus Angophora; species Angophora floribunda. The sequence continues at coordinate 14,201,556 of CM024708.1, forward strand.
AATTGGCAAATATGAAAATATTTAAAACTAAATTGATACAATTGAAATATTTAATTTTTTTTTGTTAAAGAATGGTTTAATATTGAATTAACACAATTATAATATATTTATGACTTTGAGACAAGTTTAACCAACTCATCCCTAGAAATTTGTCCAGGAGCATGAATGCAAGATGTTGTACAGTTATTGTCCACAAAGATCAATGAGGCCTCTTTTGGTGCTGAAAGAGAAAGATCTATGGCATGGCTCTGGACCCTAGATGCCACTTGATAGTGCAAGGTAGCAACAATAGAATATGCTACTTAAGGAGCTCCAATAATTTGGGGTAAAACTTTCAAAGCAGTAAAGAGTTGAAGGTTAGAAAGTGCCATATTGAAATTTGTAAAAAGGTTGACAAACAATGCACAAGCATTCAAGGTTGTCTCAACTGTCTCAATGTAGGCATGTTGGTAGTCAAGAAACCTTGTGTCTAGAAGAGTCATTTGGGCAATGATAGGAAAACCTTTTTGACCGTGGAAAGATAAGGTGAGACGAATTAAATCATAGTACAAATGATTGTATCCTTACCGAATCCATTGTCGAAGGAATTCATGAGGAATTTGAAGAATAACAAACTGTCCATACTCATCCAAGGGAGTTGCACTTAAAGGACATCTCACTCACTCACTCACCCAAGAGAGAAGCACTCCAAAATCACGCAAGTTTGGAAGAAAGATATACTACACTAAACCAAGAAATCAAAGATTTAAAGGATGATTACATGCCCCTAGGTGCTTCCTAATGCAATATAGTACATTCAATAGTCCTATTCCCCTCCATTGAACCTGCTATGGCTAAATCCTAGTCCATGAACCAGCCACAAACTTCAAGGCAATACTTGAAACTTGTTTGTGGATGCATGCGCCACATCCTGCTTGTGCACACACATATCGCAAGAAGCTCTTGCTCAATCTGTACCAAATTCGATTTGCTTAATTGACTTGGGTCATGACATATGGAACAAAACAACAACATATATCAAGAATTTCGATTAATCGAATATTGCCGGCTAAAATCGGGCGGCGGATCGGGTTTAATTGTGAAGAATTAGAAAGCGAGGGACCCTATTGTAAAAAAATCCGACTAATCGAAGGACTGGAATAGCACGAGCCATATAAATTCAAGAACAGAGACGTTCGGGCACAAAGCGCGAGGTGTGAATTTGAGGACCGCAATTTTTGTTTTTTTATTAAAAGAATATATACGGCGACGAGCCGATCCGTACGCCTCATGTACCGTTACTCTCAACCGTCGCCAAAGGCGCGCGAAAGAAGCCAAGTCACCAGCAGCGACGACAACTCGAAGAAGAAGAAGAAGATTTCTATGGCGGTCATGGATTTGGTCCTATCCCCTCCTTCCAAATCCCTCTTCTCCTCCTCCGCCTCCGCCTGCTGCCGCCGCCGCCGCCACCACCACTTGCCGCCCTGCTGTCATTCTTCCGGTCGGTGCGTGTAATTTGGAAGCGAATGCGTGTTTTCTGAACTTGGTCGTCGTTGCTGATTTGGCTGAAGTTTTTCAGGGGTTGGGGAACAACACGGGGGACTACGGGAAGCTGCAGCTCACTCTCGAAGGCTACGGCGTCCCCAGCGTGGTCGCGAAGGTGTCGCGGCTCGACTGGTTCAGGAATGCCGCCGGCTTGGTCGACCCTAATTACTGGCGCGGCACGCTCCGCCCTCGCCCCGTCCTCGACTGGTACACTCTCTCTGTCCCTCTCGATTGATGCTTTGATGTTTGGTTTGGTTTAGGCAATTTCGCTGGACGGAATCGGACGAGGTTATGTTGTTTTTGGAATGGTGAATTGGGGAACCTAGGTACTTGAAGAGGGTCGATGAGGCCGTGCGAGAGGCGAAGGAGATGGCTCAAGGTATGTTGCGTTGCATCTCTGGGGCACCCTATGAGCTCGTTTCTTGCATTTCCGTATACTGTCTCCTTAATGTTGTGGGATCTGGAGGAACAAATGTGCCCGAAACAATCACATTAGATGCAATCTTTCTTTCGCTTTTTGCTTTCCTTGCGATTGCCATTGGCGTGCAAAAATTCGTTGGGCATTTGAAGGTAATTATAGGTTAACTCTGTGTAATGCTAGTATGCCTTTATTTGCGCTGAGGAATGTATTATGCTTATGGCCTGAGAGGTGGCGTTCGATGCTGGCTTAGGACAAAGTGGTGACTTTTGAACCACTGCAATTCTTTCCTTCTTGAAAACATAGAAAGGTGAAAAATGAAGAGCAGATCAGCATGGGCAATATTTTTTCACCACAGCAAATTTGACTATCTCAAGATATTTTAATTTATAAGTGGTGTTTCCTATGAGCTGGGCAATCACTTCTTTCAAGCAGAGTGTCACTTTCAAAGCTTAACTACTTAGCCAAACCCTTTCCGACATGGAATATGGGGCTTCCTTGTGTTATGGCTTAACTCTTCATAATGGAAATCTCTTTTCTTACATTCCCTGCCTCCTTCTACTTTATATTTTCCACTGAAGGATTACATTCTCCTTTTCAAACACATGATGGGAGCTCTTTCTCATTCTCATTTTTTTAGGTGGCTCCTTATCTTTGATTGGACACTCGGCAGGAGGATGGTTAGCACGGGTCTATATGGAAGAATTTGGAGTGTGCGATTTATCTTTGTTATTGACTTTGGGCACTCCTCACTTGTAGGTTTCAAAGTTTCTCACTTGATCTCTCTATGTCCATTCATACCTTGTTCTGGCTCTTTGCCTATAACTTTGACGTGCTGTATATCTGTTATCTGTACACTGATTTACTTGTTAGAAGATCTCAGTCTGGAACTCAAGGAAACAGTACAATTGCTTCACCTTTTTGATCAGGCCACCTCCAAAAGGACTTCCTGGGGTTATAGATCAAACTAGGGGTCTCTTGGATTTTGTTGAGAAGAATTGCAGAAACGCTGTGTATACTCCAGAACTGAAGTATGTATGCGTTGCAGGAAGGTACATCTCATCACCTTTCTCTTTTTTTATCCTAAAATAGTCAGAATCTCTGGTTAGCTGCTTCATTTTGGAATGAATGTTCATGTAAAAGCAAAGTGATTAGCTAACTGTCACTATAAGATACTACAATTTAGAGATTGAAGAGATTCATCCCATGGAAGGTGCTGACATTCTGTTCTCCAAGGATTCCTTTCATAGTATTTTTTTACTCTAGTTGTTGCTGGCTCATTTGGAAAGGTTTTATTGTATAAAGCACCTGGAAGACTGGCTAGAACTTACTATATTTACAGGAAAATTACCTTTCTCAAAGACTTTGTGGCCAAAGATGTCTCTTGTTCTCCATCTTTCTTGATGAGCCTGAATTTGAGAAAACCTTTCCCATATCCTTCTAGCATTTTTTAAGAGGATGTTCTAGTCTATCCTGCAAGTGGATTTATCTCATTGTATTAACAGAGTTTTTGGGTTGAAAAAAGAAAAAGAGAAGAACAGGAAAGAATTCGTTATCTAATTTTAGCTGTGGAGCAGAATTAAGTTTTTAGTGCATGCACCTATGTTAGGATGTATGAGAATATTGGTTTGTGTATGTTTCTCATGCCTTTTTTTTTTTTTTTTTGGTTTGAAAATTGGAAGTAGCAATCTCTAGCATGCTCTACCGATAGCCAATACATGCATTATGCACTTCTGGAGGAAATTTCTTGCTGCTTGATATTGGGTTCTGTTTCACAACTATGAGCGAAATAACACAGCCCCTAAAGTCATCTAAACATTGTGTGATTCAGATCAGTTATATAGACATTTCTCTAGTGAGAGCAGATGCTTTACTGCTATACCTCTTGATTTTCCTTTCGGGATATTTCATTTGGAAACAGAAGTGAGGAGTCCTCGTCATGACTCAAATATAAAGAGCTAAACATATTGAACAGATTCCCTGGAAATGTTACTGTTACATGCTTATGTATGGCCAATTAACAGGCACAAGAATATTGTGCAGATGCTAAAATATCCATTGACTCATGCAATTTAAATTTTTTGAAAGAGAGAATCTGAAGAGTACTAGTACCCGAAAAAGCACCACGTGGATTGCAGAATTTGAGTATGGTGTGAGTTGGAACATTATCTCTCCATCTCAATATAGATCAGACTCAAGCAGCAATTTATTAGCATTTGAGATTTGGACTCTAAACTGATAGTGCAAAGTCCAGGTATATACAAGGTGCTCGTATATTTGGTGGCTCAGAAATCAATGTTGTGTCCGCAATTCCAGTTGATGGAGACCAATTAATTTCTGAGGTTGCTATTGCCGATGATAAAGAAAGTTCACCATTAAACACCTCCACTTGGCGTGCCCGTTTTGTTGGGCAGGGGTACAAGCAGGTAAAACTAATTTTGGTGCCTTGAACCACTAGAATGACTCGTGGAGGAATCCATCAGAATTTTTATTCAAGTTCTTCTTCACTCATACTGGAGCTACATGTTGCTAAGGAGTGGTTGGTATTATTGGGTTTGATCAGGTATGCGGGCAAGCAGATGTATGGGGAGATGGAGTTGTGCCAGAAGTATCGGCTCATCTGGAGGGTGCGCTTAACATCAGCTTAGATGGGGTTTATCATTCACCTGTTGGTTCCGATGATGTATCCAGACCATGGTATGGTTCTCCAGCTGTTGCTGAGAAATGGATAGAGCACCTCCTCAATTGAATTTTATGCAATCAGTTGAGCAAACTAGGCAAAGACAGCCTCCACATTAATTTAGGACAAATTTCTGTAGATATGATTTATCATGGATCCCGATTGACCGCTTGGGTCACTGTTTTCAGTGATAACTGCAGGTTTGTTATCTCATATATTTTGGATATCACAGTGTAGAATAGGGTGTTTTTCTTGTTGAATTAGGGCAACTCCCAAATGCTCAGTTGTTGTCTCAATGATTCTGCTGTTGACCTATTTGTTGTCGGTCAGAATTCCAGTCAGGCTGAAACCGGCATTCTGAGGAAGCAAAATCCTATTTCCAGGAAAATTGCTATCAAAGATTCGTGAAATGCTGCCTTCACGAATCTTGGTTTCATGGCTTGTCTTACCGGGTCTTTTGGGGTTGATATGACAGATTCTGTATTGTTGCCCATTGTGTGATTATGTTTACTTCATAGATAACCAAAAAGAAAGAAAAAAAAGTGAGAGAAGATCATGGGCGGAAGGGCTCCATCACCTATGGCTGCCACCCCCGCGGGTGGGGCAGCAGCGATGGCTAGTGAGGGCTCGTGACCCTCGCCGACTGGAGGTGAGGGCGCAGGCCCTCGCCGGCCGGTCATCACTGCTGCCCATCAGTGATGGGGCGTCGGCCACAGGTGGGGAAGAAGCCTCCTGCCTGTGCTCCTCCTTTTTTTAAAAAATTAAATAATAACTTATTTAATTAAATTAATTTTTATATTAAAAATTAAATCCCGCGTAAAATGACGTCATTTGAGTCTAACCATGTCAGTACTCAAAACAACGTCGTTTTGAGCTTACTTAGCCACATCAACTTGCAAAACAACATCGTTTTGCAATTCTCTTTCCTAAAAGACTCCACATTAGGAATTTAGTCGGATTTTTTCATTGTTGGCACTTAAGTGTTCCACTTTTCTTCGATTTTGGCACTTAAATTTATATTTTGAAAGTTTTGACATTAAAGTGATCCATTTTACTAAGTTTTGACATTCCAGATGTACTTTAGCCAGCCGCTTCCTCATCAGACGGGGATTATTCAAAGAGGCCTCCTCTTCTTTTCAGAGGCATACCAATACAGTTAGCAACAGTGAAGTTTGTGTATTGGTATTATTTAAGGAAGATTATTTAAGGAGGCCTCCCTCCCTCCCTAATAAAAGAATATGTCAATAACGGAACTCGAGAATAGAAATTCTTGTTGTCACACGCACGAGAAACAGAGAGAGACAGAGATGGAGATGGGTTAAAATTAAATACGTTTAACAGAGAGAGAAACAGAGAAAGAATCTAATTTATATTTTGATGTATCATAACGAAGAGTTCATCGGCTTATTTGTAAGTTTTGTTAGTTAACTTATCTAAATAATATTTCAATCATGATATGTACAATTAAATGGAGATATATGTGCCATATACGTGTAATATACATGTAATATATGTGAAGATCTTGAGAAATAAGCATAATCAACGCATGAACCTATCACTTGAGTCCACAGCAACTACAACCAGCCAATTATGTCTCATCAATCAAACGACAGGCTTTGGTGCATCGCCAAGCCTTCCACCGGTGCCGATCAGCTCCGGCGAAACATACGCTTTGCTTGCAAGGAATCGCCGGAAGCAGTCGACTGTGGACCGACACAACTGGGGAGCCTGTTACACTCCAGGGAACAAGGTCTCCGAAGCATCCTTCAACATAGACATGAACCTCTACTACCAGAAGCTGGGACGCTCTTCCAATGCCTGCTGCGCCTTCAACGGTAGTGGTTTGGTCATTTCTGAGGATCCATTTAAGCAGCGTCTTCTCTGGCTTTCCACCCTCAAAACGTTTTTTTTATTCAGATCAGGTAAATACTTATATGGCTTAATTACTCATATGTTATGAAATACATGTATGAATATTCATTATATTCATGTACTTATTATGGTACATTTGTATCATACATTTTAAGTACATCTCCCTATCCGATGAATATCTATCTCCCTATCCAATACATGTATCATCCGATCTAAGTACATCTCCCTATCCAATGAATGTTCATCTCCCTATCCAATACATGTATGAATATCCATGTACCTATTATGATACATTTGTATCTTACGTTCTAAGTACATCGGATAAGAATGTTCATCTCCCTATCCAATACATGTATTATTAGGTACATTGATAAGTGCATCCTTATTTCATTATAAATAGGGGCACAGACAGTGAAAAATAATAGGACTTTCGCTTCTGCCTTTTCTCTACTATCTTTGGTGTCATTTCCTTTCTCTACTTAATCTCTCTCTATTCTCTCTATTATATTCTTGCAACGCGATATTTTACAACACGTTATCAGCACGAAGATCTACCAACTGAGTAAGTAATTTTGCAAGGTAGGTGTTTTCCTTTGTTTCATCTTCTTCTATCAATTCTTCATTTTTCCCCATAGCCTTAAACCAATTTCAATTCTAAAAGTATCCTTCTGCTCCTGAAGTAGCGGTGGATATTTGGAAATCCTTCTAATTAATTTAAGGATTTTTGTTTTGCAAGAATTATGGCAAATATTGAAAAGCCCAAATTCCACATCCTGGAAGTGAGTGGAAATAATTATCTATCTTGGTGTCTAGACATGGAAATGCACCTCCAAGGGCAAGGTCTCGCTAATGCAATTGCGGAAGATGGAACCTCAAATTCAAGGGATAAAGCAAATGCACTGATTTTTATTCGTCGTCATTTGCATGAGAGCCTGCAGACTCAATATTTATCCGTTCGAGACCCTCGACCCTGTGGAAGAGGTTGAAGGATAGGTATGATCATACCAAGACTGTTATCCTCCCTCAGGCACAATATGATTGGCAAAATCTCAGACTGCAAGATTTTAAATCAGTGTCTGACTATAACTCCGCTTTATTTGATGTCGTTTCTCGACTTGAGTTATGCGGTATCAAGCTCACTGATGCGGAGCTATTAGAGAAAACTTTCTCCACCTTCCATGCTTCGAATATTGTATTGCAACAGCAATACCGGCAATGTCAATTTGCCACATATTCTGAATTAATTTCTGTGCTCCTCACCGCTGAGCAAACTAATGAATTGTTGCTCAAAAATCATGATCTTAGACCTGCTGGCTCAAAAGCATTGCCTGAAGCACATGCTAATTTTAAGAAAAATACTGGCCATATTAAGGGCTATAAGCGCAGGCAAGAACATAATTTTCGAAGGGATGGCAGGAATTTTAACCGCCCTAAGAAATTTAACTTTGGCCCGAATAATGATAAAGAAAAGAAGCACAAGAAGGTGGTTAATGAAAGTATTTGCCATCGATGTGGTATGATGGGACCGGTCACGTACTTGTCGTACGCCAAAGCACTTTGTTGATCTATACCAAGCATCTTTGAAAAATACGGGCAAACGTGGTGAATCTCATGCCATTGAAATTAATCCTACTGCCATGACTACTATTGAAGCCAACAATATCTCTGTTGGTGGGACTTCTCTTGCTCCTGAAGTAGCAAATGCATCCCTGGATGTCTCTGATTTCTTTGAGGACCTTTGATTATTTTGATGAGGCATCAGACCAGTGGATGACAACTTATATTTCGCATTTTATGATTATAATAATTTCTTTTATAGTTGTTTTTCTTTAAATGTATTACCTTTTGTTATTCTATAATAAGGTTATGTAATTACTTATTGTCTATTATCTTGAAATTTTATTTGACCTTATAACTAATATGCAAATTTTATGATATTTGACACCTGAAGTTGTCAATATAAATGCAAATGGAAAATACCGAGAAAAATGGAGAAGTTTGTTTACTTGATAGTGCATCAACGCATACTATATTTCGTAACAAACACTTTTTCTCGAGTATGACGTTGCGTAAGGCACATGTCCATACAATATCAGGTCCCGTTCCGATTATTGATGGTTTTGGGAATGCCACAATTATTTTGCCAAATGGCACCATCCTGCATATTGAGGATGCGTTTCTAAGTAGTAGATCAAAAGGAATCTACTCAGTTTCAAAGATGTACGCCGTAATGGGTACCATGTTGAAACTATTTATGAGCAAAATAAGGAATATATTGGCATCACCTCTTATAAGATGGGCTTGAAAACCATCCATGAGAGGCTAGAAGCTTCTTCTACGGGTTTGTATTGTGTCATGATTAAGGCTATTGAAACATATGCTACTATGTCCTGGAGACTGGTAAACCCTGATCAGTTTGGGTTATGGCATGATCGCCTTGGTCATCCTGGCGCTTCAATGATGCGTAGAATAATTCATAATACAAAAGGACACCCTTTAAAGGATACAAAGGTATTGTTGTCCAAAGATTATAATTGTGAAGCTTGTTCACAAGGAAAACTCATTATCAAACCTTCTATAACAAAGGTTAATCTTGAATCCCCTGTATTCCCGCAAAGAATTCAGGGTGATATATGTGGACCAATACAACCACCAAGTGGACCGTTTCGATATTTTATGGTACTAGTGGATGCATCCTGTAGATGGTCCCATGTTTGCCTATTATCTACGCGCAATGTCGCATTTGCACGTTTACTTGCGCAGATTATAAAGCTTCGGGCACAATTCCCGATTATCCAATTAAAAGCATAAGGATGGATAATGCTGGAGAATTTACATCAAAGAGTTTTGATACATATTGTGCTTCACTCGGAATTGAGGTTGAGCACCCGCTTGCATATGTTCATACTCAAAATGGATTGGCAGAGTCCTTGATTAAACGCGTCAAAATCATTGCCCGCACTTTATTATTGAGAACTAATCTCAACGATACAGCATGGGGTCATGCAGTTTTGCATGCGGCAGCTCTAATAAGATTGCGCCCTACTGCTAGTCTTTTACAATCTCCCCTTCAAATGGTTCTTGGTTATGAACCTGATATTTCACATTTACGCACATTTGGTTGTGCAGTACAGGTGCCCGTAGCACCGCCAAAAAGAACAAAAATGGGTCCCCAACGCCGTTTGGGTATTTATGTAGGGTTTAATTCACCGTCCATCATTAGGTTCTTGGAACCAACTACTGGTGATCTTTTTTACTGCTAGATTTGCAGATTGTCATTTTGATGAGACTACGTTTCCATCAATTGGGACACCTACAATTTCCATGGCTGCAAAGCGTAAAACCGCTTAAGGTTTTCTCCTGAATGAGAAGAGTTTATCTCAATTAGACCCAAGAACTCCGGAATGTGAAAACGAGGTACAACGTATAATCCATTTACAGGAAATGGCTAATAGACTTCCTGACGCATTTAATGATGCTACTAAAGTAACGAAGTCTCATATTCCAGCTGCAAATGTTCCAGCTAGGATAGTTGTTCCTGAAGGACAGGCTAAAATGGATCACAATCCCCCACACTTGAAGCGTGGTAGACCGATAGGATCAAAAGATACCGTTCCTCGAAAACGAAGGGGAAAGAATCAAGAATCTGCTCCAGAAGAGCCTGGTGTTGTAGTTGCTCCCAAAGAGCTTATTGCCCCTGAAGAGGCACAAACCCATGAAAAGATCACAAACCCTCGGAATATTGAAAATTCCATTACATATTGTAATGAAATTTGGGATCGGAATGAAATCATCATTGATGATGCTTTTGCATTCTTTGTTGCTAATAAAATTATGGATGATGATTTTGAGCCGCAATCTATTATTGAATGCCGTCAAAGGCAAGATTGGCCTAAGTGGGAGGAAGCGATTAAGATTGAATTAGCTTCCCTAGCTAAACGAGAGGTTTTTGGACCTATAACTCGAATCCCCGATAATGTAAAGCCTATTGGATATAAATGGGTATTTGTTCGAAAACGAAATGAGAAAAACGAGATTGTCAGGTATAAAGCGCGACTCGTTGCCCAAGGATTCTCCCAAAGACTGGGGATTGATTATGATGAAACATATTCACCTGTGATGGATATGATTACATTTCGCTTTCTTATTAGCCTGGCACTATTTGAAAGATTGGAAATGCGTCTTATGGACGTCGTGGCGGCATATCTATATGGCTCATTAGATTCTGATATCTATATGAAAATTCCTGAGGGATTTAAAATGCCTGATGCATGCACTCCCCGTAACTTATTCTCAATAAAATTGCAAAGATCTTTATACGGGTTAAAGCAATCCGGTCGCATGTGGTACCAACGCTTGAGTGAGTACCTAATAAAAGAAATGTACAAGAATGATCCTATATGCCCATGTGTGTTTATTAAGAAGTCGAAACCGGATTTGCTATTGTAGCAGTTTATGTCGACGATATAAATTTGATTGGAACTCCTGAAGAGTTAGCCAAAACTACTGAATATTTGAAAACAGAGTTTGAAGTTAAAGATTTGGGTAAAACCAAACTTTGTCTTGGTCTTGAGCTTGAGCACAAAGCAAATGGAATAATCGTCCATCAATCAAAGCATACATTGAAAGATTACTTAAACGCTTCAACATGGACAATGCTCACCCATTGAGCACCCCTATGGTTGTAAGGTCTCTAGATCCCCAAAAGGACCCATTTCGTCCTAGAGAATCTGATGAAGAGATACTTGGTCCTGAAGTACCATATCTCAATGCAATTGGGGCATTAATGTACTTGGCACAATGTACGAGACCGAGATATCGCTTTTGCGGTAAATTTATTGGCACGTTTTAGTTCGAGCCAACTCGGAGACATTGGAATGGAGTTAAACATATTTTTCGTTATCTCCGAGGAACCATAGATTTGGGATTATATTATTCCAATAATACCACTACCTGCAGGTTAGTTGGATATGCTGATGCTGGATATAGATCCGATCCACATAAGGCTCGCTCTCAAACCGGTTATTTATTTTGTTATAACGGCACCGCCATTTCTTGGCGTTCTACGAAGCAATCGCTCGTAGCTACATCTTCTAACGACTCTGAGATTATTACTCTATATGAAGCTGGAAGAGAGTGTTTGGTTAAGATCCGTTATAACACATATTCACAATTCATGTTGTTTAAAACCGGTTACAAATTCTCCTACTATAATTTATGAGGATAATGCTGCTTGTGTTGCACAAGTTAGGGAGGATATATCAAAGGTGATAGGACCAAGCATATCTCGCCAAAATTTTTCTATACTCATGAACTTCAAGAAAGTCGACAGATTGATGTTAAACAAATTCAATCCGTAAATAATCTTGCAGATCTTTTTACCAAATCATTGCCGACATCAACTTTTGAGAAATTAGTATATGGCATTGGTATGCGGCGAGTACACAAGACGCAAGATTGATTAGCCCCAATAGTGGCTATATGACTCAATTGAGGGGGAGATATTATCAATTATGCATTGCACTCTTTTTTCTTTTTGTCCGGTTTTTCCCATAGGGTTTTCCGGCTTAAAGTTTTTAACGAGGCAATTTATGCATCCATAAAAGGGAGAAATCATAAAATTTGTGCTCTGTACTCTTTTTTCCTTTTTGTCCGGTTTTTGTCCCACTGGGTTTTTCCGGCTTAAGGTTTTTAATGAGGCAGTATTATTCAATGCACATTCATAATATAATACAATGAATATTCAAGGGGGAGTGTTATGAAATACATGTATGAATATTCATTATATTCATGTACTTATTATGGTACATTTGTATCATACATTTTAAGTACATCTCCCTATCCGATGAATATCTATCTCCCTATCCAATACATGTATCATCCGATCTAAGTACATCTCCATATCCAATGAATGTTCATCTCCCTATCCAATACATGTATGAATATCCATGTACCTATTATGATACATTTGTATCTTACGTTCTAAGTACATCGGATAAGAATGTTCATCTCCCTATCCAATACATGTATTATTAGGTACATTGATAAGTGCATCCTTATTTCATTATAAATAGGGGCAAGACAGTGAAAAATAATAAGACTTTCGCTTCTGGCTTTTCTCTACTACCTTTGGTGTCATTTCCTTTCTCTACTTAATCTCTCTCTATTCTCTCTATTATATTCTTGCAACGCGATATTTTACAACATCATATAATATCTTCTTCTTTTTCCCTCGTGCAGCTTGGGGCCCATGCATTTATCCAGCCAATTAGGTGACCGCATCGCCGCACGATCTTGGAAGAACAAATAAATAAAGGGTATGGCAGAAAGAGTACAAGGTGTTAGTACCATGTGCGATCTTTAGAATGATATTATCTTCCAAACTCTATTTTTTGACCCACAGAAGCCCCAAAGTGATGCCACCGTCCCAATTTTACTTTATTTTACAGTATGTCCTATTTGGGTATCAATTGTCCTACGTATCACCTAGCGCATATGTCACCACGTGAAGCCACATTGGAGACCATGTCCTTTAACCTTGTCTAGTAAAATCAAAGATAAAAGCTGAGTAAGGCGAAATTGGGGTTTGTAATAGGGTTTTCTTGGATGAAACTGTGCACAAATAAAATGGTAGGGTTCCTCATCAGTTTCACCAAATTTGGATATTCAATGGCCGCAATTGGAAGTAGTACTAGTAGCACATTATCTAATAGTGTCAGCAATGGATTTCAAGTACTCGAAAAAAGAAATTACTTTGAACGAAACTGTGGTTGGTATTGACTTTGAATGCATTTGGCTTGACTTTGATGCCTTAAAGAACCACGGGCAAATGCCAAACCTCCATCAATTATCACCTTGGCAAGAACCCTAGCAAACTCATTTTCATTCTCTCAAAATCCTTGATTTTGCCCTAATTTACCATTTTACCACTTGAACCTGAGGGGCTTTTTGAATTTTCCTAGTATTCCTTGGGTTTTTTATGGATAAAATGTTATGGAAAAATCTTACAAGTGGGTCGACAAATAATTGTTGCATCGAGAGAATTCTTAATTCAAGATAAAAACAAAATAACTCATAGAAAAGCTATAATTTTCAGTGAAATCAATGGATGTTTGGTGCATGACTTGTGGCTTATTGCGGGTCGCATCCAAGTCATTGTCCTGGAGAACTAGAAGAGGCATCTCTTGAATTCTCAACCAGAGATCATTAGTGCCATGGTTCTTCCTCAATCGGACCCCAAAAAAATCTTTCCGGCATAAGCAAATACAAAATAACCTACAGACTTTTCCTTCCTCCTCATTCACAACGTTTCCTTGGAAAAAGCCACCCTGAAATTACAGCAGCTTCTTCTGGTACAATCTTCTGTATATCTTAGAGCCTTTGAGTTCCGCATGGATTTCTCTCTGTGTTCGTATCCCTATTGGGTTTTTCAGTAACCATCCATCCACATCGCACGGAATTGTCGTATGTATCGATTGAATCGACGTATTGAAGCAAATTGTGCCTCTTGTTTAATAAATTTCTCAATGGCCACTTCGAGCACATCATACAATATCAATGCCTGCAATGATCATGCTGCCGTTAATAACATGAGGCGTCAAACCTTAGATAGAACTAAATAAAATGATGATTATGAAACTAGATATATGAGTTCCTAAGCAGTTGTAAACACAAGACACTTACAAGGATTGAAACTAACATCAAAGGACTTGGGTAAGTGGATATCACATGTTTGAAAGAAACTGGGGCATTTGCAAACAGAAAATGTCTGCAATGTAGTCAAGAAGCTATGAGAAAAACAATGATGTGCAGATATATCAAAGCCTGCAAGTTCTTTAGAGGCAGCTCCTTTACCCAGCATTCTGCACGCTTGGCAAGCTGCAAATAGTACATTACAAGAATATGAACTGAATCTCCATGCTCTTCTATCAAATGAGAATAAACCAAGATTGTGGTTCACTAACCCAATTAGAGTCGCTGTTGAGTGTGCTAAAAGTAACCCAAGGTGTTCATGCCATACCTTCTGCTGGATTTCCAATTCGAGATATTTTCCCGAGGGATTTGCTTTTGGGAGCCACATGAGAAATCTGCCCCTGCCTGGGAATTTCACATACTATCAATGGAAGAAAGATGTCCCATGCAGGCAAGCAACATGATGCCTGTTTACTGAAATGAGGTTCAAATGATAATTATAATGACTAATTCAGCAAGATAAATTAAACAAAATAAAGAAGCATAAGAAGATATTAGTAAGTCAAATGTCATTTCCCAAACTCTGAAGGTTTGAAATTGTTATTCTGGCTCCAGGTAGTTTCACCTCAGTCACCCAATATTAACCAGTTATCAATCTCATTATTCCAATAAACTTGGACAGGCACACACAAAGGAATAAGATGTACATTGTGCTCATCATCCAGTGAACATGGACAGACACATACAAGGGAATTAGATACAAATTGCACTCGTCATCTACCAATGAAAAGATAATAGGTGGTTAACATGTTGTAAAAGAAAAGAAGGGAAGATTTTGTAACTCCATGTCACTTCATGAGAACATTATATTTCCCTGCAATCTATAACATAAATAAGCTAAATTGAGTACTTCCACAGCTTTATGGTTCGGAATCTCACTAATAATGTCCTAAACCAATTCATTTGAACCAGAGAAGGAAATTGATATCGGGTCACTAAATTATTGGTGGAAACTCAAAGCTAGTACTTTTTGTATGATCGTACTTTATTCAAGTGTTCACCAAGTCAAATTCCATATACAGCAATCAATTCTCCCTAACAAGAACCTGGGGAAGTCAAACTTAGATCAAGGTATAGGTTCCTAGTTTCTACTATTAAGAACCAAGATTTATTTCCTTGCAAAGATCTTACGTGGTCAAGTGAGAAATAGACATATAAATTGGATCCTTAACAGCATGATCCAAGCAAAGCAACTCCATTAAGAGAAGATAAGGGAAATGGAATTGAGTAATCAGCACACCACGAGGACAAAGGAGAGAAGATGACAAAGCTCCTATAGTTGTCCTGAATGCTATGGCTTCTAAAATATAAGATCATTTCAAAGAAAGGAAACTCAATTCTGAGTCTGCTAAGCTGCAAATCTTTATAACTGTGTAGGTTTCACATGTCATTTTGATATGATGGCGGTTGATTGGAGCACAATGATAATACATAGTCAATCAGAGAAATTTAAAGGCCTATGGCCTATTTGACTTTTTCTTTAACCGGTTTAATTTCTCCACAACTGTCTCCTGTAACAAAGCCTAGCCCTGTAGTTGTAGCCTCTTTGTTAATCCATGCAGGCACAATGGACAAACACACACAAGAGAATGACCTCTTTATTTATTGGATTTATCTAATGCAATGAACTCGGTGGAGCAAATTATCATGACGTGTTGTGTGACCTCAAAGCAAAATGCTTCTACGAGCTTTGACAACATAAGTAGATTACTCAGGTTTCTACCACAACAAGAATTCAAAAATGTCCCAAGGGTCATTCAGATGGGATTTCAGGAAAAGTCGATACTTTGGAACGCAGAGCACTATCCAACATATAATTGCAATGAATGCAAACAAAAGTTACAAGATGGCAAAGACTTTTGAATAGCAGGGTGGCCTTACTGCTTCCAATGTCCACCATCAAAAGGCAAGGTCGAGTCCTCCAAAACCTTGTCCCAGTTCAGCACTTGGGCAGGCATCTACCATCATCAAACCAGAATCACACAAAACACTAACGTAGGACTCGAATGAAAAAGGAAGAATTTACGCATACCAAGAAGGCAGAAGTGAGAGGATTGACATGTTACCTAACTCTCACATGACCCAATTCCTATAAAATGAGAACCTACAAAACTTGCTTCTATTGGACTCTTGAATCAGCAATCGACAACCACTGCAATCAAACTTTACAAAAAGCACAAATTATTGAACGACATTTAGTAATCTAAGTATGTGACAATCAATTATACGCTTTAAGCCCTTTTACATTAAAACCTTAATTTCTGGGTAGGCCCTTTATGAGCCAGGCATTTGATACTACTTTCTTGTTTGGACAGGTCGATCAATTTAGCAAAAGCTATGCCCCTCTTTATGAAGCATATCACCAATAGGAATTGTGTCAAATCAGCTATTTAAGAAGCCATTACTTTGTCTCTCTCAGCCCTTTGATCATAGTGCTCGATCAATTTAACAATCAATTGAAATGCTTGAACACTCTTTGGCCATTATCCTCATTGCTCTTGTTTGTCTTTCATGCTCCAACCAGAATGCAGCTACTGAATATGCACTTCACTTTTGATATTTAGTTGATTCCAACCATACATCTTCCTTTGACAAAGCAGTGAGTGATTGCAACACCCACTAGCATGATAATGTGGATAGGACTTGTGAGAAACTACAAGCTTACACCATCATCTCTTGTTTATTGTATATTGATATCATCTGTAATGGAGATGCTAAGTATTTGTAGAGGCAAAGAATGTGAGAAATGAAGAAACACCACAAGGCATTTGAGCTTTACATGTATGGTCTCATTACCATAGATCCGCAACATTGATAGATAGAGTTTAAAGTTTTATAATAGGATGACTTCTCTTTGGTCCCAGTAAGGATTAATAGGGGAAATGTAGTTAAAAGAAGTGCACACCTGTAATCATCAATCTTCTGCGACACATGAGCCTATCATTTGACTTAACAACTATGACCGGCCAATTCTGTCTCATCCTGACATAAAGGAATATGTTCCCTGGTAATTGTGCAGTTCGAAGCATCAAATGCAATAACTTCCAGAACCTGACGCAATAAGTGATCTACTTGAACTGAGAAATGAAGTTAAGAAAAGCATACTCAGTTGTTGCAGAACAAAGAAGAAAGATTGGATTATCTTTTCCAAGACCTCTTTTTTATTGCACATTTGCATATGTGAAAACAGGAGTGAAATGATGAATAAAGAAAAAGGTTCAGGTTCATGTTTTTACAGATGAGGTCTATATCTTCCCATACTTTCTCCTAATTGATAGCCTTATAAAGCTACGGCAACTTAGAAAGCACGCTCAGCAATTTTTTGCATAATTCTCCAACAAACATGGAGACTATTGCTGTTGGTTCGGTGCACAAGAGACCAAGTCAGCAATACTTGATCCAGTGAACAGAAAACTTCGTTGCATCGCAAGTATTCAACTAATTTTAATCAGCTCCAGGACAACATAGATTTGCAAACAGGCAATCGCCCCATGCCGTGGATTGTACCCACATAAAAAGGGGTTGTTGTTATACTCCAGGAAACAAGGTCTCAGAAGCATCATTGGACATGAACCTCTCTACTCATAGTCACTATCCCACCTGGCCATTGCTACTCCAAGAACAGTGGTTTACTCATTTCTCAGGATCAATGTAAGCAATATACATCCTTGTTTAAAGTTTTTGATTTAGATCATGCTTGATGATATGACACAAGAGCTTATAAGGTATCTCTTTTTCACATGCACCTTGGGACACTTGCAAGTATCCACCCTGTTAAAAGACCGCATAGTCGGGCAAGGCCTGGAAGCACAAACGGGTAAGGGCTAAGGTAGAAACAGTAGATATCATGTTGCTTCAGAGCATTTTACTGTTTTTTTTCCCACCACTGTGGTCTGATGTATCGTAAGAGTGGTTTGGGAATGGGACTTCACTACTCACTATACTGACACATTGCAACTAAACATCTACTATGCAATTATTAGAGAGTGAATTATTTACTGTGATGATATGTCAAGAGTGAACGAGTGAGAAGATTTTTCATATATTAAGAAATATGCTCAGAAGGATGTCTTCGGTTTTCTTCTTAAGCATAACAACATCTTAACTAGTTGTCACTTGTCATTTTGTTTTAGCATTGTCCATTTTCCTTGAACCCAATTAATGCCTCTTTTCATTTGTTGCGACCTCCCTCTCGTGTCCTGGGAGGCTAATGGCGCGGCTGAACCTCTCTCATGCCCACCAATTCAGGACTTAAGGGTCGAGTTGTTAACCTGCAATTCGATTTCATTTAAAAAGGAATCGCCACCAATCAGTTTGGGGTGTGTTAATTAAAAACCCAAGTAAAATATCGGAAGAAATATTTTACTCCTGCGCAACCAGAGAAACTAGAATCGAGGATTGATTACACTAGTTAATTACTAATGCCCTTCCGATACTTAATCCTGTTTAAACCCTTGGATTTAATATTTTTGCATTTTTCAAGGATTTTTCCATGCATTGTTGAAACAAACATTTTTTGGCATTTTCTGTTTTTTTTTTTTGGAAAATATAAAATATTTGTGAATTTTCTGGTTTTTTTCTTCTAGAAAAAGTGAAATATAAAATATTTTTGGATTTTTTGATATTTTTGGAAATTATAAACTATTTTTCGGATTTTCAGATTTTTCTGGAAAAAGAATTATTATTTTTATTTTTAAAATACTTTTATAATTAAAAATAATAATATATTATTAAAATAAACCGGCCGGACCCGGGTCAGGCTCGGCCCAACACGGGCCCGTGCTTCGGACTCGGCCCAGCGTGGGCCTGGGCTTCGGAGGCTGGGCTCGGTTCGCCTGGCCCAGTACCTGAAACAAAAAAGAAATAATTAGTCAAGCCCAAGCCCAAATAAAACAAAGACTGGCCCAATAAAACAAAATAAGCCCAATGGGCGCAATTCATTTCAGCCCATAACCCACAAAACTAAACCCTAGCGGGTCGACCGGGTCCGACCCGGTCATGACCCGACTGCTCCGCCCCCTCTCTGTCGCAGGTCCTCCGCGGCGTCGAGGGGACGACCGAACGTCTCCCGGCCACGGCGAGCGGCGGCGGTCTTCGCGAAACCAACTGGCGGGACAACGAAGTGGCGAGGGGCACCAGGGACGACGGCGGTCGGCAGCAGGGACGGTGGTCAGCCGCACGGACGGCGTGAGGTTTAGTCGAGATTCGTGAGCGTGAGCGTGAGCGGCGGGGTCGTCGGCTTCGACCGCGACGGCAATGCGGGCGGCGTCGTGGGTGGCGGAGCGTCAGTGGTGTCGGGGGTGGCGGTAGGATGCGGCGGCGGCGTCGGGCCAGGCGGACAGCTACGGATGCGGCGGCGGGGCGCGGTCCCGTGCCTCTCTCCCTCTGCAGATCTGTCTCCTTCGCAGATCCGCCTCCTCGGCTGGCGGTCACTCGGCTGGCGGTCGCTCGGAGTTCCGCCTCCCGGGAAGTCAGAACGCCTAGCCTCGCCGTCGCCGGTTTCTCTCTCAAACTCAGATCACTCTCGGATCGGCGGTCGCTCGGGATTCCGGTCTCCTGGATGTCTCTCCAAGGGAAACCTTCCGAGCTCCCGCTTCTCCTCCAGATCTCTCTTTCTCGCTTGCTGTTTTGCATCTCTGTGTTGCTGTCCTTTCTCCTTCGCTCGGCCCCCCTATTTATAGGCGAGGAGCTCGGTCGATGGAGGTCCTCGGCGCCCAGCCGGTCTCTCCCTCGGCCGAACCGGCGTGACCTCAGCTGCCCGCGTGCCGCGCCATCTTTGCATTGATGGCGGCTCCCGGACCTCACGGCTCCACTCGGCTGCATTAATGGCGCCCGCGAAGCGTCCCATCCGTCGCCGGCCAAAGCCCTTTCAGGAAAAAGTGCCAATCTTTTGAATTTCCTTTTGCTTTCTGCACATCCCATCTGAGCCACTTCGGTCCCACCACCGATTCCACTCCTGTTCTTTCCCTTTTCATTGACATAATCACCTCGCTTTCTAGGCATCGTCAGCAATGTAAGTGCAACTCTTTGGAATTTCTTTTGGAGACTAATAGCAGCAGGACCTCAGATAACTCAGACGATGATTCACGACAGTTCTGTTTTATTTCATCTTTTCTTTAGTTGGACAAGTGGATCAAATTAACAGAAGTGACCAGTGCAGAAAGCAAAGAAAAGAGAACATGAACAATAAGAGAAGCAGTTCACTGTATTCAAAATTCATATTTCTTTAGCAGCACGAGGATTGATTCTTGATTGAGAATATCACAAGAAATCAACTAAGTTCCATCATATCTGAGTTGTCAATACTATTGACAGGAGTAAACAACTAAACCAGAATACTATGATACCCAACAAAGTCAACCTACGGTAGCTATGTAGTTACAAAACTCATTGCAAGCAAAATTATGCAATGAAGTTCATTTATCCTAAGTATCTAACTGACAGCGACACAGGGGGCAGGAGTTTCTACCTTCCAACCACCGAATGATGCACCGGTGGTGGAATACATGGGAACAAGGGAGTTCCGTGACCTTTTCTGCCCTGTGAAATTCTTCCAGACAAATAGAGCAGCAATCCTTGTCTTCGGCAGCGTAGGACTTCTCCTTCAACCCGAGAATGGCCGACTTCGACGCGCCCCTCATGACACAACCCGTTTCCGAGTCAGGTCCCTCCATTGCATCGCGCATGCCCAAATCCTCCACTTCTGAGATTTCTGAGCCCGTCCAGTTTAGAATCGCAGTCATATGAAACCATGTGGATGAAACCTAGACAAATCATAGGCGGCCCTCAAAATCCACATAGCAAAGGAGTGCTGGTTCGGACGATCAATGCCGAAACGGTCAAGCACACGTTCGATGTGGAAGCTGTACACCACCGGCAATTGAAGAAAAGCCGGTGGAAGAAACATGGAGATTCTTCCCAATTCAGTGGGGTTCCCATATGCCGTCGCGCTGCCACCGAATTGGCGGAGCACGGGTTGCTGCGTGACGAGCAGAGTAAGGACGGCCATGGAGTCGTGGCTCGTCCGAGTCGTCCCGCTCAAGCTTAGATTCCAAGAACCATGCACGGACGGCATGATTTCCGGAAGAAGCGAAGTAAAGAATTCACTCGAGAAAGAAGTCGATGGGTATCGTGAGATTTCAGATGCGAAGTAAGAATTCAGACGAAACAGGGCGACAGAATTGCAAGAAAGAAGAAGGTGGGTCTCGCAAGATTTCAGAATTTTGTGGGGAGACGAGGATACGCTGGACGCTTCATGGACATTGTGTTATATAGCTTTGGCTCTAAGATAGCCGTTAAGTCTTGTTCGGTCTTTATTTCCTGTTTTGGCTCAGTCCAATTTACAAAATAATAATAATAATAATAATAATAATAATAATAATAATAATAAAATCAATCAATCAATCAATGTAACATGCAATTATGAAGTAATATTTGACTTCATTCCCCTTCCAAATTCAATGACCGGAAGCTATTACGAGGATTTGATCTACTATATATATACCTTTAGGTGATCTTGAATGAATCTAGGACTCCTTGTAGATTGTCTTTTCTTCTACCTTTTGCAACTAAAAATATGTGCTGCTTCCATGCAAGAGATAACACCAGATAAATAGTACATTCATTAAACATAAGAATTTAAAATTAGTTGATAAAACTTGTAGAACAACATTTTATTTAGGGAATTAATAGCCAGTCAAGGTGTAGCAGGGAGGTTAGACTAGGCAAGAAGAATTTCTCTTTACATAATTATGCAGGCAAAAACTACTATTCTTGGAGCCAAATCTCTTTCACATGATAAGTTTAGGATAGTAATTGTTTACTATGTTCTACATAATAGTCAACATCGCCTGGATCAAGGTTATCAAGATGCTAATTCTGCATCAATAGGAAAATTGAGAGAAGATGGAAAACTTCACTTGATAAGCCAATATTGGTTTCGAAATTGTTCCTTATTCACAAATCGAGAGAATTCTTAATTCAAGATAAAAACAAAATAACTAATAAATAGAAAAGCTATAATTTTCAGTGAAATCAATGGATGTTTGGTGCGTGACTTGTGACTTATTGCGGGTTGCATTCAAGCCATTGTCCTGGAGAACTAGAAGAGGCTTCTCTTGAATGCTCAACCAGAGATCATTAGTGCCATGGTTCTTCCTCAACATTAATCCATCGGACCCCAAAAAATCTCTCCGGCATAACCAAATACAAAATAACCTAGACTTTCCTTCCTCCCCATCACAACCTTTCCTTGAAAAAAGCCACCTTGAAATTACAGCAGCTTCTTCTGGTACAATCTTCTGTATATCTTAGCGCCTTTGAGTTTTGCATGGATTCCTCTCTTTGTTCGTATCCCTATTGGGTTTTTCAGTAACCATCCATCCACATCGCACGGAATTGTGGTATGTATTGATGAAATTGACGTGTTGAAGCAAATTGTGCCTCTTGTCTAATACATTTCTCAATGGCCACTTCGAGTACATCATACTGTATCAATGCCTGCAATGATTATGCTGCCATTACTAACATGAAGCGCCAAACCTTAGATAGAACAAAATAAAATGATGATTATGAAACTAGAGCACAACAAAATCAAACAACAAATCCAAAATAGAACATGTAAATCAACTCGGTGAAATTTCTTAAAAAAAAAAAAAACTCAGTGAAGGAATCATCCCGACTTTGTCAAGATCCTAGAATGAAGGGTGATGGAAGTTTGAAGTTCACATAATTGCTGCCCAGCTATCAACAGAAGGACGCGTATGAGACCAAACTGGGACCATACCACATGCTTTAAACGTGAGATTGCTACCAATGTCGTAAGGTAAAGGTAAAGATACACAGAAATACTGCTGTTGGTTGCAGAACCAATCACTGTGGTATTCGAAGCAGTTTTGGCGACAAAATCAGAGGCCGCACCAAGAAGGGACAAATTAATTAAATGGTGGATAATATAGTGGTCTACTAAGAGATGGGAGTGACTGTACTTTAAGCAGATTAAGATTGGTGCCATAGATGGGAGTGACTGTACTTTCCAACGTCGAAAGCCTAACCACGGGTGGGAGAATGATTTCAACAAAGCAACAGAGGATGTGAAGTAGCTATTTCTAGCTCCAGTCACAAAATGCCTTCTCCTTAACCCAAATGCTGTTTCCTTTTGAACAGATTATTTGACTATAGAATCTTAAAGTGCAAACAATGCTAGGATAGGGGCACAAATCTTTATGCCCATATTTCTATAATCATTAAGAGATGGCATCAAACTAAAGTTTGATTAGGCTATAGCAAGAGACAAAATGAACAAACAATATGCACAATTTACATAATAAGCCATAACAAAATGGCATGCCTGTAGATGGTTTATGATTAGATTTTGGCTGTTGAATTCCAATATTCACACCCACACACACATACCAGAATTACAGGCAGATTGATTAGGGTCAGATTTTGTGACTGTCAAATGCCAATAAAAAATTTCAAGATACTCCTCAATGGAATAGACTGAGTTTCATATCCCCTACTTCAGTAACATCAGATGCAATGGCAACTTTGAATTATCAATTCATCTTTCCATATGCAGATACTACCTGCAATCAACTTGGGACAGATCTCATAAGAAAATTAATGCTTATCCTAGACTGCACTATTATTTCAAGAGGAAACGTGCTTGAATTAACTGTAATAAGGCTTAGTTAGGTTGTTGGAGTAGCAAAACAGGAATGAGAATTCATCCCTCATTCCAATGCGTAGGAATGGTGAGTGGGAATAGAACTCGGGAGCTATAACTACTATTCAGGTTTCATTGTTGAGAGAGGAATATGAATTATAAATCATAATCAGTATGATTACAACAATTATAGAGTATCAAAAGTTAGTTTTCTCCACTTTTTTATTATCTGATTGATCTCCCATAAAAAATCGGAACATGCCCATCACATTATCTTTCATGTGTTTTTACTTAAAAATGCACCATTTCGCATTTCAAAAGAACTTATATTATTCCCACCCAAAACAGCAGGACCAATAGTTACTCCCCATCTTTGGCCATCACTTAGTGTTGGTTGGGGATTGGTTTGGGTAATTGTAGGTTTCATCAATTTCCCAATGGCAATAATAAGCCATTTCATTTTAATTCGTTATAATATCACTTCATACTATTTTTTATGTTTGTTGCGTTTTTACAATAAATTTGCTTAATGTCAATGACATTTATTTGATTGTAACAAGGGATAAAGAGTTGATGTATATAGACGGCTATCATGTCAAACTAACAAATTTTTCTCTTACAGCAAGCTCCTGTAAGTTCACCCCTATGATCCTCAAGTGTTAAACAGTCTTTCCATTTGCTATAAGCAGTAGCTGAATTTTCTACTGAAGTATCACCATTTTTGTGTTTAAACTGTAATTGCTATAGAAAGAAAAAGAGTGAGAATATCATGGTGGGATCTTGGTACAAAAAGATGATAAGCACAATGTGGACTGAAAAGAATAAGCAAGATTTCTGTAGGCTAAGCAGTGATTATGCTAGCTCTATTAATGGAATTGCAAAGTGGATTAAATTAATCCAATACAGGTCCTGGCACATGTGCATTTGAAGCTAATTGTTGAACTTGTATTTTCACAACAAAACATGAGAAAGCATAAAAATAGCTCACAAGCAAAAAATAACAACACTTGATGGAAAGACCCAGCAGTAACTCTTCTATTGACAGTGGAAAACTGAAATGTAGCACACATACCTTTTCCCAAGACGCTAGACTATCCAAAATAGAATCTACCAAAGGCTTCACAACCCTTCTCTTGTGATGCTTTTTCTTGAAATGAGGATCTGGACACTGCATCAAAATATGGAATGAGTGCCTTTGGTTTCACAAACTATGCAAGTCAAGATTTTGTAGATAACATGGAGAGGATCCTCACTAAGGATATCTTTGGTTTTGTCCATCATACATCTTAACTAGGATTTTTCTTGCATCATCAAAGTAGACATCGACTCAACAACTACATGAAAAGTAAAGACAGACTGGATAATAGAATATTGAGAAAGCACCACAAATTAATACAAGAATTCGAGAAAGCTAATTATTTGCTTCATTAAATACATGAAATAAAAAAAAAAGAGGAAAGTAGCACGGAAGGCATGATGATTTTTGGTACTTTCCTTTTATTTCTTGGGTCGAATGGTACTTTCCTATTTTAAAAAGAGATCAGTTTGTTTATTTATTTATTTACTTATTATTTTGTAATTTGGCCTGTATCAAAACAGGAAATAAAGAGCGAAGAAGACTAACGGCTATTTTAGAGCCAAAGCTATATAAAAGAATGAACATGAAGCGTACAGCGTATCCTCGTCCCCCACGAAAAGACTGAAATCTTGCGACCCACCTTCTTCTTTTCTTGCAATTTCTGTGCCCTGTTTCGTCTTGATAAAGTGAGTCCTTACTTCGGTTCTGAAAATCATGCCTTCCGAGATTCGTTTTTGGAATCTAAGCTTGAGCGGGACAACTCGGACGAGCCGCGACCCCTCGGCTGTCGTTGATCTGTCCGTCAGACAGCAACTAGTGCTCCACCACCTTGGTGTCGGCACGACATTTAGGCACCCCACTGAGGTTGCAAGAGCCTCAGTCGTCCTTCCACCGGCTTTTGAGAGCAGCGTCGGCATCGAACGTGTGCTGGACCGTTTCGGCGTTGATCGGCCGAACCAGCACTCCTTCGCGACGCGGATTTTGAGGGCCGCCCACGGTTTGTCTAGGCTTCATCCACAAGGTATCCATGTGACGGGGATTCTAGAACTGACGATCGTAGAAATCTCAGAAGTGGAGGACTCGGGTACGCGTGAAGTAATGGAGCGACCTGACTCGGAATCGGGTCGTGTCATGAGGGGCGCGTCAAAGTCGGCCATTCTCGGGTTGAAGGAGAAGTTCTACGCTGCCGAAGACAAGGATTGCTGCTCTATTTGTCTGGAAGAATTTCACAGGGCGGAAAAGGTCACGGAACTCCCTTGTTCCCATGTATTCCACCGCCGGTGCATCATTCGGTGGTTGGAGAGTAAAGACTCCTGCCCCCTGTGTCGCTGTCAGTTAGATACTTAGGATAAATGAGTTTGATTGCATAATTTTGCTTGCAATGAGTTTTGTAACAAGCTACCATAGGTTGACTTTTTTAGATATCATATTCTGGTTGAGATGTTTACTCGTGTAAATAGTAATGACAATCCAGATATGAAGAAACTTAGTTGATTCCTTGTGATATTCTCAACCAAGAATCAATCTTCGTGCTGTTGGAGAAATATGAATTTTGAATGCAGTGAACGTTGTGCACTGCTTTTCTCTTATTGTTCGTGTTCTCTTTTCTTTGTTTTCTGCACTGGTTACTTCCGGTTTAATTTGATCCACTTGTCCAACTTAAGATGAAATAAAAAGAGAACTGACATGAATCGTCATCTGAGTTTTCTAAGGTCCTGCTGCTGTTAGTCTCCAAAAGAAATTCCAAAGAGGTGCGCTGACATTGACTAACAATGCTTATTTGATAATGCATAGAAAGAGAGATGACTATGTCAATGAAAAGGGGAAGAACAGGGGTGGAATCGGTGGTGGGGCTAAAGTGGCTCGGATGGGCCATGCAGAAAGCAAAAAGAGAATCAAAAGATCGGCACTTTTTCCTGAAAGGCGAAAGGGCTAAGTTAATGAAATGAGGTGTTAACCGGGTTCAAGGAAAACAAACAATGCTGAAACGAAATGACAAGTGACAACTAGTTAAGATGTTATTGTGCTTAAGAAGATAACCAAAGAAATCCATGGGAGCATATTTCATAATATATGAAGAATCTTCTCACTCAATCACTTAAGACATATCATCACAGTAAATAGTTCACTCTCTAATACTTGCCAAGTAGATGTTTACTTGGAATATGTCGGTGAGTAGTGAAGTCCCATTTCCAGACTACTCTTACGATACATCAGATCACAATGGTGGAAAAAAAGAGTAAAATTCTCTGAAGCAACATGAGATCTACTGTTTCTGTCTTATCCCTCATCTGTTTGTGCTTCCAGGCATCGTGAGACTACGCGTCTTCTAAGAGGCTGGATATTGGCAATTGCCCAAGCTGCATGTAAGAAAATAAAAGATCGTCATGCATGATCTAAATCAAAAACATCAAACAAGGAATCATGATGCTTACATGGATCCTGACAAATGAATAAACCACTGTTGTTGAAGTAGCAATGGCCGGGTGAGTGGGACAGTGACTGTGAGTAGAGGTTCGTGTACAATGATGCTTCTGAGAACTTGTTTCCTGGAGTATGACAGGAGCCCCTTTTTGTGTGGGTACAGTCCACAGCCTGAAGTGTTTGCCTGCTTGCGAATCTATGTTGTCCTGGAGTTGATTAAAATTGGTTCAAGGCTTGCGATGCACCAAGTCTTTTTTTCAAGTTTGTGCAATGACAAAATAAAATGTCCTGCTTCCATGCAAGAATAACACCAGATAAATAGCACATCCAATTACATGAACATGACATTTTATTCATTCAATAGAAGAGGTTAAAATTAATTGATAAGACTTGTAGTCCATCCATGTGGAAATAATAGCCACTCGAGATGTAGTAGTGATATCAGACCTGGCAAGATGAATATCTGTTTACATAATTGTGCCTGTTAAAATACAACTTCTTGGAGCCAAATATCTTACAAATGATACTCTTGGATAGCACTTGCTTAATATGTTTCGCATTGTAGGAAGCATGGTCCTGATCATGACTATCAAGGTGTTTATTCCTAAAAAAATGCCAGTACTCTATATATATCAGGGGGGAAAATGTCAACTAAAGAAATTGAGTGATGCAGATTGAAGGAAGTGCCAAAGTGTATTGGCAAGTGTATGTGCTTGCATGCTTACATTCATTGTTTATTATACGTACTTACCATTTCTTTTGGGTCCTTAGCAATATGTACTAGCAATATGATGCAGCCGTGGGTGACATAACCATCAAAGTGAGTAGATCGTTGTATGTGGACTTCACAATGCCTTACACAGAAGCTGGAGTAGAAATGATTGTGCCTATCGAGACAACACAAAGCAAAAACATGTGGATATTTCTACAGCCTCTCAAGGTGGAACTGTGGTTAGTCCTAGGCGCTTTCTTTGTTTTCACAGGGTGGGTAGTCTGGACAATTGAGCACAATGACAACAATGAGTTCAAGGGATCATTCACTCAATAAATTGGGAAAATGATGTGGTATTTTCTCTAGACACTATTTTTTGCACAAAGTACAGACTCTCTGTGTTTTTCAATGTTCATGTTTTGCTTATGATGAGTGAATCAACTGAGTAGAAGATCAAGGTTTCTCCAGCAATAGACAATTCATAGAATTCAACCAGAATTTCAGGGCAAAAAATGTAAAAAGTTAGAACCCATTGACAGAAGGCAAAAAGAATATGCCCGGTCGTTTTATTTATCCTGTGCTGTAAAATAACAGTCTGACTTTATATAGTATGAACCTAAATTGTAATCTCGTGACTTGCAGGGGAAAAATTAATCAGCAACTTGTCCAAAGTTGTGGTGATCGCATGGCTGTTTACAGTTCTAATACTAAGTTCCAGTTACACTGCAAACCTGAGCTCAATGCTAACGGTTCATCAGCTTCAAATCTTGCCGAAGGGCAAAGCTATAGGTTTCCCTTTCAAGAGTACAGTTGATCAGACAGTTCTGATCAATCTACCCTTCAAAAACCCCTCTTTTCACCTCGTTGAAACAGTTGAAGATTATGCAAATGCTTTGAGAAACGGAAGCCAGAAAGGTGGTGTCTCAGCGATTATCAATGAAATTCCTTATATAAAGCTCTTTCTTTCCAAGTACTCTGCTCAATACACCATGGTTGAGCCCTCATACAACAACAGCAACTTTGGATTTGGCTTTGTAAGTCTCTTTCTTCTTCTTCTTTTTTTTAACACAGTCGAGAATTTATTGGGATCAATCAAATCAATGATTCGTAGGCCCTTTTATGCAGGCTTTTCATAAGGGCTCACCTTTAGTGCCTGAAATTGATTTGAAGGCCCTTTTATGCAGGCTTTTCATAAGGGCTCACCTTTAGTGCCTGACATTTCTGCATCAATAGCAAAATTGAGAGAAGATGGAAGACTTTACTTGATAAGCCAATATTGGTTTCAAGATCATTTCTTATTCACAAATCAAAATTTTGCAACAAAAGTTGCCAGGCTTGACTTATACAGTTTTCGCAGTCTCTTTCTTATCATAGGCATCACTTTAGCTTTTGCCATGATAGTATCCTGTAAATATATGATGAAAGAATCAACAACTTCGTGACAACATGGGTAGCTGATAAACCTGTCAAAGAGAAGTTCTCACCAGTTAGTGATATCCCATCAAGAAGAACCAGTTCCAAACACATCACAAGAAGTTCTTGCTGTAGGGATGAAGAGTGGAGTCTTGTTAGAACTTTGAAGATGTTTAAATAAGAGCACGTTACTCTTGTACCTTCTGCTCTATTTTAACTGCTATTGCAAAATGAACCATAAGAAATGCCAATATTCTTATTTATGCCTGCATTTTTATCGTTTTAATTTTCTCATTACAGGGAATCCGGCCGGTTATGGAAATAATCATCGTAAACTGGGTGAGACAGAAACCAGAGGAACAAAGTCAATTCACATTCTTAAGAACAAATCGAGTCAGAAGCATCAAGCTTGCCAATCATTTGGTTGACGAGTTACCATTCCTCAGTTAGCAATTGGAGGATCCTGAACATGGCCAAGCAAGTAATTGGGTCCAAAATTCTAGTCTCTTCTGCTTTTTTCATGTTAATGAAAGACAAGTGAGTCTCAAACCTTAAACTTCCCTCTGCTTTGAAGAATGGTTTGATGTGTGTTCTAATGTAGTCATTCAATACCATGCAAGCCACCTTAACTACTGCAAGCTTTCTAAAGGATGCCAAAGCCGGCTGATTCCTGGCCAGTCTGATGACACCATTCAGTATTCGCACACTCCTCACATCATAAATCTCTGTGAAATACCTGTGGCAAGGTCATTAATACATCGGCGGGTATTCCATTCTCAGGGGCAATTTGAACATTGATGGTGGTGTAAAATTGACAGATGCAAGTAATTCAACTTATCCATATCACAGCAGAGCATAAATTTATCACTTAATGTATTTAAAATGTAATTCAAAATCCCAAAACTATAGTATTTAGAGGTCTCACGAAAGCTAACCAGAGCTGGAACTGAGGAGCAAATCAAATAGCTTTCTTATATCGATTAGTATCCGATGAAGTAACTATTATGACATATTCCTTATTTTTGAGTACTTTCATTTCTCATCTGTGTAAGAGATGATAGAGCATTATACCCTACCCACAGATCTATAATGGTTGGCAGGAAAGAAAATAATATGTTTGCAGAAATTATCAAAGAAGACTGAACTTAGCGTGAAGTTCAGCTTTAACCATGCCTCTGGTTTGCTGCCCCTCATATCAGGGGAGCACAAGTGTTGCCCCCAATTCTCTAGCTACTAGCACTGCGACTGCATTCTGTAAAATCAGTAAAATACTAAATGATGAAGTCAAAGGAACATAACATTTGCTTGATCGTGCAAGAACTTAATAATGTTCAGAAAATCTAGCAGAAAAGTCTGAGAAAAAGCAAGATGACCAATATTTAGATCTTGTGACCATCGCATCACAAGTGGTGGAATTTTCACTAATTTTTGGGGAGAAGTTGCTGATTTTCATTTGGCCTAAAAACTACGTATGTTGAGCTGTTGATACCATTGTTTCATAGTCTTCTCCTAGACTTGCTGAATGTACACGAGTAATGCTTATCAAGTGAGATGAAGAGTAATAGCTACACATATCAAGTGAGCTAAATATAGGAAAATATTTGATATTTCATAGATTACATGATACCCACAAAACGTGATCTTCAGGGCCCTTTGTCAATGAGAATATTATGTAACCTGTTGTCCTGTGACTAGAGAGGTTACATCATAAAGTTCGGGTCAATATATATCCTAGTTCAAATCTAATCTGACTAAGAAGAGCTCAACAGGGGACCTTACGTGGTGCAGAGATGTTCTGGCATGGTTTAAGCCTATGACTGTCATCCATCAAAAACCGTTCATTTGTGCTCACCTCATTAGCTAGGCTCGGCCTTATCGTGTTAAACTGAACAGTGGATCTTGTTAGATACTTTACCTTCATTTGGAAATAATTACACAGGAGTAACTGCTGCAAGCATATTAGACAACTTCGGAACTGGAATACTTGTAAAGCTTTAGCTTTTGGATGATGGGACACGTGTCAAATTTTAATTTCATTGGAATTCCATGTTCTTTTTGTTGCTTTAATGTTTGGCTAAACAACTTGTGATGGCACGAAAAAAGCCGTGAAAAGAAATAGAGGAAATTGTGCAGTTTGAAGTATCAAATGCAATGACTTCCGTAACCTAAAGCAATAAGTGATCTACTTGAACTGAGAAATGAAGTTAAGAAAAGCATACACAGGTGTTGCAGAACAAAGAAGAAAGATTGGATTATCATTTCCAAGACCTCTTTTTTATTGCACAATTGCAGATGTGAAAACAGGAGTGAAATGATGAATGAAGAAAAAGGTTCAGGTTCATGTTTTTACAGCTGAAGTCTATATCTTCCCATACTTTCTCCTAATTGATTTCCTTATAAAGCTATGGCAAACTTAGAAAGCACGCTCAGCAAATTTTTGCATAATTCTCCAACAAACATGGAGACTCTTGCTGTTGGTTCAGTGCACAAGATACCAAGTCAGCAGCACTTGATCCAGTAAACAGAAAACTTTGGTGCATCACAAGTATTCAACTAATTTTAATCAGCTCCAGGACAACATGGATTCGCAAGCAGGCAATCGCCCCATGCTGTGGACTGTACACACACAAAAAGGGACTTATGTTATACTCCAGGAAACAAGGTCTCAGAAGCATCATTGGACATGAACCTCTACTCAGTCACTGCCCCACTCACCTGGCCATTGCTACTCCAACAACAGTGGTTTATTCATTTCTCAAAATCTATGTAAGCATCATAATTCCTTGTTTAAAGTTTTTGATTTAGATCATGCTTGATGATCTGACACAACAGCTTATATGGTATCTCTTTCTTATATGCAGCTTAGGACACTAGCAAATATCCAGCCTGTTAGAAGATCACATAGTCGGGCAAGGCCTGGAAGCACAAATGGATAAGGGCTAAGACAGAAACAGTAGATATCATGTTGCTTTAGATTATTTTACTCTTTTTTTCCCACCATTGTGGTCTGATGTATCCTAAGAGTAGTTTGGAAATGGGACTTCACTACTCACTATACTGCACGTTCCAAATAAACATCTACTCTGCAAGTATTAGAGAGTGAATTATTTACTGTAATGATATGTCTTGAGTGAACGAGTGAGAAGATTTTTCATATATTGTGAAATATGCTCACAAGGATGTCTTCAGTTTTCTTCTTAATCATAACATCTTAACTAGTTGTCACTTGTCATTTTGATTTTCCTTTTGCTTTCTTCATGGCCCATCTGAGCCACTTCATTCCCACCGCCAATTCCGCTCCTGTTCTCCCCCTTTTCATTGACATAATCATCTCGCTTTCTAGGCATTGTCAGTCAATGTCAGCACGCCTCCTTGGAATTTCTTTTGGAGACTAACTGCAGCAGGACCTCAGACAACTCAGACGATGATTCACGACAGTTCTGTTTTATTTCGTCTTGTCTTTAGTTGGACAAGTGGATCAAATTAACAGAAGTGACTAGTGCAGAAAACAAAGAAAAGAGAACATGAACAATAAGAGAAGCAGTTCACTGTATTCAAAATTCATATTTCTTTAACAGCACAAGGATTGATTCTTGGTTGAGAATATCACAAGAAATAACTAAGTTCCATCATATCTGAGTTGTCAATACTATTGACAGGAGTAAACAACTAAACCAGAATACCATGATATCCAACAAAGTCAACGTACGGTAGCTATGTAGTTACAAAACTCATTGCAAGCAAAATTATGCAATGAAGTTCATTTATCCTAAGTATCTAACTGACAGCGACACAGGGGGCAGGAGTTACTACCCTCCAACCACCGAATGATGCACCGGCGGTGGAATAGATGGGAACAACAGAGTTCCGTGACCTTTTCCGCCCTGTGAAATTCTTCCAGACAAATAGAGCAGCAATCCTTGTCTTCGGCACCGTAGAACTTCTCCTTCAACCCGAGAATGGCCGACTTCGACGCGCCCCTCATGACACGACCCGTTTCCGAGTCAGGTCGCTCCATTCCCTCGCGCATGCCCAAATCCTCCACTTCTGAGATTTCTGAGCTCGTCAAGTTTAGAATCGCCGTCATATGAATACCATGTGGATGAAGCCTAGACAAACCTTGGGCGGCCCTCAAAATCCGCATAGCAAAGGAGTGCCGGTTCGGACGATCGATGCCAAAACGGTTGAGCACACGTTCGATGTGGAAGCTGTACACCGCCGGCAATTGAAGAAAAGCCGGTGGAAGAAACATGGAGATTCTTCCCAATTCAGTGGGGTACCCATATGCCGTTGCGCTGCCACCGAATTGGCGGAGCACGGGTTGCTGCATGACGAGCAGAGTAAGGACGGCCAAGGGGTCGTGGCTCGTCCGAGTCGTCCCGCTCAAGCTTAGATTCCAAGAATTATGCACGGACGGCATGATTTCCGGAAGAAGCGAAGTAAAGAATTCACTCGAGAAAGAAGTCGATGGGTATCGTGAGATTTCAGATGCGAAGTAAGAATTCAGACGAAACAGGGCGACAGAATTGCAAGAAAGAAGAAGGTGGGTCTCGCAAGACTTCAGAATTTTTTGGAGGACGAGATACGCTGGACGCTTCATGGTCATTCTATTATATAGCTTTGGCTCTAAAATAGCCGTTAAAGTCTTGTTCGGTCTTTATTTCCTGTTTTGGCTCAGTCCAATTTACAAAATAATAATAATAATAATAATAATAATAATAATAAAATCAATCAATCAATGTAACATGCAATTATGAAGTAATATTTGACTTTATTCCCCTTCCAAATTCAATGACCGGAAGCTATTACGAGGATTTGATCTACTATATATATACCTTTAGGTGATCTTGAATGAATCTAGGACTCCTTGTAGATTGCCTTTTTTTCTAGCGTTTGCAACTAAATAATATGTGCTGCTTCCATGCAAGAGATAACACCAGATAAATAGTACATCCGAGTATATAAACCTGACATTGTATTCATTAAACATAAGAATTTAAAATTAGTTGATAAAACTTGTAGAACAACATTTTATTTAGGGAATTAATAGCCAGTCAAGGTGTAGCAGTGAGGTTAGACTAGGCAAGAAGAATTTCTCTTTACATAATTATGCAGGCAAAAACTACTATTCTTGGAGCCAAATCTCTTTCACGTGATAAGTTTAGGATAGTAATTAATAGTCAACATCACTTGGGTCAGGGTTATCAAGATGCTAATTCTTGAGACAACTCGATTACTCTATATATATTAGGGAAAAGAATGTTAGCAAAAGAAGTTGAGTGATGCAAGTTGAAGTGCCTAAGTGTATTTGCAATAGTATGGGCTTTTATGCTCGTATACGCTGTTTATGAAATGTACTTACCATTTCTTTTGGGTCCTTGGCAACATGTACTAGCAATATGATTAGTGGTGAGTGATATAACCATCACAGCAAATAGATCGTCGTATGTGGACTTCACAATGCCTTTCGTAGAAACTGGAGGAGCGATGATTATGCCTATCGAGACATCAGGAAGCAAAAATGTGGATATTTCTACAGCCTCTCACAATGGATCTGTGATTAGTCATAGGTGCTTTCTTTGTCTTCACAGGAAGTGTAGTGTGGACAATTGAGCACAGTGACGACAATTGAGTTCAAGGGAACATTAGCTCAATAAATTGAGATGGCGATGTGGTATTTGTTCTCCACACTATGTTTTGCACAAAGTACCCACTCTCTGTATATGTTTTGGATGTTCATGTCCTGCAATAGACGATTCTTTGAATTAAACCCATATTTCAAGGCAAAAAGAAGTTAAAAAAGTACTCATTGAGGAGGCAGAAAGAAT
Source organism: Angophora floribunda (assembly GCA_014182895.1). Taxonomy (NCBI): domain Eukaryota; kingdom Viridiplantae; phylum Streptophyta; class Magnoliopsida; order Myrtales; family Myrtaceae; genus Angophora; species Angophora floribunda. The sequence continues at coordinate 14,236,924 of CM024708.1, forward strand.
ACGCTCAGTTGTTTCTCTAGATATTTATACTTTGGTGTGCATTAACAATGTGAGTTGATATAGCACAAACTAAATTTTCGTCTCAAGGTTTGCAGGGGAAAAATTAATCAGCAACTTGTCCAAGCTTGTGGTGATCGTATGGCTGTTTGTAGTTCTAATACTAACTTCCAGTAATGCTGCAAACCTGATCTCAATGCTAACAATTCATCGGCTTTGGTCCTTGCCAAAGGGTGAATCTATTGGTTTCAATGTTGACAGTGAACTTGTTCGGACAGATCTGATCAATCTACCATTCAAAAACCCCTCTTTCCACCTTTGGCAACGGTTCAAGATTATGCAAATGCTTTGAGAGATGGAAGCCAGAATGGTGGTGTCTCAGCAATTATCGATGAAATTCCTTACGTAAAGGTCTTCCTTTCCCAGTACTCTGCTCGATACACCATGGCTGAGCCCATATACAACAGCACCATCGGATTTGGTTTTGTTAGTCTCTTTTTCTATATACAGTTAATTCAATATATTTGGATCATCCAATCAATGATTGTTAGGCCCTTTCTATGCGGGCTTTTCCTAAGGGCTTGCCTTTAGCCCCTGACAATTCTGCATCAATAGGAAAATTGAGAGAAGATGGAAAACTTCACTTGATAAGCCAATATTGGTTTCGAAATTGTTCCTTCTTCACAAATCGAGAGAATTCTTAATTCAAGATAAAAACAATATAACTAATAAATAGAAAAGCTATAATTTTCAGTGAAATCAATGGATGTTTGGTGCGTGACTTGTGACTTATTGCGGGTTCCATTCAAGCCATTGTCCTGGAGAACTAGAAGAGGCTTCTCTCGAATGCTCAACCAGAGATCATTAGTGCCATGGTTCTTCCTCAACATTAATCCATCGGACCCCAAAAAATCTCTCCGGCATAACCAAATACAAAATAACCTAGACTTTCCTTCCTCCCCATCACAACCTTTCCTCGAAAAAAGCCACCTTGAAATTACAGCAGCTTCTTCTGGTACAATCTTCTGTATATCTTAGCGCCTTTGAGTTTTGCATGGATTCCTCTCTTTGTTCGTATCCCTATTGGGTTTTTCAGTAACCATCCATCCACATCGCACGGAATTGTGGTATGTATCGATCGAATTGATGTGTTGAAGCAAATTGTGCCTCTTGTCTAATACATTTCTCAATGGCCACTTCGAGCACATCATACTGTATCAATGCCTGCAATGATCATGCTGCCATTACTAACATGAAGCGCCAAACCTTAGATAGAACAAAATAAAATGATGATTATGAAACTAGAGCACAACAAAATCAAACAACAAATCCAAAATAGAACATGTAAATCAACTCGGTGAAATTTCATAAAAAAAAAAAATCAGTGAAGGAATCATCCTGACTTTGTCAAGATCCTAGAATGAAGGGTGATGGAAGGTTGAAGTTCACATAATTGCTGCCCAGCTATCAATGGGAGGACGCGTATGAGACCAAACTGGGACCATACCACATGCTTTAAACGTGAGATTGCTACCAATGACGTAAGGTAAAGGTAAAGATACACGGAAATACTGCTGTTGGTTGCAGAACCAATCACTGTGGTATTCGAAGCAGTTTTGGCGAAAAAATCAGAGGCCGCACCAAGAATGGACAAATTAATTAAATGGTGGATAATATAGTGGTCTACTAAGAGATGGGAGTGACTGTACTTTAAGCAGATTAAGTTTGGTGCCATAGATGGGAGTGACTGTACTTTCCAATGTCGAAAGCCTAACCACGGTTGGGAGAATGATTTCAACAAAGCAACAGAGGATGTGAAGTAGTGATTTCTAGCTCCAGTCACAAAATTGCCTTCTCCTTAACCCAAATGCTGTTTCCTTTTGAACAGATTATTTGACTATAGAATCTTAAAGTGCAAACAATGCTAGGATAGGGGCACAAATCTTTATGCCCATATTTCTGTAATCATTAAGAGATGGCATCAAACTAAAGTTTGATTAGGCTATAGCAAGAGACAAAATGAACAAACAATATGCACAATTTACATAATAAGCCATAACAAAATGGCATACCGGTAGATGGTTTATGATTAGATTTTGGCTGTTGAATTCCAATATTCACACCCACACACACATACCAGAATTACAGGCAGATTGATTAGGGTCAGATTTTGTGACTGTCAAATGCCAATAAAAATTTTTTCAAGATACATACCGGTAGATGGTTTATGATTAGATTTTGGCTGTTGAATTCCCAACCAGGGATTAAGCCAATATTCACACCCACACACACATACCAGAATTACAGGCAGATTGGGTCATTTTGTGACTGTCAAATGCCCTCCCCCCGTTAGGCAATAAAAAATTTCAAGATACTCCTCAATGGAATAGACTGAGTTTCATATCCCCATACTTCAGTAACATCAGATGCAATGGCAACTTTGAATTATCAATTCATCTAAACTAGGGTCAGATTTTTTCGGTGCTCGTGCGTTGTGACTAGCTACTTTGCTAAGTCCCGTAGCCGACCATGTCCAAATGCCACATAAAAAAGATGTTTGAGAGCCGTCTCCACTAGTCTAAAGGGAAGTTTTCCCAACAAAGTAGCCGACCAAGCATTGATGCCAAATGGGGTCACAGCAATGCACTATATTTTTTGCAACGTGTGCCCAAGATCGCGCAGCTTGGGGCGGATGCTGCAACCTCGCGTCTGGATGATGGTCCGCAGCCGTGACGTTATGCTTCGGAGGGCACCGGCATTTGCAAGATACTTTCTCCTCCACGCCGCAACTTGCGCTTGAGTTTAAGTCGCTGCACTCAATGGAATAGACTGAGTTTCATATCCTAGATGTTGCTAACTCAGTAACATCAGATGCAATGGCAACTTTGAATTATCAATTCATCTTTCCATATGCAGATACTACCTGCAATCAACTTGGGACAGATCTCATAAGAAAACTAATGCTTATCCTAGACTGCACTATTATTTCAAGAGGAAACGTGCTTGAATTAACTGTAATAAGGCTTAGTTAGGTTGTTGGAGTAGCAAAACAGGAATGAGAATTCATCCCTCATTCCAATGCGTAGGAATGGTGAGTGGGAATAGAACTCAGGAGCTATAACTACTATTCAGGTTTCATTGCTGAGAGAGGAATATGAATTATAAATCATAATCAGTATGATTACAACAATTATAGAGTATCAAAAGTTAGTTTCCTCCATATTTTTATTATCTAATTGATCTCCCATAAAAACTCGGAACATGCCCATCATTATCTTTCATGCGTTTTTACTTAAAGATGCACCATTTCGCATTTCAAAAAAACCTCTATTATTCCCTCCCAAAACAGCAAGACCAATAGTTACTGCCCATCTTTGGCCATCACTTAGTGTTGGTTGGGGATTGGTTTGGGTAATTGTAGGTTTCATCAGTTTCCCCAATGGCAATAATAAGCCATTTCATTTTAATTCGTTATAATATCACTTCATACTATTTTTTTATGTTTGTTGCGTTTTTACAATAAATTTGCTTAATGTCAATGACATTTATTTGATTGTGACAAGGGATAAAGAGCTGATGTATATAGACGGCTATCATGTCAAACTAACAAATTTTTCTCTTACAGCAAGCTCCCGTAAGTTCACCCCTATGATCCTCAAGTGTTAAACAGTCTTTCCATTTGCTATAAGCAGCAGCTGAATTTTCTACTGAAGTATCACCATTTTTTTGTTTAAACTGTAACTGCTATAGAAAGAAAAAGAGTGAGAATATCATGGTGGGATCTTGGTACAAAAAGATGATCAGCACAATGTGGACTAAATAGAATAAGCAAGATTTCTGTAGGCTAAGAAGTAATTATGCTAGCTCTATTAATGGAATTGCAAAGTGGATTAAATTAATCCAATATAGGTCCTCGCACATGTGCATTTGAAGCTAATTGTTGAACTTGTATTTTCACAACAAAACATGAGAAAGCATAAAAATAGCTCACCAGCAAAAAAATAACAGCACTTGATGGAAAGACCCAGCAGTAACTCTTCTACTGACAGTGGAAAACTGAAATGTAGCACACATACCTTTTCCCAAGACGCTAGACTATCCAAAATAGAATCTACCAAAGGCTTCACAACCCTTCTCTTGTGATGCTTTTTCTTGAAATGAGGATCTGGACACTGCATCAAATATGGAATGAGTGCCTTTGGTTTCACAAACTATGCAAGTCAAGATTTTGCAGATAACATGGAGAGGATCCTCACTAAGGATATCTTTGGTTTTGTCCATCATACATCTTAACTAGGATTTTTCTTGCATCATCAAAGTAGACATCGACTCAACAACTACATGAAAAGTAAAGACAGACTGGATAATAGAATATTGAGAAAGCACCACAAATCAATACAAGAATTCGAGAAAGCTAGTTATTTGCTTCAGTAAATACATGAAATAAAGAAAAAAAAGGAAAGTAGCACGGAAGGCATGATGATTTTTGGTACTTTCCTTTTATTTCTTGGGTCGAATGGTACTTTCCTATTTTAAAAAGAGATCAGTTTGTTTATTTATTTATTTACTTATTATTTTGTAATTTGGCCTGTATCAAAAAAGGAAATAAAGAGCGAAGAAGACTAACGGCTATTTTAGAGCCAAAGCTATATAAAAGAATGAACATGAAGCGTACAGCGTATCCTCGTCCCCCACGAAAAGACTGAAATCTTGCGACCCACCTTCTTCTTTTCTTGCAATTTCTGTGCCCTGTTTCGTCTTGATAAAGTGAGTCCTTACTTCGGTTCTGAAAATCATGCCTTCCGAGATTCGTTTTGGAATCTAAGCTTGAGCGGACAACTCGGACGAGCCGCGACCCCTCAGCTGTCGTTGATCTGTCCGTCAGACAGCAACTAGTGCTCCACCACCTTGGTGTCGGCACGACATTTAGGCACCCCACTGAGGTTGCAAGAGCCTCAGTCGTCCTTCCACCGGCTTTTGAGAGCAGCGTCGGCATCGAACGTGTGCTGGACCGTTTCGGCATTGATCGGCCGAACCAGCACTCCTTCGCGATGCGGATTTTGAGGGCCGCCCACGGTTTGTCTAGGCTTCATCCACAAGGTATCCATGTGACGGGGATTCTAGAACTGACGATCGTAGAAATCTCAGAAGTGGAGGACTCGGGTACGCGTGAAGTAGTGGAGCGACCTGACTCGGAATCGGGTCGTGTCATGAGGGGCGCGTCAAAGTCGGCCATTCTCGGGTTGAAGGAGAAGTTCTACGCTGCCGAAGACAAGGATTGCTGCTCTATTTGTCTGGAAGAATTTCACAGGGCGGAAAAGGTCACGGAACTCCCTTGTTCCCATGTATTCCACCGCCGGTGCATCATTCGGTGGTTGGAGAGTAAAGACTCCTGCCCCCTGTGTCGCTGTCAGTTAGATACTTAGGATAAATGAGCTTGATTGCATAATTTTGCTTGCAACGAGTTTTGTAACAAGCTACCATAGGTTGACTTTTTTAGATATCATATTCTGGTTGAGATGTTTACTCTTGTAAATAGTAATGACAATCCAGATATGAAGAAACTTAGTTGATTCCTTGTGATATTCTCAACCAAGAATCAATCTTCGTGCTGTTGGAGAAATATGAATTTTGAATGCAGTGAACATTGTGCACTGCTTTTCTCTTATTGTTTTTTTTTTGGTAAGAACTTTTCTCTTATTGTTCGTGTTCTCTTTTCTTTGTTTTCTGCACTGGTTACTTCCTGTTTAATTTGATCCACTTGTCCAACTCAAGACAAGATGAAATAAAAGAGAACTGACATGAATCGTCATCTGAGTTTTCTAAGGTCCTGCTGCTGTTAGTCTCCAAAAGAAATTCCAAAGAGGTGCGCTGACATTGACTAACAATGCTTATTTGATAATGCATAGAAAGAGAGATGACTATGTCAATGAAAAGGGGAAGAACAGGGGTGGAATCGGTGGTGGGGCTAAAGTGGCTCGGATGGGCCATGCAGAAAGCAAAAAGAGAACCAAAAGATCGACACTTTTTCCTGAAAGGCGAAAGGGCTAGGTTAATGAAATGAGGCGATAACTGGGTTCAAGGAAAACAAACATTGCTGAAAATGATGTGGTATTTTCTCTAGACACTATTTTTTGCACAAAGTACAGACTTTGTGTTTTTCAATGTTCATGTTTTGCTTATGATGAGTGAATCAACTGAGTAGAAGATCAAGGTTTCTCCAGCAATAGACAATTCATAGAATTCAACCAGAATTTCAGGGCAAAAAATGTAAAAAGTTAGAACCCATTGACAGAAGGCAAAAAGAATATGCCCGGTCGTTTTATTTATCCTGTGCTGTAAAATAACAGTCTGACTTTATATAGTATGAACCTAAATTGTAATCTCGTGACTTGCAGGGGAAAAATTAATCAGCAACTTGTCCAAAGTTGTGGTGATCGCATGGCTGTTTACAGTTCTAATACTAAGTTCCAGTTACACTGCAAACCTGAGCTCAATGCTAACGGTTCATCAGCTTCAAATCTTGCCAAAGGGCAAAGCTATAGGTTTCCCTTTCAAGAGTACAGTTGATCAGACAGTTCTGATCAATCTACCCTTCAAAAACCCCTCTTTTCACCTCGTTGAAACAGTTGAAGATTATGCAAATGCTTTGAGAAACGGAAGCCAGAAAGGTGGTGTCTCAGCGATTATCAATGAAATTCCTTATATAAAGCTCTTTCTTTCCAAGTACTCTGCTCAATACACCATGGTTGAGCCCTCATACAACAACAGCAACTTTGGATTTGGCTTTGTAAGTCTCTTTCTTCTTCTTCTTTTTTTTAACACAGTCGAGAATTTATTGGGATCAATCAAATCAATGATTCATAGGCCCTTTTATGCAGGCTTTTCATAAGGGCTCACCTTTAGTGCCTGACATTTCTGCATCAATAGCAAAATTGAGAGAAGATGGAAGACTTTACTTGATAAGCCAATATTGGTTTCAAGATCATTTCTTATTCACAAATCAAAATTTTGCAACAAAAGTTGCCAGGCTTGACTTATACAGTTTTCGCAGTCTCTTTCTTATCATAGGCATCACTTTAGCTTTTGCCGTGATAGTATCCTGTAAATATATGATGAAAGAATCAACAACTTCGTGACAACATGGGTAGCTGATAAACCTGTCAAAGAGAAGTTCTCACCAGTTAGTGATATCCCATCAAGAAGAACCAGTTCCAAACACATCACAAGAAGTTCTTGCTGTAGGGATGAAGAGTGGAGTCTTGTTAGAACTTTGAAGATGTTTAAATAAGAGCACGTTACTCTTGTACCTTCTGCTCTATTTTAACTGCTATTGCAAAATGAACCATAAGAAATTCCAATATTCTTATTTATGCCTGCATTTTTATCGTTTTAATTTTCTCATTCCAGGGAATCCGGCCGGTTATGGAAATAATCATCGTAAACTGGGTGAGACAGAAACCAGAGGAACAAAGTCAATTCACATTCTTAAGAACAAATCGAGTCAGAAGCATCAAGCTTGCCAATCATTTGGTTGACGAGTTACCATTCCTCAGTTAGCAATTGGAGGATCCTGAACATGGCCAAGCAAGTAATTGGGTCCAAAATTCTAGTCTCTTCTGCTTTTTTCATGTTAATGAAAGACAAGTGAGTCTCAAACCTTAAACTTCCCTCTGCTTTGAAGAATGGTTTGATGTGTGTTCTAATGTAGTCATTCAATACCATGCAAGCCACCTTAACTACTGCAAGCTTTCTAAAGGATGCCAAAGCCGGCTGATTCCTGGCCAGTCTGATGACACCATTCAGTATTCGCACACTCCTCACATCATAAATCTCTGTGAAATACCTGTGGCAAGGTCATTAATACATCGGCGGGTATTCCATTCTCAGGGGCAATTTGAACATTGTTGGTGGTATAAAATTGACAGATGCAAGTAATTCAACTTATCCATATCACAACAGAGCATAAATTTATCACTTAATGTATTTAAAATGTAATTCAAAATCCCAAAACTATAGTATTTAGAGGTCTCACGAAAGCTAACCAGAGCTGGAACTGAGGAGCAAATTAAATAGCTTTCTTATATCGATTAGTATCCGATGAAGTAACTATTATGACATATTCCTTATTTTTGAGTACTTTCATTTCTTATCTGTGTAAGAGATGATAGAGCATTATACCCTACCCACAGATCTATAATGGTTGGCAGGAAAGAAAATAATATGTTTGCAGAAATTATCAAAGAAGACTGAACTTAGCGTGAAGTTCAGCTTTAACCATGCCTCTGGTTTGCTGCCCCTCATATCAGGGGAGCACAAGTGTTGCCCCCAATTCTCTAGCTACTAGCACTGCGACTGCATTCTGTAAAATCAGTAAAATACTAAATGATGAAGTCAAAGGAACATAACATTTGCTTGATCGTGCAAGAACTTAATAATGTTCAGAAAATCTAGCAGAAAAGTCTGAGAAAAAGCAAGATGACCAATATTTAGATCTTGTGACCATCGCATCACAAGTGGTGGAATTTTCACTAATTTTTGGGGAGAAGTTGCTGATTTTCATTTGGCCTCAAAAACTACGTATGTTGAGCTGTTGATACCATTGTTTCATAGTCTTCTCCTAGACTTGCTGAATGTACACGAGTAATGCTTATCAAGTGAGATGAAGAGTAATAGCTACACATATCAAGTGAGCTAAATATAGGAAAATATTTGATATTTCATAGATTACATGATACCCACAAAACGTGATCTTCAGGGCCCTTTGTCAATGAGAATATTATGTAACCTGTTGTCCTGTGACTAGAGAGGTTACATCATAAAGTTCGGGTCAATATATATCCTAGTTCAAATCTAATCTGACTAAGAAGAGCTCAACAGGGGACCTTACGTGGTGCAGAGATGTTCTGGCATGGTTTAAGCCTATGACTGTCATCCATCAAAAACCGTTCATTTGTGCTCACCTCATTAGCTAGGCTCGGCCTTATCGTGTTAAACTGAACAGTGGATCTTGTTAGATACTTTACCTTCATTTGGAAATAATTACACAGGAGTAACTGCTGCAAGCATATTAGACAACTTCGAACTGGAATACTTGTAAAGCTTTAGCTTTTGGATGATGGGACACGTGTCAAATTTTAATTTCATTGGAATTCCATGTTCTTTTTGTTGCTTTAATGTTTGGCTAAACAACTTGTGATGGCACGAAAAAGCCGTGAAAAGAAATAGAGGAAATTGTGCAGTTTGAAGTATCAAATGCAATGACTTCCGTAACCTAAAGCAATAAGTGATCTACTTGAACTGAGAAATGAAGTTAAGAAAAGCATACACAGGTGTTGCAGAACAAAGAAGAAAGATTGGATCATCATTTCCAAGACCTCTTTTTTAATGCACAATTGCAGATGTGAAAACAGGAGTGAAATGATGAATGAAGAAAAAGGTTCAGGTTCATGTTTTTACAGCTGAAGTCTATATCTTCCCATACTTTCTCCTAATTGATTTCCTTATAAAGCTATGGCAAACTTAGAAAGCACGCTCAGCAAATTTTTGCATAATTCTCCAACAAACATGGAGACTCTTGCTGTTGGTTCAGTGCACAAGATACCAAGTCAGCAGCACTTGATCCAGTAAACAGAAAACTTTGGTGCATCACAAGTATTCAACTAATTTTAATCAGCTCCAGGACAACATGGATTCGCAAGCAGGCAATCGCCCCATGCTGTGGACTGTACACACAAGAAAAGGGACTTATGTTATACTCCAGGAAACAAGGTCTCAGAAGCATCATTGGACATGAACCTCTACTCAGTCACTGCCCCACTCACCTGGCCATTGCTACTCCAACAACAGTGGTTTATTCATTTCTCAAAATCTATGTAAGCATCATAATTCCTTGTTTAAAGTTTTTGATTTAGATCATGCTTGATGATCTGACACAACAGCTTATATGGTATCTCTTTCTTATATGCAGCTTAGGACACTAGCAAATATCCAGCCTGTTAGAAGATCACATAGTCGGGCAAGGCCTGGAAGCACAAATGGATAAGGGCTAAGACAGAAACAGTAGATATCATGTTGCTTTAGATTTTTTACTCTTTTTTTCCCACCATTGTGGTCTGATGTATCCTAAGAGTAGTTTGGAAATGGGACTTCACTACTCACTATACTGCACGTTCCAAATAAACATCTACTCTGCAAGTATTAGAGAGTGAATTATTTACTGTAATGATATGTCTTGAGTGAACGAGTGAGAAGATTTTTCATATATTGTGAAATATGCTCACAAGGATGTCTTCAGTTTTCTTCTTAATCATAACATCTTAACTAGTTGTCACTTGTCATTTTGATTTTCCTTTTCCTTGCTTTAACTTCATGGCCCAAGCATCTGGAAAAAGCCACTTTTGATTTTCCTTTTGCTTTCTTCATTCCCACCGCCAATTCCACTCCTGCTCCTGATCTCCCCCTTTTCATTGACATAATCATCTCCCCTTCTAGGCATCATCAATCAATGTCAGCACGCCTCCTTGGAATTTCTTTTGGAGACTAACTGCAGCAGGACCTCAGACAACTCAGACGATGATTCACGACAGTTCTGTTTTATTTCATCTTGTCTTTAGTTGGACAAGTGGATCAAATTAACAGAAGTGACTAGTGCAGAAAACAAAGAAAAGAGAACATGAACAATAAGAGAAGCAGTTCACTGTATTCAAAATTCATATTTCTTTAACAGCACAAGGATTGATTCTTGGTTGAGAATATCACAAGAAATCAACTAAGTTCCATCATATCTGAGTTGTCAATACCATTGACAGGAGTAAACAACTAAACCAGAATACCATGATATCCAACAAAGTCAACCTACGGTAGCTTCCTACGGTAGCTATGTAGTTACAAAACTCATTGCAAGCAAAATTATGCAATGAAGTTCATTTATCCTAAGTATCTAACTGACAGCGACACAGGGGGCAGGAGTTTCTACCTCCAACCACCGAATGATGCACCGGTGGTGGAATAGATGGGAACAACAGAGTTCCGTGACCTTTTCCGCCCTGTGAAATTCTTCCAGACAAATAGAGCAGCAATCCTTGTCTTCGGCACCGTAGAACTTCTCCTTCAACCCGAGAATGGCCGACTTCGACGTGCCCCTCATGACACGACCCGTTTCCGAGTCAGGTCGCTCCATTGTATCGCGCATGCCCAAATCCTCCACTTCTGAGATTTCTGAGCTCGTCAAGTTTAGAATCGCCGTCATATGAATACCATGTGGATGAAACCTAGACAAATCATGGGCGGCCCTCAAAATCCGCATAGCAAAGGAGTGCCGGTTCGGACGATCGATGCCAAAACGGTCCAGCACACGTTCGATGTGGAAGCTGTACACCGCCGGCAATTGAAGAAAAGCCGGTGGAAGAAACATGGAGATTCTTCCCAATTCAGTGGGGTACCCATATGCCGTTGCGCTGCCACCGAATTGGCGGAGCACGGGTTGCTGCGTGACGAGCAGAGTAAGGACGGGCATGGGTGGTGGCTCGTCCGAGTCGTCCCGCTCAAGCTTAGATTCCAAGAATTATGCACGGACGGCATGATTTCCGGAAGAAGCGAAGTAAAGAATTCACTCGAGAAAGAAGTCGATGGGTGTCGTGAGATTTCAGAAGCGAAGTAAGAATTCAGACGAAACAGGGCGACAGAATTGCAAGAAAGAAGAAGGTGGGTCTCGCAAGATTTCAGAATTTTTTGGAGGACGAGATACGCTGGACGCTTCATGGTCATTCTATTATATAGCTCTGGCTCTAAAATAGCCGTTAAAGTCTTGTTCGGTCTTTATTTCCTGTTTTGGCTCAGTCCAATTTACAAAATAATAATAATAATAATAATAATAATAATAATAATAATAAAAATCAATCAATCAATGTAACATGCAATTATGAAGTAATATTTGACTTCATTCCCCTTCCAAATTCAATGACCGGAAGCTATTACGAAGATTTGATCTACTAAATATACCTTTAGGTGATCTTGAATTTGTCTTTTCTTTTCTTCTACCTTTTGCAACTAAATAATATGTGCTGCTTCCATGCAAGAGATAACACCAGATAAATAGTACATTCATTAAACATAAGAATTTAAAATTAGTTGATAAAACTTGTAGAACAACATTTTATTTAGGGAATTAATAGCCAGTCAAGGTGTAGCGGTGAGGTTAGACTAGGCAAGAAGAATTTCTCTTTACATAATTATGCTGGCAAAAGATACTATTTTTGGAGCGAAATCTCTTTCACATTATAAGTTTAGGATAGTAATTGTTTACTATGTTCTACATAATAGTCAACATCGCCTGAATTAGGGTTATCAAGATGCCGAATCTTGAGACAACTCGATTACTCTATATATATATCAGGGAAAAGAACATTAGCAAAAGAAGTTGAGTGATGTTAGTTGAAGAGCCTTAGTGTATTTGCAATTGTATGCGCTTGTATGCTCATATACATTGTTTATGAAATGTACATACCATTTCTTTTGGGTCCTTGGCAACATGTACTAGTAATATGATGCAGCGGTTGGTAATATAACCATCATAGCAAATAGATCGTCGTATGTGGACTTCACGATGCCTTTCGTAGAAACTGGAGGAGAGATGATTATGCCTATCGAGACATCATGAAGCACAAATGTGGATATTTCTACAGCCTCTCACGATGGATCTGTGATTAGTCATAGGTGCTTTCTTTGTCTTCACAGGATGTGTAGTGTGGACAATTGAGCACGGTGACGACAATTGAGTTCAGGGGACCATTAGCTCAATAAATTGAGATGTCGATGTGGTATTTGTTCTCCACACTATGTTTTGCACAAAGTACCAACTCTCTGTATATGTTTTGGATGTTCATGTCCTGCAATAGACGATTCTTTGAATTAAATCCATATTTCAGGGCAAAAAGAAGTTAAAAAAGTACTCATTGAGGAGGCAGAAAGAATACGCTCAGTTGTTTCTCTAGATATTTATACTCTGGTGTGCAATAACAGTGTGAGTTGATATAGTACAAACTAAATTTTCGTCTCATGGTTTGACGGGGAAAAATTAATCAACAACTTGTCCAAGCTTGTGGTGATCGTATGGCTGTTTGTAGTTCTAATACTAACTTCCAGTAATGCTGCAAACCTGATCTCAATGCTAACAGCTCATCAGCTTTGGTCCTTGACAAAGGGTGAATCTATTGGTTTCAATGTGGACAGTGAACTTGTTCGGACAGATCTGATCAATCTACCATTCAAAAACCCCTCTTTTCCACCTTTGGCAACGGTTCAGGATTATGCAAATGCTCCGAGAGATGCAAGCCGGAATGGTGGTGTCTCAGCAATTATCGATGAAATTCCTAATGTAAAGGTCTTCCTTCCCTAGTACTCTGCCCAATACACCATGGTTGAGCCCACATACAACAACACGTTTGGATTTGGCTTTGTAAGTCTCTTTTTCTAAATACAGTTAATTCAATATATTGGGATCGATCCAATCAATGATTGTTAGGCCCTTTCCATGCGGGCTTTTCCTAAGGGGTTGCCTTTAGCCCCGACAATTCTGCATCAATAGCAAAATTGAGAGAAGATGGAAAACTTCACTTGATAAGCCAACATTGGTTTCGAAATTGTTCCTCATTCACAAACCGAGAGAATTCGTAATTCAAGATAAAAACAAAAGAACTAACAGAAAAGCTATAATTTTCGGTGAAATCAATGGATGTTTGGTGCGTGACTTGTGGCTTATTGCGGGTTGCATCCAAGCCATTGTCCTGGAGAACTAGAAGAGGCATCTCTCGAATGCTCAACCAGAGATCATTAAATGACATGGTTCTTCCTCAACATTATTCCATCGGACCCCAAAAAATCTCTACGGCATAAGCAAATACAAAATAACCTAGACTTTTCCTTCCTCCCCATCACAACCTTTCCTTGGGAAAAGCCACCCTGAAATTACAGCAGCTTCTTCTGGTACAATCTTCTGTATATCTTAGAGCCTTTGAGTTCGGCATGGATTTCTCTCTCTGTTCGTATCCCTATTGGGTTTTTCAGTAACCATCCATCCACATCGCACGGAATTGTGGTATGTATCGATCGAATCGATGTGTTGAAGCAAATTGTGCCTCTTGTCTAATACATTTCTCAATGGCCACTTCGAGCACATCATATAGTATCAATGCCTGCAACGATCATGCTGCCGTTAATAACATGAGGCGTCAAACCTTAGATAGAACTAAATAAAATGATGATTATGAAAATAGAGCACAACAAAAATCAAATAACAAATCCAAAAAAGAACATGTAAATCAACTTGGTGAAAATTTCAAAAAAAAAAAAAAAAAAAAAAAAAAAAACTCGGTGATGGAATCATCCTGACTTTGTCAAGATCCTAGAATGAAGGGTTATGGAAGGTTGAAGTTCACATAATTGCTGCCCAGCTATCAACGGAAAGACGCGTATGAGACCAAATGCTAGGACCATACCACATGCTTTAAACGTGAGATTGCTACCAATGACGTAAGGTAAAGGTAAAGATACACAGAAATACTGCTGTTGGTTAAAGAACCAACCACTGTGGTATTCGAAGCAGTTTTGGCGAAAAAATCAGAGGCCACAGCAAGAATGGACAAATTAATTAAATGGTGGATAATATAGTGATCTACTAAGAGATGGGAGTGACTGTACTTTCCAACGTCGAAAGCCTAACCACGGGTGGGAGAATGATTTCAACAAAGCAACAGAGGATGTGAAGTAGCGACTTCTAGCTCCAGTCACAAAATTGCCTTCTCCTTGACCCAAATGTTGTTCCCTTTTGAACAGATTATTTGACTATAGAATCTTAAAGTGCTCACAATGCTAGGATAGGAGCACAAATATTTATGCCCATATTTCTATAATCATTAAGAGATGGCATCGAACTGAAGTTTGGGCTATAGCAAGAGAAAACAAAATGAACAATCTATATAATAATGCATAACAAAATGGCATGCCTGTAGATGGTTTCTGTCGAATTCCAATAGTCACACCCACACACACATATCATAATTGCATGCAGATTGACTAGGGTCAGATTTTGTGACTGTCGAATGCCAGTAAAAAAATTTCAAGATACAAGATGTTGATAACTCTTAAGTAATGAAGTGGTGACCAAGCCAAAGATTCTCCTTAATGGAATAGACTCAGTTTCATATCCCCTACTTCAGTAACATCAGATGCAAGGGAAACTCTGAATTATCAATTCATCTTTCCATATGCACATACTACCTGCAATCAACTTGGGACAGATCTCATAAGAAAAATAATGCTTATCCTAGACTGCACTATTATTTCAAGAGGAAACGTGCTTGAATTAACTGTAATAAGGCTTAGTTAGGTTGTTGGAGTAACAAAACAGGAATGAGAATTCATCCCTCATTCCAATGCGTAGGAATGGTGAGTGGGAATAGAACTTAGGAGCTATAACTACTATTCAGGTTTCATTGCTGAGAGAGGAACATGAATTATAAATCATAATCAGTATGATTACAACAATTACAGAGAATCAAAAGTTAGTTTTCTCCACATTTTAATTATCTGATTGATCTTCCATAAAAAAATCGGAACATGCCCATCACATTATCTTTCATGTGTTTTTACTTAAAGATGCACCATTTGGCATTTCAAAAGCGACTCCATTATTCTCTCCCAAAACAGCAGGACCAATAGTTACTCCCCATCTTTGGCCATCGCTAAGTGTTGGTTGGGGGTTGGTTTGGGTAATTGCAGGTTTCATTAGTTTTCCCCAATGGCAATGATAAGCCATTTCATTTTAATTCGTTATAATATCACTTTGTACTATTTTTTAATTCTTGTTGCATTTTTACAATACATTTGTTTAATGTCAATGACATATATTTGATTGTAACAAGGGATTAAGAACTGATGTATGTAAATGGCTATCATGTCAAACTAGCAAATTCCAGCTCTTACAACAAGCCCTTGTTAGTTCACCCCTATGATCCTCAAGCGTTAAACAGTCTTTCCATTGATTATAACCAACAGCTGAATTTTCTACTGAATTATCATCATTTTTTTGTTTAAGCTGTAACTGCTAAAGAAAGGAAAAGAGTTAGAATATCATGGTGGGATCTTAGTACAAAAAGATGATCAGCTCAATGTGGAATGAATAGAATAAGCACATTTTGGTAGGCAATTCTGCTAGCTCTATTAATGGAATTGCACAGGTCCTCGCACATGTGCATTTGAAGCTAATCTTTGAACTCGTATTTTCACAACAAAACATGAGAAAGTATAAAAATAGCTCACAAGCCAAAAAGAACAGCACTTGATGGAAAGACCCAGCAGTAACCCTTCTATTGACAATGGAAAACTGAAATGTAGCACACATTCCTTTCCCCCAGACACTAGACTATCCAAAATAGAATCTACCATATGCTTCACAACCCTTCTCTTGTGATGCTTTTTCTTGAAATGAAGATCTGGACACTGCATCAAAATATGGAATGAGAGTACTAAGTTCGTTCCTTCAGCAGACAAACTAGTTAAAACTATTTGGGAGGTAAAGAGATATGAGTTCCTAAGAAGTTGTAAACACAAGACACTTACAAGGATTGAAACTAACATCAAAGGACCTAGGTAAGTGGATATCACATGTTTGAAAGAAACCGGCACATTTGCAAGCAGAAAATGTTTGCAATGTAGTCAAGAAGCTATGAAAAAAACAATGATGTGCAGATATATCAAAGCCTGGAAGTTCTTTAAAGCCAGTTCCTTTACCCAGCATTTTGCACGCTTGGCATGCTGCAAATAGTACATTTCAAGAATTTGAACTGAATCTCCATGCTGTTCTATCAAATGAGAATAAACCAAGATTGTGGTACTAACCCAATTAGAGTCTTTGTTGAGTGTGCTAAAAGTAACGCCATACCTTCTGCTGGATTTCCAATTCAAGATACTTTGCTTTTGTGAGCCACACAAGAAATCTACCGCTGCCTGAGAATTTCACGTACTATCAATGGAATAAAGATGTCACATGCAGGCAAGCAACATGATGCCTCTTTACTGAAATGAGGTTCAAATGATAATCATAATGACTAATTCAGCAAGATACATTAAACAAAACAAAGAAGCGTAAGATGATATTAGTAAGTCAAATGTCACTTTCCAAACTCTGAAGGTCTGAAATTGTTATTCTGGCTCCAGGTAGTTTCACCTCAGTCACCCAAAATTAACCAGTTATCAATCTCATTATTCCAATAAACTTGGACACACACATGCACAAAGGATTAAGACGTACATTGTGCTTGTCATCCAATGAACATGGACAGACACGTAGAAGGGAATTAGATATGAATTGCGCTCGTCATTGGCCATTGAAAAGATAACAGGTGGTTAAGATGTTCTAAAAGAAAAGAAGGGAAGATTTTGTAACTCCATGTCACTTCATGAGAACATTATATCGCCCTGCAGTCTATAACATAAATAAGCTAAATTGAGTATTTCCACAGCTTTATGGTTCGAAATCTCACTAATAATGTCCTAAACCAATTCATTTGAACTAGAGAAGGAAATTGATATCAAGTCACTAAATTATTGGTGGAAACTCAGAGCTAGTACTTTTTGCATAATCGTACTTTATTCAAGCGTTCACTAAGAACTTTTTAATGTTATAGAATGATTAGATCGAGAATCTGGGGAAGTCAAACTCATATGTAGGTATAAGTTTCTAGTTTCTACTATTAGGAACCAAGATTTATTTCCTTGCAAAGATCTTATGTGGTGTAGTGAGAAATAGACATATAAATTGGATCTTTAACAGCATAATCCAAGTAGAGCAACTCTATCAAGAGAAGAGAAGGGAAATTGAATTGAGTAAGCAGCACACCACGAGGATAAAGAAGATGACAAAGCTCCTATAGTTGTCCTAAAAGCTATGGCTTCTAAAATATAAGAGCATTTCAAAGAAAGGAAACTCAATTCCGAGTCTGCTAAGCTGCAAATCTTTATAACTGTGTAGGTTTCACATGTCAATTTGATATGATGCCGGTTGATTGGAGCACAATGATAATGCATAGTCAATCAGAGAAATTTAAAGGCCTATAGTCTATCCAACTTTTTCTTTAACCAGTTTAATTTCTCCACAACTATCTCCTCTAATAAAGCCTAGCCCTGTAGTTGTAGCCTCTTTGTTAATCCATGCATGCACAATGGACAAACACACACAAGAGAATGACCTCTTTATTAATTAGATTTATCTAATGCAATGAACTCAGTCGAGCAAATTATCACGACTTGTTGTGTGAACTCAAAGCAAAATGCTTCTACAAGCTTTGACAACAGAAGCAGATCACTAAGGTTTCTACCACAACAAGAATTCACAAATTTCCTAGTGTCATTCAGTTGGGAATTCAGGAAAAGTCGATACTCAGAAACGCAGAGCACTATCCAACATATAATTGCAATGAATGCAGCTAGAATTTACAGGATGGCAAAGACTTTTGAATGGTAGGGTGGCCTCACTACTTCCAATGTTCACCATCAAAAGGCAAGGTCAGGCCCTTCAAAACCCTGTCCCAGTTCGGCGCTTGGGCAGGCATCTACCATCATCAACCAGAATCACACAAAATGCTAACATAGGCATTGAATGAAAAAGAGAGAATTTATGCATAACAATAGGGCAGAAGGGAGAGGATTGCCATGTTGCCTGACCCTGGCATGACCCAATTCCTGTAAAATGAGAACCTACAAAACTCGCTTTTACCGGACTCTTGAATCATCAATCGACAACCACTGCAATCGAACTTTACAAAAAGTACAAATTATTGAACGACATTTAGTAATTTGAGTATGTGACAACCCAATCATATGCTTTAAGCCCTTTTACATTAAAACCTTAATTTCTAGGTAGGCCCTTTATGAGCTAGGCATTTGATACTACTTTCTTGTTTGGACAGGTCGATCGGTCTAGCAAATGCTATGCCCTCTTTATGAAGCATATCACCAATAGGAATTGTGCCATATCAGCTATTTAAAAGCCATTACTCTGTCTCTCTTAGCCCTTTGATCATAGTGCTCGATCAATTTAACAATCAACTAAAATGCTTGAACACTCTTTGGCATTGTCCTCTTTTGTGCTCCAACCAGAATGCAGTTACCGAATATGCACTTCACTTTTGATATTTAGTTGATTCCAACCAAACGTCTTCCTTTGATGAAGCAGTGAGTGATTGTAATACCAACTACCTACAAGCTTACACTATCATCTCTTGTCTACTGTATATTGATATCATCTATGATGGAGTTGCTATGTTTTTGTAGAGGCAAAGAATGTGAGAAATGAAGAAACACCACAAGGCATTCGAGCTTTACAGGTATGGTCTCATTAACATAGGTCCGCAACATTGATAGATAGAGTTTCAAGTTTTATAATAGGATGACTTCTCTTTTGGTCCCAATAAGGATTAGTAGGGGAAATATAGCTGAAAGAAGTGCACATATGTAATTGTCAATCTTCTGCAACACATGAGCCAATCATTCGACTTAGCAACTGCGACTGGCCAATTCTGTCTCATCCTGACATAAAGCAATATGTTCCCTAGTAATTGTGTAGTTTGAAGTATCAAATGCAATGACTTCCGTAACCTGAAGCAATAAGTGATCTACTTGAATTGAGAAATGAAGTTAACAAAAGCATACACAGGTGTTGCAAAACAAAGAAGAAAGATTGGATTATCATTTCCAAGACCTCTTTTTTATTGCACAATTGCAGATGTGAAAACAGGTGAAATGATGAATGAAGAAAAAGGTTCAGGTTCATGTTTTTACAGCTGAAGTCTATATCTTCCCATACTTTATCCTAATTGATTTCCTTATAAAGCTATGGCAAACTTAGAAAGCACGCTCAGCAATTTTTTGCATAATTCTCCAACAAACATGGAGACTCTTGCTGTTGGTTCAGTACACAAGGTACCAAGTCAGCAACACATGATCCAGTAAATAGAAAACTTTGGTGCATCACCAGTATTCAACTAATTTTAATCAGCTCCAGGGCAACATAGATTCGCAAGCAGGCAATCGCCCCATGTTGTGGACTGTACACACACAAAAAGGGACTTCTGTTATACTCTAGGAAACAAGGTCTTAGAAGCATCATTGTACATGAACCTCTACTCAGTCACTGTCCCACTCACCTGGCCATTGCTACTCCAGCAACAGTGGTTTATTCATTTCTCAAAATCTATGTAAGCATCATAATTCCTTGTTTAAAGTTTTTGATTTAGATCATGCTTGATGATCTGACACAACAGCTTATATGGTATCTCTTTCTTATATGCAGCTTAGGAGACTAGCAAATATCCAGCCTGTTAGAAGATCGCATAGTCGGGCAAGGCCTGGAAGCACAAATGGATAAGGGCTAAGACAGAAACAATAGATATCATGTTGCTTCATATCATTTTACTCTTTTTTTCCCACCATTGTGGTCTGATGTATCCTAAGAGTAGTTTGGAAATGGGACTTCACAACTCACTATACTACACGTTCCAAATAAACATCTACTCTGCAAGTATTAGAGAGTGAATTATTTACCGTAATGATATGTCTTGAGTGAACGAGTGAGAAGATTTTTCATATATTGTGAAATATGCTCACAAGGATGTCTTCGCTTTTCTTCTTAATCATAACATCTTAACTAGTTGTCACTTGTCATTTTGTTTCAGAATTGTTCGTTTTCCTTGAACCCAGTTAACACCTATTTTCATTAACCAAGCCCTTTCAGGAAAAAGTCCCAATCTTTTGATTTTCCTTTTGCTTTCTTCATGGCCCATCAGAGCCACTTCGTTCCCACCGCCAATTCCACTCCTGTTCTCCCCCTTTTCATTGACATAATCATCTCGCTTTCTAGGCATCGTCAGTCAATGTCAGCACGCCTCCTTGGAATTTCTTTTGGAGACTAACTGCAACAGGACCTCAGACAACTCAGACGATGATTCACGACAGTTCTGTTTTATTTCATCTTGTCTTTAGTTGGACAAGTGGATCAAATTAACAGAAGTGACTAGTGCAGAAAACAAAGAAAAGAGAACATGAACAATAAGAGAAGCAGTTCACTGTATTCAAAATTCATATTTCTTTAACAGCACAAGGATTGATTCTTGGTTGAGAATATCACAAGAAATCAACTAAGTTCCATCATATCTGAGTTGTCAATACCATTGACAGGAGTAAACAACTAAACCAGAATACAATGATATCCAACAAAGTCAACCTACGGTAGCTTCCGACCAAAAAAAAAAAAAACCTACGGTAGCTATGTAGTTACAAAACTCATTGCAAGCAAAATTATGCAATGAAGTTCATTTATCCTAAGTATCTAACTGACAGCGACACAGGGGACAGGAGTTACTACCCTCCAACCACCGAATGATGCACCGGCGGTGGAATAGATGGGAACAAGGGAGTTCCGTGACCTTTTCCGCCCTGTGAAATTCTTCCAGACAAATAGAGCAGCAATCCTTGTCTTCGGCACCGTAGAACTTCTCCTTCAACCCGAGAATGGCCGACTTCGACGCGCCCCTCATGACACGACCCGTTTCCGAGTCAGGTCGCTCCATTCCCTCGCGCATGCCCAAATCCTCCACTTCTGAGATTTCTGAGCTCGTCAAGTTTAGAATCGCCGTCATATGAATACCATGTGGATGAAGCCTAGACAAACCTTGGGCGGCCCTCAAAATCCGCATAGCAAAGGAGTGCTGGTTTGGACGATCGATGCCAAAACGGTTGAGAACACGTTCGATGTGGAAGCTGTACACCGCCGGCAATTGAAGAAAAGCCGGTGGAAGAAACATGGAGATTCTTGCCAATTCAGTGGGGTACCCATATGCCGTTGCGCTGCCACCGAATTGGCGGAGTACGGATTGCTGCATGACGAGCAGAGTAAGGACGGCCAAGGGGTCGTGGCTCGTCCGAGTCGTCCCGCTCAAGCTTAGATTCCAAGAATTATGCACGGACGACATGATTTCCGGAAGAAGCGAAGTAAAGAATTCACTCGAGAAAGATGTCGATGGGTATCGTTAGATTTCAGAAGCGAAGTAAGAATTCAGACGAAACAGGGCGACAGAATTGCAAGAAAGAAGAAGGTGGGTCTCGCAAGACTTCAGAATTTTTTGGAGGACGAGATACGCTGGACTCTTCATGATCATTCTATTATATAGCTTTGGCTCTAAAATAGCCGTTAAGTCTTGTTCGGTCTTTATTTCCTGTTTTGGCTCAGTCCAATTTACAAAAAAAATAATAATAATAATAATAATAAAATCAATCAATCAATGTAACATGCAATTATGAAGTAATATTTGACTTCATTCCCCTTCCAAATTCAATGACCGGAAGCTATTACGAGGATTTGATCTACTATATATATACCTTTAGGTGATCTTGAATGAATCTAGGACTCCTTGTAGATTGTCTTTTCTTCTACCTTTTGCAACTAAAAATATGTGCTGCTTCCATGCAAGAGATAACACCAGATAAATAGTACATTCATTAAACATAAGAATTTAAAATTAGTTGATAAAACTTGTAGAACAACATTTTATTTAGGGAATTAATAGCCAGTCAAGGTGTAGCAAGGAGGTTAGACTAGGCAAGAAGAATTTCTCTTTACATAATTATGCAGGCAAAAACTACTATTCTTGGAGCCAAATCTCTTTCACATGATAAGTTTAGGATAGTAATTGTTTACTATGTTCTACATAATAGTCAACATCGCCTGGATCAGGGTTATCAAGATGCTAATTCCTGAGACAACTCGATTACTCTATATATATTAGGGAAAAGAATGTTGGAATTGAAGAATCGAATTGAGGTAAAGATTGAGAACTAACAAAGTAAAAGGGGACGTTGCCTCTACAAATACAAAGCACATGACCTATTGTAAGGGCAAAACACATAATATTGACCCAAAATTCTTATTCAGGGGAGAGAAGCATATACCCTGCAACTCATTCACCAAGACCCCTTTATTAGTGAACGATAATTTGTGGTTTGGGCTTCTGCAGTTTTGAATTCTCACTTTTCTTTTCTTTTCTGTAAATTATCTTTACTTAAATCTCCTTTACTTGTAAATACATGAAGTAAAGACCCTAGAAAACTTTTTGTAAATACATGAAATAAAGAAAAAAAAGGAAAGTAGCACGAAAGGCATGATGATTTTTGGTACTTTCCTTTTATTTCTTGGGTCGAATGGTACTTTCCTATTTTAAAAGAGATCAGTTTGTTTATTTATTTATTTACTTAATATTTTGTAATTTGGCCTGTATCAAAACAGGAAATAAAGAGCGAAGAAGACTAACGGCTATTTTAGAGCCAAAGCTATATAAAAGAACGAACATGAAGCGTACAGCGTATCCTCGTCCCCCACGAAAAGACTGAAATCTTGCGACCCACCTTCTTCTTTTCTTGCAATTTCTGTGCCCTGTTTCGTCTAGATAAAGTGAGTCCTTACTTCGGTTCTGAAAATCATGCCTTCCGAGATTCGTTTTTGGAATCAAAGCTTGAGCGGGACAACTCGGACGAGCCGCGACCCCTCAGCTGTCGTTGATCAGTCCGTGAGACAGCAACTAGTGTTCCACCACCTTGGTGGCGGCACGACATTTGGGCACCCCACTGAGGTTGCAAGAACCTCTGTCGTCCTTCCACCAGCTTTTGAGAGCAGCGTCGGCATCGAACGGGTGCTGGACCGTTTCGGCGTTGATCGTCCGAACCAGCACTCCTTCGCGATGCGGATTTTGAGGGCCGCCCATGGTTTGTCTAGGCTTCATCCACAAGGTATCCATGTGACGGGGATTCTAGAACTGACGATCGTAGAAATCTCAGAAGTGGAGGACTCGGGTACGCGTGAAGTAATGGAGCGACCTGACTCGGAATCGGGTCGTGTCATGAGGGGCGCGTCAAAGTCGGCCATTCTCGGGTTGAAGGAGAAGTTCTACGCTGCCGAAGACAAGGATTGCTGCTCTATTTGTCTGGAAGAATTTCACAGGGCGGAAAAGGTCACGGAACTCCCTTGTTCCCATGTATTCCACCGCCGGTGCATCATTCGGTGGTTGGAGGGTAGAGACTCCTGCCCTCTGTGTCGCTGTCCGTTAGATACTTAGGATAAATGAGCTTGATTGCATAATTTTGCTTGCAATGAGTTTTGTAACAAGCTACCATAGGTTGACTTTTCTAGATATCATATTCTGGTTGAGATGTTTACTCTTGTAAATAGTAATGACAATCCAGATATGAAGAAACTTAGTTGATTCCTTGTGATATTCTCAACCAAGAATCAATCTTCGTGCTGTTGGAGAAGTATGAATTTTGAATGCAGTGAACATTGTGCACTGCTTTTCTCTTATTGTTCATGTTCTCTTTTCTTTGTTTTCTGCACTGGTTACTTCCTGTTTAATTTGATCCACTTGTCCAACTCAAGAAGATGAAATAAAAGAGAACTGACATGAATCGTCATCTGAGTTTTCTAAGGTCCTGCTGCTGTTAGTCTCCAAAAGAAATTCCAAAGAGGTGCGCTGACATTGACTAACAATGCTTATTTGATAATGCATAGAAAGAGAGATGACTATGTCAATGAAAAGGGGAAGAACAGGGGTGGAATCGGTGGTGGGGCTAAAGTGGCTCGGATGGGCCATGCAGAAAGCAAAAAGAGAATCAAAAGATCGGCACTTTTTCCTGAAAGGCGAAAGGGCTAAGTTAATGAAATGAGGCATTAACGAATGTCGATTTACACCATGTCCTCAAAGATATTCTATTTCGTTTCACTTTCGTGCTGCATAAATTAAGAATGTCGATTTGATAATGCTATGTCTTTCCTTAGGAATCTTGCGTAAATAGGCAAAAATTATGAAAAGTTTCTCTTACACTTTCATACACACGTGGGGAGATTGAAAGGATGAGCATTTTATTCCTCACGCTAGCAAGCACTCATTTGTTAGCTAACCTCTTAATCTATGCAAGGTAATCACTACCAATCTCAAACATGCCCGGCCAGCTAGAATTGACATATTCTTGTTTCCTTGGTTATCACCGCACACAAATGAGTAGCGCCATTTTTTTCCTTTCAACTTTTTTAGTTTTTTTCCCTCTATAATGGTTGAACTGTTCAAGTACATATTGGATTATGTTAAGAACAGAAAAAACAGTGAACAGATCTATTGTTGGAATTGAAGAATCGAATTGAGGTAAAAATTGAGAACTAACAAAGTTAAAGGGTATGTTGCCTCTGCAATTACACAGCACATGACATCTTTTAAGGGCAGAACACATAATTCTGACCAAAAATTCTTATTCAGGGGTCAGGAGCATGAACCCTCAACTCATTCACCACGACATCTTTTAAGGGCAGAACACATAATTCTGACCAAAAATTCTTATTCAGGGGTCAGGAGCATGAACCCTCGACTCATTCACCACGACATCTTTTAAGGGCAGAACACATAATTCTGACCAAAAATTCTTATTCAGGGGTCAGGAGCATGAACCCTCAACTCATTCACCACGACACCTTTGTTAGTGAACGATATTTTGTGGTTTAGGTTATTGCAGTTTTGAATTGTCACTTTAAAATGTGCATTGTTATCTAGCATAACTTGTAAAAAAGATGCCAATGATCATATATGTTCTCAATCCTCAATCCTCAACTCTCAAACTCTCAAATTAGAATTTGAAGATTGACTTTCCTCAAAATCAGACCTCAAAAGGATAGGTCTCACATCATGTTTTTTTGAGGTTGAAGGATCCAGTCCAATTAGGTACTAATAATTTCTAGCGAACCCAAACTACAAACATGAACCCAAAATTCGGATCATATGACTTTCATCTGACATTTATGTCACCAAATTAACAATTCAGAAAACTATCAAATCACGAAAAACAGATAGGCAACAAAAATATAAAATATGTACCACTTCACAGTTCTCCACATGATCACAAAGAGGTGAAGTGGAAATAGAAAAAAGAAAAACAAAAGGTTGACACAAGATGTCCCATCAGGAGCACAAAGCCCGTCCTCTATGCGCCATTCTCCTTGGCCATTTGGGAAAGACCCTGGTTCTGCAACAATTTCTCTATGATACTCTTCAAGGCTGGTGCGCTAGCCGTGCATCGCTGATCCACAAAACACGATCTACCTTCTTCAGCCGCCCGGCAAAGTTGAGGGTCCAGCGGTACCTTACCAAGAAAAGGTACCCCCATCTCCCTGCACATTTTTGCTGCACCACCGCCACTACTGTCAAACACTTCACTCAAAGCAATTAAATTCAGCAACTCCGGCGCCTTGTCTCTTATATATTGCAACGCCCACTCGGTGACATCATTCTGTTCACCTGTTTCTGTGATCTTTGCGAAGCGGAAATCACTCAAGGGCTGAGCCAAGCCACTCATGTTTTCCACAACCCCAAGAACTGGAACTCCAACTTTCTTGCAGAAACTGACCTCTTTCCTCACATCAATCAATGAAACCTGTTGCGGGGTTGTGACTATAATTGCACCGTCCAAGCCAGTTGCCTGAAGACATTGGACAATTGAGATGTGCTCGTCAGAGGTGCCAGGTGGTGCATCAACCACTAAAACATCGAGTTCTCCCCAGTACACATCCTTCAGGAATTGCTTGATCAGCCCATTCTTACGTGGTCCCCTCCAAATGACAGCTTCATCAGGATTTGGGAGCATGAAGCCGATGGACATGACACCAAGGTTGGACTCAACATACACAGGAGACCACCCGAGGTTGCTCTGGTGGATTTCTTGACCTTCGAGCCCAAGCATCTTTGGGATGCTTGGACCGCAGATATCTATATCCAGCAGACCAACCTGGAAATCTAAGGCAGCTAATGCAAATGAAAGCTGTGCTGAAAATGTACTTTTACCAACCCCACCCTTGCCTGATAAGACCAGAATTTTATGCTTGACAGTAGCCATTCTTTCAGCTATTGCAACCAAGTCTGGCAGATAAGAAAAATGCAGGGTATTACACTATGTTTCTAGAGGTCAATGCCACAGTCAAGCCAACCATAAGAGCTTAAATATGAACGCAGAAAAAAAATTTCTTTAATTTCAACACAGCAATTAGTGATGGTTTGTGAAAAAAAAAAATTTTAAACAATTATAGCATAGAAAAACACAGTGCAATTTGAATGTAACCAGTAATTGCATCACAAAGGAAACAAAGCTCAGAGACAGAGCATATCTCATTTTAATCATTCAAATCACACAGCATTCATCTTTGTTTGGATTCAATGTTCTTTTTTGGCTTCACCATGACAGTAACATAATGTCAAAAGGAAAATAATTCCCAAGAAAAAATTCAATATATAATCTCAATTTCCATTCAAACAAGCGTATGATTCTTAGATTCTGTTTCATGGTGCAACCCTGCCAACTGCATACTGAACTTCTATTTAGAAAGGCAGTCGAAACTAGAGCTTTATAATGGATTGACTGACAATGACAGAGCATAAACCAATGCCCAATGGGCCAATGACACAAGCTTTCCCAGCTGCAATCTCCATGTATAGGCGAACATATATTTGGGATTTGCCCAAGGTCCCAGGACGAGGTCAAAAGAGAAGAAGTTGACCGTGACCTTAACAAAGACATGGTTCCAAAGTCAACACATACATGGGGACAGCAACAGAAACGTGCAATAGCAGTATCTTGGGAATCATCATACATTTATTGAATGCCAATTGAAAGTAAAAAGATTATCAATTTCTCCAACTAAAATGTTTCACAGGGCTATTGAAACAGGTGCTTTCCCACTAGGTTTTATGCATGAAGAACATTCTTGCATTCAAGGTGCCTACTTTTCGTAATAAGGAAGATTGTTCTAATCAAGAGCAATCAATATTCACACAAATACAAATTACCCACTACTTAAACATATCTCAAAAAACACCCTCCTCCCTGTCATCTCTCCCATATCTCAACATGAAGAAGTAGCTTCTATCCCTCTCCTCTTCTTTCCCCTGAAGAGGAGGGATTAATGAAATTCCAACAACTTGACTATGCAGCATAAAGATTTGTCTCTCCAGGATAATCAAATCAAAGCGCTGCACATACCCACTGGATCACCATGGTCGTCCCATCATTCTACCCTTTCCTGGAAGCCGATGACTATTCATAGCTTTTACCTTGACACCAAAGAAGAGTTTGACCTAAAAGTATATTGATTTTTCCTCAATATTGACTCCGTAAACTATTTTCGCACCAGAAGTACGAGAACCAAACCAAATCTGTTTCCAAAACACACACCTGCCCACTTCAAGTACCCTAACACCCAACTTCCAACCCCAACGAAAAACGAAAAAGAAAACCCAGAAATGCAAAACCCAAGAATGCCAGACACTCACAAACAGAACAGAAGAGCAAACCTCGCTCAGTTCAATCGTCGAAATTAACAATCAAACGGAGCTACAAGACAAACAACCCCGACGCGATTAATCGAAGGGGGACAGAGAGAGGACCTGGGTCGGGACCCTTTGGAGCAGTGGCGCAGGCTTGTTGGTTAGGGCAACCTTCGCAAGCATCGGCCTTTCCGGCGGATTCCGACAGGGTGCCGGGGCAATCTGCGCAGAACAAACCCCAAAAATTCAATCATCAATCGATCGATCGATCGATCAAATGCTTCCTCCGAATAATTCGTGGAGAGAGGGGGAAAGAGACTTACGTTCGTTCGCGTCCTCCGGGACGTCACCGTTCTCCATCGCTGCGAAGAGGGTTGAGGCGCTCTGGCGACGGCGGCGCGTCGGCTTTATACGTTTTCCTCCACGCGTTCGATTCGAGTCGGCGTGGCTCTCTCTGCCGACACGACACCGTTTGCTCCGAGGGTCCCAAACAATCGTCGGAACACAGAAAATCTCTCGACGTGTACGATGGCGTCGTCTCTTGCTTTTTCTTTTTCTTTTTTTCTTTTGGCCTTTTTTCTTTCTTTTTTGACATAAAATTTGCAATCCCGTCCAGGCAGGAAGGTGGGCCGGCCCAATGCAATAAGAACATATACAAATTAGGGATGAACGATTCCTCTGATCCGATTTTACAATAAAATTGAGAATCGAGGATTAGACCGTTTGGTCTTAGGATTGGGAACCAAACTGAATAATCAATTCTTGGTTCAATTCAATGAAACCAATCATTTTTTTTTTCACAATAAAGAGTGATTATGCACAACGAAAAAGGGTAATGATGAGTGAAAAGTTATTATTCCATAACTTGTGATACAATTGAACAATGTAGTATTTTATTTATACTTTATA
This sequence comes from Angophora floribunda, assembly GCA_014182895.1. Classification (NCBI taxonomy): domain Eukaryota; kingdom Viridiplantae; phylum Streptophyta; class Magnoliopsida; order Myrtales; family Myrtaceae; genus Angophora; species Angophora floribunda. Next base: position 14,266,236 of record CM024708.1, read on the forward strand.
AATTTTTTTAGAAGTAATAAAAAATATGCATATTTAGTTAGTTTGTTCCGTTTCCTTTTGGAATTGGGAACTAGACCATCCAGACATTGATTCCATTATTAAGAGTCAGGAACCGGATCAATTCTCTTAAGAACTAGACCAAACCGATCCAGGCAATTTTTGATTTTGGTGGTTTGTCTTATACACCCCTAATATAAATTATTGTTTTACTTATAAGTAGACGAAGAATTACCTATTTTGGCCATAATTATATAATGAAAATGAGCGATTTGATAGTCGAATTGTGTTATTATTTCATACAATCTAATAATTAATCCAGAGGATATTTATCTATTTGTATGAATATTGTATGATATAATCATATCTTCGGTACATATGGGATATTTAAATTATTATATCACATATTGATAAGCGAAAACGTAGATAATAAATAAAATGCTAAAGTATTCCTACACTGAGTATAATACTGTCTTTTTGTTTTATACGTGCATGGTACATTGTTACTCCAAAAGGAAGAATAACCTAAGTTTAGCAACGTGGGGAAGACTGTATCTTTCCTTGCAAATAACGTACATCCTTGCATTACATTGAAAAGTACAAGTATTTTAGTAACAGTAATAGATATAAGTGTCCCAAATTGAATTTAGTCAGGCAGGTTCAAGCTTGCCTTGGATTTTTGGATTTCCGTGTTCTTTTTAGGTGAAAAAAAGTCCTACTTGGTGATTTATCATGTTGTAAAGCCAGCAATTCGGATCCTAAAGTTTAGCCAAAAAAATTAAAGTGAATTGTGATCAGGGAATATAAAATCTACATTTTTGAATCAAAGTTCTCGCACTTTGATTTTAACGTGAAATAATTCTTTGATTACCTCATTTCTAAGTTATATGATTAAATGTAAACTAGGCAATCAAAAAGATTTAGGCTGTTGTGGATCATAATCCGTGTTCGAGTATAAGTAGTAAAATGAGTCATTCTAAATAAATAAACATTTGACCAACCCATATATGGTCCCATTCAAATTACAAGAATGCTTTTTTTTTACCCTATTTTTGTTCTTCAGAAAATAAGTCCCATTTTTTAGGTGCAGAAAATTCTAAGAAAAATATCTTTGACGACTAAATAGATAGAAAACTTATGTAATGACCACGAAGTTATGATAGTTTCGTAAATAATTGCATAAGTAATTTGCTCGATAGATTAGAATAAGAAATTAAACATAAATGGGAAAACTTTTAAAATGAATATTATTAAATAGATTATTAAATCGAATAAAAAGTATGTTTAAAAATCATAAAAAGGTTAATCCCGAAGAGTATCTTCCAAGGGAAATAGGTTTTTTTTTAACTGATAAAGAAAAACAATAATTTATGCTAATAAAGCTCTGACATTTAACACGATGGTGTCCAATTTAAGCTTCCGACCAAAAAAGAGACTCTCCTTTGATAGTATCTAATTTATTTATTTTTTCTCCAGGATATTACATATATATTAGCTAACAATATCAAACATTTATGATTATGGTGATTCAAGTAAAAACCAAAAAGTAAATTTCTTCATATTTCGGGTCAAGTCAAGTAAAACATCGTCGACCCGACCCAACTAGTGAATCATTTGAGCAATGTCGAAGATACTAAGATTCGTTTACTAAATTAATTTATTAAGTAATGCAATGATCTACAAGTTTTTATTTAAGTTACTGGGCTTTTAATCACCTAACCAGAATTTAGTCATGAATAAATGTAGGACACGAATCTCAGTATGTTTGTGTTGCTCAAATTATTTCCATTCATCGCTTTATAATGTGGAATCATAGAAATTTTATACTTCTTCCATGACTAAAAAGATGGGATATTTTGTAACATAGAATATATCAAATTTTCAATAATGATTCAAAGAGAAAAAGATAAAGAAGCTTATTTTCATGTTGGGTCAAAGAGGGTTAAAACAGGTTGACTCGACCCAACCCAACTTGGAAATTTAGAGGTCATGGCACGTTGACTTGGTTATTTTGTGCGTTGGAAAAAGACCGCCCCTATCCTATTTGCAAAGCGGGTTTGGGTGGATTATTGGGTTCAAGTTCCTTTTTCTTAGGTCTACTTAAATCTACTTGCCAAAATCGTTGAATTGTTCTCTAGCCAATGTGTTTCTAGTTGCCCGTATGAAAAATATGGGACCATATCATGGCCTCAAAAATGACCAGCTATTATTTAAGTACACCATTTATTCTTTAACTCGTATTATCAAATTTGATATTGAATCGTGAAACTTCCCAAAACGCGATCAAGTTGTATGGTTAATTTTTCTTCTTTTATAGTCAGAAAAAGATTGTTGAGGAAGGGTATTCGCTTTGAGTACATGATTCACTTACGACACATAAAGGAACTCTTGCGATTATGTGGATTGCATACTTTTCAAGGATAACAACCTAAAACAAGGCTGCTATCTATACAAAGTAGTCAACTCTATTCAATAGGGGACAATGAAGTAACTTCACAATACTTAGTAGAAGGAAGATCATAGCTGCAAATCACGATTATTAAATGACAAGATAGGTTCTATGTTTAGCCAAGTAGTGATCCACTGGAATCTTCATCAGAGAGGCTTCAATGAATTGGCAATGTCAATGACAAATCGATACTTGACATCTACTTTTAATAGACGCTCCATCGCAGTGTTCACATAATCCATAGGAATAACTTCAATATCCGCTACTATATTGTGTTTCGCCGCAAAATCAATCATCTCTTGTGTCTCTTTCATCCCTCCGATGTTACTTCCTCCCACCATCTTTCTACCTATCATTGGTCTTATTTGTTACTATTTTTGGCATTCGTGAAACTCAAAATGAATCTTCTATTGAAACTTAAAGCATTTCATCTATACACCAGTTATGCAAGTAGTTTTTTTTTTTCTAAGAAGCACTATACAACTCAAAAGACTTTTAGGACTTACCCAAGAGGAGTGGGAAAACAACTAGCTCAAGCGGCTTCTCAGGTGCGCCAACCATGACGAGCTTTCCATTAGTTTTCAAGAGACTAATCAAAGGCAAAAGAGCATGCACAGCTAAGACCGTGTCAATAATACCATCCATTGTACCCATCGCAAGCTGCAGTTAATAAAAGATAATAACATAAATCTACATTCTGTTAATCTTATCCCTATACATCATCAAAGAATATAATTTGTTGTGACTATAACTTACTTCCATCTCTTCTGTGTTAGTGCTAATCAAGAATGCATCGGCTCCCAAATGGTCCATAGCTTCCTTCTTTTTATTAGGTGAGTGTACTGATGACGGTCACTTTGAGGCCCATGGCCTTGGCAAACTTTACAGCCATATGCCCAAGCCCACCAAGCCCAACCACGCCTAAATGCATTCCAACCTTATCAAGCCCATAGTACTTCAATGGACTATAGACAGTGATCCCAGCACAAAGGAGAGGAGCACCACCATCAAGAGGCAAGTTGTCGGGAATTTTAATCACGAAGTGCTCGTCTGATACCATGATGTCCGAATAGCCACCGTAGGTGGTAGTTCCATCATAGTACTTCACACCATAGGTCAAGATCAACTCAGGGCAGTAATTCTCGTCATCCTCTTTGCATTTTGCACAAGAGCGACATGATCCGACCAAACACCCAATACCCACTTTGTCCCCGACTTTGAATTTTGTCACTTTGGTGCCTACTTCGGTGACCACACCTACAATCTCATGCTTGCATATAGTGGCCAATTTATGTCATTATTTGGTCAAAAATGTCGTTTACTCATGTAAGAGAATAAAAAAAGATGATGTTTTTGAAAACTCATACCCGGGTACAACGGGATAGGAAGTAATTCCCCATTCGTTCTTGACGTTGTGGAGATTGGAATGGCATATACCACAATACAATACCTTAAACGTTACATCTTTTTCTCCGGTGGCCCTGTGAAAAAAAGAATCAATGTATATCGACAAAAAGATGTCCCCCTCCGTTGAAGATACCCAGAATGAGAATCGACCTAAAGAAAAAAAACACCCAAGGAATGTTACCTTCTTGAGAACTTGAAGGGAGAGAGATGTCCTGAAGAATCTTTGGCTGCCCATCCGAAAGCCTTCACTGGATGTTCATCCTCCGATGACATTGCCATTTCACTGAGCTCACGAGCACAGTTTCAAACTAAACCGGAAGAGAACTACTTTTTCTGTGTGTTTTGAGATGCAAAGAGAAATCTGATGAGAGGGGAGGGAGAAGCATTGTTTTATATAGGGTTTGAGAAGATGCCAGAAGTAGTGGTTATGACGTACTTAGTGAGCGAAATAAACCTGTAAATACAATCTCTTTTTGGATTGGTGGGCCCCATTTGGGTTTAAAAAAAGAAAAAAAAAAAAAAAAAGAAAAAAAAGAGTTGAAAAGTCAAAAAAAAAGGAGATGGAGACGGAATAAGTGGGGTTCACTTTCCACTTAGAGAAGCTGAACCACTTCGGGAGAAAGTAAAAGAGAGAAAAGGGAAGAGAGGGGAAAAAGAAAAAAGGGAAAGAAGAAGAGGAGTTTCGCATGTGTATGCCGTGGGAGCCTCGCAAAGCCGACTCGACTATTTTATGTAATGCCCAGTGAGTACACACACCTCTCGTTATTCCAATCAAATCATTTTTCTAATTTAGGGATCAAATTTAGAATATTGAAAATATTAAGCGGTGAAGTCCGATTTTTGCATTGTTAAGCCGTGAAAATTTATAAGAAAGATAAATATGACGGTCTAGGCGGCAGTGCGTGGGGAGGAGGGATGGTGATGCGTCCGCGCCTCGGTCCTTGGACGTGTACTGGGAGGGGCGCGTCTCTTGTCTCACATCATTTAAGAAAGAAGTCATGGACTAGCTTATAAGCATATGGATTCTTTACTTGTGCATACGTGTTTTCTAGGCGAAACCCAGAGGAACAAAATCGTGAGGGCTCAGTGGGATCCAAAGTGGACAATACGTGTATAGTGATGGACTTAGGATGTTACAAAGCCAGATACAGGAAGAGGCAGTGATGACGTACTTTGTGAGCGAACCAAACTGGACAGTGTGCGTTGGCATATGTCGGTGTCAGTATATAATTAGGGGTCGAATGAAACACAGTACAAGAAGAGGCGTATATGACGTACTAGGTGAGCAAAATGAACTAGCCACGGTGCGTCACCGCCTCTTCCCACTTGTTTGACTAGTCAACCGTTGCACGAAAGTTCCCCTCGCATTGGCTGGTCCACTTGGTGCTGTCAAAGCCCTTTTTTTCCACAATTATTTAAAACATCACTATGCAAATTAATTAATGATGAAATTTTAGCCCAGCCTATCACGAGCCAACTTCTACCACTTTATACCCGGATCCTATTTTTTTTTTTAAATTACTTTTAAATTTAAAAATCTACACCTTAAAAAATTTCCAACAGGAGATAGGAAATTCCTCAAAATCCAAAAGGATGAATTTTAAAAAAATTTCTTTGTGAATATGATAAATTTTCCAAGATTAAAGTAATCCACTGGACATGACTTTTGAATCGAGAGGAGTTGTGATATTCATGATATCGTTTTGGAAAACTCTTTTGAGAGCACTAGCTCCCTCTATCCCCATCATGTGTAATTCACTAATTCACAGTCACTATAGATTTGGGGCGCTGGATAATGCTCGTAGGCTGCTTATAATGATGGAAGAAAGTTTCGGTTAATGGATACCGCAAAGGGAACAGAGAACAAGAAGCACCGATGGTGTAAATACAATCTCTTGTACAATTCTAACTAAAGTGTTGGATGTTTGTTTGTAAAATAAATCAAATGTGTTTTTTCAATCTTGTCCCACATAGGAAAATTTGGAAAAGACAAGGTCATTTTATAAATGAAAGCTTTTCTAATTTGTTAAAAAGAAAAGAATGGAGTGTGAGCTAGACCTCACTATACCCGCATGCGCGAATAATTGCGCGATTTTGGTGCACTTTGCACTTTGCCCGCCCGTGGTTTAATTAGTGTTAATCCCCTATCTTTTAATTTTTATTTTGATGTTATATGGTTATTTTGTCATTCGAAAGGTTGCCTTGCATTTTAGCATTTTGGAAATTATTTAAAATTGAATTATTTTATTCAAAATTTTTTATACGTGTCTTTTCAAGATGCCTTTTGAAATTATACTAGTTCAGTTTGCAACTCTCCCGAAGGGTTATATTGATTCATTTTATAACTTCTTTTGAAAAGTCACATCTGTTCGTTGTGTAACTTCTTTCGAAGATGTGTATTTGTTTCTATATATGTATGTCAGTTTTGAAAAAACAATGGTTACAATTTTTCGAGTCCTCTTCCTAAAAACTGCAGCCAAGATTTTCTATTGTTTCCTAGAGAGACCCTGGAGAAATACTAGAATTGCTATATAGTATTCTCATTTGAGACTATTGTATTTTGGAGGAAATTTGCCGGTGATTATTAGCAACTTTGTGGGGCAAATAAATCCTTAAAGAAAGTGATATCACGCCTCAAAGTCCGTTGTGATTATTCTATTGATTCGAACACACATTGACTTCATTGTTCCACTCAAGTACGAAGGCGATTTTCCCCAACATAAAGCATATGCTTGATGCGCAGGGACAGTTGGGATCCACTTCACCGTTGTTTTGATGTTCTCAAATGCATGTTTGATTTTGGTTGTTATTAAATTAATATCTCGACTTTGATTTTGGATATCAAAATCAAATTTGTCGAAAAACATTTCCCCACCACACATATTAGGATTTTTCTATTAAAGTGTTTGCCACTAAAAGACAAAATATGAGTTCATATATTCTATAATTTATATTTATTGAAATTGAGGAGGCAAAAACGTCTTTGTGGGGTAAAGGATGCAAGAGATTCCTTCTCTGCTTCGGATTCCGAACGACGATCTTCTTCGACGAGTGTAGGGCTGTCGCCAAGTCGAGAAGTTGCGGCCGCCGGATGAAGAATAGAAGAAAGAACAAAGATTTTATTTTTCTTACATATATAAGAAAATTGCTAAAACTTGAATACCCAATGATTTAGTGCTGTGAATTAGAACTTTAGATTTATGCTTAAATTTAGGTGGAAGAAACACTTTAGCGTATGAGTAATTATAATTCTGATTCTCCAATTATAATGAATTATTTGTGATTGGCTTTCCCTTTAGATGTAGATACTGACACTTAGACCGAATCACATAAATCTATCGTATCTTTATTATTCCTCATTATTTCTCTAGTATTTTCGCATTTATATAAATTACAAGATACTGTCATTTCCACGGATTATACTTCAACAATTGGTATTAGAGCTTGGGATCGGATTTCTTGATTGTAATATGGGGCATTTGCAGATGAATGAGCCTTCGCACCGAGTTTATTTATATTTTATTAAGGTTTTTTGAAGTAATAAAAAATACGCATACTTAGTCAATCTGTTCAATTTCTTTTTGGAGCTGGGAATTAAACCATCCAGACACCGATTCCATTTTTAAGAACCACAAACCTGATCAATTCTCTTAAGAAAAGGACCAAACCAGTCCAAGTAATTCTTGATTTTGGCAGTTTGTCTTATACACCCCTAATATAAATTATTGTTTTACTTATAAGTAGATGAAGAAATACCTATTTGGACCATAATTATTTAATGAAAATGATCAATTTGATAGTTGAATTTTGTTATTATTTCATACAATCTAATAATTAATCCAGAGGATATTATATCTATTTGTATGAATATTGTATGATATAATCATATCTTTGGTATATATGGGATATTTAAATTATTATATCACTTATTGATCAACGAAAACGTAGATAATAAATAAAATGTTAAAGTATTTCTACACTGAGTATAATACGTCCTTTTGTTTTATACGTGTATGGTACATTGTCACTCCAAAGGAAGAATAACCTAAGTTTAGCAACGTGGGGAAGACTGTATCTTTCCTTGCAAATAACGTACATCCTTGCATTATATTGAAAAGTACAAGTATTTTAGTAACAATAATAGATATAAGTGTCCCAAACTGAATTTAGTCAGGCAAGTTCAAGCTTGCCTTGGATTTTTGGATTTCCGTGTTCTTTTTAGGTGAAAAAAAGTCCTACTTGGTGATTTATCGTGTTGTAAAGCCGGCAATTCGGATCCTAAAGTTTAGCCAAAAAAATTAAAGTGAATCATGATGAAAAAATCAGGGAATATAAAATCTACATGTTTGAATCAAAGTTCTCGCATTTTGATTTTAACGTGAAATAATTCTTTGATTACCTCATTTCTAAGTTGTATGATTAAATGTAGACCGGGCAATCAAAAGGATTTAGGCTGTTGTGGATCATAATCCATGTTCGAGTCTAAGTAGTAAAATGAGTCATTCTAAATAAATAACATTTGACCAATCCATATATGATCCCATTCAAATTACAAGAATGCTCTTTTTTTTTACCCTATTTTTGTTCTTTGGAAAATAAGTCCCATTTTTTAGGTGTGGAAAATTCTAAGAAAAATATATTTGACGACTAAATAGATAGAAAACTTGTGTAATGACCACGAAGTTATGATAGTTTCGTAAATAATTGCATAAGTAATTTGCTCGATACATTAGAATAAGAAATTAAACATAAATCGGAAAACTTTTAAAATGACTATTATTAAGTAGATTATTAAATTGAATAAAAAGTATGTTTAAAAATCATAAAAAGGCTAACCCCGAAGAATATCTTCCAAGGGAAACAAACAGGTACTTTTTTGAACTGATAAAGAAAAACAATAATTTATGCTAATAAAGCTCTGACATTTAACACGATGGTGTCCAATTCAAGCTTCCGACAAAAAAAGACTCTCCTTTGGCAGTATCTAATTTATTTATTTTTTTCTCCAGGATATTACATATATATTAGCTAACAATATCAAACATTGTATAATTTTAACTATTCCCATTTTCAACTATGATTACGGTGATTCAAGTAAAAACAAAAAAAAAAAATTTCTTCATATTTCGGGTCAAGTCAGGTAAAACATTGTCCACTTGACCCAACTAGTGAATCATCTAAGCAATGTCGAAGATTCTAAGATTCATTTACTAAATTAATTTATTAAGCAATGCAATGATCTACAAGTTTTTATTTAAGATAGTGGGCTTTTAAGCACCTAACTAGAATTTTGTCATGAACAAATGTAGGAGACGAACCTCAGTATGTTTGTGTTGTTCAAATTCTTTCCATTCATCGCTTTATAATGTGGAATCATAGAAATTTTATACTTCTTCCATGACTAAAAAGATGGGATATTGTGTAACTTTGAATGTTTCAAATTTTCAATAATGATTCAAAGAGAAAAAGATAAAGAAGCTTATTTTCATAACGAATCAAAGAGGGTTAAAACAGGTTGACTCGACCCAACCCAATTTGGAAATTTAGAGGTCATGGCACGTTGACTTGGTTATTTTGTGCGTTGGAAAAAGACTGCCCCTACCCTATTTGCAAAGCGGGTTTGGGTGGATTATCGGGTCCAAGTTCCTTTTTCTCAAGTCTACTTAAATCTACTTCCCAAAATCTTTCAATTGTTCTCCAACCAATGTGTTTCTAGTTGCCCGTATGAAAAATATAGGACCCTATTATGGGCTCAAAAAAGACCAGCTATTATTTAAGTACACTATTTATTCTTTAACTCGTATCATCAAATTTGATATTTAATCTTGAAACTTCCCATAACACAATCAAGTTGTATAGTTAATTTTTCTTCTTTTACAGTCATAAAAAGATTGTTGAGGAAGGGTATTCCCTTTGAGTGCATGATTCACTTACAACACATGAAGGAACTCTTGCGATTATGTGGATTGCATACTTTTCAAGGATAACAACCTAAAACAAGGCTGCTATCTATACAAAGTAGTCAACATTATTCCAAAGGGAAAATGAAGTAACTTCACCATACATAGTAGAAGGAAAATCATAACTGCAAAACACGATTATCAAATGACAAGATAGGTTCTACGTTCAGCCAAGTAGTGGTCCATTGAAATCTTCATCAGAAAGGCTTTAATGAATTGGCGATGTCAATGACAAATCGATACTTGACATCTGCTTTTAAGAGACGCTCCATGGCAGTGTTCACATAATCCATAGGAATAACTTCAATATCCGCTACTATATTGTGTTTCGCCGCAAAATCAATCATCTCTTGTGTCTCTTTCATCCCTCCGAAGCCACTTCCTCCCACCATCTTTCTACCTGTCATTGGTCTTATTTGTTACTATTTTTGCATTCGTGAAACTCAAAATGAATCTTCTATTGAAACTAAAAGCATTTCATCTATAAACACCAATTATGCAAGTAGTTTTTTTTTCTTTCTAAGAAGCACTATACAACTCGAAAGACTTTTAGGACTTACCCAAGAGGAGTGGGAAAGCATTTAGCTCAAGTGGCTTCTCAGGTGCGCCAACCATGACGAGCTTTCCATTAGTTTTCAAAAGACCAATCAAAGGCAAAAGAGCATGCACAGCTGAGACCGTGTCAATAATACCATCCATTGTACCCATCGCAAGCTGCAATTAATAAAAGATAATAACATAAATCTACATTCTATTAACCTTATCCCTATACATCATCAAAGAATATAATTTGTTGTGACTATAACTTACTTCCATCTCTTTTGTGTTACGGCTAATCAAGAATGCATCGGCTCCCAAATGGTCCATAGCTTCCTTCTTTTTATTAGGTGAGGTACTGATGATGGTCACTTTGAGGCCCATGGCCTTAGCAAATTTTACAGCCATATGCCCAAGCCCACCAAGCCCAACCACGCCTAAATGCATTCCAGCCTTATCAAGCCCATAGTACTTCAATGGACTATAGACAGTGATCCCAGCACAAAGGAGAGGAGCACCACCATCAAGAGGCAAGTTGTCGGGAATTTTAATCACGAAGTGCTCGTCTGATACCATGATGTCGGAATAGCCACCATAGGTGGTAGTTCCATCATAGTACTTTACCCCATAGGTGAAGATCATCTTAGGGCAGTAATTCTCGACATCCTCTTTGCAATTTGCACAAGAGCGACATGATCCGACCATACACCCAACACCCACTTTGTCCCCGACTCTGAATTTTGTCACTTTGGTGCCTACTTCGGTGACCACACCTACAATCTCATGCCTGCATATAGTGGCCAATTTGTGTCATTATTGGGTCAAAAATGTCGTTTACTCATGTAAGAGAATAAAAAAAGATGATGTTTTTGAAAACTCATACCCGGGTACAACGGGATAGGAAGTAATTCCCCATTCGTTCTTGACATTGTGGAGATCGGAATGGCATATACCACAATACAATACCTTAAAAGTTACATCTTTTTCTCCGGTGGCCCTATGAAAAAGAGAATCAATGTATATCGACAAAAAGATGTCCCCCTCTATTGAAGATTTAGACGCACCCCTCAAGATGAGAATCGACGTAAAGATAAAAAATTCCCAAGGAATGTTACCTTCTTGAGAACTTGAAGGGAGAGAGATGTCCTGAAGAATCTCTGGCTGCCCATCCGAAAGCCTTCGCTGAATGTTCATCCTCCAATGACATTGCCATTTCACTGAGCTCACGAGCACGGCTTCAAACTAAACCGGAAGAGAACTACGTTTTTTGTGTGTTTTGAGATGCGAAGAGAAAGCTGATGAGAGGGGAGGGAGAAGCGTTGTTATATATAGGGCTCGAGGAGATGCTGGAAGAGGTGGTGACGACGTACTTAGTGAGCGAACCAAATCTGTAAATTGAAGCTCTTTTTGGATTGGTGGGCCCCACTTGGGTTTAAAAAAAGAAAAAAAAGAAAAGAAGAGTTGAAAAGTCAAAGAGGAGAAGCAGAGAGAATAAGTGAGGTTCACTTTCCGCGTAGAGAAGCTGAACGAATTCAGGAGAAAGAAAAAGAGAGAAAAGGGAAGAGAAGGAAAGAAGAAGAAGGTTTCGCATATGTGCGCCGTGCGAGCCTCACAAAGCCAACTCGATTATTTTACGCAACGCCCGATGAATACACATGCCTCTTGTTACTCCAATCGAAGCATTTTTCAGATTTAGGACTCAAATTTTGAATATTGAAAATTTTGAGCGGCGAATTCCTATTTTTGCATTGTTGAGCCGTGAAAATTTGGGAGAATAATAAATGTGATGGCTCAGGCGGCGATGTGGGGGAGGACGGTTGGCGATGCATCCGCGCCTCGGTCCTCGCATATGCTCAGGGAGCGGCGCGTCTCTTGTCCCATATCGCTTAATGAGAGAATCCTGGACTAGCTTTTAAGCATATGAGTTCTCTTCTTGTACATACGCGTCTCGGAGGAACAAAACCGTGACGGCCCAGTGGATCCCAAAGCAAACAATATGTGTACAATGATCGGATCTAGGATGTTATAGAACCAAATAGGAAGAGGCGGTGATGACGTACTTTGTGAGCGAACCGAACCGGACAGCGGCATACATTTAGGGGTTGAACGAAACACAGTACAGGAAGAGCGGGGATGACGTACTAGGTGAGCGGATGAACCAGCCGTCGTTCGTTAGCGTCTCTTCCCACTTGTTCGACCAGTCAACCGTACTAGGTGAGAGAAATGAACCAGTCGCCGTAGGTCAGCTTCTCTTCTCACTTGTTCAACCAGTCAACCGTACTAGGTCAGCGAAATGAACTAGTCGCCGTACGTTAGCGTCTCTTCCCGCTTGTTTAACAAGTCAACCGTACTAGGTGAGCGAAATGAACTAGTCGCCGTGCGTCAGCGTCACTTCCCACATGTTCGACCAGTCAACCGTTGCACGAAAGTTCCCCCAAGCATAAAGTTGGTCCGCTTGGTGCTATCGGAGCCCTTTTTTTCCACAATTATTTAAAACATCACTATGCAAATTAATTAATGATGAAAGTTTAGCCCAGCCTATCACGAGCCAACTTTTGCCATATTATACCCATATCCTATTTTTTTAAAACTTATTTTTAAGTTTGAAACTCTACACCTTGAAAATTTTCCAACAGGAGATAGGAAATTCCTCCAAATCCAAAATGATGAATATTTAAATATTTCTTTGTAAGAAAATCGCCTAAATGTGAGTATGATAAATTTTTCTAAGATTAAAGTAATACATTGGACATGACTTTTGAATCGAGAGAAGTTGTGATATTCATAATACCTTTTCGGAAAACTCTTTTGAGAACACAAGCTCCCTCTATCCCCTCATGTGTAATTTGTTAATTTACGGTCACTGTAGATATGAGGCGCTGGATAATGCTCGTAGGCTGCTTAGAATGATGGAAGAAAGCTTCGATTAATGGATACCACAAAGGGAACAGAGAACAAGAAGCACATATGGTGGAAATATAATGAATCTCGACTTGCAGCCGACGGTGCATTCTTGTACAATTCTGACTAAAGCATATGCTTGCTGAAGGAGGCTTTTACCTTGCTGATAAGACTTCCACACATTTTTAATTGATGCGCAGGGACGGTTGGGATCCACTTCACCATTGTTTTGATGTTCTCAAATGCATGTTTGATTTTTGATTGTTATTAAATTAATATCTCGAGTTTGATTTCGGATATCAAAATCAAATTTGTTGAAAAAAATTTCCCCACACATATTAGGATCTCTCTATTAAAGAGTTTGCCACTAAAAGACAAAATATGGTCTCATATATTCTATAATTTATATTTATTGAAATTGAGGAGGCAAAAACGTCTTTGTTGGGGTAAAGGATGCAAGGGATTCCTTCTCTGCTTCGGATTCCGAACGACGATCTTCTTCGACGAGTGTAGGGCTGTCACCAAGTCGAGAAGTTGCGGCCGCCGGATGAAGCATAGAAGAAAGAACAAAGTTTTTATTTTTCTTACATACATAAGTAGATTGTTGAAGCTTGAATATCCGGTGATTTAATGCTGTGAGTTTGAACTTTAGATTTATGCTTAAATTTAGGTGGAAGAAACACTCGAACGTGTAAGCAATTATAATTATGATTCTCCAATTATAGTGAATTATTTGTGATTGACTCTTCCCGTAGATATAGATACCGACACTTAGACCGAACTACGTAAATCTATTGTATCTTTATTATTCCTCGTTATTTCTCTAGTATTTTCGATTTATATAAATTACAATATCCTATCATTTTCACGGATTATACTTCAACAATTGATATCAGAGCTTGGGATCGGATTTCTTGATTGTAATATGGGGCATTTGCAGATGAATGAGCCTTCGCACCAAGTTTAATGAATAAGGACCTCTACTAGAAAAATGTGGTTCAGAATGCAAAGGTTCAACGTGGACTTATGAAGAATTTGAACTAAGATCAATCCGTTCCACTTTTGCTTAAAAGAAGGTTCATTAGTGAAATAATATGAAGGGATTCTTCCAAGTTTTTCAACAGTTAATGCATTAAATAGGGTTCATCAGCAATGCCAAGATGCTTCTCTGATTTCTCTGCTATCCTACTCCTGGTGGTTGATAGCTCCCCATGTAATTAATAAAAATATTAAGACAGTCTTCTTCTTTTTTTGGGTCTTTGTTTTGGGTCGGTTGATATAAAAATACAGAAAGATAAATGCACACTCATATGTACATAGGGCAACATCACTCCAACTTGTCAAAGTTGATAACGCGAATTTTCTTTTACACCTAATGCATAAAATAAGGTTCATTAGTACAATTATGTGGACGATTCTTCCAAATTTTTCAACACCTAATGCATAAAGTAAGGTTCATCATTGCAATTACGCGGAGGATTCTTCCAAATTTTTCAACACCTAATAAATAAAGTAAGGTTCATCAGTGATTCCAAGATACTATGAATGAATTCTTCAAAGTTTTTAAACACCTAATACATAAACTAAGATTTTATCAGCGATTCCAGGATGCTTCCTTAATTATTTTTTTGTTGTCCTAATTGCGGTGGTTGACAGCCCCCATGTCATCATTCAATATATTCGGGCAATCCTAGATGTCACGCCCCGACTCTCGAGCTCGCGGCAACCCCATTTCACTTGAGGTCTATTTGTACGACATCCTAGGTACTGTCGTCGACCAATTCATTTTATCTTGTAATTAAGCACATGCGGAAACGAACAACTCCCAAACCAAACAACAGGGATAGCAACAACAGAAGCAGAGGAAAGACAACCAGTATTTTATATATCTGAAGGTTAGCCAAAGATACCAAAAAATACATACATGCCTTACTATAGGTGACAAGCTAAGGCCTACTCAAAAAGGGATCGGCCTAGCTAACCTAACCCTGTACAAGTGGGGGAAGGCTCGTAAAAAAGGAAATAGGCTACAGCTACCTACTCACGGGCCTCAGAGGGATCGCTCTCTTCGATCCTCGGTACTGCATCATCTAGGGCCTAAAAATGTTAACCACGACGGGTTGAGATAAACTCAACAAGTTAAAGTCCTAAGCCCCAGTTAGGAACTTTGCTCGCCTCGGGAGTTTAACATACAACCTAATCCAACAGTCAGCACAATGCAAAGAGAAACAAAAGCATAGGACAGTTCAATAAACAGACAAAACCACAGGCGATCCTACCTGACCTTGGCACACGTAACCTGCAAAAATTGTCATTTAATTCATCACGACAATAAGAGCATGCGAATAATCAGAGCATCTCACACAGCTTTCTCATGTCTCACACTCACACATGCTCCGATTATTACGACCCCTCCTCTTGGGCCACGGCACAACCTTATGGTTGGTGGTTCTGGCTAAACCAGCTTCGTTCTCTTTACCTCGAGGCACGGCGACGTCAATGGCTTACTCCCAAGATGGCATTCCCGAAGGAGCATAGGACCCGCCCACTACCGCAGCCCCACAACTGACAGAGGCCCAGGACCCGCCCCCATACCGTAGTCCCACAAAGTTAACCCCTCCCTGTCAGGCATCCGACCAAAGTCAAGCGACCCACTGGCCACGGCACAACCCCATAAGGATTGGCGGTCTTCCGGCAGTGCCGGGTTCTCCTCTTAATGTGACCATGCAACGCATCATCAATCAATTTGTTCTTTTCTTTGCTTTGTCGTGAATGCACATCGCTCATGCTCATGCGACATACCATTTCTGATAACCCACGCAATATGTCATGCAATTTCACTCGACAATTCCAAAATCCAATTTCTAATCAGCATTCGATCACGCGTTTCATCAATATTAACAAGTATAATTGACAATCGGCACTTCAATAAATCATAACAACCAAGAACACATCAAAATAAGCCAAAAATTAGCTTTTGCATGAACAAAGGTCAGTCGTGAACGATAATCCGTGAACAGTGATTAATCCGTGAACAATGATAAATTCGTCCGAAAATAAATAAATAAATAAATAAAAATAAAATTAACCATGGTTAAAAATTAACCTAACCATGGTCAAATTAACCTAACCATAGTTAAATTCTAACATTGGTTACTTTAAAACTAACCTTAGTTACTTTAATTAATTAACCTTAGTTACTTTAATACTAACTATGGTCAATTAACTAACCCTAGTCATAATTAATTAACCAGACTAATTAACCATTCAACCTTAATTAATCACAAACACACAAATACACTAATTAACCCCTAAGCAAGATTAACCCATAAACAAGGATTAGGAAGTTAACTTACTTGGGTCAGAAATCCGGCGACATCGGCGCGTAGAGGGGGACGAGGGCTACGAGGAGTAAGCTCGGGGATGGCAACGGATGACGAACGGTAGCCGAAACAGCCCCCGGAACACTGTTCACACGGAATGACCAGCAGAGGGAAAAAGGCCGAAACGGGCGGTCCGAGGCGACCAGGGGTGACCGGGGGTGTGCGGCTAGCTTCCTAACTTCCGGGACTACACTTTGGGTGGTGGTGGCGGCTCCGGTGACGGCGGCAAGGCTGTTTTCCGGCTGGAAAACAGTAAAGACAGCAAGGGACACCAGAAATGGAAGAGAAAAGGAAGAGAAAAAGGGAGAGAGAGTGTGGCTGGGCTGGTGCACGAATTTTGGGGGAGAAAGAGGAGAGAGAAGAGGCTGAAAACTTGAAGGAGAAGCCAAGGCAAGTGGGCTTGCCACTTGCTTGAAGGACCAATCAAAAACAAGCAATAAACAAGCAAAAACAATGCCCACTTGGGCACAAAAGCAAAAGGCCTAAGAGAGAAGCCCATGGGCTGGAAATGGAGGGGAACTTGAGCCAACTTGGGCCCCTCTTGGGCTAGGCTGAATGGGTGCAAGGCCCATTGGGCCACCAGTCTTAGGCCGGCCCACCCGCGGGCCCGAAACCCGGTCCAATTTTCCTTTTTCCGACGCTTCCGTGTCCAATGGAAAATCCCAAAATAAATGAGGCGACGTCCAAGTATTTAGTCCTGATATCATCGAGAAATCGGTTCCAAAATCCGATTAAAAATCGGGCTAAATTGAGTCAATTTTCAGGATGTTACACTAGATCAGCATCGTTGCACATTTTTTTCAAACATTTTTTCGCATTGCAAGAAGTCCAAATCTTAAAAAAAGCATTAGCACATAGACTTTGATTAACAGAATACATTATTCTTGCCGGATCTCGAGTACAAAAATTCTCTCCTTCAAATGATTTTTTTCGAAGATGCGGCTCTCAACTCCATTGGTAAATGCTTTTAGATATGCATCATAAAGGGACAAAGAAAGTGAAAAGTAAAGAATTTGTTCCACTTCCATTTAATTGAAATTAAATAATTTGGGTCATTTTTCAAATTTAGTTGGACATTAACTGATGTCACAACAAGCGCATTTGGTTTCTATACCCAACCATTCATGTGTACTCACTAGTGCATCAATATGACTCTTTTTGTGGACATCATCTAAAAGAAGGGGAATTCTTTTATTAGATAGCATATTTCAGTTGTTAATCCCTACATTAATATTCATTATACCTGTCAATTTCCTTTTTAAGGAAAATAGGGATGAAATAATTTTGTAAGCATTCAATGCCCTTGATTTTTTAAGTATCTCAGATATTGGTTGGGGATTGGTTTGGGTAATTGTAGGTTTCATCAGTGTCCCCAATGGCAATAATAAGCCATATCATTTTAATTCAATATAATATCACTTCATACTATTTTTTTTATGTTTGTTGCGTTTTTACAATACATTTGCTTAATGTCAATGACGTATATTTTATCGTAACAAGGGATTAAGAGCTGATGTTCATAGATGGCTATCATGTCAAACTAACAAATTTTGCTCTTACAGCAAGCCCCTGTAAGTTCAACCCTATGGTCCTCAAGCGTTAAACGGTCTTTCCATTTGCTATAACCAGTAGCTGAATTTTCTACTGAAGTATCACCGTTTTTTTGTTTAAGCTGTAACTGCTAAAGAAAGAAAAAGAGTTAGAATATCATGGTGGGATCTTAGTACAAAAAGATGATCGGCACAATGTGGACTGAATAGAATAAGCAAGATTTATGTAGGCTAAGCAGTAATTCTGCTAGCTCTATTAATGGAATTGCAAAGTGGATTAAATTAATCCAATACAGGTCCTCGCACATGTGCATTTGAAGCTAATCGTTGAACTTGTATTTTCACAACAAAATATGAGAAAGCATAAAAATAGTTCACAAGCAAAAAAGAACAGCACTCGATGGAAAGACCCAGCAGTAACCCTTCTACTGACAATGAAAAACTGAAATGTAGCACACATACCTTTCCCCCAGACGCTAGACTATCCGCAATAGAATCTACCAAAGGCTTCACAACCCTTCTCTTGTGATGCTTTTTCTTGAAATGAGGATCTGGACACTGCATCAAAATATGGAACGAGAGTAATAAGTTCATTCCTTCAGCTGACAGACTAGTTAAAACTATTTGGGAGGTAAAGAGATATGAGTTCCTAAGAAGTTGTAAACACGAGACACTTACAAGGATTGAAACTAACATCAAAGGACCTGGGTAAGTGGATATCACATGTTTGAAACAAACGCGGGCATGCAAATAGAAAATGTCTACAATGTAGTCAAGAAGCTATGAGAAAAACAATGATGTGCAGATATATCAAAGCCTGCAAGTTCTTTAGAGGCAGCTCCTTCACCCAGCATTCTACACGCTTAGCAAGCTGCAAATAGTACATTTCAAGAATATGAACTGAATCTCCATGCTCTTCTATTAAATGAGATTAAGCCAAGATTGTGGTACACTAACCCAATCAGAGACACTGTTGAGTGTGCTAAAAGTAACGCAAGGTGTTCATGCCATACCTTCTGCAGGATTTCCAATTCCAGATAGTTTCCTGAGGGATTTGCTTTGTTGAGCCACACGAGAAATCTGCCATTGCCTGGGAATTTCACGTACTATTAGTGGAGGAAAGATGTCCCATGCAGGCAAGCAACATGATGCCTATTTACTAAAATGAGGTCCAAATGATAATAATAATGACTAATTCAGCAAGATAAATTAAACAAAACAAAGAAGCATAAGAAGATATTAGTAAGTCAAATGTCACTTCCCAAACTCTTTAAGGTCTGAAATTTTACCTCAGTCACATCATATTAACCAGTTATCAATCTCATTAGTCCAATAAACTTGGACAGACACACACAAAGGAATAAGATGTACATTGTGCTCATCATCCAGTGAACATGGACAGACACGTACAAGGGAATTAGATATGAATTGCGCTCATCATCTGCCAATGAAAAGATAACAGGTGGTTAACATGTTCTAAAAGAAAAGAAGGGAAGATTTTGTAACTCCATGTCACTTCATGAGAACATTAATCACCCCCCAGTCTATAACATAAATAAACAAAATTGAGTACTTCCACAGCTTTTTGGTTCGGAATCTCATTAGTAATGTTCTAAACCAATTCATTTGAACTAGAGAAGGAAATTGAAATCAAGTCACTAGATTATTGGTGGGAACTCAGATTTAGTACTTTTTGTCTAATTGTACTTTATTCAAGTGTTCACCAAGAACTTTTCAATTTATAGAATGATTAGATCAAGAATTTGGGGAAGTCAAATTCCATAGGTTCCTTAACAAGAATATGGGGAAGTCAAACTCAGATCTAGGTATAGGTTCCTAGCTTCTAATATTAGGAACCAAGTTTTTTTTTTCCTTGCAAAGATCTTTTGTGGTCAAGTGAGAAATAGATATATAAATTGGATCCTTAACAGCATGATCCAAGTAGAGCAACTCCATTAAGAGAAGAGAAGGGAAATTGAATTGAGTAAGCAGCACACCACAAGGATAAAGGAGAGAAGATGATAAAGCTTCTATAGTTTTCCGAAAAGCTATGGCTTCTAAAATATAAGATCGTTTCCAAGAAAGGAAACTCATTTCCGAGTCTGCTAAGTTGTAGATCTTTATAACTGTGTAGGGTTCACATGTCAATTTGATATGATGGCGGTTGATTGGAGCACAGTGATAATGCATAGTCAATCAGAGAAATTTAAAGGCCTATGGTCTATTCGACTTTTTCTTTAACCAGTTTAATTTCTCCACAACTGTCTCCTGTAAGACAGCCTAGCCGTGTAGTTGTAGCCTCTTTGTTAATCCATGCAGGCACAATGGACAAACACACACAAGAGAATGATCTATTTATTAATTAGATTTATCTAATGCAATGAACTCAATTGAGCAAATTATCACGGCGTGTTGTGTGACCTCAAAGAAAAATGCTTCTACGAGCTTTGACCATAGAAGCATATTACCAAGGCTTCTACCACAACAAGAATTCAAAAATGTCATGGTGTCATTGAGTTGGGAATTCAGGAAAAGTCGATACTTTGGAATGCAGAGCACTATCCAACATATAATTGCAATGAGCAAACAGAAGTTACAGGAGGGGAAAGACTTTTGAATATGAGGGTGGCCTCACTGCTTCCAATGTCCACCATCAAAAGGCAAGGTTGGGTCCTCCAAAATCCTGTCCCAGTTCGGCGCTTGGGCGGGCATCTACCATCATCAAACCAGAATCACACAAAACACTAACATAGGACTCGAATGAAAAAGGAAGAATTTATGCATACCAAGAAGGCAGAAGTGAGAGGATTGACAAGTTGCCTGACTCTGACATGACCCAATTCCTGTAAAATGAGAACCTACAAAACTTGCTTTTACCAGACTCTTGAATCAGCAATTGACAACCACTGCAATCAAACTTTACAAAAAACACAAATTATTGAACGGCATTTAGTAATCAGAGTATGTGACAACCTAAGCATATGCTTTAAGCCCTTTTACATTAAAACCTTAATTTCTAGGCAGGCCCTTTATGAGCCAAGCATTTGATACTACTTTCTTGTTTGGACAGGTCGATCCGTCTAGCAAATGCTATGCCCCTCTTTATGAAGAATATCACCAATAGGAATTGTGTCCTATCAGCTATTTAAGATGATCATAGTGCTCGATTAATTTAACAATCAACTAAAATGCTTGAACACTCTTTGGCCATTGTCCTCGTTGCTCTTGTTTGTCTTTTGTGCTCCAACCGGAATGCAGTTACCAAATATGCACTTCACTTTTGATATTTAGTTGATTCCAACCATACATCTTCCTTTGATGAAGTAGTGAGTGATTGCAACACCAACTAGCATAATAGTGTGGATAGGACTTGTGAGAAACTACAAGCTTACACCATCATCTCTTGTCTACTGTATATTGATATCATCTGTAATGGAGTTGCTAAGTATTTGTAGAGGCAAAGAATGTGAGAAATGAAGAAACACCACAGGGCATTTGAGCTTTACAGGTATGGTCTCATTACCACAGGTCTACAACATTGATAGATAGAGTTTAAAGTTTTATAATAGGATGACTTCTCTTTTGGTCCCAATAAGGATTAGTAGGGGAAATATAGCTGAAAGAAGTGCACACCTATAATTGTCAATCTTCTGCAACACATGAGCCTATCATTTGACTTAACAACTAGGACCGGCCAATTCTGTCTCATCCTGACATAAAGGAATATGTTCCCTAGTAATTGTGCAGTTCGAAGCATCAAATGCAATGACTTCCAGAAGCTGAAGCAATAAGTGATCTAATTGAACTGACAAATGAAGTTAACAAAAGCATACTCGGGTGTTGCGAAACAAAGAAGAAAGATTGGATTATCATTTTGAAGACCTCTTTTTTATTGCATATTTGCATATGTGAAAACAGGAGTGAAATAATGAATAAAGAAAAAGGTTCGGGTTCATGTTTATATCTTCCCATACTTTCTCCTAATTGATAGCCTCATAAAGCTATGGCAAACTTAGAAAGCACGCTCAGCAATTTCTTGTGTAATTCTCCAACAAACATGGAGACTCTTGCTGTTGATTCGGTGCACAAGAGGCCAAGTCAACAGTGCTTGATCCAGTGAACAGAAAACTTTGGTGCATCGCAAGTATTCAACTAATTTTAATCAGCTCTAAGACAACATAGATTTGCAAACAGGCAATCGCCCCATGCTGTGGACTGTACCCACACAAAAAGGGGCTGTTGTTATACTCCGGGAAACAAGGTCTCAGAAGCATCATTGGACATGAACCTCTCTACTCACAGTTACTATCCCACTCACTAGGCCATGGCTACTCCAACAACAGTGGTTTACTCATTTCTCAGGATCAATGTAAACATCATAATTCCTTGTTTAAAGTTTAAATCATGCTTGATGATTTGACACAAGAGCTTATATGGTATCTCTTTTTTACGTGCAGCTTGGGACACTCGCAAATATCCACCCTGTTAAAAGACTGTAGGTGGGCAAGGCCTGGAAGCACAAACGGGTAAGGGCTAAGGCAGAAACAGTAGATATCATGTTACTTCAGAGCATTTTACTCTTTTTTTCCCACCACTGTGGTCTGATGTATCATAAGAGTAGTCTGGAAATGGGACTTCACTACTCACTATACTGACACATTCCAACTAAACATCTACTTTGCAATTATTAGATAGTGAATTATTTACTGTGATGATATGTCATGAGTGAGCTGTCGCGACCTAATTTTTTTCGAAAATAATCGGTTTAGGGGTATTGTTAATTTCGGGCCGACGGCCCATAATTAACTCGGGTTCTCCTAAGCCTATACCCCGCGCGACGTTGGGATATTCACAATTTTTCAAATAGGGAGTCGCCACTAGTCTATTGAGGTCGACTAGGAACCAAGTGAGACGTGAGGAGCGTGTCTCATTGTTTTTTTTTTTTACGCAATCAGAGGGTTTGGGGTCGGGGACTTGATTACGTTAGTCATGCGACTAACGCCCTTTCGATACCTAACTTGATTGTGCATCGGTGAGATTTCGACAATACATTCGAGGAAACTAAGATATGTCTAACCGTTACAAGGTAAGGGAATATTCAAAATATCATTCTTGCAAACAAGGTGCATGAATAATCTAACATCGTAAACCAGGAAAACCTATTGTAAAAACCCTAAAGACTTATTCAATTTTGGATGTTTTCTTCTTTTTAAAGGTTTTTCTGAATTTTTGCAATTTTTTCTGATTTTTCTGAATTTTTTGAATTTTTTGAATTTTTTGAATTTTTTAATATTTTGGAATTTTCTGAAATTAAAGAAAACAAACTTTCAAGATTTTTTTTTTGATTTTCTGAAAATTTAAGAAAAAGCATTTATTAATGTTTTTGGAATTTTCTGAATTTTTCTAATTTTTTTGGAATTTTTTAATATTTTAATATTTTCGAAAATAAAATAAAATAAAAATATTTGTTTTCGAAATTTCCAGATTCCTGAATCTTTCCATGCATTTTCTGAATTTTCGAATTTTTAAATATTTTTTAATATTTTTTGATTTTCTGAAATTTTTGATTTTTTTGATTTTTTTAATTTTTATAAAAAAAGTGATTCGGACCGGGTCGGGTGACCAGGCCCTACTAAACCGACCCGGGCCCTATCGGTCCGGGCTGGAGCAACGACCGGGCTGGCCGAACGGCCCGGTCGAAAATTCTTTTAAATGGCCCATTGACAATAAAATAAAACAGCCCATCAACAAAAGAGAATAAAAAAAAGAAAGCCCATCTCCAGTCTCTAAAAATTCGGCCCGGACCCAGCCTAAGCCCGTTTCCCTTCTTTTTCTATTTTGTCCTTTTCCACCCCATCTTCTACCTCCAGCGTTCAATCTTCCCTCACCGAAGGCTCCTTTTCCCAGAAAATAAAACTCTCGACGCCAACACTTTCTGGCCACCGACTGCCATATCGTCGCCGACACCCGCCGTGCCGCCATACCAACACGAACTATTCGCCACCTACTCTAGCCAGCACCCACAACCCCAGCCGCTCACTCCGGCGACCGCAAACTTAGCAAATAGAAACATACCGAACGAGCATTACTAAAACCGGGAATCACAGCAAACCAATAAGCATAAACACATTAAAATGAGGAGAAATAGTCTAACTCGTGCAGCCTCGAACCACTGGATTTACCGACAACGGAAGAGCTTCCCAATGGATGAGAGATAACATGCAATCAGTGACAATACCAGGACAAATAGTGTATAACAAAGCTCCAACACATTGATTTTGTAAAATCAAATTCGGAAGTTCTTTTACGAACAGCCGGAGGTGCGCATTCCATAATGAAATTTAATGTGATTTTCAAGTCAAGGATGACGTATGAAGATCCAAATCAACATATTTCGTGTCGACCTTGTCCTACTTTGTCACGATTCACTAAAAATATTTTACTCAAGTTCGGTGCTCTTAAGGGTTTCATACTTCATTTAGACAATATGTCGAACAGTTGGCATGCATTGAAGAACGCCAGTTTCAGGTCCAAATTTAAGCCATTCCTCGACCCAAACATGATGTATTAACCTCTAAAACATTACAATCTTCAAGAAATTGCTTCAGTTTATCAAGATTTCGTCGAAACATCAAACGAATCAAACATGCGTCTCCGGATTACCTGATTCGGACGCTCGCTGTGACGAACAGCGACGAGGGAGTTGGCTTCCGACGAAGGTCGAGGACGGTTCAGGCGAGCCACCAGCAAACGGAATAAATTCCTTTCTCTCCGACTCTCTCTCTCTTCGTTTTTCTCTTCGTCCAAAAACTGGAAGAAGAAGACCCTTTTGCTCTCCCTTCTGCTCTCTCGTTCCAGACAGAGTACGCATTCGGTGTCAGGCAACCAGCGCCGCCCGCGGTGGCGGGACTCGGCCGAGCGACTCTCTTTCTTTCTGTCTTCTCTCTCGGTTGCTTGGTCTCTGCTCTCAGATCTGCCTTCCTCGGAGCGCTATCTCTCTCTCAGATCTGGATTTTTTCCAGAAGTTCCTCTCTTCTGCACAGATCTCCCTGTCTAAAAACCAGAAAACAGACCTCCCCGTCCCTCTTGTTCTCTCTTGCCATCGCTCTCTGCTGTCCAGAACCGCCCTGCCCTTTTTCCAGAAAATCGTCGCCCTCCTCTCGCTCGAGCTGCCAGAATCTTCCTCTCCAGAACCGCCCCCTCGAGCCACCCAGGCTTCATCTCAAGGTTGGCACAGAACCAACTCCAGTCCGGTGTTTCTCGAGTTGGCGGCGTTCGGGATGAGGAAGAGATTCCCCAGAGGTTGGACACCGCGCGCGTTCGACCGGGCCGAGTTCTTGAGCGGAAACCCAGTTCTCCATCCTCTTCTTCCTCTTCTTACTCGAGCTGGTGTGGTTGTATCAGTTCGTTGACATCATCGCATTGCTTCCGGGGAACAGCGTCAGATCTCGTGGCGCGAGTCTTGCATCGGCTTTTGGGGTTCTACTTCCTCCTTGAGGGGCTGGCGAGCAAAGTCCGGAAAACCCCCCAGCATCGTTTGCCACGATGACGAAGAAAAAGAGTCGCCAACGGCGATCCTCCGTCGCTGCCCCCCCAGCTGCTCTCTCTTTCCCTTCACCGAAAATCTTCAAGCTCCCTCACGCCGCATGACAGCGCAGCAAGGGAAGATTCCTTGCTGGCGTCACGCGGCCGACGTCACCGCGGTGGGGGAGTCGCGTCTGAACGGCCGCCTTCGGTCTCTTTTTCTTTTTTTTCGCCGGTGTTCTTTTTTCTCAGATCTGTGTACGTACTCCTCTTTCTTTCTTTCTTTTTTCGTGTATTCTCCTCTGCGTGTGCCTTGTGTGCGTGCGTGCGTGCGTCTGGAAGAAAAGAAAATGAGACGTGATGGGCTAGGCTCAAAATAAATGGGAAGAGGGCTGGGCCTAAAAGAAGGGAGAATAAGGCTGGGAAAGATTTTTTTTTTTTGAATTTTTCGATTTTTTTTTATCAATTTTTTTTTATCTTTTCTAGAAATTAATAAGTATTTATAGATGCAAATTAAATAGGCATTTAAAATAAAGTAACCAAAAATTCGGGTGTCAACATGAACGAGTGAGAAGATTTTTCATATATTATGAAATATGCTCACAAGGATGTCTTTGGTTTTCTTCATAAGCATAACAACATCTTAACTAGTTGTCACTTGTCATTTTGTTTCAGCATTGTTCGTTTTCCTTGAACCCAATTAATGCCTCTTTTCATTAACCAAGCCCTTTACGGAAAAAGTGTCAATCTTTTGATTTTCCTTTTGCTTTCTGCACAGCCCATCTGAGCCACTATATGGTTCGTTTCGATTCTTACCAAGCAAAAGGAACAGGTGCCCAATATAGTTCATTTTGATTCTCTCCATCTCTACAGATTGACAAGGGAATGCAAATGATTTGATTCCCAATTCCCTTGGCCAACTTTTAACAACAAACCTACATGATATCCCTAAACAAAAATGTTCTTACTACATAAATACAATATGGAATGGAATACAAAATCATACTAGATGATTGTTTGATTAGAAACCATTCAAACATGTTCTATATAATTTTTGTTCAAATGTGTTGATATCCGGATGTGTTTGCTAGTTCCTTTCCTGTTAATTATGAATTCCTTTCACATGCTGTAGATTTCATTTTCATCCCATTTTATTCCCCTTGAATACTACTACTTCCCTGTCTGTGCTATTGTATGTAGTGGTGGGTCTCAATGGTAATTGGTGGTGATTCTCGTCGAGAAATATGATATGACATTGCCAATACGGGTAATGATTTTCCGGTACAATTCATACCTTTCATATTTATGTTCACAGCACAACGTATTGGTACCGTTGGTTTAATATTTGTTAAATGGTGGTCGGAAGTGATTGTTAGTGGCGATGGCCGGAGTTGGTGGCTCATTGTGGTTGTCCTGTTAAGATAATATGGTAGCAGCTCAAAGTTGTGGTGTTTTGATCTTAAATTGTGAGCTTGAATTCCATAAGGTTATTGAGCTTAAGAGGGTAGACATGAATGCAAAATAAAATTTCTTTTTAATTCAACATGGAAATTAGTGATGGAATTGTGAAAAATGGCTTTTCAAAGAATGTTAGTAGCAAAGAAAAACATGGTGTAACACGGATCTAACCATTAGTTGCATCGCAAAGGAAATGGAGCTAAAAAACAAGCATGCCTCGTTTCGATAGTCAATCACATGGCAGTCAACCCCTTTGCATCATATGCTTTTTTTTTTTGGATTCAACATTCTCTTCGGCTTCATCATTGACAGTGACATAATGTCAAAAGAAAATACCATTCTCATTACTACTGAAAGAAGTAAACAACTCAACCAGAACCCTATCAAATCTAACAAAGTCGACCTAGAAGGGAGGAAGCAAAAGTACGGTCACCAAGTAGTTACGAAGCTCATCAAATCAACCTTACTTCTACTGTTATGTGATTCCATCCTAGGCCGCCAAATGGAACTTAGACTAAGGGAATTCAAAATTGTTCATGAATACAGGAGTCAGTCTTACAGCCATGTTTCTCAGGATTATAGTTAAGTAAGGGACAATGGTGATGCGAATGTGGCTTCTAAGGATGATTTAAAGATATTGCGAAAAGAAGGTGAATACAAGGAGAATGTCGATAGAATTAAGTTTCTGGTCTTACATAAGTATATAGAGAAGCAGATAAATTATATCATGCAAATATAATCATGGTCAAGTACAAAGATCACCTTGGCGACTAAGCTAATTATGTGGCAATCTTAGTTTCTTTAGTCTACATATCGAACGAGATTTGTTCTTATGAAGGTGATGACCGTGTAAACACCGAGATGGATTATCGAAATTTATATGATGACAAAGTTCATGCTTGCCGCATTCACAAATAATGCAAGTCAAGATTCTACAAATAATAGGGAGAGGATCCTCCCTAAGGATATCTTTGGATTTGTCCATCATACATCTTAACTTGGATTTTTGTTGCATCGACTCAACAACTACATGAAAAGTAAAGACCGATGGAGAATAGAATATTGAGAAAGCGCCACATATTACTACGAGAATTCGAGAAAACTAATTATTTGCTTTAGTAACATTATTGCTGATTTTCCCCCAAATTCATACTAATTCAGGAAGACCCATCTCACCCTTAGAGGCTTAGACTCATCTCTTATACATAATATCGAGTCTAGTTGAGGGAATAATCGCTCATTTCGTGTTTGAGCTTCTGATAAACTCTTGAATGGAGACCTTGATACATATTGGAATCTGTTAAGAACAGAAAAAAAAACAGTGAACGGATCTATTGTTGGAATTGAAGAATCGAATTGAGGTAAAGATTGAGAACTAACAAAGTACAAGGGGATGTTGCCTCTACAAATACAAAGCACATGACCTATCGTAAGGGCAAAACACATAATATTGACCCAAAATTCTTATTCAGGGGAGAGAAGCATATACCCTGCAACTCATTCACCAAGACCCCTTTATTAGTGAACGATATTCTCACTTTTCTTTTCTTTTTTGTAAATTATCTTTACTTCAACCTCCTTTACTTGTAAATACATAAAATAAAGACCCTAGAAAACTTTTTGTAAATACATGAAATAGAAAAGAAGAAGAAGGAAAGTAACGCGGAAGGCATTGTCGCGACCTAAATTTTTTTTGAAAATAAAAATATATAAGGTTTAGGGGTATTGTCAATTTCAGGCCGACGGGCCTCAATTAACTCGAGCTCTTCCAAGCCCATACCCCGCACGACGTTGGGATATTCATAAAAACTGCAAACAAGGAGTCGCCACTAGTCTATTGAGGTCGACTAGAAATCGAGCGAGACATGGGAGCGTGTACGCAACCAGAGAATCTAGAATCGGGTGACTTGATTACGTTAGTCATGCGACGACTAACGCCTTTTCTGTACCTAACTTAATTGTGTGTGTAACTAAAGACATTGTCAACACATTCAAATAACCTATTGTAGAGCCCTAAAGGCTTATTCAATTTTGATATTTTTTTCTTTTTTAAGGGGTTTCTGAATTTTTGCAATTTTTTCTGATTTTTCTGAATTTTTTGAATTTTTTATTATATTTTTTTAATCTTTTAAATATTTTCGAATTTTCCAAAATTAAAAAAAAGCTTTTAAGATTTTAAATTTTTTTGAATTTTATGAATTTAAAAAAATTTATTGATGTTTTTCGAATTTTCTAATTTTTTCTAATTTTTTTGGAATTTTTGAATATTCGGATTTTTTGCATTTTCAAAATTATTTTTAAATAAAAACAACTTTGAAAACTTTTCTGAGTTTTAAAAAAACATCTTTTTTAATTTCTAGGGATTTTCGAATTTTTTAAGATTTTTTAAGATTTTTAAGATTTTTTTTAATTTCTGAATTTTTTTTGAACTGAAATTATTAAAAAAAGAAATTCGGACCGGGTCAGGAGACCCGGCCCTACTAAAACCGACCCGGACCCTATCTGTCCGGCCTGGGCTAGCGACCGGGCTGCCGAACCGCCCGTCGAAAATTCTTTTAAAATGGCCCATTAACAAAATAAATTAAAACAGCCCATTTATTTTTTACAAAAATCAGCCCAATCACCTAGCCTAAGCCCACTCAAAATTGTTCAGCCCAGCCCTTTCTCTTTCTATTTTCGGCCACTTCTTTTTGTATATATATTTTTTAATTCTGATTTTCTTTGCTTTTTCTATTTTTTTAATTTTTTTTCTTCACTTTTTGTCTTTTTCCTTTGTCTTCTTTCTGCTGCAGATTTCTTCTTCCCCATGCACGTCTTCAACCTCCCGACGGTGAGTTTCTCGTCTGCAACTTCTTCTTCCCTTTTTTTTTATATTTTTTATCCGAAAGTCCGTCGACTCTAGCCGAAACCACCACGGTTCCTCTCTCCTAACCGAGACAACACCCTTTATCAGTCACTCACCTTTGTCGGCGTCGGCCGCCGCCGGCCACAAGCTCCGATGGCCACTAATACCCTAACCGGGACCCGGGAACCCTCTCCGATTCGACGATATACGGATTTATTTTACATGAATCATCGTGAAACCTCGAATATGAACGAATAAGGAATGATTCTGTAGATAAACGAGGCATGAAAACAGATTGATCTCCAACTAAAAGGTATGAACATCCTTCGGTTCTCTATAAGGCATTTCATCGAACATTCGGCGTGCACAAGTGAAACAAAAGGGTTTTCGACTCGAGCCGAGCTCAGACCGGACCTAAGCTTCTAACCAAACATTCCAGCATGCGGAACAACATTAACGGAGGAGCGACGGAGGCCGGAGCTCGTGCGAACTGGTTGGCGCGAGCTCCGGCCCGACACCTTGTAAAAACAAGGTATTTCGGTAGGAAGAGAAGAGACTAACCTGGTTCGTTCGGAGACTACGACTGACGGTGGCTGATGGAGAACCCTTTGGAGCGCTCTATCTCTCGGCTTGGCCTTCCTTTCTCCTTCAAACTCTCGGGCGGAGAGATGCGGACTAGCAACGGAGCTTCGGTCGCACGGATGCTTTGCTTGGCCACACGGTTAAAGAGCAAGACTGAGCAGGGGCGTCACCAGTGCGACCTCTGATGGCATCCCTCCTCCTCACGCCTTTCCTGCTCGCCCCTTTTTTGTTTTCTGGTTTTTTTTTTCTTTCTGCCCTTTTTCTGCTGAACTAATCCTCCCGTTTTCTTCCCCTTTTTCTCTGAAAATCGCCACCCCCTCCTCCGTCGATCATCTCTGCTCTCTAACCGTTTTTTCTGCCCCCTCTCTCTCCGCATGACAGCGCAGCAAGGGAATCTTCCCTTGCTGGCGTCACGCGGCTGACGTCAGGCGCAAGGGCGATGTCCAAACGACGCCGTCTTCTTCCTGCTACTCGTTTCTGCTTCTCGTTCCCGTGTGTGTGGGGGCGTGTGGAGGAAGAAGGGAAAATAGAGGTGTGGGCTGGGCTCTTCAAATAACTTTGGTGGGCTTCAAAGAAATAAAATAGGGGGCTGGAAGAGTGCAGGGATGGGCTAGACTATGTTAGCCCACTCAAATTTTTTTTTCGAATTTTCGATTTTTTTTTAAATTTTCGGAATGTTTTTTTTTTAATTCTTTTTAATCTTTCCTATAAATTAATATGTATTTATATATGCAAAGTAAATGGGCATTTGAAACAAAATAGACCAAAAAATCGAGTGTCAATAGCTGCCCATCTTTGAAAGGGAGCTCGAAGAGGTTCATTTCAAAGACTAGGTGACACCCGAATTTTGCGGAATGAGCAATGAAGTCGCGAATTTATTCCATTGATTTTTCTTTCTTTCTTTCTTTTTTTTTTTTTACTCACCCCCCTTTTTTTCACCCCCTTTTTTTTTTTTTTTTTTTTTTTGAGATTTCAGCTCGTGCGAACGAGTTTCGACCAAGTTAGTGAAGTCTCACCGTGTAACAACGGGTTTTGACCATGTTAGTGGAGTCTTACCGTGTAAGAACGGGCTTCGACTGAGTTATTAAAGTCTTACCGTGTAAGAACGGGCTTCGACTTAAAATGCGGTCTCACCGTGTAAGAACGGGTTTCGACCGAGTTAGTAAAGTCTTACCGTGTAAGAACGGGCTTCGACTTGAAATGGGTCTCACCGTATAAGAACGGGTTTCGACCGAATTGGTAAAGTCTTACCATGTAAGAACGGGCTTCGATTTGAAATGTGGTCTCACCGTGTAAGAACGGGTTTCGACTGAATTGGTAAAGTCTTACCGTGTAAAAACGGGCTTCGACTTGAAATGTGGTCTCACCGTGTAAGAACGGGTTTTGACCGATAATGCATGGTTTTAGGTTGACCATGAATCAATGTGGAAATTGCATGGTTTCAGGTTGACCATGAACCATGTGGTTTTAAGGAAGACCCACAAACCCTATCAGAAATTGCATGATTTTTCGGTTGACCATGAACCATGTGGTTTTAGGAGGACCCACGAACCATGTGGTTTTAAGGAAGACCCACGAACCCTGTGAGAATTGCATGGTTTTCCGATTGACCATGAGCCATGTGGTTTAAGGTGGACCCACGAACCATGTGGTTTTAAGGAGACCCACAAACCCTGTGAAAATTGCATGGTTTTCCGGTTGACCATGAACCATGTGGTTTAAGGAGGACCCACGAACCATGTGGTTTTAAGGAGACCCACAAACCCCGAAAATTGCATGGTTTTCCTGGTTGACCATGAACCATGTGGTTTAAGGAGGACCCACGAACCATGTGGTTTAAGGATAAGTGCACGAACCTTGTGGTTTAAGGATAAGCCCACGAACCTTGTGGTTTAAGGATAAGCCCACGAACCATTGTGGTTTAAGGATAAGCGCACGAACCATGTGCTTTAAGGATAGATTCAACCATGTGGTTTAAGGATAGACCCACGAACCATGTGGTTTAAGGACAAGCCCACGAACCTTTGTGGTTTAAGGATAAACCCACGAACCATTGTGGTTTAAGGATACGCCCACCAATCATGTGGTTTAAGGATAGATCCACCAACCGTGTGGAAACTGCATGGTTTTAGGATGACCATGAACCATTGTGAGAATTGTATGGTTTCACTAAGTGAACCTGTCAAATTCAATTTGAGCAAATGTCATTAGAGACAATATCAGAAAGATGCATTGGCAATATTGTAACATTAATTGCATAAGCAAATCAAGCTAAGTCTGATCAAATTGAAAACATTTGATCTTTTGATTTTTTTTTTGATTGATTTTTTTTTTTGGTAACACGTACCACAAAATTGTCATCAAGTTTGAAAGGTATCATTAATCATTAGATCCATTTAGGAGAAAAATTACGTCAGAATGATCTTACTCATGAAAGAGGTTCATTAAGCATGCCAAGCAAAAGCTCCTTAGTTAGAAAGGGCTTATCACACGCTCTCAAGAAGGGCTATTTGATCCCATCCATTCATGCGGGAAGTAATTTGATCACTCAATCCCCCTCACATTTCCAATGTCGAAGGATCTAAGAATCATTCGCACAAGTACACATTGACCAATCTAAAAGGTCTTTTAAAGGGACTCGTAATGTAGGTTTGGTCATGGTTTTAGCAATGGACAGTCATCATTGGCTATGAAATGAAACAATTATTTGCCAACATCTTCGCCAGTTTACAAGTCAAGAGACCTTAAGATGAGATAAAAACAACTTTGCTCCCACTTCTTTGAGCGGTAGCTTCTTTGGAAAATTCTCATTCTCGCTTGAATCATCCCAATCAAGAGACTTTGGGAAATGTTGTAATGTTGGTTCGGTTAAGGCTCAAAAGGCTCATAACTTTTCACAAAAAGGGGTTTGAAAGTTGGTGATTATCATGGCATCATTGTCATATCACTCAATATTTTTGAAAGCACTCGACTTTTGAAACCTGATTTGTCTTGAAAGTCCTTTGACTAATCAAATAAGAGCTTTGTCCTTCTCAAATTTTTTATTTGCAACGATTTTCTTTTCGATGCAAGCATTTTGAATTTGACAATTTATTTTCACATAGGAGTTTTTCGCCCCCTGATGCAAATCTTTTTCTTTTTCTTTTTTTCTTTCTCTTTTTTTTTTACAGACATTGGCCTTGCTTTTACCAGGCACACTGCTTTTTCATGCCCCTTAATTTTCATAGGACTTTTGCTCTTTTGAACTTTTTGAGCTTTTAGGACTTTTGAGAGAGTTTTTTTTTTTTTTCACTCACATAAAATGCCAACCGCATTGGTCAATCATGTGCCTTGCCCCAGATGGGAGATAATCACCACTTGGGGTTTTAGAAATGAACGATTAGGCTCAACTTGGCTTAAGCAATGGGCAATGGTGTTTGGGTAAAGAAATGAATGCTTTTCTTCACCTTGGGATGTTTCAAGCTTTCATAAGAATTCACCTGAAGTTACCACAAAAAGATTAATGCAAGTGAAAGCAAAGAAATCTTTCTCATCTTCTCACCATATGATGTCAACTAAAACCTCCAAATTTGCCCCATTGTGGGGTGGTTCTTGATAGGGGTATTTTATGATTTCTTCACCTTAAAGGGCTCAAATGGACTGACTATGGTCACCTATGGTGTTTAAGATAGAGAAGATAAATGCCTCTTTTCATTTTGGTCCATGTACCAATTGCGAATGACTCCTTTGTCCTTAAACGACATAGGTTTTTTTTTTTTTTTCGCTCAATTCTCACAATGTTTGAAGGATGTTTGGAAATTAATTGCCTTTCATCATCCTAAACAATTCTTGCCTGGCATGATTAATATCTAAATTTCATTTGGTCGAGATCATCTAAGTAGATTAATCTCCATGGGGGATTTTGATTCAAAATGAGTGATCCATCAAGTAGACATACAATTTTGAGATAAAAAACAATGCTCAAAAACTTTTGTGAAAAGTTCGTTTTCTCAATTTTTATCTTTTTTTTTTTTTGCTCCTAGTAAAATGCTGAAATTTTTTTGGATGAAAATTCTCAATTTTTTCCTTTGATTTTGAGAAGAAGGGTACTTACCTGCAATGGGCGACTTAGTAACCCTGCAAAGAATAAGAAAGAAAGTGTTAGTGCAAGAATGTTCAAGAATTGAAAGTTGGGAACGATACATTAGGACCCTTCACTCGCATTTATCCATCGAGTGCCAACATCATCCTCTTGGATATTTGGCAACTCCAAATTGCCCTTCGCTTGCATTTTTTTGGCATCTTTTTTTGTGCATTTGATGTTTCCCTATCAAAGGAAAATGGGATCATGTTAGAGACAATATCAACATGAGCAATTGGAATCGATACAATTTACCCTTCACGTGTTTTTGTTCTTCGGGCATGAGCATTTATATCTCAACATTTGAGGACATTGTTTCTTGGATACTTTGCCCCATTTATCGCCTGTGAAGAAAAGATTGAGCATGTTATTTCCACACTCAATTGGAAATCATTTAGGAACGAAATACATCCTTTACGCCAAAATGGACAACTCGGGCTTTAACATGCTTCTTTGGTAGAAAGCATTGCTCCCACAGTCAATGCGCACATTTTCCTACAAAAGATGGGACATGTTATTTGCACTCCAAACTTGAATTGGACTAATTTAGGAATGATACGTCCTTTTGGCATTGAATTGATTGACTCCATTTCATCATGCTTCATGGGTGCAATTTGCTATGCTTTGAGTGACTTGTGTCGATGATCGCCCTATAATAAAAGAAGAGGAATCGTGTTATCTCCATACTTAATTGGGGCTCAATTTGGAAACGATACATCCTTTTGTAATGAATTTTGCCCCAACACGCGTCATTGGTGAGGAAGAAGAAATATTGCCCCAGAGTCAAATGCTGCTTCAATGTCTTTTTCAAGACAAGTAATTAAGCTTCATCATATCTTGTTCCGACACATGTTGAAATCTTGTGCCCTGTCATGCTCATTTGATGGGCTCTTGTTTAATTCAAATTTACCCTTAATCAAAGAAAAGGACGTGTCATTTCCTTATACTAAAGAGTATCAAATTTAGGAACGAAATACACCCTTTTTCAAAGTCAGACGGCTTAGCATCCCAAGGAATCTTTTGCAGAGAAAGGGAAAATATTGCCCCCATGATCAAATGTGCGCTTCACGAAGTTTGAATAACTTTATCACGCATAGCTCCATTATGTTGGATTAGCGAATCTCCGCCTCGCTTGAATTTTTCATCGTTCATGATGAACTAGGTTTAAGAATGCTCCATCGCTTTGTTTGAATGTTATAAAACTTGGTGCCCAAACTGTCTCCTTTTTTGAATGCTTAGCGCCCTTCTTTTGTCTCATCATACAAAGGGATCGATGAACTAGTTTGATATTTGAAGGTTTTGCTTCATTTCCTCGCGAAAAAAGCAGATAACAAAGCCAACAAAGATGAATAAGGAATGCTTCAAGTCTTCATGACTGGAAATTGAGATAACTAAAGAATGTGAGAAATGAAGAAACACCACAGGGCATTTGAGCTTTACAGGTATGGTCTCATTACCACAGGTCCGCAACATTGATAGATAGAGTTTAAAGTTATATAATAAGATGACTTCTCTTTTGGTCCCAATAAGGATTAGTAGGGGAAATATAGCTGAAAGAAGTGCACACTGTAATTGTCAATCTTCTGCAACACATGAGCCTATCATTTGACTTAACAACTAGGACCCGCCAATTATGTCTCATCCTGACATAAAGGAATATGTTCCCTGGTAATTGTGCAGTTCGAAGCATCAAATGCAATGACTTCCAGAAGCTGAAGCAATAAGTGATCTAATTGAACTGACAAATGAAGTTAACAAAAGCATACTCAGGTGTTGCAGAACAAAGAAGAAAGATTGGATTATCATTTTGAAGACCTCTTTTTATTGCATATTTGCATATGTGAAAACAGGAGTGAAATAATGAATAAAGAAAAAGGTTCGGGTTCATGTTTATATCTTCCCATACTTTCTCCTAATTGATAGCCTCATAAAGCTACGGCAAACTTAGAAAGCACGCTCAGCAATTTCTTGTGTAATTCTCCAACAAACATGGAGACTTTGCTGTTGATTTGGTGCACAAGAGGCCAAGTCGGCTGTGCTTGATCCAAAGGAACAGAAAACTTTGGTGCATCGCAAGTATTCAACTAATTTTAATCAGCTCTAGGACAACATAGATTTGCAAACAGCAATCACCCCATGCTGTGGATTGTACCCACACAAAAAGGGGTTGCTGTTATACTCCGGGAAACAAGGTCTCGAAGCATCATTGGACATGAACCTCTCTACTCACGATTCGTCCCACTCACCAGCCATGGCTACTCCAACAACAAAGGGTTTACTCATTTCTCGTGATCAATGTAAACATCATAATTCCTTGTTTAAAGTTTAAATCATGCTTGATGATCCCCAGCGTTCAATCTTCCCTCACCGAAGGCTCCTTTTCCCAGAAAATAAAACTCTCGACGCCAACACTTTCTGGCCACCGACTGCCATATCGTCGCCGACACCCGCCGTGCCGCCATACCAACACGAACTATTCGCCACCTACTCTAGCCAGCACCCACAACCCCAGCCGCTCACTCCGGCGACCGCAAACTTAGCAAATAGAAACATACCGAACGAGCATTACTAAAACCGGGAATCACAGCAAACCAATAAGCATAAACACATTAAAATGAGGAGAAATAGTCTAACTCGTGCAGCCTCGAACCACTGGATTTACCGACAACGGAAGAGCTTCCCAATGGATGAGAGATAACATGCAATCAGTGACAATACCAGGACAAATAGTGTATAACAAAGCTCCAACACATTGATTTTGTAAAATCAAATTCGGAAGTTCTTTTACGAACAGCCGGAGGTGCGCATTCCATAATGAAATTTAATGTGATTTTCAAGTCAAGGATGACGTATGAAGATCCAAATCAACATATTTCGTGTCGACCTTGTCCTACTTTGTCACGATTCACTAAAAATATTTTACTCAAGTTCGGTGCTCTTAAGGGTTTCATACTTCATTTAGACAATATGTCGAACAGTTGGCATGCATTGAAGAACGCCAGTTTCAGGTCCAAATTTAAGCCATTCCTCGACCCAAACATGATGTATTAACCTCTAAAACATTACAATCTTCAAGAAATTGCTTCAGTTTATCAAGATTTCGTCGAAACATCAAACGAATCAAACATGCGTCTCCGGATTACCTGATTCGGACGCTCGCTGTGACGAACAGCGACGAGGGAGTTGGCTTCCGACGAAGGTCGAGGACGGTTCAGGCGAGCCACCAGCAAACGGAATAAATTCCTTTCTCTCCGACTCTCTCTCTCTTCGTTTTCTCTTCGTCCAAAAACTGGAAGAAGAAGACCCTTTTTGCTCTCCCTTCTGCTCTCTCGTTCCAGACAGAGTACGCATTCGGTGTCAGGCAACCAGCGCCGCCCGCGGTGGCGGGACTCGGCCGAGCGACTCTCTTTCTTTCTGTCTTCTCTCTCGGTTGCTTGGTCTCTGCTCTCAGATCTGCCTTCCTCGGGCGCTATCTCTCTCTCAGATCTGGATTTTTTCCAGAAGTTCCTCTCTTCTGCACAGATCTCCCTGTCTAAAAACCAGAAAACAGACCTCCCCGTCCCTCTTGTTCTCTCTTGCCATCGCTCTCTGCTGTCCAGAACCGCCCTGCCCTTTTTCCAGAAAATCGTCGCCCTCCTCTCGCTCGAGCTGCCAGAATCTTCCTCTCCAGAACCGCCCCCTCGAGCCACCCAGGCTTCATCTCAAGGTTGGCACAGAACCAACTCCAGTCCGGTGTTTCTCAAGTTGGCGGCGTTCGGGATGAGGAAGAGATTCCCCAGAGGTTGGACACCGCGCGCGTTCGACCGGGCCGAGTTCTTGAGCGGAAACCCAGTTCTCCATCCTCTTCTTCCTCTTCTTATTCGAGCTGGTGTGGTTGTATCAGTTCGTTGACATCATCGCATTGCTTCCGGGGAACAGCGTCGGATCTGGTGGCGTGAGTCTTGCGTCTGCTTTTGGGGTTCTTCTTCCTCCTTGAGGGGCTGGCGAGCAAAGTCCGGAAAAACCCCCCCAGCATCGTTTGCCACGATGACGAAGAAAAGAGTCGCCAACGGCGATCCTCCGTCGCTGCCCCCCAAGCTGCTCTCTCTTTCCCTTCACCGAAAATCTTCAAGCTCCCTCACGCCGCATGACAGCGCAGCAAGGGAAGATTCCTTGCTGGCGTCACGCGGCCGACGTCACCGCGGTGGGGGAGTCGCGTCTGAACGGCCGCCTTCGGTCTCTTTTTCTTTTTTTTCGCCGGTGTTCTTTTTTCTCAGATCTGTGTACGTACTCCTCTTTCTTTCTTTTTTTTTCGTGTATTCTCCTCTGCGTGTGCCTTGTGTGCGTGCGTGCGTCTGGAAGAAAAGAAAATGAGACGTGATGGGCTAGGCTCAAAATAAATGGGAAGAGGGCTGGGCCTAAAAGAAGGGAGAATAAGGCTGGGAAAGATTTTTTTTTTTTTTTTTTTCGATTTTTTTTTATCAATTTTTTTTTTTTATCTTTTCTAGAAATTAATAAGTATTTATAGATGCAAATTAAATAGGCATTTAAAATAAAGTAACCAAAAATTCGGGTGTCAACATGAACGAGTGAGAAGATTTTTCATATATTATGAAATATGCTCACAAGGATGTCTTTGGTTTTCTTCATAAGCATAACAACATCTTAACTAGTTGTCACTTGTCATTTTGTTTCAGCATTGTTCGTTTTCCTTGAACCCAATTAATGCCTCTTTTCATTAACCAAGCCCTTTACGGAAAAAGTGTCAATCTTTTGATTTTCCTTTTGCTTTCGCACGGCCCCATCGAGCCACTATATGGTTCGTTTCGATTCTTACCAAGCAAAAGGAACAGGTGCCCAATATAGTTCATTTCGATTCTCTCCATCTCTGTAGATTGACAAGGGAATGCAAATGATTTGATTCCCAATTCCCTTGGCCAACTTTTAACAACAAACCTACATTATATCTCTATACAAAAATGTTCTTACTACATAAATACAATATGGAATGGAATACAAAATCATAGTAGATGATTGTTTGATTAGAAACCATTCAGACATGTTCTATATAATTTTTGTTCAAATGTGTTGATATCCGGATGTGTTTGCTAGTTCCTTTCCTGTTAATTACGAATTCCTTTCACATGCTGTAGATTTCATTTTCATCCCATTTTATTCCCCTCGAATGCTACTACTTCCCTATTGTGCTATTGTATGTAGTGGTGGGTCTCGATGGTAATTGGTGGTGATTCTCGGCGAGAAATATGATATGACATTGCCAATACGGGTAATGATTTTCCGGTACAATTCATACCTTTCATATTTATGTTCACGGCACTGTATTGGTACTTGTTGGTTTAATATTTGTTAAATGGTGGTCGGAAGTGATTGTTAGTGGCGATGGCCGGAGTTGGTGGCTCATTGTGGTTGTCCTGTTAAGATAATATGGTAGCAGCTCAAAGTTGTGGTGTTTTGATCTTAAATTGTGAGCTTGAATTCCATAAGGTTATTGAGCTTAAGAGGGTAGACATGAATGCAAAATAAAATTTCTTTTTAATTCAACATGGAAATTAGTGATGGAATTGTGAAAAATGGCTTTTCAAAGAATGTTAGTAGCAAAGAAAAACATGGTGTAACACGGATCTAACCATTAGTTGCATCGCAAAGGAAATGGAGCTAAAAAACAAAGCATGCCTCGTTTCGATAGTCAATCACATGGCAGTCAACCCCTTTGCATCATATGCTTTTTTTTTTGGATTCAACATTCTCTTCGGCTTCATCATTGACAGTGACATAATGTCAAAAGAAAATACCATTCTCATTACTGCGACGAAAAGTAAACAACTCAACCAGAACCCTATCAAATCTAACAAAGTCGACCTAGAAGGGAGGAAGCAAAAGTACGGTCACCAAGTAGTTACGAAGCTCATCAAATCAATCCTTACTTCTCTTTGTTATGTGATTCCATCCTAGGCCGCCAAATGGAACTTAGACTAAGGGAATTCAAAATTGTTCATGAATACAGGAGTCAGTCTTACAGCCATGTTTCTCAGGATTATAGTTAAGTAAGGGACAATGGTAATGCGAATGTGGCTTCTAAGGATGATTTAAAGATATTGTAGAAAGAAGGTGAATACAAGGAGAATGTCGATAGAATTAAGTTTCTGGTCTTACATAAGTATATAGAGAAGCAGATAAATTATATCATGCAAATATAATCATGGTCAAAGTACAGCATCACCTTGGCGACTAAGCTAATTATGTGGCAATCTTAGTTTCTTTAGTCTACATATCGAACGAGATTTGTTCTTATGAAGGTGATGACCGTGTAAACACTGAGATGGATTATCAGATTTATATGATGACAAAGTTCATGCTTGCCGCATTCACAAATAATGCAAGTCAAGATTCTACAAATAATAGGGAGAGGATCCTCCCTAAGGATATCTTTGGATTTGTCCATCATACATCTTAACTTGGATTTTTGTTGCATCGACTCAACAACTACATGAAAAGTAAAGACCGATGGAGAATAGAATATTGAGAAAGCGCCACATATTACTACGAGAATTCGAGAAAACTAATTATTTGCTTTAGTAACATTATTGCTGATTTTCCCCCAAATTCATACTAATTCAGGAAGACCCATCTCACCCTTAGAGGCTTAGACTCATCTCTTATACATAATATCGAGTCTAGTTGAGGGAATAATCGTTCATTTCGTGTTTGAGCTTATGATAAACTCTTGAATGGAGACCTTGATACATATTGGAATCTGTTAAGAACAGAAAAAAAACAGTGAACGGATCTATTGTTGGAATTGAAGAATCGAATTGAGGTAAAGATTGAGAACTAACAAAGTACAAGGGGATGTTGCCTCCACAAATACAAAGCACATGACCTATCATAAGGGCAAAACACATAATATTGACCCAAAATTCTTATTCAGGGGAGAGAAGCATATACCCTGCAACTCATTCACCAAGACCCCTTTATTAGTGAACGATATTCTCACTTTTCTTTTCTTTTTTGTAAATTATCTTTACTTCAACCTCCTTTACTTGTAAATACATGAAATAAAGACCCTAGAAAACTTTTTGTAAATACATGAAATAAAAAAGAAGAAGAAGGAAAGTAATGCGGAAGGCATTGTCGCGACCTAAAATTTTTTTGAAAATAAAAATATATAAGGTTTAGGGGTGTTGTCAATTTTGGGCCGACGTCTCTCAACTGCTCATCTCTCCCATACCCCGCACGACGTTGGGATATTCATAAAAACGCAAATAAGGAGTCGCCACTAGTCTATTGAGGTCGACTAGAAACCGAGCGAGACATGGGAGCGTGTACGTAACCAGAGAGAATCTAGAGTCGGGACTTGATTACGTTAGTCATGCGACTAACGCCTTTCTATCTTAACTTAATTGTGTGTTAACTAAAGACATGGCAACACATTCAAATAACCTATTGTAGAGCCCTAAAGGCTTATTCAATTTTGCTTATTTTTGCAATTTTTTTCTTTTTTCTGAATTTTTTGAATTTTTTTATTTTATTTTTAATCTTTTAAATATTTTCGAATTTTCCAAAATTAAAAAAAAAGCTTTTAAGATTTTAAATTTTTTTGAATTTTCTG
Source organism: Angophora floribunda (assembly GCA_014182895.1). Classification (NCBI taxonomy): domain Eukaryota; kingdom Viridiplantae; phylum Streptophyta; class Magnoliopsida; order Myrtales; family Myrtaceae; genus Angophora; species Angophora floribunda. Next base: position 14,308,558 of record CM024708.1, read on the forward strand.
AATTTAAAAAAATTTATTGATGTTTTTCGAATTTTCTAATTTTTTCTAATTTTTTGGAATTTTTGAATATTCGGATTTTTGCATTTTCAAAATTATTTTTAAATAAAAACAACTTTGAAAACTTTTCTGAGTTTTAAAAAAAACATCTTTTTAATTTCTAGGGATTTTCGAATTTTTAAGATTTTTAAGATTTTTAAGATTTTTTTAATTTCTGAATTTTTTTGAACTGAAATTATTAAAAAAGAAATTCGGACCGGGTCAGGAGACCCGGCCCTACTAAACCGACCCGGACCCTATCTGTCCGGCCTGGGCTAGCGACCGGGCTGCCGAACCGCCCGGTCGAAAATTCTTTTAAAATGGCCCATTAACAAAATAAATTAAAACAGCCCATTTATTTTTTACAAAAATCAGCCCAATCACCTAGCCTAAGCCCACTCAAAATTGTTCAGCCCAGCCCCTTTCTCTTTCTATTTTCGGCCACTTCTTTTTGTATATATATTTTTTTAATTCTGATTTTCTTTGCTTTTTCTATTTTTTTAATTTTTTTTCTTCACTTTTTGTCTTTTTTTTGTCTTCTTTCTGCTGCAGATTTCTTCTTCCCCATGCACGTCTTCAACCTCCCGACGGTGAGTTTCTCGTCTGCAACTTCTTCTTTCTTCCCTTTTTTTATTTTTATTTTTTTATCCGAAAGTCCGTCGACTCTAGCCGAAACCACCACGGTTCCTCTTTCCTCACCGAGACAACACCCTTTATCAGTCACTCACCTTCGTCGGCGTCGGCCGCCGCCGGCCACAAGCTCCGATGGCCACTAATACCCTAACCGGGACCCGGGAACCCTCTCCGATTCGACGATATACGGATTTATTTTACATGAATCATCGTGAAACCTCGAATATGAACGAATAAGGAATGATTCTGTAGATAAACGAGGCATGAAAACAGATTGATCTCCAACTAAAAGGTATGAACATCCTTCGGTTCTCTATAAGGCATTTCATCGAACATTCGGCGTGCACAAGTGAAACAAAAGGGTTTTCGACTCGAGCCGAGCTCAGACCGGACCTAAGCTTCTAACCAAACATTCCAGCATGCGGAACAACATTAACGGAGGAGCGACGGAGGCCGGAGCTCGTGCGAACTGGTTGGCGCGAGCTCCGGCCCGACACCTTGTAAAAACAAGGTATTTCGGTAGGAAGAGAAGAGACTAACCTGGTTCGTTCGGAGACTACGACTGACGGTGGCTGATGGAGAACCCTTTGGAGCGCTCTATCTCTCGGCTTGGCCTTCCTTTCTCCTTCAAACTCTCGGGCGGAGAGATGCGGACTAGCAACGGAGCTTCGGTCGCACGGATGCTTTGCTTGGCCACACGGTTAAAGAGCAAGACTGAGCAGGGGCGTCACCATTGCGACCTCTGATGGCATCCCTCCTCATCACGCCTTTCCTGCTCGCCCCGTTTTTGTTTTCTGGTTTTTTTTTCTTTCTGCCCTTTTTCTGCTGAACTAATCCTCCCGTTTTCTTCCCCTTTTTCTCTGAAAATCGCCACCCCCTCCTCCGTCGATCATCTCTGCTCTCTAACCGTTTTTTCTGCCCCCTCTCTCTCCGCATGACAGCGCAGCAAGGGAATCTTCCCTTGCTGGCGTCACGCGGCTGACGTCAGGCGCAAGGGCGATGTCCAAACGACGCCGTCTTCTTCCTGCTACTCGTTTCTGCTTCTCGTTCCCGTGTGTGTGGGGGCGTGTGGAGGAAGAAGGGAAAATAGAGGTGTGGGCTGGGCTCTTCAAATAACTTTGGTGGGCTTCAAAGAAATAAAATAGGGGGCTGGAAGAGTTTGGGCTATATGTTAGCCCACTCAAATTTTTTTTCGAATTTTCGATTTTTTTTAATTTTCGGAATGTTTTTTTTTAATTCTTTTTAATCTTTCCTATAAATTAATATGTATTTATATATGCAAAGTAAATGGGCATTTGAAACAAAATAGACCAAAAAATCGAGTGTCAATAGCTGCCCGTCTTTGAAAGGGAGCTCGAAGAGGTTCATTTCAAAGACCAGGTGACACCCGAATTTTGCAGATGAGCAATGAAGTCGCGAATTTATTCCATTGATTTTTCTTTCTTTCTTTCCTTTTTTTTTACTCACCCCCCCTTTTTTTACTCACCCTTTTTTTTTTTTGAGATTTCAGCTCGTGCGAACGAGTTTCGACCAAGTTAGTGAAGTCTCACCGTGTAACAACGGGTTTTGACCATGTTAGTGGAGTCTTACTGTGTAAGAACGGGCTTCGGCGAGTTATTAAAGTCTTACCGTGTGTAGAACGGGCTTCGACTTAAAATGCGGTCTCACCGTGTAAGAACGGGTTTCGGCCAGGAGTTAGTAAAGTCTTACCGGTGTAAGAACGGGCTTCGACTTGAAATGGGTCTCACCGTGTAAGAACGGGTTTCGACCGAATGGTAAAGTCTTACCATGTAAGAACGGGCGATTTGAAATGTGGTCTCACCGTGTAAAAACGGGTTTCGGCGGGTGGTAAAGTCTTACCGTGTAAAAACGGGCTTCGACTTGAAATGTGGTCTCACCGTGTAAGAACGGGTTTCGACCGATAATGCATGGTTTTAGGTTGACCATGAACCAATGTGGAAATTGCATGGTTTCAGGTTGACCATGAACCATGTGGTTTTAAGGAAAACCCACAAACCCTATCAGAAATTGCATGATTTTCCGGTTGACCATGAACCATGTGGTTTTAGGAGGACCCACGAACCATGTGGTTTTAAGGAAGACCCACGAACCCTGTGAGAATTGCATGGTTTTCCGGTTGACCATGAACCATGTGGTTTAAGGCGGACCAACGAACCATGTGGTTTTAAGGAGACCCACAAACTCTGTGAAAATTGCATGGTTTTCCGGTTGACCATGAACCATGTGGTTTTAAGGAGGACCCACGAACCATGTGGTTTTAAGGAGACCCACAAACCCTGTGAAAATTGCATGGTTTTCCGGTTGACCATGAACCATGTGGTTTAAGGAGGACCCACGAACCATGTGGTTTAAGGATAAGCCCACGAACCATGTGGTTTAAGGATAAGCCCACGAACCCTTGTGGTTTAAGGATAGACCCACCAACCATGTGGTTTAAGGATAAGCCCACGAACCATGTGGTTTAAGGATAGATTCACGAACCATGTGGTTTAAGGATAGACCCACGAACTATGTGGTTTAAGGATAAGCCCACGAACCTTTGTGGTTTAAGGATAAACTCACGAACCATGTGGTTTAAGGATAGACCCATGAACCATTGTGGTTTAAGGATACGCCCACCAACTATGTGGTTTAAGGATAGATCCACCAACCGTGTGGAAACTGCATGGTTTCAGGATGACCATGAACCATTGTGAGAATTGTATGGTTTCACTAAGTGAACCTGTCAAATTCAACTTGAGCAAATGTCATTAGAGACAATATCAAAAAGATGCATTGGCAATATTGTAACATTAATTGCATAAACAAATCAAGCTAAGTCTGATCAAATTGAAAACATTTGATCTTTTGATTTTTTTTTTTGATTGATTTTTTTTTTTTGGTAACACGTACCACAAAATTGTCATCAAGTTTGAAAGGTATCATTAATCATCAGATCCATTTAGGAGAAAAATTACGTCAGAATGATCTTACTCATGAAAGAGGTTTATTAAGCATGCCAAGCAAGAGCTCCTTAGTTAGAAAGGGCTTATCACACGCTCTCAAGAAGGGCTATTTGATCCCATCCATTCATGCGGGAAGTAATTTGATCACTCAATCCCCCTCACATTTCCAATGTCAAAGGATCTGAGAATCATTCGCAATAAGTACACATTGACCAATCTAAAAGGTCTTTTAAAGGGACTGTAATGTAGGTTTGGTCATGGTTTTAGCAATGGACAGTCATCATTGGCTATGAAATGAAACAATTATTTGCCAACATCTTCGCCAGGTTTACAAGTCAAGAGACCTTAAGATGAGATAAAAACAACTTTGCTCCCACTTCTTTGAGCGGTAGCTTCTTTGGAAAATTCTCATTCTCGCTTGAATCATCCCAATCTGAAGAGACTTTGGGAAATGTTGTAATGTTGGTTCAGTTAAGGCTCAAAAGGCTCATAACTTTTCACAAAAAGGGGTTTGAAAGTTGGTGATTATCATGGCATCATTGTCATATCACACAATATTTTTGAAAGCACTCGACTTTTGAAACCTGATTTGTCTCGAAAGTCCTTTGACTAATCAAATAAGAGCTTTGTCCTTCTCAATTTTTTTCATTTGCAACGATTTTCTTTTCGATGCAAGCATTTTGAATTTGACAATTTTTTTTACATAGGAGTTTTTCGCCCCCTGATGCAAATCTTTGTCTTTTTCTTTTTTTTCTTTCTCTCTTTTTTTTTCACAGGCATTGGCCTTGCTTTTACCAGGCAAACTGCTTTTTCATGCCCCTTAATTTTCATTGGACTTTTGCTCTTTTGAACTTTTTGAGCTTTTAGGACTTTTGAGAGAGTTTTTTTTTTTTCACTCACATAAAATGCCAACCGCATTGGTCAATCATGTGCCTTGCCCCAGTATGGGGAGATAATCACCACTTGGGGTTTTATAAATGAATGATCAGGCTCAACTTGGCTTAAGCAATGGGCAATGGTGTTTGGGCAAAGAAATGAATGCTCTTCTTCACCTTGGGATGTTTCAAGCTTTCATAAGAATTCACCTGAAGTTACCACAAAAAGATTAATGCAAGTGAAAGCAAAGAAATCTTTCTCATCTTCTCACCATATGATGTCAACTAAAACCTCCAAATTTGCCCCATTGTGGGGTGGTTCTTGATAGGGGTATTTTATGATTTCTTCACCTTAAAGGGCTCAAATGGGCTGACTATGGTCACCTGTGGTGTTTAAGATAGAGAAGATAAATGCCTCTTTTCATTTTGGTCCATGTACCAATTGCGAATGACTCCTTTGTCCTTAAACGACATAGGTTTTTTTTTTTTTTCACTCAATTCTCACAGTGTTTGAAGGATGTGTTTGGAAATTAATTGCCTTTCATCATCCTAAACAATTCTTGCCTGGCATGATTAATATCTAAATTTCATTTGGTCGAGATCATCTAAGTAGATTAATCTCCATGGGGGATTTTGATTCAAAATGAGTGATCCATCAAGCAGACATACAATTTTGAGATAAAAAACAATGCTCAGAAACTTTTGTGAAAAGTTCGTTTTCTCAATTTTTATCTTTTCTTTTTTTTTTCTTTTTGCTCCTAGTAAAATGCTGAAATTTTTTTGGATGAAAATTCTCAATTTTTTCCTTTGATTTTGAGAAGAAGGGTACTTACTTGCAACGGGCGACTTAGTAACCCTGCAAAGAATAAGAAAGAAAGTGTTAGTGCAAGAATGTTCAAGAATTGAAAGTTGGGAACGATACATTAGGACCCTTCACTCGCATTTATCCATCGAGTGCCAACATCATCCTCTTGGATATTTGGCAACTCCAAATTGCCCTTCGCTTGCATTTTTTGGCATCTTTTTTTGTGCATTTGATGTTTCCCTATCAAAGGAAAATGGGATCATGTTAGAGACAATATCAACATGAGCAATTGGAATCGATACAATTTACCCTTCACGTGTTTTTGTTCTTTGGGCATGAGCATTTATATCTCAACATTTGAGGACATTGTTTCTTGGATACTTTGCCCCATTTATCGCCTGTGAAGAAAAGATTGAGCATGTTATTTCCACACTCAATTGGAAATCATTTAGGAACGAAATACATCCTTTACGCCAAAATGGACAACTGGGCTTTAACATGCTTCTTTGGTAGAAAGCATTGCTCCCACAGTCAATGCGCACATTTTCCTATAAAAGATGGGACATGTTATTTGCACTCCAAACATGAATTGGACTAATTTAGGAATGATACGTCCTTTTGGCATTGAATTGATTGACTCCATTTCATCATGCTTCATGGGTGCAATTTACTATGCTTCGAGTGACTTGTGTCGATGATCGCCCTGTAATAAAAGAAGAGGAATCGTGTTATCTCCATACTTAATTGGGGCTCAATTTGGAAACGATACATCATTTTGTAATGAATTTTTGCCCCAACACGCGTCATTGGTGAGGAAGAAGAAATATTGCCCCAGAGTCAAATGCTGCTTCAATGTCTTTTTCAAGACAAGTAATTAAGCTTCATCATATCTTGTTCCGACACATGTTGAAATCTTGTGCCCTGTCATGCTCATTTGATGGGCTCTTGTTTAATTCAAATTTACCCTTAATCGAAGAAAAGGACATGTCATTTCCTTATACTAAAGAGTATCAAATTTAGGAACGAAATACACCCTTTTTCAAAGTCAGACGGCTTAGCATCCCAAGGAATCTTTTGCAGAGAAAGGGAAAATATTGCCCCCATGATCAAATGTGCGCTTCACGAAGTTTGAATAACTTTATCACGCATAGCTCCATTATGTTGGATTAGCGAATCTCCGCCTCGCTTGAATTTTCATCGTTCATGATGAACTAGGTTTAAGAATGCTCCATCGCTTTGTTTGAATGTTATAAAACTTGGTGCCCAAACTGTCTCCTTTTTGAATGCTTAGCAGTTCCCCTCTTTTGTCTCATCATACAAAGGGATCGATGGACTAGTTTGATATTTGAAGGTTTTGCTTCATTTCCTCGCGAAAAAGCATATAACAAAGCCAACAAAGTTGAATAAGGAATGCTTCAAGTCTTCATGACTGGAAATTGAGATAACTAAAGAATGTGAGAAATGAAGAAACACCACAGGGCATTTGAGCTTTACAGGTATGGTCTCATTACCACAGGTCTGCAACATTGATAGATAGAGTTTAAAGTTATATAATAGGATGACTTCTCTTTTGGTCCCAATAAGGATTAGTAGGGGAAATATAGCTGAAAGAAGTGCACACCTGTAATTGTCAATCTTCTGCAACACATGAGCCTATCATTTGACTTAACAACTAGGACCCGCCAATTATGTCTCATCCTGACATAAAGGAATATGTTCCCTGGTAATTGTGCAGTTCGAAGCATCAAATGCAATGACTTCCGAAAGCTGAAGCAATAAGTGATCTAATTGAACTGACAAATGAAGTTAACAAAAGCATACTCAGGTGTTGCAGAACAAAGAAGAAAGATTGGATTATCATTTTGAAGACCTCTTTTTTATTGCATATTTGCATATGTGAAAACAGGAGTGAAATAATGAATAAAGAAAAAAGGTTCGGGTTCATGTTTATATCTTCCCATACTTTCTCCTAATTGATAGCCTCATAAAGCTACGGCAAACTTAGAAAGCACGCTCAGCAATTTCTTGTGTAATTCTCCAACAAACATGGAGACTCTTGCTGTTGATTTGGTGCACAAGAGGCCAAGTCAGCAGTGCTTGATCCAGTGAACAGAAAACTTTGGTGCATCGCAAGTATTCAACTAATTTTAATCAGCTCTAGGACAACATAGATTTGCAAACAGGCAATCGCCCCATGCTGTGGATTGTACCCACACAAAAAGGGGTTGCTGTTATACTCCGGGAAACAAGGTCTCAGAAGCATCATTGGACATGAACCTCTCTACTCACAGTTACTGTCCCACTCACCAGGCCATGGCTACTCCAACAACAGTGGTTTACTCATTTCTCAGGATCAATGTAAACATCATAATTCCTTGTTTAAAGTTTAAATCATGCTTGATGATCTGACACAAGAGCTTATATGGTATCTCTTTTTTACGTGCAGCTTGGGACACTCGCAAATATCCACCCTATTAAAAGACTGTAGGTGGGCAAGGCCTGGAAGCACAAACAGGTAAGGGCTAAGGCAGAAACAGTAGATATCATGTTACTTCAGAGCATTTTACTCTTTTTTTCCCACCATTGTGGTATGATGTATCATAAGAATAGTCTGGAAATGGGACTTCACTACTCACTATACTGACACATTCCAACTAAACATCTACTCTGCAATTATTAGATAGTGAATTATTTACTGTGATGATATGTCATGGGTGAATGAGTGAGAAGATTTTTCATATATTATGAAATATGCTCACAAGGATGTCTTTGGTTTTCTTCATAAGCATAACAACATCTTAACTAGTTGTCACTTGTCATTTTGTTTCAGCATTGTTCGTTTTCCTTGAACCCAATTAATGCCTCTTTTCATTAACCAAGCCTTTTATGGAAAAAGTGTCAATCTTTTGATTTTCCTTTTGCTTTTGCACAGCCCATCTGAGCCACTATATGGTTCATTTCGATTCTCTCCATCTCTGCAGATTGACAAGGGAATGCAAATGATTTGATTCCCAATTCCCTTGGCCAACTTTTAACAACAAACCTACATGATATCTCTAAACAAAAATGTTCTTACTACATAAATACAGTATGGAATGGAATACAAAATCATACTAGATGATTGTTTGATTAGAAACCATTCAGACATGTTCTATATAATTTTTGTTCAAATGTGTTGATATCCGGATGTGTTTGCTAGTTCCTTTCTTGTTAATTATGAATTCCTTTCACATGCTGTAGATTTCATTTTCATCCCATTTTATTCCCCTCGAATGCTACTACTTCCCTGTCTGTGCTATTGTATGTAGTGGTGGGTCTCAATGGTAATTGGTGGTGATTCTCGGCGATAAATATGATATGACATTGCCAATACGGGTAATGATTTTCCGGTACAATTCATACCTTTCATATTTATGTTCACAGCCTGCGTATTGGTACTGTTGGTTTAATATTTGTTAAATGGTGGTCGGAAGTGATTGTTAGTGGCGATGGCCGGAGTTGGTGGCTCATTGTGGTTGTCCTGTTAAGATAATATGGTAGCAGCTCAAAGTTGTGGTGTTTTGATCTTAAATTGTGAGCTTGAATTCCATAAGGTTATTGAGCTTAAGAGGGTAGACATGAATGCAAAATAAAATTTCTTTTTAATTCAACATGGAAATTAGTGATGGAATTGTGAAAAATGGCTTTTCAAAGAATGTTAGTAGCAAAGAAAAACATTAGTTGCATCGCAAAGGAAATGGAGCTCAAAAACAGAGCATGCCTCGTTTCGATAGTCAATCACATGGCAGTCAACCCCTTTGCATCATATGCTTTTTTTTTTGGATTCAACATTCTCTTCGGCTTCATCATTGACAGTGACATAATGTCAAAAGAAAATACCATTCTCATTACTACTGACAGAAGTAAACAACTCAACCAGAACCCTATCAAATCTAACAAAGTCGACCTAGAAGGGAGGAAGCAAAAGTACGGTCACCAAGTAGTTACGAAGCTCATAAGATCAATCCTTACTTCTATTGTTATGTGATTCCATCCTAGGCCGCCAAATGGAACTTAGACTAAGGGAATTCAAAATTGTTCATGAATACAGGAGTCAGTCTTATAGCCATGTTTCTCAGGATTATAGTTAAGTAAGGGACAATGGTGATGCGAATGTGGCTTCTAAGGATGATTTAAAGATATTGCAGAAAGAAGGTGAATACAAGGAGAATGTCGGTAGAATTAAGTTTCTGGTCTTACATAAGTATATAAAGAAGCAGATAAATTATATCATGCAAATATAATCATGGTCGAAGTACAGCATCACCTTGGCGACTAAGCTAATTATGTGGCAATCTTAGTTTCTTTAGTCTACATATCGAACGAGATTTGTTCTTATGAAAGTGATGACCGTGTAAACACTGAGATGGATTATCAGATTTATATGATGACAAAGTTCATGCTTGCCGCATTCACAAATAATGCAAGTCAAGATTCTGCATAACGAGGAGAGGATCCTCCCTAAGGATATCTTTGGATTTGTCCATCATACATCTTAACTTGGATTTTTGTTGCATCGACTCAACAACTACATGAAAAGTAAAGACCGATGGAGAATAGAATATTGAGAAAGCGCCACATATTACTACGAGAATTCGAGAAAACTAATTATTTGCTTCAGTAACATTATTGCTAATTTTCCCCCAAATTCATACTAATTTAGGAAGACCCATCTCACCCTTAGAGGCTTAGACTCATCTGTTATACATAATATCGAGTCTAGTTGAGGGAATAATCGCTCATTTCGTGTTTGAGCTTCTGATAAACTCTTGAATGGAGACCTTGATACATATTGGAATCTGTTAAGAACAGAAAAAAAAAACAGTGAACGGATCTATTGTTGGAATTGAAGAATCGAATTGAGGTAAAGATTGAGAACTAACAAAGTACAAGGGGATGTTGCCTCTACAAATACAAAGCACATGACCTATTGTATGGGCAAAACACATAATATTGACCCAAAATTCTTATTCAGGGGAGAGAAGCATATACCCTGCAACTCATTCACCAAGATTCCTTTATTAGTGAACGATAATTTGTGGTTTGGGCTTCTGCAGTTTTGAATTCTCACTTTTCTTTTCTTTTTTGTAAATTATCTTTACTTCAATCTCCTTTACTTGTAAATACATGAAATAAAAAGAAGAAGAAGGAAAGTAACGCGGAAGGCATGATAATCTTTGGTACTTTCCTTTTATTTCTCGGGACGAATGGTACTTTCCTATTTTTAAAAAGATATCAGTCTGTTTTATTTATTTATTTACTTAATATTTTGTAATTTGGCCTGTATCAAAACAGGAAATAAAGAGCGAAGAAGACTAACGGCTATTTTAGAGCCAAAGCTATATAAAAGAATGAACATGAAGCGTACAGCGTATCCTCGTCCCCCACGAAAAGACTGAAATCTTGCGACCCACCTTCTTCTTTTCTTGCAATTTCTGTGCCCTGTTTCGTCTTGATAAAGTGAGTCCTTACTTCGGTTCTGAAAATCATGCCTTCCGAGATTGGTTTTTGGAATCTAAGCTTGAGCGGGACAACTCGGACGAGCCGCGACCCCTCGGCTGTCGTTGATCTGTCCGTCAGACAGCAACTAGTGTTCCACCACCTTGGTGGCGGCACGACATTTGGGCACCCCACTGAGGTTGCAAGAACCTCTGTCGTCCTTCCACCAGCTTTTGAGAGCAGCGTCGGCATCGAACGGGTGCTGGACCGTTTCGGCGTTGATCGTCCGAACCAGCACTCCTTTGCGATGCGGATTTTGAGGGCCGCCCATGGTTTGTCTAGGCTTCATCCACAAGGTATCCATGTGACGGGGATTCTAGAACTGACGATCGTAGAAATCTCAGAAGTGGAGGACTCGGGTACGCGTGAAGTAATGGAGCGACCTGACTCGGAATCGGGTCGTGTCATGAGGGGCGCGTCAAAGTCGGCCATTCTCGGGTTGAAGGAGAAGTTCTACGCTGCCGAAGACAAGGATTGCTGCTCTATTTGTCTGGAAGAATTTCACAGGGCGGAAAAGGTCACGGAACTCCCTTGTTCCCACGTATTCCACCGCCGGTGCATCATTCGGTGGTTGGAGGGTAGAGACTCCTGCCCCCTGTGTCGCTGTCAGTTAGATACTTAGGATAAATGAGCTTGATTGCATAATTTTGCTTGCAATGAGTTTTGTAACAAGCTACCATAGGTTGACTTTTTTAGATATCATATTCTGGTTGAGATGTTTACTCTTGTAAATAGTAATGACAATCCAGATATGAAGAAACGTAGTTGATTCCTTGTGATATTCTCAACCAAGAATCAATCTTCGTGCTGTTGGAGAAATATGAATTTTGAATGCAGTGAATATTGTGCACTGCTTTTCTCTTATTGTTCATATTCTCTTTTCTTTGTTTTCTGCACTGGTTACTTCCTGTTTAATTTGATCCGCTTGTCCAACTCAAGGCAAGATGAAATAAAAAGAGAAGTGACATGAATCGTCATCTGAGTTTTCTAAGGTCCTGCTGCTGTTAGTCTCCAAAAGAAATTCCAAAGAGTGCGCTGACATTGACTAACAATGCTTATTCGATAATGCATAGAAAGAGAGGTGACTATGTCAATGAAAAGGGGAAGAACAGGGGTGGAATCGGTGGTGGGGCTAAAGTGGCTCGGATGGCCCATGCAGAAAACAAAAAGAGAATCAAAAGATCGGCACTTTTTCCTGAAAGGCAAAGGGCTAAGTTAATGAAATGAGGTGTTAACTGGGTTCAAGGAAAACAAACAATGCTGAAACGAAATGACAAGTGATAACTAGTTAAGATGTTATTGTGCTTAAGAAGAAAACCAAGCATATTTCATAATATATGAAGAATCTTCTCACTCAATCACTTAAGACATATCATCACAGTAAATAGTTCACTCTAATACTTGCCAAGTAGATGTTTACTTGGAATATGTCGGTGAGTACTGAAGTCCCATTTCCAGACTACTCTTACAATACATCAGACCATAATGGTGGGAAAAAAGAGTAAAATTCTCTGAAGCAACATGAGATCTACTGTTTCTGTCTTATCCCTCATCTGTTTGTGCTTCCAGGCATTGTGAGACTACACGTCTTCTAAGAGGCTGGATATTGGCAATTGCCCAAGCTGCATGTAAAAAAAAAGATCGTCATGCATGATCTAAATCAAAAACATCAAACAAGGAATCATGATGCTTACATGGATCCTGACAAATGAATAAACCACTGTTGTTGAAGTAGCAATGGCCGGGTGAGTGGGACAGTGACTGAGTAGAGGTTCATCTACAATGATGCTTCTGAGAACTTGTTTCCTAGAGTATAACAGCAGCCCCTTTTTGTGTGGGTACACTCCACAGCCTGAAGTGATTGCCTGCTTGCGAATCTATGTTGTCCTGGAGTTGATTAAAATTGGTTGAAGGCTTGCGATGTGTTGGAGCTGTGTATCAATGCTGCTGTTGATATGCTGTCATTTTAGTTTTTTCTTTGACTCAGTCAAGTTATTTGTTGGGCAGTTGGTTTGTTAGCTATTTTCTGGGAAGTGGAACAAGTTTGTGTGCAGTTCCAAAGTGGCTCTTATTTAGTTTTGTACAAGACAGTTTTTTTTAATGCTGAATGAAGAAATATGCTAAGTTCTCTCCATCTCTCTCTGTGCAAAAGAGAAGTTTTGCTGCTGTAAATATTTTTTCAGCCATAATACGATGCACCAAAGATTTCTGTTTAATAAAATCAAGCGCTGCTGACTTGGTTTCTTGTGCAATGAACCAACAGCAAGAGTCTCAATGTTTGTTGGAGAATTACGCAAAAAATTGCTGAGTGCACTTTCTAAGTTTGCCATAGCTTTATAAGGCTTTCAATTAGGAGAAAGTATGGGAAGACATAGATTACAGCTGTAAAAACATGAACCTGAACCTGAACCTCTTTCTTTGTTCATCATTTCACTCTTGTTTTCAGTTATACAAATGTGCAATAAAAAAGGTTTTGGAAATGATAATCCAATCTTTCTTCCATGTTCTGCAACAACTAAGTGTATTTTGCTCAACTTCATTCGTCAGTTCAAGTAGATCACTTATTGCTTTAGGTTGTGGAAGTCATTGTATTTGATGCTTCAAACCGCACAATTACCAGGGAGCATTTTCCTTTATGTCAGGATGAGACAGAATTGGCCGGTCATAATTGCTAAGTAAAATGATAGGCTCATGTGTTGCAGAAGATTGACGATACAGGTGTGCACTTCTTTCAGCTATATTTCCCCTATTAATCCTTATTGCGACCAAAAGAGAAGTCATCCTACTTGAGGCATTATAACATTTTAAACTCTTATCTATCAATGTTGTGGACCTGTGGGGAGTGAGACCATACCTGTAAAGCTCAAACACTTCGTGGCGTTTCTTCATTTGTCACGCTCTTTGCCTCTACAAAAACATAGCCATTCCATTAGAGATGATATCAATATACGGTAGACAAGAGATGATGGCGTAAGCTTGTAGTTGTGGCAATCACTCATTGCTTGATCAAATGAAGATGTATGGGCGGAATCAACTAAATATCAAAAGTGAAGTGCGTATTCCGTAATTGCATTCTGGTTGGAGCACAAGTGACAAACGAGAGCAACGAGGACGATGGGTTGATTGTTGAAATTGATCGAGTACTCTGATCAAAGGGTTCAGAGAGACAAAGTAATGGCGCTTAAATTGGTGATATTGCACAATGTCTATCGGTGATATGCCTCGTAAAGAAGGGCAAAGCGTTTGCTAGATAGATGAACCTGACCAAACAAGATAGCAGTATCAAATGCCCAGCTTACCAGGCTTACCCATAATTCAAGGTTTTAATGTGCAAGGGCTTAAAGCATATGCTTGGGTTGTAACACACTTCTACAGGCTCGATTACAACTATTAATATGCAGTCCTTGCATCAAATTCAAGTGAAAAAAGGAGCAAATTCATCAAAGCAATATGAATTTACTGGCTTAATTACACCATGTCCTCAGAGATATTCCGTTTCGTTTTGCTTTCGTGCTGCATAAATTAAGAATGTTGATTTGATAATGCTATGTCTTTCCCTAGGAATCTTGCGTAAATAGGCAAAAATTATGAAAAGTTTCTCTTACACTTTCATACACACGTGGGGAGATTGAAAGGATGAGCATTTTATTCCTCACGCTAGCAAGCACTCATCTTTCAGCTAACCTCTTAATCTATGCAAGGTAATCACTACCAATCTCAAACATGCCTGGCCAGCTAGAATTGACATATTCTTGTTTCCTTGGCTGTCACCGCACGCAAATGAGTAGCGCCATTTTTTCCTTTCTACTTTTTTAGTTTTTTTTCCTCTATAATGGTTGAACTGTTCAAGTACATATTGGATTATGTTAAGAACAAAAAAAACAGTGAATAGATCTATTGTTGGAATTGAAGAATCGAATTGAGGTAAAGATTGAGAACTAACAAAGTAAAAGGGGATGTTGCCTCTGCAATTACACAGCACATGACATCTTTTAAGGGCAGAACACATAATTCTGACAAAAAATTCTTATTCAGGGGTGAGGAGCTTGAACCCTCAACTCATTCACCACGACACCTTTGTTAGTGAATTATATTTTGTTGTTTAGGTTGTTGCAGTTTTGAATTATCACTTTAAAATGGGCATTGTTATCTAGCATAACTTGTAAAAAAGATGCCAATGATCGTATATGTTCTCAATCCTCAATCCTCAACTCTCAAATTAGAATTTGAAGATTGACTTTCCTCAAAGTCGGACCTCAAAAGGATAGGTCTCACATCCTGTTTTTTTTTAGGTTGAAGGATCCAGTCCAATTAGGTACTAATAATTTCTAGCGAAGCCAAACTACAAACATGAACCCAAAATTCGGATCATATGACTTTCATCTAACATTTATGTCACCAAATTAACAATTCAGAAAACTATCAAATCATGAAAAACAGATAGGCAAGAAAAACATAAAATATGTACCACTTCACAGTTCTCCACATGATCACAAAGAGGTGTAGTGGAAATAGAAAAAAGAAAAACAAAAGGTTGACACAAGATGTCCCATCAGGAGAACAAAGCCCGTCCTCTATGCGCCATTCTCCTTGGCCATTTGGGAAAGACCCTGGTTCTGCAACAATTTCTCTATGATACTCTTCAAGGCTGGTTCGCTAGCCGTGCATCGCTGATCCACAAAACACGATCTACCTTCTTCAGCCGCCCGGCAAAGTTGAGGGTCCAGCGGTACCATACCAAGAAAAGGTACCCCCATCTCCCTGCACATTTTCGCTGCACCACCGCCGCTGCTGTCAAACACTTCAATCAAAGCAATTAAATTCAGCAACTCCGGTGCCTTGTCTCTCATATATTGCAATGCCCACTCGGTGACATCATTCTGTTGGCCCGTTTCTGTGATCTTTGTGAAGCGAAAATCACTCAAGGGCTGAACCAAGCCACTCAAGTTTTCCACAACCCCAAGAACTGGAACTCCAACTTTCTTGCAGAAACCGACCTCTTTCCTCACATCAATCAATGAAACCTGTTGCGGGGTTGTGACTATAATTGCACCGTCCAAGCCAGTTGCCTGAAGACATTGGACAATTGAGATGTGCTCGTCAGAGGTGCCAGGTGGTGCATCAACCACTAAAACATCGAGTTCTCCCCAGTACACATCCTTCAGGAATTGCTTGATCAGCCCATTCTTACGTGGTCCCCTCCAAATGACAGCTTCATCAGGATTTGGGAGCATGAAGCCAATGGACATGACACCAAGGTTGGACTCAACATACACAGGAGACCACCCGAGGTTGCTCTGGTGGATTTCTTGACCTTAGAGCCAAAGCATCTTTGGGATGGTTGGACTGCAGATATCTATATCCAGCAGACCAACCTGGAAATCTAAGGCAGCTAATGCAAATGAAAGCTGTGCTGAAAATGTACTTTCAATTGTCTCACCAACCCCACCCTTGCCTGATAAGACCAGAATTTTATGCTTGACAGTAGCCATGCTTTCAGCTATTGCAACCAAGTCTAGCAGATAAGTAAAATGCAGGGTATTACACTATGTTTCTAGAGGCCAATGCCATAGTCAAGCCAACCATAAGAGCTTGAATATGAACGCAGAAAAAAAATTTCTTTAATTTCAACACGGCAATTAGTGATGGTTTGTGAAAAAAGAAGAAGCATTTTAAACAATTATAGCATAGAAAAACACGGTGCAATTTGAATGTAACCAGTAATCTCATCACAAAGGAAACAAAACTTAGAGATAGAGCATATCTCATTTTAATCATTCAAATCACACAGCATTCATCTTTGTTTGGATTCACGTGGGGAAGACTGTATCTTTCCATGCAAATATGTACATCCCTCCATTATATTGAAAAGTACAAGTATTATAGTAACAATAATAGATAAAGTGTCCCAAACTAAATTTAGTCAGGCAGGTTCAAGCTTGCCTTGGATTTTTGGATTTCTGTGTTCTTTTTAGGTGAAAAAAAGTCCTACTTGGTGATTTATCGTGTTGTAAAGCCGGCAATTCGGATCCTAAAGTTTAGCCAAAAAAATTAAAGTGAATTGTGATGAAAAAATCAGTGAATATAAAATCTACATGTTTGAATCAAAGTTCTTGCACTTTGATTTTAATGTGAAATAATTCTTTAATTACATGATTTCTAAGTTGTATGATTAAATGTAGATAGGGCAATCAAAGGGATTTAGGTTATTCTGGATCATAATCCGCATTCGAGTCTAAGTAGTAAAATGAGTTGTTCGAAATAAATAATATTTGACCAACCTATATAGTCCCATTCAAATTAAAAGAATGCTTTTTTTTTTACTCTATTTTTGTTCTTTGGAAAATAAGTCCCATTTTTTAGGTGCAGAAAATTCTAAGAAAAATATCTTTGACGACTAAATAGATAGAAAACTTGTGTAATGACCACGAAGTTATGATGGTTTCGTAAATAACTGCATAAGTAATTTGCTCGATACATTAGAATAAGAAATTAAACATAAATGGGAAAACTTTTAAAATGATTATTATTAAATAGATTATTAAATCGAATAAAAAGTATGTTTAAAAATCATAAAAAGGTTAACCCCGAACAGTATCTTCCAAGGGAAACATGTACTTTTTTTAACTGATAAAGAAAAACAATAATTTATGCTAATAAAGCTCTGACATTTAACAAGATGGTGTCCAATTTAAGCTTCCGACCAAAAAAGTGACTCTCCTTTGACATTATCCAATTTATGTATTTATTCTCCAGGATATTACATATATATTAGCTAACAATATCAAACATTCTATGATTTTAACTATTTCCCAATTTTCAACTATGATTATGGTGATTCAAGTAAAATCAAAAAAATAAATTTCTTCATATTTCGGGTCAAGTTAAGTAAAACATAGTCGACCTGACCCAACTAGTGGATCATCTGAGCAATGTCGAAGATACTAAGATTCGTTTACTAAATTAATTTATCAAGTAAAGCAATGATCTACAAGTTTTTATTTAAGTTAGTGGGCTTTTAAGCACCAAACCAGAATTTTGTCATGAACAAATGTAGGAGACGAATCTCAGTATGTTTGAGTTGTTCAAATTCTCTTCATTCATCACTTTATAATGTGGAATCATAAAAATTTTGTACTTCTTCCATGACTAAAAAGATGGGATATTGTGTAACTTTGAATGTTTCAAATTTTCAATAATGATTCAAAGAGAAAAAGTAAAGAAGCTTATTTTCATATCCGGTCAAAGAGGGTTAAAACAGGTTGACTTGACCCAACCCAACTTAAAAATTTAGAGGTCATGGCACGTTGACTTGGTTATTTTGTGCGTTGGAAAAAGACCACCCCTACCCTATTTGCAAAGCGGGTTTGGGTGGATTATTGGGTTCAAGTTCCTTTTAGTCAGGTCTACCTAAATCTACTTGCCAAAATCTTTGAATTGTTCTCTAACCAATGTGTTTCTAGTTGTCCGTATGAAAAATATGGGACCCTAGCATGGGCTCAAAAATGACCAGCTATTATTTAAGTACACTATTTATTCTTTAACTCGTATCATCAAATTTGATATTGAATCTTGAAACTTGCTGTAACGCGATCAAGTTGCATGGTTAATTTTTCTTCTTTTATAGTAAGAAAAAGATTGTTGAGGAAGGGTATTACTATAAAAGATTGTTGAGGAAGGGTATTCCCTTTGAGTGCATGATTCACTTACAACACATGAAGGAACTCTTGCGATTATGTGGATTGCATACTTTTCAAGGATAACAACCTAAAACAAGGCTGCTATCTATACAAAGTAGTCAACATTATTCCAAAGGGAAAATGAAGTAACTTCACCATACATAGTAGAAGGAAAATCATAACTGCAAAACACGATTATCAAATGACAAGATAGGTTCTACGTTCAGCCAAGTAGTGGTCCATTGAAATCTTCATCAGAAAGGCTTTAATGAATTGGCGATGTCAATGACAAATCGATACTTGACATCTGCTTTTAAGAGACGCTCCATGGCAGTGTTCACATAATCCATAGGAATAACTTCAATATCCGCTACTATATTGTGTTTCGCCGCAAAATCAATCATCTCTTGTGTCTCTTTCATCCCTCCGAAGCCACTTCCTCCCACCATCTTTCTACCTGTCATTGGTCTTATTTGTTACTATTTTTTGCATTCGTGAAACTCAAAATGAATCTTCTATTGAAACTAAAAGCATTTCATCTATAAACACCAATTATGCAAGTAGTTTTTTTTTCTAAGAAGCACTATACAACTCGAAAGACTTTTAGGACTTACCCAAGAGGAGTGGGAAAGCATTTAGCTCAAGTGGCTTCTCAGGTGCGCCAACCATGACGAGCTTTCCATTAGTTTTCAAAAGACCAATCAAAGGCAAAAGAGCATGCACAGCTGAGACCGTGTCAATAATACCATCCATTGTACCCATCGCAAGCTGCAATTAATACAAGATAATAACATAAATCTACATTCTATTAACCTTATCCCTATACATCATCAAAGAATATAATTTGTTGTGACTATAACTTACTTCCATCTCTTTTTGTGTTACGGCTAATCAAGAATGCATCGGCTCCCAAATGGTCCATAGCTTCCTTCTTTTTATTAGGTGAGGTACTGATGACGGTCACTTTGAGGCCCATGGCCTTAGCAAATTTTACAGCCATATGCCCAAGCCCACCAAGCCCAACCACGCCTAAATGCATTCCAGCCTTATCAAGCCCATAGTACTTCAATGGACTATAGACAGTGATCCCAGCACAAAGGAGAGGAGCACCACCATCAAGAGGCAAGTTGTCGGGAATTTTAATCACGAAGTGCTCGTCTGATACCATGATGTCCGAATAGCCACCATAGGTGGTAGTTCCATCATAGTACTTTACCCCATAGGTGAAGATCATCTTAGGGCAGTAATTCTCGACATCCTCTTTGCAATTTGCACAAGAGCGACATGATCCGACCATACACCCAACACCCACTTTGTCCCCGACTCTGAATTTTGTCACTTTGGTGCCTACTTCGGTGACCACACCTACAATCTCATGCCTGCATATAGTGGCCAATTTGTGTCATTATTGGGTCAAAAATGTCGTTTACTCATGTAAGAGAATAAAAAAAGATGATGTTTTTGAAAACTCATACCCGGGTACAACGGGATAGGAAGTAATTCCCCATTCGTTCTTGACATTGTGGAGATCGGAATGGCATATACCACAATACAATACCTTAAAAGTTACATCTTTTTCTCCGGTGGCCCTATGAAAAAGAGAATCAATGTATATCGACAAAAAGATGTCCCCCTATAGAAGATTTAGACGCACCCCTCAAAATGAGAGTCGACGTAAAGAAAAAAAATTCCCAAGGAATGTTACCTTCTTGAGAACTTGAAGGGAGAGAGATGTCCTGAAGAATCTCTGGCTGCCCATCCGAAAGCCTTCGCTGAATGTTCATCCTCCAATGACATTGCCATTTCACTGAGCTCACGAGCACGGCTTCAAACTAAACCGGAAGAGAACTACGTTTTTGTGTGTTTTGAGATGCGAAGAGAAAGCTGATGAGAGGGGAGGGAGAAGCGTTGTTATATATAGGGCTCGAGGAGATGCTGGAAGAGGTGGTGACGACGTACTTAGTGAGCGAACCAAATCTGTAAATTGAAGCTCTTTTTGGATTGGTGGGCCCCACTTGGGTTTAAAAAAAGAAAAAAAGAAAAGAAGAGTTGAAAAGTCAAAGAGGAGAAGCAGAGAGAATAAGTGAGGTTCACTTTCCGCGTAGAGAAGCTGAACGAATTCAGGAGAAAGAAAAAGAGAGAAAAGGGCAGAGAGGGAAAGAAGAAGAAAGGAAAAGAAGAAGAAGGTTTCGCATGTGTGCGCCGTGGGAGCCTCACAAAGCCAACTCGATTATTTTACGCAACGCCCGATGAATATACGTGCCTCTTGTTACTCCAATCGAAGCATTTTCAAATTTAGGGCTCAAATTTTGAATATTGAAAATTTTGAGCGACGAAGTCCTATTTTTGCATTGTTGAGCCGTGAAAATTTGTGAGAATAATAAATGTGATGGCTCAGGCGGCGATGTGGGGGAGGACGGTTGGCGATGCATCCGCGCCTCGGTCCTCGCATATGCTCAGGGAGGGGCGCGTCTCTTGTCCCACATCGCCTAAGGAGAGAATCATGAACTAGCTTATAAGCATATGGTTATCTTCTTGTACATACGCGTCTCGGAGGAACAAAACCGTGACGGCCCAATGGATTCCAAAGCAAACAATATGTGTACAATGACCGGATCTAGGATGTTATAGAACCAAATAGGAAGAGGCGGTGATGACGTACTTTGTGAGCGAACCGAACCGGACAGCGGCATACATTTAGGGGTTGAACGAAACACAGTACAGGAAGAGCGGGGATGACGTACTAGGTGAGCGAATGAACCAGCCGTCGTTCGTTAGCGTCTCTTCCCACTTGTTCGACCAGTCAACCGTACTAGGTGAGAGAAATGAACCAGTCGCCGTAGGTCAGCGTCTCTTCTCACTTGTTCGACCAGTCAACCGTACTAGGTCAGCGAAAGACGTACTAGGTCAGCGAAATGAACTAGTCGCCGTACGTTAGCGTCTCTTCCCGCTTGTTTAACCAGTCAACCCTACTAGGTGAGCGAAATGAACTAGTCGCCGTGCGTCAGCGTCACTTCCCACATGTTCGACCAGTCAACCGTTGCTCGAAAGTTCCCCCAAGCATAAAGTTGGTCCACTTGGTGCTATCGGAGCCCTTTTTTTCCACAATTATTTAAAACATCACTATGCAAATTAATTAATGATGAAAGTTTAGCCCAGCCTATCACGAGCCAACTTTTGCCACGTTATACCCATATCCTATTTTTTTAAAACTTATTTTTAAGTTTGAAACTCTACACCTTAAAAAATTTCCAACAGGAGATAGGAAATTCCTCCAAATCCAAAATGATGAATATTTAAATATTTCTTTGTAAGAAAATCGCCTAAATGTGAATATGATAAATTTTTCTAAGATTAAAGTAATACATTGGACATGACTTTTGAATCGAGAGAAGTTGTGATATTCATAATACCTTTTCGGAAAACTCTTTTGGGAACACAAGCTCCCTCTATCCCCCTCATGTGTAATTTGTTAATTTTCGGTCACTGTAGATATGAGGCGCTGGATAATGTTCGTAGGCTGCTTAGAATGATGGAAGAAAGCTTCGATTAATGGATACCACAAAGGGAACAGAGAACAAGAAGCACATATGGTGGAAATATAATGAATCTCGACTTGCAGCCGACGGTGCATTCTTGTACAATTCTGACTAAAGCATATGCTTGCTGAAGGAGGCTTTTACCTTGCTGATAAGACTTCCACACATTTTTAATTGATGCGCAGGGACGGTTGGGATCCACTTCACCATTGTTTTGATGTTCTCAAATGCATGTTTGATTTTTGATTGTTATTAAATTAATATCTCGAGTTTGATTTCGGATATCAAAATCAAATTTGTTGAAAAAAATTTCCCCACACATATTAGGATCTCTCTATTAAAGAGTTTGCCACTAAAAGACAAAATATGGTCTCATATATTCTATAATTTATATTTATTGAAATTGAGGAGGCAAAAACGTCTTTGTGGGGGTAAAGGATGCAAGGGATTCCTTCTCTGCTTCGGATTCCGAACGACGATCTTCTTCGACGAGTGTAGGGCTGTCACCAAGTCGAGAAGTTGCGGCCGCCGGATGAAGCATAGAAGAAAGAACAAAGTTTTTATTTTTCTTACATACATAAGCAGATTGTTGAAGCTTGAATATCCGGTGATTTAGTGCTGTGAGTTTGAACTTTAGATTTATGCTTAAATTTAGGTGGAAGAAACACTCGAACGTATGAGCAATTATAATTATGATTCTCTAATTATAGTGAATTATTTGTGACTGGCTCTCCCCATAGATATAGATACCAACACTTAGACCGAATTACGTAAATCTATTGTATCTTTATTATTCCTCGTTATTTCTCTAGTATTTTCGATTTATATAAATTACAAGATCCTATCATTTTCACGGATTATACTTCAACAATTGATATCAGAGCTTGGGATCGGATTTCTTGATTGTAATATGGGGCATTTGCAGATGAATGAGCCTTCGCACCAAGTTTAATGAATAAGGACCTCTACCAGAAAAATGTGGTTCAGAATGCAAAGGTTCAACGTGGACTTATGAAGAATTTGAACTAAGATCAATCCGTTCCACTTTTGCTTAAAAGAAGGTTCATTAGTGAAATAATATGGAGGGATTCTTCCAAGTTTTTCAACAGTTAATGCATTAAATAGGGTTCATCAGCAATGCCAAGATGCTTCTCTGATTTCTCTGCTATCCTACTCCTGGTGGTTGATAGCTCCCCATGTAATTAATAAAAATATTAAGACAGTCTTCTTCTTTTTTGGGTCTTTGTTTTGGGTCGGTTGATATAAAAATACAGAAAGATAAATGCACACTCATATGTACACAGGGCAACATCACTCCAACTTGTCAAAGTTGATAACGCGAATTTTCTTTTACACCTAATGCATAAAATAAGGTTCATCAGTACAATTATGTGGAGGATTCTTCCAAATTTTTCAACACCTAATGCATAAAATGAGGTTCATCAGTGCAATTACGTGGAGGATTCTTCCAAATTTTTCAACACCTAATGCATAAACTAAGGTTCATCAGTGATTCCAAGATACTATGAATGAATTCTTCGAAGTTTTTAAACACCTAATACATAAACTAAGATTTTATCAGCGATTCCAGGATGCTTCCTTAATTATTTTTTTGTTGTCCTAATTGCGGTGGTTGACAGCCCCCATGTCATCAATCAATATATTCGGGCAATCCTAGATCAGCATCGTTGCACATTTTTTTCAAACATTTTTTCGCATTGCAAGAAGTCCAAATCTTAAAAAAAGCATTAGCACAAGGCTCTAAGCTCATAGACTTTGATTAACAGAAGACATTATTCTTGCCGGATCTCGAGTATGAAAATTCTCTCCTTCAGATGATTTTTTTCGAAGATGCGGCTCTCAACTCCATTGGTAAATGCTTTTAGATATGCATCGTAAAGGGACAAAGAAAGTGAAAAGTAGATAATTTGTTCCACTTCCATTTAATTGAAATTAAATAGTTTGGGTCATTTTTCAAATTTAGTTGGACATTAACTGATGTCACAACAAGCGCATTTGGTTTATGTACCCAACCATTCATGTGTACTCACTAGTGCATCAATATGACTCTTTTTGTGGACATCATCAAAAAGAATGGGAATTCTTTTATTAGATAGCATATTTCAGTTGTTAATCCCTGTATTAATATTCATTATACCTGTCAATTTCCTTTTTAAGGAAAATAGGGATGAAATAATTTTGTAAGCATTCGATGCCCTTGATTTTTTAGGTATCTTAGATATTGGTTGGGGATTGGTTTGGGTAATTGCAGGTTTCATCAGTGTCCCCAATGGCAATAATAAGCCATATCATTTTAATTCAATATAATATCACTTCATACTATTTTTTTTTTTATATTTGTTGCGTTTTTACAATACATTTGCTTAATGTCAATGACGTATATTTTATCGTAACAAGGGATTAAGAGCTGATGTTCATAGATGGCTATCATGTCAAACTAACAAATTTTTGCTCTTACAGCAAGCCCCTGTAAGTTCAACCCTATGGTCCTCAAGTGTTAAACAGTCTTTCCATTTGCTATAACCAGCAGCTGAATTTTCTACTGAAGTATCACCATTTTTTTGTTTAAGCTGTAACTGCTAAAGAAAGAAAAAGAGTTAGAATATCATGGTGGGATCTTAGTACAAAAAGATGATCAGCAAAATGTGGACTGAATAGAATAAGCAAGCTTTATGTAGGCTAAGCAGTAATTCTGCTAGCTCTATTAATGGAATTGCAAAGTGGATTAAATTAATCCAATATAGGTCCTCGCACATGTGCATTTGAAGCTAATCGTTGAACTTGTATTTTCACAACAAAATATGAGAAAGCATAAAAATAGTTCACAAGCAAAAAAGAACAGCACTCGATGGAAAGACCCAGCAGTAACCCTTCTACCGACAATGAAAAACTGAAATGTAGCACACATACCTTTCCCCCAGACGCTAGACTATCCGAAATAGAATCTACCAAAGGCTTCACAACCCTTCTCTTGTGATGCTTTTTCTTGAAATGAGGATCTGGACACTGCATCAAAATATGGAACGAGAGTAATAAGTTCATTCCTTCAGCTGACAAACTAGTTAAAACTATTTGGGAGGTAAAGAGATATGAGTTCCTAAGAAGTTGCAAACACGAGACACTTACAAGGATTGAAACTAACATCAAAGGACCTGGGTAAGTGGATATCACATGTTTGAAACAAACGGGGGCATGCAAACAGAAAATGTCTGCAATGTAGTCAAGAAGCTATGAGAAAAACAATGATGTGCAGATATATCAAAGCCTGCAAGTTCTTTAGAGGCAGCTCCTTCACCCAGCATTCTGCACGCTTAGCAAGCTGCAAATAGTACATTTCAAGAATATGAACTGAATCTCCATGCTCTTCTATCAAATGAGATTAAGCCAAGATTGTGGTACACTAACCCAATCAGAGACACTGTTGAGTGTGCTAAAAGTAACGCAAGGTGTTCATGCTATACCTTCTGCAGGATTTCCAATTCCAGATAGTTTCCTGAGGGATTTGCTTTTTTGAGCCACACGAGAAATCTGCCACTGCCTGGGAATTTCACGTACTATCAGTGGAGGAAAGATGTCCCATGTAGGCAAGCAACATGATACCTGTTTACTAAAATGAGGTCCAAATGATAATCATAATGACTAATTCAGCAAGATAAATTAAACAAAACAAAGAAGCATAAGAAGATATTAGTAAGTCAAATGTCACTTCCCAAACTCTTTAAGGTCTGAAATTTTACCTCAGTCACATCATATTAACCAGTTATCAATCTCATTAGTCCAATAAACTTGGACAGACACACACAAAGGAATAAGATGTACATTGTGCTCATCATCCAGTGAACATGGATAGACACGTACAAGGGAATTAGATATGAATTGCGCTCATCATCTGCCAATGAAAAGATAACAGGTGGTTAACATGTTCTAAAAGAAAAGAAGGGAAGATTTTGTAACTCCATGTCACTTCATGAGAACATTAATCACCCCGCAGTCTATAACATAAATAAACAAAATTGAGTACTTCCCCAGCTTTTTGGTTCAGAATCTCATTAGTGATGTTCTAAACCAATTCATTTGAACTAGAGAAGGAAATTGAAATCAAGTCACTAGATTATTGGTGGGAACTCAGATTTAGTACTTTTTGTCTAATTGTACTTTATTCAAGTGTTCACCAAGAACTTTTCAATTTATAGAATGATTAGATCAAGAATCTGGGGAAGTCAAATTCCATAGGTTCCTTAACAAGAATATGGGGAAGTCAAACTCAGATCTAGGTATAGGTTCCTAGCTTCTAATATTAGGAACCAAGTTTTTTTTCCTTGCAAAGATCTTTTGTGGTCAAGTGAGAAATAGATATATAAATTGGATCCTTAACAGCATGATCCAAGTAGAGCAACTCCATTAAGAGAAGAGAAGGGAAATTGAATTGAGTAAGCAGCACACCACAAGGATAAAGGAGAGAAGATGACAAAGCTTTTGTGGTCAAGTGAGAAATAGATATATAAAAATGTCCTGGTGTCATTGAGTTGGGAATTCAGGAAAAGTCGATAATTTGGAACGCAGAGCACTATCTAACATATAATTGCAATGAGCAAACAGAATTTGCAAGAGGGCAAAGACTTTTGAATACGAGGGTGGCCTCACTGGTTCCAATGTCCACCATCAAAAGGCAAGGTTGGGTCCTCCAAAATCTTGTCCCAATTCGGCACTTGGGCAGTCATCTACCATCATCAAACCAGAATCACACAAAACACTAACATAGGACTCGAATGAAAAGGGAAGAATTTATGCATACCAAGAAGGCAGAAGTGAGAGGATTGACAAGTTGCTTGATTATGACATGACCCGATTCTTGTAAAATGAGAACCTACAAAACTTGCTTTTACTGGACTCTTGAATCAGCAATTGACAACCACTGCAATCAAACTTTACAAAAAACACAAATTATTGAACGACATTTAGTAATCTGAGTATGTGACAACCCAAGCATATGCTTTAAGCCCTTTTACATTAAAACCTTAATTTCTGGGTAGGCCCTTTATGAGCCAAGCATTTGATACTACTTTCTTGTTTGGACAGGTCGATCCATCTAGCAAATGCTATGCCCCTCTTTATGAAGAATATCACCAATAGGAATGGTGTCATATCAGCTATTTAAGATGATCGTAGTACTCGATTAATTTAACAATCAACTGAAATGCTTGAACACTCTTTGACCATTGTCCTTGTTGCTCTTGTTTGTCTTTTGTGCTCAAACCAGAATGCAGTTACCAAATATGCACTTCACTTTTGATATTTAGTTGATTCCAACCATACATCTTCCTTTGATGAAGCAGTGAGTGATTGCAACACCAACTAGCATAATAGTGTTGATAGGACTTGTGAGAAACTACAAGCTTACACCATCATCTCTTGTCTACTGTATATTGATATCATTTGTAATGGAGTTGGTAAGTATTTGTAGAGGCAAAGAATGTGAGAAATGAAGAAACACCACAGGGCATTTGAGCCTTACAGGTATGGTCTCATTACCACAGGTCTGCAACATTGATAGATAGAGTTTAAAGTTTTATAATAGGACGACTTCTCTTTTGGTCCCAATAAGGATTAGTAGGGGAAATATAGCTGAAAGAAGTGCACACCTGTAATTGTCAATCTTCTGCAACACATGAGCCTATCATTTGACTTAACAACTAGGACCAGCCAATTCTGTCTCATCCTAACATAAAGGAATATGTTCCCTGGTAATTGTGTAGTTCAAAGCATCAAATGCAATGACTTCCAGAAGCTGAAGCAATAAGTGATCTAATTGAACTGACAAATGAAGTTAACAAAAGCATACTCAGGTGTTGCAGAACAAAGAAGAAAGATTGGATTATCATTTTGAAGACCTCTTTTTTATTGCACATTTGCATATGTGAAAACAAGAGTGAAATAATGAATAAAGAAAAAGGTTCGGGTTCATGTTTATATCTTCCCATACTTTCTCCTAATTGATAGCCTCATAAAGCTACGGCAAACTTAGAAAGCACGCTCAGCAATTTCTTGTGTAATTCTCCAACAAACATGGAGACTCTTGCTGTTGATTCGGTGCACAAGAGGCCAAGTCAGCAGTGCTTGATCCAGTGAACAGAAAACTTTGGTGCATCGCAAGTATTCAACTAATTTTAATCAGCTCTAGGACAACATAGATTTGCAAATAGGCAATCACCCCATGCTGTGGACTGTACCCACACAAAAAGGGGCTGCTGTTATACTCCGGGAAACAAGGTCTCAGAAGCATCATTGGACATGAACCTCTCTACTCACAATTACTGTCCCACTCACCAGGCCATGGCTACTCCAACAACAGTGGTTTACTCATTTCTCAGGATCAATGTAAGCATCATAATTCCTTGTTTAAAGTTTAAATCATGCTTGATGATCTGACACAAGAGCTTATATGGTATCTCTTTTTTACGTGCAGCTTGGGACACTCGCAAATATCCACCCTGTTAAAAGACGTAGGTGGGCAAGGCACGGAAGCACAAACGGGTAAGGGCTAAGGCAGAAACAGTAGATATCATGTTACTTCAGAGCATTTTACTCTTTTTTTCCCACCATTGTGGTCTGATGTATCATAAGAGTAGTCTAGAAATGGGACTTCACTACTCACTATACTGACACATTCCAACTAAACATCTACTCTGCAATTATTAGATAGTGAATTATTTACTGTGATGATATGTCAAGAGTGAACGAGTGAGAAGATTTTTCATATATTATGAAATATGCTCACAAGGATGTCTTTGGTTTTCTTCATAAGCATAACAACATCTTAACTAGTTGTCACTTGTCATTTTGTTTCAGCATTGTTCGTTTTCCTTGAACCCAATTAATGCCTCTTTTCATTAACCAAGCCCTTTACGGAAAAAGTGTCAATCTTTTGATTTTGCTTTTGCTTTCTGCACAGCCCATCTGAGCCACTATACGGTTCATTTCGATTCTTACCAAGCAAAAGGAACAGGTGCCCAATATAGTTCATTTCGATTCTCTCCATCTCTGTAGATTGACAAGGGAATGCAAATGATTTGATTGCCAATTCCCTTGGCCAACTTTTAACAACAAACCTACATGATATCTCTAAACAAAAATGTTCTTACTACATAAATACAATATGGAATGGAATACAAAATCATACTAGATGATTGTTTGATTAGAAACCATTCAGACATGTTCTATATAATTTTTGTTCAAATGTGTTGATATCCGGATGTGTTTGCTAGTTCCTTTCCTGTTAATTATGAATTCCTTTCACATGCTGTAGATTTCATTTTCATCCCATTTTATTCCCCTCGAATGCTACTACTTTCCTGTCTGTGCTATTGTATGTAGTGGTGGGTCTCAATGGTAATTGGTGGTGATTCTTGGCGAGAAATATGATATGACATTGCCAATACGGGTAATGATTTTCCGGTATAATTCATACCTTTCATATTTATGTTCACAGCCTGTGTATTGGTACTGTTGGTTTAATATTTGTTAAATGGTGGTCGGAAGTGATTGTTAGTGGCGATGGCCGGAGTTGGTGGCTCATTGTGGTTGTCCTGTTAAGATAATATGGTAGCAGCTCAAAGTTGTGGTGTTTTGATCTTAAATTGTGAGCTTGAATTCCATAAGGTTATTGAGCTTAAGAGGGTAGACATGAATGCAAAATAAAATTTCTTTTTAATTCAACATGGAAATTAGTGATGGAATTGTGAAAAATGGCTTTTCAAAGAATGTTAGTAGCAAATAAAAACATGGTGTAACACGGATCTAACCATTAGTTGCATCGCAAAGGAAATGGAGCTCAAAAACAGAGCATGCCTCGTTTCGATAGTCAATCACATGGCAGTCAACCCCTTTGCATCATATGCTTTTTTTTTTTTTTGGATTCAACATTCTCTTCAGCTTCATCATTGATAGTGACATAATGTCAAAAGAAAATACCATTCTCATTACTACTGAAAGAAGTAAACAACTCAACCAGAACCCTGTCAAATCTAACAAAGTCGACCTAGAAGGGAGGAAGCAAAAGTACGGTCACCAAGTAGTTACGAAGCTCATCAGATCAATCCTTACTTCTACTGTTATGTGATTCCATCCTAGGCCGCCAAATGGAACTTAGACTAAGGGAATTCAAAATTGTTCATGAATACAGGAGTCAGTCTTACAGCCATGTTTCTCAGGATTATAGTTAAGTAAGGGACAATGGTGATGCGAATGTGGCTTCTAAGGATGATTTAAAGATATTGCAGAAAGAAGGTGAATACAAGGAGAATGTCGGTAGAATTAAGTTTCTGGTCTTACATAAGTATATAAAGAAGCAGATAAATTATATCATGCAAATATAATCATGGTCGAAGTACAGCATCACCTTGGCGACTAAGCTAATTATGTGGCAATCTTAGTTTCTTTAGTCTACATATCGAACGAGATTTGTTCTTATGAAGGTGATGACCGTGTAAACACTGAGATGGATTATGAAATTTATATGATGACAAAGTTCATGCTTGCCGCATTCACAAATAATGCAAGTCAAGATTCTGCAGATAACAGGGAGAGGATCCTCCCTAAGGATATCTTTGGATTTGTCCATCATACATCTTAACTTGGATTTTTGTTGCATCGACTCAACAACTACATGAAAAGTAAAGACCGATGGAGAATAGAATATTGAGAAAGTGCCACATATTACTACGAGAATTCGAGAAAACTAATTATTTGCTTCAGTAACATTATTGCTAATTTTCCCCCAAATTCATACTAATTCAGGAAGACCCATCTCACCCTTAGAGGCTTAGACTCATCTCTTATACATAATATCGAGTCTAGTTGAGGGAATAATCGCTCATTTCGTGTTTGAGCTTCTATAAACTCTTGAATGGAGACCTTGATACATATTGGAATCTGTTAAGAACAAAAAAAAAAAAAACAGTGAACGGATCTATTGTTGGAATTGAAGAATCGAATTGAGGTAAAGATTGAGAACTAACAAAGTACAAGGGGATGTTGCCTCTACAAATACAAAGCACATGACGTATTGTAAGGGCAAAACACATAATATTGACCCAAAATTCTTATTCAGGGGAGAGAAGCATATACCCTGCAACTCATTCACCAAGACCCCTTTATTAGTGAACGATAATTTGTGGTTTGGGCTCCTGCAGTTTTGAATTCTCACTTTTTTTTTCTTTTTTGTAAATTATCTTTACTTCAATCTCCTTTAATTGTAAATACATGAAATAAAGACCCTAGAAAACTTTTTGTAAATACATGAAATAAAAAGAAGAAGAAGGAAAGTAACGCGGAAGGCATGATAATCTTTGGTAATTTCCTTTTATTTCTTGGGTCGAATGGTACTTTCCTATTTTAAAAAGAGATCAGTCTGTTTTATTTATTTATTTACTTAATATTTTGTAATTTGGCCTGTATCAAAACAGGAAATAAAGAGCGAAGAAGACTATTTTTAGAGCCAAAGCTATATTGAAGCGTAAATCCTCGTCCCCACGAAAAGACTGAAATCTTGACCCACCTTCTTCTTTTCTTGCAATTTCTGTCCCTGTTTTCTTGATTTATTTTCTGAAAATCATTTCCGACTAATATTTTGATCTGTAACAAGTGTTCCACCGCCTTGGTGGCGGCACGACATTTGGGCACCCCACTGAGGTTGCAAGAACCTCTGTCGTCCTTCCACCAGCTTTTGAGAGCAGCGTCGGCATCGAACGTGTGCTGGACCGTTTCGGCGTTGATCGGCCGAACCAGCACTCCTTCGCGATGCGGATTTTGAGGGCCGCCCACGGTTTGTCTAGGCTTCATCCACAAGGTATCCATGTGACGGGGATTCTAGAACTGACGATCGTAGAAATCTCAGAAGTGGAGGACTCGGGTACGCGTGAAGTAATGGAGCGACCTGACTCGTCGGGTCGAGATCAAAGTCGGCCATTCTCGGGTTGAAGGAGAAGTTCTCTTTGTAAATCTGGAAGAATTTCAACGAAAAGGTCACGGAACTCCCTTGTTCCCTTGTATTCTACAGCACGAAGTTTGATTGCATAATTTTGCTTGCAACGAGTTTTGTAACAAGCTACCATAGGTTGACTTTTTTAGATATCATATTCTGGTTGAGATGTTTACTCTTGTAAATAGTAACGACAATCCAGATATGAAGAAACTTAGTTGATTCCTTGTGATATTCTCAACCAAGAATCAATCTTCGTGCTGTTGGAGAAATATGAATTTTGAATGCAGTGAACATTGTGCACTGCTTTTCTCTTATTGTTCATGTTCTCTTTTCTTTGTTTTCTGCACTGGTTACTTCCTGTTTAATTTGATCCGCTTGTCCAACTCAAGACAAGACGAAATAAAAGAGAACTGACATGAATCATCATCTGAGTTTTCTAAGGTCCTGCTGCCGTTAATCTCCAAAAGAAATTCCAAAGAGGTTCGCTGACATTGACTAACAATGCTTATTTGATAATGCATAGAAAGAGAGGTGACTATGTCAATGAAAAGGGGAAGAACAGGGGTGGAATCGGTGGTGGGGCTAAAGTGGCTCGGATGGCCCATGCAGAAAACAAAAAGAGAATCAAAAGATCGGCACTTTTTCCTGAAAGGCGAAAGGGCTAAGTTAATGAAATGAGGTGTTAACTGGGTTCAAGGAAAACAAACAATGCTGAAACGAAATGACAAGTGATAACTAGTTAAGATGTTATTGTGCTTAAGAAGAAAACCAAGCATATTTCATAATATATGAAGAATCTTCTCACTCAATCACTTAAGACATATCATCACAGTAAATAGTTCACTCTCTAATACTTGCCAAGTAGATGTTTACTTGGAATATGTCGGTGAGTAGTGAAGTCCCATTTCCAGACTACTCTTACGATACATCAGACCACAATGGTGGAAAAAAAGAGAAATTCTCTGAAGCAATATGAGATCTACTGTTTATGTCTTATCCCTCATCTGTTTGTGCTTCCAGGCATCGTGAGACTACACGTCTTCTAAGAGGCTGGACATTGGCAATTGCCCAAGCTGCATGTAATAAATAAGATTGTCGTGCATGATCTAAATCAAAAACATCAAACAAGGAATCATGATGCTTACATGGATCCTGACAAATGAATAAACCACTGTTGTTGAAGTAGCAATGGCCGGGTGAGTGGGACAGTGACTGTGAGTAGAGGTTCATGTACAATGATGCTTCTGAGAACTTGTTTCCTAGAGTATAACAGCAGCCCCTTTTTGTGTGGGTACACTCCACAGCCTGAAGTGATTGCCTGCTTGCGAATCTATGTTGTCCTGGAGTTGATTAAAATTGGTTGAAGGCTTGCGATGCACCAAAGTTTTCTGTTTAATAAAATCAAGCGCCGCTGACTTGGTTTCTTGTGCAATGAACCAACAGCAAGAGTCTCAATGTTTGTTGGAGAATTACGCAAAAAATTGCTGAGTGCACTTTCTAAGTTTGCCATAGCTTTATAAGGCTTTCAATTAGGAGAAAGTATGGGAAGACATAGATTACAGCTGTAAAAACATGAACCTGAACCTGAACCTCTTTCTTTGTTCATCATTTCACTCTTGTTTTCAGTTATACAAATGTGCAATAAAAAGATAGGTTTTGGAAATGATAATCCAATCTTTCTTCCATGTTCTGCAGCAGCTAAGTGTATTTTGCTCAACTTCATTCGTCAGTTCAAGTAGATCACTTACTGCTTCAGGTTGTGGAAGTCATTGTATTTGATGCTTCAAACCGCACAATTACTAGGGAGCATTTTCCTTTATGTCAGGATGAGACAGAATTGGCCGGTCATAATTGCTAAGCCAAATGATAGGCTCATGTGTTGCAGAAGATTGACGATACAGGTGTGCACTTCGTTCAGCTATATTTCCCCTATTAATCCTTATTGCGACCAAAAGAGAAGTCATCCTACTTGAGGCATTATAACATTTTAAACTCTTATCTATCAATGTTGTGGACCTGTGGGGAATGAGACCATACCTGTAAAGCTCAAACGCTTCGTGGCGTTTCTTCATTTGTCATGCTCTTTGCCTCTACAAAATCATAGCCATTCCATTAGAGATGATATCAATATACGGTAGACAAGAGATGATGGCGTAAGCTTGTAGTTGTGGCAATCACTCATTGCTTGATCAAATGAAGATGTATGGGCGGAATCAACTAAATATCAAAAGTGAAGTGCGTATTCCGTAATTGCATTATGGTTGGGCACAAGTGACAAACGAGAGCAACGAGGACGACGGGTTGATTGTTGAAATTGATCAAGCACTCTGATCAAAGGGTTCAGAGAGACAAAGTAATGGCTTCTTAAATTGGTGATATTGCACAATGTCTATCGGTGATATGCCTCATAAAGAAGGGCAAAGCGTTTGCTAGACAGATAAACTTGACCAAACAAGATAGTAGTATCAAATGCCCGGCTTATCAGGCTTACCCATGATTCAAGGTTTTAATGTACAAGGGCTTAAAGCTTATGCTTGGGTTGTAACACACTTCTACAGGCTCGATTGCAACTGTTAATATGCAGTCCTTGCATCAAATTCAAGTGAAAAAAGGAGCAAATTCATCAAAGCAATATGAATTTACTGGCTTAATTACACCGTGTCCTCAGAGATATTCTGTTTCATTTCACTTTCGTGTTGCATAAATTAAGAATGTCGGTTTGATAATGCTATGTCTTTCCTTAGGAATTTTACGTAAATAGGCAAAAATTATTAAAAGTTTCTCTTACACTTTCATACACACGTGGGGAGATTGAAAGGATGAGCATTATATTCCTCACACTAGCAAGCATTCATCTGTCAGTTGACCTCTTAATCTATGCAAGGTAATCACTACCAATCACAAACATGCCTGGCCAGCTAGAATTGACATATTCTTGTTTCCTTGGTTGTCACCGCACACAAATGAGTAGTGCCATTTTTTTCCTTTCTACATTTTTAGTTTTTTTCCTGTATAATGGTTGAACTGTTTAAGTACATATTGGATTTTGTTAAGAACTGAAAAAACAGTGAACAGATCTATTGTTGGAATTGAAGAATCGAATTGAGGTAAAGATTGAGAACTAACAAAGTAAAAGGGGATGTTGCCTCTGCAATTACACAGCACATGACATCTTTAACACATAATTCTGACAAAAAATTCTTATTTAGGGGTGAGGAGCTTGAATCCTCAACTCATTCACCACGACACCTTTGTTAGTGAATTATATTTTGTGGTTTAGGTTGTTGTAGTTTTGAATTATCACTTTAAAATGGGCATTGTTATCTAGCATAACTTGTAAAAAAGATGCCAATGATCGTATATGTTCTCAATCCTCAATCCTCAACTCTCAAATTAGAATTTGAAGATCGACTTTCCTCAAAATTGGACCTCAAAAGGATAGGTCTCACATCATGTTTTTTGGGGTTGAAGGATCCAGTCCAATTAGGTACTAATTTTTCTAGTGAACCCAAAATTTAGATCATATAACTTTCATCTGACATTCGTGTCACCAAATTAAGAATTCAAAAAACTATCAAATCACGAAAAATAGATAGGTAAGAAAAACATAAAATATGTACCACTTCACAGTTCTCCACATGATCACAAAGAGGTGAAGTGGAAAAAGGAAAATGAAAAACAAAAGGTTGACACAAGATGTCCCATCAGGAGAACAAACCCCGTCCTCTATGCGCCATTCTCCATGGCCATTTGGGAAAGACCCTAGTTCTGCAACAATTTCTCTATGATACTCTTCAAGGTTGGTGCGCTAGCCGTGCATCGCTGATCCACAAAACACGATCTACCTTCTTCAGCTGCCCGGCAAAGTTGAGGGACCAGCGGTACCTTACCAAAAAAAGGTACCCGCATCTCCCTGCACATTTTCGCTGCACCACCACCGCTACTGTGAAACACTTCACTCAAAGCAATTAAATTCAGCAACTCCGGTGCCTTGTCTCTCATATATTGCAATGCCCACTCGGTGACATCATTCTGTTGGCCCGTTTCTGTGATCTTTGCGAAGCGGAAATCACTCAAGGGCTGAGCCAAGCCACTCATGTTTTCCACAACCCCAAGAACTGGAACTCCAGATAATTCAATCATCGATCGATCGATCAAATGCTTCCGCTGAAGAATTCGTGGAGAGAGGGGAAAAGAGAGTTACGTTCGTTCGCGTCCTCCGGGATGTCACCGTTCTCCATCGCTGCGAAGAGGGTTGAGGCGCTCAGGTGACGGCGGCGCGTCTTCTTTATACGTTTTCCCCCACGCGTTCAATTCGAGTCGGCGTCTCTCTCTGCTGACACGACACCGTTTGCTCCGAGGGTCCGAAACAATCGTCGGAACACAGAAAATCTCGACGTGTACGATGGCGTCGCCGCTTGCTTTTTCTTTTTCTTTTTTTCTTTTGGCCTTTCTCTTTCTTTTTTGACATAAAATTTGCAATCCCGTCCGGGCAGGAAGGTGGGCCAGCCCGATGCAATAAGAATGGATATAAATTAGTGACGATCAATTCCTAATCGAGGACCAGACCGTTTGGTCCTTGGATTGGGAACCAAATCGAATAGTCGATTCCAGTCTAGTCTGGTTCAATTCAATTGAACCAATCATCTTTTCCCAATAAAGAGCGATTATGCACAATGAGAGAAGGTAATGATGAGTGAAGAGTTACTGTTCCATAACTTGTGATACAATTAACCAATGTAGTATTTTATTTATATTTTATTAAGTTTTTTTGAAGTAATAAAAAATACGCATATTTAGTCAGTCTGTTCCATTTCCTTTTGGAATTGGGAACTAAAACATCCGGACACCAATTCCATTTTTAAGAACTAGGAACCTGATCAACTCTCTTAAAAATAGACCAAACTGGTCTAGGCAATTCTTGATTTTAGCGGTTTTTCTTATACACCCCTAATATAAATTATTGTTTTACTTATAAGTAGACAAAGAATTACCTATTTTGACCATAATTATTTAATGAAAATTATTGATTTGATAGTCAAATTTTGTTATTATTTCATACAATCTAATAATTAATCTAGAGGATGTTATATCTATCTGTATGAATATTGCATGATATAATCATATCTTTGGTATATATGGGATATTTAAATTATTATATCACTTATTGATCAAGGAAAACGTAGATAGTAAATAAAATGTTGAAGTATTTCTACACTGAGCATAATATGTCCTTTTGTTTTATACGTGTATGGTACATTGTCACTCCAAAAGGAAGAATAACCTAAGTTTAGCAACGTGGGGAAGATTGTATCTTTCCTTGCAAATAACGTACATCCTTGCATTACATTGAAAAGTACAAGTATTTTACTAACAGTAATAGATATAAGTGTCCCAAACTGAATTTAGTCAGGCAGGTTCAAGCTTGCCTTGGATTTTTGGATTTCCGTGTTCTTTTTAGGTGAAAAAAAGTCCTACTTGGTGATTTATCATGTTGTAAAGCCGGCAATTCAGATCCTAAAGTTTAGCCAAAAAAATTTAAGTGAATTGTGATGAAAAAATCAGTGAATATAAAATCTACATGTTTGAATGAAAGTTCTCGCACTTTGATTTTTTAACATGAAATAATTCTTTGATTATGTCATTTCTAAGTTGTATGATTAAATGTAGACCGGGCAATCAAAAGGTTTTAGGTTGTTGTGGATCATAATCCGCGTTCGAGTTTAAGTAGTAAAATGAGTCGTTCTAAATAAATAACTTTTGACCAACCCATATATGGTCCCATTCAAATTACAAGAATGCTTTTTTTTACCCTATTTTTGTTCTTCGGAAAGTAAGTCCCACTTTTTAGGTGCCGAAAATTCTAAGAAAAATATCTTTGATGACTAAATAGATTGAAAACTTGTGTGATGACCACGAAGTTATGATAGTTTCGTAAATAACTGCATAAGTAATTTGCTCAATACATTATAATAAGAAATTAAACATAAATGGGAAAAAATTTAAAATGACTATTATTAAATAGATTATTAAATAGAATAAAAATTATGTTTAAAAATGACATACGAATCCCAAAAGTGCCATAACTTGGCACGGAGGGACACTTAAGTGCCATAACTTACAAACGGTATAATTAAGTTCCAAAATCAGAGCAAAATGGATCACTTAAGTGCCAACGGCGAAAAATCCGGCCAAATTGCCACGTGTCCATTTTCCGACGGCTTCATTTGATAATGGAGCATTTTTTTTTCAAAATAAAAAATCCACGTGGCAATTTTAATAAAAAAATTATCCACGTCAGATTTTAAAAAATTTAAAATCGATTTTATTAAAAAAAAAAAAGAGAAAGAGAAGAAGGGGATCGGTGAGGGCTGCACAGCCCTCGCCGCCGCCGCCGTCACCGCCCCACCCTCAACGGGAAGGGCCGGTGACAGTGGGGAGGGTTGGCGACCCTCACCGGATTTGGGGGAGGGTTGTGACCCTCGCCCTAGATCTAGGCGAGGGCTTGCGGGCCCTCGTCATGGGCCAGCCAGGGTCGCCGGCCACTGGCCGGAGCCCGACGACCCCGGTCGACCCTCCCCACTGAAGCCGCCCTTCCGCCGCCGTGGGGGCGCCCCCACCTCGCCGGGAAGGGCCCCTTCTTCTTCTTCTTCTTCTTCTTCTTCTTCTTTTAAATAAAATCGATTTTATAATAATATTTTTATTATTATTTATTATTCAAATCCACGTTAGCCAAAACGACGTCATTTTGGCTGAGTTTTCATCGATTTAGTGTTTCTTGCGAGCCACGTAGACAAGAAAATTAATTAAAAAATGCCACGTAGGATTTCCGGCAAAGTTCCAATCACTTGATACTGAAGTGATCCATTTTTTTTTGAAAAGTGGCATTTAAGTGTACCGTTTGTAAGTTATGGCCCTTAAATGTCCCTCTATGCCAAATTGTGGCACTCCCGTTGTACTTATGCCGTTTAAAAATCATAAAAAGATTAACCCCGAAGAGTATCTTCCAAGGGAAACAGGTACTTTTTTTGACTGATAAAGAAAAACAATACTTTATGCTAATAAAGCTCTGACATTTAACACAATGGTGTCCAATTTAAGCTTCCGACCAAAAAAGAGACTCTCCTTTGACATTATCTAATTTATTTATTTTTCTCCAGGATATTATATATATATATAGCTAACAATATCAAACATTGTATAATTTTAACTATTTTCAATTTTCAACTATCATTATGGTGATTCAAGTAATGCAATGATCTACAAGTTTTTATTTAAGTTAGTGGGCTTTTAAGCCCCTAACCAGAATTTTGTCATGAACAAATGTAGGAGACGAATCTCAGTATGTTTGTGTTGTTCAAATTCATTCCATTCACCGCTTTATAACATGGAATCATAGAAATTTTATACTTGTTCTATGACTAAAAAGATTGGATATTGTGTAACTTTGAATGTTTCAAATTTTCAATAATGATTCAAAGAGAAAAAGATAAAGAAGCTTATTTTCATGTCGGGTCAAACAAGGTTAAAACAGGTTGACTCGACCCAACCCAACTTGGAAATTTAGAGGTCAAGGCACGTTGACTTGGTTATTTTGTGCGTTGGTTGCAAAGCGGGTTTGGGTGGATTATCGGGTTTAAGTTCCTTTTTCTCAGGTCTACTTAAATCTACTTCCCAAAATCTTTGAATTGTTCTCCAGTCAATGCCTAAAAATATGAGGACCTATCATGGCCTAAAAAATGAGCAGCTATTATTTAACTACACTATTTATTCTTTAACTCGTATCATCAAATTTGATATTGAATCTTGAAACTTCCCGTAACGCGATCAAGTTGTATAGTTAATTTTTCTTCTTTTACAATTAGAAAAAGATTGTTAAGGAAGGGTATTTGCTTTGAGTGCATGATTCACTTACAACACATGAAGGAACTCTTGCGATTATGTGGATTGCATACTTTTCAAGGATAAACAAGGCTGCTATCTATACAAAGTAGTCAACATTATTCCAAAGGGAAAATGAAGTAACTTCACCATACTTAGTAGAAGGAAGATCATAGCTGCAAAACACGATTTTCAAATGACAAGATCGGTTCCACATTCAGCCAAGTAGTGATCCACAGGAATCTTCATCAGAAAGGCTTCAATGAATTAGCAATGTCAATGACAAATCGATACTTGACATCTGCTTTCAATAGACGCTCCATGGCAGTGTTCACATAATCCATAGGGATAACTTCAATATCCGCTACTATATTGTGTTTCGCTGCAAAATCAATCATCTCTTGTGTCTCTTTCAGCCCTCCGGTGTTACTTCCTCCCACCATCTTTCTACCTGTCATTGGTCTTGTTTGTTACTATTTTTTGCATTCGTAAAACTCAAAATGAATCTTCTATTGAAACTAAAAGCATTTCATCTATAAACACTGATTATGCGAGTAGTTTTTTTTTCTAAGAAGCACTATAAAACTCAAAAGACTTTTAGGACTTACCCAAGAGGAGTGGGAAAGCATCTAGCTCAAGCGGCTTCTCAGGTGCGCCAACCATGATGAGCTTTCCATTAGTTTTCAAGAGACCAATCAAAGGCATAAGAGCATGCACAGCTGAGACCGTGTCAATAATACCATCCATTGTACCCATCGCAAGCTGTAGTTAATAAAAGATAATAACATAAATCTACATTCTATTAACCTTATCCCTATATAGCATCAAAGAATATAATTTGTTGTGACTATAACTTACTTTCATCTCTTCTGTGTTACGGCTAACCAAGAATGCATCGGCTCCCAAATGGTCCATAGCTTCTTTCTTTTTATTAGGTGAGGTACTAATGACGGTCACTTTGAGGCCCATGGCCTTAGCAAACTTTACAGCCATATGCCCAAGCCCACCAAGCCCAACCACGCCTAAATGCATTCCAGCCTTATCAAGCCCGTAGTACTTAATTGGACTATAGACAGTGATCCCAGCACAAAGCAGAGGAGCACCACCATCAAGTGGCAAGTTGTCGGGAATTTTAATCACGAAGTGCTCGTCTGATACCATGATGTCCGAATAGCCACCATAGGTGGTAGTTCCATCATAGTACTTTACACCATAGGTCAAGATCATCTTAGGGCAGTAACTCTCATCATCCTCTTTGCATTTTGCACAAGAGCGACATGATCCGACTATACACCCAATACCCACTTTGTCTCCGACTTTGAATTTTGTCACTTTGGTGCCTACTTCAGTGACCACACCTACAATCTCATGCCTACATATAGTGGCCAATTTGTGTCATTATTGGGTCAAAAATGTCGAAGAGAATAAAAAATAATGATGGTTTTGAAAACTCATACCCGGGTACAACAGGATAGGAAGTAATTCCCCATTCGTTCTTGACATTGTGGAGATCGGAATGGCATATACCACAATACAATACCTTAAAAGTTACATCTTTTTCTCCGGTGGCCCTATGAAAAAGAGAATCAATATATATTGACAAAAAGATCTCCCCTCTATTGAAGATACCCAGAATGAGAATCGATGAAAAGAAAAAAAAAACCCAAGGAATGTTACCTTCTCGAGAACTTGAAGGGAGAGAGATGTCCTGAAGAATCTCTGGCTGCCCATCCGAAAGCCTTCACTGGATGTTCATCCTCTAGTGACATTGCCATTTCACTGAGCTCACGAGCACGGCTTCAAACTAAACCGGAAGAGAACTATATTTTCTGTGTTTTTGAGATGCGAAGAGAAAGCTGATGAGAGGGGAGGGAGAAGCGTTGTTTTATATAGGGTTTGAGAAGATGCCAGAAGTAGTGGTGATGACGTACATAGTGAGCGAACCAAACCTGTAAATACAAGCTTTTTTTGGATTGGTGGGCCCCATTTGGGTTTAAAAAAAGAAAAAGAAGAGTTGAAAAGTCAAAAAATGGAGATGGAGAGAGAAGTGGGGTTCACTTTCCACTTACAGAAGCTGAACCAGTTCGGGAGAAAGAAAAAGTGAGAAAAGGGAAGAGAGGGAAAAAAGAAGAAAGAGAAAGAAGAAGAGGGGTTTCGCACGTGCACGCTGCGGGAGCCTTGCAAAGCCGACTTGACTATTTTTCGCAATGTCCGGTGAGTACACGTTCCTCTCGTTACTCCAATCAAAGCATTTTTCTAATTTAGGGCTCAAATTCGGAATATTGGAAATATTAAGCGGCAAAGTCCAATTTTTGCATTGTTGAATCGTGAAAATTTATAAGAATGATAAATGTGACAGTTCAAGTG
The DNA here is from genome assembly GCA_014182895.1 of Angophora floribunda. NCBI lineage: Eukaryota > Viridiplantae > Streptophyta > Magnoliopsida > Myrtales > Myrtaceae > Angophora > Angophora floribunda. The sequence goes on from CM024708.1 coordinate 14,350,880, forward strand.
GCGGTGCACGGGAGGAGGGATGGTGGTGCGTCCACGCCTTGATCCTTTGGATGTGCGTTGGGAGGGGCACGTCTCTTGTTTCACATCGCCTAGGGAGTTAGTCCTGGATTAACTTATAAGCATATGTGTTATCTTCTTGTACATATGCGTTTTCTAGCGAGCCCAGAGGAACAAAACTGTGAGGGTCCAGTGGGTTTCAAAGCGGATAATATATGTACAATAACGGACTTAGGATATTACAAAACCAGATAGGAAGAGGCGGTGATGACGTAATTAGTGAGCGAACCGAACCGGACAGTGAGGCGATGATGATGTACTTAGTGAGCGAACCGAACCGGACAGTGTGAATCGACACATATTTAGGGGTCGAACGAAACACAGTACAGGAAGAGCGGGGATGACGTACTAGGTGAGCGAAATGAACCAGCCGCCGTTTGTCAGCGTCTCTTCCCACTTATTCGACCAATCAACCGTTGCACGAAAGTTCCCCCCAGCAGAAAGTTGGTCCGCTTGGTGCTGTCGGAGCCCTTTTTTTCCACAATTATTTAAAACATCACTATGCAAATTAATTGATGATGAAAGTTTAGCCCAGCCTATCACGAGCCAACTTCTGCCACGTTATACCCATATCCTATTTTTTAAAAACTTATTTTTAAATTTAAAACTCTACAACTTAAAAAATTTCCAACAGGATATAGGAAATTCCTCAAAATCCAAAAGGATGAATTTTAAAATATTTTTTTGTAAGAAAATCGCCTAAAATGTGAATATGATAAATTTTTCCAAGATTAAAGTAATACATTGGACATAACTTTTGAAACAAGAGGAGTTGTGATATTCATAATATCATTTCGGAAAACACTTTTGGTAGCACTAGCTCCCTCCATCTCCCGTCATGTGTAATTCACTAATTCACGGTCACTGTAGATTTGGGGCGCTGGATAATGCTCGTAGGCTGCTTAGAATGATGGAAGAAAGCTTCGATTAATGGATACCGCAAAGGGAACAGAGAACAAGAAGCACAGATGGTGGAAATATAGTGAATTTGGACTTGCAGCCGACGGTGCATTCTTGTACAATTCTGACTAAAGCATATGCTTGCTGAAGGAGGCTTTTACCCTGCTGATAAGACTTCCATACATTTTTAATTGATGAGCAGGGACGGTTGGGATCCACTTCACTGTTGTTTTGATGTTCTCAAATGCATGTTTGATTTTGATTGTTATTAAATTAATATCTCGAGTTTGATTTAGGATATCAAAATCAAATTTGTTGAAAAAAATTTCCCCACACATATTAGGATTTCTCTATTAAAGTGTTTGCCACTAAAAGAAAAAATATGGGCTCATATATTCTATAATTTATATTTATTGAAATTGAGGAGGCAAAAACGTCTTTGTGGGGGTAAAGGATGCAAGGGATTCCTTCTCTGCTTCGAATTCCGAACGACGATCTTCTTCGACGAGTGTAGGGCTGTCGCCAAGTCGAGAAGTTGCGGCCGCCGGATGAAGCATAGAAGAAAGAACAAAGAACAAAGTTTTTATTTTTCTTACATACATAAGTAGATTGCTGAAGTTTGAATACCCGGTGATTTAGTGCTGTGAGTTTGAACTTTAGATTTATGCTTAAATTTAGGTGGAAGAAACACTCGAGCATATGAGCGATTATAATTATGATTCTCCAATTATAGTGAATTATTTGTGACCAGCTCTCCCCGTAAATATAGATATCGACACTTAGATCAAACTGCGTAAATCTATTGAATCTTTATTATTCCTTGTTATTTCTCTAGTATTTTCAATTTATATAAATTACAAAATCCTATCATTTCCACGGATTATACTTCAACAATTGATATCAGAGCTTGGGATCGGGTTTCTTGATTGTAATATAAGGCATTTGTAGATGAATGAGCCTTCGCACCAAGTTTAATGAATAAGGACCTCTACCAGAAAAATGTGGTTCGGAATGCAAAGGTTCAACGTGGACTTATGAAGAATTTGAACTAAGATCAATCCGTTCCGCTTTTGCTTAAAAAAGGTTCATTAGTGAAATAATATGGAGAGATTCTTCCAAGTTTTTCAACAGCTAATGCATTAAATAGGGTTCATCAGCAATGCCAAGATGCTTCTCTGATTTCTCTGCTGTCCTACTCCTGGTGGTTGATAGCTCCCCATGTAATTAATAAAAATATTAGGACAGTCTTCTTCGTTTTTGGGTCTTTGTTTTGGGTCGGTTGATATATAGATACAGAAAGATAAATGCACACTCATATGTACACAGGGCAACATCACTCCAACTTGTCAAAGTTGATACGCGGCTTTTCTTTTACACCTAATGCATAAAATAAGGTTCATCAGTGCAATTATGTGGAGGATTCTTCCAAATTTTTCAACACCTAATGCATAAACTAAGGTTCATCAGTGATTCCAAGATGCTATGAATGAATTCTTCGAAGTTTTTAAACACCTAATACATAAAATAAGATTCTATCAGCGATTTCAAGATGCTTCCTTAATTATTTTTTTGTTGTCCTAATCGCGGTGGTTGACAGCCCTCATATAATCAATCAATATATTTGGGAAATCCTATATCAGCATCGTTGCACATTTTTTCAAACATTTGTCCGCATTGCATGAAGTCCAAATCTTAAAAAAGCATTAGCACAAGGGTCTAAGCTCATAGACTTTAATTAACAGAAGACATTATTCTTGCAAGTATGAAAATTCTCTCCTTCAGATGAATTTTTTCAAAGATGCGGCTCTCAACTCCATTGGTGAATGCTTTTAGATATGCATCATAAGGGACAAAGAAAGTGAAAAGTAAAGAACTTGCTCCACTTCTTTTCATTTGAAATTAAATAATTTGGGTCATTTTTCAAATTTAGCTGGACATTAGCTAATGTCATAACAAGCGCATTTGGTTTCTGTATCCATTCATGTGTACTCACTAGTGCATCAATATTACTCTTTTTGTCAACATCATCTAAAAGAAGGGAACTCTTTTATTAGATAGCATATTTTAGTTGTTAATCCTTTCATTAATATTCATTATACCTGTCAATTTCCTTTTTAAGGAAAATAGGGATGAAATAATTTTGTAAGCATTCGATGCCCTTGATTTTTTAAGTATCTCAGATATTGAATAAGAAAGCAAACAATGCTCAATCATGTGATTAAAGATGACTTTGGCAATAGCGGTCTGTCCAATGACACACATTTCGAGGATATTGTACAGAAGCCTTTCAATTGTGGATGGCTCTATATTATTTTATATGATTAAAGATAACTTTGGCAATATCGATCTGTCCAATGGCTCTATTGTGGAAGTCTTTCAATTGTGGATGGCTCTGTATTATTTTATATGTTTGCGACAATACCAAGGAAATAAGAATGTGATACAAATAAGAAGACACAAGGAAAATGGGGTTTGCTAGAATTTGTCAGTCAGAACGTGGCAACATCACTCCAGCCAGTCAATGTTCATAATGCAGTTTTTTTTAACACCTAATACATAAAATAGGGTTCATTAGTGAAATAATTTGGATGGATTCTTCCAAGTTGTTCAACAAGTGATGCATAAAATAAGGTTCATCAGTGATTCAACTCGAATTCTATTATAATGGGCCACTTTTAAATCTGGAAAGAGACTCAATTAGATTTGGACTTTCTTGATAAGCAAGGGTTGTTCAACTCTACTTAGACACCATATCAAATCATATTGATCTTAGTGTAGTTCCAAAATAGCTTTTTGATCACTCAAATTCTTTATTAAGTATTAGTTCTTGAAGATTTAACCTAGCAAATGTCTTATAAGCTTGGGGTTAATTACCAAAAAATTTGAAATCTATTATACATATGCCATTGCAGTTTTTAACTTTTTAAGCTTGGCCTCGTGTCCAAGCCAACTGTGCATCCAAACCAAGTCACTCCCTCCGTTGTCTTCGTCTTCCTTCGAGCATATGTTTGTCTTCGCCTTTGGCCTCTAGCCAGATCTGGTCACTTTGTCATCCCGCCATCACCATGCCTCCAGATCTAGTCTTCAGCTTCGTCTTCCGCTGTTCGTCTTTGGATTTGCCTTCCTTTGTGCGTTTGTTTGTCTTAACTTCGTCTTCCATTGTTTGTTTTCCTCCATGTCTGAACGCGTTCGACCATGGTTCGCCAAATCTAGAGATTTGGAGAGCGATGCCAGCGAAGCCATGGCCAAAGGACGCGATGCTAGATCTGGAGGTTGGAGAAAAACAGAAAAAGGTGGAGCTTGATGCCTAAACACATTCGACCATGGATGGCCATATCTGGCGATCTAGAGAGCGACGCTAGCGGAGTTGATGTTACCCATGGATGAAGGACATGATGTCAAACCTGGAGGTTGGAGAAAAACAGAAAAAAAAAAGGGGGAGTCGGAGAGGCTAGTGGGGTCGACCACGAGCAGCGCTAGAAGGGGTCCTCCATCATCCATGGCCGCTTGCTTGTCCATGGCTCCAAGGTGCCTCATTCATAGATATGGTCACTGCGAATCACCCATGGCCGCGAGCATTGATAGCAAGCTCCAAATCTCATCCGTGGCCAATGCGAGGACTCGAGGATGGAGGTTGCGGCGGCTTGAGCGATGGCTTGAACGAAGATGATGATCATGCTAGGGTGGTGGCTGTCATGGTGGAGGAAGTGAGAGAAATGAGGTTTTCATTTTTTTTTTTAATTCCATGTCATCGTATACATGTAGAGCCATTATTGGATGAGAGCAAATCACTGAATATTTTCTTGAACCAGACAGGAAGAGGCGGTGACAAAGTACTATGTGAGCATATCGAATCGGACAGTGTGCCTCGGCATATATTTAGGGGTCGAACGAAAGACAATATAGGAAGAGACGTAGATGACGTACTAGGCGAGCGAAATGAACCGGCTGCCATGCGTCGGCATCTCTTCCTACTTGTTCAACCAGTTGCACGAAAGTTCCCCTCTCTTTCTGCTCGGGGCTGTGGCTGGTCCACTTGGTGCTGTCGGAGCCCCTTTTTTTTTCCACAATTATTTAAAACATCGCTAAGAGGCTGGATATTAGAAAGTGTAAAATTCTCTGAAGCAACGTAATATCTACTGTTATTGTCTTATCCCTCATCCGTTTGTTCTTCCAGACGTCGTGAGACTACACGGTCTTCTAAGAGGCTGGATATTGGAAAGTGTCCCAAGCTGCATGCAAAAAAAGAATCGTCGTGCATGCTCTAAATCAAAAACATTAAACAAGGAGTCGTGATGCTCATATGGATCCTGACAAATGAATAAACCACTATTGTTGAAGTAGCAATGGCCGGGTGAGTGGGACAGTGACTGTGAGTAGAGGTTCATGTACAAAGATGCTTCTGAGACCTTGTTTCCTGGAGTATAACAGCAACCCCTTTTTGTGTGGGTACAGTCCACAGCCTGGGGCGATTGCCTGCTTGCGAATCTATGTTGTCCTGGAGTTGATTAAAATTGGTTGAAGGCTTGCGATGCTCCAAAGTTTTCTGTTTAATGGATCAAGCGCCGCTGACTTGGTCTCTTGTGCAATGACCCAACAGCAAGACTCTCTATGTTTGTTGGAGAATTACGCAAAAAATTTGCTGAGCGCGCTTTCTAAGTTTGCCATAGCTTTATAAGGCTTTCAATTAGGAGAAAGTATGGGAAGACATAGATTACAGCTGCAAAAACATGAACCCGAACCTCTTTGTTTGTTCATCATTTCACTCTTGTTTTCAGTTATACAAATGTGCAATAAAAAATAGGTTTTGGAAATGATAATCCAATCTTTCTTCCATGTTCTGCAACAGCTAAGTGTACTTTGCTTAACTTCATTCGCCAGTTCAAGTAGATCACTTATTGCTTCAGGTTGTGGAAGTCATTGCATTTGATGCTTCAAACCGCACAATTACCAAGGAACATATTCCTTTATGTCAGGATGAGACAGAATTGGCCGGTCATAATTGCCAAGTCAAATGATAGGCTCATGTGTTGCAGAAGATTGACGATACAAGTGGGCACTTCTTTAAGCTATATTTCCCCTATTAATCCTTGTTGGGACCAAAAGAGAAGTCATCCTACTTGAGGCATTATAACATTTTAAACTCGGCTTCATGCAGGCGAGTTGCAGCCTGCAATCCGAACTTAGGGTTGGTTTTTGGAGTTAGCTCACCTTTGTGGGATTGCGACCCTTTGTCCAGGCCATTGTAGCACATGTGTCGCCCAGGGCATAAGGGGCATGATGACTTGATGACAATTCATAGCTTTTACCTTAACACTTAAGAAGAGTTCGACGTGGTCTTTATTTCTGTCCAAGTTTATCTTGATTCGATATTAAAAATATATTGATTTTTCCTCAATAACCAAATATTTTTATCTCTAAACTATTTTCGCACCGGAAGTACGAGAACCAACCCAAATCTGTTTCCAAAACACACACCTGCCCCACTTCAAGTACCCTAACACCCAACTTTCACCCCGACGAAAAACGAAAAGAAAACCCAGAAATGCAAAACACAAGAACGCCAAACAGTCACAAACAGAAGAGCAAACCTCGCTCAGTACAATTTTCAAAGTTCATAATCAAACAGAGCTACAAGATAAACAATGCCGATGCGATTAATCGAAGAGGAGACAGAGAGAGAGGACCTGGGTCGAGACCCTTTGGAGCAGTGGCGCAGGCTTGTTGGTTAGGACAACCTTCGCAAGCATCGGCCTTTCCAGCGGATTCCGGCAGGGTGCCGGGGCAATCTGCGCAGAACAAATCCCGAATTCAATCATCAATCGATCGATCGATCAAATGCTTCCTCCGAATAATTCGTGGAGAGAGGGGGAAAGAGAGCTACGTTCGTTCGCGTCCTCCGGGACGTCATCGTTGTCCATCGCTGCGAAGAGGGTTGAGGCGCTCAGGCGACGGCGGCGCGTCGGCTTTATACGTTTTCCCCCACGCGTTCAATTCGAGTCGGCGTGGCTCTCTCTGCCGACACGACACCGTTTGCTCCGAGGGTCCGAAACAATCGTCGGAACACAGAAAATCTCGACGTGTACCATGGCGTTGTCTCTTGCTTTTTCTTTTTCTTTTCTTTTTCTTTTGGCCTTTTTCTTTTTCTTTTTTTCTTTTGACCTTTTTCTTTCTTTTTTGACATAAAATTTGCAATCCCGTCAGGGCAGGAAAGGTGGGCCGGCCCGATGCGATAAGAATGGATATAAATTAGGGATGATCGATTTCCGATCTGATTCGATTTCCTGATAAAATTGAGAATCGAGGATCGGACCGTTTGATCTTAGGATTGGGAACCAAACCGAACAGTCGATTCTAGTCTGATCTAGTTCAATTCAATGGAATCAACCACTTTTTTTTCCCAATAAAGAGTGATTATACACAATGAGAGAGGATAATGATGAGTGAAGAGTTATTGTTCCATAACGTGCGATACAATTAAATGAGGTAGTATTTTATTTATATTTTATTAATTTTTCTGAAGTAATAAAAAATACTCATATTTAATCGGTCTGGTCCGTTTTTCTTGGAACTGGGAACTAAACCATCCAGATACTAGTTCTACTTTTAAGAACCAGGAACCAGATCAATACTCTAAAGACGACCAAACCAGTCTAGGCAATTCTTGATTTTCATGGTTTGTCTTACACACCCCTAATATAAATTATTGTTTTACTTATAAGTACATGAAGAATTACCTATTTTGACCATAATTATTTAATGAAAATGATCGATTTGATAGTCAAAATTTGTTATTATTTTATACAATCTAATAATTAATCCAGAGGATATAATATCTATTTGTATGAATATTGTATGATATAATCATATCTTTGGAAAATATGGGATATTTAAATTATTATATCACTTATTAATCAGCGAAAACATAGAAATAAATAAAATGTTAAAGTATTTCTACACTGAGTATAATACATCTTTGTGTTTTATACGTGTATGGTACATTGTTACTCCAAAAGGAAGATTAACCTAAGTTTAGCAACATGGGGAAGACTGTATCTTTCATTGCAAATAACGTACGTCCTTGCATTTTATTGAAATGCACAAGTATTTTAGTAACAGTAATAGATATAAGTGTCCCAAACTGAATTTAGTTAGGCAGGTTCGAGCTTGCCTTGGATTTTTGGATTTCCATGTTCCTTTTAGGTGAAAAAAAGTCCTACTTGATGAGTTATCATGTTGTAAAGCCTGCAATTCGGATCCTAAAGTTTAGGCAAAAAAATTAAAGTGAATTGTGATGAAAAAAATCAGGGAATATAAAATCTACATGTTTGAATCAAAGTTCTCGCACTTTGATTTTAACGTGAAATAATTCTTTGATTACCTTATTTCTAAGTTGTATGGTTAAATGTAGACCGGGCAATCAAAAGGATTTAGGTTAATGTGGATCCTAATCCGTGTCCAAGTTTAAGTAGTAAAATGAGTCATTCTAAATAAATAACATTTGACCAACCCATATATGGTTCCATTCAAATTACGAGAATGCTTTTTTTACCCTATTTGTGTTCTTCGGAAAATAAGTCCCATTTTTTAGGTGTGGAAAATTCTTAAGAAAATATCTTTGACGACTAAATAAATAGAAAACTTGTGTAATGACCGCGAAGTTAAGATAGTTTCATAAATAATTGCATAAGTAACTTGCTCGATACATTATAATAAGAAATTAAACATAAATGGGAATACTTTTAAAATGACTATTATTAAATAGATTTTTAAATCGAATAAAAAGTGTGTTTAAAAATCATAAAAAGGCTAACCCCGAAGAGTATCTTCCAAGGGAAATAGGTAAAAACTGATAAAGAAAAACAATAATTTATGCTAATAAAGCTCTGACATTTAACACGATGGTGTCCAATTTAAGCTTCCAACTAAAAAAGAGACTCTCATTTGACATTATCTAATTTATTTATTTTTTCTCCAGGATATTACATATATATTAGCTAACAATATCAAACATTGTATAATTTTAACTATTCCCAATTTTCAACTATGATTATGGTGATTCAAGTAAAAACAAAAAAAAAATTCTTCATATTTCGGTTCAAGTCAGGTAAAACCTGACCCAACTAATGAATCATCTGAGCAAAGTCGAACATACTAAGATTCATTTAATAAATTAATTTATTAAGTAATGCAATGATCTACAAGTTTTTATTTAAGTTAGTGGGCTTTTAAGCACCTAACCAGAATTTTGTCATGAACAAATGTAGGAGACAAATCTCAACATGTTTGTGTTGTTCAAATTCTTTCCATTCATCGCTTTATAATGTGGAATCATAGAAATTTTATACTTCTTCCATGACTAGAAAGATGGGATATTGTGTAACTTTGAATGTTTCAAATTTTCAATGATGATTCAAAGAGAAAAAGATAAAGAAGCGTATTTTCATGTCGGGTCAAAGAGGATTAAAATAGGTTGACTCGACCCAACCCAACTTGGAAATTTAGAGGTCATGGCACGTTGACTTGGTTCTTTTGTGCATTGGAAAAAGACTGCCCCTAGCCTATTTGCAAAGCGGGTTTGGGTGGATTATTGGGTTCAAGTTCCTTTTTCTCAAGTCTACTTAAATCTACTTCCCAAAATCTTTGAATTGTTCTCCAGCCAATGTGTTTCTAGCTGCCCATATGAAAAATATGGGACCCTATCATGGGCTCAAAAATGACCAGCTATTATTTAAGTACCCCATTTATTCTTTAACTTGTATCATCAAATTTGATATTTAATCTTGAAACTTCTTGTAACGCGATCAAGTTCTAGTTAATTTTTCTTCAGAAAAAGATTGTTGAGGAAGGGTATTCGCTTTGAGTGCATGATTCACTTACAATTTACGAAGGAACTCTTGCAATTATGTGGATTGCATACTTTTCGAGGATAACAACCTAAAACAAGGCTGCTATCTATACAAAGGAGTCAACGTTATTCGAAAGGGGACAATGAAGTAACTTCACCATACTTAGTAGAAGTATAATCATGGCTGCAAAACATGATTATCAAATGACAAGACAAGTTCTATGCTCAGCCAAGTAGTGATCCATTGGAATCTTCATCAGAAAGGCTTCAATGAATTGGCGATGTCAATGACGAATCGATACTTGACATCTGCTTTTAATAGACGCTCCATGGCTGTGTTCACATAATCCATAGGAATAACTTCAATATCCGCTACTATATTGTGTTTCGCTGCAAAATCAATCATCTCTTGCGTCTCTTTCATACCTCCAATGCCACTTCCTCCCACCATCTTTCTACCTGTCATTGGTCTTATTTGTTATTGTTTTTGGCATTCGTGAAAGTCAAAATTAATCTTCTATTGAAACAAAAAGCATTTCATCTATAAACACCGATTATGCAAGTAATTTTTTTTCTAAGAAGCACTATATAACTCAAAAGACTTTTAGGACTTACCCAACAGGAGTGGGAAAGCAAGTAGCTCAAGCGGCTTCTCAGGTGCGCCAACCATGACGAGCTTTCCATTAGTTTTCAAGAGACCAATCAAAGGTAAAAGAGCATGCACAGCTGAGACTGTATCAATGATACCATCCATTGTACCCATCGCAAGCTACAGTTAATAAACAATAATAACATAAATCTACATTCGATTAACCTTATCCCTATAAATCATCAAAGAAAATAATTTGTTGTGACTATAACTTACTTCCATCTCTTCTGTGTTACGGCTAACCAAGAATGCATCGGCTCCCAAATGGTCCATAGCTTCCTTCTTTTTATTAGGTGAGGTACTGATGACGGTCACTTTGAGGCCCATGGCCTTAGCAAACTTTACAGCCATATGCCCAAGCCCACCAAGCCCAACCACACCTAAATGCATTCCAGCCTTATTGAGCCCATAGTACTTCAATGGACTATAGACAGTGATCCCAGCACAAAGGAGAGGAGCACCACCATCAAGAGGCAAGTTGTCGGGAATTTTAATCACGAAGTGCTCGTCTGATACCATGATGTCCGAATAGCCACCATAGGTGGTAGTTCCATCATAGTACTTCACACCATAGGTCAAGATCAACTCAGGGCAGTAATTCTCAAGATCCTCTTTGCAATTTGCACAAGAGTGACATGATCCGACCATACACCCAACACCCACTTTGTCCCCGACTTTGAATTTTGTCACTTTGGTGCCTACTTCGGTGACCACACCTACAATCTCATGCCTGCGTATAGTGGCTAATTTGTGTCATTATTGGGTCAAAAATGTCGTTTACTTATGTAAGAGAATAAAAAAATATGATGTTTTTGAAAACTCATACCCGGGTACAACAGGATAGGAAGTAATTCCCCATTCGTTCTTGACATTGTGGAGATCGGAATGGCATATACCACAATACAATACCTTAAAAGTTACATCTTTTTCTCCGGTGGCCCTGTGAAAAAGAGAATCAATGTAAATCGACAAAAAGATGTCCCCCTCTGTTGAAGATTTGGACGCACCACCCAGAATGAGAATCGACGAAAAGATAAAAAAACCCAAGGAATGTTACCTTCTTGAGAACTTGAAGGGAGAGAGATGTCCTGAAGAATCTCTGGCTGCCCATCCGAAAGTCTTCACCGGATGTTCATCCTCTGGTGACATTGCCATTTCAATGAGCTCGACGAGCACGGCTTCAAATTCAACCTGAAGAGAACTACGTTTTCTGTGTGTTTTGAGTTGCAAAGAGAAAGCTGATGAGAGCGGAGGGAGAAGCGTTGTTATATATAGGGCTTGAGGAGATGCAGGAAGTGGTGGTGATGACGTACTTAGTGAGCGAATCGAACTTGTAACATTCAACTTCTTTTTGGATTGGTGGGCCTCACTTGGGTTTAAAAAAATAGAAAAAGAAAAGAAGAGTTGAAAAGTCAAAAAGAGGGGAAGGAGAGAGAATAAGTGGGGTTCACTGCCACTTACAGAAGTCGAAGCAGTTCGGGAGAAAGAAAAAGAGAGAAAAGGGAAGAGAGGGAAAGAAGAAGAAAGGGAAAGAAGAAGAGGAGTTTCGCGCACCCATGCCGTGAGAGCCACACAATGTCTAGTGAGTATACGCGCCTCTCGTTACTCCAATCGAAGCATTTTTCCGATTTATGACTCAAATTCGAAATATTAGAAATATTGAGCAGTGAAATTCGATTTTTGTGTTATTAAGCCGTGAAAATTTATAAGAATGATAAATGTGACGGCCCAGGTAGCAGTGCGCGGAGAGGAGGGATGGCAGTGCGTCCACGCCTCGGTCCCCAAACGTGCGCAGGGAGGGGCACGTCTCTTATCCCACATCGCTTAGGAAGGGAGTCCTAGACTAACTTATAAACATATGAATTCTCTACTTGTACATACGCGTTTTCAAAACCCAGAGGAACAAAATCGTGAGAGCCCAATTGGGTCCAAAGCGGACAATATGTGTACAGTGGCAAATCCAGAATGTTACAGACGTACTTATTGAGCGAATCGAATTAGAAAGGCGTCGGCATATATTTAGGGGTCAAATGAAACACAGTACAGGAAGAGGAGGCGAGGATGACATACTAGGTGAGCGAAATGAGCGAATCCAATTAGAAAGGCGTCGGCATATATTTAGGGGTCAAATGAAACACAGTACAGGAAGAGGAGGCGAGGATGACATACTAGGTGAGCGAAATGAACCAGCCGCCGTGCGTGAGCATCTCTTCCCACTTGTTCGACTAGTCAACCGTTGTACGAAAGTTCCCCTCTCATTGGCTGGTCCACTTGGTGCTGTTGGAGCCCTTTCTTTCCACAATTAATTAAAACATCGCTATACAAATTAATTAATGATGAAAGTTTAGCCCAACCTATCACGAGCCAACTTCTGCCACGTTATACCCATATCCTATTTTTTTAAAACTTATTTTTAAATTTAAAACTCTACACCTTAAAAAATTTCCAACTGGAGATAGGAAATTCCTCAAAATCCATAAGGATGAATTTTGAAATATTTCTTTGTAAGAAAATCGCCTAATGATAAATTTTTCCAAGATTAAAGTAATACACTAAACATGACTTTTGAATCAAGAGGAGTTGTGATATTCATAATATCATTTCGGAAAACTCTTTTGGGAGCACTAGCTCCCTCTATCCCTGTCATGTGTAATTCGCTAATTCACGGTCACTGTAGATTTGGGGTGCTGATAATGCTCGTAGGCTGCTTAGAATGATGGAAGAAAGCTTCGATTAATGGATACCGCAAAGGGAACAGAGAACAAGAAGCACAGATGGTGGAAATATAGTGAATCTGGACTTGCAGCCGACGGTGCATTCTTGTACAATTCTGACTAAAGCATATGCTTGCTGAAGGAGGCTTTTACCCTGCTGATAAGACTTCCACACATTTTTAATTGATGCGCAGGGACGGTTGGGATCCACTTCACCGTCGTTTTGATGTTCTCAAATGCATGTTTGATTTTGATTGTTATTAAATTAATATTTCGAGTTTGATTTTGGATATCAAAATCAAATTTGTTGAAAAAAATTTACCCACACATATAAGGATTTCTCTATTAAAGAGTTTGCCACTAAAAGACAAAATATGGGCTCATATATTCTATAATTTATATTTATTGAAATTGAGGAGGCAAAAACGTCTTCGTGGGGGTAAAGGATGCAAGGGATTCCTTCTCTGCTTCAGATTCCGAACGACGATCTTCTTCGACGAGTGTAGGGCTGTCACCAAGTCGAGAAGTTGCGGCCGCCGGATGAAGCATAGAAGAAAGAACAAAGTTTTTATTTTTCTTACATACATAAGCAGATTGTTGAAGTTTGAATATCCGGTGATTTAGTGCCGTGAGTTTGAACTTTAGATTTATGCTTAAATTTAGGTGGAAGAAACCCTCAATCATATGAGCGATTATAATTATGATTCTCCAATTATAATGAATTATTTGTGACTAGCTCTCCCCGTAGATATAGATACCGACACTTAGACCGAACTACGTAAATATATTGTATCTTTATTATTCCTCGTTATTTCTCTAGTATTTTCGATTTATATAAATTACAAGATCCTATCATTTTCACGGATTATACTTCAACAATTGATATTTGAGCTTGGAATCGGATTTCTTGATTGTAATATGGGGCATTTGCATATTGATGTAACTAGTATATGCACCTAGAGGGGGGGTGAATAGGTGTTTAGGAATTTTACGCACAGATAGTATCAATTTATTGCAATCCACAAACAGAAAGTAAATAGAGAGAGTTAGAGAAGATTGCAAACACTGATTATAGTGGTTCGGCTTTAGACAAGCCTACGTCCACTCTCGGGCGACCAGCCAATCGGCTGTATTTCACTATATGATCAACGGTGATTACACACTTCCGAGTGTTTATACTTGGTGAAAATCTGTCTCACTAAGTCACTCTCTTTTGTAATACACTGAGATCACTCAAATACGCTCTATGAACAACAGTTGAAGAACGGAATCAGCTTTGGAATAATGTTCATCTTATCTCCTCCCTAAGTCTCAACCTATCCTTAAATACTCTCCAAGCCATATTCGACCGTTGGCTCTTTCCGTGAGAGTTCCGTCTTCCCTTTCCCGGACCCGTACTATATAAGGCAAGTCTTTTTGACCGTTGAGAGTAGATCGGATCCCCTTAGATTCTGTTCGCCCATACAATCGAAATGGGGCTTCCATAAGTGCTCTATTCTTCTTTGGAAGTTGTCCACTAATTGATCCTGTAAATTAGATTAACAGAATCAACATGAATAAGGTAAGTGAAATACTCTACCGTTGGTGATCTTATCTTGTAGATACACCTTAAGTCCGACGGACTTAAGTTAAGTCCGCTTAGAATTTCGGGCAGTACGGTCGACTTTAATTCTCGATCCTCGAGTAGACTCTTCCGTCCGAAGGCGGCGACTCTAAGGAACCCCAAGCTTTATCTTCTCTGCAAGCGGACTTTAAAGCCTAAATCTTTCGAGTTCTTTTCCTTCAAGAGTTTAGTAAGAGTCTCATTCATAAAATGTTTTGTAAACATCAAAACTAGGAGTTTCCTCAACAATCTCCCCCTTTTTGATGATGACAAAACATTTCATTCATATGGCTTTAAGTTCCTGCAAAATATGGTTAGATAGAGCCTACTTCCAAATATCCTGCACAACTTATAAGAATAGCTCATATCAACCCTGTATAGATAATACAAAAAGAAACATAACCTCATTTCATCGAGTGTAATAAGCATATAAGAAAATATTATAATAATACCATAAACCAACTATGTCATGCATCCAACTATCAAATCATCAACAGTTAATAACCATCAAAAGTCAAAAGCCATATTACTCTCCCCCTTTTTGTCAACCTCAAAAAGAATTAGTCAGTTCAAGACAGAAGATGTTTTTAAGAAGTTTTCTTGTTTGGGGTCCGAACAAGGGTGAAATCCTCCATATCCGATGCAGACTTCTCAATTCTGTCAATACATTGATTGACGGTCTTCTCAAGAGTTTCCAGTCTGTTTGTGAAGGAAGTTTCCATTTCAATCTGCGATCCTTGATCTCGGTTAGAAGTGCCAAGATCTTCGATAATCAGCATTCCCGATGAAGCTTTAGGTATTTCAATATTTTCGAAAAGATGCTCCCCCGAATTGATGCTTCATTCTCGTCCTTGTTGCCCTTCCTTTTCCCTTTCTTTATCTCCCTCTTCTTCTTCTTCTTCTGTTTCCTCTTCTTCTTGATCTTCTTCTTCTGGATCTTCCTCTGGATCTTCCGCCAATTCATCATTCTTCTCATGTTCTGTGTTGAGAATGTTTTCTGCGTTTGTTTACGCTTACGGTTCGACATTCTCGAGAAGTTTGACGCATATTTGCCGAGAATTGCGGAGATGCTTTCTTCTTCTTCTTCTTCATCTACCGGTAGAAGTTGTCTTCTCCTTTTAGAACTTGGCTCAGCAGCAAATAACTCTTTACCTTTTCTTTTTGCTGTCTCTGCTCTAGCCAATTCCTTTTCCTTTCGTCTCCAAGACTCTGCAACGTCCTTCAATCTCATCTTATTGATCATCTTCATGTCAATAGCCATTGTGGGAAGAGTTTTAGTGCTGAATTTACTGGGTATGTCTATTTTTAGATGCTCAAAAATCCTTGTCACTAAAGCTCCATAGGGTAGCTGTCCTTTCTCCTTCGACACCGTCCGATACATGTGCAGTAATATTGTGTGAGGCAGTGAGAACAGTATTCCCTTTTCAATAGCCCACATTAATTTGGCCTCAAATTTAGATACATCGAGTCTTTGATGAGGCTTTTGGACGAATGCAGGTGATAATAATCTTATGCAAAATAGTTCTTGCGAAGTTAGAAGAGGATAAGTGATAGTGGCCCTTACGGACTTTGTAAGAAACTTACAAAACTGTTTCATAGGAGACGTCTATTGGCCTGAATGCTCCTCTTTCAACTTTTATAATGTCGCCCAGTGTACGTACTAACATCATAGAACCTGTCATTTACACTGAATTGCATTCGATCCGGAGAAAGAAATGTCAAATTCGAGTAAAAATATGCTGTTAATTCGGGATAAACGACGAGAGTCGATGCAAAATTGGTCCATCTGCAATTTTTCAAGGCATTCCCAGCAGATTTACTTCAGCAAAGATCCAAATAATCAAAATCCACAATTCGTGGTTCATGATTCCTCGATCCATCAGTCTGTTGAAGAAGGTTTTATGTTCTCTGGATCGAAATAATTTCCCAGTTGTATTTCGAACTACAGCAGCTATACCCATTCTAACTTCAAAATTTCTGTATATGTTCTCATCATCATCCTTCATACTATCCTTGCTTTTCCCTTTATCACTCACTTGTTAAATGCGAGTGGCTGGTGAATCTGTGGCTCATCTTGCTTGAATGAGCCGAGTTCATTCGCATATCCTTCCTTTCTCAAGAAGAACAATTTGACATCATCTCTAACATTTCTTTGGACTAATTTCTCATATCTCCTCAATATTACATGAGGGCTTTCAGTCGGTGTAGGTAGAGTTAGTCCAGACGTACCTCTTCGTGAGTAATGTCGTTCTTCAGATCGTGATATGATGACTCTTGAAGATTCTTCAGGATTATTTTGAGAGGAGACTCTTGGAGAATGTCCTTGGGTATCTTCGGAGGTCTACGTGTGAGATCGAAATGCGTCATCCTCTGTCGACTCTTCTTCCTCCTTGCCCAAAAATCTGTTTGACCTCCTTCTTGGGGATGGAGATCTTGATCCGGATACGGAGGATCTCGAGGCCATGTTCGAAGAGATTTGGTTTTGGAGAAGATTGAGATCGATTTAGAAAGAGTTTTTCTCTCGTTAGGGTTTTTCAAAACGTTCTGAAGAGTTAAAAGAGATCCCGACTTTAGACGTTTTTATACCCCCCGTTAGAAGAACAAATGAACAGTCGCGATTTAAAACAAATTAAAATGGCAGTTATTTTAAACTTAAGAATATTCAATAATCATCTGCCAAAAATAGACAAATCAATCATGCAGATTAAAAGCACTTACCAAAGATTGACCAGATTGAATTAAGGAAATAACATACCTTCCCAAAATACCATTATTTCCTTTTTCAATAGATCATCCGGAGCGATTCCTTTGTCTCGAGACTTTGTCCTGTTCTCATGGAATTTATAAAAAAAGGGTTAATAATATTTAATCTCCCACATATTGAATCGAATGTACCTTTGTCCAGCGGCTTTGTGAAGATATCTCGCTAATTGATTCTTAGAATCAATAAATTCCACATATATATCTCCATTTTGCACATGGTCTCTAATAAAGTGATGTTTGATTTCAATGTGCTTTGCTCGGAATGTAGAATTGGATTCTTGGTGAGGTTTATAGCACTCGTATTATCACATCTTATTTCAGTGCAAGCTTCTTCCTTTCCATAATCCAATAGTTGCTGTTTCATCCATAAAATCTGTGAGCAGCAACTTCCAAGAGCAACATATTCTGCCTCTGCAGTTGATAGAGCCACCGTGTTACGCTTTTTAGAAGACCATGATACCAACATTTGTCCAAGTAACGACATGTTCCGGATGTACTCTTCCTGTCTACTTTACATCCCCTAAGTCGGCATCGAGTAGCCAATGAGAGTAAAGTCTGTTTCTTTAGGAAACCACGGACCCGAGAGATGGATAAGTAGCTATGTACTTGATAATACGCTTTCTTGGCAAGTAAGATGAGATTCTCTTGAATCGCTTGAAAACGAGCACATACACATACACCGTATATAATGTCTGGTCGGATGCGGTAAGATAGAGAAGAGACCCAATCATACTTCTATAAGATTTACGATCAACTTTCTTTCCGATTCATCCCGATCGAGTTTAATGGAAGTTGACATTGAAGTTTCGGTCTTCTTGCGTTTTCCATCCCAAACTTCTTAACCAAATCTTTGGAATATTTTTCTTGATGAATGAATGTTCCTCGTTTTGATTGGTTAATCTGAAGTCCTAGGAAGAAAGTAAGTTCTCCCATCATACTTATCTCGAATTCCTCCTGCATAGACTTTGAGAAGTTCTTGCACAAACTTTCATTAGAAGAACCAAAAATGATATCATCTACATAAATTTGTACTAAAAGGATGTCCTTACCTGCTTTCTTGATAAATAAAGTTGTATCAACCATACCTTTCTTGAAGTTGTTGTCTAATAAAAACTTACTGAGTCGTTCATACCCGTGCTCGAGGTGCTTGTTTCATCCATAAAGGGCCTTTTTCGTCCGAAAACATGATCGCTTTCTTGTTTCCTCAAACCCAGGTGGTTGTTCCACATAGACTTCTTCCTTGATAAACCCATTTAGAAAGGCGCTCTTTACATCCATTTGAAATAGTTTGAAATTCGATAACAAGCATAGGCAAGTAAAAGTCGATTGCTTCTAATCTTGCAACTCGGAGCATAGGTTTCATCATAGTCTATTCCCTCGGATTGGGAATAACCTTTTGCCACAAGTCTTGCCTTATTTCTGGTGACTTTTCCAAGTTCATTTACTTTGTTTCGAAGACCCATTTGGTACCAATAATTGTCCGTCCTTTTGGTTTAGGAACTAATTCCCATACATCATTTCTCTTGAACTGTTGAAGCTCCTCTTGCATTGCCTCTATCCAGCTTTCATTTTCCAGAGCTTCATTAATACCTTTGGGTTCAATTTCAGAAATAAGTGCAACAATACCTGTATCCTTTTTGTTCCTTGATCTGGTTTGGATCCCTTCGTTGATATTTCCGATCACGAGCTCTTTGGGGTGACTAGATTTATGCTTCCGGTTTACGTTCGAACTTCAGCATTATCGAAATCTTACGTGGATGCAGAAATATTTGGCTGAATTGATTCTTCTTCATGAATTCCTTCTTTGACTATTTCCCGAGAAGATTCTGCTTTGTTGAAACATGATCTTTCGTACAAAGATCTCGGTTCTTCATGCACTATAACACTTTGTTTTGGAACTTCAGTCTCTAGAAACTTTACATTCATGGATTCTTCCACTGTCTGAGTGTTTTTATTGAACACTCTATATGCTTTGCTAGAGTTTGAATAGCCCAGAAAAATACCTTCATCTGACCTTTCTTCAAACTTACTAGGTTGGCGATTTACATTTTTAAGAATATAGCAAGGACAACCAAAAACTCGAAAGTATGAAACAATAGGTTTTCTTTCTTTCAAAATCTCATAGGGAGTTTTCTCAAGTATAGGTCTTAGAAAAATTCTATTAATAATATGACAAGAGTAGAAACTGCTGCTTACGCCTGAGAATCGAGTTGCCACCTTGCTTTCTATAAGCAATGTTCTGGCCATTTCCTGCAGAGATCTATTCTTTCTCTCCACAACTCCATTTTGTTCTGGAGTGTAGGGAGATGAAAAAGTATGCTGTATACCATTTTTATCACAAAAGTCTGAAAAGTCTTGATTCTCAAATTCTCTCCCATGATCTGTTTTGATACTTGAAATAGAGTAACATTTTTCATTTTGAACCTTCTTTGCAAATGTTGAGAAAAATGAGAATGTATCTCATTTATTTGCAAGAAAAAATACCCATGTAAATCGAGAATAATCGTCTACAATCACAAGA
Source organism: Angophora floribunda (assembly GCA_014182895.1). NCBI lineage: Eukaryota > Viridiplantae > Streptophyta > Magnoliopsida > Myrtales > Myrtaceae > Angophora > Angophora floribunda. The sequence goes on from CM024708.1 coordinate 14,370,935, forward strand.
CAATACTTCTTACCTCCGATGCTATAAGTTCTGGTAGGTCCAAACAAATCCATGTGAAGAAGCTGTAACACACGGTTAGTGGATATATGCTTTTTAGATTTAAAAGAACTTCTTACCTGTTTTCCCGGTGTGCATGCGAGCAAAGTTTTGTTTTCTTGTAATTTAGTGAAGGTAAGCCACGAACAAGCCTTTTGTTGGCAAGCTTGGAAATTTGTTTCATGCTTGACATGTCCAAGTTTGCGGTGCCACAAATCTGCTTCATCTTGGGTGATAAAAGACATTTTGTAGTGTCTACATTTATATCCGAGAAGATAAATGTTCCCATGTCTTCGTCCGGTAAAAGTCGTGAAGAGTCAATGCTTGTTCCCGAACATAAGTTCTCTTTGAAGTTTATTCAAAACCAGCATCACATAACCTGGCGATGCTCGAAGATTGTAGTTTAATCCTTTGACTAGAGAAACGTTGTTGATGATTAGGCTGCCAATCTTGGCAGTTCCCGAGTCCTATAATGTTTCCCTTAGTATTTCCTCCAAAAGAAACTGTTCCTCCCTTAATTTTCTCAAATTCAATGAACATCTTTGAATCTCCAATCATGTGTCTCGAGCATCCACTGTCCAAGTACCATTTCTTTTTTCTTTTGAAGCTTACCTGCAATGTTTACAAGAACTCATTTTTTCTTTGGTACCCAAATTTTCTTGGGTCCATTATAGTTAGTAGTATAAGCTTTTTCTATCCAATTCTTTTGAACGGTCTCCGGACTTTAGGACATTTGTTTTTAAAATGTTTTTTTCTCCACAATTAGAACATTTAAGATTATTTTTACCAATGGGTTTAACAAAATTACTTTTGAAATGATTTTTGTAAGCTTGTCGAGGAGGTCTCTGTCTAATTCTTTCCTTGACTTTAGGAAAATCAATCAGGGAATCATTTTCTTTATAAAAACCAAGTCCTTACTTGTCATAATAAGGAATTTGAATAGAAAGAATATGCTGAAGAGTTTTTGATCCTTTTGAGAACTTTGTGGTAATATCTAAAAATTCCTTTTTGAAAACATTATTATCTTTTTGCAAAGAATCTTGATTTTCCTTTGCTTTCAAAAGATCCTTTTTGATAGATTCATTTTCATTTAAAAGAACCTCTCGATTTTCCTTCATTTCCAAAAATTCCTTTTTGAAATCATCCAAATTTTCCTTCAAAAAATCGTTATGTTTAATCAACTTGTAATTTTCCTTTTTTAATGTGGAGATCCTTTTCAAAGTAGTTTTTAGATTAGAACAAAGCTCATTTATATAATCTGAAACTTCTAAAGGAATATCGAATGATTTACCTCGATTTCTCTGTCTGAAATTAAGTCGATTCGAATCTGAATCTGAATGTGCCATAAGACAAATGTTTCCATATTCGTCTTCACTATCCTCAACTTCGTATCGCTCCATGTTTCAGCCTTGAGAGCCTTCTTGTATTTTTCAAACTTTCCTTTGTTCTTTTTTAGTCCGGGACAATTCTGTTTAATGTGCCCCTTTTTCTTACACTCAAAACAAATTACCTCTTTGGCATAATCATCATCGTCATCGACCTGCGTTGTCCAGGTATGCTCCGCTTTGTTTTCGTTGTTGAATTTTCTGCCTTTTTCTGTTTAGTTTCTTTACCTTTTTGATCGGCGGTGCTAGTTCCTCATCATCCAGCTCTTCTTCGAGAATCTGTATCATCGAGTCGGTATTAGACTTAAGAGCAATAGACTTCTTACCTCGGATTCCACTTCCTCGTTCATTTGTTCTCGCCTCATAGGACTGCAGAGTGCCTACAAGCTCATCAACTGTTAGTGGTGAAATCCGAGTTTCTCGATAGATGTCTTCACATTGTTCCATTCTTTTGACAGTCCTCTCGAAGTTTGTTGACTTTCATTGGTCCGAACAGCTGTCCTTGATATGCCAAACCGTTTACAATTTCGTAAAAGCGACTGAACATATCTCCTATTGACTCTCCCTGTTTCATCTTGAAGGACTCGTATTGACCAAGTAAAATATTTACTTTGGTCTCCTTGACACGATCAGTTCCTTCATATGTCACATGTAGTCTATCCCATACTTCCTTCGCTGTTTGTATCACAAGAAGATATACGATTATATTCATTAGGTGATAAAGCACAATATAGGGAGTAAATAGCCTTTGCATCAAGAGTTTGTCTCTTTGTTATCTCTTCTGGAGAGAGAGTGGCTGATGATTCTGTTTCTTTCTCATCAGTACTCTTTGAAGTCTTTCTGATGTTATCAGTGGGCTCGATTCCCCTCTCAACCACATCCCATTCCAGTGGATCTTTCGACCTGAGGAAAGCTTTCATTTTATTCTTCCAGATATTGTAATCCTTGCCATCGAAGTAAGGTGGACGAGTGTTGCTCTGCCCTTCAATTAAACCTGGTGCAAGAATACTAGCCATAGAGGATCTTTAACTCAGAAGTAACAAACACTTCAAAACTTGAGCACGAGGCTCTGATACCAATTGATGTAACTAGTATATGCACCTAGAGGGGGGGTGAATAGGTGTTTAGGAATTTTACGCGCAGATAGTATCAATTTATTGCAATCCACAAACAGAAAGTAAATAGAGAGAGTTAGAGAAGATTGCAAACACCGATTATATAGTGGTTCGGCTTTAGACAAGCCTACGTCCACTCTCGGCGACCAGCCAATCGGCTGTATTTCACTATATGATCAACGGTGATTACACACTTCCGAGTGTTTATACTTGGTGAAAATCTGTCTCACTAAGTCACTCTCTTTTGTAATACACTGAGATCACTCAAATACGCTCTATGAACAACAGTTGAAGAACGGAATCAGCTTTGGAATAATGTTCATCTTATCTCCTCCATAAGTCTCAACCTATCCTTAAATACTCTCCAAGCCATATTCGACCGTTGGCTCTTTTACGTGAGAGTTCCGTCTTCCCTTTCTGGACAGGTATATAAAGGCAAGTCTTTTTGACCGTTGAGAGTAGATCGGATCCCCTTAGATTCTGTTCGCCCATACAATCGAAATGGGCTTCCATAAGTGCTCTATTCTTCTTTGGAAGTTGTCCACTAATTGATCCTGTAAATTAGATTAACGGAATCAACATGAATAAGGTAAGTGAAATACTCTACCGTTGGTGATCTTATCTTGTAGATACACCTTAAGTCCGATGCAGACTTAAGTTCGAGTCTCGCTTAGAATTTCGATGCAGTACGGTCGGACTTTAATTCTCGATCCGGTACGGTCGGACTTTAATTCTCGATCCGGTAGACTCTTCCGTCCGAAGTTCGGCGACTCTAAGGAACCCCAAGCTTTATCTTCGCTACAAGCGGACTTTAAAGCCTAAGTCTTTCTGAGTTCTTTTCCTTCAAGAGTTTAGTAAGAGTCTCATTCATAAAATGTTTTGTAAACATCAAAACTAGGAGTTTCCTCAACACATATGAATGAGCCTTCGCACCAAGTTTAATGAATAAGGACCTCTACCAGAAAAATGTGGTTCAGAATGCAAAGGTTCAACGTGGACTTAGGAAGAATTTGAACTAAGATCAATCCGCTCCACTTTTGCTTAAAAGAAGGTTCATTAGTGAAATAATATGAAGGGATTCTTCCAAGTTTTTCAACAGTTAATGCATTAAATAGGGTTCATCAGCAATGCCAAGATGCTTCTCCGATTTCTCTGCTATCCTACTCCCGGTGGTTGATAGCTCCCCATGTAATTAATAAAAATATTAAGACAATCTTCTTCTTTTTTGGGTCTTTGTTTTGGGTCGGTTGATATAAAAATACAGAAAGATAAATGCACACTCATATGTACACAGGGGCAACATCACTCCAACTTGTCAAAGTTGATAATGCGAATTTTCTTTTACACCTAATGCATAAAATAAGGTTCATCAGTACAATTATGTGGAGGATTCTTCCAAATTTTTCAACACCTAATGCATAAAGTAAGGTTCATCAGTGATTCCAAGATGTTATGAATGAATTTTTCGAAGTTTTTAAACACCTAATACATAAAATAAGATTCTATTAGCAATTCTAGGATGCTTCCTTAATTATTTTTTGGTTGTCCTAATCGCAGTGGTTGACAACCCCATGTAATCAATCAATATATTTGGGCAATCCTAGATCAGCATCGTTGCACATTTTTTCAAACATTTGTTCGCATTGCTGAAGTCCAAATCTTAAAAAAAGCATTAGCACAAGGGTCTAAGCTCATAGACTTGCCGGATCTCAAGTATGAAAATTCTCTCCTTCAGATGATTTTTTCCAAAGATGCGGCTCTCAACTCCATTGGTGAATGCTTTTAGATATGCTCCATAAAGGGACAAAGAAAGTGAAAAGTAAAGAACTTGCTCCACTTCTGTTCATTTGAATTAAATAATTTGGGTCATTTTTCAAATTTAGCTAGACATTAGCTGATGTCACAACAAGCGCATTCGGTTTCTATACCCAACCATTCATGTGTACTCACTAGTGTATCAATATGATTCTTTTTGTCGACATCATTTAAAAGAAGGGGAACTCTTTTTTTAGATAGCATATTTTAGTTGTTAATCCCTTCATTAATATCCATTATACCTATCAGTTTCTTTTTTAAGGAAAATAGAGATGAAATAATGTTGTAAGCATTCGATGCCCTTGATTTTTTAAGTGTCTCAGATATTGAATAAGAAAGCAAACAATGCTCAATCATGTGATTAAAGATGATTTTGGCAATAGGACACATTTCGAGGACACTGTACAAAAGCCTTTCAATTGTGGATGGCTCTATATTATTTAATATGTTTGCGACAATACCAAGGAAATAAGAATGCGATACAAATAAGAAGACACAAGGAAAATCGGGATTGGCTAAATATGCAGGTAGTCATGGACCAGTTCGCTAGAATTGGTCAGTAAGAACGTGGCAACATCACTCTAGCCTATCAATGTTGAGTATTCCAAGCCTTGGACATCTTTTTAAATATTTCATAACCTTCAATGCTGCATTCATGTGAGATTCCTTCGAGTTATGCATGAATTGACTGAGTGTCTGTACTATATAACATATACCTAACTTGGTCATGGTGAGATATATAAGTTTTCCTACGAGCCTTTGATATCGAGATGGGTCTTCAAGCAGTGGGTCATCAGTCTCAGAAGATGATTTGGCGTCGTATTCAATAGTAGTTAACTTAGTGTTCTAACAATAGGAATGACAGCCAGTTTGCATCTTGATAATCCAACTTCAGATATGATTTCTAACACAAGCTTCCGTTGATTGAGAGAGATTCCTAAATCTGAGCGGGCAATCTTAATACCAAGGAAATACTTAGGAGATCATAAGTCCTTAACATGAAAAGTGGAGTGGGGGTATTCTTTGAGACTTTTAATGGCTACTTCATCATTCCCCATAATAAGTATGTCATCAACATATATCATTGTCAAGACCTAATTTTTATTTTTTTTAGAGGTTTGGTTGGGGAACTTTGATTAGATTTAGGGGTATTGTTAACTTTGATCCGACGACCCTTCATTAACTCAAGATTTTCCAAGCCCATACCTTGCGCGACATTGGGTGTTCAAAATTTTAATCAATTTAGCATATGCAAATTCAAACAAAGAAGTCGTCACTAACATTTTTAGAATCAGCTAGAAACATAGTAAGATACGGGAGAATACTTTACTATTTGTGCAACCAAATATTCTAAATTCGGGGACTTGGTTATGTTAATCATACGACTAAATGCCCTTTCGGTACCTAACTCAATTGTGTATTAATTAAGGCCATGATAACCTATTCAAGAAATTTAAGGCTTATCCTAACCACTCTAAAGCAAGAAAATAACATAAAAAATATTTAAGTATGTAATTAATTATCATCACAAAATAAAGAAAGAGAGCATCCTAATATTGTCCCTAAAAAGAAAAATATAACATAAACAAAGAACTTAAGGGTTTTCTAAATTTTTGCAATTTTTTCGATTTTTCTGAATTTTTGTGAAATATTATATTTTTTGATATTTTTGATATCTTCCCAAATATTTTTTTTTTTTTTTTTAAAAGAGAGCTTTCAAGATTTTTGATATTTTAAGGATTTTCTGAAAATATTTTTTAAAAAACTATTAATATTTTTTAAAATTTTCTAATTTTCCTAATTTTTTTGGAATTTTGAAATTTTTCAATATTATTTTAATATCTTCATGATTTTTCTGAATCTAAAGACATTTTTATTAATTTTTAACGATTTTTTTAAATTTTTCTAAGATTTTTATGTTTTTTTAGAATTTTTTAATAGTTTTTTTAATATTATATTCGGGTAACGGGTTCGGACGGATTTTTAACTATTTAAAATTTTTAAAATTTTTTTTGTCTTTTTTCTTATTTTGTCTTTTCTGCTGCAATTTCTTCCCATGCATCGTCTTCAACCTCCTGAACGTGAGCTCCTCGCCTGCAACTTCTTCTTCTCATCAAACTAACGACCCTCGATGCAGCTAACACTCCGGACGATGATTGCCACCCACCTTTCGTCCACTCCAGCCGGCGTTAACCGTCAGCCATGATTTCCGGCGACCTTTGATCTTCTCCCTCACCGGAACCAAGAACACCCCCCTCCGACTCAACGCGGACCGCTCACGCAAATCTTCATATACTAAGAAGAGCACGAAAGAAAGGAAAATTCACAATATACAAACAAACACCCATGAAACTATGCTACCGAGCCCAAATCCGGCGATGAAGATCTCGGGACCTCACTCAGGCATTTTCACAAACAGTTGGTGGGCATAAATAAAACAAAGAGTTCCCGACTTGAGTCGAACTCAGACCGGACCTAAGCTTCTAAATAGACATGAAAGCGTGTCTATAATCATCAATGGAGGCATGACAGGAACCAAGGTTCACGCGAACTGGCTGGCGCGAGCTTTGGCCCACCATCTTGTCAAAATAGGACAAAGATGCCCTGGGGGAAGCCTACCTGGTTCGGGGGGAAGCATTGCGGCGGACGGTGGCTGACGAGCGGACTCCGGCAACGTTCGACCACGCTTCCAAGCTTCCTCTCTCTCGCTCAAGCTTTTCTGCAACTTACCATTCTTTTTCTTTCTCTACAATGCAGCGGAAACCTCTCGAAGGAGGAAAAGCACCGAAAATAAGCAAAACCCGCTTTTGTCCTCCTCAAAAACCTCCGAAAACTAGCTCTGCTTTTTTTTTTCTTTCAACCCCCAAGATCAGCCTCCATCTCTCCCTTTCGCTCTCAATCTCGTTCTCTCCTTCTGTGAGCCAAAAAGAAACCAGAAAGAAGCGAGCTGCTAAACCTACGGCTTCCCCTTCTCTCCCCAAAAACCAGAAAAGCCACCCTTCATCCTCTCCCTCTTCCTTTTTTCCAATTTCCATCCGGTTTTCTTCTGCTGCCCCTGGTTTTTTCTTCTCCGTTGCCTTCTTCTTCTTTTTTCTGCGTTTTCCTCTCCTTCCTCCTCCAGTTATTCTCTTCTTCTTGTTTTTCTTCCTCTGCCTCTAACAGAAAACACGGTCCCCGCCTCTCTCCGCGTGACAGCGCAACAAGGGAAGATTCCCTTGCTGGCCCTTGCTGGCGTCACGCGGCCGACCTCACGGCTGTGGCGTCACAGCCCGAGGAGACCAAAACAGCGTCATGCATTGTGTATGTATGTTGTATGTGCAGGGAGGGGAGCGTGTGTGAGTTCTGTGGTGTATGCATGGGCGTGTGTGAGTGAATGAAGAAAGGAAAACCAAAGGACTAGGCCTTTCATTTTCATTTGGTTCGGATGGGCCCTGAAAACATGAGAGAAGTGGGCTGGAAAGAAAATAAAAAGGTGGGCTAAGAGATTAAGAGAATGGGCTGGACTATGCCAGACCACCCGACTCAAATCTCTTCTCTTTTTCTTTTTTTTTTTTTTTTTTTTTTGAATTTTTGAATTTTTTTGATTTTTTGTAATCTTTTCTATAAATTTTTATATATGTATATTTGCAAAATAAATTGGAATTTAAAGCATGTCGATAAAAATTCAAGTGTCAACAATTGTCAGGCAGATTGATTATGTACCTTTTGTCCAAGTGAAGAGAGCATAGTCATACTTGGATTGCTTGAAGCCAATGGTTGTAAGGGCTGTAGTAAATTTGCATACCACTATCGAGAGGCATGCTTGAGTCCATAAAGGGACTTACAGAGGCGACATGCCTTAGCCGCCCCCTGTCGCCGTAATCTAGGTGGAATTTCCATATATATCTCCTCATCGAGATCTTCATGCAAGAAGGCATTGTGGACATCCATTTGATGTAGATTCCAAGCTCGGAAAGCAGCAATGGAGAGGAGGGAATGAACAATTACATCTTTTGCCACTGGAGAAAATGTCTTGTGATAATCAAATTCTTCATGTTGCATAAACCCTTTTGTCACTAAGCGTGCCTTGTAACATTCGACAGATCCATCGGCCCTATACTTGATTTTATGCACCCATTTGCAACCAATGAGTTGACTATATCCTATTAGCGCATGCAACTTTGCCTCCATGGCCTTCTGCCACCATGGATCACAAACTGCTTCATCATAGGATGATGGTTCTATTTCTTCAGAGATATGATTGATGCAACACATATATTCTATAAATAGTTAATCGAATGAAACATAAGAAGATATGAGATACCTGATGAGTTGAGGGAGGTACAAACATAATCCTTCATCCATGTGGGGGGACGAGTAATCCGCCTTGAGCGTTGCGGGGCAATATGACCAGGTGTCAAATATTGAAATCAAATTTGTTGAAAAAACCTTTACCCATACATATTAGGATTTCTCTATTAAAGAGTTTGCCACTAAAAGACAAAATATGGGCTCATATATTCTATAATTTATATTTATTGAAATTGAGGAGGCAAAAAGGCCTTTGTGGGGTAAGGGATGCAAGGGATTGCTTCTCTGCTTCGGATTCCAAACGGCGATCTTCTTTCAAGAAACCTGCTTAAGCTGCAGACGGTGGGCCCTAGGGTCAAAGTTGTTGACTCTCCACACACATATAAAAAGTGTGGGTTTTCTTCCATAAGTGTTAGGCTGCCGCCAAGCTGGGAAGCTGCAGTCGTGCAGTCGCGCAGTCGCCGTATGAAGCATAGAAGATATAACGAAGTTTTTGTTTTTCTTAAGTACACAAGAACATTGCTAGGTCTTAAATATCCGGTAATTTAATGTTATGAGTTTACATTATTTATTTATAAACACTTTAGATTTATGCTTAAATTTAGGTAGGAGAAACACTCGAGCGTATGAACGATTATAACTCTGATTTTCCGATTATAGTGAATTATTTGTGGCTAACTCTCCTCGTAGATATAAGTACATACACTCAAATTGAACCATGTAAATCTATTGAATCTTTATTATTCCTCATTTTTTTTTGGTATTTTCGCATTAATGTAAATTACAAGATACTGTCGTTTTTGTGTATTATACTTCAACAATTGGTATTAGAGCTTGGGATCGGATTTATTGATTGTAATTTGGGTTATTTGCTTGTCTAATTATTATCTGAAAATTCTATTATCACAATTATATCTAAGATGAAAGGTAAAGTTGAGAAGTTTAACAGGAAGAAATAACTTTGGGTTATGGAGCATCAACATGCATGCATTATTAACAACTCAAGGTTTGGCCAAAGCATTGAATAGCGAAGATGAGTTGCCTATTATAATGAAGGCCGCTAAAAGGGCAGAGCTAATGGAGAGAGCAAAAAATGCAATCTTGTTGAATTTATCGGATGATGTATTAACAAAGGTGACCAAGGAAAAGGTTGTTGCAGCATTATAGGCAAGACTCCATGCACTATATGTAACGAAAGGTTTGAACAATTGCTTGTACAAGTTGAAGAGGATGTTTCGGTTTATAGATATGTCTATCAGAACCCACCTAGATGAATTCAATAAACTCATGATGGATTTGAAGAATGTCAGTAAGATACTTGATGATGAAGAACGAGGTATGATGTTGTTAGCTTCTTTACTGGAATAGTGGGAACACTTTATTGATTCACTATTGCAAGGGCATACTATGATTACCTCAAAAGAGGTAAAGTCAGCTCTATTTTCTAAGGAGTGGAAGAGAAAGATGTGTGATGACAAGTCTTGCACAAAGGGGTAGCGCAAGCACTAATGATTCAGGATAGAGACCAACATTGAGGGCCTAGTAGCAACAGAGCTAAAAGCATGTTGAAATCATGCAATAGAAAGTCTAAGGGATGCGTGAAGTGCTTTGAGTGTCACAAGAAGGGGCACATTAGGAGAGATTGTCTGAAGCGGAGAAACCAAGGTGACAAAGCAAAATGCCACAAGTAGTGTGACAAAATAGTCAAGGGAGCACTAATGATGGAAAAGCTGTTTTAGTATGACTACTACTTCGTCAGGAGACAAATGGGTGTTAGATTCGAGGTGTTCTTATCATATGACACATCACAAGAATTAGGACGTGCGGATCCCTGGAGTGTGCCAGAGGACAGTTAAGTGCCAAAAGTTCGAAAATGTATACTTAAATACGAAAATCAGAGCAAAAATAATCAGTTAAGTACTAACAGCGAAAAAATCCAACCAAACTGCCATTTTTCGGCAATTTTATTTGTTGATGGAGCAATTTTTTTCAAAATAAAATATTTATGTGGCAATTTTTTTTAAAAAAAAAAAGGAAATTATCCAAGGCATACCAAAATCAAAAACTTAAAAAATCTATTTTATTAAAAAAAAAAAAAAAAAGGGAAGGGGAGGGTTTGAGTGAGGGTTGTGTAGCCCTCGCGCCGCCGCCACCGTCGTTGCCACCCCACCATTGCCGAGAAGGGCTAGTGATAGTGAGTCTAGGGTCAGGTAGGGTCACCAAGCCCTGACTAGTGGCCGAGAACCCTAGTTGACCTACGGTGAGAGCTTGCAGGCCCTCATCCAGATCTAGGGCGAGATCGCAACCCTCCCCTAGATCCGGCGAGGGTTGCTGGCCCTCGCCTAGCCGAGCTAAGGGCCACCGGCCACCCAGCCAATGACATAGAAGTGATTGCCAAAAAAAATTTTGGATTGTTCAAACAAGACCTAGTCCGACAAGTAAGCTCAAGATGAAAAGGTAGTATAGTGCATGGTCAAACGACCATGACTTTTGAATTGAGAGGAGTTATTGTATCCACAATATCATTTCAAAAAGTTCAAGATGAAAAAGTAATATAGTGCCTAGTCAAACGGCCATGACTTTTGAATTGAGAGGAGTTGTATCCACAGCATCATTTCAAAAAACTCTTTTGAGGGCACTAGCTCTCTCTGTCCCTCGTCCAATTTGCTAATTCGTGGTCACTATAGATTTGGGGAGCTGGATAATGCTCGTAGGCTGCTTAAAATGATGGAAGAAAGCCTTGATTGATGCCTTGATTGATTGATGCAAACTGCAAAGCAAACAGAGAACGAGAAGCCCTGATGGTGGAAATATGATGAATCTGGAATTAAAGCATATGCTTGCTGAAGGAGGCTTTGATCCTGCTGATAGGACGTCCACACATTTTTAATTGATGCATATGGACGGTTAGGATCACTTCACCGTTCTATTGAGGTTCCCAAATGCATGTTTGATTTTGGTTGTGGCTTCCTCATATACACATTACAGCTTTCTTCATAAATTTTTTCGACTTCATTGATCCGATAATTCAGCCCGGTTGAACCGATAATTGCGTGATCTGTGTGTCTTGAGATGCGAAGAGAAATGTGATGAGAGGGACCCATATAAATCGCCTCTTTCGTGCAATGGTTTGAGATAAACTCCCACTAGAACCCAAATAATGTCGACAGTTGTGGGGGCATTGCAGGGTTACTCTGAAATTCCCCAAATGTAATTTTACATAAATCCAATTAAATCAATTCTTCGTATATTTATCGTAACCCTTTCGCTTGCTGAGCATCAATTTAACAAGAAAATGAAAATGAAGACAGCTAAAATGATCTTTTGAAAAATTACAAAGGCGCGCAAAAATGCTTTTAAGAATCTCCAAAAGGGCCTATTTGCTGCGTATATGGCAATGGTCCATCTTTCTTCGTTACTCATTCACGAACCCTTTATCCTCTCTCTCTTTCTCTCTCCCTGTCCCGTTTGTCGTCCACATGCTTTTAGATTCGATCCACCTTCACCTATGTGAACGTTAGATATGCATGATGTAATGAATAGGAAAGCAATCACAATTTCAATGGCCAATCCCTTTGTCCCATATATTTGGATCCGTTCATGAAACATGGAATACCTGTTGGAATTGGCATTCCATTCCTAAAGTAAATTACAGCCATTTGGGCTGAAGAAGCAAAATAAGACTTTACTAGCATAATAGTTTTTGAGCTATTGTTTTCCTAACAATATATCGTGAGACATAAATTCTTAAAAAATTAGACCCTACAATAATTTTTAATTATTTATTATTTATTTTTTGTGGCCCAAATGGGCTGTTATTCTCTTAATAAATTAAAGACAATAACATAAGCATTTCTAAATTACTTTGCAACATTGGCTCATTGGGGGCCCAAATGTACACATGAAACGCAACTGCAGTTGTCCCACGAGTCGCGGATCAAATGAGTCCTGAGAATGAATTTTCAGACCCAGGTGCTCCTGAGGAGGGCATCCACGAGTACTGTATCCCCCAACGTCTTAGGCAGATCGGAAGAGGTGGGATGGCCTTGTCCTTCTGCTATGAGCTCTATCCCCAGCTCCTCCTCTATGTCGTCTGATGCCGATATCAGCAGCAACTTGCACCCTTCGTAGTTCAGGAAGTCGGGCGGGTCTGCCGGGCTGTACCTCAGCCGCCCGAACTGCCCCTGTAGGTGGGCGGGGAACACCGCTTTAAAAGCCGACTTGACATCATCAATGTTGGTGGCGACCATCTCGACAAATCCCCAGTAAGGTAGGCTTCGTTTGGTTGGGTCCGGAAGATCCTTCTTCCGCATCACTATGAACCTCAACAATGCCTGCTTCTCAATGTTCACTTCCTGCGTATGGCATTTACAAAGGGCACGTAATATTGCGAGGTAATGATCTAGGCAAAATGCGGGGTCACGGTTCTTGTGACCATCACCGCCTGGCTACTGTGACCACCTTGGACGGAAGCCTTGTACGGGCCTCTTGCCGGACTTGGGATGGAGGACTATGTAAAGGCGTTGCATGTCGTTGGCTCTGCAAGCCGCCTCTGTCGCCACCTTGGGCCTATAGAAGAAGAATTATCTCCCCTCTTTCTTGCAAAGACAACTCGGTCACTGCCCTCCCTAACCCTACTGGCAACCAAACTTGATTAACAGTAGAAAATGACAAGCAAGTTTAGAACCTGAATTTCGACCGGGGAGTCGTTTCTGGTCTTGACTTCCTGGCCTTGACCCATTTCCAGTCCCGCCTCCACAAGAAGATGGAAAATGCTACAGCAACAAGCAACAGACGCAAATGGAGGAAAAGAATCGAGGGCAACCAGAAGGTGCACTGGGGACACGTTCACTTTGTCGGTACCCCGTGTTTCAATACCAAGGCCCGCCCGTCTTCGTGCTTTGCTGTCGGCGGCCAAAAAGCAAACATCCAAACTAGTACAACCGTGATAAATTTATCCTCCGTTAATTTACATTAAATTTTACTATCAAATTGATGAGTTGGATGATGCATGATAGTTGACGGGTGCACCAATTTGGAATTTTACTCTCCGTTCATCATAGGTATACCGGTTTGCGTCTTTTTTGTTGTGTTAATCCAATTTAATGGAACTAACAGAAAGTAAATTTATTACAAATATACAAGTTTGGAATTTTTGGTGGTCAAAATATTAGTTTAAGATAAATTTATTATAAGTATACAAATTTGAGGTTTTCAGTGATTAAAAATTCAATCTCGTATAAATTTGTTATGTGTGTACTAATTTTTGGTTTGTCATGGTACTAGCCAATCAACAAATAAATTGGTCAAGTCAGGTAAAACATAGTTGACCAAACCCAACTAGTGAATTATTTGAGCAATGTCAAATATACGAAAATTCATTTACTAAATTAATTTATTAAGTGATGCAATGTTCTATAAGGATTTTATTTAAGTCTGTGGCCTTTTAAGCATCCATCCATATTTTGTCATGAACAAATTGAGGAGAGGAATCTCCGTATGTCTGTGATGTTCAAATTGTTTCCATTCGTCGCATTTATAATACAGAATCATAGAAATTTTATACTTCTTCCCTAACTGATAAGATGGGATATTGTGTAGCTTTGAATGATGCAATTTTTGGGGTTTTCGTTTTAGCTGTCAAAGTCAACGGTGTAGTCCGTCGGTCAGAGGTCAAAGTCGGGCGTTGATTGGTTCAAAGCCGAGTGCCTTCCCGCACTAAAGCCGACCTCTCCCTCTCCGTGTCAGAACTGAAACTCAAGAAAGCTTCCGATGATCGCTCCGCCGCGTTCTGCCGTCCTCCTCCTCCTCCTCCCGCTCTTTGCTCTCGCCGCCACCTCAGCCCATGGCGCCAACCCTCTGTACCACTTCTGTGGGACCACCGGCAACTTCACTGCCAACGGCACCTACTGGGCCAACCTCAACACCCTCCTCACCTCTGTCGTCGTCGCTGCAAACGCCACTGACGTTGATTACGGCTTCTACAACCTCTCTACTGGCAGGAGCCCCGACACCACCGTCAATGCCATCGCCCTTTGCCGGGGCGACGTGGGGGTCGCCAACTGCCGGAGCTGCCTGAACGACTCCGCTTCCGAGATCGCCCACCGGTGCCCGGTACAAAAGGAGGCGATCATCTGGTACGACAATTGCATGCTCCGGTACTCAAATAAGTCCATTTTTGGAACCATGGAGACTTCACCTATCTTCTACATGTGGAACCCCTACAATGTCACCAACAATGTCGATCAGTTCAATCAGGTCGAAATGGGAAAGTTGATTTTTACATGCTTATAATCGATATCTTTCATATGAACAAACATTGCATTGCGTTTCGTATGTTTACATGAAAGCAGAGTGCACGCTTCTTGACGTGTTGACTTCGTTTACTTCATGAAAACTTTCCATAGTTTTCGACATAGTAACCATGACAATCCTCATCTCCGCTCGACGACACGCCCGACGATGCGGATCAGTTCGACCCAGTTGCTGTTTGAGTGTAATTCATCCTGGTTTAGATGCACTTTAAAATTCATCATAGCACTTGTTGGCATTAGGATTTGCTTTTCTTGCTTTCTTGACCGACCGGTCCAAGTGAGGACCGACCAATAGCACATTTCGAAGCGCTAGACAGTTTCCTATAGAGCATATGCGGTTATATCATGGTGCTACTTATGTTTTTGTGTTCTTGTTCCTTTTCGTAATGTCTCTGCGACTTGTTCTCAAAAAATATCTTGAATTCTTGAACTTTATGTTTCCTGTAAGCGCTTGCGATTGGCACATAGCTTTTCAGGGTAGTCCCAGCTCCCGGGAGCATTTGATTTTAGGTATCGTTCTTGGATAGGAGCTAGCAATTCATGTTGCATTAAGATTGATTAGGAAATTATGGTTTGGTTCGTGACAGAGTACTAATTCTTGTCTTCTTCTCCTGACGGCAGCTTATAGTTTTGGTTCTTTGTTTCTAGGATTTGAGAAATCTGACTGATGGTTTGAGGGACCGAGCAGCAAATGGCAATTCGACGAGGAAATTCGCCGTTGGAAATGTGACAGCTCCAAACTTCCAGACTCTGTTTGGACTTGTGCAGTGCACTCCAGACTTGTCGCAGCAAGACTGCAACGGTTGTTTGGTGCGAGCTATCTCACAAATTCCTCAGTGTTGTAATCAGAAACAAGGAGGAAGGGTTATTTTTCCTAGTTGCAATATCAGGTTTGAAGTATACCCCTTTTTTGATGCTTCGGCTTATGAGTCGCCACCATCACCACCACAATCGCCAGTTTCTCCTCTGCCTCCTCCAACGAATAACACTTCCATTAAAGGTACTTCCTGTTAATGTAAAAACTTACCTATGCCAAAGCATTCCATATGTATTTTCAATTGTCCGTAGGACTAGCATGATAATGAATGTGAGCAAGCATGCTTTCAACTTCAATGAGCTCCTTTTACAAACTAGAGACTAGGGGTCGTAAGTCTCCCTCCCCTGCTCCTCCTTCTTTGAGTATGGTCGCATCAAGTGTATTTTAAAGCATGATGTAACTTGATTTTTTGATTCTGAGTGTAATAAATTCCTGAGACACTTATGTTTCCTCTTGAATGAGGTATAAGCAAGAAATAAGTAGCAGATGAGAAATTAATGAGATTTCCGATGCATCATGAATCTTTGTTTCTTTAGATTTAAGTATCAACGTTTAAAGTAATTTCATTAGGCAACTAATAGAATAACACCAAGGACTGCTTTAAATGTGCAACCCCTCCTAAAATCTCTTTTTGGTAATTGGATCTAAACACTATTCTCTGTGAGTTTCTTGTCTAATATAAGAGCTCTTCCTTTTTTAGGAAAGGATACTAACTGAAGTCGTATTGCCCTCATTATCACAATTCCAGCTGTTGGACTAGCTCTCTTAATTACTGGAATATTATGTATCTGTTTGAGGTCAAGAAGAATGAATAAAAATTTCGAAGGTAAGTTCGGATTACTTTCATGTGATTGATTATCATAAAATAATGGGTAAATACAACCCACATCAAACAGATTAGCAGCCAATAGGGTCAACCTTGATGTGTGAAAGCTAGCAACTTTTCAGAAATTTAGAGTTCGGTGATTTCTACTAAACAAGGACAGATTCAGTGCGGCCTATAGATATCAAAGTTCCTTGATTGCTTTGGAAAAACCTTTCATTTGCTAGCATCACCCAGAGGACAAATTTTTCTTAGAATGGATTAATTGTTAAGTAAGAATAAATTACTATTATCTATTAAATCAGCAAGCATATAGGCTTACTAATAGTGTGGAATTAGACAATAAAGTGACTTTGGATTTTCCCCTTTGTAGATGTACCTGTAGATGAAATCGCAAATGCGAAATCCCTGCATTACGACTTGAATACCATCAGAGCGGCAACAAATGACTTCTCTAATGCAAATAAGTTGGGACAAGGTGGATTTGGCACCGTTTACAAGGTAGTCACTTCAAATTGTTCATTCATAAAATAACAAAGAATTCAAAACATTCACTTGTATATGGATGCTTTTTGCATTATTTTTCAGGGAACACTGGCCAATGGACAAGTTATAGCAATAAAAAGGTTGTCTGCAGATTTGGGACAAGGTGATCAAGAATTTAAGAATGAGGTCCTTTTGGTTGCAAGGCTTCAACACCGGAATTTGGTTAGGCTCTTAGGTTTTTGCCTGGAGGGGAGAGAAAGGCTTCTTATCTATGAATTCATACCAAACTCAAGCCTAGATCACTTTATATTTGGTATGGTCATGCCATTCTGTTCCAGTATCATCTGATTCAAGAGTTATTGAAATGCACATTGCCAATCTGCATTTAGAAAGTCACCTTGCGTTAGTTACATCAGCTATAACCTATTGTCAATATGCTATGCAGATCCTGTTTGGCGTAGGCAGCTAGATTGGGAAAGGCGTCAAAAGATAATAGGAGGCATTGCTCGTGGGCTTCTTTATCTTCACGAGGATTCTCGACTTCACATCATTTACCGGGATCTTAAAGCGAGCAATATTTTGCTTGATGCAAAGATGAACCCTAAAATTTCAGATTTTGGTACAGCAAGGCTATTTGTGGTAGATCAAACTCAAGCTACCACAAGTAGGGTTGTTGGCACTTAGTAAGTAATAGATAGTAGAGTATCTTAAAATAAATCTGGTTATATTTCCTGCGCTCTTCTCAATATAATCTGAATAGCTAGCAATTATAAAGGCACATCATATTAAGTGGAATTGCATTGAAAGGCCTCATTATTCATGTGATGCAGTGGGTACATGGCTCCAGAGTATGCAATGCATGGATTGTTCTCAGTCAAGTCAGATGTCTTTAGTTTTGGGGTGTTGCTACTGGAGATTATTAGTAATCAAAAGAGTAGCCGCTTCCACAATGGGGATATCACGGAGGACCTTCTTGGCTATGTAAGAAAATATCTTTCAATCACTCTCCTTTCCCTGAAGAATCGCCTAAAAGAGTGGTGGACCTGAACTCGAATGAGTGGAGCAACTGTCCTTACCATACTGAGTTTGCATTTATGATTTATTGTAGGCATGGAGGAGTTGGAGGGAAGGGACCCCCTCAAATCTCATAGATCCTAGTTTGGCCGATGGTTCAGGACCGAAATGTTGAGGTGCATTCATGTGGGATTGCTATGTGTTCAAGAAGTTGAGGCCGATAGACCAACCATGGGTGCAGTGGTTTTGATGCTCAGCAGTCACTCTACCACCTTGCCACTACCATCACGACCTGCATTCATTTTGCCTAGTATCCCTCAATCTGACACAGCATCGCAGGCAGCAGTAACTCATTCAAATCAATCTGAAAATGGACAAGTCCAAGAATCAGTGAATGAGCTTTCTATCACTTAGCTATATCCTTGATGATCACAAATTGGAGTCTAAATTTGTGTAAGTCTTATGTTCCATTGTGTTAGATTTATTTTTTCTTTTCCTTCTGTGAGGAAATGAGATGTATAAGAAACTTCCCATGAGTCAACTACATTGTGATGTAATGTATCTTAAGTTATGCTCTACCTTTGAACGATCTGAACCTAGAAGGAGACTAGATGGAACAACAAGGCAATGTGCCATATCCGTACATCATTTGATATTTGCATATTTTCATGTGTTGAATTTGTCGATTCAACGTGTATTATGGATATTGGAATTTGAGATGATTATATGCCACAATGGTCTTAAAAATGGGTGAAGCCTCTCGCTTAAATTACTGGCTATGGATGGTATTTACTCTGGAAAAGTTACTTCAATTGCATATCATATTAATGGAAAAGACATTTGAAAGCTATTTTGCATTATAGAAATGTTATTAGTTTCTTATGAGAAAACTATTCATTCTCGTGAATAATTATTGTACTTTCCTACATTAAATTTTTTTGACTAATCAAAAAAATCACTAGCTACGGAAATGTTTGAACTTACTTTGGTATGTGTGAAGTTACTATCAACAATGAGAAGTAGCTACTACCAACATGTCATATAAAAAGTTGGTAACCGAGTAAGATAAAGTTAGTAATTTCATATATTTCATTAAAGTTGGTAAGTTATTAGGAATCATTTGTTATTTATGCAAACTAGTCAATGTCGATAAGTGGTTCAAATAAGAGTTGACCATCTAAAGTTAGGTCATATTTAAAAGTTAGGAAGGAGTTGGTAAATTTTTGGAAAAGTTAGGTAATTTAGAGTTTTACCAAATAAATGTAATCGTCACTCTATACTATCTACATTTATCAATTTAATCTTAACATATCAAACTTTGAGTGATTATCCAACAATTATTTGACTTATCATGTAAAAGTTACGATATATTGATTCTAACATGAATTGATACAATCATAGGTACAAGTTTAGCATATAGATGATAATTTGATAGTTCTGATATGGGATTTACATGGTTCTAACATAGTGGAGAAATGGTCGTAGAGGCATGATACCATGTTCGAACAAAGGATCTCCTACAACAACAATCACCATTTCAGTAACCTGATTTAGATGATAAACTTGGCATCAATGAAATCCTGGACTGAACTTTGGGTCACCTCCACTTGCTTTACCTACGAACTTAGAATAGCCAAAAGAAAATTAAAAAATTAAAAAACGAAGTCAACAATCCCACCGCATCTCTTGCCAACCAATAATTGCTGTAAATCTCATGTTGATGACCATCGATTGAAAATAAGCGCGAGACTCAAATAGGGAGTATCGGTTTAGAAATGCATGTACAAATATATAAATCATTCTCAGTTAAAGTCGTGCTTTGGTAGAGATCAATTCCAAAAATCTTTAGTCCCGAAAATTCCAGTGCTGTCACTTTTTGGGAAAGTTGCATGCATTCCCCCATGTCAGTCGTCCAATTCAATTATTTTGCATCGCATCCTTGACCTCAATTAGTGTACCCATTTGATATCTCGATCATCCGTTTATATGAGAAATGTTAGTCACAAGAAGTATGACTCAATACATCTGAGGTTGAGATAAAAAAGATCCTCATCCCATCATTGATGACTTGATTGAACTGAATAAGAATATTGGACACCCAAAATAATGTCCAAGCTTTTTAAATTCGGATCATAACATAAGGATAAATCAAAAAAATTCATGTTCTATTGCTGATGTGCTATGGTCCTTATCCAATTTTGGTTCATGTTGTTTTATTCCGACACACGTTATTTTTTAACTAATATTCGATCAAAATTCTTAGACTATCCCTCATAGAATCATTTCCACTTTCAAATACGCTTTTTTTGTGTATATCTTAATCCATGCTATCTAACATGTTATGGTAAAGCACAATCAAGATAGTTAACAAAACCTATGACGAGCAAACAAAGGTAGCAATACATCGCTACTTATAATTCGTCATGTGCATTTATAGAACCCAAGTTACCATTTTTCGGGGGTGGTAAACACATCTAGAATAGGGTAAAATTGGTTTTTGCACTGGTAAAATTATGTAACATAGGGTAAATGTTTCATAGAAAAGTCCATAATTCACATTTATTTGCCTCATAATTACATTGAATATGGATGAAAGTAGGTGTCAATAATTGAATATGTACGTACAATATATCCTAGTACTAACGAATTCACATAATATTTTAAGTTCAAATTCTACTTTGATGGATTAACGCAAAAGGAAAGATCTAATTAATGGGTCGTATCCATAATGTTTAATATGTGGACGTGTACGACTTGGGTTACTATGAACAAACATATGTTAAAAATCATGCTATTGCTGGGATGGATTTTAGTACAATTTGGGCCATGATTCATATATCAAAGGGTATAGAATGCACTTGTCCGACAGGTTTTCATTACCTTAACGTGGGAAAGTCTATGGAAAAGAGCCCTGAATTTTTATGTTCGGTCTTTTCGGAGTTAACATATGTATTGATGTATTGCCAATTTACCAACTTTTATTCGATTGAAGGACCTCTGACAATGGCAACAAAAGGTTAGGCAAAATACGTTCTCCAAATAATAGTAATTCTAAAAAGAAAACATGATATCGATGCAAAATACACATGTTTTCGCGGGTACTTACATCAACGACATCCAGGGCTCCCCGGCGGGTTATGTGGAAGTGCCGACCCATAGCTCACTGAAAGTTTGAAGAGAAAGAAGAAGCCATGAAAGGTTAACAATTCTGCTGACCTTTGTTAGAAAACTGACGTACGTATGCTAAATCAGATATGTAGCTGAAGCTAATCAGGACACACACGTATACATAAACATACCTGGATGTTTACCACTCCTGCATTCTGTGCTTTTTTAAGGATAAGAACCAAGAGAAGAAAACAAAAAATTTCTAAAGCAGATCGTTAAAACTGAAAGAGGAAGAGGAAGAATAAGCACAAGCTCTCTCTGCCATTTTTCTGCAATCAGGTTTCGACACTATTCTCTTCCGCGCCTCTCTCTCTCTCTCTCTCTCTCTCTAAGTGGATTTGGATGGTTTTGGCCAAATTCAAAGTCTCTTTCCGCGGAGGCCTAAAAGTCCTTGCGACTCAAGCATCATACAATATGTTTTATTCATTTAAAAAGTCAAAGTGACCGGTCTCGTCAGTCTGCTGCGATGCCCTTTTCATCATGGGGTTCTGATTGAGTTGGAATATATGCATGAGCAAGCCAATATGGAAAGTTGGACAAATTTGAATCTAATTCAAAGCTGAAAAAGTTTGGCCAAATACTAGGCCTAAAAGTCCTTGCTCAAGCTCATAAATTACAAGCCAATTGCTCTAAAAAGAGATTCAGCAATATCACATTATAGGCCTTCAATTGTTGACACCTAAATTATTAACCTAAGGTTGTGTTGACATATTTCTGAAAATTTGGAACTTATTTTTCTACAAAAATATTTCATGTCAAATTCTTGCATTTTAATTACTCAGGAATTTAGCATAGCTTTTACATGGATTTATTTTCCTTGGAATCTACAAAAGAAGAAAAATAAAAGAAGAAGGGGAAGTTGAGGCCAAAATGAAATTTCCAAAAGTCGGGGGTGCCAATTTGCAAATTTTACAAAATATGGTCAATCCCTTAAATCACCATATTTATCATTTTTACCCCTAATTAAGGTTGAAATTGAGCTTGGGCCAAGTCGAATTGATCAAATCAAGCCAAAAGGACTAAATTAAATGAAATTCGTCATTCTTGGGTTATAAAATAGCCAACTTCGAGGGACTCTCTTGCAAAATTGGGCTAACATAGTTGCAAAATTGGGTTAGGGGCTTAAAGTACTGTACATGAAATTGCAAATTGATTAAAAACTCCAACAAAAGTGACAAAGCACTTAAACCAGTTGCCAAAGCCCAGTCCACAATTGGGCCACGATTCGGAGCTGCTGAGCAAGCAATTTCGTGGCCCCATCTTATCCTACTCAACTACCTAATTAGCCTGGTCTCTGGCAAAGATGAAAGGCGACCATTAGATGTGCTAAATGACGAAAATTTGCCATGGATAAACTGGTGAAAAGCACGAAAATCTCAACCTAATTGGCCAACTCGACAGTAGTACAGGTTTAAAAATCTGACAAAGTCAGAGAGTTGGTGAAGTAACTTAGTTAGCAACCATGGTGTGTGGGCAATGATCGACCAAAACATGGCTTGATTTAATGGATAAGCTCTATGAAGCACTCTTCTGAAGCACAAAGAGAGGAGGACAAGAGGAAGCTCGAGGAGCTCTCGATGGCCCTAGAAATAGACCCAAACAACCAATTTTCAAGCCCAGAAATAAAAGGAAGCAATGCCTGAAGGGATTCATGGTAAAAAGCTGCCACTTTGGCTTTGTCACGACCTAAATTGTTTTTTAGAGATTTGGTTGGGGAACCTTTGATTAGGTTTGGGGGTATTGTTAATTTTGGAGCACGACCCTTCATCAACTCGGGCTCTCCAATCCCATACCTCGTGCGATATTAGATATTCAAAATTTTAATCGGTTTAGCCTATGCAAATTCAAACAAAAGAGTTGCCACTAATCTTTTTAGGGTTGGCTAGAAACCTAGTAAGATATGCGAGAATACCTCACTATTTGCGCAACTAGAGATTCTAAATTCGGAAACTTGGTTACGTTAATCATACAAATAACGCCATTTCGGTACCTAACTCAATTGTGTATTAATTGAGGCCATGGCAACCTATTCAAGAAATCTAAGGTTTATCCTAACCATTCTAAAGCAGGAAAATAACATCCAAAATATTTAAGTGCGCAATTAATTATCATTACAAAATAAAGGAAGAGAGCATCCTAATATTGTCCCTAAAAAGAAAAATATAGCGTAAACAAAGAACCCTATTATAGAGCCCTAAAGGCTTGTTCAATTTTTGGTTTTTCCTTCTTCTTTTTTAAGGGTTTTCTAAATTTTTGTAATTTTTTTGATTTTTCTGATTTTTCTGAATTTTTATGAAATTTGTATATTTTTCATATTTTCCGAAATTAAACAAAAATGAGCTTTCAATATTTTTGATATTTTAAGGCTTTTCTGAAAATTAAAAGATCTATGTCGGGTCAAATAGGGTTAAAATAGAATGACTCGGTCCAACTCAACTCGGAAATTGACAGGTCATGGCATGTTGACTCGGTTGTTTTGTGCGTTGGAAAAAGACCACCCATACCCTACTTCCAAAGCGGGTTTGCATGGATTATCGGGCTCAAGTTCTTTTTTGTCGGGCCTACTTAAATCTACTTCCAAAATCTTTGAAATGTTTTCAAGCCAATGTGCTTCTAGATTCCCGTACAAAAATATGGGACCGCATCATGGGCTAAAAATTGACTGGCTATTATCTGAGTTAAGTACCCTATTTATCCTTCAACTCATATCATCAAATGTGAAATTGGATCTCGAAGCTTCTTGTTGTGTGATTTCTAAACTGTTTAGTTTTTTTTATTTCCCAAGGTCACAAAAAGATTATTGAGAAAAGGGTATTGGCTTTGAGTGTATGATTTACTTACGACAAAAAAAAAGAACTCTTGTAATAATGTGGATTGCATACTTTTTGAGGATAACAACTTGAAACAAGGTTGCCATCCAAACAAACTTATCAACTCGTTCCAATAGGGACAATAAAGTGATGTCACATTACTGAGTAGAAGTAAAACCTTAATTGAAAAACATGATAATCAGGTAACAAGACAGAGAAGGTCAATCCTTATTTATGCTCAGCCAAGTAGTAATCCAGCCGAATCATCATCAAAAAGTCTTCAATGAATTGGCGATGTCAATGACAAATCGATACTTAACATCTCCTTTTAGTAGACGCTCCATTGCAGTGTTCACATAATCCATAGGAATAAGTTCAATGTCCGCGACTATGTTGTGCTTCGCTGCAAAATCAATCATCTCTTGCGTTTCCTTCAACCCTCCGGTGCAACTTCCTCCCAACATCTTTCTACCTATCATTGGTCTTATTCATTACTTTTTTGCATTCGGAAAACTCAGAATTGATCATCTACTAAACTAAAATGCATTAAAATTTCATCTTATACACCAATTATGAGGGTAGTTTTTTTCCCAAGGATTACTATAAAACTCAAAAGACTAGCTTAGGCTTACCCATGACAAGTGGGATAGCAAGTAGCTCAAGAGGTTTCTCTGGTGCGCCAACCATGACAAGCTTGCCATCAATTTTCAAGAGACCGATCAAAGGTAAAAGAGCATGCTGAGCTGAGACTGTGTCAATGATGCCATCCATTGTACCCGCCGCATGCTGCAATTAAAAAACATAATGATATATATCTATATTTGGTTAACCTATCCCTGTACATCATCAGAGAAAATAATTTGTGGTGATTATAACTTACTTCCATCTCTTCTGGGTTATGGCTAATCAAGAATGCATCGGCTCCCAAATGATCCACGGCTTCCTTTTTTTTATTAGGTGACGTACTAATGACTGTCACTTTGAGACCCATGGCTTTAGCAAACTTTACAGCCATGTGCCCAAGCCCACCAAGCCCAACCACCCCTAAATGCATTCCGGCCTTATCAAGCCCATAGTACTTCAGTGGACTGTAGACAGTGATCCCAGCACAAAGAAGAGGTGCACCACCAGCAAGAGGCAAGTTGTCAGGGATTTTAATCACGAAGTGCTCCTCTGATACCATGATGTCTGAGTAGCCACCATAGGTGATGGTTCCATCATAATACTTTGCAGTATAGGTCAAGATGCTCCTAGGGCAATAATTTTCAAGATCCTCTTTGCATTTTGCACAGGAGTGACATGATCCAACCCAACACCCAACACCCACTCTGTCCCCGACTTTAACTTTTGTCACTTTGGTGCCTACTTCAGTGACCACCCCTACAATCTCATGCCTACATACAATGGCTAATCTATGTTATTATTGGCTCAAAAATTCATCTATTTATCTAAGAGAATAAAAAAGGATGATATTTTTGAAAACTCATACCCAGGCACTATGGGATAATAAGTTATTCCCCATTCGTTCTTGATATTGTGGAGATCGGAATGACATATACCACAATACGATACCTTAAAAGTCACATCATTTTCTCCAGTTGCCCTGTGAAAAAGAAAATCAATATATGTCGAGAAAAAGATGTTCCCTACTGTTGAAATTTTAGATGCATAACCCAAAATAACAATCAACGAAAAGAAAAAGCCTAGGCATATTACCTTCTGGAGAACTTGAAGGGAGAGAGATGTCCTGAAGTGTCTCTGGCTGCCCATCCAAAAGCCTTCACTGGATGTTCATTCTCTGGTGACAGTGCCATTTCACTATGCTTGACGAGCACAGCTTCAAACCAAACTGGAAGAGAACGGCGTAACCTGTGTGGTTTGAGGTGTAAAGAGAAAGGTGATGAGTGGGGAGTGACAGGCGTGGTATATATAGGACTTGTAAAGAGACCAGAAGAGGAAGTGATGACCTGAAATGGAAATTAAAATCAAAGAAAATGAAGAAGAAACCTAAAATAAAGAGAATCTTCTGAACATGATGAATGTGCCCTCAATAGGAGCGGACATTCGGTCAAATTTTGCACTTATTGACTAAGACGCGAAATGGAAATAAATCAAAGAAAAACGACAGGATACACAAAATAAAGAGAAGCTTCTTGACCATTACATATGAGCCCTCGGTAATCCGATTCTGGGCTTGTTACCCAAGACCCGATGAAAAATAACTTGACCATGACATATGTGTCGGTAACAGAATATTGGAAGTGTCAAAAGTTATGTACGGTATTCACTTTAGTGTCAACAATTTTTGCCAGATCACTTATATGTCAAATCGAAGAAGAAACAATCATTTAACTACCGATGACAAAAATTTTTAGCAAAAAATAATACGTGGCTTTATAATTAAAAAATTTATATGACTTGAAAAAAATTTAGTACAGGCGTGCTTGGCATTGAAATAACCTCCTTTTACCAATAACCAGAACTGAAGTGATCATTTTAAATAAAATTTGGCACTCAAGTAATCACTAATTACAACTTTTAGATAACATTATTTAAAGTTTATCTGCTGACTAGGCATGCTAGTGAGCCACGTAGGGCTGAAATTAATAAAATATGGTCATGTAGAACTTTTAGTGACTCAAATCGGAGTTGGCACTTAAGTAATCATTTTTGTAAAAAAGTGGCACTTGAGTAATAAAAAAAAACTTTTAGTATTAAAGTGAGTACCATACACAACTTTTTATACTTTTAGAGTCCTTTTCTCCACATATGTCTTCAAATTTTAGGGTGTGCATTTGGTCTGGTTCAGTCAGAAACAAGAGTGAAACTCTCTCTCTCCCTCTCTCCCTCCCCAATGACGCCGCTCGATCTTTCTCTTTTGAACCTCACCACGCCGTCTCATCTCATCACATCTTTTTCTTGCTGGTCATGGCCTCTGTCGATTTCTTCCACAATTGTGTATTTAAAACATTGATATATCGATTAATTACTAGATTATTTGTTGAAAGTTGCTTCAAGTTGTATTATAATTTTGAAATTCCTAATTATAGCTCGGATGCAAAAGTTCGAGGTCCAATTACTGGAAGATCCATTAAACATCTAGGTGGGCACGACATGGCACTCTGACGGGCCTTGCCGACCCGCGTGCAAAAACCAGGCGCCCTATATTGGGGCCAATTTTTTTGTAACTTACTTCGAAATTAAAGATCCAAAAAATGGAAAATATTCCAAGAAAAAGTAACGAATTCCATAAAGTCTAAAAGAATGAATTTAGAAGAACTGATATTTCTCGGAAAAGAATTGCATAAAATTGTAGTACGATAATTTTTTTCCAATATCATCATACATCAAACACTGATGTATATTAATCATAGTTGAAATATGATAATTTCATAGTTATGCCTGGCCGGCTAGTCAAGCCTATTGTAAACTAGTATTAACACCTAAAGGGAGTGAATAGGTGTAGTGGAATTTTATGCACAAGCAATAACAATTTTTTGCAATCTATAAACTGAAATTAAATAGAGAGAGTAGAGAAGATTGCAAACACAGTTTATAGTGGTTCGGCTTTAGACAAGCCTACGTCTACTCTCCAGGAGATCATCCAATAGGCTAGATTTCACTATATGATCAAAGGTGATTACACACTCTTGAGTGTTAGCACTTGGTGATAATATGTCTCACAAAGTCACTCTTCTTGGTAATTCAAGAGGATCACTCGGTTTCGCTCTTTTTCAAACAACTAGTGAAGAATTGAATTAGCCTTGGAATATATTTATCCACCCTAGTCTCCTAGGTCTCATCCTATCATTATATACTCTCCAAGCCACACTCGACCGTTGGCTCTTTCCTTGAGAGTTTCGTCTTCACTTTCCTGGACAGACTTTATAAGGCAAGTCTTTTTTACCGTTGGAGGTAGATTGGATCCCCTTGGATTCTGTTCGCCCATACAATCAGAATCCGGGCTTCCATAAGTGTTCTATTCTTCTTTAGAAGTTGTCCGTTGATTGATCCTGCCAATCAGTTTGATACAACAGAATCAATATAAATAAAGTAAGTGAAATACTTGACCATTGGTGATCTTATCATGTAGTTTCATTCTGAGTATGACTGACTCAAGTTCTGAGTCTGCTCAAGATTTTCGTCTAGTACGGTCAAACTCAAATTTGCGTCTGGTACGGACAGACTCAAAATCTATCAGACTGAAGTTCCTGCGTCTGCTTCATCTAGACTCAAAAGCATATGTTAGTAGCCTTTGATTTATTTTGTCATCTTCAAAATATCATAAGGGATTTTCCTAACAATCTCCCCATTTTTTATGATGACAAAACAATCTCTGAATATGCAATTATGCTTTTAAATATATTGATAAATCAAAGCATCATAAGCACATAATGCAATCTCCAAAATTGAGCAAAAGAATATATAGAAATAATTGCAGCTCAATATTATGCACTAAATAATATAAATCAATTAGCACATATGCATATACATATTTTCTCCCCTTTTTGTCATAATCAAAAGGCGATAATAATTAAAAAGGGTGTCACGTGGAGAATAAATTCACATAATATCTTTAAAAATGTATTAGGCATGAAACACAAACTTTAAAGATATCATGTTGATATGAACATATTCAATATAGCTTATATATATCAACAAAAATCTGCCAAGGAAAGAAATGGATGATATACTTACCAAATTATGTAGAACACAATTTACCTTTTCTTTCCATAGTAATCAGGATCAAGATCAATTCAAAAAATCTGCCATAATTAATTAATGCTCCCCCTCAATTTGTTGCCTTTTTGAAATGATCACGATTCTCCATTTCTTTTTATATTCACTTTCTCCCCATGTCCTCGTGACAGTATTTGCGATAATACTTATCGCAACTTGTGCACATTGAATGGAATGTTGTCCCTTTATTTCCTTTGTAGTAGCAACATTCACAACATTCATTTGCTTTTGAAATTTGAGGTAGAAGTTTGTTTTCTTCAATCAAACTCGCCTCAAATTAAATCTGCACAAACTTAACAAACTTTCTACACAAATGCATTGTTATAATATTTCACGTAATATATAATGCCCTTTCTTACGAAATAAATTGAAAAACATATATGACAATATAAAAAAAAAATCAATTCAAAGCTATTCAACCTTACATATGACACATTAGTGGCCTGCTCAATAATTTCTGAAAATTTTGTGCAATGAATAGAATTTCTGAGCCTTAAAAAATCTCCATAATTTCGGATCAAGCTTTCCCAACTTCATATGGAAATATATTTTGCCACCTCCAAATCCTTGTAAAATAGATAATAATCTTTGCAAATTATAGAAAATATCACGCACATACCTTCTTTCAATTTTCGGATCAAACTTGCCTAATATAAAATATCTTCTAAGATTATAGCAAGTGAATCCCAAAATACAACAATATCTTTCAAGATTAAAGGGATTTCCCTAAGCATAAATTTCAAAAGATATTATTGATGCAATATGCAAAAACGAAGTAGAATTTTTATCATGTGTCAAATCAAGTAATAAAAATGTGCAATATCTAACAAGAGATTTTTTGCAATATAAATCACACATGAGTCATAAAAATCATTCAGCATCATAAATATTTGTATAAATTTGGAAGGCAGGATGATAAATATGAAATACTTTATTTCCTTACCCAAGGTATATATATTTAAAATATACCATTGATTTAGAAAAAAAATCCTCGTCAATCATTGCTTGAGATATTCTTCTGATTGCTCAATGATTTGCATAGATTTGCAATCATTCTTCTTTTGTAAAATTTCCTGCAGCAAGCTCTTTTTCTTTTGGTATCCATGAATTTGGATCATTCTTTAACGTTAGAGTAAAATTAGGAAATTTCATAAAAACTCAACGATGCTTTGCTGACTCATTTTAGTAGAAAATTTTAGGGAGAATATCTTGTATAATATCTCGTAAAACAAAATTTTGTTTTGCAAAAATATAACAGAATAAGAGAGCATAAAATCCGATCAAATAATCATGATTATCTCTAAGCACGATATTAAATCATATTAAATTAGATTCTAACTCATCGCAACATAAAAAGAACATTATGCACAAAAAAAAAAATTCTCACTTCCTTACCTTTATTACCTGCAAGAAAACAATTTATCTTTTCTTCGATACCCAAATGAATTTGGGTCCATTTCAATTAGAGGAAGCATCAAATTTCCAATTGATTGACTTGGATTTCTTCCAATCAAGTGGACATTGTTGCTTAAAGTGATTATGATCACCACAATTCGAGCAATTAAAATATTGAGATCCAACAGACTTAACAAATTGCTTACCAAAATGATTTCGATAATGGTGGATCGAAGGTTTGCGCCGCAATCTCTCCTTTACTTTCGGAAAATCATTCTTGATCTCACTATCCTTCTCATAATCGAGACCGGATTTGTTGTAATGCGGTATTTCTATGGAGAGGACATGCTCTAATGTCTTTGAGCCAATAGAAAACTTCTTGCAAATTTTCGGAATTTCTTCTTTATAGGAATCATTTTCCTTTCGCAAAAAATCTTTCTCTTCCTTAACAAAAGAATTCTCTTTTTCCAGCTCAACGATCCTTGTCTCATTTGTAGAATTTTTCTCTCTCAATTTAGAGATTTCCTTCTTCAATGTAGAGATCTTCTTCAACGCTTTCTTATGTTTTGCGCATAATTCTTCAAAAAGATTATCATCATCAAGAATAGGATTTGAACATGTTACCTCATCTTCTTCAAATTCAATGTCCGCCTTTAAGCATAAATTCTCATCATCGCTGGATTCACACTCAATGTCGCTCCACGTCTCGGCTTTCAAAGCTTTATTCTTCTTTTCGAATTTCCCTTTCCTTTTCTTGAATAAAGGACAATCGGGTTCGTTTGTGGACTTCTTCCCTTTCGAATTGCTTCTTTTTTGTTCAAATTTTTTGATCAACGACTTCATCTCCTCATCATCATCTTTTTCATCTTCCTCAGAATCTGCTTCATCAAAATCAGCATTAGATTTTAAAGCAATCAACTTCTTACCTTCCGGATCTTCGTCATTTATACGTTCTGCTTCATATGATTGCAAAGTTCCAATAAGTTCATCAACGGATAAAGGCGAAATCCTCAATGTTTCGCGGATGGAAGTTTTGACGTTGTTCCAATCCTTCGATAATCCTCTCAAAAGCTTATTCACTTTCATGGGTCCTGAGATTGGTTGTCCTTGATATGCAAGTCCATTCACTATTTCAATGAATCTGCTAAACATGTCTCCAATGGGTTCTCCTGGCTTCATCTTTGTTAGGAAAATCCCTTATGATATTTTGAAGATGACAAAATAAATCAAAGGCTACTAACGTATGCTTTTGAGCAGACGCAGGAACTTCAGACTGAGATTTAAGTCTATCCGTACTGATCGAGATTTAAGTCTCGACCGTACTGCATCGAGATTTTAAGTCTGACCGTACTGCATCGAAAATCTAGGCGGACTCGAATGGAACTACGGGATAAGATCACCAACGGTCATATGATTTTCACTTACCATATTTATATTGATCAACAAGATCAATCATCGACAACTTCCAAAGAAGGATGAAACACTTATGGAAGCCCGGATTCGATTGTATGGGCGAGCGAGAATCCAAGGGGATCCAATCTACCTCCAACGGTCAAAAAGACTTGCCTTATAAAGTCTGTCTAGGAAAGGGAAGACAGAACTCTCACGGAAAGAGCCAACGGTCGAGTGTGGCTTGGAGAGTATATAAGGATAAGATGAGACCTAGGAGACTAAGGTGGATAAATATATTCCAAGGCTGATTCAATTCTTCACTAGTTGTCTGAAAAAGAGCGTAATTGAGTGATCCTAGTGAATTACCAAAAAGAGTGACTTTGTGAGACATATCATAACCAAGTGCTAACAATCAAGAGTGTGTAATCACCTTTGATCACATAGTGAAATCCAGCCTATTGGCTGATCGCTGGAGAGTGGACGTAGGCTTGACAAAAGCCGAGCCACTATAATTGTGTTTGCAATCTTCTCTACTCTCTCTATTTACTTTCAGTTTGTGGATTGCAATAAATCGATATTACTTGCGCGTAAAATTTCTCTACACCTATTCACCCTCCCCTCTAGGTGTTAATACTAGTTCACAACAATTGGTATCAGAGCCTCGTGCTCGAGATCTTGAAGTGTTTGTTACTTCTGAGTTAAAGATCCTCTTTTGACTCTCAGGGACAACCAATTCATCTGTTCAAAGACCCTGCTGGGCATTGCTTTTGGGATCCAGAGTGTACTTGTCCATCCTGTACACAATTTGAAGATGAAGATGACAAACCCTCTTCCTATGGAAACCACAGACTCTCCCTCCGTCTCTTTTCCTATTTCTCATACTTCTACTCTTTCTCTTCAACCTCCACCCGAGCTTCGGAAATCCTCATGTTCCAAGATAGACTATCTTTATGAGGTATCATACCTCACCGAGGATAGTAAGATCTCGGAGACTCGGCTTCCCATGATGAACCCATATACGCATTTGCTAAACCACCATCATTTTCACCTCTCGGATCCATTAGACACCTCATCGGCATACCCCTAGAACCTCAAAAGAGTATGTCCAGTCCTCTAGCTTTGATCAGCATCCCATTCAGGCAACTGAACAAGAACAATTTGTCACTCTCCAGATACCACCAGAGTTTCCTGCTCAATGGATCCAACAAGGCTATACTCATCTTCATTTTGGAGCCATTCGCCTTGCCTTAACCTTCCATGGTCGGAAAGGCCTCCCGGTCACTGCTCGAATAGCCTTGCTAGACACCAGATTCTTGGAATACCAGCAAGCTTGTGTTGGCACCATTCAGACTACCATGAATGCGGGAACTGTTTTTGTTACGCTTTTCCCAAATTTCAACATTGCTCTTGCAGATCCCAACCTACTTACAGCTCTTAAGGTTCAGCTACAAATCACTGGAGCTCCTCAAACTCCTGGATCTATTGCTGCTACCTTACATTACCAGATGATCTACCGTGTCCAAAACCATGCCATCGATCTCAATATTCCAAACTCTGAAGACGCTCTTGTTATATCTGTTGATCATGACCAGACATCTTGCATCCATGTTCCTCGACAGATCCCATGAAGCGAGCTAGTAAAGCTCATCCCTGATAGTTGGGTAACCAACTATGAAAAACTCCATCAAAGTTGTAAGCCGATCCAGTCAAGTGAACCACGTTCACCAGAAAAAGATGGTACTTGTTGCCATCAAGTTTAACAAAACCAAAGAGGAACCTTCCTCCATTTTTCCCACCATCCTCCACTTTACACCCTGCCCTGCTGACCCTGTTTCGAGTGAACCAGATGACAAACGATTTGTCCACTCTTTTGACTCTCAGGGACAACCAATTCATCTGTTCAAAGACCCTGCTGGGCATTGCTTTTGGGATCCAGAGTGTACTTGTCCATCCTGTACACAATTTGAAGATGAAGATGACAAACCCTCTTCCTCAAAGAAGAAGAAGAAAAAAGATACCCTTTATCAAAGGTATCTTGATGGAGATCCAACTGTTGGACCTCTAGGAGAAGACGGTGGTAAATACCAGTTCATTGTCTCCTATGGACCACCTAAAACTCCTAAGGTAACCTCACCTCCACCTCCCTACAAGCCAATTACTCCTCCTCCTCAACCTCCAACCAAACCTATGATCACTTCCCCTTTCTACAAGCCCATTCAAAAATGGGTCAAGAAGAATCCTTCCTGTCCTCTAAACTTACCAAGACCAAGCACCTGTATATCCCACCCAGTTCCACCCCCTGTTTTACCCAACATATGCATGTTCCAACCTGATGACTTCCCTCCACTCGAGGCTACCGAATCCTCTGAAACTAGCACTCATCCCCGGAAATTTCCTCCACTGGAGAAGTTCTCCGACCCCCACCAAAGATTCCAGCACTCTCCCAAAATACCAAATCCCACTGGTCTTGATGCACAAGGACAACGGAAGCAGCCCTCTGCTGGCCAAGCATCTTGAATTGGCAAACGAAAATGCTTTGGCCCAAAATGAGCTTCTTGGCAGTGTTGCTACACGTCTTGAACGTGTAGATAAGACTACCGACTTATCTTGCCGTATGTTGAAAGACTTCTAGAAAAGGCTTCATTTGCTAGAAACCAAGCAAGCACCTCCTAGCCATTATTTGGAAGATCAAAAGCCAGAAATTGAGAAACTCAAGAGGCAAATCCAAATTCTCAAAAGTCGCAAATCCTTCACTCCGATTGACCCACCTTTTTCCCCTCTCCTACTTTACCACCCAAACCAAATCATCTTTAGGATCATCATCCTCTTTTCTTCTTTGTTCTCGCCTCACCGCTTCGCTCCTCCACCTCGAAACAATTTTTGATTCTCGGAGAAAAGCTCCGCAAGCTTAAACAAAAGCAAAAAGAACCTTTCACTTCTACAGAATCACCATCTCCTCCTGGAACACCTGAACACCCACCCAGTGATCATCCTCCCAGCAACCCACCTGCTACCTTGACCATTTCTAATCACATTGAAACTTTTCTTCGACAGCAGATTCCCTCAATTGCTGTCATCAAACCATCCACCGCCACACAGGTTGAAACTTCGTATGAATCCAATTTCGATGTCTTTACCGAATCAGTCTCTTCGGAAGACGATCTGCTCATGGCAAATAGTGTCAAAGACGAAGATATATTTTCTGAACCAGAAATACACCACCCAGAGCAACCTGATGTAACCCAGACTTTCACTGCATCGTCCTCCAAAGTTTATTTTACCTTGGATGACATTCCATATCATAAGTGGCCTGATCGACTCCAAGAATTCCATGCTTGGCTCACCACCAGGCACATTTCTGAACCCAGCACCTATGATATTCTCCTGGAATTTACCAGTCGCTTTACAGGAGCACTTAAAGATTGGTGGCATACCTCCGAGCAAGATCGATGTACTTCTTGACTCAGCCATTGGATAATGCTATCCAGATTATCCGCATGTATTTCATTGGCAAACCTGAAGACTCCAAAGAACTCAAAAGAAAGGAGTTTTTTGACCGAAAATGTTGCTCATTAAGGCGCAAAGATCTTGACCGACACTTCCAAGCCATGATCAAGTTATTCTATTTACTTGGTGCAAATTGGAATCTCAAGCCCATTTTCTTGGCATCCATCCCAAGAGAATTAAGTCAAGCTGCGTAAAAACCCTCCAACAAATGACAAAAAAGTCTCACGAAGCCACCCTTGGTGAAATCCAACAGTAGTTCATATCGCCATAGAAGAACTCTGTCTCCACGAGAGGCCTTCCGGAACTTCCTCAAAGAAGACAGACATCTTGATAAGGCATGCTTCAAACCCGGTTTAAAGATAAAGTGTCCTGTGATTGCTCCGATCCCTCTTGCACGAGCTGCAAAAAGAAAAGACACTTTAGAAAGTTTTCCTTCAAGAAGACACGCAAAGGAAAACGTAAAGGTAAATGGAAATTCTTGCGAAAAAGCCATCATCGCTCCTCCAAAAAACGAAGCAAAGATGATGCTATGTTTGCAACAAAAAGGACATTTTGCAAAAATTGTCCAAAGGCCAAGAGTCGTGGGAGCCATTTGATTGATAAAATCGTTAAGAGCACCGGCATCCAACTTGATGATTCGACATTGAGTCTGTCTTCTCCTTAGACGACCAACCATCGAAAAATACCCTCTCGTGCTATTCAAACATATAGCTCGGACTCGGCCTCGGATTCTCAAAATGATGTCTTCACCTTCTTTCCCGATATTCCGACCATATTCACACCACTGAACCAATACATCACCCATATATCCCCATCCATATCCTTTTGTCCAAATATCATAAACCAATCCCTTTGGTGGCACTCATTGATACTGGAGCAAGTTCTTCCATTCTAGACACTAAGATTCTCCCAGAAGAGTTATGGAAGCCATTCACCGTATTTCAATTCAGCTTCGGTGACACATTTGCTACCAAGTATCGAAGTAAGCCAATTACCATTCAATTCTTTCCCCGGTGTTCTATCACCACCGAGTCCTTGGTTCCAGATCCCCAGACAAAGATATTATTATTGGCTGGGACATTCTGACCCAACTCCCCAAGCTCAGAATACTTTCCCGTGGTTTACGTTTCAAAAATCAGTTTAGGGAATTTGTAGAAACCAAACGGTTCTATACACTTGAACCTGCCTTGTTTGACCCAATCATCCAGAGTTTAATTTCCTCTTGTGGTGAGTCACATTCGAGTTCTCCTGGACTCCGCACCCAACCCTTATGGAAAAACTCCCGGTTTATGTCAAACTCCCATTCAAGAAGAATGAAGACATTAATCCGACGAAAGCAAGTCATTCTGGAATGAGCCCTCAACACCTTGCACTTGCACAGCAAGAATGTGCAGAACTGTTGGCACAAGGTCTCATTGAACCATCTGACTCTCAATGGGCATGTGAAGCATTTTATGTCAACAAGCGAGCCGAACAAAATCGTGGAAAAATGAGGTTAGTAATAAATTATCAACCTCTGAATGAATTCCTCCAGGATGATAAATTCCCATTACCCCATCGAAATTCCCTCTTTCTTAGCCTTGCTCAGGCAAAGATTTACTCAAAATTCGATCTTAAGGCAAGATTCGCGGTTGGGAATTGACCCACCGCATGCACTCCAAGACGGGGTTACGTATCCCAAACCAAAGACTTTCAATGGACAGTTGTTCCTTTTGGCCTTAAGATCGCACCTTCCCTTTTCCAAAAGGCTATGTGCAAAATCTTTGAACCAATTCTTCCAAATTCCCAAATCTATATTGATGACATCCTTTTGTTCAGCCCTAATGAACAATCTCATTGCCAACTCTTGACACAATTCGCTGACATTGTAAAAAGGCATGGCATTATGCTTTCCCGAAAAAATGATTATTGCCCAAACAGAGATTGAATTCCTTGGCATGCATTTGAAAGAAGGAACTTATTGCCCGGAACCCCATATTGCGAGAACTCCAAAAATTTCCCGAGAAGGATTTCCATACCCATACAAGTCCAAGCAATTCCTTGGTATTGTAAATTACTTGCGAGATTTTATTCCTCATATTTCTACATATCTCGAGACCTCTCCAAAAGATGCTCAAAAAGAATCCTCCCTCATGGGGACCCAAGCAAACTCAAGTGTTTCTCGGCTCAAGCAACTTTTACAAGCATCTTCCTCCCTTAAAAATCCCATCTACCGGCAAAAGAATCCTCCAGGTGATGCCGCCGACAAATATTGGGCAGCCATTCTTTTAGAAGAAATTGATGGGAATAGGCATATATGTGCCTACAAAAGTGGTCGATTCTCCCAAGCAGAAATTCATTACCATTCCACTTTCAAGGAAATACTTGCAGTCAAATATGGCATC
Organism: Angophora floribunda; assembly: GCA_014182895.1. Classification (NCBI taxonomy): domain Eukaryota; kingdom Viridiplantae; phylum Streptophyta; class Magnoliopsida; order Myrtales; family Myrtaceae; genus Angophora; species Angophora floribunda. The sequence continues at coordinate 14,408,426 of CM024708.1, forward strand.
AAGAAGTTTGAGTTTCATCTCATTGGACACCATTTTCTTGTTGAAATGGACATGTCTTCATTTCCCCAAATGCTCAAATTCAAACAAAAGCAAGTCCCTCATCCACAATTACTCCGGTGGGCTGAATGGTTTTCAAAATACTCCTTTGAAGTTAAACACATTCCAGGGACAAAGAATGTCCTAGCCGACTTCTTATCCAGACCAAAAGAACCAGTTCAAGCAATTCACATGTATGTCAAGAAAGAACCTCTCTCAGAAACATACCGCACCACTGACATGCAGTGTGGATGGCCGAAACTTAAATACCCTCCTGAGATTCCATTGGCCATCCGACATAATGTCTTGAAAGAAAGACTTCCGGAATTAATGTGGGAATATCAGTTCCGAATTTTTCGTGAACATGGCGGCCTAATGCTCAGACCAGATGGACTCCATCCACAATATCCATTTATCCATCCTCTTCGATGGTCTCCGAATGATGCATTTCCCGAAGATATGAATGGTTACTTTGGTACATGTTCAACCTGTACACAATAGCCATTGAATTTCCTACTGAACAAATTTTGCAGGTTTTCATCAAAGAAGCAGCTGGACGTGACCATAACCAGAAATATCTCCTAGATGTTTTTGCATGGTTCAAACCACTCCAAAGATTGGAAAGAACTCTTCAAAATCCAGAATCGTCAAGGAAGGCCTCGAACCGAACGTCATACTATTGTCCTATTCCACCGCCCATGGACATATTGCCATCCCACTGGATGGATTTCTGACACACCTTCTGTTGCAGGAACGTCAAGTTACAAGCCCCAAGTTTTTCAAGAATCTGCACAAATTCACCAGACACTACCCTACTCCATCACCACCAGCGGATCCTCATCAAGAGAACTCCGAGAGAATCCTATGCCAGGAAAATCGCACCATCCCACCAGAAGCATGGCCATCTGCCCAGGTCCCTATTTCTTGGGACCACCTCGACGCTTGGGATCCGATGAGAGAAAAGATCCTAGAAGCCCTCCAGATCTTTCAAAGAAACAATCCGGACTCCTCCACCCCCTATGATCCGTGGGGGACCACTTTCCCAAGATCCATGGGGAGACACCCCAAATTACGCCCCTTTTTCCGGCACTTTCGGTGCTAGCTCCTCTCGTCCGCCGACTTTATCGGCGAAGAAATTGAGAACCTCATTCGCGCCTTTAAAAGAGAAAAAGATGGAAGCTCCGAGTCCATCCGATATGGATGAGGACGCGCCGCTCGAGAACAGATAGCTCATCATAGCTCGATGATTCGGACTATGACTACAATGCTAGAGACGAAGAGACAAATAAAAAACGTCCCGAAAACACTTTGTACACCGCATCAGAGCACACCGTTCACTTTGTTCACTCAGCCTATTTTACCAGTAGCACCTAGTGAAAATCCACTGTTCATAGCTTGTCACGGGTTTTCCTCCTATGTTTGTAGCCTATTAGTGGCTAGTATGCTTTCATAATTGTGTCTAAACATGGCTAGTCAGCCATCCCTTGTCGTTTGTATCCTCATTTGCCTATATAAGAGCAAGGAGTCCCCATTGTAAGATCCATCGAGTAAAATAAGAAGTGTGTTGTGTACTCTACTTGCAACATGATCTTCTAAACACTCACATTCTCTTCTAGTCCAGAACGATGGTTCTGAACAAACACTATGATTGAGAAAAATCGGAGTATGCTCTCGCACTTGCCCTTAGGGGATCCCGTGCATCGAATTTCCGATATTCTGAGATTACTATGATCTAAGCTCATGACTTGAGAAGCAACTTGGTGGCTAACAGGCAGTCCCTTTAAGGCCTGGAGAGCCGTGTGTGGGATAGCATACCTGCCACAAGTTTGCAACTCAGTTCATGGATTTAGTTTCATAAGACTCTTTATGGTACAGTATTATTGCACCAGGTCTGATCGAGGGACAGAGCAACACCAGACCACCTTACTTTGATGGAAAAGAGTACAACATATGGAAGAACAAAATGAAAGCTTTTCTCAGATCAAAGAATCCACAAGAATGGGATGTAGTCGAGAAAGGAGTTAATCCCAAATGGCTAGAAAAACCACATCAAAAGATGATGGAAAAGCAACAGAGGCATCAACTACCTTTTCAAAAGAAGAATTGACGAAAAGAGAAACTTTAGACGCAAAGGCTATTTACTCTCTATATTGTGCTTTATCACCTAATGAATATAATCGTATATCTTCTTGTGATACAGCAAAGGAAGTATGGGATAGACTACATGTGACATATGAAGGAACTGATCGTGTTAAGGAGACCAAAGTAAATATTTTACTTGGTCAATATGAGTCCTTCAAGATGAAGCAGGGAGAGTCAATAGGAGATATGTTCAGTCGTTTTACAGAAATTGTAAACTGTTTGGCATATCAAGGACAGCCTGTTCCTAGACCAATGAAGGTCAACAAACTTTTGAGAGGATTATCAAAAGAATGGAACAATGTGAAGACGTTTATCAGAGAAACTCTGCGGATTTCACCACTAACAGTCGATGAGCTCGTAGGCACTCTGCAAATCTATGAGGCGGAACAAATGAACGAAGAAGTGGAATCCCGTAGGTAAAAAATCCATTGCTCTTAAGTCTAATACTGATTCGATGATACATGATTCGAGGAAGAGCTGGACGATGAAGAACTTGAACTGCTAATTAGAAAGGTAAAGAAGTTGAACAAGAAAGGCGAAGGTTCGACAACAAGAAACAAAATAGACATGCCGACAACGAAGAACGAGAGGATGAGGAGGAATATGTCAAAGATGTTGTCTGTTTCAAATGCAAAAAGAAGGGTCACATAAAACAAAATTGTCCCAAGCTCCGGAAAAACAAAGGGAAATATGAAAAATATAAGAAGGCCCCGAAAGCGAAACATGGAGTGACACCGAGGTTGAAAATAGTGAAGATGAATATGACAACATCTGTCTAATGGCACATTCGGACTCGGACTGGAACAGTTCGGACTCGGACTCGCACTGAATGCAGTTCGAATCGACTCGGTTCGATAGAGAAATTGAGGTTAGTCATTCGAGATATTCCTATTGAAGTTTCAGATTATATAAATGAGCTTTGTTTAAATCTGAAATTCACTCTTAAAAGAATCTCTGGATTAAAAAAGGAAAATTACAAGTTGAGTCAACAAAACGTTTCTTTGAAAGGAAAAGTGGATGATTTCAAAAAGGAATTTCTGGAAAAAAAGGAAAATCGAGAGGTTCTTTTGAAAGAAAATGATTCTATCAAAAAGGATCTTTTAGAAGCAAAGGAAAATCGAGATTCCTTACAAAAGGAGAATGATTTTTCAAAAGAAATTTTTAGATATTACCACAAAGTTTTCTAAAGGATCAAAAACCCTACAGCATATTCTTTCCATTCAAATTCCTTATTATGACAAATCAGGACTTGGTTCTTATAAGGAAAATGATTCCCTGATTGATTTTCCTAAAGTCAAGGAAAGAATAAGACAAAGACCTCCTCGACAAGCTTACAAAAATCATTTCAAAAATAATTTTGTAAGACCTGTTGGTAGAGACAATCTCAAATGTTCTAATTGTGGAGAAAGAGAACATTTTGAAAACAAATGTCCTAAAGTCTGGAGACCTGTTCAGAAGAAATGGATAGACAAAGCTTATACCACTAACCTCAATGGACCCAAGAAAGTCTGGGTACCAAAGAAAACTTGAGTATGTGTTTTGATTGTAGGCAAATGAGAAAGAGAATTTGGTAAGAAATATATATTTTAAAATTCTCAATTTGTTTTTGCGTGCATGTTTTAAATATTTTCATTATACTTGATATTCGATATATATTATGTCTCGATTTATAATGATTATATTCTATAATTGATTATATTGAAAGAAGAATAGCATGCTATATTTTTGGTAGTTTTGTGAGTTGGAATTTGATACGTGTGATTAATTTAATATCCTGCTTAGAGATAATCATGATTATTTGATTGGATTTTATGCTCTCTTATTCTGATATATTTTCATAAAGCAAAAATTTGTCTTTCAAGATTTTATACAAGATAGGAAAGTATCGTTGAGTTTTTATGAAAATTTCCTATTTGTGCTCTAACGTGAAAGAAGGATCCAAATTCATGGATACCAAAAGAAAAGAAGATTACTGCAGGAAATTTTACAAAAGAAGAATGATTGCAAAAATCTATGCAAATCATCGAGCAATCGAAGAATATCTCAAGCGATGATTGATGAGATCTGTTTCTAAATCAATGGTATATATAAATATATACCTTGGGTAAGGAAATAAAATATTCCTTCTTTATCATCATGCCTTCCAAATTTATACACAAATTTTTATGGTTCAAGATGATTTTGATGACTCACGTGTGATTTATATTGCAAAAATTCTCTTGTCAGATATTGCACATTTTTATTACTTGATTTGGCACGTGATAAAAATATCTACTTTCATTTTGCATATTGCATCAATGATATCTTTTGAAATTTATGCTTAGGGAAATCCCTTTAATCTTGAAAGATATTGTTGTATTTTGGGATTCACTTGCTATAATCTTAGAAGATATTTTATATTAGGCAAGTTTGATCCGCAAATTGAAGGAATGTATGTGTGTGATATTTTCTACAATTTGCAAAGATTATTATCTATTTTACAAGGATTTGCAAGTGGCAAAATATCTTTCCATATGCAGTTGGGAAAGCTTGATCCAAAATTGTGAAAATATTTTAAGGCTCAAAAATTCTATTCATTGCACAAAATTTTCATAAATTATTGAGCAGGCCACTGATGTGTCATATGAAAGGTTGAATAGCTTTGAATTGAAATTTTTTTATATTATCAAATATGCTATTCAATTTATTTCGCAAGAAAGGGCATTATATATTATGTGAAATATTATAACAATGCATTTGCGCAGAAAGTTTGTTAAGTTTATGCAGATTAAATTTGAGGCGAGCTTGATTGATGAAAACAAATTTCTACCTCAAATTTCAAAAGCAAGAGAATAGTGCAATTGTCATTGCTACAAAGGAAATAAAGGGATGTCATTCTATTCAACGTGCTCAAGCTACGATAAGTATTATCGTAAATACTGTCATGAGGACAGGGGGAGAAAGTGAATATAAAAGGAAAGGGGGAGAATCGTGATCATTTCGAAAAGGCAACAGATTGAGGGGGAGCATTGATTATTATGGTAAAATTTTTGAATTGATCTTGACCCTGATTACTATGGAAAGAAAAGGTAAATTGTAGTCTACATAATTTGGTAAGTATATCATCCATTTCTTTCCTTGGCAGATTTTTGTTGATATATATGAGCTATATAGAATATCCTTTATGTTCATATCAACATGATATCTTCATGTGAATTTATTCCCCACGTGACACCCTTTTTAATTATTATCGCATTTTGATTATGACAAAAAGGGGGAGAAAATATGTATATGCATATGTGCTAATTGATTTATATTATTTAGTGCATAATATTGAGCTGCAATTATTTCTACATATTCTTTTGCTCAATTTTGGAGAATGCATTATGTGCTTATGATGCTTTGATTTATCAATATATTTAAAAGCATAATTGCATATTCAGATATTGTTTTGTCATCATCAAAAAGGGGGAGATTGTTAGGAAAATCCCTTATGATATTTTGAAAATGACAAAATAAATCAAAGGCTACTAACGTATGCTTTTGAGCAGACGCAGGAACTTCAGACTGAGATTTAAGTCTATCCGTACTGCATCGAGATTTAAGTCTCGACCGTACCGCATCGAGATTTTAAGTCGACCGTACCAGGGATCGAAAATCTAGGCGGACTCGAAATGGAACTACTACAGGATAAGATCACCAACGGTCATATGATTTTCACTTACCATATTTATATTGATCAACAAGATCAATCATCGACAACTTCCAAAGAAGGATGAAACACTTATGGAAGCCCGGATTCTGATTGTATGGGTGAGCAGAATCCAAGGGGATCCAATCTACCTCCAACGGTCAAAAAGACTTGCCTTATAAAGTCTGTCTAGGAAAGGGAAGACAGAACTCTCACGGAAAGAGCCAACGGTCGAGTGTGGCTTGGAGAGTATATAAGGATAGGATGAGACCTAGGAGACTAGGGTGGATAAATATATTCCAAGGCTGATTCAATTCTTCACTAGTTGTCCGAAAAGAGCGTAATTGAGTGATCCTAGTGAATTACCAAAAAGAGTGACTTTGTGAGACATATCATAACCAAGTGCTAACAATCAAGAGTGTGTAATCACCTTTGATCACATAGTGAAATCCAGCCTATTGGCTGATCGCCTGGAGAGTGGACGTAGGCTTGACAAAAGCCAAGCCACTATAATTGTGTTTGCAATCTTCTCTACTCTCTCTATTTACTTTCAGTTTGTGGATTGCAATAAATCGATATTACTTGCGCGTAAAATTTCTCTACACCTATTCACCCTCCCCTCTAGGTGTTAATACTACTTCACAACAATCTTGAATGATTTGCATTGCCCGAGAAGAATATTGACTTTGGTCTCCTTTACACGATCAGTCCCTTCATAAGTAACGTGCAGCCTATCCCACACTTCTTTCGCTATTTCACAAGAAGAGATTCGGTTATATTCATTTGGAGACAAGGCACAATAAAGAGAATAGATAGCCTTTGCATCTAAAGCTTCTCTTTTTGTTATCTTCTTTTGAGATAGAGTGACAGATGATTGAAGCGTTTCGCCATCCTCTTTTCTAGTAGATGCTGACGTAACATTAGGATTGATTCCTTTCTCAACAACGTCCCATTCCTACAAATCCTTAGATCTTAGGAATGCCTTCATATTGTTTTTCCAGACATTGTACTCTTTCCCATCAAAGTAAGGTGGTCTGGTGATGCTCCATCCCTCAATCAGACCCTGTGCAAAAATACTAGCCATAGAGGATCTTTTAACTCTGAAGTAATAAACACTTCAAAAACTCTTAGCACAGGGCTCTGATACCAATTGTTGTAAACTAGTATTAACACCTAGAGGGGGGTGAATAGGTGTAGAAAAATTTTACGCGCAAGCAATAACAATCTTTTACAATCTATAAACTGAAATTAAATAGAGAGAATAGAGAAGATTGCAAACACAGTTTATAGTGGTTCGGTTTTAGACAAGCCTATGTCCACTCTCTAGGAGATCAGCCAATAGGCTGGATTTCACTTTATGATCAAAGGTGATTACATACTCTTGAGTGTTAGCACTTGATGGTGATATGTCTCACAAAGTCACTCTTCTTGGTAATTCACTAGGATCACTAGATTTCGCTCTTTTTCAAACAACTAGTGAAGAATTGAATCAGCCTTGGAATATATTTATCCACCCTAGTCTCCTAGGTCTCATCCTATCCTTATATACTCTCCAAGCCACACTCGACCGTTGGCTCTTTCCTTGAGAATTTCGTCTTCACTTTCTTGGACAGACTTTATAAGGCAAGTCTTTTTGACCGTTGGAGGTAGATTGGATCCTCTTGGATTATGTTCGCCCATACAATCAGAATTGGATTCTATTCGCCCATACAATCAGAATCCGGGCTTCCATAAGTGTTCTATTCTTCTTTGGAAGTTGTCCGTTGATTGATCCTGCCAATCAGTTTGATACAACAAAATCAATATAAATAAAGTAAGTGAAATACTTGACCATTGGTGATCTTATCCTGTAGTTTCATTCTGAGTATGACTAACTCAAGTTCTGAGCAGACGGTCTTATCCTGTAGTTTCATTCTGAGTATAACTAACTCAAGTTCTGAGTCTACTCAAGATTTAGACTCAAATTTGCGTCTGGTACGGACAGACTCAGAATCTGTCTGGCTGAAGTTCCTGCATCTGCTTCATCTAGACTCAAAAGCATATGTTAGTAGTCTTTGATTTATTTTGTCATCTTCAAAATATCATAAGGAATTTTCCTAACAAAGCCTACCTACAAGCCTCTCTTGATAGGGATTATGCCCCTTGTGTCACCACAAATGTCCCATCACTTCTCTCATATCATAAGCAAAAGTTTTTTTCACATTGTTTGCACGTTACACATTGGCTCACATATGGGATTTCTATAATCTCGAACAATTTCCATATACCGGTGACTCTTCTTCTCAATAGATTCTAATATGGATATGATTGCGGAAGACCTTTTAGGTCGTTTGGATAGGCAGAAGTCCAATAGGCAGGCTCGGAATATGAAGTTACCTAGCAAGAGATCAAACGGACATAACTTTTGATCCGGGAGAAATTATGATACACATGATATCAGTTTGGGAAACTCATTGCGAAGGCAATTTCTCTCTCCATCCCTCGTCATGTGCAATTCGTTAATTAATGATCACTATAGACTTGGGGGAGCTAGATAATACTCATAGCCTACTTAAAATGATGGAAGAAAGTGGTTTAGCTCCTCTTGATTTATTAGATTCATCTACTTTGCACGAGAAGCGTATCAAAGAAAATCATTATTTGCTGATAGGAAACACATGTGCCTTTGTATTTACACGTTGTAAATTTCTTTGTAAATTTGCGGCAAGTCAACTGGCTGAAACGGTTGACTCGAAAATCAGAACCCAAACAGATCTTTGATCCATCCAAGTTTAAAATTGATAGCCCCTTGTATACACACCCGTTAGTGGTATATAGGTTAATTGGGATAAATATTATTGTTGCAAAAATATGAAAGTGTTTTAATTATCCTAAAATTGACTTGTCATATAATACATTCAGTCAAAAAGAAAAAATGAAACGATTTTCTTTCTTATTTGGATTCGTATTGTAAAATTATTTTTAAGGTCCATCAACGAAGAAAAGCAGAAAAATATAAAATCATAAAAGATTCCTGAGTGGATCGCCTTGGAAATATATAAATAAAGGATTAAAATCCCACACTCAAAAGATAAGTGGCAAAAAAAAAAAAAAAAAAAAGGCAAAATTATCTTTGATTGGATTAAAAATACTGAAGAAGAAAACAGAAATTAGGAAAAAGAATATAGGAAATATTATTTTTGGTTGAGGAAAAGAGAAAATAAACAATGTTACAAAGAAATGAAGAAAGAAAGAGAGAACAAAATATAAAGAAAAGAGGGCAATTGGTGCCTCCCGCAAATTCTATTTAAATGCAAATTAACCTAGAGGCACATGATTCAAACTTGCAACCCCTGAGTAGAAACTTTATTAGTGTTTTGCAAGCTATTCATATATAATAAATTTACGGGGTTTTTGCCTCTTTCGTTGGAATATGTTCATAATTTCAAATAAAATTTTGGGCACTATAGTTGGGACTCAATTTCTTCAAGCAAGATGATTTTCATAAACTCATCATTGAGATGGACTTGAAAGTGATTACTAGACTTGTTAATCAAAAGATTATGGCGAACAACATTGGCCCTATTCTACTCAAAGATATGAGAAGATTGTTGAGTTGAGCTGAGATGAAGATGCTGCCAATCCAAGGCTTTTCAATGAAGAACACCACCGATGGAGATTGCGATCGATGAGGGGAAGCACCGGAAGTCGTCGGGAGTAGGGTGGCTCAGTGGCTTGCCAATGAGGGGCAGTAAACGGTCAGTGGGTGACCAAGAGGGCTACGGTCCTTGTGTCCAATTCAAGGCTTTTCAGTGAAGAACACCACTGACAGAGATTGCGATTGATGAGGGGAAACACCGAAGGTCGTTGGGAGTAGGGTGGCTCAGTGGCTCGCCAGTGACAGGTGGTGAATGGCCAATGGGTGGCCAAGAGGGCTATACTCAAAGTCCATTTGCAAAGAAATTTTACCAAACACAATTACATTTCCCCAAGTAGCTTTAGGCTTTCAGTATTTGCATTGAACTCAAAACCCATTGCAAATGCTGAACTAAACACACCCATAGTCCTTGTGTCGGGGGAGGGGGGAGGTGATCTATCAAAATGAGCCCCCCTTTAAATTTTGAAGGAAAATTCTATATATGCTCTCCTCGAGATGCAATCCTAGCCCTTAGTTTGATCAAGGGTCCAAAATGATCTTCCTAAGTGAGCAACCTTCTAATTGGTCCAATTGTGATAAGTAGGATAGATGACTTGGCATATTAAATGGCCAAGATGAAGAATGGATGAATGGTCAAGATTACTTCTCCCTTGGATGACTAATTAAGGGCTTTTTGGTAATTTCATCCTTCAAGGGCATTTAGTTATTTCAAGTTGTGGTATGTTTGTAATTTTATGCAAGAGGGACGTGGGTGAATCAGCCAAGGGAGTGGCCAACATGTAGCGGTCACTGACCATTACCTTGCTGGAGCCGATCGGCCCAGTTGAACCGGTCTGAATCAATTTTGGTCGGTTCCATTGGTTTTGGTGAAATATTATGTAATTAGTCCCCGGAGGAGTTGATCGTAAAATATTCTTGACCAATAAAAAGAGAAGAGAACCACATTGAGAAGAAATGACCCAAATTTACCCAAATTAAATCAATCAAACATTTTAACAACATCTCAATAGATTTAAATTGGCCTTATCACCTGATGAATGACATCAATTGCCTCCGGATTTAACAGGTATGCAAATTTAAACTTTCTAATTAATTGGTACAATTTTTGTAACTCACATTCCAAATTGTCCAATTGATTGTAATCGATTTCAATTGACACGATGAAAAATCAAGTGGTTGAATCAATTTTACTTAAGATGGTCTAATGCACTAAAATTGATGTTAGAAGGAAGGTCTGAATTAGACTCGAAATCGAAATTGAGGTTTAATTGACAAATTAAACATTAGTCTAGAATGAATCAAAATCAACTTGAATTGCATCAATTGAAGCATATTAACTTGAATTTTCAATGTTCAAGTAAGCTAAATTGATCAAATGGAATGCTCCTAAGTGAATTTAAAAAATTGATTCCAAATTTGGATTGATATTAAGAAAATGAGTCGGTCTAGGGTGAAACCACTTAAATCATGAAGAACTAGTCATCACCCTTGACTGGAGCTAAAAATTGGAAGTTTTCATTCCCATATGCCAAACTCAAAATTTGATTCAACGAGTGAATGTGAAATGATCTCTAGATCAAATGTCATGAATGAAACTAAATTAGAATATGATAAAAAAGAAAGTAATTTTATTTTTGGCTGATTATGAACCTAAATTCAAAAAAAAATCAGAAAATTAGATTCTTAATCGATTTTTGAGAAATTTTTGTAGCCAAAGTCAAATTGAAGCTGAAATAAGATGACTTATGGATTTTACAATTTTTAATTTTTTTATCAAAGGGTTGACCAAAAGTCAAGCTTTTAGTGATTAATGAGTCAAAATTTTGATTTTTTTTTTGGTGAAAACTCTTATGGCCAAAGTGAAATTGGGACCATTAAGAAACATTTTGTGCAAAAAGCCAAATTTTGACATGAAGTTGACCAAAAAATCAACTCAAAAGTCAATGTTTTGATTTTTTGAGTTTTTAATGCAAATGACTAGGAAATAAAGCACAAATGAAAGACCATTGAAAAAGAAATAACAAATGACACTTTTTGATCAAGAAACGGGCTTTCGTTGTGATCAAAAACCTTAATTTTGAAGTTTGATCTTTAATGATGTGTCGGCTAAAAATCTAGTGTCAATAGTCCATTATGAAGGTTTGGGGCCAGGACATACTCTAGAAATAGTTAGGATTCATGCTTATATGATCTAGAACTGATTGTGCTATGATTTTGAGGTTCCGTGATTTTCGAGTCTGGATGAGTATGATTTTGTTAGACCTGTGTTGAGCTATTAAACGCTGTTATTTCGCAAAGTGATGTTCAAGACATATTCCAATCTTCGTTTTGATATGCTAAGCGTTATGAACGGATGTCATTTGATAGGTTAATTAGTTCCCGAAATCCATGACCAGAATCTGTGTAAATAGTACGATGGTGAACTTGCTCTATTTTCTGAAGAATGTCTGGCGGTTCGAGATTTTTTACAAAATATTCTAATATGAATTTTGCAAAGCCGCCTGCATGAAAATTGAAGAACATAGTGAGATGCATGACATATAAAAATTTTAGATCAAAATGAGATTGTTTGATATTTTTGGCAAAATTATCAACATCCGAGGATTTCTGGAAATTTTTCTTCAAAAGTAAAGCCCAAATTTACTTGATTTGTATTCGCAAATTTGAGCAAGTTCGGGCCCTTTTTTGTAAAAACATGTTGAAAAGTCGTTCAGGAGGGTCTCTTTTAGCAATATACAAAATTTGATGGTCAATTTGCAAACTTAGAGGGGCCTAAGTGCACGAAAATCGGACAAAGTCTGTTGGGCCTATATAACAGTATTCTGTTGAGTGTTATTTAATATTTACACCCCATTCGAGTGTCCGAATCGGCTCATGTCTCTGATCTTCTAGTGGAAAACTGAATTTTTGGGAAAATCGGTTGGAAAATAGGTCAAGTGGTCCTCTTAAGTTTTGAACCTCACACCCTAATCTTTCCAAAGACACTTGAATCATTCTAATTGATCGTCATTTCGTCGATTAATTTCATGTCAACATAATTGACCCGACTTCTGGAAAGTAATTGAATGAGTGATCCTTCCTTGACTCACTTATCTTGGTTGATTGTTTGAGAAATAAGTTCTTTTGACCTACATGTATGCTCAATTTCATGTATGTGTTTGTCAGATGAATGGCTAGGGGCGGTACATGAACGTGGGTTAGTCATCGTTGAACACTTAGACCCTAATCTAGGATTAATTGGTATTAATCACCATTTATCATTACCATTAATGATGGCCAATTACCATTAACCACGATTAATCAATTCGATAATTTGGGATGATTGTCTTGACCCCGAGGATCGTTTGTTGAATCAGTGACCTGTTTGCCCATTGGTTGTGATTGCTTTGGTATTGACTGTGTGCTTGTATGCATTGGCTTGTAACTTGAATGGCTCGAGTGAGAAGCCTATCCTTGGAGGTTAAAGACCGATGTCCGATTCCGGACTCTTGTTGTACTCATTTGATCCCAAACATGTCTTGGGTTATATTAATTTAAATTTGTAATTAAAACCCGACAAGTTGCAGATTTTCTTTTTCTCGCTTTTACAATAGCTTGCGATTTATTTTCCGTGATTGTTTACTTTACGCTATGCAAAAAATACTTCATTGCTTGTTTTCTTTCTTTAAATACTAGAATTAGAGCTGGTTTAAACTGCTTGAGCGAACCATCCGTGCATGATTACATATTGGGATTTTGAACATCATGAAAATGCTAAAAAAACAACAAATGCATGAACACTTTAGATAACAATTAGACTAATTTAGGTACCAAAAAGGCACTAATAAAATATTAGCGTAACCCAAATCCTCCAACTATTAGATTTCTAGTTTCGTAGGAATTGAGAAAACACTCCCATTTCTCGATTGGGTAATCTAGCCAATTCCCAAAAATGAGGTTATTGGCAACTCCTATTTGATATTTAGGATTGTCTAAAAGAAACCCTAAAACAAATACTGTCATGTGAGATATGAACTTAGGAGAGCCCTTATTTACTATTGATATTTGGTTTGTGGAGTTAGCAAATAAAGCTCCATTCAAGACCGCTATTTGTTCGAACCATTTGGACCATCTATTAAACAATTACCACTGAACCCGCTCCCTCCTTTGGAACGGGTGGTGACGATGATATTATTCTTTTTTAAATTGATAGTCACTATAAATGTTTTTCCCTACAATCTCTATAAGTAATTTGTGATTCATTTTTTAATATAGTCTTTGTTTCAAAGAAATGCAAATTGGATATTCTATCTTCTTATGCATAAAGAATAATAGTGATCGGTTCCTAATCTGGTCCAGTTCTAAGGTGGAACCAGACTAGGAGAAACAATTTCCAATTTCTAGGACTAGGGACTAGAACAGCCAATCTTGAAATCGAGAACCAGAGTGACTAATTGATATGTCTCAATGGAACCGGTCAATTTGTTGATAATTTCACCCAATCAATTTTTCCAAAAGAAAACAAGAAGTTGTCTGTCCATAACAAAATGTGTTGATAAATGAAGACGGGCCATGATCCTATAGGTTCTACTCGAGGAAGACAAATAGAGAGAAATTGATAAAGTTAAGGTTTATTAAGAAATTAAGATATATATTATATTATATTATATTATTATAGTATATTGTCGGTCTAGTTCGGTTCCAGAAATAAGTACCGAGAACTAGATTGCCACAGTGGAAACCGCCCAAAACTGGCCAGTTTAATTCGGTCCAGTCTAGCAGTTCCCGGTTTGGACGATTCCTATTGCACATCCCTAATAGATATCACCACACTCAGTTGAAATTAAGATTTTTTTTCTCGAGATCATAATCCTTACTCAAATTGCATACCATATAATATTTATTTATGGAATCTATGAATATATGCAACACAAATAACAATTTGAGATATTTTACTGTATTTTATGATTTGATTCGATTTGATTATCTTCATAATTTATAGATTTAGTTTTTTGTTTCATGATACATATCACAATTTAACAACTACGATTATTTTGCTTAAACTACCTTAGTACCACAAAAGAATTCCAGAAGTACCAAAATATCCTATCACAGATGATTTACGATCCTCTTGATGAGTAATTCTAATTCATCATATGCATCCAATTTACATGAGACAAATACATATCCAAAGTGACCATCAGCAGAAGCTTACTTGATCTCGATTCCCGAAATGACACAAAATGGGTAGGGAGCAAATGCTTAGGGGTAAGGGATAACTCCTTATGCCACTCATAACCTTTTTTAAGTTCTCGCCAAATGGCCGCTGGTCTCTCTTATTGCAAAAGTTTTGGAATAGGACTTATCAATAATTCCAGTTTATTCCAAATTACCATAAAAGTCAAATTATTAAGTATCATTTTGTCAATTTGTTTCACAAAATCAAAATTAGATTGTGCAATCAGTTGTTGTTGGCATTTATACTTAGTGGTGTGCAAAAACTGCTTGGACCGTCTAGAACCGGACCAGAACCGGCGGTTCCCAAGGGAGCCGATCCAGTTCTCAGTTCTAATAAATTGGGACCAGTGGGTGTCGGTATGGTTTTCAATTCTAAGTGTGGAACCACCCACCTAGACCGGTAATATATAAATATATATTTAATTTTCTAAAAAATTTCCAAACAAAATATTTTTTTAAGAAAAACGAAATCCCTAAATCCCTAATTTAAAGCTCAACACCCATTAACTAAGTGCTCATCTTGTCTCACTCTCATCTCATTTGAGTCGTCTCTCTACCCCACTCACAACCTCCATTCTCAAGCTTAATGTCCGTCGACTCACAACCTCAATTTTTAACTTTTAATATGAGTCCAATTTTTTTACTAATCTTGTAATTAAGAATAGAGAAGTTTTTGCCTTTTGCTTTACTTTGGCTTGCTTCAAAAATATTGCATTGAATGCATGAGGCATGGTGAGACCGGTTCCATGGACGGACATGGGAACCAAACTAGCTTCAAAAATGCATTAAGTGCATGAAGTATGGTGGGACCGATTCTATAGACCTATTTGGAAATTGGACCGAACGAGCTATTTGCCAAAGAGTGGCAACAATAGGTTGACTTGGCGTGGACGTGTCTTCACAAGCCTCCAAGTGGGCCAAGAAGAGGGCGGACAAGAAGTGGTGGCATGTGGAGTTCTAGGTTGAGGACCTCGTACTGGCCAAGTTGCATGCGGTTCTTTGATACCAAGACATGCACAAGAGCCTATCCATCACTACGAATGCCCCCATTCACATGATCCAACGGGTTGGCAAGGTGGCAAACAAGCTAGACCTACTTGTCCAAGCTCAAATTGCACCAAGTGTTCCACATGAGCATGTTGAAGCCTTACCATGTGGATGAGGATGATCCGAGCCAGGGCGAATCGCAATGAGCGCCCCTCAGAGCGAAAACTTCCTATGATCATGATGTTAATGCATTATGGCTGACCTGATCATACGGAAGAAGTACCGTGCGCCTAGATGGGAGTACCTAGTTCAGTGGAAAGGTATTTCGGAGAGTGAAGTGAGTTGGGAACCCTCCGAGACTCTTTGGTAGTTCAAGAAGCACATCGCTACGTTCCACATTGAAGATGCGACAGGGCGTCATGGATTAGGTGGGGGAGAATGACACAGCCCAAGAGCTTAGCAAGCCCCGAACAAGTCCAAAATTCGTCCATGGCCCATCCCCAAGCCCAACTAAGTCCCTCTCTTGAGCCCGCAACCTTTCAGTTCCAATGGCTTGTCCTATCCCATTTGTCCTATTCCGCTCATCCTCTTATGGCCGTGAAGATCATGCGGGTTTTCAAGGCCTGGCCATGTAGATTGACCACGGTAGGTAGCCTTGAGCTTCCTCACGCCCTAGACCCTACTGTAGCCTTGTAATGACTGTATAGATTTGAACTCGACTATTGGATCAATGAAGGGATCGACGGATCGAATTAGTCTAGTCATTGTATAAATAGGGGACCCTCACCCCACCTGTAAATGCTTAATCAGAAGTGAATGAAACACTCATTTGCTCTCAAACACCTCTTATGGTCGAGTGAGTGAGCGAAAGGCTGACTTAGGATCGTTCCTAAGGCCACACGGGCGTGAATTAATCGGTGTGAATCAATCAACCCGTGACACTTACGTGTGAGTTGGAGTGTTTTAAGAGGCAACGCATATATTTTGTCAACTTGTATCTTAAAAATTTAAATGTTTCAAAAAATTATAGTCAATGTCTCATGAGTCTCTGGATAGCTGAGTCTTTGTGCTTGTGCCCCTAGATTATGAAAAAATAAAAGTGAAAACTATAATGTTAGTCAGAATGTATATTTAACTTCATTGAGGATTACTTTTGACAATGATATAGATATAAGATTGAACTTTGTTTGAAATTTTATTTCTTAGATGTTTAACCTAACTCCTAGTTAATTACTTCTACCAAAAGTATAAATACTGACTGAAGGTACTCAAAGTGACTAAGACCATTATCGGTCCAATAATTCCACGCGTCATTATAGTGGCTAGGTCTCTCTTCCCATGATCCAACAATTTCTTTCCACCGAAATGCATTTTTTAACAATTCACCTTCAACGAAACAGCCACCTAGAGGAAAAATTAAGAAAAGATCATTCATGATCAAAGATGTGAGTAATTTATCCAGCTGGGGATAAGTATTGCAATGCCTATTGATAATTAGAGAGATGCAAAACTTGGGTCGGTGCATTGCCATTTCGAGTCAATTTAGTAGACCATTGACATAAAGCCAATCTCGAAATTTAAAGATCAGCTTAAAGCAAATATATGCATTTGATGCTGTCGGGGAAAATTAGCATCTGAGATTGCCAATATTCAGTCTAGATGCACAGGTCCACCTCATTTTACGTTAGTGTAGCATGAGCTAAAACATAAAAGCAAAATTATATACCTAGGAGTCTGAGTAATTGAGGTTTAATATCTTCAAGCATTTCAACAAGGTCAGTTCTAAAACCATGTCCCCGTGGCAAGGTAAGTTTTTGGAAGAACATCAGGGGACATTTACATAAGCAACTAACAATGCAAAAAAAAATTTGCAGAAAGCAGAGAACTGCAGTATTAAAAGCACCTAAAGTCGAGTTCTCGTGCTTGAGCTAAAAGCACGTAGATTCACATCCCGTGCTCCAGCGACTGCACATAAAACCCAAGAGAAGAAATGCTCGATCCGAAAATTATTGACTAGATGTTGAAGCAGTATGGATTACTGATATTGAATTCCTCTATAGAAAAGTCCTCTCTGTAAAAGTCTACCTATGCCAGGAGGAAAGACAGCCATACCGACATAATCCCTCTCAATAGGCTTCAGGGACGATTCCTTGCCAAAACAAAATAATGGTGATAAATAACTTTCCCCTAAAGAGATAACGCATGGCAAAAGGGGATCACTTCAGAAAAGGAAACTGCAAGGTTGTTCAAAAGAAACAATGATTCAAACAGAAGAACGGGCATAAATCTCTTCGAGCATGTGTTAATGGGCATTGGCGTGTCAAATAAAAAAAGTTGATACCTTGTACGTGTCCAGAGGCATAGCTGAGAGTCGATCAAAGCATATGACTTTCTTATTTGCGGTCGCAATCGAAAAACTAGAACAGGTATTTGATTCCTTGGCTTGCAAATGAATTTCCTTCTTTGTCCAGTTCGATACGTCGGATGCAGAAGCTCTGCAATAAGACTTTCAAACATCATCATGCTGACCAAATGGATCCTCCCTCCTGCCGTCACTCTACTAAGACCCTTCATACCTCATAATGCATACTATTTTCAATCGAAAGAAAAGAAGCTGCCCCAGAAAAGGGCAATGAGATGGACTAGAAAGAGAGAGAGAGAGAGCACAATGATTCAATGGTCCACAAGGATACCGCATTCTCAAAGTAACACTATTTATCTGGGCCTCTACAAGCGCTTAAATGGTACTTACATTATGCTCGCAGCACTCAGAGTCGGCGTCCCCCTTGAGCCCTTCAAAGATACAGATACATTAATTGATCCTGATGAGCGAACATGAAGGACCAATTCGGACGTATTCCCTTCTTCTATATTCTGAAGAGAGAGCATAGGATTCGACGTACGAAAACATATTCGAAAGAAGATGGATAGAAAACAAAATCATCCAAGCTTTCAATAGTAGATCCATGAAGTCAAAGAAAATGTTGAGGAGATCTGAAATGTTTTGGAAAATGAAAAACTAAATTCCAACAGATAAGAGTTGAGAGCCTGAAGCCATGTTTATATTATTCATGGAGATTAGAGCAGAAGTAAAACAATGGTTGTTTATGAAATAAACATCAAATAGTTATTAGTACTCAACATGCCCCAGAATCATGTTTATATACACACCGACACCACGTACAACTTTATTGTGTTCAAAGATTTCTCGACAAATATAAAATACTATATTATTGACCATTAATTAGCTCGGTAAATACCTTTGAGCAACACTCTCATAACTGACTTCACGTATTCCCTAGCTCGAAACCCTGCATGCCAAAACTAACCAAGATAGCGCTTGCCGCCACCATCACTACTAATACCCTTGGTTTGTAATCTTTGATAAAAGTAGCCACTAGGAGTGACACTAGTGAGCTCACAGCAAAAGCTAGTGCGGATGCCCCCACCGCCTGCCATGGACTTGGAAGCTTCTCCCTTACATCTTTAGCTCGTTTGGCTCTCTTCCAGTCCTCTTTTTGAATTTTGCCTACCTCAATTTTGAACTGGGAGGAGATCAACACCAGCTTACCAATGGCCCTTGTGTAAGCCACAGCAATCAACCCCGCCATCTCAAATTTTGCCATTGTTCTAACGTTCTTGTCCATTATGCCAATGCCCATCATGAGCAATACTGCTTTTGGTTGCACCGAACATGGCAATGTAAAACACTTAGCTCTCTTCCATAAGTTGATGAGCTCCGTCTCATCAGAAGGAGAAGGAGAAGGCATGAACAGGAAGAGAAGCAATGCCAGTAGAGTTGATGGTTCAGTGAGGACACGCAAAAAATGTGAACAATTCTTGAGATTATATTCCAGAACCGTTTATGATCCATATTTATTACTCATTAATAACTCAACTTAGACCCATTATTTTTCGATTTCTTTTTCTTTTTTCTTATTATTTTTTCTCTTTTTCTTTTTTTTTTTTTTCCTTTCTTTTTTTTTCTAGCGACCGACCTTAGGCAAACTCGAGTCTCGTTGGCCTATGGTGAGGCTCGACTTCGTATGGTCCCTTTTAATTTTTTATTATATTTTTAAAAAAATCGATTTTTTTTCTTCCCAAACATCGGAAAATATGATTATTTTCTTAGAAAATGGTTTTCCTAGAATATTAATTTCTTTTGGTAATATGGGTCGGGTCATAAGCCTTCTTCGGATTGATTGATCACTCAAGCTCACATAGATTGTAGAGAAAGGAAGAGATGTTATGGAAGAGAATAAAATTTTGATATGAAATGGTTGGATGGATACAATGAGGGGAAGGACATCCCTTCTTATACTAGTGGCCATCATATTGCAACCATTGATCGTTATTCAATCCAGTGGACGAGATCATATCTCCCCACTTACCAACTACCTACATTTTTATCAAGAGAGTTCTAGACTTCAGTAGTAATCTCGCTTGTCTTTAGGGACCTTCCTTCCAAAAGCTCTAGATAACCCCATGGGCAAGTTGGGATAATTTCCTTCAACCATGCATGGTCCATTGGTCACGGAAACCTCGGATCCGTGATACCTACACATTCAGGATGATTTTTGTTCAAATGTCGATATTCATATGTATTTGCCAGTTCATTTCCTATTGTTAATCACGAATTCCTTTCAAATGTTGTAGATTTGATTCTCATCATATTTTGCTCTCCTCAAATACATTACTGCTTCCCTGTCTATGCCACTGCATGTATTTGTGGGTCTAACTAGAAATTGGTGGTGATTCTCAACGAGAAATATGATTGAAATCACTAATATGGATAATGATTTTCTGGTAAATTTCACGGCATTTTATTTTCATGTTCAATGCCTGTGTGTATTGGTAAGAAAAAGTGAAAAAATTCATGAAAAACCGTGGGTCTAAATGGCTCAATTCCACCAACCTCCCTTGGTTTGGCAACGTGCGGAGAGGGGGAGAGAGAGAGCGAGGGAGGCAAGAAAAAGTGAAAAAATTCAAAGTGGGATGAGAACAAAATAGGGAAAAGACAAAAACAGAGGAAAAGAGAGAGAAAAAAGAAAAATAAGGCGCGATCAGGGTCCAAATCGGGCCGGTGCCCGAGCCTGACCGACCCAGGTCAGTATATTATATTTTTTTATTTCTTTTAAAAAATAAAAACATCTGAAAAAAAAAAACCTTTTTTGGGGAAAGGCCTGAAATTGATTTTGAACATTTTTCTCTTAAAATGCGTGGAAAAATCTTTCAAAAATTTCTGAAATTAGAAAAAGGCCTATATTTAATGTGTGAAAAATCTTGCAAATGAACCAACCTTGGTGTCTAAACAAGATTAGGTACCGAAATGACATTAATTGATTAACCGGTGTAATCAAGTTCTCAATCCTAATTTCTCTCATTGCACAAGAGTAAAATACTTTTTTCAATATTTTACTTGAATTTCTAATTGACCCATCCCAAATCAATTAATTGCGACTCCTATTTGAAAATTAACTTATAGCTTAAAAACTTGCATCATAAGTTGTGAATTGGCGGGTTTGAAAGAGTTCAGGCTAAGCCCTAAGCATAGCTGGCCATTAGCCTCCGCATGCCTACGTGCAAGGTTCAGGGAGGTCGTGATACTCTATTCACGTAAGTATTTTTAAAACCGTTCCCTTCCCTAGGTCTCCTATATATATGTGTGTGTGAGTGTGTATGTATGTATGTATGTATGAAGGAATTAAGACGGTTAGATGAGAGGAACCAATCCTGTTGGTAACCTCCTCATTTATATCGCTTGTTATTTTCACTCACAAAAATCTCGAATATATTGATTCTGTTTCGGTGGATAATTTTTAATAATATGCAATCATACAAGTGATTAAAGAGCATTACAGTCAATCCATTGGAAGACAATCTTGCCCTGCCTGATATCATACCTATGTTATGGTAATGCCAATGTTATGATAATGCCGTGCCGGCATTCCACTATAGGATACGTAGTTCATATCAGATAATGTCTTAAGGATGGCCATGCAAAAGACACCTACTGTTAACTGGAAAAACATGTTGAT
Organism: Angophora floribunda; assembly: GCA_014182895.1. NCBI lineage: Eukaryota > Viridiplantae > Streptophyta > Magnoliopsida > Myrtales > Myrtaceae > Angophora > Angophora floribunda. The sequence goes on from CM024708.1 coordinate 14,430,153, forward strand.
GTCTGAACTGAGTTGCACGCCGCCTGAGAATTGCCAGATGATGATCGGGAATCCCGTCAAATCTCTCTCCGTGCTCCCTGCGTAGCACAAGACACTCTGGATGACTCACCTTGTTCAGCTTTCCCGCCATTAAACTCTCGACCTCATTTTGCAACGGAATGTACACCTCTTTCTTCAGGAACCTGAACGCGGTTCCCGAGTCTATGACCAGATAGCATAAACCATTGTAAATCTCCAGCGTGGAATCGCTTCCATGATTGCACCATTTCCCAAGCTAAGTTGATCATATTGATACTGAGGCTTGTGTATGTTGCCAATGCGATAGGAAAATTTGGAGCCTAATTGTTTTACCGGAGTTGGGAAATCATCACCACCATAGCCTAGTCCTAATATCCCAGTTTCTTGCCCATCCACACCATATTTATTTACATGTCCGCATTCAAGCACCTCAATCGACACCATTATTGTAGGTTGCTTATTCAGAGGCGAGGTTAATGGCCGTGGCGCTTTTGTCAAGATATGACTTTTCATAAATGCAATGCTCATTATTAGAATCGCACTTATCAATAGATTTTAAACAAAAGATGGAACCACAATAAATATTGGAATATGTCTACAATTTAGCAAGACCAAAATGAAGAGAAGATTGTTTGAAGCAAGTTGTGCAAGGCTGGCACTAAAACCAAAGGAGGTCACTTCCTATGTCAATTAGCACGAGTTGCGGGACTGACGGCGCACCAATAGATATTTTGGCAAGGAAACCTTGTACGTTAACGGCCAGGCTGAGACCGGCGAGAAAATTATCATCATTTGGAGTAGCGACTCTTTTGCTCAAGGAGAGGAAGCAGGCGATGGCACATTCAGCTTGCTCGGAGATGGAGATTGAATAGAATCATGGTGAATGAGCTTGATGGCTAATCCCAAGGTTCAATGGGGGTGATCTTGGACAAAGCGACATCAATGCAGACTAGAAGGAAAAAGAAATAAGACGATGCCATTGGAGTAGTAGCCATTAGCATAATCTAATATTCTTCGAATGAGTTTTGATGTCCTTTTATATAATTGTACTTCTTGGTGTTGCAATTAATGCATGGATTTTGTTTGTGGAAAATTTTGGATATGGCCCCATTAATTGCGGGTATACAGCTCAGCATGTAAGATAAATGTACTTGGATTTTCTTTCCCGGTTGCACAAATTAAAAGATTATCTCCTTAAATAAGCAATAATAGGCACGATGGACCGAACCTCTATTAAGATTGGATGGTATTGAGGTGTATCATTCCAATATTAAGTTTGGCTTAGGTTGGTGTTAAGCTTAGCGATTCGAGTCTTGGGCCTTGATTTGTGCCCGGCACAAATGATTTATTTTTTTTTGGCAACCAAGATAAGTCTTTTCATACACATATTTTGTGCACACCCTTGGGCCTATTTCTTGAGTCAGCTATGAAATAAAAGATAATAATCGGATGCCTGTTGTTTGCCGTATGATCACACGAGGGACTAAACCGTCACCGATGGATTTTGGGACAATGCTCAAAGAATCCCAGAGGAACCCTCACCCACATATTGAGGAGTTGATACCTGAAATTTTTCAGATGCTTGATGGGTTCCAGAGGAACCGTCACTCACATATTGAAGAGGCGATGCCCGATGGATTTCAAAAGAGTCGATGGATTTCGACTATAAAATAAATGAATTCACATGTGAATTTTCATGGGCATTTTTATATGACAATTAAATGCAAAGCTTCACATGTGAATATTTTTGGGTATTCTTACATGCCGAGTAGAAGCAAGGCTTCACTTGTGAATATTTTTGTTTATTTTTACAAATCGATTAGAAGCGTAGCTTCACATGTGAGTTTTCTTGTATATTTTGTCTTACAGGATTTTGTTGTTCTAACCGTTTTTGTACTCTTTGAGCTTTCACATAAAACAAAGCAAGGGTAAAGCATAAGTCTCTGCTGTTGAATTGCAATCAGGGAAATATCGTAGGCGTTAGTATGACGGTGAGACGCCATCTTACACGAGGATTAATAAATTTACTTATTGAGTTATAACTCATTTATGTTGTTTTACATGTTTTAGGATGATCAACGATAACCTGATCTAATTTGGTGTCTCTATCGACAACACCATCGGACTTGCATATAAGAAGTGCATAACCACTATGTGGGTGGACAAAGGTGGAGCCGAAGCGGTCCCCCTCGTGTTCGAGGCACGGCACCAATGGCAAGGCGGAGTTTTTGACAGACCCTACCATGATCCGCCCGGTCTGGTAAATGCTCCCCCACCCGACAGTGCAGTGATCGACGTGTAGGCAACCGCTGTAGGTCAAGGGGAAACCGAGTTTTGTAATCCCCTCGTTAGAGGAGTTAAGGTTACCCAACCCCTTTGGAAGCTCGGTTTGTAATATAAATGAACGGGTGTAAGCGGCATTGTAAATATTCTATGTACTAATCGGCGTGGGTTTGGCCCTAGTAATAAAGGGCTTATAAATATGGACTTTAATGTGAATATAGTAATGTGTTGTAAATGTTGGCCTTGTGTTGTGAATGAGTTCCTTACTTGTCATCCCCTTTTATTTCTGGTTCGGGAGAAATTATGTACGTTTCCGCATGTGTGTAATTCAAAGATTAAAAAAAAAATTAATAGGACAACAACGTGCCTGGGATGTCACAAAATAAATCTCCCAACAGCCACGATCCTGAGATGGGTCTTAGGATGAAGGTCGTGATAACTGTTTTTGGTATCAGAGCAGGGGTTTATTTACCTAGAGTGATAAGTTACGTGGGAACTCAAGATAGTTAGCTAGGAGTGAGTGCTACATCCGTGTGATTGTTTACTTGAATAGTTCTATTAGATAGTGGTTTTGTCTGCTAACCCCTTCTATTGAATCAGTTCTCTTAGATCCCCTAAAATAGCAATATGAGTGCCGAGGATCAAGTCACTGCAAGAGGAAAGATGTCTCGAGACCCAACCGTTTCCAAAGGAAAGAGATAGGACCCCGACTGGATGGAATTCTGTAAGCTCTAGAGACCATCAAAAGTTTAATGGAACAGCAAACCCAACAACAAACGGCTTCTTCTTCTTCTGTTTCTGCAGCTGGTAATAAGTTTAACCATAAGGAAATCAGCTCATTATACATGGCCAAGCACAAATTTTAACCATATAACATAAGTTTTTCTTAAAAATATTGATATTTCCTGGAAGTGCCTAGGCATTAGCATGATATTAATTCTCTAGCAAGATAAAGTCCATGCAGCTTATTTCAAATTAAGGAAATTAAAATAGATTAGATCAAGAATTGAGGAAATATTTGCTGATTCTACTTCTTGGTGTCGCCATTCAATGTAGCGACGTTTGGGTTACCAATTGGTTGAAGTTGCACAAGTTGGTTTAAGCTCCCAACATAACCATTTCGATGCTGCAGACTTCTTTGACTTGGGAAAATAGGTATGGTTTTTAGGGATGAGCAAAAGAACGGGAACTGCCCCGACTGCTCGAAATTGGACCGGAATCTGGTTTCCTGTTCCAATTTCTTGGAACCAGTGGGTACTTGTCAGATTCTCGATTCCATGGGCAGAACCACCCATCCAAACCGGATCAATACTATAATAATATATTAATTTTTAATAGAAAAATGAAATTTCTAAATCCATAAATCTGAAATTTTAGTCACATTCTCATTGGTCTCTCTCCATCTCTATATCTCGACTCACAGCCACACCTCTCAACTCCAATCGACTCACTTTTGTGCCTCCGGCCATTCATGTGATCAACTTGATGGCCCTTGTGGATTCGACTTCAGATTTATTTTTCACTTTCAACATTATGTTCTGACTTCTAGCTATTGTAGCTTATGGTTTCTAGCTGTTGTAGCTGCTGGCTTCTTTCACTCTCTTTTATTTTGATAAGAATGTTGGCTTCTAGTTTCTGATTTTGTTTATTGAATGTTGTAGTCAACGATAAATAGACGTAGACATTATGAAGAGGAAGATCCCACCTGGCTCTACTCGGTTTCTACCAGAAACAATCATGGTGTAGTTGAGAATGTGTTTTGAATGAAGTCGGCGTACATTGCTCTCTGTTGATGATGTTATGATGTGATTGTTGTGAATCGCTAATATATTTTTTTGCATTTGGATCATCAAATTGAAATGTATGCCATATACTTGATGGAATTCCTAAAGGAAGTCAGCACGCGTTTATGTTTTAACTAGAATCTTCCTGGTTGCATTTATGTCAGCATGCATTTATACTTGGTGAGACTGATTCCATGGTTCACTCGGAACCAGACCAAACCGGGTGTTTGATTCTTAAGTGGATCCATGAAACCAACAAACGGTTACCGGTTCCAATTTTTTGAAACCAATCCTTAGTGGGCAGTTGACGATTTTAGGGTGAAATCGCCCACATGAACCATACTCACACCTACCGATTTTACTAAGGTTCCATTATTTACAAAGAATTTGCATACTTGTCGGGCCTTGGATAGACTTTTATTTTGGGGGTTTCCTTTGAATGGCAACGGTTAATCAATTGAGTTGTGATCCTACCCTGTCACGGTCGGTCCTAAGTTATTCCATTACTTTAATTCATAGTTGTTAATTACTTCGTTTGGACGAACCTTACTAGTGGAATAATTAAATCATAATTCATTTGATGGTTGTGTCATTAACCATCTTTTTTTTAGTAAGGAACTTATAATAAATTCATTGATTTCTGCTGCTTCCGCTATTACTGTTGGGTTAGTTGTCGGGGTTGCTTCTATTAGACTTGGAGTTGGTCAAGGTAATGCTACGGACAGCTTGAGGCTGAGGGAAAAATACAAGTTTATTGCTTAGTCTAGCTTGTATGAAAGCTTTAACAATTTAAGGATTGATATAGCCTTAGACCTTTTTATTTGCGACCTTTGTGTAATCTGACAAATATGAAAAGATACATTTTTTGTTCTTAGTTATTTTATGGCCAAGGCTTGCTCCTTGCTACTTCCAATTCTATCGACATTCCACCTCAGCAATTATATATTCGTTGGGACACTAAACTCTTGAGAAGGACAGATTTGAGGATGAGGAGCTAGCATACCGATTTGTTTCCTCCTTCCCATTCTTGGCAAAGGAGACTTTTTTTTTTTTTTTTACAAAAAGTGTTACAACAAACAAAGCATTCGTCAATTGAAATAAAACTTGGTCGCTAATTCTAATCAGTATTATTCTTATTAATATTAGGAATTTCCAATTGAAAAAAAAAATCCACTTCTAAATCAATAAGCTTTCTTGCTTTCTTGTGTATATTCTTAACCAAGGGTTTGTCTCTATGATGAATGTAAATGCCAAAATTCACATTGTCAATCTTCATGTTCTTAGAGAAATATACATTATAAATTTAGTAGACATTGGGCATTGCATTTCCCTGTCAGGGTTAGTTCAACTTCTCTTTTCTATTTGCAAAATACTTAGCAAACTTAGTACCAATCATTCTATTATTAGCACAAGTTGAACTCATTGCTGTAAACATATTGTTATGATCGGAAACTATCCTAAAATTAAAACTGACAAGAATAAAAGAGTACACAAATTTACATGGAAAACCAGTGCAGAGAAAACCATGGTCTATGAAAATTCAAGGATCATAAAATGTGGCCAAAAAAAAAAAACTTAAAACTCTTTTCATCTCAACTTCTTGTTAAACTAGATAACTTGAGAAAAATGATATTTAAATTGCTACAACCCAAGCCCCCTGCCACCGTAAGGAAACCTCCTATTATCAAGTCTAGTAGCACAAATTTCAATTCGGGTATCAAAACTCAATTTGGTTTGAATGCCCGAAACAAAATTTAAGACATACTCAACATATATGAAATGGGGTATGCCAGAATAAAATGGTGTGAAAGGGCTGTCGAGATCAACTCTATCCTAGCTTCATATGCCTCTTGAAAGAGAGTAGAGTTTTCGTATTGCTGTCAGCCTGTGATGGATAAATATCTCGACTCAGCTCTCATCTTACCCTTTTTCTACTTGAAAATGATTTCGAATTCTTTTTCACTTCCTGAATCATGCAAAATAGTTGAACTTTCATAATGATGGTAATGGATCAAGGCCTCGATAACCAGGCTTCAGTACGGGTCACTTTGAGCCAGGTATCTGAAGACAATTTTTTCTTGTTGGGGCCTAAAACAAGCTTGAGGTTGTCTTTGAACTCCAAAGTCCTTGAGTTGTCTGAACCCAAGGATCTGGAAAGGTATCTCTAATACAATCTTGTCTCTGCAATTCCACTAATATTTGGTAATTTATTTATTATAACCGGGTTTTCTCCTGATTGATTTTTGCAAATGCTTATATCAAATATTGAGAACGTTCTCTGTTTGGTCGAAAAGCAAAGTTTAACTGTTGTTGTCATTTTTCTCTCTCTTGGTTATTGCAGTGAATAAACTGCTCTGAAATGGGTCTGCTGGAAGCTCATTCGAAGCTCATTTGAGTACCTTCTGCGCCTTCAATTAAGTGGTGTTCAAATGCCTGCATAAAATTGTGGCTCTAAAAGTGAAGCCGCCCAGTATTTCCTTTCAGTTGTAATTGAGAAGGCAGAGTTCGATTACAATATGTACTAGCAAAAGATTTCTAAAGGTCACAATCTTCGCAGCTTTACATGTCATTTTACATAATTGCCGGTTTTTAGGCCAACACGATGAACCGAGATGCTATCGGCCCTTGCACGGTGGATGTTCTGGTTTATATTTGTATTCTTCAATTTATTCTGTCAAACGAGCAGGGGATGCTCAAAATTTAGCCAAGAGTGAATTTAATGAAAATTACATTCGCTCAGGTAGAACACATTCATTTGAGGCATTCTTAAACATGTCATTTAGGTTTTTAGAACACTGGATTCTATTCTATAACTAGTTAGGCAATCCACTATTTGTGTTCATCATCTGGTCAAGGACAGACCGCAACTCCCAGAGTCAGGACAGGTCTCCACTCTGTAACTTCCTCCATCTTTTCACGATGAATATTCCACTGAAAGACATTGAACATGATCAGACTAACATTTTATGGGGTTGAGCTTACAAAAGAATCATCTTCAACGGTGATGAGGATAGCTTATATTAAAAATGCGCTGCACATCCTGTGTGGCGTGCAGTAAATGTTTGAGTTGGAGGTTTGCAGTTTCAGTTTCTCGGATTCGATTTCCAAACTTCTGCAGAAAGGAGCCATGACAGAACTCATGGCGTCAAAGCAGCCTGAACATGAAGTGAGCTCCAAAATAATCACCCATATAAGGGGTTAAAAAGTGATTGCACAAAAGTACCTAACAATTCATTTCCTAAGACATCTTACAAAGCCCAGCAATTACAAACCGAGTCCAAAGATCACAACCAGAGGTAGCCACAACAGTTAGAGACAACACCTGAAAAGTCATCGACACAGTTAAAATAGGTTGCTGCACCATGGACAGTATTCATCCAAAGAAGAGGTACGTGAAGATGCGGTACTCCAAAGCAACTTCAGCTAGTCTTCACAAAATGACGGGACAGCAGCTTACCAATCTCCAGGAATCCGACTTTCTCTCTCCCCTCAAATAGGGTCTTCAGCCTGTCATCACAATTAATCTCTCGCTTATTAACGCTATCCTGCATGAAAGCCATACATTTCTCTTAGAACATGTTAGAAAAGAAAAATACCATAGGGTTCTAGATATCTAAAGCAGTGTGTTCAGTGCTTGTCCAGGTTCACTTCAATAAGAAGATAAAGCAATTGATATGGCAACACAGCTACAGGTGAAGCTTCATAGATTCACCCTTTTCAAAAAGGACAATAGCGCAAGGGACACAAAGGAAATATGCAGTGCTACATCAGTCAAAATAAGCATCATAAAGTAGAAGATTATGATCATGACAAAGCCAAATTCTCCAACATCTGTCCTCAATAAGACCTTTCCATCTCATGTTTGTTTCACCCAAAAGAAATGCAAGAAAAATTTGCTCCTCTCCTAACTACAAGCCTTAATTGTCATATATAATCATATTCAACAGATTGAGTAGCAAGAGGAAGATGTATAGAGTATTAGGACTGATGTTCTAGAAGCAATCTATTGTCGCAGAGAGATGAAGTACCGAAGCCACAAGGTTTCAGGCTTTGGCCAACGCAGAATCAAATGCTGGCTGACAGAACAATAATACATATTAGAACAGCACTGTATATGTCTATTTCTCTTATCAGCTTTGAAAGTACAGACTCATCTCTGTAAGTACTTCCCGTGGATAGAAGCCATAACATTTGCAAAGTAAGAGATCAGGCTAAATTGACTGTGTATTATTAATCTGTATCTTTGGCTATCAATTACCCCATTATCTTCTTAAGATGATCCCATAACCACCATATCATAGTGCTCCCCAACTAGTTCGATGGTGTCCTTAATCTAGATTTTGTTTCTTCCTGAGGTAAAGATGTGATCATGTCATCTATGACCTATCAAGTCAATTCCTCAATTAGAGAGAAATTTATGGCACATGGAAGCCATATAAATTTGCTTTTCCACCATTAAGACAACAAAACCATATCATAATCACTATCGCGAGCTAAGAACAAAATTACATTTTACATCTCAATATCAGAGAAAAACAAAGAGTATGCTTTCTGTACGCCACATTTCTCACACACAACATATTTTGCATGTAATATTAAATACTAACACACAAATTTGCATCGACAGATTCTTGCATAATCCACTCATAGCAGATCTGCAATGGGCTGCCATTACATGGATTAATCCACGACATTGGAGCCTATTGAGCCAAGTAAACCCCTTGGTTTACGCAAAGACAACAGACCACAAGCAACAAATAAAGTAATTATAGCACTACAAGTACTTAAAATCAGCTATCAAACTATTACGTAGAGCCAAAACTTCAGCTTTCACTACAAGAAACGCACACTGAGAAAGCTCAACATGGTCTCCAATGAATGCTTCAACAACTTACTTTGAGTTCTCTTATTCCCATAGTCAAATCAAACGTCGATTCTCGCTGCAATGACCAAAGAAAGCGCCCTACACTTCAAGTATATTTTCCTAATCTCAATGCTCAGTCGGTTCATTAGTTAGAAACGACGTAAAACGAACACCTTTATGGTTCAACGCATTCTTGCATCGAAGTATCTCCGCTACATTTTCACTGCAACACATCGTTCTCGCCTTCCTTCTCAGAACAGAGTACCAAATACATTCAACCCAACACTCCCCATCCCGCACACCACTGAAGAACCCTAACGAAACCGAAACGCGAAACAGCGAAAAAAATGGACAAGCACGCCCCCATTTCCCCCCCGGGAGGGAAGCGTCGTTCGATGCTCATACCTGGAGGCCCTCCTTCTTTATGTAGGCCCAAATCTGCTTGACGGCCTCGACGCGGGAGGCCTCGCCGGCGTTGAGGAACTGAGCGAGCGCCGGCGAGACGGGAGTCACCTTCTGTATCCCCGACGGCCGGCTCGGCGCCTTGGGCGAGGCGGAGCCCCCCGCCGCCGCCTTCGCCTTCGGCTTCGCCGCGGCCTTGGAGGAGGTCTTCGCAGGAGGAGCGTCGGCGGCGACGGCGGCAGCGGCGGAGGAGGACTTCGCCGGGGCCAGGAGCGCCCGGCAGCCCCTGAAAACCCTAGAGGCAATGGACGACGACGAGGAGAACGACATCGCTAGGGCTTAGGGGTTCCTTCCTTCTCCGCTTCGCTGGGAGGGTTTGAGGAGGAGGGAGATGGTCGCTTCCGTAGCCGTACTGCCTCCAATGACTGTAGAGAGAGAAAGAGAGTGAGAGAGAGAGAGAGAGAGAGAGAGAGAGAGACGGAGGAGGAGGAGGAGGAGGAGGGGGGGCTTTTGGGGTTTTTGGACACGCAGCGGAGGGAGGCGATCATCGCACGTGACTCGCACGCTCCTGTCTCCATTTTGCAGTTTTGGGAAATGCTAAGCTACTATTCAAATTTTTTCAAACAAAATTCATGCTTGTGAATCTCTAATGACTTAAATTTTGGATCGATATATAATGTCGAACCATGGAATTTTCATAAATATCCAATCTAGTCCTTCGAATATTCCTGAATGTTCGATGTCGTCCTACATTAAAAATTCAAAAATGATTCCCATGCTTCTCTCCATTTGCAGTTTGGGGAATGCTAGCTACTTTTCAAAAAAATTCAAGGGAAAAATAACACTTATGATCGCTAAATTTTAGTCTAATATACAATGCCGTCTTTAAAATGTTCATAAATATTCAATCTAATCTTTCAATTATTCCTAAATGTTGGATGCCGTCCTTCAATAGCATTCACAAGTTTTCCAATTTTAGAATATATTTTCCATTTCTATCAATCATCTAAGTTAACAATAATAAGTTTGTGATATTTTTATTACCACTTTTTTACCTTTTTGGTCTTTATATATGGAACGATAGTTACGTTTGACTATATTGCAGCTTGTGATCTCTATAACGGTATAAGTATAGCTCCATTTAGATTAGTCACGGTGTCAAGTTGATATTCTTGCTATTTCAATTTCTAAATTTGTGTTATTAACTAAATTGAACTATGAAAATGCTAGATATTAAAACTTGAAAATCTTATTTGTATAAAAATTTAGGAACAAGATTTAGATCAATATATTTACGATTATCTATAGATAAATTAATATGATGTATAGATATCCCTATGTCAACACTTAATGTTAAAATTATAATTTTTTTTGAAGAATATATCATGTTGATAGTCCTACTATTTTGAAATCTCATTTTTATAACTTCATTTAGATTTACATTGGATTAACATTTCTGCTATTTTAAGAATAAGTGTTTTCATAAGGATATCCAAATATGATAGTAATTTATATAATAGATAATCATACTTATATTATACTAAATTTTATCCTTAATTAAATTTAGTTAAATATTTATATTAGTAAATCAAAATAGAACAAATATCAATCTCATACCACTCTAGATGAGTTTCTACTTTTACCATTATAGAGATTATTATTGGCTACAATATACTCATATGAAACTATCACACCATTTAGAAATACCATAAAGGTAACCAAGGTAATAAATATATCGCGTACTATTTTGTTAATTTAGATAACAAATTGAAATGGAAAATTATATTTTTAAATCCAAGCAATGGGGTAATTATTAGAACTTATACATAGTACTAAAGGATGACATTGCACATTTATGAGTAGTTGATGGACGAGATTGAGCAAGTTGAAAGATAAGGAACTAGATAGAATGTTTAAGAATAGTTTAAGCATTGTATGTTAAGCTAAAATTTAGACACTATCGGTGGAATTTTCCCCATTTTAATATTAATGGAATCCAGGCCTTTCAAACATTTGATTAACTTCCATTAGGTGCGACAATATCCCATCTAACACACACATTTGTAGGTTCGGACTCCTGGGATGGCCACAATGAAAATGGTCAAACATGGTGATTAAAAATCCATATTTATATTGGCTTTTGACTTGTACTCGCATTGTCATAATGTATCTTACAAGCAAAACCAATCATTTGGATACATAACTTATGGGTTGGGTTGTAAATAAAGGGGTGTCTTATAATGCCACACTTCAATAAATCCATCACCTTATATGTCCTCTAAATTACACAATTTATATCATTAACAGTCATTGCATGCATTCTAACATAATTTCATCATAGTTGGAATTGTGTCAATTTAAAATTTCAAACAATCACTACGACAGTCTAATAAGATATATCATTTCTAGTATAGTTTCGATAAACAACGTATCCCATGACTCGAGATTTCATTTCATCATAGTGATGTCTTAAAATCACGAACTTTTCAACTATTCAAACTGACAACATAATTGGACCCAAAAAAAAATTGACAACATGAGGACGTGCTTTTAAGTATATGATTATATAAAAATGGGCATTACAACATCCTCACGTCAAGAAGCACGAGAACCTCCGTGCCTACTAAGATAAAAGGAAAACATAGGAAGAGAAAAACCTAAACTATGATCAAATTGAGAGATTTTCAAGAATATAAGAGTAAGTCAAATGACTCAATCTCATTGAAATGAAAAACGCAGGTGGGATCTATATAAGTCTCTAGTCGAAGCGGGCCATTTCTTAGGCCTGTAACTTCTCAGTCTAACACTCAATTTGTGTGATTTTTGTGTTATTGAAATAGTTGCATCAAGAGCTTTCTAGTGAACCCAATATTGCCGTGCAAAATCACGAAATCACAAACCGATATTCCAATACATATCACAACCTAAGACTTGGGTCTATGAACCGCATGCTTCAGCTCCTGACACTATCAAAAACCATCATTTCCCTAGGTTCGAGTGGCCTAGGATGTTTAGGGTCGGATGTTGACCCATGATTTTGTCTATCTGGTAAGATGTTTTCTAGACAAATGAGTAAATTAGCATTATGACAGGAAATACATTAGAAAAATGGTGGTATAGGCTTTTAGGATTGGTGGCCCAACTTATGGAACAAATTTTTCTTCAACCCATCTTGTCCAGCCCAGTCTCATTTTCTCACTCCTCCCTAATTCGGCCCAGCTCTCAACCCACACCAGCTCAGCCCACACCTCTTGCGGCCCATAGAGAGCGGTCCATACACACAGCCAGCCCTTTCTCCTCTCTCTCTCTCTCTCATGTTTTGCATGTCTTCTGGCGGTATGTGCTCATCGGTGAGGGAATGTTTGAAGCCTACGACCGGAATGTTGATCTCAAAAAACATCTTTATCGATCCGTGCTCTCCATAAATTTGCTATTACGTGATTGCAAATATGAAATGCCACCATTTGGGACATGGGAGCAGCATCTCAATTTCTACAAAACCAAAGATTCTAAGCACAAGAACTTGATTACTCTCACGTTACTATTAGCATCCCTTTGGTACCTATAACTCGGAAAGTTGGTCTTTGGATGTTTTGATTGTGACTCAGAATGCACGAGAGTTGGATTCCTACCGCGTGACTAAGACTCGGTTTTGATGTTTGGCATAGCTATCCATCAAAACTTCGAATGCTTGCCGGCCGGCGTGATTGTTACAATATCTAAACGAGTGTTCATCGAAGCCGAGCATGTGTTAGCGCTCGCCTCGCCGACACGAACCTCGTGGTTCTGACGGTAACCAGAATCCGGCAGCTGGTTTCAGAGAACCGGCCTTCCAGACTCTGACGTAGCTTGCTAACGGTTATAAATCGTTGCCATTTCTCGACCTGCTCGCTTAGATTTTATGATCGGAACTTGCTGTGCCATTGGAATATGCAGCGTGCTCTTTCCAGTTTTTCTTCTAATTTTTTAAACTATACGAAATTTCACTTATTTCAGAAAATTGCCGAAAATGCATAAAATAACAAATTATTTTTGGGCCAGGATGAATAATGTTTGTCAACATCCAAGCTGCCTCATGTTTTGCTTTTGTTCACTAAAATTAGTTTATGTGGTGCACCGCTCTTTCGTGGGAGAACACCTTATAGAACAATTTTTGAAAAGAAAATTTGAAATTTTGGCTTTAGTTGGGAAATTACTTTGTGAAAATTCATATGTGAAATTATAAATACACAGCAAATGACCTTAGTTTTATGACTTTCACCAAACTCATTGAGCCATTTTCAGTATCGGTTGGCATTTTGTAATTTTCACCATGACGGGATTTTGGCTCGAAATGTTTTATTGTATTTTTTTTAGGTATATTTCCAATATTTGGTTAATAAATTATGTATGAATAACCATCTCTAGTTTATTGTGCATCTATTCCACCTTTTTGTAGAGAAAAAAAAAAAGCAGCAGAAAAAGGTATTGGAAACAAGCAGTCATAATCAGCAGTTTGACAGACAATTAGCAGAGAATGGTTTGCGGTTTTGATATATCCAATATTTAACCCCATATGAAAAGTGATAAAACATACGAGGGGTGAGCATATCGAACCGACCGGACATGGGACCAAACAATTTGGTCCAATTCTCAAGGGTTATTGGTCTGGTTCCCAATCGCATGAAAAATGGAAGCAGTGATTTTCAGTCCGAAACTCAGTTCCGGTAAAACCGGACCAACTCTTTTTTTTTAAATATTTTTTTAATTTCATGAAATAGCAATAAATTCTGAAATAGTAATGATTATAGTGTTTTTTTTTGTTTTTTTGGTAAGTGACGGGTTCCATTGGACCGAACCGGGCTAAATCGGAGTGGTCAATCCAGTCTAGTTCCCACTCCTAAGATCGACAATTCCGATCCTTAGTCCCAAAAAATGGGAATCAATCTTCCCGGTCTGGTTCCCGATTAGGTGGAATTGAACTAGATCGAAAACCGATCACCCCTAAAACATACCCTTGATGATTTACAATTAATTGAAATGCAAATATCGTGTTATCCAAGAAATTCAAAAGACAGAAAGCCTATTTAGGAAAGATACTAGAATATGAAAGGAAAAAAGGTACTCTACACGAGACACATTCAACGGGCAACAAGTCTTACATGGCCTAAAATGAGGTGGAGCACCCAAAGACCGTGTAATGATGGGAAAATACCAATCCAAAAAAAAAAGACGACAAGGATTAGACTCTCCGGACACGAACAAACAATAATAGGAAAAGATCGAGCAGGTACTGACTATAATCCTAACCAATTCAGCACCGATGGAAGCCTCAAACATCACAAAAAAATACAGACAAACAACACACGACATCCAACAGCTCATCGGACTCCAATCCTAGACTACGACAGACGAAGCATAATCAAGGGCAACCAATCACATCCCTAAAGGAGGAGATCAAGTCCTAGAGCTCAAACCAACAAGAAAGATAATGCGAAGGGAACAAGAAATTCCTAGTCCTGTGCCAGTCCTCCCTACTTCGTGAGCAAATAACACAGAGGTCACGATTATTCGATCAGGATCATCCTCGTATTTAATGCTGAGGGCAAAGCAAATTGTAATGCATGCTTGCAACGTGAAAAGGAAATGTCTCGAGTGGTGCAACTTCACAAGAAAGCAGCAACTGGCATGGCTTTTGACAGACTAGGCACAATGAAACTGAAACAATCTATCTATCGTGCAGATGACTAGTGCTGCAGTGTCTCTTCTTTGCCTTGAAGGAATGCGGGAAGCCACTTTGCAGACAGTTTTGGTATGCGCTTGAGATTGTCGTCATAGTTGACATAGTAGAGCCCGAATCTTGTTGTGTAGCCATCTACAAACTCGAAGCTGTCGAACAGAGACCAGTAAAAGTAACCCCTCACATCGATTCCTTTCCTGCACGAAACAAATATTCGAGCCATTTAGTACAGTTGAGGAAGGCTTCTGTGTCCATGCATTTAGATAGCACGAGCAGGATAAAGCACGGTATTAGGCACTCCTGGAGCACAATCGAAGTGCCTAAGACGAACATATAACTTTACACAGGCAAATCGAATTTCCAAAGACATTATATTCCGAAGATTCATTTTTAAGTTAAATTTGCTGTTGCTTTTCAGTGCAAGAAATTCCTTTTTCTTCGTCAAACTAGTGGAAAAGCATGTAGAAAGTCGAGTTTACTCGATATAGCAGATGCCATTATGAAATTAAATTGCAATAACATACTTCATTGCCTGGTTGATATGATAAAGATGCTGGAGGACGAACTCTATGCGGTGCTGATCTTTTAGCGCTTCCTGAGTCGGCCTGCCCTTGACCTTCGCCTGGGTGACCCCTGCAGCTCAAGATACTTGTTAGAACTAGGCATTCTCTAGAAGCAAGAAAGAAACAAGGCAAAGACATCAAACCGTTCTCGGTGATGTAGATCTTTCGACTCCCGTATTTTTGCTTCACGTAGTTCAAAACTCTCTGAAGCCCAGTCGGGTATATGTAAATGAAGCTGCTTCCTTCAGCCTGCAATTACAGAAAACGTATGCGCAAAGTGTTGTTTTGTGGACCTCTGAGAAAAGCTAAAGATTCAACAGGAGTTAACTTTCCCAGAAAAAGCATTTATTTTCTTCTCTCTTCTTGCTTCTTCCTTTTGGCTCACCTTTGGGCCTATAGGAACTCCATCTCTATCAACTGCAGACAGCCAAAACCGAAGTGAGTATAGAGAAGAAACAGGAGCATCATCAATAAATCTAAACTCCTTTCATTGATCTATCAAGTTTACATCGAAGGTCTGCATGCAAGTCTAGACTGAAGCTTGTCGGTGGTGCGTTTGGATCCACGTTTTGGCTCTTTGCATAATTGGTCGAGTAGTAATTCAAGCCAAGGAAGTCGAATGACCCCTTAACCAAGTCCTTTTCTTCGGCAGTGAAATTTGGTAGTCTTTCCTTCAAAATACGCCGCATTGTGCGTGGATAGGATCCAAACACCAGTGGATCCATAAACCTGTCGTGTGACCAGGAAACAGAATCAGCGGGAGTGATTACACCGTCCCTTGTTCATCGACCAATCAATGTATCTTTATTTCTATATTGTGCATAAATATTCCGCCTAATTGAAGTTGACAACACAAACCATCCCAAGTAGAAGTCTTGAGCTCTTCGGGCTGCTTGTTTATCTTCTGAAGATTCTGAATAAGGTTCAAAGTATTGACCTACGAGGCATATGCCAATTTCTCCTCCTTGTTTAGCCTAGGAACAGAATTTCACAATCAAACAGACGGCCTTGCAAACAACACAGAAGAAAAACAGTTGATAGGCAGAAGTCTAGAATGTAAATGGCTCGTTTTTACTCACTTGAAACTTTTCCCTGTAAAGCTTTACAGCAGCGGCATGAGCAAGTATCAGGTTATGGCTCACAACGTAAGGCTCAGTGGACGAATTGCCTCTAGGACATGCACCAGGAGGGTGTGAGCACCTCCCTGGTGGCCCGAGTCCGGAGTCATAACCAAACGATGCCACCATCAGAGGCTCGTTTATTGTGGTCCATTTCTTGACCCTATCTCCGTATGTTCGGAAACAAATTTCAGCATAGTCCCTGAAATCATCCCTGGAATATAAAAAGAAGTATCAATGACTGTATATGATATACAAATACAGCTGTCTGGTGGAAAGGGTTAAGCTGCTCACACAAATTTCCGGCTCAAGGGACCTCCGTACTTCTCTTCAAGCCTTTGTGGTGGATCAAAGTGGAGCAATGTCACAAAAGGTGTTATGCCTGTTTTAGAATACAAGTGAATGTCAGCACTTAAACTCAGGACAATTCGGGTCTAAGCTGTCCTAGCACATTGGGCATATAGGTAAGTCATGAATGTTTATCCAAATGAGAATGATCTTTCGAGTAAATGCAAAGGTCAAGAGAAACAGAAGGCGAGAGAGTGCTTACCATTGTTGATCAATTCATCAATAAGATAGTTATAGTGGGCAATGCCTTTCTGGTTCACTCCATCACTTATGGATCCACCTGCACATTTTGTTATTGACATCATGCGCACGAACTTGCTGATCAGTACTAGTACGTCAGATAAAGCTCCGTGTTTCAAGAAAAATGTTTCTTTTCTAGAATCTTGCTAGGAAAAAGTGAATGCAAATCTTCAAGCAGAAAAGTTTTCGCAATGTAAGCTTTGAGAACATTTCTAGATTTTGAATGACTTACTTGGCACTATCCTGGTCCAGGAAATGGAAAATCGGTATGCATCCACTTTGAGTTCCTTTAGCAACTTAACATCTTTCTATATAGTAGCAAATGAATTGTATGTACGTATATAAACCACAACAGCATGACAAGGTTGAATAATGTTAGGAATCCCCACATCTAACTACAGAAGCAGAAGGATAAAAAAAAAAAAAAAAAAAAAAATTTCCCCAAAGAAACGTGCCATGGGGTCTCCGTCTTACTTTATACCGTCTGTATGCATCAACCGCTGTTTCCAAGGTACTGTTTGCGATCCTTCCTGAGCAGAGAAAGAAACATCAGTTGTGGACAATTAGACCAGGATTGATGCATCGTCGACTCCTAACGAGTAATTTCATCACAATCAGCTACACCAAAGAGCATAATATCGATAGAGGAACCTGGGTATTTCTTAGCATAAACGTCCCACACGCTCAATCCTTTCCCATATTCTTCGGCTGACCCTTCTGTCTGCACCAGTCACATCAACACAGACGATGCTTAATACGGTGGCTTAATCCAACTCGAGAGAATGCTAATAGGCTGTACCAGGAGCCGCCGGGTATTCATGATACTACGCCATCGACGACTTCTAAATTTAACAAGGTTGAGAATTCCAAGAATCTCAAAATGTGCATGAAATGTTAAGTACCTGCAGGGCAGAAGTGCCAGCTCCGAATAGGAAGTCTTTGGGAAAGTCGGATCTCCTGATGCTTAAGTCGCCATGCGATACCCTGGAAACGTTCCCCTTTGCGACAGATGCAGATGGACCCTCGATCGCTCCAGCCACCACTGCCAACAAAATATGCCCAGCCATGAGATTCTTCGCAAACAACAAAAGATAAGTATTGCATGTTCGAGTTGCATCTAAACCGAGCCAGTCCACATATACCACACGAAATTAACGACGACAAAGATGTTTATCAATATGAAAGTGAAATTTTCATTGGTGATCATCTCTAATGACATCATCATTCAGCCAAGAAAAAAAATTTCCCATGACACTTTCTTGTCAACAGCTTTCTTTTAGCTGCAAAGGTTCTGGAGAAGAGAAGAAAGATAAAACAAGAAATATAAACGGGTATGACCCAGACCAAGACCAGAAAGCAAAACAGCGTATAGAATCGGCATGAGGCTCAGGGCGACTATAGTCCGCCATCCCATTTCAGGGATGATCTCCACTCCTTCCTACCCACTTTCGCTGGTGTAATCTCCAGCAGTTTAAACTGACTGAAGGGGTGCTATTCCGTATAAGTAATAAATTGGCTTGGTGGGAAACTGTAGATTAAAGCCTAAACGTTTTTTCCTCCAAGTAACTGAAAGTAACTTCTCGAGTAATGGCAAGCGTTGCCGGCTATCGACATTATATTTCTGCTTTCTAGGAACAGCTAGATCTAGGGTAGCTCTTAATTTCCTCAGGAAGTGAGAGATTTCCTATGTTTAGTCCATTTCTTAGGGGGGGAATGCCTGGATTTAGTAAACTTTCAGGAGAAGGAAGGACGTCACTATTATCATTCAATGAAACGGCACGCCTCTTGTTATGACCGAGAATCCCTGAACCCGAGCCTATCCTAGGAGTCTATTGTGGTCGGCCAACTATCATTGAGGAAGTCGCGTATCGCTTGGCCTTATGTGGGACAAATGCCCTAGTCGTATCTTGCTCCATGCATAATAGGTGGTGGACCGAATGCCCCACCGCTATCTTGTGACTCGTGATTGGAGGAACAATCCTTGTCATATTGACAACCTAAGTTGATCAATCCTGACCAATCAATATGCAACTGTGGCTATTCATGGAACCCAATACCATAACGACTCAATTTGTTGTTCCACTATGAACGGGATAAATCGCATAATACGGCAATACTAATGAGTTTTTTTGTGAATTTCACATGATCTATTTATTGCATGTGGTTGTGTCTAGCCCACTGAGACTTCCCATGAGGGAGTTAGGGCAAGTCACGGTGAAGAACATGTCTTTGTCAACATAGATTGTATCCCGGTTGACCAAACTTTTCTTTAAGAATTGGTAAAGAGACAGACAAGTGAATTTGTTTGAGTTTCCACTATCAATCAAAATGAGCACGGCTTCATTTTAGTATTCTAGACAAAACTTAGGCATCGTTCTGTTATTTATTCTCTTCTCAATAATGGGTTTTCCATAGATGTAAAATCAAAAAATTCCAAGGTTAGTTCTAAACCAATGATTCATATAAGGTTTGATGACTAAGATTTGACAAATATTTCATGACCAAGAAGGACCTCTAGTTTCTTTCTTCTTTTTGAATTCACATAATTTTTAATTTGTTCGTTAAATGATTTTGGTCCTGTAATTTCTATCAATCAAGATATTTGAGATTTTTTACTCTATAGTTGACCTCACACACCTATCACTTTCATTAGCAAGGAGAAAGAACCATAAAAAGAAAAGGAATAATATTTTATATGAGTCAATTAGTCCAAATCTGCAAATATCAGTCCTACATCGAGCCAAATTTTGAAATTCAAGGTACTTGATTGAACGGGTACCCAGTTGTTCATCTGAGTACAAATTCAGGCTCTTGTTACGGAATTACCTCCAATTTTTTTGTTATGAAATTTTTGCACCTGTAACTTTGGCTCATGCTATTTTCATCCCTCAAAAAGTTTTGGGCATACCATAATTTTTTTATTTTTGGGTCTGTACATACCATAAAATTTAAATGGTCCAAATTGGCCATCACTGAAAATGATAAAATTGACGAAAGAGACAAAATACACCTTTCATATAAATTTATCAAATAATGATTTTTATCAATCTTTCATAAATTGCTGTTTCTTCTTCTTTTGTGTTGAAATCAGCGAGGTTTACATATTCGTTGTATTTTATGAGGAGGATCTAAGATTTGGTTATTTTAATTAATATAATAATCAAGGCTCAAAAGATTGTGAACAAAGTACATTTAATTAAAATGCCTATCTAAAGTTCAATCTGGAATAACTCCTTGTAATACACAATACTTTTAGATCATGTTTTTCTTAGGGGAGTTCTTTTGTTGTTAAAAGTTATGAACTATTTATGATTACAATATAATGAACAAGGTTCGAGGTTATAACAAAGAAATTTTTATAGAATTCAGCTTGAGCACGTTAACAAGTAGAAGAGAGGAAATGAAATCCGTATGAAAACCAATGGAAAGTAACATATTGCGGTAGAAAAAAACATCATTATTTTGATTAATACGAAAGTCTTGTATTTTCTTGACGTGATATTATATGGCTTTTGCATTCTCATTAAATAACAACTTTCACCCTTTTCATTTATGATTTTGATGAAGTAGTTCTTTAGATGTTATTTTCATTGACCTAGTAAGGTACGGAGTGTAAAAGACATTTAGATGGTGAAAATATGGTGGAAATAGAGTGAAACGTAATTTTTTGTTATAAGAAATGTGCAATTTTTATTTATATGTTAATTTCTTATTAAATCGTTTTTGATCTTGTAAGCGGTTTCCCATTTCAAATATCACCATAACTAATTGTGCTTTTCCATCAAATTTAATAAGAAATGGTTGTGGAGAGCATACTATGCTCCATATCCTTAAAGAAAAAGGTCGCATTTGACATTTGATGTCATATTTTGTTGACCATTCAAGCAATATTGCTTCAGGCAGATGCTTATAAACAGAAAGACTGGAACTTGAAAATACCCAGCTAAAGAAATATAGATACAACTATTACACATCCTCTCCAAATTGTTCTTTAATTTTGCTATCAAACACCAAATTGCATAGACATCTCTCTCTCTCTCTCCCTTCCCTTCTTTTTTCGAGTGCAGTTCGTAGCAGCTTCAAAGAGTTGCACTTTCAGAAATTTTTCACCACAACCCAGAACGGAACACATTGGGCATGCAATGAAGCAATAGTAAGAACCAAAAACTAAACCAATTGAACAAGCAAACCCCAATCCTGGACAGCAAAAACTTAAGATTATGCATCTTCTCTCCAAAAAAACTAGGAAATGCCCTCATATTCATCAGCTTCCACCAAATTTTCACATGATTAAGCAAAGCGAAAGCAGGAGCAATGAAAAACCCGCAGACTATACGGCATGAATGAGAGCACATTCCAAGCCGCGCAGAAAAGAAGCAAATAAATGATGTCATGCCGATAAAGACAGGAGAAAAATAATTCTGTTGCGATTTCAATAAACTTTCTTCCAAAACCATGGAATCCTATCTCAAAAATGCGTAAATAACAACACAAATGGGCGACAAGAAAACAAAACAGATGATAAAATAGGTCTAAGGTAACATAAAATGACATTAGTCAAGTTCACTGGGAGACTCCGAGCCACTTTGAGAAGTTCTCAAATTCAGTGTAATCACTGTCTGAGATCATTGTCTGATACCATGCCTTTCCGGCTGACCTAATCGCTGCTGCATCCTCCTGCAAGCACAAGGCAAACAACAAAAGTAGGAGATGAGTCATGTGTATGAGGCAATTCTTCATCAGAGGGACAACAAAATTCCCCCAACCCAGATAATAAAAAACAGAGCAAGCCAAACTACAGAGGATCGCCAAAAAAATAGCTTGAGTTTGATAAGTTTAGGTGCAAGAGAAGATATGAACTAGAGGGGTACAAGAAAGCTGAACATTGGCCACCAAGTTAAGTCATCATATAGCAGTCATAGGTAACAGATGACACCTCACATATACCGTACCAAACGCCCAACAACTTCCAAGAAGCTAAATAATGGCAATGCATCAAATTAACTTCACAGACAAACATACATCATGAGCCTGTAAAGGCTCCAGCTTCATATTTGCTCCACAGTTCAATATGCAAATAAAGCAGTGATTAGAACATTAGATACTTGTAAAAGAGATTAATGCCAAAACTATGTGAACGCAGCACAACTATTCCACTATGGCAATGAACCCATCGCAGATAGCTCAAAAGCACAATTCATCTCTCCAGTGACTAGTCTTTTAATGTGATATTCATTCTGATCAATGTTCAATGCCAACACTTATGAATGAAATTCATCTCACAGAACAAAAGCAAACCAATTTTAGCATCGAATAACTTGCAAGGAGCTCCACCTAAAGCAAAATTCGACAAGCTATAAATAAGAAGTCTCCGCAAATACTTCGAGTCTAATGACAAGACCGCATTCTTCCATCGAACAGAGTACCAATGCACACATTCGGACACATTAAGGTCATGCTAAAATATCATAAATTGCAACATGTACTTTGATTTTAGTGACACGACCTCGAAAAGAGTATCTACGAATATGTAAACAAACATACACATTAGACAAACTCCAGACGATCCTTTCTCCATACTAAAGCAAAGTGATAAAAATATACACTTATGGCGAAATGTCCAATAGAAGAACAAGCCATACAGCAGAATAAAGAGAGAGTACCTTGGTAATGGGCTTCCTCTTCTTGTCGAGCTTCTCCTTCTTGGCCTTCACACGCTGCTCCTCGGCCAAAAGAGACATCCTCCTGGCGGTCTTGGCATAAGGGTTGAGCCTCAACATGGTGTTCAGGTTCTTCAATGGGTTCTTCTTCAACGGCGCCCTCTTCACCTCCTTATTGATCGGCCTCACCACCGATTGGACCTCGTCGGAGTTGATGATCCTCGATAAATCAGCATTCAACATCTTCGACCTCGGCAGCACATAGCCCTTCTTCTTCTCCGAGGTCTTCTCGAACGACCCGTAGATCGAATCGAGCTTCTCGAAGGCAGACTTGGTCCAGATGACGAACCGCCCGAGGTGGCCTCCCGGAGCGAGCTTGAGCAGGTTGAGGCGCTCGACATTGGCAACCTCGACGCCGGGGATGTTGCGGAAGGCCTTCTCGATCTTGGCGCCCTCAGAGCCGTACACGACGAGGGGGCCCTTGCGGTTGATGTAGCGGCGGTTGCGCATCTTCCCTTCCCGGGGCGGATGCCCATGCTGTCCTTCGCCTTCTCGGCATCGGGGAAGGCCCCGATCTGCCTGAGGACCTTCTCGGCCGCAATGGTCTTCTCGACGGCCTCGGCGGTGTCGGAGACGACCAGGGGAAGCTCGGGGACGGACTCGATGCGGTGGCCGCGGGCGAGGACGAGGGCGGGGATGGCGGTGGCGGCAATGGCGGAGGCGACGGCGTAGCGCTTCTGGTTCACGTTGACGCGGCGGTGCCAGCGGCGCCAGGTCTTGGTGGGGGCGAACATGCGGCCGCCGCGGCACATGTTGCCGAAGGCACCCTGGCCGGCGCGGTGGGTACCGCCTCCCGGGACGCGGGGGATACGGGAGACGGCGCGGCCAGTGCCCCAGGACTCGGCGGAGGTCTGGTGGCCGGCGCGCTTGGAGACGGCGTAGGGCTGGCGGCTGTTCTTGGAGATGTTGGAGTGGACGAAGCCGACGATGTCGGGGCGAATGGAGGACCTCATGACGTCCGGCAAGGGGAGGGTGGCGGCGGCGTCGGTGGCCATGTCGCCCTCCAGGGACTGGATGGTGACGAGGGGGCGCGCGGCGGCTGCGGCGGCGGCCATTGGTGGCGGCGGCGGGGGTAGTGGAGTGGGGGAGGCGGAGGAAAACGGAGGCGGTGAGGGTTTATGGGATTTGTGGACGCAGAGGAAAATTAGGGTTTCGAGATGGCTCGGTATTTATATGCAGAGACGAAAACGAAGAAGATGGACGAATTTACGGGCCTGCCATCGTTGTTTTTGGGCTGGGCTTTTCTGGGCTTCCAAATGAGCATTTTGAGGACGTGTGGCACAGGAGGAATAAAGGCCCAGGCCCAATACCAGGCCCATTATCAAGAGTGGGCCCAGCTCATGGGAATCGGATTATTCGCGACTCGATCGAGAGAGTTAGATAGTCGATTCCTAGCACGACCTGATCTGCTCGAACATTGCAATGAAAGTGAACTGAGGCTGGGCTTCACTCAATTTGTGTATGTATTGAGATATCATGCTATGACATTGTCCATGGAAATTGTGTTACAATGTGGTTCAGTTGCTGCAGCCTTAATGTATATCACTTTCTAAAATTTAGCTAAGACAAAGCATGGAAATTCAAAGATAAATCTGGAAACAAAATGATAGGCGAAGTATTATCTAATTATTAAATACTAAATTATGAATTAATACATTATTGATTTTTAATTTTGATTTCCTACAAATGTCCTCTCCCTTTTCATGGCCACCTTTTCCCAATTTCCACATTGCAAACATTTGTTCCAAGTACTCCACCCAAACTCACCGCCTATTATATTTCGTGCTCATCCATAAGTTCCACTTCAATTAAAGTTGCTCTCACTTCTAAATAGTAGAATATAATTAATAATAAGAGATAAATACATTAAAAGTCCTAACTTTATGGTGAAAATATAATAAAGTCTTAAAATTTTCAAAAACTGAAATTAAGTTAATGTGGTTACCACCATATCAACGTCAAAGATAATAGAAAAAACCACATCAATATTTTCCTTTAACTAAAGTGAAATGATTGAATTATACCAATCATGACGCTTGAGAATGACGTAATACAACAATAATCACATGTAAATAATGAATTAATATTACATGATAATAATTACGTGTGGCATGAGATGTCAGATCAAATGTAAAACATGACAATGACAATGATGACACGTGAGAAAATTACCGCAAATTCTTAAATCTATTATGCAGCCGGCAATTCAAGTTTAAAATTTCCAATTGGCTAATGTAATCTTAAACTTTTTTATGAAATTTAAATAGTCATGTTGGTTAATTTTTCCTAAAAATGCTAATGTGTAGTCTAGTCAATGCTTATATGTAAACATTGGAATTTGCCCAGTGATCACATTTCTTACATAGGTAGCAAGAGATGAGGGGTTCGAATTGCCACATTCTCAAAAGGTTGGAATGGGAACGATTTAGCTTCAAATATAAATTTCGATTCTCACGCTCTATAAAAAGGTAAGACAAAAGTATAAAGTAAGAGTTAGATTAGGTATATAATAGGATAAACAAAATATAAAAAAATGCTTCTATGTGATATAGCCAGCATTTGATGTGGATAGTATATTGAAAACGACATTGTTGTGAGAAATTATATTACTTTCTTTCTTTTCCTTTTCTTTGCTTTTCATATTTTCCCACTTCCCATTTCCTTTTTTCCTCCTTGTCTTGTCGCCTTTTAATATAAGTGCACTAAAAATCCATTACTTATAAAGAAAATATAAGTGGGTTCTTAAGAAAGTTTACACAATTAAGTCTTACCGATAATTTTATCTAATTTGACTAATAAAAAAAAGCTGAAATTGACGTGATTTTTTTTATTGTCTTTAATTGTTCGAATTGTATAATTGTTAATTACTGACATTGGTGAACGACCTAAAGCGATTTGATTATTAAAGAGAGGCACTGATGTGGTTATCATTTCAGCCATTTTAAAAATAAAAAAATCAGAGAAATTAAAAGGAAAATTGGAAGAAAATAAACAAAAAGAAAGGAAAAAGGAAAAAAGGGTTGAAAAGAGAATAGTGGATCATGTGTAGATGTGGTAAGTGAGCTAAATGAGGTGATAGCCCTCGTTGGCATTACCACCAACTGTCGGCCGGCCAGGTTCGCTGTGACATTGCCACTCGTAGGCACTACTTCGGCGGCGAGGGTCATAACCCTCCCTCCTTCCCTATGGATCTTAGCAAGGGCGGATCTTGCTAAGATCTATAGTAAGGGTATGACCATTTCTTCACCATCCTTGGCCCCAACGTCTCCATAATTTTGAATTCGTCCCCTCATTGAACTTGTCTCCACTATATAAAATGTGGTCATCATCAATTGCGCCTTGAGCTTCCTACACTCGAGGATCTTCACCAACTCGTTCATACACCATTCAGAAGAGGCGTAGTCTTGGGAGAAGATGACAATGGTAACAAGGGATCGTTAATTGGCCTTTTGGAGGGCCCGAGCTAATTTTTCACTATGCTTCAATGGTTCCTCTTTGATTAACTCGATGGCAATTTCATTCCAGTAGTCCATTTCCTTTTCGATTTCAGGACATCTATGGATAAAGAGAGACCCCTCGGCGAGGGCCGACGAGGATCAGGCCCTCACCATAGATTTGAAAGAGGTATGCCTTGTCGAGATCTATGGGGTGACCCTCGCTGCCAAAGTGGCACCCCGAGTGAATCGCTTCGCAAGGAAGTGGCAATGCCGGCTGGATTGTTGCCTAGCTCTTTCCATAAAGGGCGGTAGCCACATCGAAAGTTTTGGGACATTGACGTGGTCTCACCAAGGTATATTAGCCAAACTTATCATGGTTGTCTAGAATTATGTGAAAATATCTTGTTGTGACATCAAATTAAGAAAAATAAAAGAAAGTAGTGGCATTTATCCCTCCAACCCGTACCACCCACCCTAAGGGGTCCATCCCAATGTTTGGCAATCGACTTGGTTCAACCCATCACTTTAACAAAAAATAAATAATTTGGATAACATTTTATAAAAAATGATAGTTCATATTATTTGAAATAATTCATTAATGAAAAATATCTTCATCAATGTCAATAATATATATATATCTAAATTTTTTTTTTTATGAATTTATATCTATAGCCAACACAAGCAATTATTTTTAGAAAAATAATTTATACGGAAAATTAAGCCTAAAGACATAGGTGGATTTTATTTGGCATGCAAATTTTACTCGGGTCGAGTCCATTCCACCCTTTTCATTTGCCGGACCATCATCTGGGTCTACCTCTTTACCTCTAGTCAGCCATTTCTTTCTCAATTCTAGTACAAATGCCTCAAATCTCCACATTTTTTTTGGTCGAAATAAAAAATGACCTCCGCCATCTGGATCTACCGCTAGTCAACCTTCACTCCGTTTGATTTAGCATTTCCAAAGTCCCTTGAAAAAAATATAAGATATGTGATAAGTATTTTTGGAACCCTATTAGCCAAATGTCCATGGAGTTTTTTTTTTTTTTTTTTTTTTGTCAGAAAATTCTTCATTGATAGCTGCTAAGATGGTGGATTACATGCAATACTAAAATTTAAACATAAAATAAGCAAAGAGTTTTGCGGGGGCTTGGAGACTCAATTACTAATAAGAGACCCGCACTATGGGCTTTTGCAATCCAATCTGTAGCTCGGTTAATTTAACATGGTTCAAAAATGAGTTGAACACGTTCCAACTGGGCCAGCAGCTGTCGACAATCAAGCACGATAGTTTAATGACTTTTTAAATGACTTTCCTTTTCCCATATTACCTTCACTGATTATTTTGTGTCCCATTTTTGCCCTAAAAAATCACTGTTCATTTTCTGCCGCCATTTTCCTCAACCATCATTGTCTTTCATCTTCTTCAACCCACCATCTTTGTGCTCGCTGGTTGCCGAGATTGCTGAGATCGTGGTGGCCGAGATCGAGATCCCGCAAGTCAAGGGTCGACTTCGAAGTCGCCTAGGTCTAGGGTCGACCCATCATCTTCCCCTTCGTCATCTATCTTCTGCAACCCTTCGACGGCGGTCGCCGACGTCGCGCGACCTCGGCGGCCCTCGTCCGGTGTGGAGCGATCAATCTTAGGGTGCCGCACAGTTGCCAACGCGAGAGAGTTAGGGTTTTGACGGATTGGGGCTTTCGGATGAAGGATTTGCAGAGAAATGGTGGATGGGGGTGTTGACTCTGCAGATCTGCATCGCATAGCAGTGCGGGGGTTTACCTCTTGTAATTGCAACTATAGAAAGGCTTAAGGCTCTGGGACGCAGAGAAGCACATATGGAGGGTGTGCCTAAGGCACTTAGAAGGTCTACCTTCACATAATTCACAGAGAGTTTGTACATCAGACGTGGAGCTGAATTTCAATGATTTATCGAGTGAAGAAGCCAAGTTCTGCTTTCTGCAGTGTTCTCTATTTTTGGAAGATTTTCATATACCCATTACGTAGTTGGTCGGTTATGGAAGAAGCTCAAGGTTCAACGGAGGTGTTGATGCGCTAGTAGAGACAAGGAAGAGGGTTTTGGCATTACTGGATAAATTGATATCTTCATGTTCGTTACTGAACAGTAAATGTAATGATTGTGTGAAGATGCATGGTATTGTGCAGGCTGCAGCCATATTTGTTGCTTTCAAAGAAAAGGCTTTCGCAGGTTGTTGTGATTCTGATACCACAATGGCCAGAAGATACATGCGAAGATTTATGTGAATGGGACTATCCGAACTTAAAGCTTTTGCAAAGGGCATTCACAAATGTTTCTGATAATCTCTTTAAAGGAAGAACTCGAAGTTCTTACTTTGCTGGGGTTACTGATCCAACGAGTACCTTCATCTCTTGAATTCCTGCTGAACCTTACGCTTTGTATTTAGGGTTTTGTCAGTTGACAGATATATCCGTGATTGGAACATTAAAATACTAGAAATTCTTAGCTTGGTCAGCTCAGAAATGGAGGAGTCACATGAAGAAATAGGATCTTGATTTGAGGGGTTGCAAAGGTCTCCTACGAATTCCTCCTCGTGTTCTCTCAAATTTATCTCTCTTGGTATAGTCATACCTAAAGTACAGCTTTGACAGTTGGAGAGAATATGGCAGTGGTCAAGAGAGTAATGCCAGTCTTAGTGAGTTGACAGCTTTGTAATCTCTGAGAGATTTATGTATTTTGCGTAGGATAATCTGAAATCTTGCCAAAGTGTCTCCTTTCAAAGAAGTTAATGAGACATACTATAAAAATTGGGACATTCTCCTACTCGGTTCTCATGTTCCTCTCAAAACAACAAAATTCTTCTTGTATCTCCTAGCAAACCCGACAAGAAGAAGGCCTGAGGACAAAGGGGACTGAACAGCTGCCAACCATCGGATGCCCTAGCTCATGGCATGGGTGGTGCCCAGAACACGATGTTTTGATGATGGACATTAATGTGGAAGATCTACTGATGAAAATTTTTAATGTTCTGCGAGAAATGCGAGGTTCTTTATCTAGATGTCTCCGGTTTGAGACTTATATCCCCTGAGCTGGGCAAAGCAGGATTTGTCCTCTTAATGAAGTACCAATAGGAAGTGTGGATTAGAGTGTAATAAAGCCGAAAGAGTGGGAGTCTAATGCTTCCTTTTCTCTCTTGGAGTGGCTGAAATTTCGTGATCTGTGGTCTTTGAAAGAAATATGTCCCTACGAGAAAGCAGTAGATCTGCCAGAAATATTACAATTACCAAAAATCATCCCATGGCATCCATATCTTGGCAACTCAAAAATTTCTGGAGTTGTGTCGAAGTAAAAGTTGACATGTTTCTTGTACAACGTAGCTAGAGGTTTGATGCAGCTTCGAGGCCTAATTGTGGTCGCTGGTGAGATGTAGGAAGAAATTATCAGCATACGAGGAAGGCAGGATGTCGAAACAGCTATTACTATCGAGTTCCCACTTCTCAACTATTTAGAACCAGCAGGTCTGTCTGACCTTGTTGCATTTTGTAAAACCCCAAATGAAGCTGAGTTTCCTAATAGCAATTCATTGGAAATGGAAGGCACAAGCAAGACTTCTCACGCAACCATGTAAGATTACTGCTGCTGGTCTAAGACTATGTCTTGCTGAGAAGTGCGGTCGAAGTTCCTTTACACTGACAGTGGATTAGAATCTTTCTGCAGATTACTCTGGTCCCTTTCCCTAAGCATTGAAGAAAAGATGGATTGATTATACTGATAAATATGCCTTTCATGAAATGTCTAATTTCCAGGAAGAGTAGTTTTGTTGGTAAGTAGCGTGATGGGAGAGGTGACAATAAGGCATCAACTCCTGCCCCTTTGTGCTTCTGCTCCTTACGACTCAGGCTTTACTTGAGATGAGATATTCTCAAGGAGAGCATCTTAAGCCATCATAAATGCTAATTTTCATTTTGGATTGACTTTGACTTTAACTTTCAACTTTTTCCTTATACTTATCATTTAATGTTTAATACTTGGAATTTATATAACATTAAACACCTCGGATCTTGAAAACATTATAATTTTGTGGACTTTTAAAATTTATGTGAAGCCTATAGGGTTTTCTCGTAAATCTTAAATTAAACTGTAAAAATAATTCTTGTTTGGAAACCAAAAAGTAAATCTCTTCCCTTTTTGTTTTTTTCACTTTTTAAAAGTTGAAGAAGCCCCCAGCTTTTTATTCATTTATTTATCAAAAGCACTTCATCCGCTGAGTTTGGGAATGTGTCAGAGCCTCTGTTTTTCAATGATTTGCGGGCCATTTGCTCCTTTGAATTCCCATCATGAAAGAAAAGAGAATTTATGTATGCCCAAAGATGGTGAGATTCTCATATGGCCTACCCCACACGCCAATCCCATAGATCTCTTATTTTGTGATCCGACTATCATTCACGAGGAACTTATCAAGGGCATATCAGAAAAGTTTGATCCTAAATCTTTATGCCAGATACTGGATGAAATGTTAAGAACTAGGTGATCATAATCTCCTCCTACACCATATCCTTTATTCGTTCCCTTCGATTTCCCTCTTTCTCTTCCTTCTCTTCCTCTTCGTCGACAATGAGAACTTCTGCTTCCAATTCAATCCCTCTGGGCTGTCCGATGACTCTCCAAATTCATCCTTGTACCTTGGTTTCCACAATTCATCCCGGATGACAATCTCCTAATATCTTTATTCACACCGCCTACCTTAGCAAGGTCAAGATCAGTAAGCCGATCGAGCATCTCGAACGACAGTACATCATCGGGAAGGTCTTCAAGACGAGTCATACGCGGACACAGCTTCCCCTCGATTGGATCCTCAAGGATGCCTGCATTTTCAGATTTTATTCCATCATTAGACACAGCCATAGCCTCGTGTCCTCGAGATGCTTCTGCAGAAAGATGGTCCAACACCTTAAGCTTCCTCAATTTAGAGGGGCGGTGACGGCCCGCCACCGCCAGCCCGCCAAGCTCAACCGTAGCCAGATTGTGCTCCACGCGACCACGCCTAGCATATTTTTTACGGAGACTACTGTGTCGAAAATGGTCCTTAATGGGAGGGCGATGACTCATCCCCAATTTAAAGGGGCCGTAGCTGCCACCATCAGAGCTAACAAATAAAACTTTATCTCGATCAGAGGCAGATTCCGACTGGAACTGCTCCACATGCTCCTTCAGCCCCTTCCGTATTACCTCCCACGGCGCCTTCAGCCACTTCTCCTTGTCTCGATCCTCAACCATTTCTGCATCTTTAGAGGCCTCGTTCGATGCTTCTGCAGAAGGAGAAGCCTCCAGCCCCTTCCGTATTACCTCCTGCGGTGCCTTCAGCCGCTTCCCCTTGTCGATCCTCAAGCATGCTTGCATCTTTAAAGACCTCATCCGATGATTCTGCAGAAGTAGAAGCCACACACTCCCACCCCTGCCGTATTACCTCCCCTGGCACCCGCTTCCCCTTGTCTTGATCCTCACTAGAGACCTCATCCGATGATTCTGCAGAAGGAGAAGCCACATTCTCCCGCCCCTTCCGTATTACCTCCCGCCGCACCTTCCCCTTCACCCGCTTCCCCCGCTTCCCCTTCACCCGCTTCCCCTTGTCTCGATCCTCAAGCATGCCTGCATCTTTAAACACCTCATTCGATGCTTCTGCAGAAGGAGAAGCCACACACTCCCGCCCCTGCCGTATTACCTCCTGCCGCAGCTTCCCCTGCGTCCCCTTGTCTTGATCCTCAAGCATGCCTGCATCTTTAGAGACCTCATTTGACGCTTCTGCAGAAAGATCAGAGCCATCACCTCCAGTAGGAGACGAGATAGTCTTCACCCGCTTCCCCTTGTCTCGATCCTCAAGCATGCTTGCATCTTTAGAGACCGATGCTTCTACAGAAAGATCAGAGCCATTACCTCCAGTAGGAGACGAGATCGTCTCCACCCGCTTCCCCCGCTTCCCCTTGTCTCGATCCTCAACCATTTCTGCATCTTTAGAGACCTCATTCGATGCTTCTGCAGAAAGAGCCGCCGCCGCCGCCGCCTCCTCCTCAAGCTTAATCGGAGCTGGACGGTTAGTCAGATTGCGGCCCACGTCATCACGCTTAGCATGATTTTCACGGAAACTATGGAATAAACCTTTATAATCATGGAATAAACGTTTATCTTGATCAGAGCCATATTCCGACTGGACCCGTGCCACATGCTCCTTCAGTCGCGGCATAGCCTCGTGTCCTTGAGATGCTTCTTCTGCAGTAAGATAATCCACCTTGAGAGCAGGACCATTTTTCATCAATTTAATGCCGCGGCTGCGGTCATTAAATTCCAACTCCACAGCAAGGGCCGCCGCCACCGCCTGCCCCCCCGCCGCACGCTCGATCGTAGCCAGACTCTCAGTCAGATCGTGATATAGGGCAAGACGCTCAGGATCCAACAGTAATTGCTCAAAAGACTTCACCATCTCCGGCGAGTCCAACAGACGCTTCCGCGACATCCACAGCTCACATATTAACCATAACTGGTCATCGTGAAAGCTGCGGCAATCATACTCGGAGCGAATGGCCTCGTCTCCTTGATAGACCACATTCGATACTTCTGCAGAAAGATCAGAGCCATTATCTTCAGTAGGAGACGAGATCGTTCGACGATCGGACGACATTAGGGTTTCAGCTCGCTCCGACCGCTCCGACCCTCCACAGCTCCATGGTGCGAAAAAGCCAAACCCTCATTTGGGCGAGAAGGGGCCGTACATTTATGGTAGGTTTCAGTTTGAGGCCCGGCCCGTTGACGAGATTTAGGCCCATCACTTATGTAGGCGCTCTCACGCAAATTCCCAATTCACATAAACCCCTTTCATGCCCCCTTTCAAGAACTCCTCCAAGTGACCCCTAAACATTTTTCTCTCTCTTTTCTTCTTTCCAACGTAAGAAGCGAATAGGACTTGATAAGTCCTTGAACTACTTTGTATGAATTCTGAAACCCAAAATTCGAAAATATCAACTAGTCAAAAGAGAAGAAAAATATTCTCTCGTTAACAAAAGATGCAAGGATAGTCAAAAGCTGAGTTTTAGCACTCACAAAAAGCATCAATATATATAGAGAGTAAGCGACTTGAGGCTTGTTAATGAGATTTAAGCCTAATAATGATAAATCAAAAGAATTTATAATATAGGCGTCCTCTCGCAATTCCCAATTCACATTACCATTTTCATGCCCCCTTTCAAGAACTCCTCCAAGTGACCTCCTAAACGCTTTTCTCTCTCTTTTCTTCTTTTCAACATAAGATGCGAATTCCGACAAAAACAAAAACATAAGATGCGAATGTTTTAGGAAAAAAAAAAGCATAAGAATCGGATGAAAGCCATCACTGTAGTAGTAGGAGCGAGTGTGTCCTGCAGACAAAATTGAATGAGGATTGCTGAACTTCGGGGAAGTATAGAGGATGTCTTGATGTCTGCTCCCACAACTCAAGTGTCAGCTGGACACCTTCTCATTTCAGTTCAGGACTCATATCTTCACTCGTAAGCTCTTTGCTTTGTTTGCCGATTCCTTATTGCTTTGTCTTTTTTATCAGTATATTCAAATGGGCTTGCTCTCATTCTATTCTGTAGTTTGGGCATGAGTTTCCCTATCTTTGTTTTTGGCATTGGTGTTAGCTTTCTGAGGTCTTTGAATGTGTAAAAAGAAAGTAGTCGGCAGGAGAAATGACTTACTTCTTTCGATGAGCAATAAAATAATTACCCCAGGAACGTATGTTGACTCCCAAACGAACAATGGACGATACGACTTCACGTTGGTCCGAATACAATTACGAGGAAAGTATTCACATCACACAACATTAATGCCAATTGTTTCTTAAAGTAGATGATAGAACCCTTGAGTGTTTTTCCTTTGATTGAGAGGATTCTCTTTCTCTCAATTTTGGTTCGTTCGATGGCGGTTATTTTTCTGAAATTATCATTTTGTACTTCCCTTGGAAAAATAACCGCTCATACCCCTTCAAAGGGTACCTCTCTAAAATACACTATATCATAAGCAATAGGTGTCTCTTGGACATACCCTATCATGGACGTACCAAAATGTAACATCTCCCACTCGGACATGATGGATTTAGTGATGCTTTATTAAGAATATAAGGCATTCAACATTCATCTACTTTAGAAATGATTCATACTGGCAAGAAAACCGTGCGACCAGTGAGTACACCTGCACTCGGGAGCTCTAATTATACACCTGTTAGGGACAACATAATGGCTATGACCCCAAAAAGATAAACAATCGATGTCTCACAGTGCCCCAGACATATTTTGCTACATCAATCCAAGTATATTTATCCCTTAAAGGCTATACTTGAATATTCTCAAACACAATGTATTTATAATTATATCTAAAACTACAAAAAGACAATATAATTGGTCGACCGGTAATTACACGTGATATATGTAAAACAACAATAGTCTTCCTTCGCACTCATGTCTCTCTTCATTCCAGAACAACTGCTTTCCTATACACGTCCCATAAAGCCATATCTTTTCATGACCGCCGGTAACATGCTAAAGTAGTAACATTGATCCGTCACTTCGAGAACATAGTCAGAAGTAACATAGGGCACTAAATAAGGTAAATTATAAATTACCTTAAGGACTCACACGACGAGTAAGTAGGGATTTATTTTACTCATTTCCTTTATCGGTCATAATAAAGCATATGTAGTATAAATTACATGTTATAATGGATTTCTCTTTCTATAAGAGTGTATTTCATTTGTTAAATATTTCCACTATACAGATCTTAGCCCAAACATAGTCACATGTTTTTCACATACTTATGTTTAGCTCGAGTGCTATATTAACTCGTTTTCTACAACGTCTAATTAAGTATCCACATTCGGCTTCCTTCATACATGATTGTGGGTAGGGGTGAGCATCGATCCAGGGTTGACCCTGAACTGACCCTAGACCGACCCAACCCTGCCAATTCTAGTTCGGTTCCCAAGGAAATTGGGTCAGTCCTTGGTCCTGAGATCCCTAGACTAATACTGTACGGGTTGGTCATCGGTCCTAGGAGTTTCGGGTTGGTCCAGGTTGGACCAACCCTGGCATTATATATTATATTATACATAATATATTTTTATTTATTCTAAAAAGTAAACCATAATTCAAATGGCATCCTCTTCTAGTGCTCTTGCTCCATTCTTTCTACTTTATCCTCTTAGTATTCAATTTGCCAAGTAAAATAAAAAAAAACAACTTCACTTGTGAGCAATCTTACCTCGCTCGCCACTTGACACTCACCCTGCTTACCATGCTCACCCTACTTGTCATTTGACGCTTGTGCCGCTCATTTCTATTCGCTAACCTTGCTTGTTCTGATAAAATCATAAGAAAATAAAGCCCTAATTAGAAATTCTTTTTGCTCATGAGCAATGCTCGTCTTGCGACTCTATAAATAATCTTAATTGTTTTTATGGTTTCTTGCTTTTAGCAAGTGTGAAATTTTTATTGTTACATTATTTTAAATTTGTTAAATATGTATTAGTATTTATAGTTAGTTAAAATTACGGTATTGATAAATATGTAATTTAAAATAATTGGTTTAATTTTTCAAAAATACAAAAAAATGAAAAAAAAATTAATGGTTGGTCCCGGGTTAACCCTAGAACCGGACCGAACCCATTGGGTCGTCCAGTTTTCGATCCTAGGCTCAATAGGGTTAGTCCTCGGTCCCA
Source organism: Angophora floribunda (assembly GCA_014182895.1). NCBI lineage: Eukaryota > Viridiplantae > Streptophyta > Magnoliopsida > Myrtales > Myrtaceae > Angophora > Angophora floribunda. The sequence continues at coordinate 14,466,375 of CM024708.1, forward strand.
AAAATTGAGGACCAACACTGTGCGAGTTGGTCCTAGGGTCAAGAGGTGGACCGGCCCAACCCGGTCCATGCTCACCCCTAATTGTGGGACTATCATGTTCGGTCTTATTATTCACAAAATACAGACCTCATATTGGAAGCAACATGAAATTAATATTATGTATTAAACTTGTTCTCCCAGCATTTATAAAATATAACGTCTCATCTCAACATGTTAATTGTAGCACTTGAGGCGATTGCTCGTGTGAGTGAGTTAATCAATGCCTATTGACATACCTTTCAACGATATATGTGTGTATGTGCTAGTCTCATAATGAATTTATACTTAATAATGAAACACCAATTTATTGAAAAGAAAAACAAACAAGTACAATACATAAATCATCATAAGCATAACCTAGCAATTCTCAACAATATTACAGATCACATTCTACGTAATTTTAGAGACATCCTATGGGTCAAGAAGACATCTCTAGAACAGCCTTCGTGAATGGATCAACAACCATCTTGTTGGTTGAAACATATTGTAGGACCACTTCCTTATGCACTGTTATATCTTTAATGAAGTTATTTTTTATGTCAATGTGCTTCGTCCTACCATGATACTTGGGATCTTTCACATAAGCAATGACTACTTAACTATCACAATGAACTGTCACCGGTCTTGTAGCCTCAGTGACAATGGCTAAATTTTCCAAGAAACGTTTTAGCCATACCGCTTCTTGCACCGCAACAAAACATGCAATAAATTATGCTTCAATTGTAGATAAGGTTGTGCACGTCTGTTTCTTGCTATTCCAAGAAATTGCACATTCATTAAGCAAAAACACATAGTCAGACGTTGACTTACACTCATTTAGCTTTTCTCCCCAATCAACATCAAAGTAGCCTAATAAGCACAAATCATTCCATTGAAAACAAAGTCGATAATCCATAGTGCCTTTTAAGTATCTCATGATCCTCTTAATTGCTTTCCAATGTACTTGTCTAGGATTTGATTGATATCGGCTCACCAACCCCACAGCATGACATATGTCAGGTTGAGTACACATCATAGCATACATCAAACTTCCGACCGCACTTGCATAAGGAACAGTTTCCATTCCTTTTCCTTTGGAGTCTTAGGACACATTTTAGTATTTAGGCCTTCGCCTTGCATGACAGGAGTATCAGTGGGATTGCAATGCTGCATATTGAAGTGTTCAAGAATCTTCATTATATAAGATTCTTATGACATATCAATGAGTTTTTTTTTATTGGTTTCTTTCAATCTTAACTCCCAATATATAAGTAACTTCTCCTATGTCTCTCACTTCAAAATTGGAGAACAACTATTCTTTTATGATTATAACCAAATCCTTGTCATTCTCAGCCAACAAAATATCGTCCATATAAAGTGATAAAATTACAAATTTATCATCGAACTATTTCACATACACACGGTGATCTTCTTCGATCATTATGAAACCAAAAGAAGTGATGTCTCAATGAAAACGAAGATATCACTGTCTAGATGATTGCTTAAGGCCATATATTGAGCGATTAAGTTTGCAAACTTTTCGCTCTTGACCTTCAACTTTGAAACCCGTCGGTTATTTCATATAGATTTCTTCATCTAATTCTACATTGAGAAATGCTGTCTTTACATCCATTTGATCTAATTCTAGGTCCAAATGTGCGACAATGACTAGTATAAGGCGTATAGAGACAAACCTTATAACCGGTGAAAAAGTTTCCTCATAATCTATACCATATTGTTGAGTATAACCTTTCGTCACAAGGCAAGCCTTGTACTTTTCAATGGATCCATCCGCGACATACGAACCCCAAGAGTGCCACAATTTGGTACGGAGGGACACTTAAGTGCCAAAACTTACAAACAGTATATTTAAGTGCCAAAATTAGAGCAAAATGGATCACTTAAGTGCTAACGGCAAGAAAATCCTGCCAAACTGTCACGTATCCATTTTATGGCGAGTTTATTTGCTGACAGAGCATTTTTTTCAAAATAAAAAATACCCGTGGCAATTTTAATAAAAAAAAATTGCCACGTCAAATTAACAAAAATTTTAAAATCAATTTAAAAAAAAAGGGTGGAAGGGGAACCGACGAGGGCTGTGCAGCCCTCGCCGCCGCACAACCCTCGTCGGTTCCCTTTCTTTCAATTAATCAATTTTATAATATTATATATTTTTAATTATTTAATAATTTTTAATTAATAATTTTTAAAATCTCACGTCGGTGCAAAATGACGTCATTTTGCGCTGATTTTTCGTCGATTCAATTTTCGACGAGCCATGTAGGCAAAAAAAATTAATAAAAAATTGCAATGTAGGATTTCCGGCAGGGTTCCGATGACTTGGCACTGAAGTGATACATTTTTTTTTAAAAGTGGCGCTTATGTGTACCGTTTGTAAGTTTTGGCATTTAAGTGTCCCTCCGTGCCAAGTTGTGGCACTTCCGTTGTACTTATGCCTCCATCTGCCCTTCGCTTAATTTTGAAAACCCATTTATTTCCAATAACTTTGCAATTAGATGGCAAATCAACCAAATCCAAGATATGGTTTGCCCTCATAGACTCCATTTCGTCTTTCAAAGCTTTTCTCTATTCTTCATTATCAAGGGATGAGAGAGCCTCTTAAACTGTCTTAAGCTCAGTATTGTCTTGTAGAGCAATCATAAATGCTTCCCCTTTAATCTCAAAACGATGACGAGAAATGCTTTTACGATTACTTTTGTACAACTGAACTTCTTGTGAATTCAGTTCGCTAGACGATGCAACACTCCCACTAGGCCTTATATGTGGAGGTAAATTTTCATTTCCTTTGACAACATTAGTGAGTGTGCTATCAGGATTTTCCAATTCATATAATTGGAAATCCTTATTAATCTCACATCTACTAGGAAAATCGTTCTCCAAGAACGTGACTCTATTTCAGTCACATTTCCATCAGCTAGTTTACCTATGAACACATATCCTTTGGAGTGTTTAGAATATCTAATAAAGATACATTTCCTCTCTCTTGGGCCTAATTTTACCATATTTATAGGAAGAATCATGAACATATACTGCACACCCCTAAGGTCGTAGATTATTTAAGTCTGGTTTTCTACCAGTCCACAATTCATAAGGGGCGGAAACGACTGACTTAGAGGGCACTCGGTTAAGTATATAGGCAGCAGTTAATAACGCATCTCCCCAATATGAGATAGGTAAATTTGCCTACGCCATCATAGATCTAACCATTTTTAATAGAGTTCTATTCATTCCTTTAGCAATCACATTTTGTTGCGGAGTACCAGGAATAGTCAATTGTCTCACAATTTCCTTTTCATCACAAAAAGCCTTAAATTGCTTAGATAGATACTCACATCCATGATCGGTTCTCAATTCCTTGATTATTTTGTTCAATTGATTCTCAATCAAAACTATATATCGTCTAAAGCAATCCAATGCTTCGGACTTATGGGAGATCAAAAAAACATAATCAAAATGTGTGAAGTCATCCATAAAAGTAATGAAATATAAGGCTCCATGCATTGCCCTCACATTCAACGGACCACATATGTCAAAATGTATGAGTTGCAATGGAATATCGACTCTAGTTTCTTTACCAAATGATTTTCTAGTTGTTTTTCCAACTAGACAATGTTCACATACAGGTATATCAACATTAGCGAGTGACCCAATGTGACCTAGTCTAGCAACCCAAATACTTGCATCAATTTCCACATTAGAAGAAGATGCAATTAAAGAAAAACAATCATCAATATTAATATTGTACACATCATTGTCAATGTCTAGTACCATAAAACCATCTATACATAACCAGAACTATAATAAACTGCTCCAAATAAAATGTCAACATAAGTACCATGGAAATTCAATACATAACCTAAGCTTAGAAGAACAACTACTGAGATTGAGTTTCGTCGAATATCCGGAGCATAAAGGACATCATGTAGGAATAGGTTTCGATCACCACATAAGATCAATTTACATGTGCCGATACCCTTCACTTCAACTCTTAAGTTGTTTCCAACATATATCCATATTCTTCCAGGTTATATTCGATGGTGCTCTACAAATGCTCCTCGATTTCTAACTATTATAAGGTTTCTTCCTAACATTTAGGAGCATATGAAAATCAATATGACGCATAATGAGAACATCGTTACTTTTGACGATATAGCGCGTCATTTGCAATTAGAGGATGAGCGCCTAGAGGCTGCAAAATCATCTACCCATGCTTATGTTGCTAAATCGAGTTCGCACAAAGTTTCAGGCTTCAAGCGCAAGAAGAACCGAAAATTTAACAACAAAAGGAATGAGGCATCCAAGAGAGCTAAGGCCCTCTAACGCAAGAAACGTGGTGGGAATAAGGACAATGCTAAGATGAAGTGTTATAATTGTAGTAAACTGGGTCACTTCTCTCGTGAATGCACTGAGCCGAAAGAGGTACCACATTGCTTCATTACTTTAAGTAATGCTTTTGTTTATAGCACTGTAATGCGGCAACCCGGTCGAACCCATGACCTGACCCAACCCTTGACCTTGACCTTGACCTGTTTGACTGGTCAACAGTTGGACCAGTCGGACCGCTGAACCTATTGACCGATTGGACAAGGAACAAGTTGAACCAGTCCAGCAACCCGAACTAGATTGGCACGTGCGCCACACGCACCGCACGTTTAGGCGGTGTGTGGGGGTGCGTGCGAGCTCCATTTGGAGCGTGGTTGGTGTCCGTGTGTTCGTAATGAAGTTCTCTACATTGTAGTATGATTGTTTTTCATATTAGAGGATTTTAAAGGTATAAAAATGCTTATAAAACCCTAAATACGTGTATTTTTTTGGGTATATGCATTTTTTTTATGACCTAGGGAACCCCGCACCCAGCCAACAATCGGGGGAGTAAACCCTAAGGGTCGCACGTGCTAGCTACCACATACATATAACTAGGTAAGTCACTTTATGATGAAGCTAGAATTTGAACTTTCGACCTTTTGTGAGAGGAAGAGAACGCAAGCCAACAACGCCACCTAGGTGGGTGGTTGCATTTTTTTTTTTTTGATGACCTAGGGAACCCCGTACCCCGCCGACAGCTAAGGGAGTAAACCCTAGGGGCCACACGTGCTAGCCACCACACACATGCAACCAGGTAAGTCACCCTATGACGAAGCTGGGATTCGAACTCTCGACCTTTTGCGAGAGGAAGAGAGCGCGAACTAGCAACGCCACCCAGGTGGGTGGTTGCATTGTTTATTCCTTTTAATATGTATTTTCTTATAAGTTTGTAAATACATAAGCTATCCTACATGAAAATGATCACATTTAAGTGATGTAGAGCTTGGTTCGATGATGGTATGTATATGATTTGATGTACTTGCGATTTCCTAATTCTAAGCTATCTTGAACAATGACAAGATGAAGTTTATTCGTTCAATCCCCATATCAATCTACAAGTGAAAAAACAAGACGGAGATCATAACACATGCTCTGATACCAATGTAGGAAAAAAGTAGTCGGCGGAAGATACGACTTACCTTTTTTGATGAGCAATAAAGTAATTACCCTAGGAACGTATGTTGAATCCCGAACGAACAATAGACGATACGACTTCACGTTGATCCGAATACAATCACGAGGAAATTATTCACATTCCACAACGTTAATGCCAATTGTTTCTCAAAGTAGATGATGGAATCCTTGAGTGTTTTTCCTTTGATTGAGAAGATCCTCTTTCTCTCAATTTTGGTTCGTTCGTTGGCGGTTATTTTTCTGAAGTTATCATTTTATACTTCTCTTGGAAAAATAACCGCTCATACCCCTTCAAATGATACCTCTCTAAAATACACTTTATCATAAGCAATAGGCGTCTCTTGGACATACCCCATCATAGAGGTACCAAAATGTAACAGAACGGAAAAGGACCAGGCAATAGTTTTGGGCATTATAATTTAGCTGGAGACGTTGGTTGTTACCGTAAGGACAGTGTGTTATGATGCGAAGATTTCATTTTTGTCATTATTGGGCATTATTATCGATTGCTGGACTCTATTAATGTCAATGTCTCGGTTATAACTTTTCGGGTCTAATTCAGTTTCTCAGTCAGCTTGATTTTCATGACTTTTAAGAATCTGGAAGAAGCTAAAGTTGTCATTTCCGATAATGTTAATGGGAAACGGCTTTGTTCTTGAGCATACTGCAGTTGAAGCGGATTATGTGCTGTTGTGCTTGTAGCCAATGCAAAGATAGTAGTCGACTCCTTGTAGTCCATGTAATGCTCCCATGCTAGAATTGACGTGTCTTAAGGCACCTGAAGGTCAATAGGTAACTGCGGAAGCTGAATCCGTGTCTTTATCAGTGTAAGTCAACCCCAATCACCCGGACAGAAAGGGACTTGCTGGTAGTGGAGTTATCTTAATGGTTTATATCTTGTTCACATTCTAATGGGCCAATGTCTCCCACAAATATCATTAGGGAAACAATTTAGTGCTGATATGCAAAGGGTTACTTGGCAATAAGCCATTTGACATGGACGTGTGTCTTCTTACCTTGAGTTGTGTGAAGAACGAGTTACTAGAGCCATTACTCTTGCATCATTCTCGCTTCATCTCTTTGTTTGTACGCAATGACTACCCTAATAGTTACTCCTTTCTTATTGGTTCGTTGAGGTATTCTTGCTGGAGTTGCTGTCTAAAATTGGTTGATTTCGGGAAGGATATCTTATTAGAAATTTTAATTGTCAGGCAATTGCTGAGGAATAATTTAATATGTTCTGTTCCTTGTTGTGCCAAGTATGAAGGGGCAGAAGCTTCGCCGTTAACTTTCATCATAAGTGAATTATTAAGAGGCTGAGCCAAGGACTTTTTGAGGTTTCGTGTGCTCTTTTATTTTATTGCAATGAATCTTGTTACCATTGTTTAGAGACTGCTTTGCAAAGACAAATAGAGAGCCTACTTATTTCCGTGCACAATGTCAATTGTCCACCATGTCTCTGTTGACGTTGTCATCAGCTGCAACAGCTGTCGTCCTCGACATGAAAAAGCTGAGATTACCTTCTTTAGAAGTTTTTACAGATTCAGCAACTTCAAACAGACCTTGGACGTACACATGGGCAGTCGGTCCACCCGCAGAGGTGAAAGGCTTGATTATATACAAATTGTGGAATTTATTATGGGCATTTCTATTTCCATGTGGAGGATTACTATATATTGCATTATTCAACCAAAATTCCTAATGTTCATCTCCTTGCCAGAATCCTTTTGTTTATGGCTTTGTGATTGTGCTTAAGCCCGGGCTTTTTGTGACATTGTTCATTCAGTATTTTGCTCTTTTTATGCAATTAATTGCGGTTGACTATTGTCTTTTTTGCCTTCATAAGAAAAATTCCATGCTTTTACTAAAGTTTCCAATTTGAGATTCCATTCATCCTGTCACTTATAAACAAGTTTTTTTCCTCTACATGTCTCAAATTACCATTCTTCTATCCATTCTTTAATTTGAACTTTCTCTTCAGATAAATCTTTGTGCTACTTGAGCTATGGTAACGCTTTTAACCAGTGATGAGGCAGTAATAGCTGCAGTGGCTGCTGAAGCCATTACTCTTGCAAAGGCAGCTTTGAAATCTGCAAAGGATCTGAGGTTGTGCATGTGACCTTAAATCCGAGGTCGTGCATGTGATCTGAGGTTGTGTGACCTTGGGTTCAAGATTGCTCGACCTTCAGTCGAAGGTCTGACCTGAAATCTGATGTAGCAAGACATGGAAATGGACATGGTCATCTTCATCAAGTGATCAGGGGAAGAGGGATGCAGAGAGATGATTGTTTCAAGTGTGGCGAATGCCATGATGTTGTGGCCAACAGCAGCGACTGGACCAAGTGTTGTGGAAGGTCATGTAGCTCTGAGGTTTGTGGAGAACTGGACGACCTGATTGAGGGAACTTTTATGGTCGAGGTTCAATGCCAATGTGTCATTGCTGGTGATGGTCAAGATTTCCATTGATTTTTGTTTTTTGGTTCTTTTTATATCGAAGTCAATTGGTGAATATGTGGATTGCATTTTCCACCAACATCTCGTTTCAAGTTATATTGAGTAGATTCATGCCTAGTATATTGATTTAGTTGACTATAATATGGGGAACTGAAACTTGAGGAGAGTGGAAATGGAGATTTTGTTGATGGAACTGATGATCTTCGTCTGGAAGGTGGCAGAGTTGCGGTGGTGGTGAATATAGTCCCCACAAGGGCCATTATCCGGATTTGGTGGACAAGAGGGTTCTATTTTGATATGACATCGCTGCCTGCAAAACTAAGGTCTCTTCAGGGACTGTATAATTTCATCTTGTGGCTATTCAAAGCTTGTGGGTTTCTTTCTGGTAAGAAAGGCGGTTTGGTTGCTTTTGGGGATTTGGGGCCTGTAATGTAATGTTTAGTGATGGTTTTGGCGTAGGTGATCTTGTGTGAGTATGGCTTCATTGCACAGCTGAATGAAGGACGTCATCTTAAGAAGAAAGGTGCTCCAGCTTTGGAATCGAAGCAAATTCAACTTCACCAAAGTAGGTCAGGAAGGGCACTCTTTCAGTTCAAAGCAAGCAAGGATGGTGAAACTCAGTTCTTCCCTAATGCTCCAGCTGATGTTGAGAGTTCCCGTGTTGCAGCCATCAATGTAAGTGGTTGTGTGCTTGAGACTAAATGATTGTCTTGCTTTTAGTATGTTTCAGGAAGCTTGTTGCCTTCTTCTTCTCTATTCACAGGTCGCTCCTATTGAATATGGCCATGTGCTGCTGATCCCTCGCATTGTGGAGTGCCGGCCTTAAAAGATTGATCATGCGAGTTTCTTACTTGCCCTGTACATGGCTTCAGAAGCTGGAAATCCTTATTCCCAACTAGGTTACAACAGCCTAGGAACATTTGCCTCCATCAGGCACCTGCATTTCAGGTGTCTATTCGATGAATTTCTATTCATAATTTGTCGGCTTTGTTGAATAATGACTTGTAAACTTTGGTAGGATAAAAGATGTAACTTGATCATCAATATCGAACAGGTGTACTATTTGGCTGTGCCCTACCCTGTTGAGAAAGCTCCCACTCGAAGGATAGAATAGCAGCCCTGGACAATGGGGTGAATGTATCTGAACTCCAGTCAGAGGTCTTGTTTTTGAAGGTGGAAAATACCATACAAGACTTGTCCAATACAGTTTTGGACTCGTGTATCTGCCTGCAAGACAACTATAATGCTCACAACGTCCTCATATCTAATTGTGAAAAGGGTATCTTTCTCTTCCCACAGCTGATACACAATCTGTATTTCTTGATATTTTGAAGACTTCTGAATGTACTCCATGAAAGATTTTGATTGATGTGTCGGCGTAACGGGCACTGTCATGCTGAGAAGCAATCTCTTGGAGAAGTCAGTGTGGAGCTTTCGGATGCGCAAGGGAACCCAGCTCTGTGGGAAGGTCCTGAAGAGGAAGTAAAAATACGACGAGACATCCGAGGAGAATGCGTGTGGAGGCTCCTAGCGGAGTTTTCCCTGTCTGAGGGGAGGTTCTGTGAAGTGAACGACCTAATCTTTGAAGCAATCCCATGCTCAATTCAAGAAATATTCGGTTTTCAAAGTTTGGTTGTGCAAATCACAAGCAAATTCACTACATTATAAATTGCAATAATTTCTTTTTAGTTGCTTAACAAGTGTGGGGAGCACTTTTTAGGAATGTCCTGTATGAAGATCAAATTCATTGATTTATTAGAAGTCGGAGCAACTGGATGAGAAACTGCCAAATTTGTCAAGCAACACAAATGGCATTGACTCCATCAATCATATAGATGTAGCCGTGAATACTTGCACTGGAGATTTTTCTCAGAATGATTCAACCAGGTAGGCAACGAGGACACTTTACATTGGATTGACCCAGGCTAAAATTAGTTTTTTGTCCCCCTTAATAAATTACTCAAGTTTGAGAATGGAATCCTAATCCCAGCTCGTTTGGTTCAATAAGGAGTTGGATTCCGATTTCCTGCTTCTTGTTTGGATAGAAATCAGGATGTGAATGTGAACTACGCAGGGAATGCTATTTCTCAAAAAATGCGGAATTGGATTGTCTAGCACTTAGACATTTTCAAACAATTAGTCTTGTGGCTGTCACTCGATATAGACTGAACATGGATGCAATTTGCTTGTTTTCAAAGCTGAAGTTGTGAAAGGTTTTTCTTTGTTTTTTTTTTTTTCTTCATATTCTAATTTTCAACTCACTTTCAAACTTTTGTTATGCTTATTTATAAAGCATAGAAGTTAAACTTCACATCTAAGTCTATACATTTTTTACTCCCAACCCCTCATGAGAAGGTGATTCCCCATGAGAAGTTGAAGAATTGAGCTCCCCACTTCCCCTTCCCATGTTCAAAAGGTGACAACTAAAGTAACCCTAATGGTTGAAGTTGTGAAGAGTAACGTTGCTTATAATAGATCATTATACTCATCTTTGCAACATTGAAACATATAATCCTAGACTGGCATTTGTTTTAGTAAAATAGCCACCCCAGCCTGTGTTTTCAGGATAGTTGATCCCCCTTTGGGTAAATATATCAAAAAAAAAAACATGTTTTAGGCCTTTTAGGCTTGTAAGAACGCGATGCCTTTGCTTAAATAACTTTTTCGTTTTATACTTTTTGGGTGCCTTAGACCCATAAAAGTCATCACCCGCCTAGTCTATAAACCAGTATGTCAACTTTGTCCAGTGCTTGGATTATATGGATATACATCATCCGTTTGAAAGCATGGACGGTTGATGCTTGTGGTGCGTGGACAGCAGAGTGTCGGTGCATTGTAACTTTGAAAATCAAATAAGCTTGTTCTGTTGGTGACCTTAGGAGAAAAATAATGTCAGAAACTAGGCAAAACTACGAAAGCTTAGGAAAACTCCAAGAACCAGCATGTTATGAAACGTGGAGAACAGCGCAAAGCAGTCATAGTCAATATAGCTATTAATATTGAGTCCCCCTTCTCAACTATTTATAACTACTAAGGCTCCATTTAATAGTGTTTCTATTTCTCCTTATTTCTATTCTTTTATTCCTCGAAATAAAAAATAATAGAAATTTATTTGGTAACGACAGTTAACATTTTTATTCCCAAAATAAAAATTTATTCCAGGGAATAGATTTGCAATAAAAACAAGAAGAAAAAAGTAACTTCTCATTTCTTGTAACAATTTTTGGAATAAGTCATTTTCTTTTTCCTCTTCTAATTGGTCGCTACTGCCAGCTATCGACCAACGTTGCTCTCGGAAGAAGAAGAAGAGAAGAAGAAAGGAAGAAAAAGAATGGAAAAAACAAAATATTTCGAAAAATTATTAAAAAATTAAAAGAAATTTTACGTCACAAATTCGTACTAAACATATTCTTTTTCTATTCCGGAAATATAAATTTTATGCAATTACCAAATGCGTTATTTTACTAAGAAATTGTTCAAGGAAATAAAAAATAAAAACTATTTTTAAAAGAAATTATTCTCCAAAATAAAAATATTACCAAATGCACCGTAACCTTATCTAACCTTATAACATTTTGTGCCAAATGAAATAGCAGCTTCAAGGCCTAATTGTGTCTATTGGGGCTAATGATCTGGCGGAACTGAACTCAATAGAATGGATGGCCAAAAGCAGAAGGATCGTCAAGGCCACGTGGGCGGTCGTAATCTCCACCTATAGCTCCTAGAGGATCACTCCTGAGCTTGAAAATAATAGGCCGGTCCAGCTGACAAAGCGTTAGCCACCAATAGTTCTGCCTAAATCTCGTCTTCCAATCGATTTCTTCTCGGCTTACCGACCACTGTCTAAATGTCAAATTCTTTTATTTAAACACCTTTAAGGTCGGATGTCGGATGTCGAATGTCGAAATTCTTTCACTCAAACACCTTACCCTTGCAAGGTCAGTGGTACGATGCAATTTGATGTACTTGAGCCGTAGATCCATGGGAAGGTATTTGAAACAAGATGGGATTGGCAAACCAACCCTTTCAACTGAGCATATAAACAGTACAAGTGCCAAAATATATTTTGCAATCTTCCAAAACTCGAAGGCTTCTCTGTGAGGATTTGAACTCGAAGAACAACCGTCCTTGATCACTCCCACATAGTCATCACCGTTCACCCACATCACATCTATAGTAGAAGCAAACTCGTGCTCATCTTGATAGACCTTATGCAAACTTGACTTGCCTTTAGCCAGAGACCATAGACAGTAATAAAGTAATATGGTTTCCAAAACTTCAAATCAATACTCCCAAGCATCTCCAAACCATGTGTACTAACTACAGTCTGAGGTAGACTATACACCATGACATGGTGAATGCAGGCATTGATCAGGAAGATGAAATCTCGACACTTCATTTTTATAATTGAATCACATTTTTGGAAAAATCTGGTCATGAGTAGTCTATAGGTGCAAAAATCCAGTCAATTGGATGTCGGGTGGAAAAATTATGATTGATCAAACTTGGCCAAATTTGAGTTAGCATTTTTTTTATTTTAAATTTTAGTCAATAAGATGATTTGAAATGTTTGTTTCATGTTTAGAGGTTTGTAATAATTTAAATTAGGTCACTTACAAACTTTCACTTTGCAATTCATTATTAAATGTTAAACATTGAAATTCCTCTACTCACACACCCTACCTTTGCAAGGTCAACATTAGGGGTGAGCATGATTTGAGGGTGAACCAGTTCCTACCAGTCCAATTCTAGATTCTAGGGAGAGATGGTTTGGTTCCTAGTCCCACTTTTATAGGAACCATTGGTTCTCGGTTTGGTTCACAATTCTCATGGGAGCTGAATCGGAATCGAGAACGGGAACTTAAAGTAAAATCCCTAATTTTTCTCTCGAATTGGTATCTAAAGTAATGTTTATATTTTTATATACTATAATTTCTTTTATATATCTAATAAGTGAATGTTTTATCTAATCTCTTCTCCTTATTTTTAGATATGGATTGTCTTAATGAAGAGATTCTTATTGGTAAATAGGATTTACTAGTTGAAGCGAAATGAATATATGTGGTGAACTTTCTAATGATTATTTTAGTTTTGTTAATAGTAATTTTGAACTTAAAACTATTATTAAGTGATTAATTATGATTGTTGTTTCTGTTGATTTCAAGTGGTTAGAATTTGGAATAATTTTTAATGAATGATTGAGGATCGAAGTTCCATAATTTAGGTTTTTATGTTACATGTTTTGAACCTTTTATTATTTGTTTTATTTTATGTGTTTATCTTTTATGGAATGTTGCTCTTGACAACCGAGAAGCTTTTATTTTTGTTGTTGCGTTCACTTTTGTTTTGCTTAATTAAAAATGGAAAAAAAAAGAATCTGTCAAATCTTAGAACTGACCCTAAAACTTGTGACAATGTAGGTTCTAGGATTCAGGTTTTGATGGGTAGATTCCAAGTTTTAAAAGATGAGGAACTTGCACGAATGAGTAGGTTCCAAGTTGAACCTATAAGGAACATAGAATCCCTCACCCTTAGCCAATATTAGGAAGCAATTTGATGATCTTGAGCAGCAGATCCATGAGAAAGCGTTTGAAACAAGATGGGACTAGCAAACCAACACTTTCCATTAAGTTTATTAACAGTGGAAATGCCAAAACATCTTTGCAAATCTTCCATAACTATTTACAATTATCAAGTCTGTCTGGCCTTGTCGCATTTTGTAAAATGTCAAATGAAATGGCAGCTTCAAGGCCTAATTGTGTGTATTAGGGGTAAAGATCAATTGGAATTGAACTATAGCTGGCCAAAAAGAGGAGGAAGCCCAAGACTAGGTAGGTGGTCATATTGTCTTCTTGGAGTTCTCAGAGGATCGCTTCTGATTTTGACGATAATAGGCCAGTATAGTTGACAAAGTGTTAGCCACTAATAATTCTCCATTAATCTCTTCTTCCAATCGATTTCATCTCGGCTTTCTGACCACAGTCCAAACTCATCAACAAGCTTTTACTTCTGCGAATCATTATTAAATGTCAAATGTTGAAATTCTTTTGATAGCACAACCTATCCTCGCAAGATCAATGGCAGGAAGCAATTTGATATTCTTATTTCTCATGCCATTCGTCACCCCTTTAGCTTGAACACATCTCTTATTTCTCACCTATTATTTATCCACATGCTCTTTTATCAAGCCATTGAACCTAGCTCGTTAGATGGCCTCATGCATGACATATAGTTTTTAACCCTAGTTACTTTATATCTATTATTCACCTTAGTTAATTGATATCATTTTTAACCTTGGCTAGTTAATATGAGTTAAAAAATTTCTTCAATAAAAAGTAAAGGATGAAGACAAGAGATAAAAATACTCATTTCCCTTCATCTTTTGGACTTTGCAAATCCATCATCCTAATATTTTCTAAGTTCAACTTTTTCCATTCTAATCTTGTACAACCCAATCAAAGTTCAAACTCTTATTTTCTGTACAAGGTAAATTCATGGACTTTAATTCCTCTTTGCCAAACTAGTTTTGTTATTTTATAAGGAATGATAGTCTTTAATTTTAGTATTTGTTTGATTTCAGGGCGATCAAAGGCTTTGTTTTTGAAAATTTCACTTTTTTTTTTGGTCGAAATTAAGAGCTTGCATTACTCATTAATAACTGAAGTTTGTAACAAACTAGTTTTTGTTATTTTATATTTGGAATGATAGTCTTTTATATTTGTGGACCCAATATTTGTTTGATTTCAGGGCGATCAAAGGCTTTGTTTTTGAAAATTTCACTTGAGGTAAGGGAAAACTTTAGGGATTAAGCTAGAATGATTTACTTAATATTGTTGAACTTAGTTGATTGATTGTTCATTTATTTAGTCCTTTCTAGATTTCACTGAGGTAGAGGTAAAATAGGGAAAACTTTTAGAAGGATTTCTTTCCCCGGGATTAAGCTAGAATGATTTACTTAATATTGTTGAACTTAGTTGATTGATTGTTCATTTATTTAGTCTAGATTTCACTCTATCTATGATAAGTTTCAATAATTGTACGTTAAGCTATTATGATTGTCGGGCTTGAATTAAAAAGCTTCCCACATACTTAGGATGTGTTTCAAAGATTTCTAAAAGGTTTTAATACATCTTGAATGGGAAAAATGTGAAAATGGCAAAACTAGCATAAAAAGGGCATCTTGGTAATTTTCAACAAGTCATGGGCAATTTTGAAAAGTTATGGAATTGAGAAGGTATTGTTATGGGTTTTAGTGTTAATCAATAGATTCTTAAGTAAGAATAATTAAGAGAAATCAAACACTTATAGGTGAGGTCTCCACCAATTTTTTTTTTTTTCTGGAGAACAAAGGCGAGATATCTAAAGGAACTATGATTTATCTTTTCCATGTTAGTCATTTCAAGATGGTATCTTATGCTTTATGTATATAAGATGAAAAGATCATGAACATGCCATTTTACACGAGTCTTGCTGGGTCGAACAAAATATCGATACATTCAAAATCAATATTATTGGTTGTACTTACAAGACCAATCGACAATCACAAATTCAAAGGACGCAAAAGACGGAAAAGGAAAACACAATTTTGTGTGTGAGAGAGATGAGGTGAGGCTTAGGCAAGAATCGTCACCAGCTTGCCTCAAGAATGAGAGGGTCATTGCTTGAGTTTGGCATGGATGCGGTGGTTGGTGATGATTCATACCCTTACTAGCCCCTACCTCTTTACAAAAATTATGGTGGCAATCTCAGTATATGTAAACTTAAAGCTTATATGCACCAAGATCATGCAAGAATGGCTCATCTCTCTATCTCTCCCAAGGCTTTGTGTTTTGTTTAATTCCATCAAAACCAATGATGCCATCATGACTAATTTTATTTATTTATTTCATAAATATGTCTTACACATAAATATATATACGTTAACATCTTCTCATCACACATCGACCTTCTAATTGCATGGGCCTAAGATAGCTCGGGCTTGCTCGGGCCCCAAACCTCTTGAGGTCTCATCTAGGCCCACCTATTAGATCACATAGCTCTTTTTATATTTTAATTTGTCACCTGAAACAAATAAAAATGGAAATAAGCGAAAAATAATATGAGGATTTTGTGTTATTTAGTTTTATTACTTCACCACTTGTCTCCCCTAGATTAGGAATTTGGATTTATTTTATCCTATGAGTGTTTATAAATTCTAAAATATCAAATAAAATCATTAACAAAACATAAATTTAAAATCTTTTATGGTCAACGCAATGGAGAGGAGGTCAAACCTCAGGGTCTCATGGGAGACTCTTTTTTTTTTTTTTTTTTTTTGGGTCTGTCTCTTTATTGTAGACTTCAGGCCCTCAAGATTCGGCCCAAAATTGGAGCGACCGAAATTACGTGAGCATGTAAAAAAATGTAATAAAAAGAGCGAAATAGAGGACAAACGAGGAAAATCACTTCCGACTCGTGCTTAGGAGACCGCTTTCGCTTTGTGTACGGTGGCGCCCCCCGCAGAACTCACATTTCACACAACCCTCCCTCTTCCTCCCCCCCTTATCTTCTCCCTCCTCCTTATCTGTTCTGTCCATCACATACCCTTTTCGCACTTCCCCCTCTCCCCCTTCTGTCCCTCTCTTTCCCAAGTACCCATTCGAACATTCCTCTCTAGGAGTGAATGGAAACCGACCCATCTGCGGCGGAGGCAGAGAGGAGGAGGGATTGAATGAGGATTGCCGAATCTTGGGGAAGTACAGTGAGAGATGTCTTCGTGTCTGCTCCCCCAGTTCAAGTGCCAACCGGACACCTTCGCCATTCAGTTCAGGACGCACGCCCACGCTCGTAAGCTCTCTCCCCTGCCCTTTTGATGGGTATCTTGAAATGGGCTTGTCTTTTTGTTCTTTCCTGTGCTCTGTGGGCGAGTTTTCCCTTTCTTGATTTTTGGCATTGGGGCTTGCTGTCTGGGGTTGATGAATGGAAAAGGACCCATGACTAGTTTTGGGCATTGTAATTTAGCTGTGGAGTTGTCGGTTGTTGCTGCAGGGACCGAATGTCATGATGTGAAGAATCTGCTCCTCATTTCTCTGTCATTCTTGGGTTTTGTTATTGATTGCTGGACTCTGTTGATGTCAATGTCTCTTGAGTTATAAGTTTTTGTGTCTAATTCAGTTTCTCAGTCGGTTCACTTTTCACGACTTGTTAGAATCTGGAGACTGAATCTGTGTCTTTATCAGTGGAAGTCAACTCAAATTACCTGGATGGAAAGGGACTCGCTGGTGTTGGAGTTATCTTGAGGGTTTTTATTTTGTTCACGCTCTAGTGGCCAATGTCTCCGACAGATATCATTAGGGAAACAAGTTAGTGCTGAGTGTGCAGAAGGCTATGTGGCAATAAGCCATTTGACAGGGACACGAGCTTGAGTTGTGTGATGAACTAGTTATTATAGCCGTTACACTTGTACCATTCTTGCTTCACCTCTTTGTTTGTACCATAATGACTACCTAATAATCACTCCCTCTTTCCTATTGGTTCGCTGCAATATTCTGGCTGGGCTTGCTGTACAAAGTTGATTGATTTCAGGAAGGATATCTTACTTTTTAGAACTTTTACTCTTCAGGCAATTGGTGAGCAATAGTTAAATGTGCTCTGTTCCTTATTGTGCCAAGTATGAAAGGGCAGAAGCTTTGCTGTTAATTTTTATCATAAGTAAATGATTAGGAGGCAGAGACATGAACTTTTTAAAATTTATTGTGCTCTTTTATGTAATTGTAATGAACCTTGTTACCATTGTTTAGAAATTATTTTGCAGAGAAAAATAGAGAGCCGACTTATTTCCGTGCACAATGTTTATTGTCCACCACATCTCCGTCGACGTTGTCATCAGCTGCAACAGCTGTCGTCCTTGACATGGAAAAATTGAGATTGCCTTCTTTAGAAGTTCTTACAGATGCACCAGCTTCAAACAGGCCTTGGACATACACAGGGGCAGTTGGTCGACCTGCGGAGGTGAAAGGCTTGTTTATATACAAATAGTGGAATTTCTTTTGAGCATTTCTATTTCCATGTGGGGGATAATTAATCTTTTGCATTATTCGACCCAAATTCTCAATGTTTAATTGATCTTCTAAGTTGGTCTCTTTCCCAGAATCCTTTTGTTAATGGCTTCGTGATTATGATTGAGCTCAGGCATTCTGCTCTTTTTACGTAATTAGTTGTGGTTGACTTTTATATTCTTTTCCTTCATAAAAAGACATTGTCTATGCTTTAACTAAGCCTTGCAATTCGAGATTCTGTTCATCCTGTCACTTATAAAGTAGTTTTGTCCTCCAGCTGTATCAAATTAGTATTCTTTTAGCCCTTTTTTTCCTTCTTTAATTTGAACTTTCTCATCAGGTAAACCTCGGCACAACTTTTGCTACGGAAACACTTTTAACAAGTGATGAGGCAGTAATAGCTGCAGCTGCTGCTGAAGCAGTTACTCTTGCGAAGGCAGCTTTGAAATCTGCAAAACATGCAGCACTTATGATCAGGAATGAAAGTTCTTCAAATATTGATAGTAAGCTTGAACTTTCATCCAGAACAAGTACTTCTCTTTCGAAGCATGCTGAACTGTTGGAGGTAGAACATTCCAACATTTTGACAGAGTTGATGGAACCTGAGGGTGGGTTAAGGGAAGAAAATGTCATGCAGTACTCAACGGACAAATCTGAAGATCTGGAGCCAACCCATGAAGAGCTTCAACTTCTGCAAGAACAGCTCTTCAAAAGCATAGCTGTAAGATCACAGCGGCAAACAGAAAGGAAAGAAAGAAGAGTAAGAGCAGCGGAAAAGGCTGCTGCAAATGTAGTTTCTGTGAAGTCGGGTTCTCTTAGTAAGAAGAAGCGTGCATCTTTACAAGAAGTAGATTACTCCGATCCATTGCGCTACTTGAGAGCAACCACTAGCGGTTCCAGGCTTCTTACTGCCACGGAAGAAACGGAATTGTCGGAAGGAATACAGGTAGAACAAGTGCACATTCCCTATTTCGTGAATTTCTGATCTCTACTGTTAGTGTATTTTTCTGTTTTGTTTTTGATGACCAAGAACCTTTTGAGGTACTATTTTGTTAATCCCTACTCAGTAAATTGGGGGAACTTGGATGGGACTCATTTGACTAAGTCTAGATGAATTTCCATGGTTAGTGGTTTGTATGCAGCCTTACCATCTGGGCTATCAACGCAATCTTATTATTTTGTTATGCTGGAAAATCACTTGATTTACTAGGAGACAAATAATTGAACTGCTAAATTAGTTAGAAAAGATCTTGAAATGAACTTCATTAAAATCGGAATAAGAAGAATATGTGCCATAGGTTAATTCACTGAGAAGGACCTTTGAGTCTGGTAATGGATCAATATTACAACCAGCTCTTTTTAGGAAAAGAAAGTTTCCTTGTCTTGTAAAAACTGTGAAGGTTTTTCCTAGGAGGCCTGCTGCTTGTGGTAACTGAATAGAAGTGCTTTAGTATTTTATAGTTTTAAATATGGATATAAAAATGGATGCCATACGCCTATTAATTGTGCATTCGAAATGGAATGAGAAAAGGCACTTTTTGTTGGTCAAGCATACCTCTTTTACATCTCCAATATCTTGAAGTCAAGAATTCTTTATGTTTAGCAGTGCATGTGCCTGTTCTGCTGGCCGCCCTATGGAGAGGATTGTATTTGTATCCAATGGTGCATGTTCCCCTGGTTTCTTTCTTTCTTTTGCTTATTCTTCTCTCTTGACTCACTTTCCAATGTCATTCAGGATTTATTGAAGCTGGAAGGACTCCAGGAGGAGCTAACCAAGCGATGTGGAGGTGAGCCGGCCTTTGCACAATGGGCAGCTGCTGCAGGAGTTGATCAGAAGACTCTAAGGAAGCGTTTGAACTATGGACGACGTTGTAAAGACAAAATGATCAAAAGCAACGTAAGGCTTGTTATATCCATTGCAAAAAATTACCAGGGAGCTGGAATGAATCTTCAAGATCTTGTGCAGGTATTTATTTTGCCCTTGTACTTTTTGCAATATGATGATTTGATGGTTTTATTGAGTTTTAAACTTCTTCACATGTATGAAAGAATATCAAAATCCTTGGGTCTGGTTCATGATCAACAGGAAGGATGTCGTGGTTTGGTAAGAGGTGCTGAAAAGTTTGATGCTTCCAAGGGGTTCAAGTTTTCTACATATGCTCATTGGTGGATAAAGCAGGCAGTTCGAAAGTCTCTTTCTGATCAGTCCAGGACAATTCGTTTACCAGTATGTTTCACATTTCATCATTTGCAAGTCCTCTATTTTGTATGTAGGAGGAAAAAAAATTGGTGGAGCTTTCACCAAACCCAGATTCTCATCATCTGTAATGTTGGTTATCTCCATTACACAGTTTCACATGGTTGAGGCGACATATAGAGTGAAGGAGGCAAGGAAGCAATTGTACAGCGAAAATGGAAGACAACCGGACAATGAGGAAGTAGCAGAGGCGACGGGGCTATCAATGAAGAGGCTTAACGCTGTTCTCATGACTCCTAAAGCTCCAAGATCTCTTGACCAAAAGATTGGAATCAATCAAAATCTCAAACCTTCTGTAAGCCCCTCTTTGCTGTCAAATGGATGATGATATAGTTAACTTTCTCCAGATTTTAACCACCCTTGGTAATCTTTTATTGCTGGCACTTGCATTTCAGTTTGGTGTGTTTCAGTTCTTTTTGAGTGAAACTTGCGGATTAAAACAACTATTTAGTATGAAGATTTATCAGATCAAATCTAAACCTAATTGAAAAGGTGAAACTTTAGCCAAATATTCCAGTTGAGTTGATTTTTCTCCAGGTGATAGTCAAATTCGCATATGTGAAAAGTCCTTAAAAGTAGTGAGAAATTTCAGCACGCTTTAGCAATACTTCTAGCCCGAATAACATTCGCCATATCATGTAAAACGTTTATACTTTGAAATTGGTGAACAGCTCTGCCATGGGCATCCCCTTCCGATTTCTTGACAATTTTATTATTTCATGACGATGTACTTTTTTCTATGCTTTTTACAAACAACCTTTGACCTTTTCCCTTTTTTCATTTTTCTGTACTCGTAAGCCTTGCCTAACTATGTGTATGGGTTTGGTAAAGTTTCCTGGGTGTGTAGGTTACCCTGTCCCTGTCTCTGTATTCTGAATGAGATCGGGGAGGGCATACACATGAGGTGTTGAACTTCTCAGCTCTCGCCTTGTGGTTGAGAGCCTGTTCCTGTCACTTTGTCACTAGTTTATTGTGCTGTTGGGCTATCGGCAACCTTCATTTCATCAAATTTCCAGTCCACATTGTCAACTCAGTTCTGTTTTTCACTCTACAACTTCATTCTCTCTATCACCTTGTTTTCTAGTCAATCTTGGTATATTTGGCAATAAGCAGGCGTGGTTTTATGCTAATTGTATCTTGAGAAATACAAGTATCCATTTTGTTCTGTGTTTTCATTCTTTTCCTTATTCACTGCCAATGTGTTTCCTCTTCATGAAAGTTAAACTCACTCGTGTAACGCATTGTGTCACATTGTGTCACCTTGGGACAAGTTTGTAAATCTTTATGTATTCTCATACCATCTAGACTGAGAAGGTAAATTTTTTCACCTCTTTAGCAACTTCAAGCATATGTTGCCAATACTATCTTGTGGCTAATGAGATCAAGTTATACATATAAAAAGTCCTTTATTCAGTGAAATGTGTAGGTGCTTGTCTGTAAATTTGTTCACCTGCCCCAGATTTTTTTGTGATGTGCATGCCCTTCTGATCATTTCCATTCTTTCGACAGGAAGTGATAGCCGATCCCAGTGCCGAAACTGCAGAAGATTTGCTGTTAAAGCAGTTTATGAGGCAGGACCTGGAGAAGGTACTGGACAGCCTCAACCCACGAGAGAAGCAAGTGGTGAGGTGGAGGTTCGGCCTCGAAGACGGGAGGATGAAGACGCTGCAAGAAATCGGGGAGCTCATGCACGTGAGCAGGGAAAGGATAAGGCAAATCGAGTCATGCGCATTCCGCAAGCTCAGGAACAAGAAGAGAACTAAACATTTGCAACAGTATGTGATCGCGTAGGCCGAGCATTAGGCTTCTCAAAGTCTATGCTCCTTCTCTGTACCTTCTTCCATGTCCATATCTTTCTCATTTTGATTTTCGGCCATATATCACATATTTTCTTCTTCCTGGCCGCTATGCCGATGGTGAATCTGCTGGGATGCGCCATACTTAAAATTGTTATAGGGACACAATTTTCTTAGATGAGGAAATTTTTTCTTACATTTTGATGATTGTGTCATGTTCACATCTTCCAAAAGGAGGAGAAACAAAGTCACAAGTCATCCCCCATTCTGATGATGATCCTGTTTTTAGCCTCTTCTGCAAGTTATCTTAGAAGCGTTGGAACTTTTCCGGTGGCCTGAAAGCCCATTTCTTTTCGTTCAGGATGTTCCCGGCTACCGGGCAGCTGATCGTCGGAACCCTGGGCTAGATCGAACCGGCCGAAATTAGTTAATTAAAATAAAATTATTAATTAGTCATATAAAGGATCAAGAAAGTACAGAGAAACCGTAATCATGGCATTGCAAGGCGCAACTTGATTTTCCTTGGATCCAAGAATGGGCCTTACATACATTTCTGAAAAAAATAGACCAATCGTTTAATTTCTGAATCGGGCTTAGACTCAATCGGCAGACCAAACCTGGACCAAGCCGGGAATGATACGATCCCTAGCAGTGTAAATGGTTCAATTCGGTTGGTTTTTCTAAAAAACCGAACCGATAACGTGTAATTTCGAATTGAATTGTATTCGACCCGAACCAAATGCGAATCGTTTCGGTTTGATTTTTCTTTTTTTATTTATTTTTGCCTTACTTATTGGAACAAAAATGAAGAAGAGGTGAGAAAGAAAAGAGATTTTAAATTAATTGTTCAATTTTTGTTGAGAATTTTGGTTTGGTTTGGTTAATTAAACTGAATCGAAAATCAAATCAAATAGGAGAAGTTAATGATTATTTTTCGATTATCTGAATTGGTTCGGTTTCAATTCTGGTTCGTTTTTTGGTTCAATTCTGACACCCTCTACTAGCTAGCTAGTGACCCTTCATTCGGGATGGGTCAACTTATCGAGCTCAGGGAAGGTTTTATGGCCCAATAGGTTCAGGTCAAGCCTAATTTCCTCCTACATCCCTAGTCTTTTATCATTATGGATTTAGAGATCAATGACACTTCATGTCTTTAATGTGGCAACCAAGGTAGGGGTGTCAAAAACCGAACCGAAATATAAAACCGAACTGAAAGTTTGTATGTTTTTAGTTCGGTTCGGTTTCGGTTTGGTTAACTGAAAAATAACCGTTAACTTTTTCGGTTCGATTCGGTTAACCAAACCGAATTGGAATTCTTAATAAAAATTGAATAATCTCTCTTTTTTATCATCTCTTCTTTACTTAAATTCCAATAAACAAAGTAAAAATCGGAAAACCGAAAAACCATCCCGAACCGAACCGCATTTTCGGTTCGGTTCGTATTCGGTTCAAGACGGTTTCGGTTCGGTTCGGTTTGGTTTTTGAAAAACCGAACCGAACCGAACCGAACCGTTTACACCCCTAAACCAAGGTAGCGTATGATAATGATTCTATATTTGGACATAATATTTGCTAATAAATTATTCTTTTTTATTTTTTTTCCATGAATAATTTTTGAGCATTTGAAGGTATTTGGTAATTGCCTAAATTTTTTTCTCTTGAGATAGAAATGCGTTTGATAAGACCCTTAAAATTTCTAGTTCAAACTATTTCCTTTTATTTTGTAATGATTTTTATTACATTTTTCTCCTTTTTCTTTTTTTTTTCCTTTCCTTTTTTCCCTTCCTTTTTCCTTTTTAGCTTGTCCTCCCTTCTAGTCATAGGCCAAACTCGGGTCGGCAACCCCCGACAACACCGAGCCACGGCAAGGCTCGTTGGGCCAAGCCTTGCTATGAGTTGGGTGAGGCTCAGCCTCATTGTGGCTCAAGGTCACTGGGGGCTAGCACCCTTGTTAACCCTCGTTTGGTCGACGACCGATTAAAAGGAAGAAGAAGAAAACGAAAGGGAAGATAAGAGACGATAAATGAAAAATTTTGGCCTTAATTATGGAATTATTCCCGAAAACAAAGAAATAACTTTTTTTTTTATTCTTGATTTTGTTTCAAATCTATTCCCGGGAATAAAAAGATAGAAATAGTTACTATTTGATAAGTTGCCAAAAAGAGCCCAACCTTCCAAGAATGGAATAGCAACTGCTGTGATTTTGATAGATCCGATTATGTGTCCGATGAGTTAATCTAGTCTTTCTTTTATCTCTAATACCTTTTAACATAGTGTCAGCTAGGGAAAGTAGTTCTAGGCTTTGCACATATTTGACCTAGAATCTACCATTGGAATAAGATCCTTATTTTTATAAATTTGGAACATATCCAACATATTTTAAAACCTAGAATTTACTTTGTCACATGATCTAAGATTTATCCCAAGTTCAATCTGTATTATTAATTAAATGATCACAGTGAATTATAACATTTATTGATTACTACTTGCTACTATTATCCACTGACTATAATTTATATTTAGATACACGAAAAATAAAAAATATCAACAAAATAAAAAAGTTTTAATCATAAAATTAAAACTTAAACTAATGGTTTCAGAGTATACATTTATTATCGGACGCCGTGGAATATTGTAGGATCAAACAAAATGGATTTTTCAATTTTTGCAATTTAGAACCGATCTTACAAACCTTGGAATCTAGAATTGGACAGATTCCCACCGATCCGATTCTCAAGTTTTAAATTTCACTCTAGAACGATGCTCACCTCTAGTGCCGGCCTGCTATGGTCGAATGTTGGGTTTTGGGTAAATGCTCCTTTCGCAGTCCTCAACCTATGGAGGAATCTCCATCTAGGTATTTCTGGTAGAAAGGATCTGGAGCCCGATGCATCATGACCTTTTTAGTTTTAGTGGGCCCCACGCATGATCTAAGATCGGGCCTCGATTAGGAAGACGGGCCTCCGTCGTCTTCTTCATGCTGTTGCGAAATTCGAATGGGACTGGCGAGTGAATGAGAGTTTGACCTCCTGCGCATGCCATGTCGGGGTCGAGCTGGCAGTGGGAGAACGCCGCCGCCGGCGCCGTCGCCGGTTTCGCCACCGTCGCCGCCGTGCATCCCCTCGACGTCGTCCGCACCCGGTTCCAAGGTTCTTCTCTCTCTCTCTCTCTCTCTCGGGTGGTCGGCGTGTGCCGAGTTTTGAGCTTGCTTTTGGCTGATGTGGACTTTGTTCGTGTGCTCGCGCAGCGAACGACGGTAGAGCCGTGTTTCTCCCGGCTTACAGGAACACTGCCCAGGCGCTCTTCACCATTGCTCGCTCCGAGGTTTCTCCCAGTTCCTGCTTCTCATCCTCTCTCTCTCTCTCTCTCTCTATGAGCTGAAAGTGCTTGCATTGAAATGGTGGGTCAAATTTCATATGGTGTGATTTTGTGAGGGCCTACTTTTTTGATGTGGGAAATTCTTATAGAGCTCCTTAAAGTTTAATTTCATCTCATAATTGGGCGATGAGAGATCCTGTCTTTTAGCTTTGATGGACAACTTTATAAA
This sequence comes from Angophora floribunda, assembly GCA_014182895.1. Lineage (NCBI taxonomy): Eukaryota > Viridiplantae > Streptophyta > Magnoliopsida > Myrtales > Myrtaceae > Angophora > Angophora floribunda. The sequence continues at coordinate 14,492,004 of CM024708.1, forward strand.
TATCTTCTCGTGGTCAAAGATTCTTTCGAAGATTTCCAACCCATCAATAAGTTCTCCCTATTTCACTTTTCAATTTGTTCCTACCAACTTTGCCCGTCAAGATCAGAGGGTAATTCATGAATGCATCAAGGATGACAAAGGGATATCTTTTCTTGATGTGTTGGGATGGTCATCATGTAAAGAATTAGGCTTCTCACTGTTCTATGCTTGTTGATGATAATGATGCCATGCCCCAAAACTCAAAGATGGTCTGGTTATGGTTGGAGTTGCTTTACTTTTCTTTTCAGAGAATCCATTTCAATATCATGGACTGTGGTAAATCCATCATGAATGGCTATAAAATATTATTTGAAATAATTTGATGAGAGAGAGAGAGAATATGCAGCATGATAAACGATATGATTAAGAATCATTTCCAGTAAACTAGTCCTAAATTGAATCTGATAAAGTTTCCCTATAAAGGATTACTAGGACCCTGACTTCAAGTAAATAGATAGAGCTTGGTGACCAGTTGGATGGCATTTCATTGCTCAAATCTGCCCATTGTCCTTTGAAAGCTCTAACCATTTTTCCAATTGGTAAAGCCCTTACACTATTTTAAGTTTCTTGGGGGAAGTTATGACCAAAATATTATGGATGGTCATTCAAGTTACCCGAGTCAAGCATCCTGTATTCCTATGCTTTTCTTGGTGGATTAAATGGTAGAGAGATATATGAATTGTATCCTAAGTTGGATTACTTCAATTGCAGGTATCTACTTCTGTTGCAATATTTGTTGCTTTCTCCATAACCATCCCCTCGGATCTCCAATGCTCTCCCTCTCTAATTTATAGCTGTTCTCTATGTAGGGAAGAAACTCAAAGCAAGTCCATTTCTGTTTTTTCTCTATGTACGCTGATATAAGCACTAGCCAAATTGCATGATATTATGAGAAGAAATTCATTGATTGCCAAAATGATATCTGTCTGTCTGTCTGATCTTACAACTTTGCTTGTTATGTTTGAGTTCTGGTCAAGTTTCTATACATCCATATGTGTGCAACTCCAGTTTTATGGGGCAATTGTTTGACCTTTCAAACATTGGGCTTGAACACTAGTCTGTAGTTTTACATGCAGAAACAACTGTTGCAGATGTAAATGAGCTTTTCTTGCAGGGTTTGAGAGGTCTTTATGCTGGCTTCTTACCTGCCGTACTTGGGTCGAGCCTTTCATGGGGTCTATATTTCTTCTTGTAAGTGCTATGTTTTCTATCTGTGATGTATTTGACAATTCAATATTTGTTCTTTGTCCTCTCCCTTCATCTCTTCTGAACTTTCTATTGCTTTCCTTTACTGTTTTAGGTTTTATTTACTTATTTCACATTTTATGAGCAAGGAAAGCTGCATCTTTCAATTTGTTTTGGTTAATCCTGCAATTAGTTAGAGGAAGGCTTTGGCAAATACAAAGCTTGGAAATGGGAGTAGTTTCATCCAAAAAATAATTGCCAAAGAAGAGAATTCAATGGGTATTGCTACCTGATTAGCAGTTTACTCTTGCAATTGTTGGGCCTGCTGTCCATATTAATGTCAAAGGCATTTTCTTGTACAACTCTGTTTCCACATGCTAAAGGCATGTTTATGGAGCATCCTCCAGAGTTTTAGTCTTTCCAAACAACAGGGGAAAATTACCTTGGAAGTATAGGTAGTGATATTTCAGTCAAAATCACCATTATGCTTTTGCATCGTAAAATCCTTTTCCCTTCTCTTGAGCAACTCTTGGGCCAGTAGGAAAGAGCAATAATGTTGAGCGCTTTCTTTCTCCAAATTAAGTATGGGGCTGTAGGCAGACAAGTCTCCAAGAAAAAAGTACATGACATCATGGGCAGCTTTAAGATGCCAACCTAGACTTTTTGATACAACAAATGCTGCATGCTTGGAGTCATTGTATTGACAATTGGAGTGGACTGTCCGATTCAAGAACCTCTTAAAAGTCCAGTCCTATTTAGACCACTAAACCATGCTACATTTAAATATCAACACACCTTATCTTGTAACTTAAGGGCATTGGTTGCACAAAATTCTATAGGTCGCATTGATTTGAATGAACCAGTCAAGTGGATAGTTGGACCTGGGAATAAAGCTACTTTGACTTGGATTTTATGGTGAAGAAAAGAAAAAAGAACAACAGTTGAAGTAGTTATCATTCAAATCGACACCATGCTTGGACCATCTAACCATACAATAGACCATGTACTGGCGAGAGTCAAACCATGTAATCAAAACACAACAAATTAGAGTTGAATGTCAAACTCAGAGCTTCAAAGGTGTGGGATGTTTTGGTTTACCTCCAGTTCTTACATTTCTATAATTACCATACATGTCCAGTTAATGACCTAGCTTAAGCACAATTTTTATAGGATTCATTTTATAGAGAATCAGGTAGAAAAAGGCATGCTAGCTGATGACTATCTGACACACCACTCTTCTCTTTTATTCAGCTGTGGAGTCAGCTATGACATATATCATATATAGACAAAGCTACGTTCCTACACTTACCATGCCGGAAGTAGAAAGTCTAATAAAAGGTTTCTGAATAGTTTTATTGCTGGTTCATCTAGTTGAACTGGATAAAGCAGGAACTTGACTGGTTCCTTCACCAATCTGGTTGTGACATTGCAGTTTGTTCCAATTTGTTCATCTCATTTTTATCTTTAAGCATCCAATTCATGGAATCATTATATAGTATATCTTATCTTGATGGATGATATAATCTTGTGTGTACAACTGAATTTTCTCTCTTGTAGCTATGGTCGAGCCAAGGAAAGATATTCTGCAAAGAGAGAGGAAAGCCTATCCCCTGGTCTTCATCTTGCTTCTGCTGCGGAAGCTGGAGCTCTGGTTAGTATAGTGAAGCTTCAATTAATAGCTTTTGCCACTGCTTTGAATCTGAACAATCTCCTGTTGCCCATAAAGTGAACCAGTTTGCTGTATTGACCTTGTGTGAATAGCTTATTCAATCTGTGTGGATATTTATTCACCTTTCTTTTATTTCGGTAAATTTTGCGCTTTGAATAGTAAGGTTCATGTTTCTGAGCAATGTACCTTTAACTGAAGCAACAACATGATTTAGTCACATGCTAACTGTTAACTTCATGGAGAAGAGCTCATATATTTGCAGGCAATTTTCAAGAGGACAGGGTTTAACTAATATCAAAAGACAAGCTTTTAAAGATTGATTCTCTTTTGTTTCCACTGCTAGAGGGATAAGAAACGGAACTATATGAAGGGAAATTGAAACTTGATAAAGAACATCCACTATATGAATCCTATTTTGGTGACTGATCTATTCCATAGTATTGTGACAATTACTAAAGAAATCAACAGAAAGAATTTATAAAAAGAACTCTATGTGCGGAGTCTGATAATGCAACAACTAATTTGGAGGCCTACTGGAGAGCCAAATAGCTTTAGCAGGAAATTGACTGGAACTGCTGGCAGAAAAATTTTGATTAGGAGATTTGATAGGGAGAGGGTTTACCTAAAAAGAATTCGCTGTAACTTGTCATTGCCTGAACCATGTGATTTATTATTCTAAAGAGAAGCAAAATTCAAGCAAAGAGCATCAGCTTCCGGCTTAAATTTTATGCTAATAATTGGATTCCTATGTGTATCACCGCATTGGAAACATAAGAAATTGAAGATTAAAGCATTATGATACAGAAGATGTTAAACAGAGAAAGGATGCAGAATTTAGGACGTGGATTGCTGCCCTAAATCAATGTGCCAGAATCCTAATTCTACAACCATTAGCCACCTCAAACTTGATCCTTTGAATGAAAGAATCCATCCCTTTCCTTCCAGTTACCGACTCCATATGAGGTCACTTGTTAGCAATTAAAATGGAGTTTGAGGATTTGCCTACCTAAGTCGAAAGAACTTTTAGAAGCTGAGATTGATTTTGAAATTACAGATTGGAGCTAGTTAGTGAGTAATTTTGCACTGAGTTTCTGCCTTCCAATTGATATGTCGGAAGTCTCTAATATATCAATGCTGCCCTTTCTGCAAATGACAAAAGGCATTGAGACTTTTTTTAAAAAGTTCCTCACACACTGAATTCACTGAAAATGGACATGACACAATTATCAGTTACACTGCTGTTGAGATTGAAAGAAAGCTAATGACCATCAAGCCAGGGGCTTTATCACCATGATGTTTCCTACTGCCACTTTGGTTTAGAGCTCATACTTTCACATGAATAGTTTAGTTTATCTTAAAATGAGAGTTTACAGTATAAATATAAATAACCAAGAAAAACCTTTCTAAATATAAAGCTAAAAAACTGGCCTTCAGCCACCTTATAAGTCTCAAAATTTGGACGATGGCTTGCTACTAGGGTGAGCATGGATATGGTCAGATTAATTCAAAGTACTTAGCTTTGAACTAGTTTGGTTTCGTTGGAGTCGGTCATTGGTTCTTTGTTAAATCAAGAAATTATATTTAGTATGATAGGAAATTCCATGATCATGGAACTTATATTCTTATTAACTTCTGTTGTGCTTTTGTATTGGCTTGTGATCTCCTTTTTCTGTTTCAGTTGTGCTATCTGTTTTTTAATCCAAATTATATTTGTTGATTTATGGTACTTGAAGTTTTGGTTGTATTTGAGAACCCTTTCGATAGGAAGTCTTTTAACAAAGGACGCGAGGATGTCATTTCCTTTTACTTACTCTGTTGTTTATCTACTAATATCTCTAGGATAATCTTTTCAAGAGTACATATTCTTCATTTGGATCAAATTGTTATGTTTTACCTTCGCATAGACAGACTAAGGTGTTAGCAATCATGTTAATCAATTATAGGATCATTCTTTGACAAAGCAAAACATGTTTGTATACACAGAGGAATTGGAGACCTCTTTTTTTGTATGTTTTTTGCAAATTGCTGAACTTTATCATGTTGAATTAAATTACACTTTTGGTCCCTTAGCATATCAGGTATTCACTTTGGTCTATTGTGATTTATGCCAATTGGCAATTAGGCACTTTAATACATGTTTTACATCATCTGATACTACCGTCAGTAGTCATTGTATGGCAGAGTTCATCTTGCTTGTAGACTAGGCATAGCAGATTCTAGTGCCTGCAATAGAAAGATTGGGTATGCTAACTGAAACAACTAGAAATTGAGTGAGCATGGTGTTGGTAAACGATGAATGTAGAGTGTAGACAAGTAATTAGACCTTCACATGGATTGTTGATATCTGAAGATGATATAACGTTTTGGTCAGCAAATAGTCCATGAAAACATCATGCCTTTAGCCGTGTCATATGATTTTGCCACAACTGAGTAAAAGTTCTGTGTTGGAGGGAGGGAGGGAGGGAGGGAGAGAGAGAGAGAGAGAGAGAGAGAGGGAGAGAGAGAGAGAGAGAGAGGGGAGAGAGAGAGAGGGAGGGATTAGAGAGAGACATAGGGAGGGAGGGAGGGAGGGAGGGAGGGAGGGAGGGAGAGAGAGAGAGAGAGAGAGAGAGAGAGAGAGAGAGAGAGAGAGAGAGAGGGAGGGAAGGGGGAATTAGACCTTCACATAGGGAGGGAGAGAGAGAGAGAGAGAGAGAGAGAAGGGGGAATTAGACCTTCACATAGGGAGGGAGGGAGGGAGGAGAGAGAGAGAAGTAATTAGACCTTCACATGGATTGTTGATATCTGAAGATGATATAACGTTTTGGTCAGCAAATAGTCCACGAAAACATCATGCCTTTAGCCGTGTCATATGATTTTGCCACAACTGAGTTGCGAGAGAGAGAGGGAGGGAGAGAGAGGGGGAGAGAGAGGGAGGGAGAGAGAGGGAGAGAGAAGTAATTAGACCTTCACATAGGGAGGGAGGGAGGGAGGGAGAGAGAGAGAGTAATTAGACCTTCACATGGATTGTTGATATCTGAAGATGATATAACGTTTTGGTCTGCAAATGAGTCCATGAAAACATCATGCCTTTAGCCGTGTCGTATGATTTTGCCACAACTGAGTAAAAGTTCTGTGTTGCGAGAGGGGGAGAGGGGAGAGAGAGAGGGGGGGAGGGTCTTAATTCTCTCTCTAAATCTTGCAGCCACAGATTTTTTTTTTTTTTTTTTTTTAAGACCTAGCTACATGGGAGGGAGGGAGGGAGGGACCCAGCTACATGGGGGCTTAATTCTCTCTCTCAAAAATCTTGCAGCCACGGATTTTTTTTTTAAGACCTAGCTACTACATGGGAGAGATTGTCCTAGAGGGAGGGAGAGATTTTGTAATAGACCCAGCTACATGGGGGCTTAATTCTCTCTTTCAAAAATTATGTGGCCACTACTTTCGAATGAAGTAATGTATTCCAATCTGGGATGCTGCATGGTTCTCTACTTCTTAATGCTTTTGGGAAGTGAAAATAGTATTCCACTTCAAGGTGTCTGTAGTTTTTTTTCCTTTATTAATGCGGCTAAAAGTATTTTTCTTGGAAATAATCTCCCTATTGTTCTGAATTTTTTGAATTGATTATATGGTATCCCACATTGTAGAGATAGATAGATATACTGAGATAAAATTCTTGTTTTCCTTTCTCCAGGTTTCTCTGTGCACAAATCCCGTTTGGCTCATAAAAACAAGATTGCAACTTCAGAATCCACTTCATCAAACCCGACCTTATTCTGGATTTTATGGTCTGCCTTACACCTTGCATTGGCTTGCTTATTATGTCATCTCTGAGATGCCAATATTTGAGTGAGTTGCATGACTTTGGCTCTGAAGTTCTGTCAGTGGAGATGCTTCTCTGTGGATCTTCTTCACCAATTTTCGTACTTTGGAATTTGGACCGTCATTCCATCAATTTAGTGTTCATTACATTTATTCAATTTGTTTTTGCATTATAGGATTAATTTTTTTTTAAACATGCTTTGGTGCAGGTGGAAGATATGTATCCATTAGAATCCACCTGCAACATATATGTGTATCCATTACAGGAGAAATCCAGTATACTATGCACTTTGGAAACCTCAAATTAAAACTAGTCTTTACTCTTTTACACATCTTTCTAGTTTTACTCTTGGATCAACCCCTTTCATTTACTCTGCAAGATAACATGATGCAGCTTCCCTTGATAGGTTTGACAGAAAATCTCATTTTACAAATGGTTCTATTTGGGATTGATAGTTTTGTTGACGAAACTCTTCTATATATAGGGGAAGAGAAAAATAAAAAAAAATTCTACTCATTGTGGGAAAGAGAAAATGCCATTCAATTTTATATAAACATGGATAGATCATGGCCTGTGAATCCTTTTTTTTTAAGCAGGTCTTTGTGGAGGCATCATTGATGTATACTAACTGTTGGTTATTGCTTCATATGTGATGATCAGATGCTTTTAGAACCATAATGAGAGAGGAAGGTTGGCGTGCTTTATACAAAGGGATCGTTCCCAGTCTCTTTCTGGTAACTAACTGTATTTTATTGAACTTAGAGAGATTGGTCTGTAATATAGGAAATGATGATCTGTTAATGTAACTGGCCGGTTTTCTGCACAACACGGATGGCGGAGAAACTGTGTAATTGGTTAGGGGAGAGTTGCCCTGACACTCAGCTGCTATAGATTATTGTTAAGCATCTGCAGATAAATATTTCTAGATACTCGTATATGTTTGTGATGAGTAGCTTTCTGTTTTGCCCTCTTTCCATCATAAATTTTTCTATGGTCAATTGTCCTGCGTCATTATCTCAGTTACGATGTAATCTTTTAGCAGGTTTCTCATGGTGCTATTCAGTTCACTTCCTATGAGGAACTTCGGAAAATTGTTATTGAACTTAAGGCGAAAGGAAGGAAAGAGAGGCCTGAAAGTGCTGATGAGATGCTGGTGAGCATATAATTTTACTCTTTTTTTTTTTAAGTATTGACTAAGGCTCCGTTTGTTTTCATTAATGATTTGGAAATTAATTTCCTAAAATTGATCATTTGTATTGCTTGAAATAATTAGTCAATGAAAGATGTTTTCATTATCGACAATGACTTATATCTAAACTTTTTCATAGGCGATGAAAATATTTTTCGTTGTTCATTTTTGCAAGTGATAGAAGTTAATCATTTTTATGAAAATGTTTTTCAAATAATTTATTTTCCGTGAAACAAACACACCTAATGCACTTGAGTATCTTCCATTTATAGCCAGTCTGCATTTTTTTTTTAAATTGATCAGTTTCAAGGCTATAGTTCTCTTACTTGTTATTGGAAATCCTTGTTCCATTTCATGTAATTGGTGTATAGTTTTTCTGAGGCTTTCTATGTATTTTAGATGAGGGAGAAAATTTCTATAAATGCAATGTTTGCACTGGAGGTGTTATCTGGCATTTTGAGCTTGAAGTTGAGAATGTATTAATGTAACAGATAGTAATGTTTCATCCATTAGCACTGCAGCCTGAAATTTGGGGCAGGATTGTTTGTGGGTAAATTTGAAATTTTGGGAGATATACATGTGACAATAGACCTCATTCGCCAACAATCCATGCTTCACGAGCTTTCACAAATTTAATTCATGAAGCGGTCTCTAAATCTCTGCTTTTTGATGAACTGGTCAGGCAACAAAAAACCCCAGTTTCCAGGACACTACAATGATGTTGCCAGTTGTTATGACTTCATATGTGGGCAAAAGTTGGAGAATCATGTTTTGGAACATCTTTTGTCATTCGTATTCTACTTCTTCCAAACTATTGATGTAGTTAATAATTTTTCTGGTGCGAATGGTACTCTTAATTAAATTACGGCAAAATCTTTTCTGTAATGAACTTCCTCCTCCCAACCACCACTACAATCAAAAAATAAAAAGAAATTCAAACTCTTTGAATATTTTGTTTGCTATTTGTCCAACTTTCGATTTCATCTGCAGAGCTCTGTTGATTATGCAATACTGGGGGCATCCTCTAAACTTGCAGCCATTCTTCTGAGTTATCCATTTCAGGTGAGCTTATTTACTACGTTCAATTGTTTTTCTTTCAATTTGTCATTTTCTGTTCATAATTGAATGGCTTCTTGTTCCAGGTGATTCGAACTCGATTGCAGGTAATCCCGTAGCCAAATACATTTTCTCTTCTAAATTTACTACTGCTTTAGAGCTTTTTGACTACTCTGATTGAACACTTCTGATAAACTCAATGCTCTGTCAAATCTTCATTCCTTTTGCAGCAACGGCCTTACACTGATGGTACTCCTAGATATATGGATACATGGCATGTTGTGAAAGCAACTGCAAGGTAATGCAACTATATGTGATTGGGACTCCATCTCACTTATCAAATGTTAACGAGTACAGTATTTTCACTCCCTTTTGGCTTTGTAGGTTTGAAGGTTTACGGGGTTTCTACAGAGGAATCACACCCAACATACTAAAAAATGTCCCTGCTTCTTCAATAACATTTATCGTCTATGAAAATGTGATGAAGTTGTTGAGGCTTGGAAGAATGAAAGAATGAATCTTTATTTTGTTTGAAACAGCGAGCATTTCATTTGGAAACCGCGGTTTCGGTAACTTTGCATCGGCTTTTTGTTAAAATAAGGGATAGATACCTTACTAGGTCATTCAATTTTGGGCACTTTGTCATTCTGATTCAACCATCAAGAAGTAGCGAATGAATGAGTGACATGGCCATACCACGTGGTTTTGATTTCTACCAACTCGGATGAGTTGAGTGGTACTGAAGACTGAACAAATTATGATTTCCGTATTTGAAATCACGAAGATGAAATAGAGTTGATGATTTGGGGGCTTGCCGTTTTGAACCCCTTGAATTGAAACAAGATTTCAAGTGAAGAGAGCTTCATCAACTTTACAGCGCTAAGGATATTTTGAATACATAAGTCAAATTCATAGACCAAACGATCATTGGCCGATCGACTGTTGCTGGTAGAGCAGCTTCAAGGCCATGGTTAGACTAGCAGCTACATTGTATCAACTATAAAATTTGTCCTTAGATTGAAACCCCATATACACATGGACAAGCTGATTCAAAGGCTAATTAACATGACTCAATCTGCTTCCAGTTCTCGTAGATAGACAAAAGGATTATCCCCTCTTTCATCTCTGGTTTTAGAACACAATGATAGTACATGTGATTATTGATATATCAATTCATGGTCATGCTTTGTTTTTGATCTGTTATGTCATATTATATATGATTATTGTCATGTCATGTCATGTCATCATTATGTTTTACATTTGATTTGTCATGCCATGTGATTACATCATCTTATTTTGTATTTGTTTTGTAATGTTTTGTTGCATTATTCAATTGGCATTTGCATACACACTTTCACACAAAGTCATGCCATTGTCCACGAGAAAATGGCATAGTCAATTAATAATAACATCGAATAAGTGTTTTGGCAACATTTCAAGATCTTAAAAGAACAATAACATGCATGCTTAGGAAATAAATTGGTAAATGTTTTAAGACTTAACAAAAACTAGAACTATGGTACCTAAGGGACTTGTGGGATGCTAATCCATTCAATGCGTAACTGAACTCCCCGACCTTAGACCTTAGGTTTTCGTTTAACTGGTCCCTTCACGCGTGCGCCTAGTTAGTTGACTTTCCCATCATTATTTAAGACTTTTGGGTGACCAATCGCCTTAGGTTTTCCTAGCTTGATCGGTGGTAACTCTAGTCTGATTTTTACATCCGTTATCACATCTTAATCTTGTAAATTGCCCGAATCTAGGATTTGAAAAAGATACTTGGGGCTGAGATGCTACTAGTGTGGCGACCCTCGATCTGCGAGATTCAGGGAACTACAAATAGGATCAACAAAAGTTATTTTGCTGACATTCAATGTGCAAAGCTTTGAGATAAATACGGCACCGCCAGCTGAACAAACGTAAGTAAAAATCTTGAATTATAGTAACATCCTGGTATATTACAACGGGCGTTTCAGATTAAGAAGGAGAAGAAGGAAAGGAGAAGGAGAAGATTCACGCCATGCGCCGTTTTAGCATCCTCGTCTTGCTCCTCAAAATTCACACCGCCAAGTCCTCCGCTGGTTGGTATCCCTCTCTCCTTTCTGTCTCTCATGTGCACCAGGAAGAAGATGAATGGTAACAAAAAGAAAGAAAGAAAAAAGAAAGAAAAATTCAGAAAAATCAGAAAATTAAAAGAAAATGTTCATATTCAAGTAACATCCATATTTCACCTGACCGAATTGTTTGGTTGGCCATGGTGATGTAAAACTGGTAGCTTTCCATTTTCACGACATACATTGAGAAGTAGATGTTCATATTCATCCAGACTCAACTTGGACCTAAACCCGACTCATATTACTAAAAAACATCCATATTTCACCTGACCTATCAAATCCTGTAGTCACCCATTTAACACAATTTAAACTCTTTATGTGTAAATGTTACTTCAATAAATACTGACATCAAATTAAAAAAATTAATTAATAAAATAAAAAGAGATGTTTGCAAATAAAATTAAAAAATGCAAAAAAAATAAAATGAAAAAGCATTTTCTTTGTATCTATATCAAAAATTAAGTATCAAGGCATCAATAAGTTTAGCATTTTCTTCATGGAAAAGTACCTTATTAGCAGAATGATAACAAGCAACATATTTTCAACTAAAATAAGTAATTTCTCTTGTGCAGCTAGTCCCTTATCATATGCATTATCCACATTTATGTATATTCTATTTTGTGATTTAGTAACTTCTTTAGGTAATACATTACTCTTCATAATCAAGTAACTTCAAACATATTACATGATAAGTAGAGACATCAAATGAAGTCAGTTGAGTGAGGGTAAAAGCCAATCAATTCCTAAAATTTAGTAACTTCTCCTATTTATATTTGTATTGATCTATATTCAATTCGGCTCATTAAAACCCATACACTCAATTAACCATCTCAATTCCTTCACTAGAATCAATTGGCATGTGTTTATGTTTAGTATTATAAGACTAATTTATTGTGATATATTTAGTTTTGTGAAATTGGCATTTGTTATAAATTTTGGAAATAAAAAATTATTTAAAAAAATCTGATGTTAGAAAGAAATTGTCTGATTTTGACCACGATGTTGTCTGCTTCATAGTCTTAAAAAGAACCCACGATGCTCTCTTCTTAAAATATGGCAAGTTCACTACTTAAAATATTTTTAACAAAGAAACTTAAAAATATCATTCTAAACCAATTTCTCAAAGTATATCAGAAAACCGAGGCATTGATGTAGATGAAGTATATCAGAAATTTAGCCCATAACCTCTCAAAAGTTCACCACCATGCTGTCATGTTCCTTTTGTTTTCGGTCAAAATCGTCTCGTGGCCTTCTTCCTTTCTTTTCAGATTTTTTAATTCTTAGTTTCACTTTTTTTTAATACTGAAAATGGGTTTAAAAATGGGTCAATTTCCGACCCACGGTAGTCCAAATCCAGTTAGGCTTTATTTTCTTTAACCATTCAGATCTACAATAAAAAATTAATAAATACAACCTGATAATGAGTAAAAAATCAAGATTGAAGGTAAAGATCAGAGATTGAGCACCCAAGGAAATAAATTGGGAGGAGAGATGGGATTCATTTAACATGTAATAGAAGTATCATCACTATCAATCGGAAATTATCCTTTTCTTATCTTGCAGAGGTAAACTAAAATCTACTTCAATCTCATTACTCAAGCCATCACAAAAAAATAAAAAAGGTGACTTATTCGCTTTTGGAATGTAATTCTTAGTATCAATAACAAACTATTTAGTGTTGGCAAGACTGAACTATGAAGTCCATTTTGATGGTAATTTATTATGCATATTGATTAATGTGTGGGGATTTTTGAAGCGATTACTTTGAAAGTCCTTATCAAGTTACATGTAATAATATATAAGTGTTTTAATTAAGTTGGGAATGATATGGTCCTCTAGCTAGCTAGTGACCCTTCATTCGGGATGGGTCAACTTATTGAGCTCAGGGATAGGTTTAGCTCAAGTTTAATTTTTGTGCAGCCAAATTGCGCACATCCTTAATCTTTATCATCATGGATCATAGACTATCATATGTAGAGACCAATGATAACCCGTGTCTTTAATGTGGCAACCAACTTTTAAATGATGGACGTTATGATTTTGATAGATCCAAACAGTAATTTAACGTGTTAACTTAGTCTTACTTTTATTCTCAATACCTTAACGCAGTCTCGGATTGCTGTGGTTGATGTTGGCTTTAGGGAAAACATACCTTTTGCAGTCCTAGGATCAAGGATGCTTGTGTTTTTTGCAACCTATGATGCCCCTTGGTCAGTGCAATAACGTGAAACTACCTTGTCAATGGTTGTAGAGTCTACTTGCGTACTGGCCAATTTCCTTTTTTTTTGTTTCATTTTTTTCTTCCTTTCTTTCATTTTAAGTCAAGTAAAATGAAAGTGAACAAAACAACAAAAAACTTCATTTGTCAATAATGACAATTCATAAAAGATGAACACGTAAAATAAAATAAATAGTAAAAATTTCAAAATATGCAACTTAAAACTTAAATGTCATTCTCTTGAAAGAGTAAAAAACCATGATGAAAGTTAAGGAGTTGCTCTCTAAGGAAAGAATTTTTCTTTTTGTTTGCTCAAGCCTTATGTTATATTATATATGTCATGCTCTTTATGAGGGTTACTATAGTTCTTAATCCAATCTTATTCTTGAGTGGGAACTGGGAATCAAATTGCATAATATATGTTACAAAAAATATGGAATCGGAAATAGAACAAGTTCCTACCTGACTCCATGATGGTTTAGTCCGATTTCTAGTTCTATTTAGGAATCATGCTCGTCCTAGTAAATTAAATCTTGCTTGCAAGCTCAATGTATGATGTTCTAGCGCCAAAAAGAAAAAAGAAAAAAAGCTCAATGTATGATGAACTTTTTTAAACTTTGGTAGGTCCCACAGTATCTAAGACCAGGCTTAACTGGGAAGCCGGGCCCTGGTCTGCGTTGGTCTTACGTTATGCCTCGTTCAGGAAGAAGAGATAGGAAGGAACAGAACAGAGACCAGGCTCCGGAATATTACAATGGCGCAGTTGACGCAATCTCAACACATTCCTTCTGCTTCTTCTGCTTCTTCTTCTTCTTCTTCTTCTTCTTCTTCTTCTTCTTGCTGTGAGCGCGAGCGAATGAGTTGAAGCATCGCCGGTTCGAACTCGTCCCTCCCCGCGTGTCATGCCGCAGTGGCAGTGGGAGAACGCCGCCGCCGGCGTCCTCGCCGGGTTCGCCACTGTCGCCGCCACGCATCCCCTCGACGTCGTCCGCACCCGCTTCCAAGGTTTTCCTCTCTCTCTCTCTCTCTTTCTCTCTCTCTCTCTCTCTCTGGGGTGCATACGGCGTGGGTTGAGTTGTGAGTTTGCTTTTAACTGATACGAGTTTTGTTCGCGGGTTCACGCAGCGAACGACGGTAGAGTCGTGTATCCTCCGACTTACAAGAACACCGCCCAAGCGCTTTTCACCATTGCTCGCTATGAGGTTCTCTCGGTTCCTGCTTCTCATCCTCTGTCTCTGTCTCTGTCTCCGTCTCTGTCTCCGTTCTCTCTCTCTCTCTCTTTTTTTTTTTGGTTTTGTCCTTTTGAGCTCTGTTTAGTCATATGAAATTTTTGATGGCGGAGGGGATGGTGTTGATGGAGAAGGTAAAAGGTTGTGCGAGACTTTTAGTGTAGCGGCTCTCAAACCTTTAGCAATTGCCGCTAGATGAACTGAAAGTGCTTGGAAATATTGGAATAGAGGCTCGAATTGGGTAATGCACTTTTACATGGACGACCCTTCTTATTATGGTGTAATTTTGGAACGGCCTACGATTTTTGAGGTGGGAAATTCTTATGGAGCTCCTGTGATTAAGGACCCTGTCTTTTGGCTTGATGGCCGCTAAGTGCACTCTGCAACTTTGTGAAATTCTTCTCGTGGTCAAAAACTCTTTCAGTGATGTCCACCCAATCAATAAGTGCTTCCCCCTTCACCTTTCAATTTGTTCCTACCAACTTTGACCATCAAGACCAGAGGGTAATTAATGAGTGCATCAAGGATGAACAAGGGGTCTAGTTTCTTCTTGCATTGGGATGGTCATCATGTAAGGAGTCAGGCTTTTCATTGTCTTCTATGCTTGTTGATTAGGATGATGTCACGCCTCAAAACTTGAAGTTGCTCTGATTGGAGTTGTTTGACTTTTCTTTTCAAGGAATCTGTTCCAATATCACGAGGTCACACCTATGGACTGTGGATAGATCCATCATGAATTGCCTTAACATTTGATTTGAAATAATCTGATAGAGAGAGAATGATGATAAAATGGAAAATATTCAGTGTGATAAATAATACAATGACCAATTGTTTCAAGTAAACAAAGTCCTAAATTAAATCTGATAAGGTTTCCCTATAAAGGATTACTAGGACCCTGACTTCAAGTATATAATTAGAGTCTAGGTGACTAGTTGGATGGCATTTCATGCTCAAATTTGCTCATTGTCTTTTGAAAGCTCCAACTATTCTTAAATCAGTACGCCCCTCAGGTATTTCAAGTCTCTTGGAGAAAGTTATGACCAAAATAGTAAGGATGGTCATTTGATTTACCTGAGATCAAGCATCCTGAGTATTGCTATGTTTTTCTTGGTGGATTATATACTAGAGGGAGATATGGCTTGTATCCTAAGTTGGTTTACTTCACTTGTGAATATCTGTATTCTGTTGCATATTTTGTTGCTTTCTCCATAACCATCTCTTCAGATACTCTCCCTCTCTAATTTTTTAGCTTTTCAATATATAGGGAACAGAGAAGCTCAAAGCTTGTTAAATGCTGCCTGCTTTCTATATATGCTGATATGAGCACTTGCCAAAGACGTTGCATGAAAATATGAGAAGAAATTCATTGATTGCAGACATGATATGTGTCTGCCTGTCTGTCTTATCTTACCACTTTGCTTTATCATCCTGTAATATTGAGTTCTAGTTGAGTTTCTAGGCGTTGTTATGTTTGCAACTCCAGTTTTACTGGTACACTTGTTTGACCTTTCCAACATTGGTCTTGAGTGCCTGTGTGTATTTTTAGATGCAGAAACAACTTTTGCACATGTGAATGAGTTTTTCTTTCAGGGTTTGAGAGGTCTTTATGCTGGCTTCTTACCTGCCGTACTTGGGTCGAGCCTATCATGGGGTCTATATTTCTTCTTGTAAGTGCTATTCTTCCTATCTGTGATGTATGTGACCATTCAGTGCTTGTTCTTTGTCCTCCCCCTTCATCTCTTCCAAACTATATGTTGCTTCCTTTACTGTCATAGGAATTTCTATGTACTCATTTGACATTTATGAGCAAGGAAAGCTGCGTCTTCCAATTTGTTTTAGTGAATCCTGCGATAAGTGAAAGAAAGGGCTTAGCAAATACAAAGCTTGGAAATGGGGGTAATTTCATCCGAAAATTATTGCCCAAGAAGAGAATTCTATGAGTATTGCTACTTGAGTAGCAGTTTACTCTTGCCACTGTGGGCCTGCTGCCAATGCTAATGTCAGAGGCATTTCCTCAATGTATATGATCTAAGAATAGTTGACTGTTCCTGAACAACTTTGTTTCCACATGCTTAAGGCACGTTTTTGAAATACCCTCCAGAGTTAGTCTTTCCATAAAACAGTGGAAAACTACCTCAAAAGTATATGGATATTTCAGTCAATTTCATTATGCTTTTGCATAGCAAAATCAGTTTCCCTGCTCTTGAGCAACTTTTGGGCTAGTGGTAGAGAGCAATAATGTTGAAGCATTTTCTTTCTCCAAATTAAGTATAGGGCTGTAGGCAGACAGTTCTCCGTACTAACAGTACATGACAAAATCGGCAGCTTTAGGATGCCAACCTAGATTTTTTGATTCGACAGATGCTGCATGCTTTCAGTCATTTTGTTGACAATCGGAGTGGACTGTGTGATTCGAGAACCTCTTTAAAGTCCAATCCTATTTAGACCACTATACCATACAACGTTTAAAATATCAAATCACTCCTTTTCGGGTCACTTAACGGTATTGGTTGCACAAAATTCTATAGGCCGCATTGATCCGACTGAACCGTCAAATGGACAGTTTGACTTTGACTTGGATTTGATGGTGAAAAAAAGAAAAAAGAACAACAGTTGTAGTAGTTATCGTTCCCATCATCAACACCATGCTCGGACCATCCAACCATACACTTGACCGTGTTCCCATGAGAGTTGAGCCATGGAGTCAATACACAACGAACTGTAATTTGAGAAAGTGCATTATGCTAAGAGTTGAATGTCAAACTCAGACCTTCAAAGGCATGGGATATGTTCGGTTTACCTCCAGGTCAATATTTCTGTAAGTACCATACACTTCCAGTTGTTGACCTAGCTTAAGCACAATTTCTATAGGATTCATTTCATAGAGAGTCAAAGGTAGGAAAAGGCATGCTAGCTGATGAGTACCTGACTCACCACTCCTCTTTTATTTAGGTGTGGAGTCGGCTATGACATATATCCTATTTAGACAAAGCTATATTGCTATACTTACCATGTTGGAAATAGTAAGTTTAATAAGAGGTTTCTGAACGGTTTGAATGGTTTTATCAGTGGTTCAATTAGTTGAACTGGATAAAGCAAGAAACTTGACTGTTTCCTTCTCCAGTCTGGTTGTGAAATTGCAGTTTGTTCCAACTTGTTCATCTGATTTTTGACTTTCAACATCTAATCGTGGAAGCGTTTGATAGTCTGTCTTGTCTTGATGGATGGTGTATTCTTGTGTGTACAACTGAATTTTTTTCCTTGTAGCTATGGCCGAGCCAAGAAAAGATATTCTGCAAAGAGAGAGGAAAGCCTATCCCCTGGTCTTCATCTTGCTTCTGCTGCAGAAGCTGGAGCTCTGGTTAGTATGGTGAAGCTTCAATAACTAGCTTTTGCCAGTGCTTTGATTCTGAACAATTTTCTGTTGGCCATAAAGTGAACAAGTTTGCCGTATTGACCTTGTGTGAATAGCTTATTCTTTCTGTGTGGATATTTAGTCACTTTTCTTTTATTTTGGTGAATTTCGTGCTTTGAATATTAAGGTTCATTTTCTGAGCAATGTACCTTTAACTGAAGCAGCAGCATGATTTTGTCCCACACTAACTGTAAAATTCATGGAGAAGAGCTTATTTTTGCCAGCAATTTTTAAGAGGACAGAGTTTAACTTATATAAAAGGAAAATATTTTAAAGATTGATTCTTTTTTGTTTCTACTGCTAGAGGGATAATAAATTGAACTATGTGAAAGGAAGTTGAACCTTTCCAATGGGCTTTCGACCAAATGCTGGCCTTGAGAAAGCTGAAAGCCCAATGTTGGTAGGGACTAGCTTTGGCCTTTTGGCATTTGGCCAAATGCTGAAACTAGTTTTTTTCTTCCAAAACTACCATCACCGATTCTTTAATTTTCCAGTTTTACCCCTCATTATTCCAAAACTAGCCTTACCTTTGCTAGAGTTGGCAAAGGGTTTGATATATTTTAATAAAAAAAGAAAAATTAAACCCAAAAGTCCTTTACAAAAATAAAATAAAATTGCCAAATACTCTTTATGCCAAAGTAGCTTTGCAAAGAATTATCTTACCAAATGCAATTTGCATTTTCCCAAAGCCCTTTAGGCCAAAGGCATTTACATTTCCCTAAAGCCCATTTCCAAAGCTGAACCATATGCAGCCTAAATCTTATTATGGTGACTGATCTATTCCATAGTGTTGTGACAATTATTAAGCAAATTGACAGAAAGAACCTTAAAAAATTTATAAGAACTTTATGTGCAGACACAGTCTGATAATCCAACAACTAATTTGGAGGTCCATTGGAGAGCCAAATAGCTTTAGCATGAATTGACTGGAGGTGCTGGCAAAGAAATTTTAATTAGGAGATTTGAGAGGGAGAGAGCTTTCTTAAATAGAATTCACTGTAACTAGTCATTGCCTGTATTATGTGATTTATTACTCTAAACAGAAGCAAAAATCTAGCAGAGAGCATCAGTTCCACTTTAAAATTCATGCTAATAATTGGATTCCTCCTATTGGTATTTCTGTATTAGAAACATGAGAAGTTAAAGATCAAAGGATTATGATATATAGAAGATGTTAAACAGTGAACAGAAGTAGGATTTAAGATGTGGATTGCTGTATTAGAATGACGTGCCAGAATCTTAACTCTGTAACTGTCACCCACCTCTAACTTGATACTTTGAATGAAAGAATCCATCCCTTTCTTATGAATTTCCAGATGCAAACTCCATTTGAGGACTCTTGTGAGCAATTAATATAGAGTTGAGGGTTTGCCTACCTAAGTCAAAAGAACTTTCAGAAGCTGAGGTTGATTTTGAAATTACAAATTGGAGCTGGTTAGTGAGTAATTTTGCACGGAGTTTCTGCTGCCCAATTAATAAGGTCTGAAGTCTCTAATATATCAATGCCACCTTTTCTGCAATGACGAGATTAAAAAATGGCATTGAGACTTCTTTAAAAAAGTTCCCTACTTATGGAAGTCACCGAAAAGGGACACGACACAATTATCAGTCGGCAGCTAGATTGAAAGAAAGCTACTGACCATCGGGCCAGGGGCTTTATCACCATGATGTTTCTTACTGCCATTTTCATTTAGAGCTCATACTTCCATGTGAACAGTTTATCTTAAAATGAGAGTTCGCAATGAAAATATAAAAAACCAAAAAAAACCTTTCTAAAATATAATGCTAAAAAAACAGGCCTTTAGCCACCTTATAAGTCTCAACCTTGAAATAATTTAAAAGTCCATTAGGCACTTGTGCTGCATGTTTTACATCATCTGGTCACTTCTGCCAGTGGTCATTGTCAGGCAGATGTCAGCTTGCTTGTAGACTAGGCATAGCAGATTATTCTAGCACCTATAATAGAAAGATTGGGTATCCTAACTGAAACAACTAGAAATTCACTGAGCAGGGTTCTGGTAAATGATGAATGTAGAGTGTAGATGAGTAACCGGATCTTAACATAGATTGTTGATAGCTGAAGATGATTTAACATTTTTCATCTGCAAAATGGTCCATAAAAACATCAGGCCTTGAACTGTGTCATATGATTCTGCCACAACTGAGTAAAAAGTTCTGTTGCTTTAAGCTGTATAAATGGCGGGCATTTACTCAATGAAGAATTAAATATTTTCTTTACAGTGGCCAAAAACTTGAGTGTGTGAGAGAGAGTGAGAGAGAGAGATTTGTTATAGACCCAGCTACATGGGGGCTTACATTCTCTCTCTCAAAAATCTTGTGGCCACTACTTTTGAATGAAATATCATGTAGAGAGATTTTGTTATAGACCCAGCTAAATGGGGACTTAGATTAGATTCCCTCTCTCAAAAATCTTGTTGCCACTACTTTTGAATGAAATATCATGTATGCCAATCTTTGAGATGTTAGATGGTTCTCTTACTTAATGCTTTTGGGAAGTGATAATAGTATCCCACTTCAAAAGGTTTGTAGTTTTTCTTTTTATTAGTGCAGCTGCTAAAAGTATATTTCCTGTGTAACCTTCGTTCTGTTTTGAATTTTTGAATTGATTATATGATATCCACACTGTAAAGATAGATACATATACTAACATAAAGTTCTTGTTATCCTTTGTCCAGGTTTCTCTGTGCACGCATCCCGTTTGGCTCATAAAAACAAGATTGCAACTTCAGAATCCACTTCATCCAACCCGACGATATTCTGGATTTTATGGTCTGCCTCACACCTTGCATTGGCTTGCTAATTATGTCATCTCTGAGATACCTATATTTAAGTGAGTTGCATAACTTTGGCTCTGAAATTTTGTCAGTGGAGATGCTTATCTGCGGATCTTGTTCACCAATTTTCATACTAGCAGTATCAAACTTTTACAATTTGGAACATCATTCAATTAATTTAGTGTTCACTACTGTTAGTTAATATGTTCTTCCATTGATAGGATGATTTTTTTTTTTTTTTTTACACGTGCTTTGGTGCAGGTGGAGGATATGTATCATTATAATCCACCTGCAACATATATGCATGTCCATTGCTGGAGAAATTCAGTATGCATGCATTTTGGAAACCTCAAACTAATTAGTTTTTACTCTTTCACACGTGTTTCTAGTTTTACTCTTGAATCAACCCCTTCCATTTACTCTCCAAGATAAACATAATGCAACTTCTCTTGTTAGGTTTGATTGATTATCTCATTTTACAAATGGTTCTGTTTGAGATTGGGAGTTTGGTTAATGAAACTCTTTTATCTATAGGGGAAGAGAAAAATAAAAGACAACTTCTACTCTTTGTGGGAAAGAGAAAACGCCACCCGAGTTTATCCAAACTTGGATGGAACATGGTCAATGAATCCTTTTCTTCTAAGCAGCTCTTCGTGTAGGCATCATTGATGCATACTAACTGTTGGTTTTTGCTTCATATGTGATGATCAGATGCTTTTAGAACCATAATGCGAGAGGAAGGTTGGCGTGCTTTATACAAAGGGATTGTTCCCAGTCTCTTTCTGGCAAGTAACTGTGTTTTATTGGACTTATCTTTTGAATTTTTCCAGCATAATCCTTAATATTGCCAAAAAGATTAAACTAAAACCACTCGGAGAGGGGTCTGTTGTTTGCACAGCAAGACTAATCCATTAGTGTAACTGGGAAGGGAGGAAGGCCCTGTTCCAGTTATTTGCCCTACAAGGATGTCTGAGAAACTGTCCAATTGAGTAGGGGAGATGTTCTGCTGCTTTATGTTACTGTTAAGCATCTGCAGAAAAATCCTTTTGCCTACTTGTATACGTTTGTGATGAGTAGCTTTCTGTTTGGCCCTCTTTCCATTATACATATTTCTTTATGGTCAATTGTCCTGCATTGTTTATTTCAATAACGATGTAATCTTTTAGCAGGTTTCTCATGGTGTTATTCAGTTCACTTCCTATGAGGAACTTCGGAAAGTTGTTATCGAACTTAAGGTGAAAGGAAGGAAAGAGAGGCCTGAAAGTGCTGATAAGATGCTGGTGAGCATATTTTCACACTTTTTTCATAGTATATACTAGAAATGCTAGAGTATCTTCCATTTGCAATCTGTTTTAAGGCTACCCAGTTATTAAAAATGCTTGTTCCATTTGATAAAGTTGGTGCATAGTTTTTCTGAGGCTTATCTATGTCTTTTAGATGAGGGAGAAAATATCTATTCATGCAATGTTTACACTGGAGGTGTTATCTGGCATTTTGAGCTTGAAGTTGAGAATATGTTCTATATAATAGATGGTAATGTTTCATCCAGAAGCATTGCAGCCTGATGTTTGGGGCAGGGTTATTTCAGGTAAACTTGAAGTTTTGGGAGATACATTTGTTAAAAGACCTCATTTGTCAGCAATCCATGCTTCACAAGCTTTCATAAATTTAATTTATGAAGTGGTCTCTAAATCTCTGCTTTCTGATGAACTGGTCAGGCAACAAAAAACCCGAGCTTCGGGGACACTAAAATGATGTTGCCGGTAGTTTTGACTTCATAATGGACAGAAGTTGGAAAATCATATTTAGTAACGTCCTTTGTTGATCATATTCTAATTCTTCCAAACTATCAATAGAGTTAATAATTTTTGCTAGTGTGAACAGTACTCTTAATTATGTTACAGCAGGATTGTTTCTGAAACGGATGCCCTCCTCCGTAACCACCACCACAATACAAGAAAGTAATAATAAATATTAATTGCTTGCGTCTTTTCAGAAACAGTTTTCATGGGAAAAAACCCTGAATATTTCTTTTGCTATTTGTGTGACTTAATATTTCATCTGCAGAACTCTGTTGATTATGCAATAATGGGGGCATCCTCTAAACTTGCAGCCATTCTTCTGTGTTATCCATTTCAGGTGGACATTTACTACGTTCAATCATTTTTCTATTTGTCATTTTCTGGTCATGATTGAATTGCTTTCTTGTTCCAGGTGATTCGAACTCGATTGCAGGTAATCCCATGGTCCTGATATATTTTCTCTTCTAAATCTACTGCTGCTTTGAAGCTTTTTGACAACTCCAATCGGACACTTTTTGATAAACTCAATGCTCTGTCAATTCTTCATTCCTTTTGCAGCAACGGCCTTACACCGATGGTACTCCCAGATATATGGATACCTGGCATGTTGCGAAAGAAACTGCAAGGTAATGCAACTTTATATGTTATTGGGACTGCATCTCATTCATTGAATGTCGACGAGTTCGGTACTTTCATGCCCTCTTGGCCTTGTAGGTTTGAAGGTTTACGGGGTTTTTACAAAGGAATCACACCCAACTTACTAAAAAATCTCCCTGCTTCTTCAATAACATTCACCGTGTATGAGAATGTGATGAAATTGTTGAGGCTCGGAAGGACGCAAGAGTAAATTTTTGTTTCTTTGGAACGAGCATTTCATTGGAGGACTGCAATTTCGGCAATTTGCATCTTCTTTTTTGTTAAATGGATACCTTTATAGGTCATTCAATTGTGGGCACTTTTGTCTCTGTCATTCTGATTCAACCATCAAGAAGTAGTGAATGAACGAGTGACATGGACATTCCACATACTAACTCGGAGGAGTTGGGTCGTACTGAAGACCGAACAAATTATGATTTTCATATTCCAAATCATGAAGATGAAAGAGAGTTGGTGAGATTGGGGTTGTCATTTTGAACCGCCTTGAATCGAGCCAAATTTTTAGATGAAGCTCGGATGAAGAAGAGAGCTCAAACAAATTCCAGTATTAAGTATACCCTTTTGCTTTTCTTTCGCTCATGTACGTATGCGATTGCAGCTACTCCCCGTGCTCTGAGGATGTTTTGAATACGAAAGACAAATTCGAACAATATTTGTCTGACCGACCATTTCTAATATCCATTTTTGTTTAGCCAAATACGCTGACAAAGGGACCGTTCCCACTTTCAGCTCTGTTTTTAGAGCACTATGTGTATGTGTGATGATTGTTACGTCATGTCATTTCATCATTATGTTCATTTATCATTTCATGCTATAATGATTATATACATTAATCGTCATGCCATGTCTTTCATCATTATGTCCTACATTTGATTTGATGTATCTTGTTATGTCATAATCCTGTTTTGTATTTGATTTGTCATGTCTTGTTATATGTGATTATTGTCGTGTTATATTATTCTCATTCATGATTGAAGTTTGCATTTCTTTTGACATTTGCACATACACTTTCCCACACAAACGGAGTCGCACCACTGTACACAAGAAAACAACCTTGTTAATCGATATTGACATAGAATATGTGTTTTGGCATCATTTCAACATTTTAGAAACAAAAAATACCATGCATGCTGAGGAAATAAATTGGTGAATGTTGTAAGACTATCCTAAAAATAGAGCTGCATTACGTAAGGGTGCCATGGGATGCTAATCCGTCCATTGCGTAATTGAACCCCTCAACCTAAAACTTGGCTATCGTTGGACTCGTTCCTTCATACGTGACCTAGTCAGTTGACTTTCCTATCACTTCTAAGCATTTTGGGTGTCCAATTGACCTATGTCTACCTAATTTGATTGGGAGCAATTTTGGTCTGATTTTTACATTCATTATCATATCTTGATCTTGTAAATGGCCCGAACCTAGGATTTGAAAAGATCCTTGAGGCCGAGATGCTACTAGAGTGGTGACCCTCGGCTTGCGAGATCTGAGGTGCTACGGATAGGCCCAACAACAGTTGATTTGCAGACATTCTATGTGCAAAGATGGAAGATGAAAAGGGCACCGTGAGCTGAACAAACGCAAGTAAAAATCTTACATTATAGCAACATTCTTGTATCTTAAAACAAGCGTTTAAGAGTAGCCCCGGCAGACTTTGCATTTGCTGGGACATAGAGACCAGCACTGCTGCTACTCTCCACTGAATAGGCTAAAATCGCGAGAGTGATTGTCAGCTTCTGCGACAAGTCCATTAAAGGAGGAGAAGAAGAGGAAGCGATTCATCAGATCCAGGGCTTTTCTGATTTTTTGAGGAATGTATTAAAAAAAAATATACTCGTATTTGCCGGCAACATGACACACCCTCGAGACACAGGCACACACAGAGTGAATGGATGATTGGCTTCTAATACTAAATTGTCTACTGCAACATACATTAAAGAGCTTATGTTCATCGTTTACAATTGAATTTTTGCATCCCATTCAATAGTCCATTGTATAGAAAATTAGGAATGAACCCAGCCCTTAGCAAAAATATTAAGTTAAATTACATATAGTGATTAGGAGCACATTTCAATTAATTGTATTTGATTGGACTGGCGGAGGATGGACTTAAATGGATGGCCCTTAGCAAAAATATTAAGTTAAATTACATTTAGTGATTAGGAGCACATTTCAATTAATTGTATCTGATTGGACTGGCAGTGGATGGACTTAAATGGATGGCTATGAACTTAATGAAATTGGATTACCCTGTGGCAAAGAAAAATCTTGGCCGAACTGAAGGACATTATAAGAGCTGAAATTTCAGGAAAAATATTGATTTATTAAAAGTGAACTTGGGGAGGAGGTCAAAATAATCTGGATATTATCATGATTTAAATTGAACATTTTGAATTAATATTACCACAAATAATAAGAGATATTGCAATATCTTCTTTGAATCAGAATATGAAATAATTGGAAGAAAAAAACCCTACACTTTACCCATATGTATTATTCATCGAGGGTTCACAAAAAGTAAGAAGACTTCCCCCGGGAGGGGAGAGAGAGAGAGAGGACACAGGCATTCAACCTGAAGATTTCTCTTCTGATCGGTTTCACTCGTTGAACTCTGGTTGCTGTTCTTATTCCATAGCCCCACGGAGACACGCGACGCTAATCCACAGCGTCACCACGAGTTCATTCCCTGCTGTCGCCGCTCCAACAACACCTGACCCGAGCGAGTTACCAATTCCGCCAACACTAGGGCGAAATCCAGCGAGTTTTTCTTTCTTTGCAGGTCCATCAATGCACTCAGCAGTCCTGAGGAGTTCCTGGTGAGTTCCGGCGCGCCCAGCAGATCCCGTTGTGAAGAATACTGACTTCCGCCATCACCACAGCACCTCCATGAGCTCCTGATGCCTTTGCGTGTCAAGACCAGCAACCTATAGATTTTCTAGGCTACAAGTACTAGAAAAGAGAAAACAAGAAAGGCAAAAGAGGAAGAGCCAATAGCCATAGCAATGCATGTCAATTCAGAGAGCTTGATGGGGTGGCTTTGTTTTCTTTTGAACTTGTCCAGATCCAAAAAGCACATCAGCAAGCATTTTGGTGCTTGAAGACAAGACAAAGTCACAAGCAAGAAGATCACAGGTGGTTAAAAAAAAGAAAAAGAAAAAGAAAATTCTGAAGTAATGATTGGGTGTAAGTGTGTTCGGTGGATGCAGGTGCAGTCCTTGGCGTTGAGGAGTTTCCCGGCGTTCATCAAGTGGTCCAAGGCCGACAATCAATGCTAATCCTTGCCATCACCGTGAATACTCGTCGACCACGCTGTTGAGCACTGCCTTCGAATCCGGTCTCGCGATTCCCGTCTGATTATGTCGAGTTCAAATTTAGAAATCAAAATAGGTAAATTTCTTATCTTTAATTGATTTGGAATATTTACCTGCCATGATTGTTATTTTTTGTCAAATATTCAAGCATATATATGCATATCCACAAAATCCTTATTAGGAAATTTACAACATGCTTAGATGGCTATCTGATTTCTGATTACAAGATACAATATCTAGTAGCGTGGAAAATCTTCCATATTATGTTAGAAAATAAACTGAAAGATTATAACCTTGCTTGAGGAACAAAATTCAAATAAAAATTAGAATCACATTTGGAAAACAGGATTAAAATAAAACTAACCTTTAGCCATTGCTCGAGTTAGCATTCATTGGAAATCCATAGGAATTTGACGGCGATCCGACAACGATTATGGACGCACTTTACTAATCCAGTCCCCTCGTGTACCGATAGTGTATTCCGAATGAGAGGGTTTGTGTTAGACCTTGTGGTTGCCCTTACAGAATAAACGTTTATCTTTATAAATCATCTCTCATTAAGGTGGTTAACAATTGGGCGGCAGTCACCGAAAGGGTACGAAGCATGAAAAACTGTATGTGGAATAACTGTTCGTCAAAAGTGAGAACGTAGGTTAATATCAATGGGTAAGCTTTCATTTTAAAAGCTATACTCCAAGGATGTGGGATCACATTATGGATATAAAATTCTCCCACTTGATCCAAACATTTTTATCAAATGGATTATCCAATTAATCCACAAAAACTTTATGCTTAAAGAAAAGAAACAAAATGCATGAATGATGGCAACATTAGAGTAATATTTGCCATGTATTACAATGCATCTTATTTATTTAATGTTTGCCCATATGTGATAACACATCTTAATGAGTAAATTTCATGTTTATTCTAGAACCAAGGAATCAAATTCAATACCTCGGCATCATCCTCGGAATTGCCACAATTATATAAGATTTGGCTTGGGATAGGAATCAAATTCAGAACCACTTATGTACCCTGCAAGATATTACAAGAAAAAAAAAACAATACACCACTTTTGGATGCATTGTTGTCAAGCGATTCTCTACATTTGTCCAGGGGTAAGTGGAGCAATAAAATCAAGTTTTGCCATTCATTCTAGCATAAGTATAATTGAAATTTTGGTTAAAAGTTGAAAGTTTGATTTCTCCATCGTTGTTTGAAATTTAGATCTAGTGAACTTCACTCTAATCACTGTGATTTTCACATTGTCCGGCATGCATCACCCATATAAAGTAATTCATATGAAATATAGAAATAACTATATAATTATATTGCTTGCTAAACACAAAAGGCCAAAAATGGCCAAAAGAGGGTGATAAATGGTCACACCAAGTTGAAGTAATCCCAATGCATCGAGTTCATTGGTTTGATTCCAAGCTACTCCCTTTATTGGTGAAACTTTCCAAAAAACATCATCCTTAAACTGAAACACTAAAGGTTGCAGCGCTCATGTGCACAAGAGTTCAATCTAACTTTTGTGCAGTCCAAAGTCTCTATCTAACATCTAGTGTGACATTAGATGAAATCTGAATTAATTCTATCCCAGTCAATCTCCTCTTTACAACCTCCTCCTAGCAAATAAGAGATCTACCCTTTGCTTCCATATGACTCTTCAAATAGAGCCATGATGATACTTTGGTCGTAGCTATTATTATAGGGGAGCACAACCATATGCAAGTGATCCTCGCTGCTACCCTTAAAACCAATTACACAAGCTCCCAGCATGTCGTCCAAGGTCTGTCTGCATAGTTTTCTCTGACTACCGACTATTTGGGGTTGAAAGGCCGTGCTTGATTGAATTACAAAGCTGATTGGATTTGCGTGTTACTTGAATAGAACACAAAGAACGCTGACTGAACATGCAGGCTGGTTGAATTAGCAAGCTGATTGAATTTGGTCATGCGAGGATGAAGAATACTAATAGAGATTCTTTAGGCTAATGAAATTAATTAGTCCATATAGAATTTGAAGTGAAATAATCTCCGGTACAGTAGCTTAACGGGCTCTATGAGTGCATAAATGTCAGATTATAAAAATGCTTTAGTCCATTATTAAGAAAAATTAGCATGAGTTTATGTTTGAAAAACAAAACATGATCGTCTCACAAATAAGTTCCCTTGCTATAAAAGGCAAAGCCTTAACGCTGTGGAGTATAATGACGGATTGGATGGTTAAAGACGGGCATGTATTGCTTTATCTAATTATATGAATTTGAATTACGACATCCCAAAAAATGCTTGAGATAATTGGAAAGTCATTGGTATACTTATTTTGAAACTAGTTAAAAGTTAACCCGTTCTACTATTCTATTTCATCAGTAGATAGAAGGCAAAAAAAAAAAAAAAAAAAAAAAACAACAAAATTTCTTATTATGTTCAAAATTCAACTTGAATGACAATAACTTAGGTACAATTGTGTATACCCTGACCAATTTACTTTGCACGTATTTTAGGAATCACAATGGATTTACGTAAATTTTTTAAATGTTTTTCTCTATCACATAACTTATGTTCCCAGTTCATTTTACAACATAAAGTTTAAAATAAAATACGATACTGATAATTAGATTGAGGCTTTAAAGATGTATCACGAATTTCATACTTTCATTTACCAAACTCCTTTTTTATAGAAGAAAGGCTCCGCTCATTCAAGTGCATTGAATTTGCTAAAGTTTCTTAAACTACTTACATAACTTTTAGACTTTTATTTGGAAAAAAGAAAGGCTTCTCTTACCAAATTAGATGCATAAATGCCAAAAAGTAAGATGCCATCGTCAAGATTAAACGATGATGTTGCAGTAAATCCTCGGGAAAATTGTCCGAAAAATCTTAAACCTATTGTACTTTTGTCAATTTAGTCCTAAACATTTTTACATTTTGTTAATTGAGTATTTTTAGCTAATTTTGGCCAGTCTTTGGTAATGTGGATGTCGACTGTCTTACGTGACTTGATGGTGCCAACATTGATAATTTTAATAATTATTTCATTAGTTTCTTTTTTTGCTTCTTTTTTTTTTTTTTTCCTTTCTTCTTCCTTTTGCAATGACCGACCACTGGTTGAGCAAGCCGGCAACGAGGCTTGGCTAGCCAAGGGCATGTCACGACAAAGGGAGCCCTCCCCCAAGCTAGGTAAGGCCAACCCTTGCCCAAGCAAGGTGGCCTCATTTGGTGTTGCCTTCGCCCAAGCGACACCTAACGAGGCTACCCTAGCTTAGGCGAGGGTTGACCTTGCTAGATTTAGTGAGGATCGACCTCATCGGGGCTTGCCCTCACCAAGCAAGGGTCAACCTCATTAAGGCTTGCCTTAGCCAAGCAAGCGTGAGCCTTGCCCATCTTCACCTTCAGCTAGCTTGGCTACCTTGGCCTAGGTAAGGCCAATCCTCACAGGGTCTCATTAAGGCAGCTAAGACCAGTCAGCCTTGCCATGGCTGGTGGTTGGGTCACTAGCAAAAGGAAGAAGAAAGGGAAAAAAAAAAGAAAAAAGAAAAATAAACCAGAAAAATAATGAAAAATTCAAAAAATATTAAAATTGTTCACGTTAGCATTAACCTTCTATGTAACGTTGCTGGCGTCCACGTCAATAATTTTGGGCCAAAATTGGCCAAATAGACTCAATTGGCAAAAAATAAAAATATTTAGGACTGAATTGACAATATAAAAATGTTGAGAACTGAATTGGCAAAAGTGTAATAAGTTTAGAACTTTTTAAATAATTTTCCCATAAATTCTCTCTACAATATCATTAATAGAGAAGCAAGCTTCCTTGTTAGAGCCGGTATAAGATTAGCTTTTTTCCCCTCTAGTTTAAAGGGGGTAGCTATGCACTAAGTTTTTAGGTTCTGCTATTCATTTCCTCTAATGATTGAATTGTCAAACCTACCGAAATGCCCCTATAAAAAAAGGCTTCATTCAGAGGAACTTCAGAGAGGGTTTGATCAGTCCAATTTATTTATCATTCCACCACTCACCCAAGTAAACTCTGTCATAGGATCCACAGATTACATGTTTGAAGCTCGATTGACCATCAGTCACTTCCACCGCAAGGATATTGTCTTTCTCCTTCTTGCATTTTAGTCCAACCTTACCCTGCCTACTACTTAATTTAAGAATTTCTAGCCTATGCCATCTCTCAGGCTTAGAGCTGTAAATCCAAGTTCTCCTTACTACCAAATCCTTCGAAAATTTCAAAAGAGATGAGAGGTACAACAGAAGTGACTAAAAGATCTAGGAAATAGGAAGGGAAGCTCGATTGAGGAACGCTAGAGAAAGAAGTACACGAGCAAGAAAGCTCATCAATTTTGTCTTTTAGTGAAAAATCCAACGAATGGCTAAAACCACAGCTCAGTACATGGCATCTCATTTCTAAGGCAGTACTAATAGTCTTTCTCTTCTTCTTTCTTAAAAAAAATCAGCAAAACGGGATGGCACTGACTTAGAATCCTTCTCTTTGAGTGAAAACCTTACACATTGAAGTTATAATCGAGTTGAATAGACCCCGTTTTAGAAATTCACATAGGTTAAGATGATTGGTCAAAATTATATCAATAGACATAATTAATAACGAGGGACCAACTTCACAATGACAATGCAAAAACTTGCTAAGCACGGTGACACAAATACTTAGCATAATTACTTCATAAATTGATACTTAATTTTACTCATGAAATTTACTAACCACGCTGAGGTATAAACAATTTTTAATGGTTAAAAAAGTATCTTCCTTAAATTTTGTGGTGCTCATACTTTGAATTGTATTTATAATGAAACACTAAGAAAACTTATTAAAGTATGCAAATATTGTCACGTAGTATCACATATGATGAGATTTTTATAATTTCCTAAGATTTAAATTTTCTCACTTTAAAAATTTAAAGAAAGAGTCATAGCTAAAAGTTATAAATAGGCAAAAATTGGCCCCAATAAAAAGTTATTGACCACATTGCGGGTAAAGAAGTGTGGCTAATTGAGGATAGTCTAAAACTACTAATCACTTCGAGGGACTCAAATTTTCCATCCCAATTTCATTGGGGAACAACTGATGCATAATTTCCATTATTTCTTGACGACTCCAAGTACGACAAAATATCGAATTAACTCCCTCACCCTCTCAAGATGATGAGCTCATCTTATTTATCTTACTCGAATACGTTAGGTGAACCCCAACACACATTCCACCTGAACTTCTAGTTCATGGTCAGTTTGGTGATGCGTTTTGCTCCAGGAATTTGTTCAGGCAGCGCCATCCCCAAATGTGCCATGAGAAGCCAAACATGGCTGAGAAGCTCTCCTCCTCTGCTCAGACTCTCACAGTGTTCGTTGCCTTTGCTTTGGTAGGCCGCTGACATAAGCATGCTTGCCCAGACGTTGCCGATCATTTCCCATTTCCCAGGGACCTCAGTCAATTGGGAAGCGAGATAGCATGCGTCAAACGGCACCGACGTGCTTTTGTCTCCGCGCATCTTCCACGCAGGGAGTTGAGTTCTCACTTTGTGCAGAAGATGGCAGACTTTGACGGAATTGTGGAGTCTGATAGAGAAAAATATTATTGTGGGTAGGCACTCCCCAGCAGGTCACCCATCTTGAGATATTAAAGGAAATAGAGTTTATATTACTACTAATATCTTACATGTAATTTCCTTTAATATGTATGCCCTAGACTCTTGTTATAAATAGGGGTAATTTCTTTTATAGTTGTAACCCTGAAGCTTTGTAACCCTGAACTCGTAACACTGATACTGATAGTGAAGGGATTGCATAGTGCGGCACCGTGGTTTTTCCCTTCTTGATTTTAGAAGGGTTTTCCACGTAAAAATTCCTGCTTGCCCTCTTTTCTTCCCTACTTTATTTTTCGTCGCATATTCGCGTCCCCAACAACTGGAATCAGAGCCTGGTTTTGGCGAAATAGTGGGAGTGAATATGGACGAAGGAAATGTGAAGATTGATCGGTTCGATGGCAAGGATTTTGGTTTCTGGAAGATGCAGATCGAGGATATGCTGTATCAGAAGAATTTGCATCAACCTCTGTCTGGAGAGAAACCAGAATCTATGAAGCAAGCGAGTGGGAATTGTTAGATCGACAAGCTCTAGGTTTGATTCGTCTTACATTGGCGCAGAACGTTGCTTTCAACATTGCCAATGAGGCGACAACGGTGGATTTGATGGCGGCGTTGTCTGACATGTACGAGAAGCCTTTTGCATCAAACAAGGTATATTTGATGCATCGTCTTTTCAATCTGAAGATGGACGAGAGTGCTTCTGTGACAAATCACATCAACGAATTCAACGTGATCACGACTCAGTTGAGTTTGGTGGATATCAAATTTGATGATGAGGTAAAAGCTTTAATTTTATTATCTTCTCTACCTGAAAGTTGGAGTGCAACCGTGACTGCAGGTGAGTAGTTCGTGCAGTAAGAAAAAGTTGAAGCTTTAAGCAATCCAAGATTTGATTCTTAGCGAGGATATTCGTAGAAGAGAATCGGGTGAATTTTCGGTGCTGCCTTAAATATTCAAGGCGAGAGGGAGAAGCAATCAACGGGGGCGAAACCAATATCACGGTAGATCAAAGTCCGAGAGGAGAAGCAAATCGAGACCTCGTGGTGAAATTATTTGCTAGAATTGCGAAAAGAAGGGACATCTGAAACGAGATTGTAGAGCCCCAAAGAAGAAAATTCAATATCGAGATTGAAATCAAGATGAAGAAAAATCTGTGAATGTAACTTTTGAAGAGACTCAAAATAGTGATGCCTTAATTTTGAGCATTGATAGTCCAATTGAGTCGTGGATTCTTGACTCAGGTGCGTCATTTCACTTTACTTCATGCAAAGAATTAATGCACAATTTTGTTGCTGGAAAATTTGGAAAGGTTTATCTTGCTAATGATGACGGATATCAATGGAAGTTGCATGATGTCAGATATGTTCCAGGACTTAAGAGAAATCTGATCTCTATAAGTCAACTAGATAGCACAGGTTACAGGACTATTTTTGGGGATGACTCTTGGAAAATTGTTAAAGGTGTTCTGGTTGTAGCACGTGGAACAAAGTCAGGAACGCTCTACGTGACTGAAATCAATAGAGAAACTGCAGCAATTGCTGAATTGGAAATTGATTCTAAATTCTGGCACCGCAGGCTTGGACATATGAGCGAAAAAGGAATGAAGATATTAGCATCTAAGGGAAAATTGCCTGATTTGAAGTCCATAGATATTGGTCTATGTGAAGATTGTGTTATGGGTAAGCATAAACGTGTTAGTTTTTCGAAAATTGGAAAAGAACCAAAGAAAGAAAAATTAGAGTTGGTGCATACAGATGTGTGGGGCCCAGCTCCTGTGCAATCCCTTGGAGGCTCGCGCTATTATGTCACGTTTATTGATGACTCCACCAGAAAGGTATGGGTTTATTTTCTAAAAAATAAATATGACGTGTTTGCTACTTTTAAAAGATGGAAAGCTAAAGTGGAGAACCAGACTGGCTTGAAAATTAAATGTTTAAGATCTGATAATGGCGATGAATATGATAGCAAGGAATTCAAGCAATTTTATGCAGAGAACGGAATCAAAATGACAAGAACTGTTCCAAATAGACCGCAGTAAAACGGAGTTGTTGAGAGGATGAACAGAACTCTAAATGAGCGTGCAAGAAGTATGAGGTTGCATGCAGGATTACCCAAGATGTTTTGGGCAGATGCAATTAATACGGCAGCGTATTTAATTAATAGAGGACCTTCGGTTCCACTTGATTTTAAGTTACCAAAAGAAGAATGGAGTGGAAAGAAAGTAAATCTCTCGCATCTAAAAGTCTTTGGTTGTGTTTCCTATGTCCACGTAGATTCTGAAAATAGAGATAAACTTGATGCAAAAGCTAAAAAGTGTTTTTTCATCGGATATGGTTCTGATTATTTTGGCTATCGGTTCTGGGATGAACAAAATAGAAAAATAATAAGAACTGCTGATATTACGTTCAATGAGAATATGTTGTACAAGGACAAATTTGTGGCAGAATATAGTGTGAAGGAAAATTTGGTGGAAAATACAAAGATTGAATTGGAAGAAAATTTTAAAAGTGTTATGGTTGAAATTCCTAAAACTCTTGCTGAACAAGAATCATGTACACCTGATCCCACTTTGAGAAGATCTAGTAGAACACCTAAACCTGTACAAAGATATTCTCCGTCATTGCATTATTTGCTTTTGACTGACGCTGGCGAACCAGAAAATTTTTCGGAAGCAGTGCAGGTTTTGAAAATTTTTCAAAACCATTATTTGTTTTTGACTGACGCTGGCGAACCAGAAAATTTTTTCGGAAGCAGTGCAGGTTGAAGATTCTGTTAAGTGGGAGTTAGCAATGCAGGATGAGTTGTATTCACTCGAGAAAAATAAAACTTGGGTGTTAACTCGGTTACCAGATGGGAAGAAGGCATTGCAGAACAAGTGGGTGTATCAGGTCAAAGAAGAACCCGATGGCAGCAAGAGGTACAAAGCAAGGTTAGTAGTACAACCAAATCAGGGTTTTACTGTTCATCACCCTCTCTACTCTTTGAGCGCCCGCCCCTTGGACCTGAACTTGGTACGGCCATCGCCGACACCTACTCCGGCGAAAGCCAAGCTTGGGCGAAAGCTTGAACAGAGGCCACCCCTGTTCTTCCTGCTCTGGTTCAGCTTATTGCAGGTAATTTACCTTATCCGGCGCAAATCCCAGGCTGGGTTAAAGGTTGCATTCAATTGGAAGTGGAGCGATTAGTAGCTGGTTACTTGCTGTTGCCTTCTGCTTGGTAAGGCTTCTACACTTACGGCCATTATTGCAATGGGGAATGCTAGATTTAGTTCACTGCGCTGCTGGGTTCTGCTATGAGTATGAATATGAGTGCTGCTGTTGTTGTGAAATCCCATTTGGGATTGGATGGAGGTCGCCATCGCAGCCGAAGTAGGGCTCCTACTACTCGATATGCTGATGGGGATGTGAGGAGAGGCAGGAACTTTGGCAAAAATTCTACTGGTATGGGTACTGATGGCAGAACCGAAACACCCCTCCCTGGTATGGATAGAGCTAGTTCTAGTGACCAGAATGCCATACCAGCTGACCAAAGACGGGGATTAGTGCCCCAACATGATGGAGAATCAATTGCAGCCACCCGCTCTTGGGCAAATATAGCCAAGGCTGCTGTGCAAGGATATTCCCTCTCCTACATTAAGCCATGCACTGATGGAAGTAACGTAGTCCATTGTTTTGAGGAGGATCTCGACGCTGCTGATCCGATCTGGCATAATTGCTTAGTTGGCTACTTTGTTGGGAAGAAACTCCCATTTAAATTAGTTGAGACGGCCCTCAAACACCTTTGGGCCCAACACTTGCTAGAGGTAAAAGCAAATGACCAAGGATTCTATATTTTCCATATTCCTGACTCTGAGTTTAGGCGAAGAGTAATTGAAGGTGGCCCGTTGACAGTGGCACGTGTGCCATTAATCCTCAAACAATGGCACCCCATGCTTGAATTGAAACAAGGAGACCATTCCACAATTCCCGTTTGGATTAGGCTAAAGAATCTACCCTATGGATTATGGTCATCCAAGGGGATTAGCAAGGTAGCCAGTGTCATTGGACGGCCACTCTATGTAGACCAGCGCACCGAGAATTTAAAATTGATATCCTTTGCTAGGGTATGTGTTGAACTAGAAGCCTCTAGACCCAACTGTGATTCTATTACGGTTTTCTTAAATGGACAACCTCACATTGTGACTGTTGAATATGAGTGGAAACCTGCAGCTTGCCATATATGTGGTACGTTTGGTCATAGATGCTCATCCCAAGCCCCCGGCCTAGTTGAGTCTGAACCAGTAAATCAAGCTTCTGCTCAAGCTTTACAAGCTACCAAGGAAGGACAAGGCCCCCTTTGCAATGCAGTATATTTACCAACTAGGGGGACTAGACCAACCCCTGTAGAGGAGTGGCAATGTGCTGGTAACAAAAACAACCGCCGGGCTGCAAGCAAGAACAAACATATTGCTAATGTCACCTCAGAAGCTTCCCTTTTCGATTCAGATGATGACCTAGAAGAGGAACCTCCTGCTGCTGTCACCTTGGAAGCTGGTAGTTCTGCTACTGCTTGCACAAACCAGCATGGAATGTCTGGTTCAGGTTCGGCGCCTTCATCGCCATTGCATTCGGCTCTTTGCCGGATGCTTTGCCAATACGAGGTTGTGTGTTGTTTGCCGCTATGAGAGGTGCAGATACTACCGCAGGAGCTGCTGATGTTGCGGATGCTGCTGTCTATGAGTTTACTGCAGGTGTTGCTGATATTGTAGATGCTGCTGTCATGGATGTTACTGCAGGTGCTGTTGCTGCTACTGCTGTTATTAGCGCAGATGATGGTGCTGGTGATGCTACTGCTACTGCTGGATGTGTTGTTGTTGTTACTGCTGGATATATAGATCCCCCAATGTCAACTACACCCGGCTGTACTCCTGATGTCGATGCTGTTGCCACTGCTCTGCCCAACAAGGAAACGCAATCAGCTGCTGTCTGTACTACCTCAACTCATGTTGGAACTAAGGCCGGTGGGTCTAGCTGCATTAAGGGCATCTCTGATGAACCTCACATAGTCCCCGCTGATATTAGACTAGTTGTTGAAACTACTGGTGCTGTTGTTGTTGCTGATGAAACCCCTGTTGCTGTATATTCAAGGCAGGAACAGAGTCTTGCTCGTGCCCATCCTGAAAATGCTTTCCCTGACTTGAAGCTCACTGAGGTGAGAGTTGAGCAAGTGGGGCTCACACTTGTTTCTCCTTCCAGCAAATCTGTGCAGATTAAGAGATCTGGACCTTCTTCGGGGAAAGCTTCAAAGCCAGCAGCCGCCAGAAGGCGCTAAAAAAGAAAGTAGTCTGCCTTTACTACCTTTGTACATAATTCCTTATGTCTTTTGGATTTTGGAATGTTCGGGGTCTCATGAATCCCATTAAGCAAGCGGAGGTTAGAAAGTTTGTGCGCCTCAATAACCTATGCTGTATCGGCCTTTTGGAAACCAAAGTTCCTCCTGCTAGATTTCCCACTATCTATCCTGGCTGGACGTGGGTCTCGAACTATGAGGCCTCTCCTAGAGGGCATATATGGGTTGGATGGAACCCGCTCTTGTTATGTTTTACTACTTTAACTAGTACTGACCAGATTATTCATGGTGATGCAAAATTTTTGAGTTCAGGGATTACTTTGTCCTTAACGGTGGTCTATGGGGAACATACATTTGGTGCTCGAAGACCCCTATGGAGTGAACTTATCAGGATGAGCTATCTTTTGAAGGAAAACCCTTGGATGGTTGCTGGAGACTTCAATGCCATCCGAGATACTACAGACCGCATGGGGAGCCCGGATATCTGGTGCCCCGCTTTTGATGATTTCAAGGATTGCCTTGACCAAGCTGAACTTTTTGACCTCCGTTATGTAGGCTTCCGGTTTACATGGTCCACTTCATCTGGGCCTCAAAGGAAACAACGAAAAATTGACCGAGTACTGGTTAACAATTGCTGGTGCTCCTCCTTCTCCTTTTCTGAAGCATCCTTCCTGGCCCTAGGCCTATCTGACCACACTCCTATGGTTGTGAGAATTCTTACACTTGGCTCTCGGCGATCTCCTTTTAAATTCTTTAACCTATGGATGAGTCACCCAGACTTCCTCAAGCTGGTATCTTAGTCTTGGGAAGCCCAAGTGTCAGGTTCTCCCATGTACAGGCTCTACGCTAGACTTAAGCTCTTGAAGGGTCGGCTTAAGTGTCTCAACAGAGATGCTTATTCAGATATCTCTATGCGAGTAGCTACAGCTAAAAGTGTCCTAGTATCTACACAAGAGACTCTTCACCTAGACCCTCAAAATAGCTCGTTGGCGGCTGAGGAACATTCTCAACACAAGGAATATTATGAACTTCGCTCACTTGAGGAATCCTTCTTTAGGAAAAAGTCTAGAATTCAATGGCTAAAGGAAGGGGATCATAATACCAAGTTCTTCCATCAATCAGTCAACCACCGGTAACTCCGGAATCGCATTATCTCTGTCATGGATAACTCAAGACAAATGGTATCAGAAATGAAGGAAATTCAGAGGGTGTTTGTTTCTTACTTCCAAGACCTCCTCGCCCCGGTTGGTATGACTATGAGGCCTTCTATACAGGAGATATCTGATGTCATCCATTCCCCTCTTAAGGAAGAACAGAGAACATTTCTCTCTCAACCCTTTCTCCTGTTGGAAATTCGCAATGCTATGTTCTCGATGGCTGGAAATAAGGCCCCTGGACTTGATGGTTATAATGCTGACTTCTTTAAGAGGAATTGGGACAGGGTTGGCCCTTCAGTTACCGAAGCGGTAATGGATTTCCTTGTTTCTGGTTCTCTGCTCAAAGAAGTCAACAACACTATCATTGCCCTGGTACCAAAAATCCCCAATGCGACATCAGTGTCGGATTTCCGTCCTATTGCATGCTGTAATACCATTTACAAGTGTATCACCAAGATACTCTCTGCTAGAATTGCCATAGTTCTTCCTTACTTAATCAGTCCAGTTCAAACTGTTTTTGTAAAAGGTAGGAGGATAAGTGACAATATCCTCCTTGCCCAAGAACTTTTCAGTGGGTTCCATAATAAGCCTTATATTCCGAAGTGTGCCATCAAGATGGATTTTCGGAAAGCCTATGATACCCTCAACTGGGACTTTCTAGAGAAGACCCTCCAAGCGTTCAAATTTCCCAACCATCTCACAAAACTTATCATGGCTTGCGTCCGTACCCCAAAATTTTCTATCTCCATAAATGGCGAGCTTCATGGCTTTTTCGCTAGTGGACGTGGTATAAGGCAAGGTGACCCTATATCACCATACCTATTCACCTTGATCATGGAAGTTTTTACTGGGATCCTTGACAGTCATACTCGGCACCCAGATTTCCGATACCATTGGCGTTGTAAGGCTACACGTCTATCCCACCTATTCTTTGCAGATGATGTGTTCCTCTTCAGTAAAGCAAATCCTGCTTCTATTTCCTGCCTCCAAGACGGGCTTACT
Organism: Angophora floribunda; assembly: GCA_014182895.1. Classification (NCBI taxonomy): domain Eukaryota; kingdom Viridiplantae; phylum Streptophyta; class Magnoliopsida; order Myrtales; family Myrtaceae; genus Angophora; species Angophora floribunda. The sequence continues at coordinate 14,531,584 of CM024708.1, forward strand.
TTATTCTCCAACTGGAGTGGATTAGTCCCTAACACTAATAAAAGTGAAGTCTTTATTTTTGGAGGCTCTGAGACCACTAATGAGCAGATTGTACGAGCACTTGGCTTCAATCGCGGCACCCTTCCCATGCGGTACTTGGGTGTACCCATCATCACATCTAGACTAAGCAAAACAGACTGCAACACCCTAGTATGCCGCCTTACTGCCAGAGTCCAATCTTGGACCCACCGCTTCCTCTCTTTCGCAGGCCACCTACAACTTATTAAGTCGGTTCTACATGCCATTCAAGCCTACTGGGCCTTCATATTTTGGCTCCCATCGGCGGTAGTGGACAAGATAGAGCAAACGTGTAGACAATTCCTATGGAAAGGCCCAAATATGGGTCCGGAAGGTGCAAAGGTATCTTGGGCCGATGTTTGCCTTCCACGTTAGGAAGGAGGCCTTGGCATAAGAAGGATCAAGGATAGTAATAAGGCAGCCATGGCTAAACACATCTGGCTACTATTCACTGATAAAGAGTCTTTATGGTGCAAATGGATTCATGCAACATACCTTAAAAGGAAGAACTTTTGGGATGCCCACACTCCTACCATCTGTTCTTGGGCTTGGCGGAAGATCCTTACTCTAAGGGAAGACTTCCTACCCCACCTTAGGTGGAAGATTAGAGATGGTGAATCAACGTCGCTCTGGTTTGATCCATGGCTCCATGTGGGTCCTCTTAGCTCAATCTTCTTGAACAGTTACATCTATTAATTGGATCTCCTTAGGCATGTAAGAGTGAATGACCTATTTTCCCTAGCAGGAACTCAATTACTCCAATAGTTGGCCTTATGGCAAATATCGATTCCCCACCTCTCAATTGGCCAAGACACCTTCACTTGGTTAGAGAACTCCTCTGGAACCTTCTCAACAGAGTCGGCATGGGATACAATTAGACGCAAATGCAACCAGGTACACTAGGCCTCTTTTGTCTGGGATAAGGGGTTGACCCCTAGACATCAATTTCTCTTATGGCTTATTACCAAAAATCGCCTACCCACTCAGAGCTATCTCATGTCCTTTGGCAGAATTCCTAACTCGGTGTGCCCCTTGTGCAACACAATGCCGGACTCAATCAACCATCTCTTTTTTTACTGCAATATTTCCAACGCCCTGGCTAATTATTGGGCCGCCAAATGTAATCTCCCTTGGAGCAACTCCACTTGGACAGATAATCTTAATTGGGCTATCAATATTTTGTCTGGAAAAGGTTTCCATCGGGAGATAGCACTCTACTCTTTTGGATCTCTTTGCTATATAATATGGAAAACCAGAAATGACATCATTTTCAATGGCCACAATCTATGCATTTCCTCAATGAAGAAATACCTCCATAAAGCGGTCAAAGACAAAGCTTTAGCCTTCAAATTGGCTGAAGACAATCCCAGAAACAAAAGGATACAACGTAGCTGGGGGATAGACCCTCAGATTTTTAAAGTGGAGTTGGCCAATACTTAGATCAGGATGGCATAGATTCCCTTAGGTCTTTGAGATCCTATCACATCTGTATTTTCTTTTGGTGACCGCGGTACCCTGCTAGTGTCTGGTGATACCGTGGTTTCCCCCCTTTTCTCTTGATGTACAATTTCTTTGGTTGTCTTTATAAAATCTTACCTTACCAAAAAAAAAAAAAAAAAAAAAAGCAAGGTTAGTAGTAAAAGGGTTTCAGCAAAAAGAAGGAATTGACTATACAGAGATTTTTTCTCTAGTTGTGAAATTGACTACTGTTAGGTCAGTATTGAGTATTGTTGTTGCAGAGAATTTACATCTAGAGTAGCTAGATGTTAAGACTGCATTCCTCCATGGTAATTTGGAGGAGGATATTTATATGGTACAACCGGAAGGTTTTCAAGATCCTGGAAAAGAAAATTATGTCTGCAAATTGAATAAAAGTCTGTATGGCTTGAAACAGGCTCCTCGACAGTGGTACAAAAAATTTGACACATTTATGTGTGGTAATGGGTTCACTAGAAGTGACATGGATCACTGTTGTTATTTCAAAAAATTTGATGATTGCTATATTATTTTGCTATTGTATGTGGATGATATGCTCATTGCAGGATCTAACATGAGAGAGATCAACATACTGAAGCAGCAATTGTCAAAAAAGTTTGAGATGAAGGACTTGGGCGCAACGAATCACATTCTTGGGATGAGGATCATGCGGGATAAATCTAAAGGAATTCTAAAGTTATCTCAAGAAAAGTACATTGAAAAAGTGCTTGACAGATTCGGAGTTCAGAATGCAAAGCCCAGAAGTACTCCTTTAGGAAGTCACTTCAAGCTCTCAAAGGAGCAGTCACCAAAGACGAATGAAGAGCGAGAGTATATGGCTAAAGCGTCTTATGCATCAGCTGTTGGTAGTTTAATGTACGCAATGGTGTGTACTAGACCAGACATAGCTCATGCAGTGAGAGTTGTGAGCAGATACATGGCAAATCCAGGAATAAAACATTGGGAAGTTGTAAAGTGGTTATTAAGATACTTGAAAGGAACTTCAAGTATGTCATTATGTTTTATGAAAAATAGTGCAACTTTACAAGGCTTTGTTGATGCAGATCTTGGTGGTGACTTGGATCATAGGAAGAGCACCTCGGGTTATGTTTTTACCTTAGGTGGCACTGCAATCAGTTGGATGTCTAGACTTCAGACTTGTGTATCTCTCTCAACCACCGAAGCAGAGTATGTGGCTATATCTAAAGTTGGTAAAGAGATGATTTGGTTGAAAAATTTTCTGAATGAGATAGGCAAGGAGCAAGATAATAGTGTTCTTTTCAGTGATAGTCAAAGTGCTGTTTGTCTTGCAAAGAATCCGGTATTTCACTCAAGGACAAAACACATTGAGTTAAAATATTATCAAATTCGTCAGTTAATAGATGACGGGGCATTATCATTAAATAAGATTCTTGGTGCAGAAAATCCAGCAAATATGTTAACAAAGGTTGTCACCACTGAGAAACTGAGGTTGTGCATTACCTCAGTTGGCCTCCATGGTAAGTGATGAGGGGGGTTGCCGCACTAGGACAATTTGGGTTGAAAATGTGAAGACTATAAAAGATTATTGCTGTTTTTTGAAGATCAGCCTCCAAGTGGGAGATTAATGGAATTGTGGAGTCTGATGGAGAAAAATATTATTGTGGATAGGCACTTCCCAGCATGTCACCTATCCTGAGATATTAAAGGAAATAGAGTTTATGTTACTGCTAATATCTTACATGTAATTTCCTTTAATATGTATGCCCTAGACTCCTGTTATAAATAGGGGCAATTTCTTTTATAGTTGTAACACTGAAGCTTTGTAACCCCGAGCTTGTAACACCGATACGATAGTGAAGAGATTGCCTAGTGCGGCACCGTGGTTTTTCCCTTCTTGATTTTAGAAGGGTTTTCCACATAAAAATTCCTGCTTGCCCTCTTTTCTTCCCTACTTTATTTTTCACCGCATATTCGCGTCCCCAACAGACTTTGCACAGATCTAGCGAATTTTTCGACTTGTGCCCATTCTTGCAGCTGCAATCACCGGTGTAAGCATGTGACTCTTTCTTGAATAATTTCAGCACATCTTGCTTGTCTTCGAGGAACTTCTGAGCATCGACCAAAGTGTCTTCGTATTGGAACACCCCTATCGCTGTTGGCAACATGGGAGGATGGAATACTAAAAGATAAAGCATGTACCGAGAGACAAACTTACTCATTTTGAAGCTCATGAGGTCTTCCGAGATTCGCCATGCTTCTTACCGCGGTCCTGGTAATAACAGAGCTCAATGGCGATGTGCCAGATGAGGATGCTCTGGTCAAACTCCACTTTCACACTCCAGTTCAACTCATTGTAGTTTGCCCTCGTCAGTATATCGCTCGCCCCCACTTTAATACTCTCCAACATGCTCTGATGTGACTGAAGATCCATTCTTTGATGTTTTTCTTGAACTCTTTTTGATCGACATAGAAGTTCTTTTCCACCTTCATGTCTGGCCTGGTGAGCCACGGATACTTGGGGAGGATCCCGTTTCCTTTCCTGATAGAAAATCAAGAGGCTGAACAGGGCCACATAATTCGACCATCTTTGCTTCGGGAAGAACCGGAGAGAAGTGATGATGGACGAGATCGTAGATCTCTCGGGTTTCTGAAGCCGCCAACGGTCAACCCAATCGGACGAAATTGCTAGAAGAAGTGAGTAAATCTCTAAAAGTATAGTCACACTTACAAGCAAGAAGGTTACACAGGCGTCAACTTTGGGGTAATCCTTATACTGCAAGGAGAATAATATCAACACAGCACAGGGCACCAAGAGACTGATGACCCAACGAATGATACCCAAGCACAGTTCAGCACCCGCGCCTTAGTGTAGAGCAGATCGTACATGAACCCGAGCTCGATCTCCACGATCCCAAAAGCATTCTCTGAAAACATGTCCCAGTCCATGAAAATGCGCCTACTGGCGGCCAGGTCGCCAGAGTTGAGGATCATGCCCACAAAGAGAAGCTTGAAGATCTTGAACAACTCATAGGCTTTGACCAGAGTCTTTCCATGGTCGTAGCCTTGATCGCTCCCCGAGAGACCCTCTGGCGCTGAAAACTCTATGACCTCATCGAATCCGACCTGGTAACCCTCTTCTCTCTTCAGAAGATACTGCTCCATTTTCCTAGGGTATATGGGACCGAAATTGGGTAGAGAACGCATTGAATCTCGAAACTGATCTTTGCTCGCCAAGAACAAACACAATGTCCTCTCAGCATATTTGATGAACCCCACCAGGATCATACCCTTTGCTATCAGCGATAGCGTAGACCCCGACAAGGCCATATAGTAGATGTAACACGCTAGCCCCACCTGGACGCAAAGTCGCGCTAACTGCCTCAGCCATAGCTCATTGTCCGCCAGGGCAAACTCGGTGATCATGTCAGGCCCGCCCAAGTGGAGGAGAAGGAATGACGCCCAGAATGCTGTGATCTGGCTCTTCGGATCAAACGTCCCCTTCATTTCCTTGATATTCGCCAGGCGGTTTGAAAGCACGCCGAGTATTACAGTTGCGACGGACTCGGCCAATAGGTATTGGATGCGGTACAGTTAAGAAGCATCGAAGGCAGTTACTCAAAAATTCTCTATCTTTGTTTGCATTTGTATTGACATTACAAACTTAGTCGCTTGCAGGAATGTAAATTATTCTTCCTTCATTTTATTAAAATATATATGGCCCTTTTAGAATTGACATGATTGCTCTTTCGATTGAATTTTCTTCTTAGAAGGGCAAAATTGGAGTGACTAGGACATATCAGTGACTATTGTGCTGTAACATAGTTTTATATCTTGACAGTCAATTGTTCTTTCTCCATATATTCTTAGATGATTGGAATGTGCAACCTCAATCTCTTAAAATGTTAAATATCTGTCTTCTTGTTATATTTTCATGTGGAAGGTAACTCCATGACGACTGAGTAAGTGTGTGAGTGTAATATATATAACATGTGTTTGGTTTTTGCGGGTGTCCCTTTTTATTTTGGAGTGCGGACAAATATTACATCTATATCAGGATGTAATTACTAATATTATTTAGATTTATTCAGGCTTAGTTTCTAGTAATATAGACGGCAAAAGCATCGTAAGTGCAGTAATTAGAAGATAAAGAGGAATAAACATATGCCTCGTTCCAAAAATGGTAATGGTGATTATTCATATCCACGAAAAATGGCGGGCAAGAATAGGGAAACTAATGCAGGATTAGAATTTACCGTTAAAAATCGGCGTAAATATATTGATAAGGATTTCAGGCAAAAAGGTTATTATGAACAAAAGCTGTAACGACGCCATGATGACTTGGGACTTTTACTCATTTTCCAATCAAGTACGTGGATTTTTTCAATTTCATCGATTACATTAACTTTTCAAATGCAGGTCAATGCAATGTCTTCATTAAAATCCTGGATGAAAATTTTAAGTGAATATATCTCCATTATTCTAAAAATTACGACTTTATGGCGTAGAGAGATTAGAGATATACTGCCATGTAAAATTCTATGGGTTTGCTTACTTATGAAGGGCTATAGATACAATATCAAGATGTAAATTCTTGGGTTATTCCCACGCTGTAGAAAATTTCTAGTGATTTTATAAGCAGGGGCATGGCCCCATCCTTGAATCTGTTGTTCCTCTGTTTCTGAAGAGACATGAGAAGCCATTGCTGTGTTAAACAAGATGAACATAAGTCAAAACAGGAATTTTATTCACTAATTTCAAAGGGAAAAAAAAAATGTTCCTTGTCGGGACTATATTTCCGACACGGGCGAGTAGGGAATTGCAAATAAGGTACGAATAGGGAAAACAAAAGTTTTTAATCCCCCCAGGTTCTTGAAATTGCAATTAAGGTCCGAGTAGGGAAAACAAAAGTTTACGCATAGATCAACAAAGCTCGCCCCCCCCCCCCTCCCCCCGAATTAATAAATTTCTTTAAATTCCAATGTTTACGGAACAATTAGGAAATTCTAGTAAAAAAATTTCTGAATTAAGATCTATTTTTCCTACAGCGATATTGATTCTAGGGTAAATTACTTGAACACAGCCCCCAAATTTATTAAAGTTACTCGAAAACCTCCTGCATTTTCAAAATGCACTCCAACCCTCTCAATGGAAACTTTTTCGGATTTGGTTAATTGATAAAAGATTAAGAGGTCAAATATAAGTTCTCAAAATATAGCAGGAATATGAGCAATGACATGGAATTCACAAAATTCATGTCACCATTTACAGATAAATTCGTTCATACCATGAGCTGTTGGATATGCAGTTTGACATGATGCTATCCTCCATCGTATGCACCGAGCTGTAATTCAAGAGGAACAATATCACTCAACATGTCAAAAGATGTTGAACAAATTGAAATAGAAACCAGAATAGCATGTCGACAAAAATTTTCTGAGTTTGACACAAAAATTAACATATACTTTCATATCGATTGCTATCTCGGGTCAAAATGGCTTTACAACTATTCAAATGCCCAATATCAAAAGCTGGTGTAGGTATTGTTCTGCTTCTTCATGGGGTATAGTCGTTATTGACGGTGGAATCAGATTTGTCCTTCATTAGCTTCTCCGTGGGAGTTTGAAGATTGAACTTGGGAATAACTTCTTAGACCAATCGAAGATTGAATTGCGCTCAAGTTTGACTTGAACATGAAAGAAGGTGTTTAAGATTGCACCGAAACTGATAATGGAATTCGTCAGTCAATTTTTTCTGGTCTAATGCCATAGTTTTACCCTACCATAAGCATCAAACTTTGAATCTTAGCCTGATCGTGTATGTTATCAATATTTATCATAAAGTATTTGAAATCTTTCAATAAGTCATTCTCCTCTAATTCAATGCACATGAAACTAGAATATTGCTAAAACATATGACATTATCACTATAGCGTTTCCTTCGTGAATTCTTCATAAAAATAATAATTTGAGAGTAAAAGTTCAAAAATTCCACCCACACTCTAGGTCAGGGTAAAAACTTCCAAGTCTCACCCTCTTCACAGGGCGTTGTTTGTTCTCCGAGGATATTATGTTGTAGAGAAAATATAGGACTTAGAGGTGTCCTTAAAGTAAAAAAATTTCAGGGATAGTTACTCAAAACACACCTCTTTTGAATATTGACGCAAGAATTTTGCCAAAGTCAATGCCACTTTACGGAGCCTAGTTACCATCAATTGAATCAAACGGTACACTTCCGAGATAATTTGCTTGCATGAAAACCTATTTCTTGGAGTACAGACATTCCTTAATATTGATATTCTTAGGACTAAAATTTAAGCTTCCTAAGCTCTCCTATTAGGGAACTTGTTTTCCCTTGGATGGTACCTTGTTCTGTGAAGTGCTTCGTCAATTAGTCTGCTAAATTATCTCTAAGCGTGATATCCGGACATGTATTGAAAGTGGAATCTATCAACTAGGTAAAAATGCAGAATCATTGAAAATATTGGCAGGTTTGCACAAGAATTTCATCTTTGTTCCCCCTTTCATGTGAGGCTGATAGGTACAGACAAAAGGATGCTGGTGCTTCTACAGTCCGGACTGACAGTTCAGATGGCCAAGAGTGATGACGAACATACCAGTGCGATGAGACTGATGAGACTTTGCCATTTCTTGCGACAAAAGGACAACCAAGTATAACCTCCATGCCTCTTCGAGCAATTTTCAGAGATCAACTGAATTCGAAGATTCCCATTTCACCCATACATTGACATCGAGGTACTTTCACGTGTCCCCTAGAACTAGCGTTAAATTTGCCAGCTACAATGAGGGAAATTATTAGCCCTGGGCAGACAAGGAGAGAGAAGCTCGACCTCCTTGACGAACTTAACATCGAGAGGATGAATTCGACCAAGAAAAGCATGCAGAGGTCGTGGATGGCGAGTCGCGTGATGAGGCTTGGTCAAACAAGAAGAAGAAGAAGAAGATCTTAGCATGCTCATTTACATTAATAAAAATAAAAACTCAAGATGAATAGTGAGTTTTTATTTTTATCTTGCGCCCTTTAAAAACTCACGGATGTTTGCATCTTGCCCCTTCATGCAAGCTTGCTCCGTGAGTTTTTATTTATCTTTGTTTTCTCATTTTCTTTTCATTTTTTTTCCTTTTTTCTTCCCTTGCACTTGCACCGGCACTTTCATTTTCGTGTATCTTTCATTTGAAATTTTCTTTTCGTATTCTCAATTATGGTGCATCCACTTTTACCCACACTTAGTTTCACATGGATTCATCCCTCCATCCGAATCTCATTCTTGCGTACAAAATCTTAAAGTGGTCTTACTCCTTCTCCCTTTACTCCATTGTCATTATAAACGGACTTGAATGCATGATTTATAAAAATCTATCAAAAGCCTGAATCATAAACTGTCGTGTTGTCATGTATTTGAAAACGATTTCTCAAAAAATATCAACATCAATTTTTTTTCGCAAAACAAAAGGAGCCCATTAAAATTGATTTTCGTTTTTGTCGAAGCACTTCCGTCACAATAGGAATCACCGTTTTTTTTATGAACGAATTACTATTTCTTGGGCTCAAATCCCCTTAAATTAACCCTAGTTAATTAACTTTAATTCCCAAATAGAATTTCTGCAATTCTTTCTTCTCTTTATACATTTTCTTTTGATTTTCCCCGTTGTCGTTGTTAAGCCCGTTTCCTTTTCTCTGCCTTAGGCAAACTCGGAACTCCATCGACGCCACCTTCGCCATCGCGACGCCTCCTCTTCCACACGACACCACCAGTGAGCTCTGCCGATGGAATGGAACATTGTCACCGGAAACAGAGTCCCTAGCGAACCGACGGCGACGGAGACCGGCCGGCGGAGGCCACGGACTACCCACCGCCGACCGAAGCCGTGGAAACTGGCGACGTAGCTTCGGGCGAACGATTCTCTCCTGAGGTTCGTTCTGGGCTTCCGAATTTCTGTTAGGTTGATGTAATACTTTGAGCTGGATTTTGAATTCGATTCAGTTGGTGCTGCCATTGCGCGAGGACTTGAAGAACGGGTGGTTGAATTTGTTCGAGAGACACCGAATCGGTGTTTCTTCGTAAGTTTTGTCTGTGGATGCTTGATAGTGAATTCATAGGTTAACCACGTTACACGCTGCAAAATCAACGACAATCTCTGGAAAGGTATAGCATTTCTTTCGTTGTTTTCATAGGTGGCATTTTATTGAAAGAAGTAGGTGAAGTCTAGGTTCAAACGAAAAACAAGCGAGGGAAATTGAAATAATGGGAAGTAGGGTGTACATGGGGTGTTCAGTCCCCTCTTCAGGCAAAAAACTGAGCCAATACAGGTGCCGTAAGTTCGAAGGGAGGGATGAACTGGGGTGCGTTTGAGGTGTCTAGGAAATGTGGATGTGTAGATGTGCAACGGGTGATAGGTTTGCCAGTAGAACTTAATTCTGAGAAAATTCAATCACTGGGATAGGGATCTGTCTCTATGTTTTATGAGGCGCTTGAAGAGGCAAAACCACAGAGGAGTGAAGAAGTTGCATTGAGATGGCAAGCCACCAGGAAAGATTGCTTAACAGTTGAGTCCTTTAACCACTTCTTGACTTTGGCAACTGGGGAGAATTGAAAAACCAAATTTACTTGGAGTGTTAGAGTAATATGAACATCGGTTGTGCCCATGGATAACAGATGAATTAGCTATTTTCTTTTGCCCTGTGGACTGTGGATATGAAAAAGAACTAATCACGAGAAACATGGAATTTAAGTAAGTTATTCAGTAGAGTAGAGATGAAAGCACAAGATGCTGATTGTCGAGTCCGAATGCTGAGGCCTTTGTAACAGTTTAGGATTCTCTTTTTATTCTTATGTTCCATTGCTTTTATGAAGGAAAATGACCGAGAAGCTAATACTCCTGGATGCTTCTTGAATGTTTGAGTGAAACCTGATTAATGAAAGATAAACTTCTGAGGTACCAGTAACAAGACATGCTGGAATGAGCAACATGTAGGTTTTCAAATTAGTTGCTGTTTTTGCTTTAGTGTTGTTAGAGCCATATCAGTTTGAGTGTTAGGTGGGATTTGCATCCGAATTATAGGGTAAGTATGTGTTAATAATCATTACTTGGAAGTTTGTGACCAGTATATTATACCGGACCTGCAAGATCTTGATCTTATAGCTACGAGATATAAATTCATTCCATTAGCAGCTGCATATTGATACTTAAATATTTCTACTGCTGGCAAGTCGATTCTAATTTCCTCTTGAGTTGCCTATTGTCCTCATATTTTTTTCTCCTAACAAGTAACAAGACCTATTTACCTTTCTTGTATAAGGCAAACCTTGTTCTGGACAGCCTTGAAGTTCCAGTCATGTAAGAAACTGATTTTCGGTAACCAGGTACATTTCAGATATGTTGCTTTATTTTCTATTAAGATGATTAGTATTTCAGTCTTCATTAGTGAATGGTCTCAAATTTATTTATGTTATAGCTTGATTGAACAGCTGTGCAATTGTTGAGGATGCGAACATTATTGCAGCAGGAAGAAACTGGTGTAATGGGACAGGAAATGTATGTTTATCATTGCTTCTCCACCCCGTTCTATAAATTTTGGCCAATGGCACTTTGTTATTGTTCTGAATTGATGCCCTCGAGAGTCCATTCATAGTTTATTGTTGATCATTTTATGCTCCTCCCTTAATTCTTTCTTTATGATAAAATAATATATCTGCACAAATGTGTCAATAATTGGAATTTCCCTGCATTTTTATGCTTTTAAGGGTTTGTTCCCATTATTCTTTCATAAAATATGGCAATGGCTGACCATAACAGTAATCTTGCTTTATTAGTCCAATGTTTAACGTTTCTCATTTGTGACTGTGCTCTGTATGGAACCACATTTCAGTCTCTATCTGCTTTGGGGAAGTTCCTAACTTTGTTTTCTTAGGCTGTGGTACCTAGACTTTTGATATACTTTCTTGGTATGAAAATGCATTGTGAGCACTGTATTGCCTTTAATGATGTAAGAACCTGCTCGTTGGCCACATTTCTTCAAACAATGACCAAATTTATATAAATAGTTTGAGCCTGGTTTCTAGTATACATCTCTTATCTAAGAGTCCATTGCTGCCATCATTTATAGTTATGTGGTGACAATACACTACTGTAAATGACTTTGTGGACAGAAATGGATAGTTGATGCCAAAATATTTGGCCCCTTTAGTATCTTCTGGGAGAATAATTTAAAACCAAAGGCACCTTGATACAGGGATATGTATAACAAAATACTGTTAGAAAAGGTAGAGGTGGCTAATCCAATAAGAAGCCTCTTTTCCATGTGAGATTCTCGGCAACTTCAAGTGAGCATCTTGCTGATTGCATGTAGTATATGCCTGATCGATCTTCTATATAGTCTAAAACGGTTAAGTAAAAGGAGAAAACATTTCTCATGAATTGCATCGCCTAAATTTATGTTGAAACTACAGCAAGAGCAACTGTCTCTCTGACATGGCTCCTAAATTTGATATGCCTGCTTTGTTTCCTCCTTGTGCTTTTGTGGGTAACAAAACATGCAGAGATGGAAGCTCTTGATGTTCTTCATGAACAGTGGCAGAGGACTGGATTTTCGGTTATGGAAGTTACAGAGAAGCTTTCAGCATGCTCCTTAATGTGACATGTGAACCATAAGTTGTGTAACAGCATTGTCAATTATAGGTACATCTGTTGATCATACTGAAACAAAACTACACTTCCCTAGAATTTGTTTATTCCTATGATTTGATGACTCTTACCCTTTTTTAGGCGTTAAGGAAGTATATCATGGCTGTGCAAATGATAAATTTGGAGGCGGTTGCTCAATAATGTCGTTGCATTCGAGTAGCTCCAAGGTATGATTAGGTCAGTTTCAGCACTTGCTTATGCTGCTGATTTCGTATTTACTTAGCTCCACCTTGAAATTGTGACATGATAATTGATGACTAAAGCTTACTGAAGGTCCATGCTTCCTTATGTTGATTACTGCTGGATGTGGATTCTTAGTGATTCTGTTTGTTGTTGCACTTTGAATATTGCAACACATGACTATGAAAAAAATTGGAGGTTTACAAAAATAATTTTCCATTTTTATGTCCTTCTCCAAGCCTAGGAGGAAGAAAGTGGAGTTGTTGGAAGCATCAATAAGTCAAGTTTATATTAACTCTTTCTTTCCCTGCTTTTTTTTTCCTTAAATTCTTTGTTACTTGTTAGATATTTCTGTATTCATTTTATTTGCCCTAAAAAATTTTCAGTTGTAGGAAGTGCTACCCGCTAAACTAACATTAGTGTTTTCTTTCCCTTTTGCTTTCCCCCTCACTTTTTTTTTCGCTGCTTTGATGTCTATAATGTCATCATCTTTAAAATTGAGAAATATAGTATCTTCAAAGAAATATGATATTTTAATTGTGATGAAATTATGCTTTCCAATATGCCATGTGCAAAGTACTTGATAAAGATCTGGTTTTTAAGTTGCAAGTGTCTATTCTTGCATACAAGGGAGCCTGTTAAATTGTGGTGTATATTTGGCTTTCCAATATGATTTTTTATCTGTCTGATGCTGCCATGATCGGATATTTCATGTTTCCTAAGCTTGTTCAGAACTCAAAATGTTTTAATCAGACTTTTTGACATAAAAGTAAAAACTTAGTGGAACAGGATCTGTTTCATTGAGATTTGAGCAGTACATGACGTAGCTAATCTAGATTATGGACATTGTCTGTTTAAGAATTAGTCTTGAAAGAACGAGTTCTAGTACAAGACGAAGAAGCAAGGGATGAACTAAGGATGCATCTAAACAAAAATTTAGGCAAAGAAAAACCACGAAAACTATAAATTTAAGTGAGATTTATAGTTGTGCTGCTCCTAATGATCTGATTATCAGTCAAAAGCATTGTGGGGAACTTGAACTAGCTCATTGCCTTTTTGAATATGAAATCAAGCAAGGGAACTCATCTTGCAGATAATGGACTGCCTTGCTCAACTTTCTCCCTCTGGAGCTCAAAAAACTAGCCCTAATTATGGCAAAGTTTCATGATAGAGAGAATGTGTCTGTGGTTATAAAGTTGAGCATGAATCCTATGCAATGTTTGGAAGATGCAATTGATTGGAACACATCCTAGCCCAGTACTAGTATACAAGTCATCCAAAAATCATCTCTCTATCAGATCACTGTTGCCGAGATTTCTCTGAAGAGAAGTGGCCCATCCAAGGTAAAAACTTCTAAGTCTCACCCTCTTTACAGGGCGTTGTTTGTTCTCCAAGGACATTATGTTGTAGAGAAAATATAGGACTTAGAGGTATCCTTAAAGTTAAAAAGTTTCAGGCATGGTTGCTCAAAACACACCTCTTTTGAATATTGACGCAAGAATTTTGCCAAAGTCAATGCCACTTTAGGGAGCCTAGTTACCATCAATTGAATCAAATGGTACACTTCTGAGATAATTTGCTAGCATGAAAACCTATTTCCTGGAGTACAGACATTCCTTAATATTGATATTATTAGGACTAAAATTTAAGCTTCCTAAACTCTCCTATCAAGAAACTTGCTTTCCCTTAGATAGTACCTTGTTTTGCGAAGTGCTTTGTCAATTAGTCTGCTAAATTATCTATGGACATGTTTTGAAAGTGGAATCTGTCAGCTAGGGAAAAATGCAGAATCATTGAAAATATTGGCTGGTTTGCACAGGAATTTCATCTATGTTCCCCCTTTCATGTGAGGCAGATAGATACAGAGAAAAGGATGGCGGTGCTTCTATGGTACGGAGTGACAGTTCAGATGGCCAAGAGTGATGACGAACATACCAGTGCGATGAGACTGATGAGACTTTGCCGTTACTTGCGACAAAAGGACAACCAAAGTTTAACCTCCATGCCTCTTCGAGCAATTTTCAGGGACCAACTGAATTCAAAGATTCCCATTTCATAGCTTTGTGCATCTTAGCCTTGATTGCCATCTTCTCCAAAGCACGGGAACTATGAACTAGAAACTTAACTAGAAAAAGCTACTGTTTCAGCTCCGATGGTCAATTGGAATAGAAACTCTATTCTGGCAAAAAAGAAAAAAAGAATATGAAATAGATTCTAACTTCTAACCACCTGAACTCATCTAATCTGTTATAGCACAAGATTTTTCTTCACAGTTGTAAAGTATCAAAGGCAGTGACTTGAAAATTCTTTGATTTCATTGGTGTCAATGTCACAAACTTAGTCGCATGTAGCAATGTAAATTATTCTTCTTCTGTGTCATCATTAATATATTTGCAGCTCTTTTAGATCTGATATGATTGCTCTTTCAACCGAATTTTCTTTTAAATATGCAAAATTGGATTGAATATGTCCTATTAGTGGCTATTGCGCTGCAGCATAGTTTCAAATCCTGATAGTCAAATTTTCTTTCTCCACCAGTTCTTGGATGATTAAATTGAGACATGCGCAATCTTAATCTCTCAAAGTGTTAAATATCTATCTTCTTGTCATAATTTCATGTGGATGGTAACTCGACTAAGTATGTGCATGAGTGTAATATATACGCATTAAACAAGCATTTGGTTTAAATATTGGCTGTGAAGTGATTCAAAAGTCCATTCGATGGGTGGTTGGAAATGTTGAAAAGATCAATATAAGAGAAGACCCATGGTTATCGAGAGGACTAATTGATGGTCTTGCAAATAGAGGGGATTCCATTCCAGTTTCTGAACCCATGGTCGTGGAGGAAGCCAAATGGAATGAGGAGATGCTGGAAGGATTATTTGACTTTCAAACAATCCAGGAAATATTAGCTATTTCTATAAACCTGCAACTTCTAGAAGATAAGTTGATTTGGAAGCCAACAAAAATAGGGCAATTCACAGTGAAAAGTGCCTATACTACTGTAGAGCACAACAGAGCACAAAAAGGTTGAACAATGCATCGACGTCGTATCAAATACCTTGACAACTATGGAACCGAATTTGAAAGGCAAATATACAGCCTAAAACAAAATTCTTCCCATGGCAGATGACTCAAAATGCATTAGCAATGAAGGAGAATCTAGCTCAGAACCTGTAGGGACATGTGAAATATGTTAGCAACACCTGGAATTCATTGAGCACCTTTCTCTATTATGCCCCTGCACTAAACGGATTTGGCAAAATCTAGCAATTAATATACAAGTGGATGCTTATTCAGTAACACAAATTGAGGAATGGATGGGGAGTTTCAGACATACCTCCATATCCTTCGAATTTCTCATAGTATTACTATGGCAGATCTAGAAAGCTCGTGATGAATGGATCTTTAGAGCTCAAAAAGCAAACCCCGACCAAATAATCACCTCGGCCATGACAACAGAGAAGAACTTCAGTAGATGGACAAAAAAAATCAAAAGGAAACCAGCCATTAAAGAAATCCTCACCACAAATCTGGAACCCTCCACCCCCTAGAGTGCTAAAAATCAATGTCGAGGAGTCTTTTGTTGCAGAAACAGGAGAAGGGTCAATAATGTGCATATGCAGAGATAGCAACAACGTTTTAATAGATCGGTTTGCTTGATTAGTGCGAGTCTCATTGGTGATTCAGGCGGAGGCTGCAGCTTTCTGTGAAACCCTAAAACACTTTGAAGATAGAAGACACAAGCGGTTGCACTTGGCGTTGGACCGAATTGATTTGGTGGAAATGATAAGTGTAGCTACATATCGGTCAATTGGGAGGCGTATGCACCTATCATGGAGGCCCGGGCTTGAGCCCAGCCTTTCCCAAATTTGACAATAGCCCATTGTCAAAAAGAAAGTAATTGTATTGCAAATTGGGTCGCGAAAGACCAAGACACCTTTAGATGTCTTGGTCCTACCTTAAGCACCACTGTTTACCCAAGTAATAAAAAAAGGCATGCATCTCTAAGACAAATCAACAAAAATATCAAATGGTAAATGAACTATTTGAAAACATTGTATTGGATCTTAAACTAATAGTTGTTGCTAACTAGGTAGCATCAATATAGATGCGCAACACGACACGAGATGCCAAAATGTTATTTCTTAAAAAAAAAGAATTTTGATACATTAGAATACGTCATATATTAAATTAATATTTTTATATATATGATAAATTATTATTTTTATAATTATTTTAATCAAATTAATTTGATTCAAATTTATAAATAAATAAATAATAAAAACCCATAATGAATTTTCATTCATAATTCAATTTATAAATAAAAAAAGAACCCGAAATTATCATTATTTAACTTTCAGTGTTTTTACATTCCGAAATCACTTTCTTAATTCCACTCATTTATTTTACCATCTCGTTTCTTGCCCACCTATCAGTCACTTCCATTTTTGAAGTCAACCTCCACCTCCCTCCAAAAAAAAAAGCCCAAGTGGGACCGTCGTCCCCATTTTTTATTTTTTTCTGCTCTACTTCCCAAAACTAAAAGGAACCTCGGTAAAGTTGAGCGTGCAAACCAAAAAACCCTAGCCGCCGCCTCCTCTTTCTCCTCCTCCTCCTCCTCCTCCTCTGCACGATCCTTCTCCCCATCTCTACTCTCTCTCTCAATCGCCTCATCGCAGTTGCTCGCTGCCTCCGCTACGGCCCTCCTCCTCATCTTTCCAAGATCGTCGACCTCAACACCCAGAAGCTCTTGAAGATTTGCTCCTCTGTCTACGAGGCAGAAGATATCGACGTTATCCCCCTCCCCCTCGACTACTTCGACCGCAATGCCTTCTCTTGAGGGAGCTCCGCCCGTGCCCTGAAGCAAATCTTCAAGAGCTTCTGCACTAGGCTGATCAGACCGAGGTCGTCCGCTTCGGTTTGCTGCTCCAACAGCCGCGGCGCCCTGTACGACGAGCTCTCTCACCTCAAGTACTGGTTTCGCGAACTCGGAGACCTTTGCGTCGAGCTCCAGAACTCCACGAGGTCGCACAGTAGTGATACAGTTTGCAGCTCCCTCGCCCTCGCTTCCACCCTCCATTGCTTTCTTCAACAATTCTCTCTCCCTTCGCTGTGCATGTCCAAGTCGTGTGTTGGATTTCTGAACTCGTGTGTGGGGAGAGTTGACCACGTGTCGGAGCGTGTTCAAGCGTCTCGGAGCGTGTCAGAGTTTCCAACACAGACACGGAGGCCTCTCAAGCTTGTTTGTGCTTCATTGGCTGCTGATTGTCTGACTCCATCATCCAATGGCTTCTTCGTCGAAACCCAAAAGGATTTACGACGTCTTCGTGAGTTTTAGAGGCACGGACGTGCGTAACAATTTCCTTGGTCATCTCAGCAAAGCTCTTGACCAGAGTGGAATATACACTTTCATTGATACTGAGGAACTAGATAAGGGAGACCAAATATCACCGGCGCTTATGAAGGCCATAGAAGAATCGTCCATTGCAATCATTGTTTTCTCGGAGGACTACGCTTCCTCATCATGGTGCTTGGAAGAGCTGGCAAAAATTATGGAGTGCAAGGACCAAAAGGACCTCATTGTTTTACCACTTTTTTATAAAGTGGATCCCAAAGAAGTGAGAGGGGGTAGAGAGAGTTATGGGAGAGCACTAGCTAAGCATGAGTCCAAATTCGGGAAGGATTCGGAGAAAGTGAAGAAATGGAAGAAAACTCTTTTGGACGCCGGTAGCTTGTCCGGATGGCATTTGAATAATGGGTAAGTTGAGTGGAGTTCATATTTTGCATAAAACACCTAATATGTACAAATGAGTAAAAATCAAAAGAACATGAATTATTTGGATGACTTACAGTTGGACCCTAAACTTGTTTTGATTGACATGGAGCTCTTGGAGTTGCAATTCGACTTGATGAGAATACATTTTGTCTTAGCTGTAATTATCTAAAATCATGGCGCATTACTTTGTCATTGTTGGCTGGTGATTGCTCATTATTTGCTTTTCAAATTGTAACTTCTTTTTTCGATTTTTGTCAGAGATGAGTCCAAGCTTATACAAAAAATTGTCGGCGAGATATCCACTTACCTAGCCCAATCAACTTTGCATGTTGCTAAGCATCCAGTTGGGATAGATTCCCGAGTGGTTAAGCTGAAATCGATGTTAAACCTCGAGTGTAATGATGGCGTTCTTATGGTGGGATTATGGGGACATGGAGGCATAGGGAAAACAACTTTAGCAAGAGCCCTTTACAATGCTATTTTTAGACAATTTGAGGGTTCATGTTTTCTGGCAAATGTTCGAGAAATTTCAAAAGGTTGCAGGGGTTTAGTTACTTTGCAAGAGATATTACTGAAAGATATATTATCATTGCAACAAAGATTACAAGTGTCTAATGTCAATGGAGGTAGTAATCTAATACAACAAAGACTTCGTCGCAAAAAAGTTCTTCTAATCCTTGATGACGTGAATGACTTAGAACAATTAAATGCTTTAGCAGGAGAAGGCAAGTGGTTTGGTAATGGGAGTAGGATTGTTGTTACTACAAGAGATAGGCATTTGCTAACTTGTCTCAAGATAGATCAAGACCATGTGTATAAAGTTAGAGAACTGGATGATCGTGAAGCTTGTGAGCTGCTTAGTAAGCATGCTTTTCCGTCAGAAAAAAAATTCAAAATCAAGAAAGATCTAGTGGATCAAGTTCTGAGTCATGCTAAAGGCCTTCCTTTAGCATTAGAGGTGTTGGGTTCCTTTTTGTGTGATAGAAGAGAATGTGCATGGGAAAGTACAATAAAGAGACTTTCTAGGATTCCTAACAAAACCATTAATGATGTGCTCAAAATAAGTTATGACGGACTAGAGGAAGGTGAGAAGGAGATTTTTCTCCACATTGCCTGCTTCTTCAAAGGGTGGGATGGTAAGTATGTAAAGAAAGTTCTCGATAGTTGCAATTTTGAGACAACTATAGGATTAGAAATTCTCATTGAGAGGTCCTTGATAAGCTTGGAGTACAATTCTGACGAAATCCTACAATTACAAGTGCACAGCTTGATTCAATTGATGGGTATGGATATTGTGAATCAAAAATGTCGCGATGATCCTGGGAAACGCAGCAGACTATGGCTATATGATGATGTTGTCAATGTTCTTTCATGTGACACGGTAAGACTTGAGAATAAACAATCAAAATTCTACTCCTTATCTTTGACTCTATTTACTAGATATGCATAATTTAAATAGTCTTGCTTATGCAGGGAGAATGTGCAATACAAGCTATAGTGTTGGAGTTACCTGAGTCGAGAGAGATTTGTATCAGTCCCGATGCTTTTGCAAAAATGAAAAAGCTAAGATTGCTCATCTTGCTTAACGTGCATAATTCTTTCCAAGGTCCTATATGGCTTCCTGATGAGCTAAGATGGTTTGAATGGCCTGAATGTGCTCCCTTGATTCTAAAATCATCCTCTGCTCCAAACAAATTAGTGGGACTTAATATGAGCAAATGCAGTATCACGATAGTGCCAAATCAATTTAAGGTGATGATTTACCTACACAGAACTTTCTTTTATCTGCTTCGTTTGTACATGGATGTACATATTATATGTACTAGTACATAAAGGAAGTTATGTTTTTATGTTTTAGAAGCCACTTCTCTATTTTCTTTTACAATGAACTTAATTACTTGAGTTAGAAATATTTTTACATGCAGCAAAATCAGCATTTGAAAAATTAAGTGAAACAACTTCTTTAGAAATATTTAATGGAAACATTTTGTTGATAAGAGGCACAATAAATAGAAATTTTATACGTATATGTGGAAAGAGATAGATATTTCAAGATTTGGATTTATTTTAGGAAGGTTATTGAATTATAAGAAAATTCAACATGTAATATTGAAATATGTGAGAGATCATATAGAATAACCAATTTCATGAATCTGTCCATAGTCATAATATTTGTTGAATAAGTAAATGCACGTAATTAATGGAAGGAATTGAAAATAGATTGAAATCCCATAAGTAGGAGGTAATTCAATACTTTCAAATCTACCTAGTGAAGAAATTCAAAATGCAAATCTAGTAGTGTAAGTTGTGCAAACCCAATTCTAACTATGCAGGTTGTTTATGTATAAACCTTTTTATTTTATAGAGAAATTGCATGATGATAGAATAAAAAGGGAACCAAAATATGAAGAACCAACCCGTTGACATGTAAATAAAGTAAAAACACCCAAGGAGTATCTAGCAAAGTGGTCCCATGTATGATTTGGATGTGGCAGATCAAATGTCCTGATCACAGCATCTCCCACTTAAACTAATCTTGTTAGAGGCCACATAGTCATCAAGTGATGGAGCCTTATCCAATACCCATATGTAATTGGCAGGATTTGTCCTGCATCAATAAAATTAGCTCAGCCGAAGGTTTGAAAGCACCATGCTATAAATCAAGGCTTTGTTGATTGCTTATGTCAGTTCTCAAGGAGAAGCATTTCTAAATTGACATAATAAAATATTTATTAGAAATTTTTCATGTAATGTGTGTAATGCGTGCATGACTAATTCGATATAAGTGATCCAATATAGGGTATACCACTAGCTTCTTAATAAAAAGGCAGAGCCAGATTTTGAATTGAATATATGAAAATTTTATTTTCTTCCGAATCTCTATTAAATTTGGCTTCATTATCTTTGCATGATTTTAAAAAAATAAAGGTTATTTATTTTTGGGAAATTTCATTGTGATAGAATTTATATCCTTGACATCCATCTATAATATATAATTAAGGCCAAAACTAACAAAATGTTCACCCTTGTGCTCATCACATGATACTTCATTTTGCTTCCATAATTGCCGCATGGCAAGACATGTGGCATAGTTTTGTCACGTGGCCCACATTAGTGTGCTTGCCCAGCCATTCGTATGCTCACCACATGCCACTTAATTTTGATTCCATGATTCCATTGGAGGGTGGATTTGAGTTTTAGCTTGAGATTCTTTTTAGATGAAAATTATTTTGGAGTAAATGTGTAATGGATACTAGTTTGAAATTTGTCATGAGACAAAAATGAATATTGAGTAAATATGTATGTTAGTTTAAGATTTTTAACGGTGTTAATCATAAATTTTTAATGATTGTCTAACATAGTTTATTTGTGACTTTTTTCTTTATATTGTGTAATCATATGTTATTCAATTCTTTAAAATAATATCTAAAACGCAAAATGATAAGAGTTATCTATGATTTGTTCATATATTTATATGTTTATATGTATAAACATATGTATATACACACACGCTCATAAAGTTTGTACGTGTAAAGTAGTTTCTCAATACAATATTTAATTTTCACAAATTCAGTTTTGGTGACTTTGAATGATGAATTAATTAATAGGTTAAGAAATTTACTCAGAAACTTGGATAGTAGGTTCCAAGCTGCCGAACCTAACGATGCTCCTTGCTTCCTTCCACAAGAAGAATGTTGTCGCCTAAGGATGAAAATCCTTGAAAGTGGCACAGGATCATGTGAACGCCTTTTTTGCCCTTTCCAAAATGTTTATCAAAGTTGGCTTTGCTGATTTTGCAGGACTTTCAAAATTTGGAGTACATTAATTTCAGTGGTTGTGAGTCGCTGGTTTGTACGCCTGACCTTTCATGTACTCCAAATCTCAAGGAATTGGATCTCCAGTTTTGCAAAAGCTTAGTGGAAGCCCACAAGTCAATTGCAGATCATGACAAGTTAGAGGAGTTGAATTTAAGAGGGTGCTCTAAACTTAGCATTTTTCCGAATGAGCTCAGGGCAAAACATCTTCAAACTCTCAATCTTGATGGTTGCACAAAATTTGAAAGGTTTCCTAATATCCCACATAAACTCGAAGGCCTGAAAATGATTTATTTAGAAGGGACCGCTATTATAGAACTTCCTGCATCAATAGAAAATCTTGTTTCTTTGAAGCACATGAATTTACGTGAATGCAAGAACCTTGTAAGTCTTCCGTCCAACATTTACCAGTTACAACACATTGAAAACTTGATACTTTGTGGTTGCACAAATTTTATTAAGTTTCCAAAGTTCGAGAATTCAGCTGATTCGTGCATGAAGATTGGACTTCTAAATTTAATGCGGTTAAACCTTGAAGGATGTAGTTTGTGCGAATTGGAGTTTCTCGAGAATTTTCTCTGTTTTCCCTTTTTGAGAGAATTATATCTTGGGTTAAACAATAATATTAATATTACTGGCCTTCCTACATCCATAAGTAAGCGCCGTGGGTTGCGCGTATTGAAACTTACAAATTACCATCATATTACCACGCTTCCGCCATTTTTGGAATTCTTTGCCACGGATAATTCGGAATCTCTGCAAAGAAATGGAGATTTAACTTTAATTCATTATTTTGTCCGTAGGGGGTTGACCATGGCTCATATTTCCTCGACTAACCAGGTTAGATTCTCTCTCTCATATTATTGTGGATTATATGCTGGATCCAGTGTGTCCTTGTATATTGCTATAGCAGAAAATGCAAGTTTGGAGCTTAAGAATAGCAAACCAATATAAAGTGATTGTGCATGTATATGCATGTAGTCCAGGTGGCTACCATACTTTTATGGGAATGATTTTTATCACGTGAGAGTTGTATAACAATACAAGCAAGGATCATCGGATTTCCACTCATTTATAGAGTTTTGGTTAGGATTACTTACTAAACTCAAATTGAATTCTTCTACTTGGGTACTAATAACAAACTTGGCTACTTTCTAACAGTCACTCTTGATCGCAGATACGTCCTAATGTTTGCATTTTTCTTCATGGAGGAGATATGCCAGAGTGGGTCCTCCCTATTGAAGACGGTTTTGTATCTTTCATGACTTCAGAGGACTTATATGACAAGTTTCTTGGATTGGTTTTTTGTTTTGTTATTGATAATGACACAGAGGAAGAGGATAATGAAACAGAGGAAGAGGAAAATGTACCGATGTTTGAGATTTTACCACAAGTTAATGGTGAATGGCGGGATGGCAAAGAAGAAGAAGACTACTGGGACTCGACTCCGGATAGGATCTGGTTTTGGTATTACACACCAAATGAACTGTGGGGAGAAGTAAAGTTTGGTCAAATTGATGGGAGTCTTGTGCAATTTAGCCTTACAGTGAGGACCGTAAAGGTGAAAAAATGGGGATTACGAATAATATGCGAGCCATTGGAGGACGATTTAAAAGTTAAGATTAAAGAGAATTGGCTAATAAATCCAGCTTTATTCCAGGAGGTTGTACTTGAATCAATATATTCAAAAGCCGAGAGTTTATTTTTGCGTGAAGATATTTCGAGTGAAGAAGATCAACAAGAAGAACTGCGAGATCGTCCGATGAGTTCTGAGGAAGTTTTTCAATTATCATTAATGAAAAGTATTAAGCATACTCTCCCTCAAGGCATGCAAACGCCAGTTCAGCCTCCTGAAGTTCAATCGCCGACCCACTCAGGGGAGCAGACCAGTGCCAGAACTTCTAGCGTTGGTGATTCAATCGCAGATGAACCTGAGCCAGAACCAATCAAAAGTCCGTCTGCCACAGGCTCAGGGGCTGCATCAGCTTTGACATCAGCCACAACGCCGACAACATCGACAGCGTCTATTCCCTCTCATGGAGCAGCAGAAACGGTTAATCTCCCAAGTGCACAACCATCCACGGTGCCTGAAGAGTCTGAAGTTTCGGACATAGAGATGTCCGATTTAGAAGCAATCGATGAAATCTTGGGAGTAGTAAAACCAAGACGTGAAAGGCCCCTCCCATCTGGTTCTGACTTATCGACACCTGGAGCTGTCGATAGTGTGAGGGCTAAATGGGAGCAGTTGTACCAACTCACAAAAGAAGGATACTCCCAGATTGCTTCTAACTCGAGCGTCGAAGATAGAATAAAGAATCTGCTTGACGAGTTGAGTTCTGGCGATGATTGCTTCACCAAGATTCCCAAATTTCAGTGCGAATGCAAAGAGTTTGCTACGCTCTTTGCCGATGGCGTTGAAGTTTTTAGACAGAACTGCAACAAGATTGAGTCGTCGACAGCTGCTGAAGAGAGCTTCAACAAACTGGAAGACAGACTGGAAGCCGGAAAGAAAATTCTGAAAGAACGTCGCAGTTCTTATCAGGCTGCCATTGACAAGAAGGGTGAGCTCACGGAAGAAAAGGAAAGGCTCGAAGCACTTCTTGCTGAAGTTGAACGCCAGATCGAACTCAACAGTATCCATATTCAGCGTGAAGGGAGGTCTATGAAGCAACAGCTTTCGGAGGTCCAAGCAACCACGCAAGAGTGCCATCGACAGCGAGCTGAAGTTGAGAGGCATTTATCCATCAGAAGGAAATGTATGGAGGATAACGAGACCTTGGATGAACACCTGTCAACTTTCAGGAGCAGCGTGAAGAGACGGTTGGATAGTGCTCGCCAAGATAGTTCGAGCAAAGCAGACCCTCAGGTTGACTTGCAAGATTGTCAAATGAGTATAGAGGAACATAGTCAAATAGTACCACAGAGAACTCCTGAGCCTTTCTTCCCCGAGGCAAGTGAGCCAAGACCATGTGGACTTCTAATTCGATTGGCAGAGATGAGTATGGCAGTGTTTGCTCGTTGCTTTTGTTGTTAGAATGAACGGGAAACTTGTTAGGGAAGCAATTCATAGGTAAGCAAACTCGCTAATCTTGATTTAAGTGCTTTTTTTTTTTTTTAATTTGTTCTTCTCGTTTTCTTTTCCCAATAAAACACTCTTGCTGGTCACTTTTACCCATGTACTTCCACTGAGGCCTTTGAGGTGTCCATTTGAACTTTGCCAGCTACGACGATGGAAACGATTGGGCCCCACAAAGCTCGACCAACTCCTCGACGAGGGTGTGGCTGGAGAGTCGCATGAGGAGGCTTGGGCGAATAATTTCATGTGCGGACAGTACATATTATGCGAAGAAAAGTCGGACAAGAACAAGATCGCATGCTCTTACATGTGGCAAGCATGCAAACTTGGAAAGTGGTCGTGGTGGATGAAGATTAGGTCAAAACGTGGAGTGATTCTATCACATGGAAAAGAAGTGGGAAGCCATCGTGTGGTTTATCAACACGGGAATGTGCATGTGATGCTACGCTGATGGAGGTACAAAATTGGAAGAGAAAGGCACAAGCAACTTCCATGGAGCCACTTTCATTTCTGGGTAATTTCGTTTCCGAATTTATTTCCTTTCAATGTGATTTCAATTCCAATGCATCTGCTTGCATTAGCACTTAGTTTCATATAGATTCATCCCTCAATTTATCTCCCGTGCCTGTATTTTATACTCGAGTGCGAAACCACAAAGCTATCTCAACCGTTCTCCCTTCACAACTACTACTGTAGATGGTAAAAGTTATTAGAAACTTTGATTGTATGATTCCTCCATTATATCCTTTTTCTAGAAACGTCTTTATAATAATTATTAATGTCGAATTTTTTGTGAAACTAAAAAGACCACGTCAACTCTCATCTAAAGTACCTTTTTTATGGTCGCTTGCTTAAAATAAACAATTATCTTTTTTTGGGGCTCAAATCCCCTTTTTATTAACCCTAGTTTGTTAACTTTAATTCCCAAATAGAATTTCTGTAATTCTTTCTTCTCTTTATTCATTTTCTTTTGATTTTCCCGCTGCAAGCTCCTTCCTTTTCTCCGCCAATAGGCAAACTTTGAACTCCATCGATACGACGCCATTGAGCTCCGACGCATTCAAGATCCGCCACCTGCCAACGGAGGCGTCGAGCAGAAGAAGAAGTTGGTCTTCCGGAAACAGAGTCCTAGCGAGCCGACGGCTGTCGGAGACCAGCCAGCGGAGTCGACGGACTACCACCGCCGACCGAAGCCATGGGAACTGGTGACGTAGCTTGGGACGAACGATTCTTTCCTGAGGTTTCGGGCTTCTTGTAGCTTGCTATAGATCAGGTAACGCCTGGCACGCCCGAATTTTATTAAGTTGTTGGAATACTTGAGATGGATTTTGAATTCGATTCAGTTGGTGCTGCAATTGCGCGGGAACTTGAAGGACGCGTCGTTGAATTGGTTCGGAAGACACTGAATCAGTGTTTCTTCGCAAGTTTTGTCTGTGGATGCTTGATCGTGAATTCATGGGTTATCAACATTACACGCTGCGAAATCAGCAAAAATATCTGGAGGGTAGAGCTTTTTCTTTTTTTTTTCGTAGGTGGCAATTTTTTGAAAGAAGTAGATGAAGTCTAGGCTTAAGGGAAAACAAGCGAGGGAGAGTGAAATGAAGGAACATGGGTTTTTCAGTCCCTTTCCGGGCGCTGTAGGTTGGAAGGGAGGGAGGGAGGGAGGGAGGGAGGGAGGGATGGATGGATTTGGGTGCTTTTGAGGTGTCTAGGAAACGTGGATGTGGAGTACGGACTTATCATACAGATGTGCAGCGGGTGATAGGTTTGTCAGGAGAATTGAATTCTGAGAAACTTCGATTAATGGGATAGGGCTCTGTTTCTATGTTTTATGAGGCGCTTGAAGAGGCAAAACCATAGAGGAATGAAGAAGATGAAGGGAGATGGCAAGCCACCAGGAAAGGTGGCTCAATAGTTGAGTCCTTTAACTACATCTTGACTTTTGCAACTAGGGAGAATTGAAAACAAAATTTACCCGGATTGTGAAAGTAATATGACATCAGTTGTGCCCATGGCTAACTGGTTAGGTGGTTATTTTCTTCGCCCTGTGACCTGTGGATATGAAAAAGCAGTAATCACGAGGGACACGGAGCTTACATAAGTTGCTCAATAGAATAGAGACAAAAGCACAAGATGCTGATTGTCGATTGTGAATTCTGAGGCCTTTGCAACAGTTTAGGATTGTCTTTTTAATCCTTATATGCCATAGCTTTTATGAAGGAAAATTACTTAGAAGCTAAAACTCCTGGATGCTTCTCAAGTGTTTGAGTGAAACCTGATTAAGGTACCAATAATAAGACCCACTAGAATGATTAGTACGTAGTTTCTCAAATTAGTTGCTCTTTTTGCTCCAGTGTTGTTAGAGCCATATCAGTTTTAGTGTTAGGCGGGATTTGCATCTGTCTTACAGAATGAGTATTTATTAATAATCATTACTTGGAAGTTTGCAACCAGTTTATTATACAGAGCGTGCAAGATCTTGATCTTATAGCTACAAGATGTGGATTCATTCTGTTAGTAGCTGCATTTCCATACTGATATATTTCTACTGTTGGCAACTTGATGCTGATTTCAACTTGAATTGCCTGAATGCACGTATGAGAGAAATTCTGACTCTCATACCCATATTTTTTTCTCCTAACAAGTAACTAGACCTATTTGCTTTTTGTTATACAAGGCAAAGCTTGCTTTGGACAGCCTTGTTGTTCCAGTTGGGTAAGAAACTGATTTTCAGTAACCAGGTGCATTTAAGATATGTTACATTATTTTCTAATTTAGATTATTAGATCTTCAGTCTTAAATGGTGAATGATTTCATATTGTACATTATATTTATATTATACCTTGATTGAACAGCTATGTGATTGTTGAGGAAGGGCACCTTATTGTGGCAGGAAGAAACAGTACTAATGAGACACGGAATGTATGTCTATCATTGCTTCTCCATCACTTTCTATAAATTTTGGCCAACAGTTCTTTGTGTTATTATGAATTGATACCCTCACAGTATCCATTTGTAGTTATTGTTTGATCTTTTTTTGTGCTTCTGCCTTAGTATTTGTTTAATAAATGAGAAAATAGTATACCTGGACAAATCTGTTAAAAAGTGGAATTTTCTATGCATTATTTGGCTGTAATGGTTTTGTTCCCATTATTCTTTCATAAAATATTACTACGGCTAACAATAGCAAGAATCTTGCATGTTTTCATGATTCTCATTTGCCATTGTGCTCCATCTAAATTTTGGACTGAGAACAGTCAAAGAAATAACTTCAATTAGGAGAGAGAATAGGGATAAGATTTTTTTTTTTTAATAGAATAAAAGCCGTTGCAAGCTGCTGGGCCAGAATGTTGAGTGCTCATAGATTGTGCTGTATTGCATGCTTGAATATGTTAATTAGTACTTAATGGGCTCAGCAGATTATAAATTTATAGATTATTATGGGTATGTATTTATTGCTTTATATTACAAGAGAACGAGTTGTTATGGTGACTTCACTTCTCTTGACTAAAAACGCATAGTGAGAGATGCAAAATTCTAAAGTTATGGGAAGCAAGTTAAAGACTTTGCAGAATCTCAAGTATAGGGATGATAACTGCAATTTCACATAAAATTTCAGATAATATAACGCATGAGTACTAGAAATCAGATTGAATACCTAATAGTAAGGAGAATGCTCTTCAGACAATATCCACACCTTGACATTGAGGAGCAAAGAGATTTGTCCATGCTTCACTGCATAAGATCCTCTCTTAGACTCTTAGGGTTCGCATGACAACGTTTCTGTTCCCGGGAACAGTTTCTGCTCAGAAATGTTTTTTCTTGTTTTTGTTCCCGGGAACTGTTTCTGAGCATTTGAGGGTGTTTGATAACGGTTCAAAATTTTTACTCCGTGAACAAAAACACGTTTGGTAAAAATTTCCAATCTTTTGATTTTTTTAATTTTCTTTTTATTTTTTTTCTCCCTTCTTTTTGTTGGCTGCCGCCGGTGAGCTCACCAGAGCCTCGCCGGAGCCTCGCAGGGCCACCGGCGAGGCTCGGCCTCGCAGATCTGGGCAAGGCCGAGCCTCGCGCTGGCGCCACCGACGAGGCTCGGTCTCGCCCAGATCTGCGAGGCCGAGCCTCGCCGGTGGCCCTGCGAGGCTTGCCTCCCCAGATCTGTGAGGCCGAGCCTCGCCGGTGGCTGGGCAAGGCTCCGGCGAGCTTGCCGGACCTCGCCCTGGCCTGGCGAGGCATCGGCGAGCTCGCCGGACCTCGCTCGGCGGCGGCGATGGGGCGGCTGAGGGGTGGGAGGAGGAAGAGGAACAGGAAGAAGAAGAAGAAAAGGAAAGAGAAAAAAAAAAGTGTTTCTTAAAATTGTTCCCGGGAATTGTTTCTTGTTTCTGATTTCTACTCCAAACCTGTTTCGGGGAACAAAAAATTTACCAATGCGTTTCTGTTCCCGAGAACAAAAGAACAGAAACAAGTGTTCCCGGGAGCGTTACCATGCAGAGCCTTAGTGTTGTGGGCATTTGAAGAAAGAACTGAAATTTGCATATAAGGTGTATTGATGATTCTGTCTTGAAGACAGGTTCTTCCAATAGGATTCATGATCTAATGCAATTGGCTTTGATGAAAATCATGTCCATAGGATGCAATGTATGCACTCTAATCTTCCTCACTTAGCCTGCATACCGAGCAAATGATGAACACAATTCGAGCCCTGAAAGTATAGACAACATGGAGCAGACACGAAAGAGGCAATTTGAAGAGGAAATAGTTTTGGACTCAAACGTTGAGCAAGAGTAAAAAATATAAACATGTAGGAGAAAACCTTTTTCGTGAAATGCATTTCCTGAATTTATGTTGAACTACACTAAGAGCAACTTTACAAGCTCCTATGTTTGATATGCTTTCTTTATTTTAATCCTTGCTCTTTCCTAGGCGACAAGATGTGCAGAAATGGAAGCTCTTGATGTTCTTCTTGAACAGTGGCAGAGGACTGGATTTTTGTATGCAGAAGTTGCAGAGAAGTTTTTCAGCATACCCCCATTATGTGACATGTGAACCATGCATAATGTGTGCAGCAGCATGATGGATCATTGGTACATCTATTGATCATACTGAAATAAAACAAACCTTTTGTAGAATTTGTTTATTCATAAATGATTAGATGACTCTTAGCCATTTTGCCTAAAGGACGTATGTTATAGCTGTGCAATATGATAAATTTGAAGACTCTGGCTCTATACTGTCATTGCATTCAAATGGCTTGAGGCATGCATTAGGTCATTTTCTGAACTTGTTTTTGTTGCCAATTTCATATGTACTTAGCCCCACTTTGAAATTGTGACATATGTCAATTGACAGCTAAAGCTTACTGGAGCTTTGACTCCTTATGTTGATTAATGATGGATGTGGTTTCATAGTACTTGTTATGTTTGTTGTTTCGTAGAACTTGCCCATCTGTATTAAATGCCTCAAAGTATGCTCTTTTTACAGTGTGTTTTTTGATCTCCAAGGACATTAGGTTTAAGCCATAGCTAACCCAAACACACCTCTTTTAATCTGATGCAAGACATTTATTGAGGTGTATAGCCTAGTTAATGTCAGTTAATGTAAAAGGTACACTTCAGAGTTAATTTGCTTGCTTGAATATCTGTTTTCTACCATACAGACATGTCTTAAAGTTGATATGCTTAGGACCTAAATGTAAACTTCCTACGTTGAGCATAATCCTTTATCTGTGAACTTGTTTTTGCTTGGATGATACCTTCTTTTGCAAAGTGCTTTGTCAATTAGTCTGCTAAATTATCTCTTGTGTGGTATTTAGACATGTTTTTCAAATAGAATCAGTTTTGCATTTCAAGCTGACGAGCTAAGTGAAAATGCAGAATCATCAGAAACAGTTGGTTGCTTCCACAAAAATTTAATCTTTTTTCCCCTTTTCAATTGTCTGCGTGATTTATGAATGTTTCCAACTTTTTTCTTGTTTCTCTTGCAGTAATGGAAATTCTAGATCAAATGCATCCCAAGTATAGTTGATTCAGTGGAACGATGTTCAGCCATATAATGGTTGCAAAGAATGGGTGTAGAATTTGCTCAGAAACAAAAGGTAGAGTAGTAAATGCCCAGTCTTTTCTTTTGGCCAATTTTCAGATGCCTTGTTTATCAAATGTAGCCTTACCCTCTAGACTAGGTATTCTTAGCCAGATTGTCATCTGAGAAATGGGACATCATGTTCATGGCTAAGGAAACGACGAAGTGCAGTATCTTAATAGCTAACTCATTCATTAGACTCATTGAGACAAGTATCTTCTTGATCCTTATCGTGAATTACTAACATGTATGGTTCTTGGTCGTGCAATTCTCCAATTGGAGCTCTTCAGTTGCATATGTTTTAGGAGACTGATCAAACCTTAACCTTTTCATGCTTCTAAGATATTTAGTATGCTTTAACAACTCATTATATACAGAAAAGATGGCCTTGAAATAATTTGTGTAGGCAATTATAAAATGAATTTGATTTCCTTCTCTGTTTTATAGAACCCTGTAACTTGAATGTCAATTTGCTTTGCCATTTTCCCTTCCTTTTCCATTCATTTGCTGTTTATGACATTAAATAGTCTATGATTTGTTTGAATATTATAGATAAATACTAAATGCTAATATTTGGATTTCAGCTCTAAAGCCTCACAGGTCAGGCTTCTTATTAGATCTGCATGCATTGGTTCTTCCCGTTGAATCCTCTCATGGCTTTGCACAACTAGGTAAGATCTTTGGATTATGATTGTTGCTTTCTTGAACATCATGGAAATCATGTATGGTATTATGATGTAATGGATGATTGTCAGTCGCTTGTGCATATAGTAAGTAGGCTGCATGGTGTGACCTTCTATAGTATTACCTGATAAAAGGGAATGGCTGGCGCTGTGGCAACGTTTCTTACTGTGATAGTGGGATATGATGCTCATGCTAAGATGCAGCATACCTACAGCTATAGATTTCCTTGTATGATAATAGTGAGTCACAACGAGGACACTATAAGGATCTTTAAGGTGAAGTTAGACAACATCCTTGCTCTTCACTCCTGATTATTGGTTTATGTAGATTATATTGTTCTTTATTTTTATTCCTATTAGTTAATCTCTTCGTTTGACTATAACCCAAGTCAAACTTGCTGATCAAGGTGGTTCCCATTCTTGAGGTGAACTCATCACGTGATTACTTTTGAGCTATGGTTTTGTGACTCTTTGTATCCTACATGTAAAGCACAAATCTGGATGTGATATCGTTGGTGCTGATTCTAGCACAATAAGATATTCTCCTATTTGTGTGTGATATCACAAGATGTTAAAGCATTTCATAATTAGTGTATGTTCTAATGGCTTTTTTAGTGCCGAGACTTGTTTGAATATTACTGACAATGATTAGAATTCTATTTTGTGATAAGAGGATGTAGTTAAACATCTAGCATTCCATAAAATAGCTTTAAATGATTCTATGCACTTGACTGACAATGCATGTGTCTCACAGAATTTCCTCAAAGGGGCCAGAGAGAAGAAGCTGAATTCTTGTCCAGATCAATTTTTGCCCAAATGATCATGTGTTCACTGAGGACTGTAGCTACAATCACAAGTTCATTTCATGTTTTAACTTAATTATTAGATCATCAAGATAATTTATGGCATAATCCTATGTAGGCATCACTTTACTTTTGTGATTGATATATTCTGTAAAATGTTTGATTTTTTCTTTATTTGAGTTTTTCAAACTTCCAGCTAATGCTAGGGTTGCTATTGATGTGTCTGAGCACCAGAGTTTGGACCATATCATGTGTGACCCCAATGATTGTAAAAGTGGTATTATAATTTGCATGGATTTCCTAGCAAAGAATGCATCGATAGATTTAAGCTTTTTGATTGTACCAATTATGTCATAAACACTTTTTTGGGTCAAAATATCATAAACACTTGAATATATAATATTGTAGAGTCAGTTAATGTGATTATCATTGTTCACTTTGCCCATAATGAAAATTGTGGGAAAATGTCGATGATTTGATATGGTCATGTGGTGACCATGATTGGTTATAGTCAAGTGGTGGCTTCAATACTTCGTGAAAATCTCAAGTTTTTGCTCGGTCAAGAGGCAATTGGCAATTGCTTCTTCCCTAAGTGTGCTTTTAGTATTGTTCAATCCTCCACGAGGGACTTTTTTTCCCAGTTATAAAATGTCAAATTTTTAGTTCTTTAGCCAATACTGATTATATCATAACCCGATTTATTAAAACATTTGAAAATAGCACAACACTTCCTTGAAAGACCAATAGCCTAACATGAATAGGAAGATTGTAATTTTCGAGCATTATGTGTTCGAAATTCTTACAATATGCGGGGCCCTGGCCAAATGGAGCTTAGACATCTGTCTATTCTTGTGAATACAACTCTATCTAGCTGTCTACCTTAACAAAAAAACTGAAAGACTGAATCTTCACTTCCCTTCATAGGAAGGTAGGTCCCTACATCTTTTTTATCAGATGTAAAAGTTTAGTACTTAACGGAGGTGCAGGAATAAAGATTTGGAATTCTTTTTTTATCTGAATCCTGAGAAGAGGACTATATCCGTTAACTGACAACTTCTTTAGGTGTCCTCAAAACCTAAATAAGTTAAAGGTAGCCATTGGCTAGAGTTGTCCGTTTTTAGAAAGGCCAACATAGACGAACGGGGCTTATTTAATTGTCCATTATAAGTCTTTATTAAAATATTGGTCATTCCCCTCTTAACTCCATACACCTATGCTTTATTCATCAAGACCGTCTAAGAAAGGAGAAAGGGAAAAAATTCCTACTCCTAAATTTGTATGGCTTTATCCATATTGCTCAATTCAAAGACGATAATTGGCTAAATCAGGTATGTGTGTTTTATTCCAAGGCTAGATATTGTAAATTCTATACTTGAGTTTTAGATCATTGAATTTCTTATAAGTGCTATAAAAGCACCTGTATATGGGTTTAGAATTTACTTGATAATCTCATTGTCATTACATGTATAGTGCATATATTCCATGGTTTGTGGGTGAGTTAGGAAATTCGATTCTTTTGGTAGCTCATTTTAGATATCGATATGGGATTTTTGTCATTGTTCTATGGCAAATCTTCTTGGTGAATTTTGTGTCATAACTCAGTCTATGCCGTGAGATTCTCAAATATTGAAAGACATGTGAATCAGAAATGGTATCTTGCAATTTGAATTTTTGGTTGTTATATTGGACAATTAAATTATGGGTTTTGTTAACCATGCAAGGATTCTTATACTCTGTAAATTATGTGCCCTAATTTAATCTATGCATCGAGAATTTCCAACTTGAAGATTTCGGTATGAACAAAAGAACCGAAAATCATGTGGTGCAATTCAACAATTTTACTTATTACTGCTCAAAATCAGTTCATGAGTTTTGTTCTACTCTGTACAATTTCATGTTGTGATATGAACCCGGTCGTGAGAATTTCAATCTAGCAGTTCATAAATTTTCAGAATTATTACCTTATAACCGGGTAAACAAGCTTCCAATTGGTTCTCGATTTCTTATTATAAGTCAAAATAGGCTTCATTATAGTGCTATCCACGGCAATTTCCGTCATTTTGCATCTTTACTTTCAAATAAAATCCATTCAAGGCAACAAAATCCTAATAATTGGATCATATTAGGTTTTTAGATGCATGAGGAAGCTTCGTGATGCTGTTTCTGATCTTAAAGATCATTCAATTGAGTGCAAATTCTAAATTATTATGCATTTACTGGAGAACTCATTTGACCAAAATGAAGTTATTCACCAGCTTTTTGGTCGTTGGTCTATCTCTCGATAAATTGGAGATTTTATTTCAAATTAAAGATTCAATCAGGATTTTAGGTTTTTAATGTATAATAAAATCAAGATAGAGCTTCAGTTACTAGAAAGGTCGAATCGGCTGCGTTCTAATGCCAGTCTGGAACGAATCAAGACCGGGATGTGAGCTGGTCAAGCTATCCAATCAAAAGGTTGAAGAACATTGTATATTGTATCAATTGATTATTATCAAAATCACCCACGGTTGGTGTGTTGGATTTCTTTGTAATACAAAATGTGCCATTTGTACCGACAATAGAGAGAATTCCTAGCTGTTTGCTATTGCATTCTCTACCTAAAAACGAGTTTGTAAGAAAAGTACATCAAAATTCTCAAAATGTTGTTTGATTGTCTCTTTCGAATTAAGGTCTTAATGAGTTTTGATCAAAAGAGATTTTTTTTTTTAATTTTGTGGCATTTATATTGCCTTACACGTATGTTGAGCTCATCATATAGAGCACTTTACAACAACTTGTTATGAAGTGCATCAACTTAGTCATACGTGGGTAATATCTTCTTTTGCCAGATGCTTAGTGACAAATCAAAAATGCATTTTTATAGAAAAATAAATAAATAAATGAAAAGTAAAAAAAGAATAAGAAGAGAGAAAAGAAAGTAATAAAACTCTGGCCCATCCCTTAAGTTCGGCCCTATTCAGCCCGGTCCACCCACGAGTGCAGCCCAGATCAGCATCAGCCCATAACTCGAGCCAATGGAGCATTCGGCTTAACTCGCCATCACTGGGCTTCCACCTCCACCTCCACCTACACCTACACCTCCGGCGCGGCTCCTTGCCCACCGCCGGCATGTCTCTGCTACCGTTGATGGCTCCTCTGTTTCGTTGTGAAGAATACTGACTTCCGCCATCACCACAGCACCTCCATGAGCTCCTGATGCCTTTGCGTGTCAAGACCAGCAACCTGTAGATTTTCTAGGCTACAAGCACTAGAAAAGAGAAAACAAGAAAGGCAAAAGAGGAAGAGCCAATAGCCATAGCAATGCATGTCAATTCAGAGAGCTTGATGGGGTGGCTTTGTTTTCTTTTGAACTTGTCCAGATCCAAAAATGCACATCAGCAAGCATTTTGGTGCTTGAAGACAAGACAAAGTCACAAGCAAGAAGATCACAGGTGGTTAAAAAAAAGAAAAAGAAAAAGAAAATTCTGAAGTAATGATTGGGTGTAAGTGTGTTCGGTGGATGCAGGTGCAGTCCTTGGCGTTGAGAAGTTTCCCGGCGTTCATCAAGGGGTCCAAGGCCGACAATCAATGCTAATCCTTGCCATCACCGTGAATACTCGTCGACCACGCTGTTGAGCACTGCCTTCGAATCCGGTCTCGCGATTCCGGTCTGATTATGTCGAGTTCAAATTTAGAAATCAAAATAGGTAAATTTCTTATCTTTAATTGATTTGGAATATTTACCTGCCATGATTGTTATTTTTTGTCAAATATTCAAGCATATATACATATCCACAAAATCCTTATTAGGAAATTTACAACATGCTTAGATGGCTATCTGATTTCTAATTACAAGATACAATATCTAGTAGCGTGGAAAATCTTCCATATTATGTTAGAAAATAAACTGAAAGATTATAACCTTGCTTGAGGAACAAAATTCAAATAAAAATTAGAATCACATCTGAAAAACAGGATTAAAATAAAACTAACCTTTAGCCATTGCTCGAGTTAGCATTCATTGGAAATCCATAGGAATTTGACGGCGATCCGACAACGATTATGGACGCACTTTACTAATCCAGTCCCCTCGTGTACCAACAGTGTATTTCGAACGAGAGGGTTTGCATTAGATCTTGTGGTTGCCCTTACAAAATAAATGTTTATCTTTATAAATCATCTCTCATTAAGGTGGTTAACAATTGGGCGGCAGTCACCGAAAGGGTACGAAGCATGAAAAACTGTATGTGGAATAACTGTTCGTCAAAAGTGAGAACGTAGGTTAATATCAATGGGTAAGCTTTCATTTTAAAAGCTATACTCCAAGGATGTGGGATCACATTATGGATATAAAATTCTCCCACTTGATCCAAACATTTTTATCAAATTGATTATCCAACTAATCCACAAAAACTTTATGCTTAAAGAAAAGAAACAAAATGCATGAATGATGGCGACATTAGAGTAATATTTTCCATGTATTACAATGCATCTTATTTATTTAATGTTTGCCCATATGTGATAACACATCTTAATGAGTAAATTTCATGTTTATTCTAGAACCAAGGATAATTGTTATTCTCATAAACAATTGAATGTGTACACCAAAATTGAGATAACATTATTGATGGTTTTTTCATTAATAATGGGCTGCCTATGTTGAGCTAAACCCAACCCATTATTATTAAAATGGCCCATGAGAGAGGTAAACTACTAAGGTAGTTATTTTTGTGGAAGAAAAACTGTAAAATAAAAGAAACATTTTGGATGATGAATAATTTTTTTTTCAACATTTTTGAAGGTTCTCCCGCACAAAAACAAAAAGGAAAAACTCTCTCAAGAATAGGGATTCACCCTAATTAAGAAGTCTTGTCGCTACTGAAGGAAACGGATTCCGAAAACAAATATCGAACTAATCGAATATCAATCAATCAAAAATGCGGAAACAGCCCAAGGACACGTATAATACCAATCATAATGCATATCACTTAAATGGACATACCTTATTATCCACGGATTAAATTCTTCCTTTGCAACAACGAGAGTTCTTGATTTCGGGGCGAAAATCTACACTTGAGAGAGCTTTTTCCTTTTGTTTTTTGTGCGGGAGATTTCTCAACGTATGAGTGTACAAACTGTTAACTTCCCCACAACTTTTCTATTCTCCACAAAAAATAACTACCTCTCTCATGGGCCCTTTCAAATGAGGCTGGGCTTAGCCCATCATGGGCAGCCCATTATTAATAAAACCTATCATCTCCCACTCGCACATGGTGGGCTAAACATAATTATCTCCTTTTTGCAAAGTTCATACAAGAAAATAATCCATGCGACCAGCATACTTTGAGAGCTCATTACCATGCATCTGTTAGGAATACATAGTAGCTCAAATTGGGCATGATGTTTTCGAGCAGATATAATATGCAGTACCCTAGATCAATTAGTCACATTTACATCTCTCTTGATCTCTTTGCATTTATTATATGTATTGTATTCACAATTATGAACTAATCACAATTGGTCGACCAGTGAATACAAACAGAATGTGACATCAAAAACAAATTGATCTTCCTCTTTCCTTAAAACTCTCAATTTCAATTCAACTTGCTATTCTAGAAGTGTCTCGTTAGATCGAATCAATTCTTGATCATTGGCAACATTCTAAGACAACAAACATTAAATAGAAATCTTGAGAATAAGTAAGAGTCATGAGGGCACTTAAATTGATGAACTCTTTTCCTCGAGAGTCTCACACGGCTTAAAAGTTGAGATCAAAACTTTTGCCACTTTTATTGGTCGTCTTATGCATACGTAGTATGAAATACGTATTATGGTATTAACTCATTTCCTATAGAGCGTATGTCTTCACTTAAATACCATATAGATGATAGTTCAGACATACTTAATGTCTAACTTGAGTTCATAAATCTACTCTTTCAAAGAATCCATTAGAACTTACATCTGGCTCCAAAAACAGATAAAGTAAAATATGTGGGTTATTTTACTTTCGGACATAGTAAATAGTATATCCTCATTTTAATACTCAGTTAAATCCACATTTATATTTTAAGCTTGAGCTCTCAATTATCACTTAGATAATAAGCTTAAAATTGTCTCATCTTCATTTTTCACATAGTAAATGGAGGCGATTACCCGTGTGAGTGGGCTAATCTCTTATATGTTCGACATACTTTCTCAAACATAATGCACTAAGCATTGAGATGCATAAATATTAAATGAAACTCATAGGCATTATAATGATAAAAAATATCATCAACAGTGAACATTTAGGGAAAATGCATCATTTAGTATATTAAGATCTACGTAGTCCCAGAGATTTTACATGACCAACGAAAACATCTCTAGGCATTGGCTTTGTCATAGGATCTGCTATCATTCTATACGTAGATATGTACTGCAAGTTCACACCTTTTCGTGCAACCATATCCTTGACAAAGTTATACTTGGTATCTATATGTTTGGTCTTAGCATGATATTTTGGATCTTTCGTGTACGCTATCGCTGCTTGGCTATCACAATTAACCAACAATGAGTTTACAACATTCTCAACGATACATAAATGATCCAAAAATCTCTTAAGCCAAACACCCTCTTGTATAGCTACTGATAATGCCACGAACTCGGTTTCCATCGTGGACAAGGCTATACACGTTTGCTTCTTACTACTCCAAGATATTGCGCCATTATTTAGTAAGAAAACAAATCCGGAGGTAGATTTCCTTTCATCTAAATCTCATCCCCAATCAGCATATGAGTAGCCTTCAAGCCGCAAATCCTTTCCTTGATAACTCAACATATAATCAACAGTTCCATTCAAATACCTCAGTATTCTTTTGACGGCTGTCCAATGTGCTTGACTTGGATTGGATTGGTATCTATTTACCATTCCAACTGCAAAACATATGTCAGGTCTTGTACATATCATGGCATACATTAAGCTTCCAACAACACTAGCATAAGGAACACGTTGCATTTGTTCATTCTCTTGTGGAGTCTTAGGACACAATCTGTAGCTCAATCTTTCACATTTTACGATAGGAGTATCTACAGGTTTACAATCTTGCATACGAAATCGTTCAAGAACCTTATTTATATAAGTTTCTTGCGAAAGAGACAATATTCTCTTCGAACGATTTCTTAAAATCTTAACTCCAAGAATATATGCAGCTTCACCTATGTCTTTCATTTCAAAGTTGGAAGATAACCAACTTTTGACAGTATTGACAAACTCCAAATTACTTCCGGCAATTAGTATATCATCAACATATAATGATATAATCACAAATTGATCTTTGGTCCTTTTGATATATACGCAATGATCATCATCAATCATTGTAAAGTCATATGCCACTATGGCACTATGAAAACGTATATACCATTGTCTCGATGACTGCTTAAGGCCATATATTGATCTCAAAAGTCGACATACCTTTTGCTCATGACCTTTTAAAATGAAACCATTAGGTTGTTCCATATAAATCTCTTCTTCTAATTTTCCATTGAGAAAAGCAGTCTTAACATCCATTTGATGTAGTTCAAGATCCATACTTGCCACTATTGCCAAAATAAGATGAATTGAGGTAAATCTCACAACAAGAGAAAATGTTTCCTCATAATCAATTCCTTCTTGTTGATTATATCATTTCGCCACAAGGCGAGCCTTATATCTTTCTATTGAGCCATGGGTTCCCAATGACTTTGCGTCCTTTTGGAAGATCAACCAGTTTCCAAACATGGTTCGACTTCATTGATTCCATTTCCTCTTCTATTGTATGCATCCATTTTTCCTTATCAGGGCAATTTAGAGCATTATTTACATTCTTCGACTCATCTTCATCTCGTGGAGCAACCATAAAAGTTTCCCCTTCAATGTCAAAACGTCGACGGGGAATACTTTTGCGATTTGTTCGCCGTATGGGTAATGGTGCACTTTGCACATTGCTCTCAATTATGCTCCCACTCGGATAAGATAATGACGATATCATCCTTTTAGATGGTTGCAATTGGGATTGATCCGAATTTAATTCTTCACTTCTCATATTGCTCTCAATTAGACAAACTCCATTATCTTGATCCAAGGTTTCAAATAGCGAGTAATCCTCGCCTATTTCGCCCTTTTTAGGAAATTCATTCTGTAAGAATGTGACATTTCGTTATTCAAATTCAGTTATACTCCCACTTTCTTGCTCACCTATAAACACATACCCTTTCGAGTGTTTTGAGTATTTTATAAAAATACTCTTCTTACCTCTAGGACCCAAGTTCCCATACTTGTGAGATGGTTCATGAGTATAGGCAACACAACCCCAAGGTTTGAGAAAACACAAATCCGATTTTCTACCTATCCATAACTCATATGGAGTGGAAGTAACTGATTTAGAAGGCACATGGTTAAGTATATAGGCAACAGTTAACAAAGCGTCACCCCAAAAGGTGATGGTTAAGTTAGCTTATGCCATCATGGACCTAACCATTTCCAATAGAGTTCTGTTTCTTCTTTCCGCAATGGTTGAGGAGTATAGGGAATAGACAATTGTCTTTCTATTCCTTTTTCATCACACAAAATTCTGAACTCATCAGATAGATATTCTCGACCTCGATTAGATCTTAATGCTTTTATTTTCTTGTCTAATTGATTTTCTACTAAGCTCATAAACTTTTTGAAGCAACTAAAAGCCTCGGATTAATGAGTAATCAAATAGATGTGTCCAAACTGAGTATAATCATCAATAAACATGATGAAATAAACAGCTCCATGCCTTGCCCTCACATTCATTGGACCACAAATGTCAGAATGGATTAATTGCAAAGGAAATTCAGCTCTTGTCCCCTTTCCAAATGGTTTCCTTGTTGTTTTCCCAACTAGGCAATGCTCACAAGTGGACAAATCAACTTTTTCGATATTGCCCAATAAGCCCTCTTTGGCTAATCTATGCATTCGTTGTTGGCCTATATGACCAAGTCTAGCATGCCATACATTCACATCATTATCACATG
Organism: Angophora floribunda; assembly: GCA_014182895.1. Lineage (NCBI taxonomy): Eukaryota > Viridiplantae > Streptophyta > Magnoliopsida > Myrtales > Myrtaceae > Angophora > Angophora floribunda. The sequence continues at coordinate 14,573,216 of CM024708.1, forward strand.
AATTAGAAGACATGAAGAGGGAATAACAAACATTAACATTACTAGAGTCAACATCTAGCACAATAAAATCATCTAGAAAGTAATCACAACTATAGTAACTCGTTCCTAAAAACAAGTCCACACCACTATTATGGAAGTTTAAATTAAAACCAAACTTAACCAACACTAGCACAGACACCAAATTCCGACGAATCTCCGGAGCATATAATACATCATATAGGAACAAAGTGCGTCCACCACGCATAATTAATTGGCAAGTGCCAATCCTTTTTACTTCAGTTCTGGAGTTATTCCTTACATAGATCTATTTCATTCCAGTTGGAATTCGTCGGAACTCCATGAAGGCACCTATGTCCTTTGCTAGATGGTCTGTGGCTCTCGAATCTGATCATATTCAGTCAAAAGTACAGAACTTGATACAAAAACAGAGTTCTCAAGAATACAATGGGGTGTTTACCTTCTTTGGCTCGCTACAGTTGCGAGCATAGTGACCTTTCTTGCCACAATTGTAACACTTAACCCTTGACACTCTCTTCATACGAGGACGGTTTCCTCTCTCATGTTGGTCAACTCTTGGTTTCTTCCCTGAATAGCTCGCTTCTTTGCTTTTCAACCTTTTGAATGAGTCAGGATGCTTACGCTTGGAGCTCGAAGCTCCTTGTGAGCTAGAACCTACATAATAAATATCAGTTTCTGGCTTTGCCGCCAAGAGGCGATCCTCTTCTAGCTCAAGATGGCGTACTGCATCCTCAAAGGTCTTAATGTTCTCATTGTGAGTCAGGTGACCTTCATATGCTCCCAACTTTGAGGCAAGGAACGAATCACTGCTTGTACTTGTTATTCATCAGTCAGAATGTGGCCAGCATCCTTCAGCTCATTTATCATGTTTGACATCTTCCTTAAGTGTAGTTTCATGGACTGACCATGAGATTTCTTGTATGAGTCAAACCTTATAGTGAGCTTTCTCAGCTTGGTCACTGATGTATGACCAAATCTTGCTGCCAGTGCTTCCCACATCTCTTTGGCATTCTCAAAACGCCTGAACTCTCACATGACATCATTCTCCATGCTACTCAGCAATGTGATGCGAGCAAGGGAGTTCTTTCTTTTCCATGCAACAAATGCATCCTTATCTCTTTTGTGTTGTGCAGTGTTCCCTTCTTTAGGCTCTTCCATAACCAGGGTAAGAGCTTCAAGAGCCTCTTGCTCTTCTAGCATATACTGGATTTTCATATGCCATATTTCATAATTATCACCGTTGAGCTTCTCTCCTTTGTTCAATTCAGCGACTATACTTTTAGTTGCTGAAGCCATTGATCTCGAACATATCGACACACATGCACGAAACATTAATGCCTATCATTTATGCATCTATCTTGCATAGACTAATCATATTAATGAATAATTTCAAATAAGACTTTAGAATCAAAATGTCACTATTGTTTCCAATCATCATCCAAGGACCTTAATTGAAATTATCATTAATATAACCTTCTATGCAAAAATAAGTCATTTGAAGCTACTTAAACTTCCATAACTACCCACAAGAATTAATAGTAATAAAAAACAATTAATATTGAACATCCATTAATGAAAAACATTCTTACATAAGATAACTAATACATTAGAAGTCACAACAACATCAACATGGAAGAAACTATTTACATAAGATATTCATAAAACATCCTAAACAAATATAACTTCAACTAATCAATAAAACAACCTATGAACAGGGAAAGACTTATAAAAGCACTTTGAAAGCTTGAGTTTCTTATTTGGCACCCATGGAAAAACAGAGGGAATGCCCCTAGGGTTTCTCCCACGCACATTCATTCCTCGCCCGGTCGTATTCATCCCTAAGGTCGAAGTCCTCGAGGCCTCAATCTTAAAGTATTCCCTCACAAAAGCCACTACAACCTTTTTATAATCCGGAACCACGTTGACATCCCATAGGCGATTGAACACCACTTGCCATTCCGATGGAAGAGTGTTAATCATGGATCGCACCATCTCAAAAGATGGCATGGGATAACCTTTCCAAATTACTTTATGTATTTTCCTATTGACCTTGCGCACGTGTACCCTTATATCACCACTTTCCCATCGATAATTAGCCAACTTAGCTATCGACCTTTGAAGTCTCCTCTTTTGTCTTCTTGAAATTGTGCGAATAGGTGTACACATGCGAATGGGAGCCATTGTTTCTGCAACAAATGCAGAACATAAGGGACTGCACATAATCCATACTGAGATTTTTTTTTATAAAGTCAACTATGGTCAAAAAAGTCAACGGTCAACGAAGGTCAATGGTCAAATGATGACCGGGTCAAGTCAACGGGTTATGGGTCGGGTTTGGGTCGAACAAACCAACCGCCCGAATGGAAGGACAACGTCAACCATGCGCGGGTGTACCCCACGCGCGGGCGGTTACCATGTGCGTGCACCGCATGTGCGGCGGTTACCCGTGCACGTGCGACCACTTCCGTCCGCACATGGCAGGGCGTCCAGCCCCCTTCGGCGGCGTGCCACCACTCATTTTTCTCGTCTCGATGAGAACTACGACCTCGTGTATTCAAAAACTAATTTTGACATACGAAAAGTCATAAAAGGGGAACGAACAGTACGGGTGTCGGGATTTTTGCCCTCAATCACTCATGATCATCAAAACTTGAATTCCAGCCATAAAAAACAATTATAAACTACCGTAACGATCGGCAACAATAAACTTAGGCTCTGATACCAATGAAGGAAACGGATTCCGAAAACAAATATCGAACTAATTGAATATCAATCAATCAAAAATGCGGAAACAGCCCAAGGACACGTATAATACCAATCGGAAGGCATATCACTTAAATGGACATACCTTATTATCCACGGATTAAATTCTTCCTTTGCAACAACGAGAGTTCTTGATTTCGGGCGAAAATCTACACTTGAGAGAGCTTTTTCCTTTTGTTTTTTGTGCGGGAGATTTATTAACGTATATGTGTCTAAACTGTTAACTTCCCAACAACTTTTCTATTCTCCACAAAAAAATAACTACCTCTCATGGGCCCTTTCAAATGGGTTGGGCTTAGCCCATCATGGGCGGCCCATTATTAATAAAACCTATCATTCTACAAAGGAAGCATTTAATCCGTGGCAAATAAGATATGTTCATCTAAGTGATATGTCTTATGATTGGTGTTATATGTGTCCTCGGGCCATTTCCGCATATTTTGTTAATGAATATTCGATTAGTTCGATTTTTGTTTTTGTTGTTACCGATTGTTACTATCGTTTATAATTGATTTTATGGCCGGAATTCAAGTATTGACGCCGATGAGTGATCGGGGGCGAAAATCCCAACACTCGACGCATTGCTCGCCTCCTTTTTTTTTTTTATTTTTCATATGTCTAAATTCGTTTTTTGAAGATGCAAGGTTGTAGCTCTTGTTGAGGTGAGAAAAATGAGTGGTGGCATGCCGCCGGAGGTGGCAGGACGCGCCTCCACGCGCGGCTAGAACCGGTTGCTGTTGTTCGCGCATGTGTTGCACAGGCTGCGGAAGTTTCCCAAGGTGCTCGCGCCGCATGCGCACGGGCAACCACTCACACGTATGCTGTACGCGCACGGATAACCACTTGCGCATGTTGTGCACGCGCCTGTGGCTGACGTTAGCTTGTTATTTGGCTGGTTGGTTTGTCTAACCCGATTCGAGACCTAACTCGTTGACTAGACCGGTCATCCGTTGACCACCGTTGACCGTTGACCATAGTTGACCAAAAAAAATTAATCATACTCACTATGGTTTATGTGTAATCCCTTTTGTTATGCTGTAGGAACAATGCCTCCCATTCGCATGTGTATACCTATTTGAGTATTCTCAAGAAGACAAAAGAGGAGACTTAAAAGGTTGATAACTGAGTTGGCTAATTATCAATGGGAAAGTGATGATATAAGGGTACATGTGCGCAAGGTCAATAAGAAGATACATAAAATATTTGGAAATGTTATCCCATGCCAACTTTTGAGATGATACAATCCCTGATTAACACTTTTCCATCTGTATGGCAAGTGATGTTCAATCGCCTATGGGAGGTCAACATGGTTCTGGAGTATAAGAAGCTTGTAATGGCTTTTGTGAGGGAATACTTTAAGATCGAGGCCTCAAAGACTTCCACGTTAGGAATGAATACGACCAGGTGGGGAATGAATGTACGTGGGAGAAACCCTAGGGGTTTTCCCTCTGTCTTTCCATGGTTGCCAAATAAGAAACTTAAGCTTAAAAAGTTCTTTTATAAGTCCTTCCCTATTCATAGGTTATTTTATTGAGTAGTTGAAGTTATGCTTATTTAGGATATTTTAAGAATATCTCATGTAGAAAGTTTCTTTCATGTTGATGTTATTGTGACTTCTAATGTACACTTCTAATGTACCGGTTACGTTATGTAAAAATGTCTTTTCATTAATGGATGTTCAATGTTATTTACTTTTTATTACTATTAATTCTTTTGGGTAGTTATGGAAGTTTAAGTAGCTTCAAAGGACTTATTTTTGCATAGAAGGTTATATTAATGACAATTTCAATTAAGGTTCTTGGATAATGATCGGAAACAATAGTGACTTTTTGATTCTAAAGTTCCATTTGAAATTATTCATTAATATGATTATTTTATGCAAGATAGATGCATATATGGTAGGCATGTTGACACCCGAATTTTTGTTTATTTTGTTTTGAAGGCCCATTTATTTCACATATATAAATACTTATTAATTCATAGAAAAGATAGAAAAATTGATTAAAAATTGAAAAATCGAAAAAATTCTAGTGGGCTGGCATAGTTCAGCCCATTCTTTCACTCTTTCAGCCCACTTGTTTTATTTCTTTGAAGCCCACCAAAATTACTTGAAGAGCCCAGCCCACACCTCTATTTTCCCTTCTTCCTACACACGCCCACACACGCCAGAAAGTGCAGCACGCACGCAGCGAGGAAAAAGGAGCAGAAGTAGAACGTGAAGGAGAGAGCTCGACGGTTTCTGCTGTGGTTTTTGAAAAAAGAAGGTAGTAAGAATAGAGGAAAAGGAGGAAAAACCAGAGAGGCGGGAGGTGGCTGGTGTTCGGGGGGTTTTTTGGGCGGTTTTCGGATGAGAGTTGAGAGGTGGACAGAAGGAAGAAAAACGCAAAGAGAACTTCGGCCACAGAGAAAGGAGAGAAGAGAGAATTGGACGGGATCCTGGCTAGTCAGAAGGGGAGGAGACGGCTGGCTGAAGAGGTGACGATTCTCTGGCCTGACCAGAAAGGAGCCTAGGCTGAAGGAGAGAAAACGCAGAGAGACGTGAGTTGGTGTTTCTGGGTTTTCGGAAAAAAAAATAAAAAAAACAGCAGCAAAACAAAAAAGGTACACAAGAAGACCGAGACGGAGGGGTATTGACGGTGAGAGAGACGAAAACCGGAGAGGAAAAGCGAGCTCGGGACGGTAGTTCGTCGTTGCTGGAGGTCCGACCATCTGCTGCTCCCCCGTCCGCTTTGGCCCTTTCTCAAACCAGGTAAGCTTCCCCGAGACATCTCTGTCCTGTTTTGACGAGAGGGTTGGCCGGAGCTCGCGTCGACCAGTTCGCACGAGTTCTGGCTCTATCAACCCTCCATCGATGTTTCTATACGCATTGACTGCTAAGTGTTGGTCTTGGTCCGAATCTAAACCATGTGCATACCTGTATCACCTCTCTTTACCGAAGCACTTCTCATGTTTGACGAAATGTCCTAGAGAGTACCGAGAATGAATTCGTATTTAAACTCGAGATTGACGTGCCCCGCTTCTATGCTTGATGAATCATGCTTGTTCTGTTTATTTTCATGGTGTTTTACGTGATTTTCGCGAAATAGTCGTGTATCATCGAGGGGGAAGGGCGAAGTTTGCTGAAGTTCCGGAAATTAAAAAAAATGAAATGAACGTCGCTGGAGGTTGGGGCCGACGACGGTCAACGTCGGTTGGAGTGGATGACCGGTATGCAGTGGTGTCGACGTCGTTCCGGCGGAGAGGTTGCAGACGCGTCGGCGGCGGCGTGACGGAGTTGCAGCCGGTTTCCGTCGAAGAAGATGAAGACCGAAGAAGAAGACCAAAAAAAGAATAAAAAATAAGGAAAGAGAGAAAAAGAAAAATTGAAAAAAGAGAATAAAAAGAAAAGACAGAAAAGAGAAGATGGGGAAGTGTCGGGCTTTAGGTTCCCCAAATATGCGTTTTTTTTTCTCAAAGGAAAAAACCAAACTTTAGATTTAGTCCCAAATCTGCGAGGAAAAAAAACTTTATAATTTAAAACCAAATCTACCCAAACATTTTCTTTTGTTTTAGAAAAAACCCCAAACTCTTAGTCTATTCCCAAAAAAAATCAGCTTAATTTTTTATGTCCTAAAATTGTTTTATTTTGAAAATAATTTTCTACGACATCTTGTTTATGCGTATTTATTATCTATGTAGAAATGCGCCACGTTAAGTTGGACTAGATCAGGGTATATTTGAAAACAGATAAAAAATTGGTGATTTTGTTAAAAAACGAAGGGTAAAACAAAAAATTTAACGGAAAATAATATATGGTAATTTTTTTTGGTGGTCAAAAAAAAAATAATTTTGGGTAAATTTGTCAAAAAAAAAAAAAGAAAAAAAAAAAATTAAAGAAAACAAAAACAAAAAGCTAAAAAACAGGAAAATGGAAAAAGAAAAAAAATTTAAAGAAAAACAAAAAAGAAATGGGGAAAGAAAGCTGGGCTGTGGCTTTCTAATTTTCGGCTGGTCAGTGGGCTTGTGTATCATGGGCCATGGTGACAGATTGCTGAGATGAGATTAGAAATTGGATGTGGGCTTATTTTGAAAGTAGCATTTTCGTGGGCCATCTTAGTTATTTTTTGAGTAGGCTTAGCGCCGGCCCGATTTGTTTTTAGTCCCGGTCCGAATTACTTTTTAATAAATAAAAAAAAAATCGAATATTTTCAAAAATAAAAAAAATCGAATATTTTCGAAAAAAATTTTTTTTTAGAAAATTCCAAAAAAAAAACATTAATAAATGTTTTTTTAATTTCAGAAAAGTCAAAAAATATTTTAAAAATCTTAAAAGCTTTTTTTCTTTAATTTCGGGAAATTCGAAAATATTAAAAATATTAAAAATATTAAAAAATTCAGAAAAATTCAGAAAACTCAAAAAAAATTGTAAAAAAAAATTAGAAAACCCTTAAAAAAGGAAAAAAGATCAAAACCGAATAAGCCTTTAGGGTTCTACAATAGGTTTTTCTATTTTATGATATTAGGTTATTCATGCACCTTGTTTATCAATGATATTTTGGATACTATTCCCTTACCTTAGAACGGTTATGACAGATCTTAGTTTCCTCGAATACATTGTCGAGATCTCACTGATGCACAATCAAGTTAGGTACCGAAAGGGCGTTAGTCGCATGACTAATGTAATCAAGTCCCTGACCCTAAACCCTCTGGTTGCGTAAAAGGTGAAATGCGCTCCCATGTCTCACTTGGTTCCTAGTCGACCTCAATAGACTAGTGACGACTCCTTGTTTGAAGATTTTTGTGAAAACCCAACGTCGCGTGGGGTATAGGCTTGGGAGAGCCCAAGTTAATGAAGGGTCGTTGGTCCAAAATTAATAGTACCCCTAAACCTATTATATTTATTATTTGGAAAAATTTAGGTCACGACAAGGCATTAATGTTTCATGCATGTGTGTCTAATATGTTCAAGTTCAATGGCTTCAGCAACTAAGGGCATAGTTGTTGAATTGACCAAAGGAGAGAAGCTCAACGGTGATAATTATGAAATATGACATATGAAAATCTAATATATGCTAGAATGAGCGAGAGGCTCTTGAAGCTTTTAACCTGATTATGGAAGAGTGTGAAAATGGGAATACTGCACAACACAAAAGACATAAGGATGCATTTGCTGCATGGAAAAGAAAAAAACTCCATCGCTCCCATCATGTTGCTGGATAGAATGGAGAATGATGCCATGCGAGAGTTAAGGTGTTTTGAGAATGCCAAAGAGATGTGAGAAGCATTGGTAGCAAGATTTGGTCATATATTGATGACCAAGCCGAGACAGCTTACTATAAGATTTGACTCATATAAGAAACCTCATATTCAGTCCATGAAACTACACTTAAGAAATATGTCAAACATGATAAATGAGTTGAAGGATGTTGGCCACATTCTAACTGACAAACAACAAGTACAAGTAGTGATTTGTACCTTACCTCTAAGTTGGGAGCATATGAAGGTGCACCTGACCCAAAATGAGAACATTAAAACCTTTGAGCATGCCATGCGCCATCTTGAGCTAGAAGAGGATCGTCTCTTGATGACTAAGCTAGAAATTAATGTTTATTATGCAAGTTCTAGCTCACAAGGAGCTTCGAGCTCGAAGCGCAAGCATCCCAACTCATTCAAAGGTGGAAAGGCAAAGGAGCGATCTCTTTAGGGAAGAAACCAAGAGTTGACCAATGTGAGAGAGGGAAGCATCCTCATATGAAGAGAATGTCAAGGGTAAAGTGTTACAATTGTGGCAAGAAATGTCACTATGCTCACGATTGTAGCGAGCCAAAGAAGATTTGGGAGCCACAGACCATGTATCAAAGGACAAAGGTGCCTTTGTGGAGTTTCGATGAATTCCAACTTGAACGAAATGGATCTATGTAGGGAACAACTCTAGAGCTGAAGTAAAAGGGATTGACACTTGCAAATTAAATATGCGTAATGGATGCACTTTATTCCTATCTGACGTATTATATGCTCTGGAGATTTGTCAAAATTTAGTTTCTGTTAGTGTTGGTTAAGTTTGGTTTTAATTTGAATTTCCATAATAGTGGTGTGGACTTGTTTTAGAAACGAGTTACTATGGTTGTGGTTACTTTCTAGATGGTTTTATTGTGCTGGATGTTGACTCTAGTAATGTTAATATTTGTTATTCCCTCTTCACATCTTCTAATTCATGTGATAATGATGTGAATGTATGGCATCCTAGAATGAGCTGTTTATTTCATCACATTTATTAATGATTATACTCGATTCGAACACGTCTATTTGATTTCTCATAAATCCGAGGCTTTCAGTTGCTTTAAAAAGTTTATGAGCTTAGTGAAAAATCAATTAGATAAGAAAATAAAAACATTAAGATCTAATCGAAGTCAAGAATATCTATTTGATGAATTCAGAAATTTGTGCAATGAAACAGGAATAGAAAGACAATTGTCTATTATCTATACTCCTCAACAAAATGGTGTTGCGGAAAAAGAAACAAAACTCTATTGGAAATGATTAGGTCCATAATGGCATAAGTTAACTTAACTATCACCTTTTGGAATGATGCTTTGTTAATTACTGCATATATATTTAATCGTGTGCCTTCTAAATCACTTACTTCCACTCCATATGAATTATGGATAGGTAGAAAACCATATTTGAGTTTTCTCAAAACTTGGAGTTGTGTTGCCTATACTCATGAACCATATCATAAATGTGGAAAATTAGGTTATAGAGGCAAGAAGAATATTTTTATAAAATACTTAGAACACTCGAAATGTTATATGTTTATAGGTGAGTAAGAAAAATGGAGTATAATTGAATTTAAATCACGAGATGTCACATTCTTAGAGAATGAATTTCCTAAGAAGGGCGAAATAGGTGAGGACTACTCCCTATTTTAAATTTTGGATTAAGATAATGAATTTAATGAAGTTCGTCCAAGTGGAAGTAATATGAGAAGTGAAGAATTAAATTCGAATCAATCTTAATTGCAACCACCTAAAAAGATGATATCATCATTATCTGATCCGAGTGGAAGCATAATGGAGAATAATGTGTAAACTATACAATCACCCATACGGTGAACAAGTTGCAAAAGTATTTCCTGTCAACGTTTTGACATTGAAGGAGAAACTTTCATGGTTGTTCCATGAGATGAAGATTAGCCAAGGAATGTAAATGAGGCTCTAAATTATCCTGATAAAGAAAAATGGATGCATGCAATGGAAGAGGAAATTTAATAAATGAAGTCAAACCATGTTTGGGAACTGGTTAATCTTCCAAAAAGCCATTGGGAACAAATGGGTTCTCAAACTAAAGCGCTAATGGCTCAATAGAAAGATATAAGGCTCGCCTTGTGGCAAAAATAATATAATCAACAAGAATGAATTGATAATGAGGAAACATTTTCTCTTGTGGTGAGATTTACCTCAAAATGCCTTATTATGACAATAGTGATTAGTATAAATCTTGAACTACACCAAATGGATGTAAATATTGTTTTTCTCAATGGAGAATTAGAATGAGAGATTTATATGGAACAACTCAATGATTTCATTTTAAAAGGTTATGAGCAAAATGTATGTCGACTTTTGATATCAATATATGGCCTTAAGCAGTTATCAAGACAATTATATATACATTTTCATAATGCCATAGTCACACATATAATGATTGAAAAGGATCATTGCTTATATATCAAAATGTCCAAAGATCAATTTGTGATCATATCATTATATGTTGATGATATATTGATTGTTGGAAGAAATTTGGAGTTTGTCAATATTATTAATGGTTGGTTATCTTCCAACTTTGAGATGAAAGACATGGGTGATGCTGCATATATTCTTGAAATTAAGATTTTAAGAAATCATTCAAAGAGAATATTATCTTTTTCACAAGAGATGTATATAAATAAGGTTCTTGAACGATTTTGTATGCAAGATTGTAAACCCATAAATAATCCTATCATAAAATGTGAAGGATTGAGCATAAATTGTGTCTTAAGACTCCATAAGAGAAGGAACAAATGCAACGTTCCTTATGCTAATGCTGTTGGAAGTTTAATGTATGCCATGATGTGTACAAGACATGGCATATGTTTTATAGTTGGAATGGTAAATAGACACCAATCCAATCTAGGTCAAGCACATTTGACAACTGTCAAAAGAATATTGAGGTATTTGAATGGAACTATTGATTATATGCTGAGTTATCAAGAGAATGAACTATGACTTGAAGGCTACTAAGATGTTGATTGAGGAGGAGATTTAGATGAAAGGAAATCTACTTCTAGATTTGTTTTTTTACTAAATAATGGCGTCATATCTTGGAGCATTAAGAATCAAACGTGTATAACCTTGTCCATGATGGAAGCCGAGTTCATGGCATTATTAATAGTTACATAAGGAGGTGTTTGGTTTTAGAGATTTTTGGATCATTTATGTGTTGTTAAGAATACTGCAAACTCATTATTGGTTAACTATGATAGCCAAGCACCAATAGCGTACATGAAAGATCCGAAATATCATACTAAGACCAAGCATATAGATACCGAGTATAATTTTGTCAAGGATATGGTTGCACGAAAATATGTGAACTTATAGTACATATCTACATATAGAATGATAGTAGATCTTATGACAAAGTCAATACCTAGAGATATTTTTATGATCATGTAAAATCTTTAGAATTACGTAGATGTTGATATACTGAATAATGTATTTTCCCTAAATGTTTATTGTTGATGATATTTTCTATCATTATTAATGTCTATAAGTTTTATTTAACATTTATGCATCCCAATGCTTACTGCATTATGTTTGAAAAAGTATGTTGGACATATGAAAAATTAACCCACTCACACGGGTAATCGCCTCTATTTACTATGTAAAAAATGGAGATGAGACAATTTTAAGTTTATTATCTAGGTGATAATTGAGAGCTCAAGCTTACAATATATATGTCGATTTAACTATGTTAAAATAAGGATATACTATTTACTATGTCTTGAAGTAAAATAATCCACACATTTTACTTTGTCTATTTTTGGAGTCAGATGTGAGTTCTAATGAATTCTTAGGAAAGAGTAGATTTGTGAACTCAAGTTAAACATTAGGTATATTTGAATTATCATTTGTATGGTATTTAAGTGAATACATATGCTCTATGGGGAAAAAGTTAATACCGTAGTACGTATTTCATACTATATATGCATAAGATGACCAATAAGAGTGTCAAAAGTTTTGATCTCAACAACTTTAAGCCTTGGGAGACTCTTGAGGAAAAAAAGCTTCTCAATTAAATGCCCTCATGACTTTTACTTATTTTCAAGATTTATATTTAATGTTTGCTATTTTAGAATGTTGCTAATGATTAAGAATTGATTCAATCTAATGGGACATTTCTAGAATAGCTAGTTGAATTGAAATTGAGAGTTTTAATGGAAGAGGAAGATCAATTTGTTATTCATTGGTTGACCAATTGTGATTAGTTCATAATTGTGAATACAATATATAATAATTGCAAAGAGATCAAGAGAGATATAAATGTGACTAATTGATCTAGGGTATTGCATACTAAGGGTGTCAACAGGTCGGGTCGGGTCGGGTCTTGATGTTACCCGACCCGACCCGAACAATAAGGGTCATGTCATTTGACCCGACCCGACCCGACCCGAAATGCATGAAACATGAAGCAAAAAAAAACGGGTTGGTTCGGTTCGGGTCGGGTCGGGTCGGTTTTTGGGTTTCGGGTTTTTTATTAAAAAATATTACAATTTTTTAATAAAAAATATTATAAAGGGAATTCGAAATACTCTTACGTGACGCCGCGAGTCCTCGTTTACCTCCATGAATATCTCCGCAGACAGATAATTTTTTAATAAAAAATTATGACAAATGGAATTTGAAATGTTTTTATGTGATGTTGCGAGGCCTCGTCCAATCCGTTCGTGAACATCTCCGCAGATAGATAATTTTTAATAAAAATTATGACAAAAGGAATTTGAAATGTTTTTACAAACGTCGCAAGGCCTCGTCCAATCCGTTCGTGAACATCTCCGCAGATAGATAATTTTTTTAATAAAAAATTATGACAAAAGGAATTTGAAATGTTCTTACAAACGTCGCGAGGTCTCGTCTAACCCATCCGTGAACATCTCCACAGACAAATAATTTTTTAATAAAAAATATGACAAAGGGAATTCGAAATGCTTTTACGTGACACTGTGAGGACTCATCCGTGAACATCTCCACAAACAGATAATACTCCCTCCTCTAAAGTTCTGCGTTGGCCGCGAAAAAGAAGAAAATCTTATGGAAGATGGGGAGAGAGAGGGGGGAGAGGGAGACACCCTTATTACATACTATATCTACTCAAAAACGTCATGCCCAATTTAAGCTGCTATGTCTTCCTAGGTAATGAGCTCTCGAATTATGCTGGTCGCATGGATTATTTCCTTGTATAAACATTGCAAAAAGGAGAGAATTATGTTTAACTCACCATGTGCGAGTGGAAGATGATGGTTTTTCATTAATAATGGGCTGCCCATGTTGGGTTAAACCCATCCCATTATTATTAAAAGGCTCATGAGAGAGGTAAACTACTAAGGTAGTTATTTTTGTGGGAAAAAAATTGTAAAATAAAAGAAATGTTTTGGATGATGAATAGTTTTTTTTTCAACGTTTTTGAAAGCTCTTCTGCACAAAAACAAAATAGAAAAAATCTATCAAGAACGGGGATTCACCCTAATTAAGAACTCGTGGCTGTAAAGGAAGCACTTAATCCATGTCAAATAAGGTATGTCCATCTAAGTGATGTGCCTTCCAATCGGTGTTATATGTGTCATCAGGCCGTTTCTACATATTTTGTTAATGAATATTCGATTAGTTTCATTTTTGTTTTTCCAGAATTCGTTTCCTTTCCATTACAATGGAATGAGAGTTTCATATAAAAACCAATTGTTCATACAACGACAAATCACATAATGGGACCTAATGTCATACTAGTTACATGATTCTTTTACTTCATTGTTGGTGTGTCTTTAGTTAATTGATTAGCTATTATTAATTCAGTATGAATGTGTTCAATAACCACTTTATTCTCCTTAACACGTTCCTTTATGGCTAAATACTTTATGTCGATATGCTTATTTCGATTATCATTTTTGGCATTTTTAGCTATAAAAATTGTAGCTGAATTGTCACAATGTATTTTTAATGGCCTAGAAATAGAATTAACAATTCTAAACCCAAAAATGAAACTCTTAAATCATATATTATGTGAGATAGCCTCAATAAAAGAAACAAACTCAATCTCCATAGTGGAAGTAACATTTAAGGTTGACTTTGCACTCTTCCAAGACATGACCTCCGCTAACTAACATAAAAATGTATTCCATATGTTGATTTTTGAGAATCAATACAATCAGCGAAATCTATATTTGAATAATCAACTATTTTCAAGTTGTCAGTTTGTCTATATATAAACACATGACCTTTGATAAAAAAAAAAAAAAAAAACACATGACCTTTGATACCTTGAATGTATGTCATTACTCTCTTTGCAGCTTTTTAGTGGTCTATATTCAGATTACTCTGATATCTTCCTAACATTCTTACAGTAAAAGCAATGCCAAATCAAGTGTAAATCTAAGTATACATCAAGCTTTTGATAGCTGAAGCATATATAATGTTCTTTGTTCTCTTCTAGATCGTTCTTCAGGCATTTGTTCAAATTGAACTTGTCATTCTTCACAATGGGTGTTATACTTAGTGAACAATCTTTTATCCAAAATCTCCCTAAAATCTTATTGATATAGGTTTCTTGAAATAATTCTAAAACTCATCGAGATCTATCTCTATGGATCTTGATGTCAATGATATTTGCCTTACTCATATTCTTATGTCAAAACTCTTATAAAAGAATTGTTTCACCTTGTGTAACAACCATTTATTATTGGCTATAAGTAGAATATTATTCCACATACAACACAAGAAAATAAATTTTGCTCTTACTTGGCATATACATTAATTTATGACATTCTTTATAAAACCTAATGAAGAGATGAGATCATGGAACTTGAAGTACCATTGACGGGATGCTTATTTCAAGCCACATATACATTTCTTAAACTTGTACACCAAATGCTTACATTTACTAAAGAGAAATCATTTAGGTTATTCCATGTAAACCTCCTATCAAGTTCCCCATTGAAGAACGTCATTTTTACATCAATTTGATATAATTTCATGTCAAAATGGGTAACTAATGCCAAAATAACACTAATAGAATTTTTCTTAGATATAGGAGAAAATATCTCCATGTAATCGATTCTTTTTTTTTCAGTGAATCTTTTGGTAACAAATCTAACTTTGTATCTCTCAATGTTGCCTAATGAGTCCTTTTAAGTTTTGAAGACTCATTTATAACCAATGGCCTTCGCACCATTAGGCAATCCAATTAAATTCCATACTTTGTTAGATGCCATAAAACATATCTCTTTCTTTATAGTATTATATCACATATTGGATTCATCATTATTCATGACTTATGAAAACATTTTAGCATCATTCTTAGCTTCAATATTATAATCAGATTCTTGAAGATACATAATATAATCACTAGGAATTGTTGATTTTCTCATTCTAGTAGATCTTCTTAATGTTGTATTAACTGATTGTTCAATAGTTTATAGTAATTGTTGAACAATTAAATCTACAAAATTAATATTAGCAAGTTGTGGAATTTCAATGGTTGGTTGTTCAATAATCGATTGAACTATAGGGCTTATGAACAATAACTAACCTAATACTTGAAAGTGGAATGTTGAGTATTTAAATGATCTTTCTCAAGAACAAGGTCTTTCAATCGATCACTCCCACTAATCAAAGTCATTTTCAAGAACTTAGCATTTCTTAACTCCATAATTCTAGTAGTGTGAGATGAACAATAGAATTTGTACCATTTGGACCTTTAGGCATATCCAATGAAATACTCGCTTATAGTCATTGGGTTTAACTTCTTTTCTTGTGGATTATACACTCTTACTTTAGACGAGATCCCCAAACATGTACACATCGCAAGCTTAGTTTCCAATCTTTGAATAATTCAAAGGTGTTTTTGGAATAGCCTTAGTTGGAACTTGGTTTGATATGTACATTGCTGTCTTAAGAGCTTCAATCCACAATGATTTAGGAAGTTTGAAATTGCTAAGTATACTCCACATCATGTCCAATAAAATTCAGTTTCTTCTTTTTGCTCCTTTATTTTGATCCGAAGAACCAGGCATAGTGTATTAGGTGACTATCTCATTCTCTTGAAGAGATTTCGTAAATGGACCAAGTGTTTTTTCATCTTCAGTGTATCTACCATAGAATTCTCCACTTCTATCTAACCTCACGATCTTAATTTTCTTACCACATTATTTCTCCACTTTCACCTTAAATAGCTTAAAGACATCTAACGCTTCATGCTTATTATAAAGCAAATAGAGATACATATAATGTGAGTAATTATCAATGAAATAAATGAAGTATTTATAACTATATGAGTCCATATCCAGACTATAAATATCTATATGTGATTCTAATATGTTTGTACTCTTTTTAGCACATTTTTTGTCTTGTTAGTTTGCTTTTTCTCTATGTAGTCTAGGGTGTCAATGGGTTGGGTTGGGTCGGGTCTTGATGTTACCCGACCCGACCCGAACAATAAGGGTAATTTCATTTGATCCGACCCGACCCGACCCGACCCGAAATGCATAAAACATGAAGCAAAAAAAACGGGTTGGGTTTCGGGTTTTTTATTAAAAAATATTATAAAAGGAATTTGAAATACTTTTACGTGACGCCACGAGACCTCGTCCAACCTGTTCGTGAACTGTGACGTCGCGAGGTTTTGTCCAACCTGTCCGTGAACATCTCTGTAGACAGATAAATTATGACGAGGGAATTTGAAATGTCATTACATGATGTCGTGAGGCCTCGTCCAACCCATCCGTGAACATCTCCGCACACGGATAATTTTTTAATAAAAAATATGACAAAGGGAATTCAAAATGCTTTTACATGATGCCGCGAGGCCTCATCCGACTTGCCCATAAACATCTCCGCAAATAAATAATACTCCATCCTCTAGAGTTTTGCGTCGATCGCGAAAAAGAAGCAAATCATATGGAAGATGGGGAGAGAGAGAGAGAGGGGGGGAGAGGGAGAGAGATTGATGGGGGTTGACCTGAGGGGCGACGACGATGAACCCGTGAGATGAGACGTGTTGGATGAGTTGCGAATATAAGGAGTTGTAGAGGAGATATCTTGGGTGGATGTGTTTGGGTTGAAACCTTTAATGTGTTTGGATTGGAACATTGTTTCGACCCTAACTTGACCTAAAACATATATTTCCATTTGTGTTTATAATTGTTATCCGAACAGTATTAAGACCCGAAACATGTACCATACTTATTTCGTGTTCGGGTCATGTTCGGATTGAGTTGGATGGGGTTTTTTTGACACCCCTAATGCAGTCCACACAAGTATTATAATCGATAAAATCCAAAGTATTAAGTACTTTATCATTTACTAATCTCTTAATTCTATTTATGGAAATATGTCCCCAATCTCCGGTGCTACAACATAGATGAATCTTCATTTACAGCACATCATTTTATGCCAGCATTATTATGAACATGCATTGCATTGTAATATGCATTGTCTTGCAAATTAATTTGAAAAAGACCATCAAACAAAGTACCACTTCTAACAATTTTAGATTTAAATGATAAATTGAAGTTTAAATTCAAAAAGTTAAAAGAGCAATCCAAAGGTATAAGTCTTGAAACTAAAATTGAGTTTCTAAAGAAATTAAGAATAGAAAAGATCTTTTCCAAATTTAAAACAAAGCCATTATTGAGAACTAATCTACATGTCTCAATAGTTTCCACATGTGAATGCATCTTATTTTTCGAATAAATGCTTTATTCACTTTCTATTGGCTTCATGTGGTTTTGAAAATCTTATAGTGAATTCAAAACATGGAATATAAATTCTGAATCAATCCACTAAGTGTTGTGACTCATATCAACAATATTAGATACATAACAAACATAAGAGATTGGATTATCTTTCTTCTTGAGCCAGGTCTTAAATTTGACACAATCCTTCTTCATGTGCCTTTTTTTTCTATAAAAGAAACATTTGAATTACGTGACATGTAATTCAATTAGATGAACCTAAATAAAGAATTTATAAAATAACGTGCAATTTCTACTTAAACACAATCTAAATAGCATGCACGTGTAATGATGTGGCACAATGACATGGCATATGACATGGAATTTATGCACATAATCTATATGACATGCACATGGCTTTTTTTGTATTTTTTCATAAAATTCGAATTTAATTAAATTCTGAATTTAGATATGCAATCCATCCTGAAATTAATCAACTTTTAATTGCATATAATTTTTTTGGATTTTTTTTAGAAGCAAAATCAATTCAAATCAAACAAAAATAGATAGAAATCAAATCTCCATAAAAAATGGCATCAAATCACACCATATATTATCCATATCCATTTAATTTCAGAAATAAATTGACAAATCATATCCCATGTCGGATTTATCAAGTTTGTATTTCAAGCATTGGTTTCCTTCCAGTCCTGTGATGTTCTTTGAAATGAAAAGTGGTGGATACATAATGTGTGAGAATTATATTAGCAATGCTGAAGATTTTCTAATGCGTGTTGTCTCAAGTTCCTTAGTTATTGTCGCGTAACATGCATGTAGACCCGTCAAATGGGTGGGTCGAGTGGGGTTTGGGTCGGGTCGAAAATGGTCCGACCCATATTGATCCAAATTCATGTAATGTAAATCTAGTGACCTATACCCGACCCGACCCACACATGACATATACCCAACTCAACCCGTATTGCTAAAAGCCATTATTATTATAGATAAACCCAAACTCACTTTAAGTTCTATGTTAAATGACCCACTCAATCCATATTTGACCCATATTTAACTTTTACTTGATTCATATTCGACCAATATTTAACTTTCACTTGACCCATATTTGACCCATATTTAACTTTCACTTGACCCATATTTGACCCATATTTAACTTTCACTTAACCCATATTTGATCCATTTAACTAAAAGTGAGTCATAATATGGGTTTATGACCCATTTTGACACCTTTACACGCATTTGATATTTTTCCGCCGTAGGCTTGACTGAATATGATTAAACTCAAAACCTCCCATATAAGTCCATTTAACTTGATTTCAAATACAACTTATCTGGGCTTAATACTATTAATGTAAATGCTCATAATATCTGAACGCAATTTAACAAATATTTGTTAGCAAATGAATCGCCAAAATTTAGGTATTCAACATGTTAGTAATTTAAATTTATCAAGAAATGGAGGTCCACCTTTGTTTTTTTATAAATATTTATTAGTATTGTCTTTGTCGATGAACGCTTTCCTTCTTCATAAATTTTATCATCAACTTTTCTTTGAATGAAAATAAAGGCATACTTAAAACGATATAAGGTTTCTTTTATTTGATAAGATATGTTATTATTTATTTAATATTTATATCCTACTTAAATTGCATTAACATGGATTTATATATTTATTTTCAATATATATGGTTTCTTTCCCTTTGTAAATTTAAACGTAGTATATTTTTGTTGTCATCCATTTATAAATTTAAGCGTAATAGGAAATGAATTCCACACTTCTAATTATGAAATTTAATTTATTATTAGAACATGCTAATTTGAGTCAATTTAAATTAAATTGATTGTGTTTTTACTTCTGAAAGTAATTTCAAAATAGGCTATATAACTTTATAATGCATTTCTAGATTTCTTTTATTAATACTTTTAGTAAAAACTCAATGAGAGATCAAAATTGTGTAATAACCATTCAATAAATTTAAAATTAATTATTGATTGCAATGTAGTCCTCGGTTTTCATTATTTGTGATAGATTAATCATACAATGGAGGACTTTGCAAAATGTTAGAAAGTTTACCGACTTTGCATATGTTAGAAATTTTAACATCTTTGCGAGAGAGCTAAAAGTGATGAGGATGAAAAATGGTGACGACTAGGTTGATGGGGGAACATTTGACAATAAGAATCTAGTATTTTATTTTATTTTATTTTCAATCTTACTATATTCCTACTTTAATTATCATTCTAAGACTTTTGTTATATTTCTCTTGTAAGGTGTGAGAGTTGAAATCCACACACGAAACTAAATCGTCCCATCCCAACTTAAAAAAATGTGATAATTCAAATTCCTCACTTCTTATATCCATGTGGGAAAGATGGTCATTGGGGTAAACTTCAGTGATTTAAAAGGTCTAGTTTGGGAAATAAATTTAGGAGAGATCTTTTTTGGGAATTACTCTTCTAAAGGGAGAAGTTGCGAGGGAGAAAAGTCATGAAAATTAGTGCAGTGGATGAGAACGAATGAATCAAATCTAACAATCATGACAACTCCATAATTAAAGCAATAACCAAAGCTTCCTCCATGTATGTTATTATACTACAGAAAATTCGATATGTTAATTCTATTTTCAGTAAGTTTATCCACTGACTTAGTTTTATAGTAAGTCGCAATCATATCCCAAATCTTATATTCTATTTTGAGGCGTTACCAAATACGGTGAATTGGAGATTAATTAGACTACTTATTTCTCATCATTTATTTCAGATTCTTTTCTGTTTTATTTTCAATATTCCTGTTTAAGTCAACCAAACAAGGGATGACATAAGAAGGCAAGATATCTTCTTGAAAGGAAGGAAAGAAAATCCAAAGAAAACGTCCATTCTTAATATGTTATTTATCAGACATCCCCAGTTTCTCTCTTTTCGGTAGATTCATCCCACCTCTCTCTCTATTATTCTTGGTCCGGATTTTTCTTTCCAATCTTTGGAGCCTCAAGGTGGATATCTCCAATAAATGTACCTGCCCTGTTAGATTTGCAGTACATACTACTGGTTCATGCATGTCAATCCACCAGAGTTGGATAATCTATTGATAGACAACATAAGAACAACACTTTCGAGTTGGGCATATGCTTTCATTTCTGTTATTCAGATGACACTTCAACATAAGTGGAGCCCAACCCGTGCTAGCGTGAAAATTTGTGGTTCTCCCTACACCGTTATCGCATGTAAGTGACGGTGCTGTTACAACACAAACTGTGCCGTAGGCAAGAACCCAAAAAAAAAAAATGATGGATGCGAACGCGTCAAGATCCTCGAGATTTAACAAAAGCATGCCAAGATACTCATCCATCCTTCCATAATCGTCTCGGCCTGTCCCTTTAAAGTCGCTTAACCTCATCTGCTCGCATCGCTTAACCTCATCTGCTCGCATCGTTGCTAATATTCCTAGCATCCGAGACCTCTCTTTTTCGTACCGGTTTAACATTTCTCGTTGCACATCACTTGCCTTTCTTCATCTCCCTCTCTTTTCATTCCCGATGCACAGTCGGGTCTCTCTGGTCATAAAAGCGTTCCATCCTCAAATCCCGTAACCGTTCCTGACCCTGTCATGGATAGAGGTGGAAACCGATGGAGAGAACGTGATAGGCATCACGAGAGGGAAGATAGAAACCAGAACAGGGATCAGAGCCGTCACCACTGCGACCATGAATGAGACCACCGACGTCCAAGGGGTGGTCATGGAGATAGGAGTTGGTCACCTACTGATACTGACACTCGTCATCCTGGATATGATGCCTCACTCTATCCTGATCCCGAGCCTATAGCTGGTACGTATAAGTTCGTCTCTTCAACATTGCCCTCAGGTGCCATGCCTGATGACTAGTGATTGATTTGCTTTGGAAGGAGTACAGTCTAAATGGCCCGAAACTCAAGTTTCTTCATTGCATTTTTAGAGTGACATCAGAAACGCTTTCTTTTTGCATGTTTCATTCAATTCGTTTATACCAGCAGCATATGAATCATGTCATTTTTCAACACATAATATTTTGACTTTACTTTTTTCTCCTGATCAGGTGCATAACCACTGCATTTAAATTTTGGCCGGTGTTTTAATAGTTAAATCTTCAGAAGTAGTAGCGATAAAAAAGAATTCACAGGTTTCATTGTTTTTTTTCTGGATACTAATCTACAGAATGGTGTATAGCTGCTGATGTTTTATATTCACATTTTATCGGTTCTACAACCCCAAGGACTTAAAAATTTATTAGAAAGGTGAAAAAAAAATTGAACCGCAGAGGTTGTTTCTGACAAGGTGAAAGGATTTAATGTGTAGCATCAATTGATGTGGTTTATATTTTCTTAACAGATTTCAGGACTGTCGCTGCCCAGCCGGAATTTCATTTGGTTTCCCCAGGAAATGGGGATAAGATTTGCCCCGTTAGACGCCTTGACCAAGGTGGCTCGTTGGCTACTCGACATGTCAGGCTTCTTGTCAACAACTTTCCTATTACATTCAATTCCGAAAGCATTATAAGGCACTACAATGTTGACATCAAGCCCGAGATGCCCAAAAGGCATGGCCATCCCGTGAGGCTATCAAGAGCCACCTTATCTCAAATCAAGGAGAAGTTATTCTCTCACAACCGTATGCAATTTCCTTTATCCAAGACTGCTTATGATGGTGAGAAGAACATCTTTAGTGCGATCCCACTACCTTGCGGGACGTATGACATGAAAATATTATCTGAGGAAGATAGCGAGGACTCCTCATTCTGATGCATCATCACCCTTGTGAACGAGCTCAACCTCCGTAAGTTAAAGGATTACTTGGCTGCGAACTTGCTGTCCAACCCACCTGACATATTGCAGGGCATGGATCTGGTGATGGAGGACCTGGCGAGGCACATGACCTCGATCGGCTGACACTTCTATCCTCTTGAGTATCATGAGGAAGATAACCTCAAGTGTGGCGTCGCAGCATTCAGTGGATTCCAACACGGCTTGAAGCTGACCTCTCAGGGCCTCACGTTTTCTCTCGATTACTTGGTCATGGCTTTCTGAAAGAGGTTGCCGGTTATCGATTTCCTCAAGGAGCACATATGTGGATTCAGCATCAACCAGTTTGCACGGTATAGGAGGGAAACCGAGCAAACGTTGGAGGGGGTGAAGGTCACTGTGTCCCACCGCAGGACCAAGCAGAAGTATATGGTCGTTGGACTGACCAATGAGACCCCACGCTCGATATCTTTCAGCTGCGGGAGCTCCGAGGACAAAATGAAGAAGATCAACCTAGTGAACTACTTCTGGGAGAAGTATAAAATTGAGATTAAGTACAAGGGCATTTCTTGCCTTGATTTTAGCAAGAACAACAAGAAAAATTACAAGCCCTCGGAGTTCTGCATGCTTGTCGAGAGGCAGAGGTACCCAAAGGAGAATTCGGACAGAGACGCGGCGTTCATGCTGAAGAAACTCTCCTTGCCCCACATATCAGAAATAAGTACATTTATGACGCAATAAGGTTCAATGACAGACCTTGCAGGTATGTAACCCTTGTTCTGTTCTCTAATTTTGTCATTGCTTCTATCACAAGTTAACCTGAGGATCAGAAAAAAAAAGTGATTATGCGCATGAGGCTTCATCATCCTTTTGCATAGTCAATTTATATTTGATTTGTGTACGCTCGTGTTTTTTTCCCTTGTAATATTGGTGCTATGTGCAGGTGATATGCATTTTCCATTATACTACGTTAAGGAATATGTTCAAATAGCCAAAATATTATAGGGGATTCTATTATCGTTTTTGATGAAATGATTTAATAAAAAGCATAGACTATATGACTAAAATAGCATTTGATCGACAAAGGGGGTATAGGAGTATATAGCAGTAAGCACCTGACTAATATGACTTTCTTTTTTGTCTTTGATTTTTCTTTTTAAATGTTTCATGCCTTGCTGCAGAGACGTCGGCCAAAACTTTGGAATCAAAGTCAATGTGAGCATGACGAAAGTGGTTGGACGTGTCATCGGACCTCCCGAGCTGAAGCTAGCGACTTCGGATGGCAAGGTGACCAAGATAGAAGTTGATAAAGACAAATGTCACTTGAATCTAATGGGGAAATCAGTCATAAATGGAAAGCCAACTGAAAGGTGGATCATCGTTGATTTTAGCACGTCGGACCAGAATCGGCCTAACTGTAAGCTGTTCATCCAAAAGCTTATAAGCTGATGCAGAAACTTGGGGATTTGCATGGAGGAACCGCTCTTTTATCAAGATGCCACAATGAGCATGTTCTCCAATGTGGCTAGATTGACTGTACTGCTAGAGGATGTCAATGACCGTGCTTTCTTCTTTGCATCATGTCTAGAAAGGACATCGGCTACAAGAATCTCAAATGGATATGTGAGACACTAGTTGGGTTAGTTAGTGTTGCCTATCCACGCAAGCCAATAAAGCGAATGATCAATATCTTGCTAGTTTGGCCCTCAAGATCAATGCCAAGCTTGGGGGCAGAAACGTGGAGTTATTCAATCGCTTCCCGCACATGGACGGCGAGGGGCTTGTGATATTCCCTGGTGCCGATGTCAACCATCCCACATCCCACAACACAAGAAGTACGTCATTTTCTGCCATTGTTGGTACAGTCAACTGGCCTGCTGCCAATCGTTATGCTGCAAGGGTGCGACCTCAGCTCCACCGGCAAGAGAAAATTGTCAACATCGGGGACATGTGTCTTGAGCTCGTGGAGACATGTGCCCGTTTGAATAGAGTTAGGCCCGGGAAACTTGTATTGTTCCGCGATGGTGTGAGTGAAAGCCAATTTGATATGGTTCTGAGCGAAGAATTGCAGGATCTGAAGAAGGCTTTCTCCGAGAAAGATTACAGGCCAATTGTCGTGGCGCAGAAGTGCCACCAGACCCGCCTTTTCCTGGAGAGAGAGGTCGATGGGGTTCCCACAGGGAACGTGCCACCAGGGACAGTCGTGGACACAAGAGTTGTGCATCCTTTTGAATTTGACTTCTATCTGTGCAGCCACCATGGCGGCCTTGGGACGAGCAAGCCGACCCATTACCATGTCCTCTGTGACGAACACAAGTTTAGCTCTGCCGACTTGGAGAAGTTGATTAATAGTTCATGCTTTACCTTGCTCGATGCACCAAACCAGTGTCCTCAGTCACGCCTGTTTTCTATGCTTATCTCGCTGCCTACAGAGGAAGGTTGTATCATGAAGCGGTGATGGAGCATTCTCCAAGTTCGATGGTGTACTCATCCTCCTCAATGGCATCCTTGTTGTTCCCACCGATTGGCTCGAATGAAGAGCGATTTTGCAAGCTACACCCTGATGTGGCGAACATGATGTTCTTCATTTGAAGGCCATAGGGTCCGGTGTCTAGAGGAAGTTCCGAGGACATTCCATCTTTTCCATATAAAAAAACGTGTAGGAGACTTTTCAGATACTGCCATTGCCTCTCCGCCAGAAAAGAAGTTCAATGATGGCGAAAGCCTAGTGGAGCAATGTCAGCATGACGGAGCCGATAATGGCTCCATCAGACTGACACTGCTCTGTTGCTCCGTCGGGCTTTCGCCCTTTGACAGAAGGCCAACCCCTAATGAACTTCTTTTCTGGTGGAGAAGCAGGGGCAACGTCCAGTAAGTCTCCTACACATTCTTTTGGATGGAGAAGATAGAATGTCCTTAGGAGTTCTAGACACGGGCCTATGATCTTCAAGTGAAGACAGAATGTCCTAAAAAATTCTAGCCATTTATTGAGGATTCTTAGCTCTTTAGTGGGAGGTTTATTTTTTATAGTCCTGTCAGGATTAATGCTCATCATGTGCATTGCAGAATAGTGGATCTAGTCATTGTCTTGTTGGCTTGTTTTGGTAACAAATCTTGGTTCCTAGGTTATTTGTCTGCAACTTACTTTGCAGTGGTTAATGGTTATAACGTGAGGCATTTTTGGATGGTCGAAATGATATCTCTTGCAAGTGGTATCTAGTGGCAAAAAATATGTCAATGTTTTGCTGCTAATGTGGGGATGCCTTCTCAATTCTCGAGGATTTTCTAGCCTCTTCATTTAATTGCCTATTATGCTGGCTCTCGTAATCTAGAGATTATGGTTTTACCTACCAGTTTAGTCTTTCTAGTTTAGTCTCTCCTAATGAATCAAACCTGGAAAGTTGCGATGTTTTTCTATAAAAAACATTTACATTTTAAGAAAATGCTATAAATGCAGGGTCGTTCATTACTTTTAATGTGGATGCCTTTTTGTACTCTAGCATTTTATGGCCTGCTCGTTTGATTCCCAATTGTGTTAAATTTCACAATCCGAGATTGTTTTCAATTGAATTCCTGGGCTATTTTGTAAATATCACATAGTTAAAGGGCTTGTTTGCAAAAGTTCAAAACATGAGAGTTGTTAATAACAGACTGAAATAACTCCATAAAATTTGGCGGGATTCTAAATTTTCTAGATATTTTTCCCAAACATTTAAACTTGCAGGTCAAAACCAGGTCCTAGTCTAGACTGTTAGGTTTTTTCATTCAATTTCGAGTTTTTTGGTTTAAAACTGAGTCAAGTGGTCTCATTGAACTTTAAACTGGACATCTTAACCTTTCTATTGATGCTTGAACCATTTTAATTGGGCTTCGTTTGGTAGGTTAAATGAGTCAAAATAAAATCAGTTCGATTTTAAGATAAAATGGAACAAGTGACCCTTCTTTGGATCACTTCACCTTGTTTGACTGATTGTGAATAAAGGTCAAATGACCTGAATGTATGCTTGATTTGATGCTTATGCATTTCTTTATTAGATGAATGAACAGGTGCGATGCATGTTCAATAAGTAGCTTATTGGGGCTTTGATTAGAACTGAATTATGGGTTCATTGATATTGACCATCATTATGTATAAGCAAATGGCGGCCACTTATCATTAACCATTAATCAATGACTCTTAGTCAATAGGAGGTCGGGACGATCGAAATGCAAGAGAATCAAAGGCCAGCCCCGATGCCCTTTGATTGATTGACTTGAATGAACTTCATTGATTATTTGACTTGAGTGATTGCATATGATGTGAATGAATGGAACAATTCGAAACCGACGCTACTCATGGTGGCCATGCGAGGTGGTCCATGAATTAGGCGGCCAAAGCTCTTGATGGTGATAAAACCGATGTCCAATCCGGTCTTGTTTTGTAATACCTGATCATGTCTCGGGTTTTAAATTTGGGGTTGTATACAATACCCGATAAGCTGTGGGTTTTCTTTTATCACACTTAGAATAGCTTGTATTTTCATTTCATTGAGTGTCTATCAAACCAAGCAGACACTTTTATTATTAAAATAACGTCAAGTTGAATTTCCGACTAGTATCACCGGAGTTGGCACTTAAATCTTCAATTTTTTTAAAAACTTAACATTTAAAAATATATTTTTTGGAAGTTTTGGCACTTAAGTGTCAACTCATACTAAATTTTAGCACTTGCGGTTTACTTTTGCCCATAATAAAAGAAATAAATTGTTCTATAATTTTGTTGTTATCCATGTATATATTTAAAAGAAAAAAGGAGAAAATTTCACACTAATGCAAAATTTCATATACTGCATGTAATGGAGCATCTTGGTTGTGACCCAAATGAAGCATCTAGCGTTGGCGAGTATATAAGCTAGTGGAATACTTGGAACGGGCGTGTGCGTATGAACCTCCAGTGGGTGCTGATGTGCCTTCAAGAACCACTCCTGCTCATACTCATACCCCTACGCGTAGGTGTACCCTTTTCTTCTAGCTAGGGTGGCAATCCAAGTGAAGTGGGAATACCCTGAGAAAGGCAAGACAAAACAAAGAGTACACAAGGTGAAGCTCCTTTCTCAATTAGTTCAAGCTTTGGAAAACTTACGGCCTTTTCACCAAACGGTCTTTGCTAGTAGTGCCATCCTCCCCGCTAGCTGTATGGGCAGATTGTCCCACCGCAAAATTTTTGTGATAAAAAAATGGGTTTGTCTCTGTCAACTTGACGATCAATAATTCTTTCTAACAGCTCCATCTGAGAACGACACCCTTCTAGGCTAGGCTAACCTTGTTTGTGGTATCTTTTTTTTTTTTCCTTTCTTTCAATTTGATATAATTTTATACTAAATGAATTTACATCATAATACTTTTTTAGAAAAACATTGAACGTAGGCTATATAACTTTAAAATGCATTTCACTTGTTTTATTTATTTTTAACTCAAACTTAATGATAGATTAACTTTGCAGACTAACCTATCAATAAATTAGAAATTAATCATTAATTGGGGGAAAAGTCCAAATAAGAGCCCGAAGTACACTCATTTTCTCAAATAAGGGCATGAAGCAGAAATTGTTTCAAATAAGGGCATAAAATGGCCATATCAATCTTAAAGAATGATTTGAAGTGGTTATGGCTATTTTAAATAAGGACCTCACATCACCGATTGGCAAAAAATTCTGACCGATCAAGAATATTTTCATCCAAACACAATTTAATTTGAATTTAAATTAATTTAGATTATTTTAAAATAAAAAGAGCAAAAACACAATCCTTCGCCTTATCGCTAGTGGGGTGGTGGTGATGGCTAATAGGGTTGCCGACACCTATGCGAGGCCCGACAATCCTTGCCCAAATCGAGGTGAGGGTGAGCGAGGGCCATGGTGAGCGTCATCAACCCTCGTGCAAGCACTAGTGACCTTGCTGGCCATTACTGTCACCCCACCAACAATGGGGCAATAGCCCTTTCTTGCCTGTATTTTTGCTTTTTTTTTTTTAAAAAGAAAAAAAAAAATACAAAAAAAGAAAAAATTAACAAATTTAAAAGATAATATTTCCTTTCATCAACTGATGAGTTTAAGCCCTTCTTTGATATGGCTACTCCATACTCTTATTTAAAATAATGTTCACTTTAAGCTCTTATTTGAAAAAATGAGGACAATTCGGGCTCTTATTTAAAACAATATCTACTTTAGGCCTTTATTTAAGAAAATGAAGGCACTTCAGGTTCTTACTTGAAACTTTCCCTTAAATGGGTGCAACATATTTTTTGATTTGAATTAGTTACATTAGATTAATTTATAATAATTAAGACTATGCAAAATGTTAGAAGTTATTTCAATAACTTTAGGAGAGAGGTAAATGTGACTAGGAGGAAAGGGTGAAAACTAGGTTAATGATCATTTGATATTGAGAAGGCTAGTTCGGGAAAGAGATTTAGGAGAGATCTTTTGGGAATTACAATTCTAGGAGGATTTGTTTTAGGAAAAAAAATCATGAAAATAAGTGCAACGGATAAGAATGGATGAATCAACTCTAACAATAACGACAACTCCATAATCAAACCAATAACTAATGCTTCCTCCATGTATCAATCTATATAGAGGAAAATTCAATATGGTAATTTTATATTCTGCAAGTTTATCCATGACTTTGATTTATAGTAACTTGCAATCATATTCCAGATCTTACATCCTATTTGGAGTTATTACCAAATATGATGAATTGGAGATTGATTAGATTACTAATTTCTCATCATTTATTCAGATTCTTTTCTGTTTTTACTTCCAATTTTCCCGTTCCTATCAACCAAACAAGGCACGACTTTAGAAGGCAAGAGATCTCCCGAAAGAAAGGAAAGAAAATCCAAAGAATACATCCATCCTTGGTATGTTCTCATATCAGACATCCCCAGTTCCTCTCTATTTGGTAAATTCATCCTCTCTCTCTCTCTCTCTCTCTCTCTCTCTCTCTCTATTTTTATTTCCAACTTTCCTTGTTCCTATCAACCAAACAAGGCACGACTTTAGAAGGCAAGACATCTCCCCAAAAGAAAGGAAAGAAAATCCAAAGAATACATCCATCCTTGGTATGTTCTTTTATTAGACATCCCTAGTTCCTCTTTGTTTGGTAAATTCACCCATCTCTCTCTCTCATCCTGGATCTTTCTTTCCAATCATTGGGGCCTCTAGGTAGATATCTCCAATAAATGTACTTTCCCTGGTAGATTTGCTGAATCTACTACTGGTTCATCCATGTCAATCCACCAGAGTGGGACAATATACTAATAGACAATGTAATAACAACAGTTCCAAGTTTGGCGTTTGCTTTCATTTCTACTTTACAGGGTGAGAATTTATCAGGATATCTTATACCGGTCACGACACAAAGCGCATTGTAGGCAACAAAAAAAAGAAAAAAAGAATATAGTAGACGCAAACATATCGACCAATCTTCTTAGCAACGGACACCGATTTTTTGTCTCTAGTTCAATTTTTAAGTAACAAAGAACGCCAGACGCTCATCGATTCTTCCGTAATTGTCTCGGCCCTTTCCTTAAAGCCGCTTAACCTCTCTCGTTCACACCGCTGCTAAAATTCCTAGCATCCGAGACCTCTCTCTTTCGTACTAGTTTAACCTTTCCTGTCGTATATCTACTCGCCTTTCCTCATCTCTTTGTTTCGTTCCAGTCGTACAATCGTCTCTCTGGTCGGAAAAGCATTTTGTCCTTTAATTGTTGTACAACGTTCCTAACCCCCGAAAGGAGAGACGTCATGGACCGACATGGAAACCGATGGAGAGAACGCGGCAGATATCATGAGAGGGCAGACATAAACCGGAATAGGGATCGTCGTCATTTCCATCATGACTATGAACGAGACCACCATCGTGCAAGGGGTGGTCACGGAGAGGAGAGGAACACTTCTCGAGAATCTCATCGCAGAGATAGGAGTCGGTCACCTGTTGATACCAACGTTCATCGTCCTAGATATGATGCCTCACTGTATCTAGAGCCTATGCCTATAGCGGGTACGTATAAGTCCACGTCTACGTTGCCCTCGCGGTGCCATACCAGATTGAATATTGATTGATTTGCTTTGGAAAGAGAAGTGGTCCAAATGGCCTGACACTCAGGTTCTTTTGATCATACTTTCCGGATGACATTGGAAATGCTTTCCTTCAGCAATTTTTTGTGCATTTGAATCATGTCATTGTCCATTCAATTCACATAGAACTTATAATGTTTCAACATATATGATATTGAGTTTAGTTTTTTCTCCTGAGCAGGTGCATAATCACTGCATTTAAATTGCCGGGGTTTTAATAGTTAAACATTCAGACGTCTCTGCGATAAAATAAAAGTCACGAGTTTCATGTTTTTATCCGGATAATAACTTGCAAAATGATGCATAGCTGCTGATATTTTATGTTTGCATTTCATCAGTTTCACAACCATAAATATTAAAATTTTTAAAAGAAAGGTATAAAAAAGCGGTAGGTGAACCACACATAGGATACCTCCGACGAAGTGACCGAAGCTAATTTGTACCATCAATTGATGTGGTTTATATTCTCTTGACAGATCTTCAGACTGTTGCTGTCCAGCCGGAGTTTAATCTGGTTTCCCGAGGAAACGGGGATAAGATATCCCCCGTTAGACGCCCCGACAAAGGTGGCTCATTGGCTGCTCGACACATCAGGATTCTTGTCAACAACTTTCCCATCACCTTCAATCCTGAAACCATCATAAGGCACTATGATGTCGAAATAAAGCCAGAGGTGCCTACGAGGCACGGCCATCCCACGAGGCTATCAAAAGCCACTTTGTCTCAGATTAAGGAGAAGTTATTCTCCGACAACCGCATGCAATTTCCTTTATCCATGACTGCTTATGATGGCGAGAAGAACATCTTTAGTGCGATCCTGCTACCTTGTGGGACATACAACGTGAAGATATCTTCCAGGGAAGACAGCAAAGACTCCTCGTTTCGATGCACCATCACGCTCGTGAACGAGCTCAAGCTCTGTAAGTTGAAGGACTACTTGGCTGGGAACTTGCTGTCGATCCCGCGTGACATATTGCAGGGCATGGATCTTGTGATGAAAGAGAACCCCGCAAGGCACATGATCTCGGTTGGCCGACACTTCTATGCCCGTGAGTATCGTGAGGCAGATGACCTCAAGTGTGGCGTCGCGGCGTTCAGGGGATTCCAACACAGCTTGAAGCCGACCTCCCAAGGCCTTGCGTTGTCTCTTGATTACTCAGTCATTGCCTTCCGAAAGAGGATGTCGGTCATTGATTTCCTCAAGGAGCATGTACCTGGATTCAACATCAGCCAATTTGCAAGGTACAGGAGGGAAGCCGAGCAGGCGTTGAAGGGGGTGAAGGTCACGATGACCCACCGCAAGACCAAGCAAAAATATACAGTCGTGAGGCTAACCAAAGAGAGCGCACGCTCGATATCTTTTGACCGTGAGAACTCCGAGGGCAAAACGAAGAAGATCAACTTGGTGAACTACTTCTGGGAAAAGTACAAAATCGAGATCAAGTACAAGGACATTCCTTGCTTGGATTTTAGCAAGAACGATAAGAAAAACTATGTGCCGATGGAGTTTTGCGTGTTGGTCGAGGGGCAGAGTTACCCAAAGGAGCACTTGGATAGAGACGCCGCCTCCATGCTGAAGAAACTCTCCTTGCCTCCACCACATATCAGAAAGAGGTCCATATGTGACATGATAAGGTCGAACAACGGACCTTTTGGGTATGTAACACTTCATCTTTGCTCTAATTTTGTATCCCTGTCATTGCTTCTGTCCAAACTTGACCTGCCGATCAAAACAGATAATGTGGTTATGCGCATGAGGCTGCATCATCCTTTTGTACTGCAGTCAATTTATAATTCGAAGCGTCTTATTTGTTTAAAATATTTCTTACGCTGCAGAGACGTTAGCCAAAATTTTGGAATCGAAGTTGACATGAACATGACGAAAGTGGTGGGACGTGTCATCAAACCTCCCGAGTTAAAGCTGGCAGCTTCGAATGGCAAGATAATCAAGATAGAAGTTGACAAAGAGAAATGCCATTGGAATCTAATCGGGAAATCAGTTGTGGATGGGAAGCGGATTGAAAGATGGGTCATCGTTGATTTCAGCGCGTCGGAACGGAATCGGTTCAACTGTAACCTGTTCATCCAAAAGCTCATTAGCCGATGCAGAAACTTGGGGATTCGCATGGAAGAACCGCTCTTTTATCAAGAAGCCACGATGAGCATGTTCTCCAATGTTGCTACATTGACTGAGCTGCTAGAGGAAGTCAATGACCGCGCTTGCAGAGTCGGGAGATGGCGTCCTCAATTCCTTCTTTGCGTCATGTCCAGGAAGGACATCGGCTACAAGCACCTCAAATGGATCTGTGAGACTCGAGTTGGCTTAGTTACCCAGTGTTGCCTTTCCTTGCATGCCAACAAAGCTAATGATCAGTATCTCGCTAATCTGGCCCTCAAGATCAATGCCAAACTTGGGGGCAGCAACGTAGAGCTATTCAATCAATTTCCGCACATCAACGGCGAGGGGCATGTGATGTTCCTTGGTGCCGATGTCAACCATCCCGCATCTCATAACAAGGTCAGTCCGTCAGTTGCTGCTGTTGTTGGTACTGTCAACTGGCCTGCTGCCAATCGCTATGCTGCAAGGGTGCGACCTCAGCTCCATCGGCAAGAGAAAATTGCCAACATTGGGGAGATGTGTCTTGAGCTCGTCGAGACATACGCACGTCTGAATCGAGTTAGGCCCCAGAAACTCGTATTGTTTCGAGATGGTGTGAGCGAAAGCCAATTTGATATGGTTCTGAATGAAGAATTACAGGATCTGAAGAATACTTTCTCCGAGAAAGATTACAGGCCAACCATCACAATCATCGTGGCGCAAAAGCGCCACCAAACTCGTCTTTTCCCAGAGAGAGACGTCGATGGAGGTCCCACAGGTAATGTGCCACCGGGGACAGTCGTGGACACAACAGTAGTGCATCCTTTTGAATTCGACTTTTATCTATGCAGCCACTATGGCAGCCTTGGGACGAGCAAGCCGACCCATTACCATGTCCTTTGGGACGAACACGGGTTTAGCTCCGACCACTTGGAGAAGTTGATCTATAGTTTATGCTTTACCTTTGCTAGATGCACCAAACCAGTGTCTCTGGTCACACCCGTGTACTATGCTGATCTCGCCGCCTACAGAGGAAGGTTATATCACGAAGTGGTGGTGGAGCATTCTCCCAGTTCGATGGCATCTTCATTCTCCTCGATGGCACCCTCATCCTTCTCATCGATTGGTTCGAATGAAGAGCGATTCTGCAAGCTGCACACCGATGTGGAGAACATGATGTTCTTCATTTGAAGGCCCATAAGCTCCAATGTCCAGAAAGTCTCCTATGCATCCTTTAAGATGGAGAAGATTGAATATTCTCAGGACTTCTAGACCCTGGAGCCTAAACCTTCGAGTGAAGACGGGTTGTCCTGAAGACTTCTAGCAATTTATTCAGGATTTTTAGCGCTTTTTTAGGATTTTTTTTAAATATAATCCTGGCAGGATTCATGCTCATCATGTGCGGTAAGGAATTGTGGATCTAGTCATTATCTTTTTTATTTGTTTTTGGTAACAAATCTGGGTTCCTTTGTATAGCCGAAAAGATATGTTTTGCAAGTGATATCTGGCTGGGAAAGATTATATGAGCAATTTTATCAATGTTTTACTGCTAATGGGGGGAAGCCTTCTAGCCTCTTCGTTTAGTTGCCCATCATGCTAGTTTTCGTAATCGAGAGATTATTTACCTATTCAATTTACTCTTTCGGGAATTCTCCTGATAAATCAAACTGGAAAAGTTAGGATATTTATCCTGAGAATATATACAATTTAAGAAGATGCTATATATGCAGGGTCATCCGTTATTTTTAATGGGATGCCTTTCTATCCTTTAGCATTTCCTAACCTATTCATTTAGTTTCCAAGTCTGTTAAATTTTGCAATCCTAGCTAGGGGTGATTGACAAGTTAGGTACCGGAAGGGCGCTAATAGAAATATTAGCGTAAGTAAAGTCTTCAAACCTAAAATCTCTTATCATGTAGAATCAAGATAGTCCTCTCATATGTTGATAGGGCTCTAGCCAACTCTATAATAATGGCTAGTAGCAACTCCTAAAATTGATTAGGTTGTAAAGAACTAAAAAACAATCCTATATCTCGGGAGGTATGGACTTGGGAGAGTCAATGTTTGTAAATGATGGGCCATTTGCGGTGTTGTCAAATGATGGTTCGTTTGAGACTATTGTTTGTATATATTATTCAGATAGAAAAGTGTCAGAAAAGTTCTAAATCTTTTACATTGGTGTTGATTTAGTCACAAACCTTTTATTCGTACTAATTTAGTCATAAACATTTTGATTTGTTGCCAACTTAGTCTTTCTGACAAATTTAGCTCAAAAAAAATCTACATGGATACCCAATCAGCACCGATCACCGGTCGTCCTACATGGCCAAATAGGCGCTAACATTATCACACCTCGATCCTCGAGCATGCGACAATTTCTTCTCACTTGGTCAAATGAGTGTGACGTCCTAAGACTGGTCATCGGCCATTCTTTTTTTTTTAGTTATAAGCATGCGGAAGTGATAAAAACAACACCTAGTCAATAAACAATAGGAATAGTAGAAAGGCTAATAACGACAGTAGCAATGTTATTCTTATTTTTGTACTGATTAATCCTATGAAGTTTATACATAAGCCTTTCAATCGGGCGACTTCCTCAATAATCATCAAAGATACAAGTCAATGCTAATCTACTTCCTTCAACCATTAGGCACACAATCCTATTGCACTCAACAACGTGCTCCATCACTATTAAATCCATGGCAATAGAGATGTCACAATTATGGACCTAAAAATGATTAACAACAACGGGTGAGATATATATCTTAGTGAATTACAGTCCTAAGCCTCGGTTAGGATATCAACTTGTCTTAGGGTTCCTAAACATGCAACCACATATTAACGGCAGAATAATTTCAAAGCAATCCCCTCTTTGCCTTTACTGCAAATGTGATCTGACTGCTAAACCTTATAACAAACCCCACAACCAACACTCACTAGTCAATTCGACTCGCAAGCATTCTTACCTTGCCACTGCACATACCCTGCATGATATAAACTCACATGTGCCATCATTAGTATAAATAGGTATTCATTGATTGGGTGTTAAACTTGATTAAGGGTAGTTTTGTTTAAGTCTAGTTTGTATTAGGGTTAGTTTAGTTATAGTTAATCTTGATTAGTGTAATTAATGATAGTTTAACTAAAAGGTTATCACAATGGGCTATCCTAGAAAAATTGACAAGCTATTAGAAAATGTGTGATAAGCTATCATCGAAGAGATGATAAGCTATATAAGAAAAAGGGCAGAAGAACATTAGGAGTGCTATAATTTTTGTACGGTGCTCACTTTGGTGCAAAAACTTTTTTTCACTCACTTGAGTGCCACAAGTTTAAAAAACCGTTCATTTGAGTGCTACTTCCGATTTAGCCGCCGGAAAAGATGACTTGGCTGTCGGAAAAGTTGACATGGTTGATGGCGAACAATATTTTAATATATTTATTAATTTTTTGGAATTTTTTCGATTTTGTTTTGCTTTTTTTTTTTAGGGTCAGCAAGGGTCACCGGTGACCCTCATCGGCTGCGGAACCCTTGCCCTAGGCCATGAAGGCCTGGGAGGCCATTGGAGCTCGGTCGACCATTGGCGAAGGCCGTCGCGGCCTCATCCATGGCTGGCGAAGGCTGTCACGGCCTTGCCTACGACTGGTGAGTCCACGGTTGATGAGGGTCACTGGTGACCCTCACCGACTCTAAAGAAAAAAAAAAGGGGCAAAAAGAAGAGAGATGAGATGAGGAGAAACGATGTCGTTTTACACGAAGAATCCATGTTGGCCAGCGAGGGTCACTACCAGAAACTACGTCAACGTCAAAAATTATTAAAAAAAAGAGGAAAATCATTAAAAAAATCCACATATGCATTTTGGTCGGAAGTGTCACTTAACTGAACAATTTCACTCCGATTTGGCATTCAAGTGAGCGAAAAAAAAGTTTTGGCACCAAAGTGAGCGCCGTACGAAAGTTATGGCACTCTTAGTGTTCTTCCAAAAAAAAAGAGTGATAAGTTATCACCAAAGGGGTCATAAAACTACCGAAAAATAAACAATAAGCTATTACCAAATGGGTAATAAGCTATTGATAAATGGATGATAAGCTATCACCAAATAGGCGATAAGTTATCGAGAAATGATGGATAGGTTATCGTTATGGTGATAAGTGCTATTATATATGATTTTTTTTTTGCTTGAGTTTTATGGAAATTCTATGCACGTTCCATGCTGTTTAAAGCCTACTTTGCCATGAAAAATATTTGCCCAATGTGAAACCTTGCTTACTAATTTTCAAAAGGATTTGCATGCACACATAAATGGGAATCCCTGAGGTGTCGAGTTTATGTGCCATGTTTTATGTATTAAATGAGGTAAGGATATTTTAAAAGGAAAGCATGCAAAGTTTGACAGGTAAATTTATTTGTACATGATCACGTGTAATTATTTTACTACATTTTTATTTATAAAAGTTGCATTAGTTTATTACAGGGAGCACGAACCACGTCTGCATTGGTTAATTATTGAAAAATGAAATGAACTTGGATGGTTAGTGTGCTTGTGTGATCATTTAATGGAAACTGTCACAACCGATGGATTTCGGGGGACATTGCCCAATTTTATCGAATGCCCGACGGGGTCTAGATGTCAAGTCGCAGTTTAGGCCAAACCAATGCTCATTTATGGAATTCCATCTATGGCAGGGGTCCCAGACATTGTTGTACTCAATGGGGCGAGACAATGCTCGATCATGTTGGAAGACCATCAACTCTTATGTTCGCCGTGGCCCTAGGAGGTCATAATAATCACAACACTTGTGAATGCATTGTGCATGGGAAAGTCCTATATGTGTTTTAATTATGTGATATTCTTATTGTATTGATTATGGCATGTGTGAATTTATATTTTGTAGGATATGTGCCAAGGCAAGGTAAGAATGCTTGCAGGTTTATTTGATGGCTTGTTGATTGATATAGGGTTAAATGACCTGCTCATGTACTAAATCAAAGTATGGGTCACTTTACTATTGATATATCATCGATGTTGCTAAATGTTTAGGCCGCATATGAGGAGAGTTGATTTCCTAACTGAAGTTTAATGCATTAACTTACTGAGATCTATATCTTAATTGTTGTTCTTAACTATTTTTCATGACCTTAGATGGTGGACCACCCTGTGTGGTTTAGGAGTCCCTATAGACTAGGACCTTGTGATTACTGCATGGTGATTCCTTGGTCGCAACTATCTGTATGAGCCCCACCTAGACCTCACCACCGTCTAGGTGGGGATATGGGTATTCCACCGGTTTAAGGCCTGGTTCATCCGAGAAGGAGAGGACCTCTATGGTCCTTTGAGAAGATTTGACGGGAAACCTAATGGGAATCCAAGGAATGAGGTATGTGACCCCATGGACATTGACACCCCAGATGGTGTCATGGAGGATCCCGAGATGGATCTAGAGGAGTTCGACCCAGAGGAGTGGTTGTGGGCACCGGATGCCTTCTCTTTGGTTGACCTCCATCTTTTTGGAAATGAGTAAATTAACCATGACCTAGTATTTTTTTGTTGGCAAGAGGAAGTGGCCCATCTAAAAAGGGCTTGTATAGTCTTCCTAAATGTTAATCAAGTATATAAATAAAAAGTAGGGCTTTTGCAATTGTTTGCTATGTTTTTTCCTACTATCCCTGTTGTTATGTTTGGCTAGGTATTTGTTTATTCGCTTCCATATGCGTTTAACTAAAAGATAAAAAGACTAGTCGGCAACGCATCTTGGGACATCGCATTCAATTGACCAAAGACAATAAGGTTTGT
Organism: Angophora floribunda; assembly: GCA_014182895.1. Classification (NCBI taxonomy): domain Eukaryota; kingdom Viridiplantae; phylum Streptophyta; class Magnoliopsida; order Myrtales; family Myrtaceae; genus Angophora; species Angophora floribunda. Next base: position 14,611,760 of record CM024708.1, read on the forward strand.
CACGCACTCGAGGGTCAAGGCGTAATAACTATTGTTGATCTAGTTTTCTATCATTTGCGACATGCATTAGTTGAGATATGTGGAGAATCTTTTGACAATGCGGTAGATAAGAGTGCTGGTCAGTGTGAGGGCAATGGTGAGGGCGTTAATCAAGGTGAGAGCATTAGTAAGGGTGTTAGTTTAGGTAATGAGACATTTGTTCAACTAGTGATGATTTAGATTATGATTACTTAGTAGATAAGAGTGATTATATTGATTTAGAGAGTGATGAATTTATGGTTGAAGTCAATTCAGAAAATGAAGATATGGACCTAGTCGATGCACAATTCTTGACTAATGATGATGATGATGATGATGATGATAGGGTAATGAGGATCTTATAAAAAGGAAAAAAACTTAAAGAATTTCGTAAAATAGCCATAAAGGCTTGGATTATAAAGGAATCACTTGTGAAATTTATATCATCCCTATAGAAGAATCTTCTAATCTCCAAAAATCTGATATGGTTATTGTCAAAGCTAATTACTAAACATACTATTATGAAATAGATGGAGATGAGAGTTTGGGATCTAAAGTGAGGCTAGAAGATGGTAAAGTTACAAGAAGGAGAAATAGGTATCCAAGGTGCAATCCTGATTGCATAGTGCCTATGTTTACTACATCTCTAATGTTTGATGATGGTAAACCACTCAAAGATGCTGTCAAAGAGCATTCGGTAGTTGAATATAGAGAAAATAAACTATCAATAATGAAAAGAAATTTGTTATGGCAAATTGTGTTGACATAAATTGTCCTTGGAAGATTTTTGCATCTTTTAATGTTAAAACTGAATCATTCTACGTGAAGACTTACCACAAAGAACATACTTGTAGCATTAACTTTAATAATATGAGGGTCACAAGTTCTTGGTTGACGAATCACTATCTTAGTACAATTAAAGCAATGCTAACTATAAAAGCTATTGCTTTTTAGGAGCTTATGAAGAAGCAATTGAGATTAAATGTAAGTATAGATCAATATAAAAAAGCAAAGCTACTTGCCTTAAAAGTTTTGTTGGGAAACTGTAGGATGGAATATTCAAAGGAGCTAAGGGAGACAAATCATAGAAGTATTGTTACATTGAAAGTTGAAAAGCCTAACATGCATTTTAAGGCATTATTTGAGAGAATATATATCTGTTTGACAGCATGTAAGAAAGGTTTTCTTGATGGATGTAGGAACATTGTGGGTTTAATGGTTGTTTTTTTAAAGTGAATTTGTAAAAGGAGATATGGTGTATTGTTGGAAGGGATGCAAAAGACCAAATGTTCCAAATTGCATGGGCAATTGTTAGAGTTGAGAGATACTTAGACTTGGCTCTTGACAAGTTTGATGCATGACCTCAACATGATAGGCACATATGGACAAAATTATTTAATAATTAGTGACAAGTAGGAGGCGAGTTTCTTATTTCATTTTTTTTAGTGTTATGCTTTTTAAATCATTACTTTTGTAGTATATTGTTGACATTGAAATCATCTTTTTAGGGCCTTCTGCAAGTTATGTCGAATTTGTTGACTTTAGTTGAGCATATAATGTGTGCCAAGCGCATATATATTAATTAGAACCAAAAGTATATGAGGGTATAAATTAGACATGTCAAAATGGGTGCATAACCCATTTAAATATTAAATGGGTCATAAATGGGTTGGGTTTTTTTTTTTTTCAATCACCCATAATGGGTTTAAACCTAAAGGATTAAAATAGATGGGTCGTTAATGGGTCAAAGTTTAAACCCATTAGAACCCAACTCCTCAGTCCACCCAACTGCTCCTCCATCCCTCTCTCTCAAATCACACACCTCTCTCGTATCACACGGCATTCTCGCTCCCACCGCTCACAGCTCCTCCTCTCGCTCGCATGGTAGCGCTGTCACACACGGCCACCACCATCGTCGGACCTCTCTCGATCTCTGACCTCCACTCGTGCTCGCACAACCCGAGCCAACGCGCCTTGCTGACTTGATTGATCCGTGAAAACCTAGGTGAGTCTTGTTTCTGTCTCCGTTGTCGTTCGGTTCAACTTGTGCTTTGTGGTTGCTAAGAGAGATGGCTAAAGAAATTTGGGGGGTATTTCACGTTTTGCTAGATTGGGTTTTGCTAGTAATCACGACATGAAAAAGCAAACCCTTGGAGAAGGATTCACTGGGGACAGTCACGGAGGACTCGAAGGTGGGGGTGCTTCATTGCTTTAATTGCAAAGATTGTGGACAATCTATCCTGGGTACTGCTTTGATTCGAGAAAGTTCTCCTTTTTTTCTTAATTTAGTGTGTTTGTTTCTTCAACGATGGCTTGGTGTGTGCGCCCTTCAAGTCATTGGCCTTATCTCAGTCTCCTTCTTTAGCTTTTCCTAAATGTGCTGCTCTTCCTTTTTCGCCATAAAAGCCACTATAAGTGCCAGTCCAGCTTGAATCGTGTTTGATAGATAATTGGAAGAATATAGAGGTATAAAGTGATTGGAAGTCCAAATGAGAAGCTGAGGTTGAACCAAAGAGTTGGTCTTTTTACACAGAAATGAAGAATGAATGATGGTGATGCGAGTAGAAATCTAGAGAACTAAATAAAGAACAAGAATAGCCTTTTGTATGCCTAAATTAGACACCCACATGCTTTGAGCCCACATGCTTTGGAGACTGATTACTAGTATCACATGCAAATGCTTCAATTTATCTTCTACCTAAGCTCTTCTTGTGGATTGTACACCTGCCACATAGAGTTCTTATCTAATATGAATATGTTGTAAGTCTATTGACTGACTAGCACTTTCCATACAACATCACATATTAAAGAGATTCTTATAGAAGAGTCCAATGTGCAACCTTGTCAATAGTCCGATTCTTGCATCGTCGTGGTGACATTCATGGTCAATTTCACGATCTTATAAAACTTTTCCAAACAGGTGGTCATGTACCAAAGACTAACTATAGTTTTTAATATTTTTTTAATTCATTGAAGATGTGTTCATCTGTTAATTGTCTTTACGTGAGCAGGGAGGAGATAGAAAAGCAGAGAGCTCATGAATGATACATGAGGCTACAAGAACAAGGAAAAACAGAGCAAGCTAGGAAAGATCTAGGTAAGTAGTGTTTAGTTGAACAAAAACAGGATTTCATGTGTCTATGTAACTTTATATTCTTGGTTTTCATTAGTTATATGGGTAATTTGCTGTTCACATGTGCAACATATTTGGGTATTTATTACCTATACCATGTAAACTGTGGTGTAATTAAACCTTTCCTGAAATGGTTTTGATAGTTTTTAGCACCTACTAAAGTAGCGGACTTTCTAGCTAGTTAACTATGATATTCAAGTTGATTGGTATGATAGATGATTAAAAAATAAAAAATTGAAAATTGACCCTTGTCCTTTTGCCATCCTTTCTCATGCAAAAATAACTTGTGTCGAGTTTGTGTTTGGCTATTATAATGCTATTTGTATTTCATCTCTTCATTGACCTATCTTTACTTATTAGAAAACTACTTTTTACATGCATGCTGTGCATGATTTTAGAGGTAACTTTGGGAAAAATAATTAGTTTTAAGGTGATTTTTCCTTTTGACATCAGCTGAACATCTTACACCACTCTTAATGTATGTCTTATATCATTGGATATAAAGTCTCTTGCATTTTGTCATTTCATCATGAAAGCTAAGTAGTATGTCTTATATCATTGTATATCTTCTGATGAGAAGAACATAATCCAGTTGCTTACTGTTTTGTATAATACAAGCAAGTAGAAAGGAATACTAACATCCACATTCAATGCATGAACTCATTCTTTACCCTTTATGTTGAACTCATAACGTGCAATCCTGAACTTGTTCTAATTTATGCTTTCTTTGACTAATTAGTTGAAATGTCAAGAGCTAATGAGGACCAAGAAGAATGTTCAACTACCGATTGATTCAAGAGACGTAGAGTTGCATCCTTAATTCATGAGGATGAGGAAGATAGCTCTATTTGCTCTAAGTGTTCAAGAAAATGCACTTCGATTGTATGGTCTGAATTTAAAAAATTCATAGATGGTGATGGCATGAGAAAGGCTAAATGTAAGTGGTGTGAATTAACTTATATGGCTAGCCATGGGACAAAAAATTCATTGCGTCATTTAGATACTTGTCCCAACCAACATGTCAATGTTGATGGTTCTGTAGTACAATTTGACCAAGCTCTTTTTAGAGACATGTTAGCAAGAGCTATAATCAAACACAATTGTTCATGCTCTTTTGCAGAGCATGAGGCTATTAGAGAGTTGTTTCGTTACCTCAACCCTAATGTGAAGCATATATCAAGGAATACAACAATAAGTGATGTGATAAAAGTTTATGAAAAAGAAAAAAGAATTTTGAAATCCAATTTAGCATCTCTTTCAAGTCGAATATGTTTGACTTTTGACCTATGGACTTCTGTCATTACAGATCATTATATGACTGTTACTGCCCATTACATCGGTGAAGATTGGCAATTGCATTCATAAGTCTTGTGTTTCTCCTATGTGCCACCTCCATATAGTGGTGCCATACTTTTAGAAAAATTGCTGACTTTGTTGAGAGAATGGGGTATCGAGAGAAATTTTTTTAGCATAACATTAGACAATACATCATACAATAACAATATGGTTGATATTTGGAAAAATACACCTTCTGTGAGATCCTCTTTGTTATGTGATGGACATTTTTTTCATGTGCGTTGTGGTGCACATGTTTTGAATCTCATCGTACAAGAAGGTCTGATGTAACTAGTATATGCACCTAGAGGGGGGGTGAATAGGTGTTTAGGAATTTTACGCGCAACTAATATCAGATTATTGCAATCCACAAACAAAAAGTAAATAGAGAGAGTTAGAGAAGATTGCAAACGCTGTTTATAGTGGTTCGGCTTTTAGGCAAGCCTACGTCCACTCTCCCGGGTGACCAGCCAATCGGCTGTATTTCACTATATGATCAACGGTGATTACACACTTCCGAGCGTTTATACTTGGTGAAAATCTGTCTCACTAAGTCACTCTCTTTTGTAATACACTGAGATCACTCAAATACGCTCTATGAACAACAGTTGAAGAACGGAATCAGCTTTGGAATAATGTTCATCTAATCTACCCCCTAAGTCTCAACCTATCCTTAAATACTCTCCAAGCCACATTCGACCGTTGGCTCTTTCCGTGAGAGTTCCGTCTTTCCTTTCCTGGACAGACTTTATAAGGCAAGTCTTTTTGACCGTTGAGAGTAGATCAGATCCCCGTAGATTCTATTCGCCCATACAATCGAATGCAGGCTTCCATAAGTGCTCTATTCTTCTTTGGAAGTTGTCCACTAATTGATCCTGTAAATTAGATTAACAGAATCAACATGAATAAGGTAAGTGAAATACTCTACCGTTGGTGATCTTATCGTAGATACACCTTAAGTCCGACGGACTTTAAGTTACGAGTCCGCTTAGAATTTCAATGCAGTACGGTCGGACTTTAATTCTCGATCCGGTAGACTCTTCCGTCTGAAGCTGGCAGACTCTAAGGAACCCCAAGCTTTATCTTCTGCTACAAGCAGACTTTAAAGCCTAAGTCTTTCTGAGTTCTTTTCCTTCAAGAGTTTAGTAAGAATCACATTCATAAAATGTTTTGTAAACATCAAAACTAGGAGTTTCCTCAACAAGGTCTAAAGGTTATTGATGGATCATTACATAACATTAGAGAAGCTGTCAAGTATGTGAGAGATACACAAGGGAGGAGAGTAAAATTTGCCGAGTGTATATTACAGTCATGCTTAAAGACCAATAAAAAGGTACGTCAAGATGTGGATACTAGATGGAATTTTACGTACCTAATACTTAAAGGTGCACTTTTCTTTGAAGGTGCATTTTCACATTTGAAGTTAATTGATAGTAATTTTCATCACATGTCCATCATCTGAAGATTGGGTTAGAGCAAAGAAAATTGCATTCTTGTTGAAACCCTTTTATGATATTTCTACTTTCTTCTCTGGAGTTAGATATCCCATGGTGAATTTATATTTTTATGAAGTATGGCATATTCATCTTCGTTTGATACAGGCAAGGGATATTGAAAATTGAGGCTATTAGTTCTATGGCTAAGGCCATGCTCAAAAAGTTTGAAAAATATTAGAGGTGTTATAGCGTCATCTTATCTTTTGCTGCGATATTAAACCCTTGTTATAAGCTACACTTGTTAGAGTTTTGCTATTCAAAGTTGGACATGGATGATCATGTGAAATTTGTATGGAGCATTCGAAAAAAGCTCTATGTGCTTTTTGATGAATATGTGACATATATTTCTAGAGATGATTGCTTTATTTCTTCAACTAATGAGGTAAGATTTTAGCTGAGGATGTGGAAGAGAACATTGGGGATGACATTGATGAGTATGATGCATTTGAGAGTGAACACTTTGGATCGCAATCTACTAAGTCACAATTGGATTTGTATTTGGAGGAGAATAGCTTGATAGGAAGAAGTTCCCGGATCTCAATGTCCTCGATTATTGGAAGACTCATTCTCATCGGTATCCCAAGTTGTCTCTCATGGCATGTGACATATTGAGCATTCCCATCACTACTGTTGCCTCAGAATAGCCTTTAGCATTGGAGGACGGATTTTAAATAAATATCGTAGTTCCCTTTCACCTGAAAGCGAAGAGGCCGAGTTCTGTACTAAAGATTGGTTATTTGGAGTTCCGCCTGAAGAAGATTTGGATGAGGAGTCTCTCATAATTGACTTTTAAGACTATTTGCATTAGGTACTTTTTTCATCTTATTCTTTTGGTTTGCTTATATGATTTAATACAATTGTCTTCATAATGATGTATTTTTAGTATACTTTGTGATGCTATGACTTATAAGGCCATAGTGGTAGTTATCTTTTCTGAACAGTTAGGTTGTTAGAGCATGCTGGTTTGCATTATTTGCAAATCGAACTTGATAGATGCAAATAAGCTTGACAAGATCATGCTTTTGAAAGATGGGTAGATGCAAATTAGCTTAAAATTGGACACATATGTAGCTGTTAGAGCATGTACAATTTCAGCGGTTGATGAACATACTCTACTATAGAATTTGATATGTTTCATAAGTTCTTGGTGGCTGTTAACATTTAAATTGTCCAGGTGCTAAGGACATAGATAAGTGAAAGAATGAGAAAATTACAAGAGCTGGTGCCGAATATGGACAAGGTAGAAATTCTTTACGAATGTGTTACTGATGAAATTATCATGTTGCAAAACTCATGAAACTTTGATCTTTCTTGGCAGCAAATGAACACAGTTGACATGCTAGATCTAGCTGTGGAATACATTAAGGACCCGCAAAAATAGTTTAAGGTAATGCAGAACAAATTTGTCATGGAGCTTGTGTCTTGGCGATGATCATCACATGGAGCTTAAGGGCTAGGATTTCCATTTTCTTCCGTTTGGTAGCGAGAGGAGGGTGTGCATCGGCTTGGCTCATGCTGCAATAGTGATGCACACGGCGATCGGAGGGTTGATTCAGTGCTTTGATCTGAAAGGAGCGGAGAAAGTGGATATCAAACTGGTGATGGGATATTCTGGTACAATTGTGAACCCGCTCATGTGTTAACTTATCGGAAGGTTGAACCTGACCGTCTTGCCTGTAAAATAGATCAACAATGGACAAATGATGCTAATATGTTGCACCTGCATATCTCTACGTAGTGCGAGGATAATAAATGGTTTGTTTATGTAATGTTGTTCCTGTAGTGTCAAAGAGTTTCATCTTAAGCAATGTGGTTTATTTCCTTCAATCTTGTAAATTTCATATTATGATGTCCCTAGAGTGTCAAACAGTTTCATCTTAAGCAATGTGTGGCTTATTTCCATCAATCTTGCAAACTTTATAGCATTCATATATTTCTAACTTGGTTCTACTTAGTGCCTCACTTCTACTTGGCACATGTTGTTCATCAAGCCCCTTGCCTTCAAGAAAATATGATTGTATAATCTTTTAGAACAATTGTAATATACATCAGCAGTGTCAAAAGGAAATTTATTTCAAATGCTCAAATCTAAGGTTGAAAAGGCCATTTATGTAAACATTGGTAATTAAAAAATTGATTTTTTAAAATAAAGATAAATTTAAAATTGATTTTAAAAAAGTTAAAATAAAATTATTAAGAATTCGATTTTTAAAAAATAAACAATATTAAAGGAATATAATCTTTTTTAAGAATAAGTGTTCCTATGTTTAGTTAGATAGGAAAGTGTTTTGACAAAATAGGTCGGATATAGGTCGGATATGGGTTGGGTTGGGCATGGGTCAAAAATTTTATACTATTAAGAATGTGTCATAAACGGGTTAATGGGTCAATTTGGGTCGGACCATTTATGACCCGACCCAAACCTGACCCGACCCAAACCTGACCCGACCCACTCGTTTAACAAGTATAGTACAAATGCAAAGACTATTTTAGCAATGTACTAAGAACATCACCATGTTGGAGTATGACAAACACACACGAGCATTGAAGAAAATCAGTCTCATTTTGTATTTTGACTTGGTTCAAATAGAGCCAAAGCTCTACAAAGCACTAGAGTAGGGCTTTCTTCATTACTAAAGGTTAAATGTGATATGGTTGATAACAATTTATGTGAGGCATTCAACACAAGAATTATAAAAGCCATATGTAAGTCTATCTACAATATATTAGAAGAGATGAGAATAATGACAATGACAAGAATACATACACAAAGGGATGTCTGTGCTCGATGGAAAAGGGATTGTGGTCTAACAATCATTAAAAAAAATGGAAGAAAATGGAGTTGGCGTGACTTACTGCCATGTGATATGGAATGGCGATGCTGAATAAAAGGTGATAGGTAAGGGTGTTAAATATGTAGTTGATGTGTTCAAGAGAGATTACACTTGCAAGGGGTGGCAACTTACTACATCCCTTATCTCCATGCTGTTTCAACTATAAATCATGGGCAAGATGAAGCATATAATTATGGGGATGACTATTACACGAAGGCAAAATGCTTAATTATGTATTAGAATATGATGATGTCAATACAAGGAGAGAAATTTTGGAAAAAAACACTAATAATGAGTGACTTGAACCACTTTCGGCCAAGATGAAGCCTAGTAGGCGTAAACAGAAAAGAAGAAGGGATGAATGTGAGGTCGCACATGGTATTGGGATGTTGAGGAAATTGAAGACCACCTGTCAAAGTTTCTCAAAGACAAGGTTGAACAGTTTGACATGTCCAACTAAGAAAGCTAGGACTATGGCATCACAAGCACAATTATCTAGGCAAAAACTTTCGGTAAGTACTTTCATATCCATTGTTTCATTCTTGTTTCATGAATAATATTTTAAATGAATATTATCTTTCCAGGTTAAGCAACATATCGGTGAAGATATGAGTGAAAGTGTTGGTGGGACACTAATTGCTAGTGCTGCTTCAAGGACATCAATATTTCATGGGATTGTAAATAATGTTTTTGTTAGCACTTTTGCTTTTCCTAAGAAAATTATGTTGACTAATGAAACTAATAGGTTATGAGAACAAGTGCTAGGCAAAGCAATAGATAGAGTGTTGATATACAAGCATAAGTTGAACCAACATCACAAGCAACTGCAACTCAAGTTCCATTTAAAGCAATAGGCCCAATAAAAAAAAAGAGAGGAAGTAACTCCAATTTACTAGAAATTATGGGATTAGGAAGTAGCTTTGGGGTTTCTTTTTTGTTTGTTGATGATGTGTTGGTTTAGTGAAGTAATGTTGTGGTTTTTCTTGTTTGTCGATGATGTATGGGAGATCGATCGGCTCCTTCTCCAAGTGTTGTGTGGTCTTCACTCCTTGACCTTTGTGATGTAAGAAAGACTACTAGGGATTGGAATTCTCTATTTACTTGGGCTATGGAATTTCTAAAAGGCAATTCTCTTCATAAAAGAATCCTAAAATTTACTTAGAATGGGGCCATTATAACTACTTATATTAACATGAGAAGGATTTATGTGCAAATTGAAGAATCTGTTTTAGGTAGGAGGACTAATTATTGATATGATAAGTGAGATTGCTACTTTTGTCAAACAAATTATCTTGTTCCTATTGTAATAATTTACTTAGTATTTGGTGTGAGTGACAAAGGTAAGTGATTGTATAGTGATACATGTGATGTTGTATTGTTGTGGCTTCTATTAAACTTGCAATGGAAATAGTCTTTCACATTTTTTGGGTTTGGAGCACTACAACATAAAGTTTACCTATCACAAAGGAAAAAAATACAGAAAATTACTAACATGATCTACCGCTCAATCTTCCATCATGAGAGACTTTGAACTTGCTATACAAGTGTGTGATCCAATGGAGGGACTTTATTTTGTAGAAAGTTTACTTTGTCTTAACAATCAGCATGGGTTTTCTATTTTAGCTGTTTTAGTTGGTTACCTATTGAAATAGCATAGGATGGTACAATGAAACTTACTTCATAGTCTCATCCTATATATTGTTCATCTTTCAAATCTATGGCAAAGTTTCACTCACTATTGTGTTTTAACCAGGAATGTTAATTCCTCTTGTAATTTCTCAAATTTGAAGGAATCTTATTATATACAAGGAAAATGCATAAATTAGGAATTTTTATTGAACATTAAGAAGAGAAGGAATAAAGATGGCATATGGTTTACTTTGTTTTCTCTCAAGCACTTCTATTTTCATAACTTGATTTGGCTCTACCGATGGGGGTCCTTTAAAAACTAACAAAATCTATTAACCAAACTCTGCATAAAAAGTGTTCATGGCAAAATCTGATAAAGTATTCCCAACATGGAAAATGAAATTTGTTTCCATTTAATCATAATTACCTGCTAAGTGTTTATGAAAATTTCTCAAAAGAATTTGACTTGAAAGTTCATGAACTAGTCCTTTTTCCATAATCACAAAAGCTAAACTTGTACTGATCACAATGGCTACCATTAGATTAGTCCATCATTACACATTAATAGAGATGGGAGGCATGGCGCATGAGGATGTCATCTAAATAAAAATCACTACTTGACCAATTAGCCCAAGCCGCTTGTGTCAAGGTCTTGGGCCAACCATCGGGCCCAATTTCTTTATCAAAGCTAGCTCATCATTAAAAATAGATATATAGGGGTGGCAATTTGAGTCATGTTTTTTTATTAGATACTCTTAAGAGTACATGGTTAAATAGATTAACTCAAATATGATCCCTTAAATAAGTATATAGAAAAATCCAGCCCAAACATATATTGATCTTTAAATGGGTAGCCCAAATGCCGTCTTGTGTAAAGCGCTTAATTCAATGTGTCCAATTTTGTCGATTCCTGAAAGAAAAAAACCGGCAACAAGAATAGATCTTTTGAGATCTAATTGACTTCCGTGGCTTTACTCATGAAATGATGTGCTTGAAAAGTTTACATTATAATTGAAATGCAATCAAATAACATACAAAAACATTGATAAAATTACGGCCTTAAACTTTTTTTTTCTTTTGCTTAATCTAGGGAAGAATTCTATGTTCATATTAGATTTTATAGAAAAATTTTACAATTATAGTACTACCTCGCCAAAGTATAACAATGGCTAATGTCGATTTTTGTTATACCATTGTCATTGGTCGAGAGAATAGATATAATATTTTGCTAGGCGCTTTTAACTATAATAATTGGACAGGTCAATTTCGAATAAAAACAAATTGAATTTGAAAATGATTCGATTGTCCATCATATCATAAGTTCACGAAATTATAATACCAATCTCACTGACATGAAATCATAATTCGCTAACTTTCAGACATTTATATGTTGTGAATTCATAATTGTTGAAATCATTCTTCATAGATGACTTGCGATAACTTATAATTTTCAATCAGTTATATGTAATCCGACAAAAAAAAACAATTATATATAAAAGAAAGTCCCAATAAAAAAAACAACTTATAAAAAAAAATCAGTTATATATAAAAAAAAATGGTTCCGATATAAAAAAAAATTACATCTATAAAAAAAAACCTTAATTTACCGCGCTATATTTCTCTCCTTTATTTATGGGGGCCCACAGTCTCAGCTAGGGTTTCTCACGCTCCCCTCGCTACCATATAAAAGCACCTTGTCCCTGCGGCTCTTGCCGGCAGCAGAAGAGAGAAACCCTCGTAGCCCAAGAAGAGAGAAGCTCCGCAGCGCCGCCGCGAAGATGGTGAAGTTCCTCAAGCCCGGGAAGGCCGTGATCGTGCTCCAGGGCCGGTACGCCGGCCGGAAGGCCGTCATCATCCGGAACTTCGACGACGGCACGCGGGACCGCCCCTACGGCCACTGCCTCGTCGCCGGGATCAAGAAGTACCCGAGCAAGGTCATCAAGAAGGACTCGGCGAAGAAGACGGCCAAGAAGTCGCGGGTCAAGACGTTCGTGAAGCTCGTCAACTACCGGCACCTGATGCCCACCCGCTACACCCTCGACGTCGACCTCAAGGACGTCATCAACCCGGACTGCCTCCAGAGCAAGGACAAGAAGGTTACCGCCGCCAAGGAGACCAAGAAGAGGCTTGAGGAGAGGTTCAAGACCGGGAAGAACAGGTGGTTCTTCACCAAGCTCAGGTTCTGATTTCGAGAAATGGGTGTCTGTGTTAGGGGCAAAGATTCGAGTTTCATCCTTTTGTTTTTACTATATATGATGGGTTGAGTGAATTGGTGGACCTGGATTTGATTGTAGTGGTTTATTTGGAGCTTGACCATCTCTTTCAATTTTGGATATGCTGTTACCATTACTGTTTTGGGTTTTGGATCTGCTTCGGATTTGACAGAATATTTCCTGCGTTGAGTGCTTCGATAGGGCGAAAAGAGTGCACTTGATGCGTGCGTTGCTGGTGCATTCTACAGTTAGATCGGGTGCCATTGAATTGATCTTGCCGCGGTTTGTTAGGTGGGTTTTGAAGCTTCTGGCATTTGCTGTGCTGTTTTATTGGATTACTTTTGCGCCTTGAGCTGTTCCGGATTAGAGTTTATTATGCGATTAACTTATATTAGCGGTTGTTTTCCCTCCTAAAATGTTGTTCTATTGGGCGCAAGCAAGATGATGAGATATGCCTGATTTTTGTTGGTTGTGATTGTGTACTTAAAAGGTGAAAGGAGGTGTTGAGTAGGGGATTCGAGAGGGTTCTTTGCTTCTTGGCCTCGATGCTGTATTCATATAACTAGTTGGCCCTTAGGAATTGTGGAGTCTGAAGTTCGATTCTAGGGAAAAGTCAAGACTTTCACCTTATCTAATTCTGAGACTTGATTTGTGCCTGTGATTGGGGAAGTTCAAGGCCACTTTTGATGAAACTAATGAAGTCATTGGTAGTTTATTAGTCACGGCAAAACTATCTTTGCACATTGGTCCTTAATTATTGTCAGGTGGAAAAATTCCATTGCTAGGATTATCGTTCTAGTTGGGATATTCTCCGTGGTTGTTACTGATTTTGTTTTGGGCTTTAGTGTTTGGTCATTGCAGTTTGAGATCCTTCTCAGCTGGTTTGGAACTTGAGAACAGAATCAGGGTTGTCTCAGCAAGTGACTAGTCACATTGCATGGTTGTTTTCGCATCCCTTCATGTGTGCTGTCATGCTATCTCAAGGCATATATACAACATTACACATCCATGTAACGAACATATATGTCTTCAGGGCATTTCCTCTTTTTTGTCTGTCTGTTTAGTCAAGGGTGTCTCTCTCTCTACCCCTGGTGTTTGCTCTTACATTCTTGCATTAAGAAAGACGATGATCCAAGGTTTATTCTATTAAGCAAAGTCAATTCGGTAGTTGATTGGTAAGTATGAACTCCGGTACAGGCTCATTATCATTTTGCTTTATCCTGAGTAGTACCCTTTATCTGTGAGTACAAGTTCACTGCTGAGGGCATTTGTCAATGGATCAAGTTAGCAAGTTTTGATGGATCCTTCCTTTCTCCCTTTTGATTCTAGCTTAACTGCAACTCTCTTGAATTTTCCTTCCGTTGCATTGTGAAATAGAGAGTCAAATGTCCTTCACCAGTATCAAAGTTCCCCTCTGCATTTCAATCCTCGAAGTTCAGAACTTCAAATGTCTATCAGTCGAGATTACGAAGATTGTTCAAATGGGCATGAAATCACGCCGAGCCATGCACCATCTTAAATTGGTATGAGACGGTCTAATAGAGTTTTGAAATTAGAGTAACGAACTTGACTTTCTTAAGACATGTAGTCGTAGTCTTAACTTATCCTTGTACCAACAAGTCCGGTTCAGAAATATATGACGGATGAATTTTTGGACTGGATGTTCTCTAGCGAAGTTGCACATGACGAGATGAAATTCATGGCCTGTTCGAATCATTTTCATCTATTTCGAATTCCAAACAATTCTATAGACTATATTAAGCTGTGACTCTAGCTCCTCAAGTTCTTCAGTAGGCTCATGATTCTCATCCGCAAAGATTTCCGTAAGCTCCTCTTTATGACTTATTTTTGCATAGGTGCGACCTTCGTGATCATTTGATCCCAATTAGGTTGGAAATTAATTTGAAAGCAACCAAATGAAATTATAGAACCTAGCAACCCCAACAATCTCAGATTTATTAGATCCAAACCCCTCTTTTGAGATTCAATTTGGGTGTTGCTTAACTTCTCTCATTGTCATTGTTGTCAAGGCTTTTTTGGCAAATTTCTTTAGCTTCTCATCTTCCTTGTCACGCAATGCCACAAACATGGCTGGATAGATCTTCCGATGCTGTCAACAATGGAGATGGTCTTCATTGCCTCACAAATCACGAATGGAAGGCCCTTTCGCCATTTTCGGCTAAATTTATGGAATTTAGGGTAGGAAAGTAAAAAAAAAAAAAAAAAACCACATACATGCATTTCGAAATGTACCTTTGCACTTACATCAGATTACATAATTATCAAAGTTTGTATAAAAAAGAAAAACCTAACCTCATCCGAAATAATTTTGCCTCCAAATGCTTTCAAGCACCAATCTATGTCGATATATGTATAACTCTGTATGCTATGATATAAGGGGAATTCAGTATGAAGGTCAAAAAAGTGATTACAAGACAGGCTTACTTTAATGATCAAGATTCTAGTCCTAGGACTCAAGGACACAAATACATGAGCCTATGGAACATTTATCCCATTCAAGTGAGGTGAGTCACTAGATTTAGGATGGTTCATGCTAAAATGACATGTAACATCCGAAAAGTTCAGGACGTAAACTAAAATTTTTTAAAGGAAAGGGTTAAAGTGAGACAAGAAATAGCAAAAGGTTGAAGGCCATTCATGATCGCAGCGAGAGATCAAAACAAAACATTCAATCTAATCCAAGTCACGATGCAGCGAAAGCATTCCATTCAAATATTGCTTCCTCACTCTCCTGTACTTCTCCAGCAGCAACCTGTACCTAGGAACTACATCCTCCAACAACACTTGCTTACAGAACTCAGATTTCACTGTAAAAAAAGCTGCTTCTAGTGTTTCCTCTTCCTCAGGATGTGAACCATATAAGTGCTTCGCATCTACATCAAATATGTGAAGCTCGTACCTTTCGTCAGCTTCTTCTTCTTTGCTGTTGAAATTTTCAAGCCATCTTATTCTCCTAAACGGATCTTCCTCCTTCTGAATCGATCTCTCCAAACTCTGCAGTGTCTCCATGAAGTTAGATGACTCGTTGATCTTATTAATTAGATCTCTGAAAATGACAACCTGGCTTTGATAAAGCCAGTGATTTGTATCCCTTGAAAAACAAATTGAATTAACTAAGCAAGCTTTGCGAAGCACTGGATCAACATCACCAAGTAACATGATCATAAAGTGCAAAAGCCTAATGCAAGCTGCATATGGAGTCCCAGTCATGGAATCAGAAGATACATGTTGCTTCAAGTCCTGGAACCAATGATGCAAAGCAATGTGCATAAATCCCTCCCACCTGCATCAAAGTGAAGCTGTTAATCAGATGTCAAAAATCTTCACCTACAAGTACATTTTGAAGACCACAATTACCATTCACCAACAAAAAACAAGGATTTGATGTCAACTTAAACATGCTAGGCCGACAAGGTGATATGCAGAAACTGTTCTTAAGGCTAGGAGAAGAGTTTATCAGTGCAGACTGCCACCGGTCACCCTGAAGTCGTTTCATAAGAAATCAATTTTTTTTTGATCTCCTAATACAGACAGATAGGACATGTTAAGAGCACAGTAATCATTTGTAATGTGTATTTGGACTTGCATCATCAAGTCAAGTGTCTCTCTCTTCATAAATCTCAAGTTATTGCATGGTGAAGGAAAATATGATCTTCACTGCAGATGCTTAGCAAAATAGCCACTTTGAAAATTAAGAAACTATTAGAACATGACTGGGCTCGTTAGTTAATTGATAGAAGATTATGAGTGATAGACATCCTAAGGAAAAACATAGATTCTTTTCTCAACAAACAAGCAATCCACACCCATTGCATGTCCAGAAGGACAACTCCCTGAAATTCAACACTTCATTGACGGCAAATGCAGATTTCATACCCAAGACAATCATGCAACAGAAGGAACAATAAGCTTGGAGAACACATGCCAATGCATAACATCCAATTTACAAGATTGCATTTACAGAATATCCTCATTTCTGCAAATATAAACACAGCATACGATATTGACTCAATTTTACCAGATACCTTTTATCAATAGCCGTAATGCTTAACACAGGATAGTATATCCTCCAGGAAAATAATTTGTTCCTTTAAGTTACCATCCCAATGTTACATGGAAAACCTTAAAAGTAAAATTACTTCCCATTTTTAATGCATCTACATGATGTCATACAATCACAATTTCAAAGATGCAAATATCTTTGCAAAAGCAGGTTTCTCCATAAATCAGAAAAGAGCCATATAATTAGCGATTCATGCATAAGCTACCCATCAACTAGATAAAAGCATCAGCTGGCTAAGACAAACAAATTGGCAACATATGGTACTTACTCCAGCGTGAACTTCAAATCATGGCAGTTTTGGTTAAAATTACAGAATGGAATACAAAAAGAGTCTAAAAAATGCACACTTTACATAATGACAATAAACATAATAAAAAATGGATATAAGGACTTCTTGTTCAATCAAACAAAAAATCATGCGAACAAGAACTTACTCAAATGGAGCCTCAACCTCAATGGCAAGTGTTAGGTGCAAGGAAAGACCAGCAGAATCTTCTTGTACATCATTAGTAGTATGAGCTTCGTGAACATAACCTCTAGGAATGTACAATATATCTCCTTCCTTTAGCAGAATTTGCATGCATGCATTTGGTACAATATCAACATTCAAACCTTGGGAACCATCAAGAGGTTCATATAAACGAGGTAAAAGATTATTCCTTGGAGAGGAAATTGTCCACTGTTTTGTTCCTATAAGTTGACACACAAGCACACAATGATCATCGTAGTGCCGTGCCAACCCCTGAGAATTGCGCGGTGTCAAGTAAAGATTGGCACCGACAGATGGTTGACCAAACAAACACGCTAAGCCTTCAGTGATAGCAGCGATGGACTTAAAGCGGAATTCCAAACCACGCATGGCCACTGTATAACCATCTTTGTATGCTTCATTACATCTGTATACATCATCTAAGCTAAATACATGAGGAGACTGGCTGCAAGAACTCAAGCTCTTGAGGAAAAGATGTTTCTCAGGTGTTGGAGAATCTCTCTGCTTTTAGTACCCTTATATCCTGCTGGTAAATTATGGGCATACCCAAGCTATCTTTCTCATTTTTTAGGAAATTGAAGATGTCCAACTCATCAGAAGCAATTGGTGGGCAGGAGACTGCACAATGGAGGACAGAAGAGAGAAGATGGTGAATAACATCTTTAGGATTAATGGAATTCAAAAAAGAGTTAAATATATCCTCCTCATCCACAGCCCTTGAGGTCCTGCTTATGAGAAAAGGTGATACTTCCCAGTAGCCCGCAATAAAATCTTTGAAACTAGATTGAGGTAACCCAAAAATGCTTCTTTTGATTTGATCAATTGGCAGAAAAGTGGCACATTGGACTCTGATAGAAAGTCTGAAAATGCTCTCTGCCAGATCGTTGACCCTCATATTGCTTAACAAGTCCTTTTGCTGGCTGCACACCGAAGAATTGTACATTTGAGGATGCAGTTTAGCCCACAGCTCTTTCAAAAGGAACAAGAAACTTTCAGAGAGCTCAGATGGAACTCTTTCCAATTGCTTGATATTGCAGGAGTTAACAAGTACAACAACAGCATCGAGAAGTGACACAGGAAGTTCATGTTCCTTTGCAGCTGTAATGTGACTCCTATTGAATCCATTGTCCATTGGGAATAACGCAACAGAATCAACAAAGTATTTGGCCACCTGAAGATAGCAAACCCTAGTGGACATGATGAGTCAAACTGATGATAGATAAGCATATCGGCAATTAAATGTGTATTGAGTTAGAATAAACCTACATTAGGTATTAAATTCAAACAGGAAACTAAACCACGCCACGTAACCAGAACAATTCTCAGCTGTATTCGACTAAACAGCTAAAGTGATAATGACAGTATTGAAACTTCTCCCCAGCTTTGCCCATATTATATCTACAAGTACTTGAGTCAACCACGAGAGTCCCTTCATA
This sequence comes from Angophora floribunda, assembly GCA_014182895.1. Classification (NCBI taxonomy): domain Eukaryota; kingdom Viridiplantae; phylum Streptophyta; class Magnoliopsida; order Myrtales; family Myrtaceae; genus Angophora; species Angophora floribunda. The sequence goes on from CM024708.1 coordinate 14,630,428, forward strand.
TATTCAAGTGATAGGTTGTAACAACAGCAAACAAGATGGGAGATTGTAATTTGATGGATGGATATATATGTGTGTCCCCCAATAAGCCCATGCATGGATCATATAAACCAGTTCATAACCAATTGATTCACAATATAATGAGGAGCTTTGCAATTCATAAAGAACATCCATTATCATTATATAACTGCACATAACATGCTTGCATATACAAAGAAGAAGCCACTTGCAGGCAATTGTGCATAAATTGTTAACCAGTTCTTGACGAAAGAGTGTCGAAAGTCTGAACAGCAAGCCACCAAGGAAGGAAGAAAACACGTAAATTAGAAATAACAGTAAGTATACATCCAAAAACATGTCAACAGTAGACTATAATTAAAAAACTGGCATGCCTTTCTCATCCTACATCCCCTCTCAATCAAAGGAAAGACACCAATATAGCAACATGCATATAAACCATCAATAGACTTCATACATCATGTAATCATTCATACATCATAACTTCCCTTAAAATTTACTTAAAAAGCCATTTCAAAGAAACATCCAATGAATCTGACAAAAGAACCTAGGTCATTAATGACAAATGTTTTATTTGCTCAATATCATAAAGAGGAGGATGTTAGCAATAGTCAATATCTGAAGCTTGATCAGAGGATAGATAATAGTGTACCTATGCATCTCAATCAGAGAAAGCTTGCCGGAAAGAACCATGTTAAACAAGGATAAATAGATCTTACTCGATTATCTCATGCATAAGCAGACTACATGATATGCAGAATTAAGCAACAAGGAATTGTACTGTTCTATTAATTCTATCACGTCGTTTATTACAACCAATATACAGTCAATGCATCTTAGAATACACAGAGATGTAGCATAGTAGCGATTGTCGAGTTAGTACATCGTCCTAAATTTGACGCACCGAGGCCTCCATTATGATTAAGCTCTATGGATTACATTTCCTTGTTTCGCAGCTGTCAAGTCATGAATGAACAACTACCATAACCAAGACATGCAATGATAGCCAAAAACAATGAAATGATGCTGTATGACCTAGCAGCATTGCCATAATAAAGTTTATCTAAAGTCTGGTAAATAAATATTCCAAAATCCCGAAATCAATATAAACATCTTGCGAGACATTCATGCTCTAAATGAAGCAAGAAAAAACTCATTCTTGAATGGAAAAAAAACCCATAAAAACAACTCAAAATCCACATTTCCTCGACGAACAAATGATAAGTTGCAGAGGCTAATGGTACAATCATGCTCCTTAACAAACATACAACTAAAAGGGTAGAACAAAGGAGAGGAGTAAAAGAGGTACACTCACATGAGAGTCTCCAAAGCAGAATGCTCAAGAAGCCTCTGCCGCCCGACCCAACTAGTCGACATATCCGAAATGGCGCAGCACACACTCAATTTGACCCTCCTATTCGAACTCCTCAAACCCGATACTAGGCCTTCCAAAATTTCTGCATCCGAGGCCATTTGTTGGTTCATTTCGAACGAACAGAGCGAAGCCATTCCTACAACCTTAGCACAAAGACAGGCGATATCCAGATTGCTGTCGAGCAAATTCAATCAAACATTAAGCATATACATCCATGTCAATTTACCTCTACAGATAAATTCGCAGAGTGACATTGCCTTTTGGAGAAAGAGAGAGAGAGCTCACTTGGATTTGAGCAGAACAGGGAGAACAGAGAAAAGGGCAGCGAGGGGTATCTTCCGAAAGCTCGAAACTGGGTCGTCCAATTTCGAGAGAAAGGAGAGAACTTTCCGCAAGCATCTCTTGACTAACGACGAGGGAGGAAGAGGGTCGGAGCGGTCTCCCCTGTTGATCTTGGGGACCGAAGCTAGAAGCAGACACAGGGTGGTGTCTGCATCGGCCGATTCGAGAGGAGCAGGGCCAGATAATTCAGAGTCCCTCCTCCTCCTCCTTCTCTTTCTTTGTCCGGTCCCCTCCATATTTTCCCTGCGCTAATGGGAAGAAAGCTCCTTCAAGCTCAGGGATACTTCCGTTCGCCGGCACAAATTCGTCCTCCAAGGCTCTAAAGGTGATGTCAAATTTTCAAAAGAGAAGAATAATACCAATCATCAATGAGTGCTTAAATTTTTAATTTGGGTGGTATGATCTCTATATTTTAGCTCTTTCGATTGATTCGGATCACTTTAAATAAATTAAAAGTTTAGAAGAGATATTGTAGATTAAATCAAAGTTAAATGACGATATTACATAAATTAAAAGTTTAGAGATGACATCGTATATTAAATCAAAATTCAAAAATTATTTGTGTTTTTTTCCATTCTTAGAAAAGGGTAAAGGTAGAATTTATTTGCAATAAGTATCTCGATTAGTTATTTAATTTCTAATTAGAGATCCAATGAAATAGAGTCATTTTATTAAAAGATGGATGTAACTTATTTCAAATAAAAGGTAAATGTAACTAAGTTAATTTCAAAAAAGGATGTAAGCTCATTGACTAACTAAATTTTTGCTAGCTGGTGAGCACTAGATTTTGTCAGCCACCAAAATAAAACAAAACCTAAATACAAATTAAAATAAAAAAGGAAAAAAGGAAAAAATAAATAAATGCGGACTTTGTCGGTGAGTCGAAAGTAGGGGTGTCAATGGGTCGGGTCGGGGTTACCCCCACCCGACTCGACCCAACCCGAAATGCATTAGACTAGGAAAAAAATTAGGTCGGGTTAGGCCAGAACATGACCCTTTACAAGTTTGGTTTTCAATTTCCTATTTAGCACAAAAACTTTAGAACATTATGCTCGTTTTGACTTGACCCGTTTCGATCCGGCTCTAAATGATACTAGCTTCATACTCAGATAATATTTTGACCTGACTCGAAAATACCCTAAGTTTAGGGTCGGGTCGGGTCTTTTTGACACCCTAGTCGAAAGTCGCATTATTGTTGGGAGCCCCATAGGATGTAACTTGCATGAAGAACGGCTCAATAGAGGTGGTGGGCTTATAGGCAGATGGACATGAGCCCAAAAATTTCAATCTCATGCTGCAGACGATGGGCCTCTTCAATGGCCAGCAATCCTCATGAATGAACAGAAGATCCCATAGACCGACCATGAGGCAAAAGTCACTGGGAAACTCCATGTGGTCTCCTTGACCTTGAGCCCCAGAATTTAAGCAGTCGCACTCTTTACCGGTGCCCTCAAGATGATGCTGGATCTCGGTCCCTTAGGCTTAGGTCCTTCTTGAGCAGGAAGTTTAATCCCAAGATATACATCGACTCGGCATGCTGACCTCGGCCCCACAGGGCTTGTTGGAGAAGCACATGGTGGATTAGAGATGAAGCTCCAGATGACGTCGGATGAGATTATAGTGTCGCTCAAGGAGCAGGGCGTCGCCACCGAAGTTTGGAGGCCGGCTGGTTTGAATTCCTTTCCTTTCTTGGTTTTTCTCAGTTTTCTTTTTTTTTCTTTCTTTCTAATATTTGTCAATATTTTATTTTGGATGCCCTTCTCTGGTTGCCCGAAAAATCAAGTGATCATTGACTAGTGAATTTAGGCCTTTATTTTATTTAAAACAAAATCTACTTTTGAGCCCTTGACCTAATTTCAAACCCTTCTTTGAAATTTTTCCAAAATTTCCCCCTCCCTAATGACGATTCCCTTTTATCTCTCTAAAATATCTCGGACTCTAGTCTCACGTTCTATCGTTTTGATGGCAACAACCCAACGTCTAGTCTATCACAACACTAGTATAACAGTGTGTTTGATATGATTTTTAAAAATAATTATAGACTAAATAATACAAATATTTATCATATTCGATGTTGAAAAACTCCCCATAAAATATGGGATAAGTCCAAATAAACATGGATAAAACTCAAATAATTCATTCAAGTATTAGGGGAGGAAATATGTTTAGTCCGCCTTAGATATGATACATTAATTAAAATAAGAAGGAAAAAAAGATGACAACACAAATGGCCCATAACTTTGGCTCAATGTACTATGTGGTGCCTATGTGATCCATAAACTTTTAATTAATTCAATGTGATTTCATGAACTTTACTTCAATGTACAATATAGTCCATGAACTTTTAATTTGTTCAATGTGACATTTGAACTTTTGATACATGTTTAATTTAATCCCTAAATTATATAAAAATGTTCATTTTTGTGCTTCTATTAATTTAAGTTCAGTGATATCATTGAATATTTTCATACAATCTAGAGACTAAATTGAATATGTAACAAAAATTTAGGGATCACATACACAATTTAAAAGTGTTAAGATCATATTAAACAATTTAAAAGTTCAAGGACCACATTGCATGTTAGGTTAAAGTTTTGGAATCATATTGAATAAATCTAAAATTCAAACACGACATTGCATATTCGGTGAAAATGTAAGTACCATTCATGTCATTTCTCTGAAAGAAAAATCACATAGTAGATTTGTCTATTATTCTAGTGCCCCACGGCAGGAGATGTGCTACCTTGCTCCATGCGCCTCTTAAATGTAGTCGTGTGGTCTCTGTGTGTGTGTGTGTGTTAAGACTGTCACCGTTCGTTGTCGACGAGGTTGACCACAACAAGGCCATGTTAGTTAAGTTTTATTGAGCAGTAATTAGGCTTTCTTATATTCATTTGACCTTTTGTAGTTATTATCGTTAAATTTCCTCGCACTTGCATTCATGTAAATTCATCCTTCCATCTTGACCTCATTCGCGCATTCTGTGGTCAAGCGTGGAGCCACAAGAGCAATCTCGATCACTCTCCAATCATTTGTCATTCAGATAAGGCTTTTCATCGACAATAGTAAACTAGTATTGATGCAAATAGATTTTCTTTTGTATACTCTTGGATTAATATATCCTACAAAAATTTCACCTTTTTAGTATATTTGTCCGCAATCCCCGGCATGTACATATTATGGTTAAATAATATTACTATATTGGACAAAATTGCGGATACATATACTGTTATTACCCCAATGGAAGAGCATAAATTATTTACTAGGATGAATTTTCATGTAATTACACTCATCTGATAAATGTACTACAACATGCACCACCGTGAGTTTTTCATAAATTTAACCGTTGTGGACCAGCTTTATCTTTGCTTTCACAGGGTTTCTTATATTTTTTGGAAAGAGAAAAAAGAGAAAAAACTACCAAAAGCCCAAACTTTACTCACTGTCACATATTTATTCTAAACTATTTATTGTCATATTAAAAATCCCAAACTAAAGCCGCCATGACACATTTATTTGAAATTTTTTCTTGTGACATAAAAACCCCAATATTGTAACTACGTGACAAATTTACTCTCAATTAAGGTTTCATTAGATGATTTTACAGCTAAAATGTCGTCATTTTTTCATTTAAATCACTTCGGCACCATGTCAACATCGTTTGTCTTCTAGCATCCATGTAGACAGATTTTTAGTGATAATCATTGATAGAATATCGACAGAGGGTAAATGCATCATACAATACAAATTTGAGACTTTTGATGTCACAGAAAAAAACTTGAGATAGGAATATTTTTGACTTTTTTCCTTTTTCTTTTTCCCTTTTTAAAGTATAAAGGCAAGAGCATAAAGGTATGCAAACTTATTCAAATACGCCTTAGATACTCAATTCATCAAATCCATAAAATAGTTAGTGCATTGGTCAATCCAAATGACATTATAGTAAACTAGTAGCGACTATATTGCATATGATATGTCGTATTTAGTATGTCCTCACTCTAAATGCTCAATTGATGATAGTTTGTCATCAGGCCTATACTGGAAGAACACTAAAGCTCTTGAAAGTGGTCCAACAAGTCATCTATCCTCAGTAAGGGATACTTGTTCATGACCATCCCTCGGTTAAACTATTGACAATCAATGCAAAAATGCAACGATCTATCCCTTTTCTTTACAAACAAGATTGGCACTCCCTATGGAGACACACCGGGACAATTAGATCCTTTGTCCATCAAATCTTGCACTTGCGCCTTTAATTCCTATACTTCTAATCACTTCATTCGGTAAGATACCTTGAAATTTGGCCCGTTCCAAAGGCCAACTCAATCACAAATTCCATTTCTCGCTCTAGGGTAATCCAGTCAATTCCTTAGAAAAACATTGGAATAATCCTGTACCATGGCGATGTTTTTTCATCATTGGTTCCTCAACCAACATATTAGCTATGGTTGTCAAATAACCTTGACAACCCTCACCCAACAACCCAATTACCTCAAGTGACAAAATCAAATGGATCGAGGATCGTCCTTGATTTCCAACGAACTCATAACTAACCCTTCTTAATGAATTAAATTGCATTACTTTCTAATAGCAATCCATTGTAGCTCATTGCTTGGTAAGTCGATCCCTCCTGATGATGACATCAAAGTCATACATTGTTAAGGCAGTTAAATCTATCGATTCCTCTTGATAACCAATGACTATTATACAATGTGAATATCCTACCACATATAACATCACATCCGCTAACGGGGTAGAAATACTAATAATCACTTCCAACAATTTTAGTCTTAACCCTATTAACTTAATGAACAGTTTAGCTACAATGAATGCATAGCTCCTGAATCAATTAATGCTTAAGTATCATGATCGCACAAGGAGACCATGCTCGTAATTACGGCTTGCGAATCATTTGCTTCCTTTCTTGTCATATGTACACCTATCCTTGCGCCAAAAGGCGACTAAGGTGGTTTGGCGTAGTGTTTCCTGTAGGTTATCCTCCCTACGGTTGTGGCACTTACGCTCCAATAGGCCTATGCGGGCAATTTATCACTTGGTGGCCATATTGAGCACATCCATAGGAGGTTCCCGTCTTAAGATGACACGGGGCATTTCCAACCAATTGTCTTACTTGGGGCTATTGAGGTTGCTTCCTCGATTGTTAACGAGGACAATTCAATGTGGCTTTGTTGGCCGCATTCAAACATGTTCCAGTCTTAACAAAATACATAGCTGTCTCGTGTCATCACCCACCGAATCGACACTGGCATTTGAGTTATATGCCAGTTCCCCCAGTGCCATTCTATCTGTTGGGTGGGATATAGTGTTTTCCTTCTATCATCGGCCTATTCCTAAGCCAATGATTATCCCTATAAGATGCAAACTGCGATCTTGATGTGGTTGTTCATTCTGTCATGTTTTCTTTAATTAGATGGGCCCCTTCGTACTATTCTTTATAATCATTCAAGTTCAAGGCACCAACTGACTGTTAATTTTCGATTTTAGACCATCCCTAAATCTCTTAACTTGGTTTACCAGATTCTTAATCATTCTTAGCGCATACATCAAGAGCTTTGCAAACTTAACCTCATATAACTTGACCGATAAATGATTTTGACGAAGTTGTAGGAATTCAACCATCTTTGCTCTTGTGTGCACTCGAAAAAGTATTTTCCATTAAATGTTTCGATAAAGGCACCCCACTTTAAGGTCGTACCTTCGGGAAAAACCCTTCATTGGATTGCTTCCCACAAATCACTAGCATCACCTTGTAGTTGGTACATCACTAAGGTTATCTATTTTTCCTCAAAACACTCCAGCAGTGTGAACACTTTCTCTAGTTCCTTAATCCAGAGGGTTGTTGCCTTAAGATCATCCGTCCTAATGAACTTGGACGGCTTTAGTTTTAGGAACTGTTCAACCAACTTAAGCATCGACCATTCGCTATTTCCATTTCCAATCAATAGGACTTCACTAGGCATGACGGTGGCAGTAGCAACCATAGCAGTAATAGCTTAAGTTTGAGTTTACTGCCCCCTATCATATTTTCCATAGGCTTTCAATAACTGTAAAACCCTATCTAGCCTAAGATCCCATAGGGCTTTACCTCTAGCACCTATGACCTTGAGCCGCCATTCCTCTGTGGGCTTTCGGATCAAGATTGTTCACCTTGCAAGATTCTTATAGAACCTACTTTGCAATTCCCTCAAGGAATTAGAAACTATAAATGATCCGTTTACAGCAAAAGATTCTATAACCAATCACAGGCGTACTAAAGAAAATGTCTTTCCTAATAACTATCCCATACCTTATTGCACCTTGTCACTCTAGGCATTGACCGAGCTCTAATATCAAAACCAATAGATACGTCACGCTTCGACCCTCGAGCACGCGACAACTCTTGTTCACTTTGGTCAAATGAATCTGACGTCTTGGAACATGTCACTGAGCATTCATTTTATCTTTTAGTTATACACATGTGGAAGCGATAAACCAAACACCTAGTCAATCAAATAGTAGGGATAGTAGAAAGACTAATAACAATAGCAACAATGTCATTTTCACTTTTACTAATTAACCTTAGGAAGTTTATATACAAGCCCCTCAGAAGGACGACTTCCTCATTTTTCATCAAAATATACAAGGCAGAGTTAATCTACTTTCTTCAACATTAGGGCCAACAAAAAAGAAGGCATTAGGTGCCTACACTCAGGCCCTCGGAAGGGACCTAAGACATACCCATCCAACCTTGTGTACCAAGCCATGAAGTAGTAGGGAACCAACTCGTTTAGCCCCTCATCCACCCACACAATGGTGGAATATCTCAGGCACACAATCCCGTTGCCCTTTATGACGTGCTCAATTACTACCAAATCTGTGGCGATAGGAATGCCAAAATGATGAATCCAAACGTCATAAGTACCACCTAAAAAATAGTTAATAACAACAAATATGATATAAATCTTGGTGAGTTATCATCCTAAACCTCGTTAGGAAATCAACTCATCTTGAAGTATCTAAACATGCAACCATAAGTCGATGGCAAATCGATAGCAAAGCAACTCACACTCTACCTAGATTATCAACATGGCTTGACAGGTAAATCTCATAATAAACAACCAACAATCAATTGATTTGTAGGCAATCTTACCTTGACACTACCATACCTTACACGGTATAAATTCATAAATGTGCCATAATCAATGTAGACAAGCATACACGTAATCAAAACACACAATATTCTTTCCATGCACAATGCATTCACTTGTGTTCCGATTATATGCCCCTTGGGCCACAGCACCACCCATAGGTTGACTGTCTTCTAGCATGACCAAGCATCGTCCCGTCCCATCGGACACGATAACGTCTTGGAACCTCCGCCTAGACAGCATTCTTGAAGGAGTAACCAAGCCTGGCTGAGGAAGAGTTACGGGGCGTAAAATCCGAATGAACAAAATGTTGAATTGAATCGTACCAGTCTCTACTAGGTATCTAGCATCAACCACGACTTAGTGTCCAAGCTCTTGTTGGACATTTAAAAAATCAGGCATTGTCCCCTAAACTCCCGATGGGGTGACGAGTTCCTTTATGTTACCACACGAGCACACCACATCACTCAATTTCAATTCATTTCCTAGCATTAGTCAATATAAATGTGGTTCGTGCTTAACATAATAAATCACTGCTTATTTTCAAATAAAAATGTAGGAAAATAATCGTACGTTGTCACATACAAAAACCAATTAAATTTTACATACCTTACTTTTTAAACATACTGACCTCATTTAAATTACAAAACTCAACATATAAACCCCACACTCAGATTTTTCCCTTTATATGTCCATAAAACCCTTGTAAAAATTACTATGCCAGGTTTCACATGAGGCAAACATTTTTCAAGGCAAAGCGGGCATCTAACAACATGGCACATGCAGAAAAAATATCATAAAACTCAAGCTAAAATCACATAATAAGGCATCACTTATCGCTCTATGATGGTCGCCTATCAAGCATTTCTTGATAACTTATTGCCTATTTGGCGATAGTCTATTATTAAAATTCCGATAGCTTATTACCCCTTTGGCGATAGCTTATCATACAATTCTTGATAGCTTATCCTCCTCTTTTGTGATAGCCTATTATTTAATTTCCCAATAGTTTATTGTCTTTTTAATGATAGCTTATCATCTTTTTTGATAGCTTTTTGCATTAGCTTATCACCGATTCCGATAGCTTATCACCTTAATTATAATTAATTAACCTAACAAGAATTAATTATAATTAATCAGGATTAGTAAAATTAATTATCGTTAACCATAATTAACTAAACTAACTACCTAACAACCATGGTTAATTAACTCACCATCACCAACCATAGTCAATTAATTAACCGTTCATTAACCATAATTAATTAATTGTCCCTCACTAACCTAAAAAATAATCTTTTCTATTATTTATAGCTTATCACGATAACTTATCGTCTTAATTATAATTAATTAACCTAAAAAATTATATTTTCTATTTTTAATCTAATTGAACAATCTAATTTAACTCAAATTTAGGTTAAAATTATCTTTGGACAAAAATGCCTTTGATTGGTTGGTGAGGTTAACCCCTTATTTGAAATAGTCATTGCCACTTCATGCCCTAATTTGAGAAAATGAGAAAATAAGGGCACTTCAGGCTCTTATTTGAAAAATGTTCACTTTAGGTCTTTGTTTGATAGAATGAAAGTACTTTAAGTCCTTATTTGAAATTTTGTCAAAGAAATTTACTATTAACTTTGGTAGTTCCTATTTTTGTGGAATATTATGAACTATGGGACTTGGAGAAAGTACTATCTTCAATAAGAACTTATGACCTCTAAATAAAAGTTATGAAATAATATTTTATAAGTAAGTTACTGTTAGTGAGCATGATTACGTGCACCATAGAAAAGTTACAATTCATTAGGTAAGGAAAATTATTTTTTATAAAGTATTACAAACCATAACATCCATAGAACTCATGATGACAAAAGGGATATTATGAATTTTATCACGCACATCAATGTTGAGAGTATATACTAATAATGACATTTTCCCTTGTGCATCCTAGAACAATAGAGAGTTCAAAGGATGATGTAGACGCTCTATTTTCAATACTACATCGATGTGACGATATATGTTCCAATTTCAAATCGGCAAGGGACTAACAAAAAGCGATGTGATATGCTCTTTGACTTTGGTCTTAGAGTGGGTGTAATGATCTCCATTGGTGTATAACACATCGATCACCCGCGAGAGGTTGAGAATTCGCATGAGAATTGGCATTGGGACCTCTGTCGGACGAAGAAACTCTTCATTGATGTCCTTCCACGCATCCACAACTCGTTTCTGGAGTTCCTCCTTAGCTTCCTTCTCTGAGATGCCTTTTTCTTTCATCAACAACTCCACCGAAGATGCTATGTGCCCCCTCTTTTGCTCGAACTGTACGTCGACAACATTGGTGTGATTATGTCAACATCGTTTCCGATTGAGTGGTGGTCGATCTAATTTTATTAGATTAATAGAGTATAGTTATGTTTTTATTATACCTGGTGAGAAGAAATGTCATCCATGAACCTACATATGATTTGTGAAGCCCTCAAAATCTTACAGTCACCGAGCAACCATTCAAAAGCATCTCTTGTGACCACATCGCCCATTCCTACAAGTGCTGTGATTGATAACGCTTCATAGCCTGTCGTTAATAATGCAAGGGGCATGTATTCCTCTAGTGTCGGTGTGTATCCGATATGGAACCATTTGGCTTCGTGAAAGTACCCTCTCACTAGCTTCTTCATCTGAGAAATTAAACATAAACAAGAACATTGGGTCCCTGAGAAAAAAATTGAGTTGGATGCATGTAAAATGTGCTGACAATGCTTACGGCTTCTTTTGCATAGGTGAGGCGATATGATCTTCCTTTCGTGGCCAATTCATTCCCAATTTCATCATAGAGATTGAGAAGCTCTTTATAATGAGCTTGCATATACTCTGGCAGCCCATCCATAGCATCAACATCCCACCTGAAATTGAGTCCTTGAAAATGATGCATCCACATACTCGATCAAATTCAGAAGTTTGAGAAAAAGAATGTGGATAACATACTTCTCAATTGCTTCGGTGTAGGATACAAGTTCTTCCAATGTGCCATAGACGTCATAGATATCATCGAGAATGGAAGTCAGGGCAATTACTTTGGTTAGTATATTTCTGGCGACTACAAACTCTGGCTCGAAATATGCTCCCGATATCCACAAGAACAACTCCACAATTCTGTCCCTAGCAAATGGGAACTTGCTCACAACATCTATATCCTTCCACCACCTATATTTAAAGGAATATGAGCATTATTGAAAATACGTCAGCCCAATGAATTCATATAGTTTAAACTCATATTTGTCACTTGTAAGGGACTTTCAAAAGCACTATTTAGAAGGATAAATTGAAACCATATTAGTAAATCTTCGGAAAACACAACCAGAAAAAGCAGTAGTTTGGGCATTGTTAAAACATAATCTAGAAGCTAACTTTAGATTATACTATCATGGGAAGTTAGTTGACCTCGTAATCTTGCCAATTTCCTTCTGGTGTTGCTCTTGCAATAAGTTGAAATCTAGTTTAGCCAAGGTCAGCAAGACCTTGTCATGTGAAGGCTCTTCTTGGTAGAGTGAAATATAATGCCTTGCCTCGAGTCTTGGCAACCCCTTGCGAAGTGGCTGTTCTTGGGCATGACTCACTTGTTTTGCAAGACTAGTGCTTACTTTCATTTCATCAATCGATTCAAGGTGAGTAATAGCAAAAGGAAGTGCTTCTTCCAAAATAGCATCGCCATGGCACCTTAAATGGCAAGCTTCATATAGGCTCAACAATCCATGCACATCTGTGATGAGCGATTTCTTGAAGTTGCCATCACTATCCTTGAATTTGTTAAAGACCTCTGTGCAACCAACCAACATGGGGAAAAAAGATGTGATTGATTAGAAATTAGGAAGGTGATACACCTAATCAATGTCCTAGATTTTCTTTCACTTGTTTCTCCTAAAATTCAAATGAGCATTAGTAAATTTTGTGGCATTAATTTTCCAAAGAAAGAATTTTGTGGTTATCTTATTGGATTGGTTCCCTAAGTTTAAGATTTACCTGATGAAATATTGAAACCTTGTTGCCTTAGCAATCGAAACCTAAGAGCAACCTGGTGAAGGTCATCTCCCTTAAAATCTCCATGATCAAATTGGGAGTAATTTTTGTGGATTTGCTCTAATTGCTGATCTATTTCTTGTTCAAAATGGTAGTCAATTCCCAAGTGTTGAATTTGATCAATCAAGTGAAGCATTTGTGAAGGCTTGTCCACAACACCAGTCAGGATCTTCCTCACCTCTCCTTTCAATTCCTCAACTTGTTCCTCCACTCTTCCGAGGAATTTGAACTTCTGCAAATATATAATACGCTATTCTGAATAAAAGCAAGCACGTGATATATATTTATCTATATAAAAAAAAAGAACTCAAAGGAAAGCGAACTTACTGTGAAAAAAAATAATAATCATGTTTTCATAGTTACGAGCCCATAAAATGAATGACAACAAGGAAAATTGTGCATACTGGAAACTCAATACCACGAGCATATATTCTCAGAAAAGCGAACATTATTCTCTAAAATTGAAACTTTCAAAACGAAATCTAACATTATTGTCTAAAATTGAATAATCGATGACCAAGTCATTACATTCCGGTGGAATGGTACATTTGATGTTTTTGAAGGAGGGAGCGTTACATGTGTTGGTGTCGGGTGCATACAATATAGTTTAAACTTGTTAAACATGACCCCATTTGGCATAATCAAACTCTTGAGTTAGGAAGAAATTAAATGCGACCCATGGCAAGGGAAGTTCCTAATGCAGCAGACCCAATTCAAGTGATTTGTTGCTAATGAAAAGTGATTTATGCAGCGACGCAAGAAAAAGTATTTGGCAGCCAAAACGATATTAATCCACTTCATTCGCCAAGATAATGAACCTCACTTCGCTAGAGAACAAAAACCATCGTCTGGCTCTTTCCTTTTTCATTGCTAACTTTTCTTTCCAAGGGATGGGGTGGAGGCGTATAAGAACCTTTTATTTTATTTTTTCATGTTTTCTTAAGATGCCCGAGAACAACTCCTAAATCAATTGAGGATCACACTTGGGAAACTAACAGGATCGGATAAGGTTATAGAATTGATAGAGAAATTCTTAGACCTAAGTGGGATAGTCGAGTTGATAAAGAGGATGGAGATAAAAACAAAAGCCGAATGCTCGCGAAAGCAAGGATAAATTCAAAAATGAAATCCACCATACAGACTGTGGAATTATGGTGGAAATGATCAAGTCAACCATATGGTAGCGACTAAGACTTGGTCCTAAACCAACGCAACTAGAACCCTGTACCGACATTCTCTTTCGCCTAGGTGGAAAGGCTAGGATAAAGAGAACATGACAGAGGTACTTTTTCTTCACTCTATCCCTTCATTGTTCTATCACCTAGTAGCAGTTCTTCTTACACTTGAAGGCGGCCCATTATTTTTCACTAAGAGTTTCCAAATGTTAAGAGCATGCAGACAAAAGAAGAGCTCAAAGCTGTCCAAAGCAGCCCTACTTTCACCATGCTTGTAATTGGTATGATCCATCATATCCTTCACAGCATGTAAATATGCTTTTTAGTGCGATTGCAACGTTTTTCAGGTTGTACATTTTTTAAACAAATGTTCCTGCCACGTGTATAATGGGTGACTTACATAGTGATAGAAAATGAGAGTTTTCCGATATGTAACCAATTTATCAAGCAATCTTGGGATCGATGCTTTCCAACAATCTAAGAATTAGGATGCAATTGTTTGATTGAAAACTTCACGATAAAAGAAGGTATATTCCATGTAAATAATTTTCAAGAAAAATAATTAGTTTTCATTTGTTTGATGGTTTAGCGAAAATCATCTCCTTCTTACCAGAAAGGAAAATAGGTTTTACCCAATTTAAGCTTATTATTTTCAATCAATGAAAAATGTTTTTCCATAAATCAATTAGTTTTCCATTATCCAAATACCAAAAAGTCGGAAAACGGTTTCCTGAAATATATATTTTTTCAAAACAATTGGACCCTTAGTTTTTTGATGCTATCAATTATCGTGAACACAAAGACTTTCATTGAGTCTACAAAATGCAATCGCAAGAATATAAAGTATGAAGACATCAGAAGAAATTCTAACCTTTGAGTGGGAGGGAGAAGCGTATTTGAGGAAGTAATCGCCCCATATGCTCTCATGATATTCTGCCCTCCGGCGTTCGACCCCGCCGCTTCTTCCTTTACTCGGAGAAGATGGAATTGCCGAAATCTGAACCGACATTTTCCCCACTATTTCCGTGCTTCGTTTGTGGATGTCGGACGATTACGCGAATTGAAGACTGAGGAGAGGCTTTCACCGCGTTGCAGAACCTCAACACTTGATGGGTACTTATAGGCAAGGCGTTCAAAGCCACCTTGTCACTTGGACTTATCATTTAGAGCAAACCAACCGCATTTTAATGAATAATAACACAATTTCGTGGCGAAAAGAAGATATTCTCCTAATAATATAATCGATCCAATCCATCCTGCCTTCAGTCAACATCCGATATTAGTAAAATTTAGATGTAGTAAATCCAGTTTTAGTTTTTATGGGAATCACTCTCGAAAACTTATTTCTTATGAAGCGATGGAATTTATGTCTCTTCCATGACTAGATCTAAGGTCCTCGTTTGGAGAATTTGTATACTTTCACATATATCGTGCGATAATTATCTCTTTGTAATAGGGTGAGTCTATTCATAAAATGTAGGGAGCATATCATTTTTTTGCGTAAGTCGCCTACTTAGTTAGAGTCTGATTGGATCTACCGGGATCTTGAATTTAATCGTCTAAGTCAATGTTTGCCCCATACACACTATTCTTGTTGCCAATGTTTTTTCTTCTGTTTGTCCTACTTTATCTCTCAACTCATTTTTTGACTTTTGCTTTGCCTCTTTGTAGAGCGTAGGAGTCGAAGCCCATTCTTGAAACTAAATATCCTCACCTCCAACTCCTTGATAAGGTGTTTGAATGAAGGAAAACTAATCGATCCACAAAAAAATATTTTCCATAGGCTGAAACCAACAAGCTTAGATTGTGGAAAACAACTTCCCTTAAAGGATATCACTTTTCATAAATCATCAAACAAATGAAAATTAATATTTTATTTGAAAATAATTTTCATGGAAAATGTTTTCCTTTTTCATGAAAATTTATGTGAAATACGCGTACCTCAAATTTAAAATTTCTTTCATCAAATTAATAAGAAGCAGTACAATAAACATTATTTGTATCTGTTTTTCATTTTATTTTCATTTTGTATATTATCATGCCAACTAAATGAACAGCCTTTCGGCGGCTTGAGTAAAGAGCTCAACTTCTTTAACAATGAAGATTTCACCCGCATGAAGTTTCTTGTTTTGGTCGGTACCCGCACGGAGTTCACCACCACCAATTTTGCATGGAGTGTCAACATCCACGGACAAATCTCTTCATGGAAAAATCACTTCTAGAAAAAATGTGAGTCTGGCACTCCTATTTCTTGTTAAGGGTAGCTTCATCCTCCTACCAAATACGAAGTGACATTCTTTTGGTAATCGCAACTGACATTTAATACACATTAGTTGAATAGTCTTATCCAGAGTTCCTAAAAACTAATGACATAATTCACAACTAGTTACGGCGATAGCTTATGGCATTCGGCTTTAGCCCTTTTTTTTATAGAAAAAGAAAAGGGAAGTTCTTGGCAACAACTGACATTTGATATTAGAAGGTCCTACCATAGATTTTCTAAAACATACTAGTAAACTGATTTGACATACATGGAAATCTGTATGTACCTTTGTAAGAAAGTTTGAATATGAGTAAATCCTTAAACTGTTTCGTCTAAACTTTACGGGGGTAATTCCACCATGTTGAGGAAGAAAAATATACGATTTGTAACAAGAGGTATGAGGCGTGTAAGTACCGGTACGTTAAAATAAAGAATGTAGCCAGACTAGATGCCCTTGTTAGAGGGACTATCCCTTACAGCTCTCGTAAGTGGAAAGACCTCTAGAAGAGGATACAAGAGTCCTTAGGGGGGATGATGTCATCCTTCCAAGCACCCTTCCCTCCTATTTTTTTCATTTTTCTTTTAAATTCTTTCTCAATTTTCTGGGGAAGAAAAATATATAATTTATAACAAGGGGTGCGAGGTATGTGAGTATTGGCATGTTAAAATAAGGAATGTAACTAGGTTAGGCGCTCTCGCTGGGGGATTACCCCTAGTAGCCCTCATCGGTGGAAATACTCCTAAAAGAGGATAGAAGAGTCCTTAGGATGGATGATGTCATCCTTCGGAGCACTCTTCCCTCTTTTCTTTTTTTATTATTTCTCAAATTTCTTTTGTCCAGTATTTCCCTTTAGGTCTTTTTTTTTTGTATATGAAAATATTGGTATTGATACAACATATAGATACTTTCACAACCATAATTCATAAGCTCACATATACTATATGTTGTAACTAGTATTAACACCTAGAGGGGGTGAATAGGTGTAGTAGTACTTTATGCACAAGAATGACAATCTTTTGCAATCTATAAACATAAATTAAATAGAGAGAGTAGAGAAGATTGCAAACACAGTTTATAGTGGTTCGGCTTTAGACAAGCCTAGCAGGGGCGACACTCACCTGACCGAGGGTGGCCCTTGCCGGCTTCCCTTTGCCATGGCCGGCAGAGGGGAAGAAAGGAAGAAAAAAAAAAGAAAAAAAAAGTGAAAAGATGAAAATGCCATTCAGTTAAAAAGTCTGGGGTAAATTTGTCCCAAGTGGCATAGTTTAGGGTTTTTCGTTGCACAAGAAAAAGTTTAGGGTAAAATTGTCCCAAATGGCATAGTCTAGGGTTTTTGGTGGCACAAAAAAAAGTTTAGGGTAAAATTGTCCCAAGTGGCATAGTTTGGGATTTTTTATGGCACAAAAAAATGTTCAGAGTAAAATTTTCCCAAGGGGCATAGTTTAGGGTTTTTGGTACCATTTTCCCTTTCTTTTATGATAGTTTGCATGTTTAAATATAGGTTATTTTTAATTTCGAATTTTGATTATAAAAAAGAAAAAAACATAAAAATTGCCATGCACATTTCATATAGAATTAGGTCATCTTCTGTGTGTCATCTAGTCATTGCATGTTTAGGGTCATTTGAATGTGTGATATACTAGGATAGTTGCATTAAATATTTTATGGCATTAGATTAAGTTAAATAATTAATGTCGTGTGACATATAGTTTGCATATTAGGTTGCACATTGCATGCTATTATAGTTAGACATTTTCGTACGTCATTACATGCATTGCATGTAGTTTTAGGCCTCATTAAATAAGTGAAAACCTTAAAAAAACTATTTGAATGATTGCGTGTTAATTAGAAATTATATCTAGGATCATTGATGTAATTTTTAAGCTAACATCGCAGATGGTTTCGTAGCTTCAAAGTAAGTAACTTCCTCCCTTTCCTCGCAATTTATTTAATGCTTTAATAATTGAGTGCTAAATAATGATTGCCCACTCGCATGATCACATTGCATGCTAGGAGTAAATTAAAATCAATACAAACTTCCTGCAAATCATTTTTTTTTCAAATAAAAGAGAAAATGTACGGAAAGGACGTTAGAGGAATCTAACGTAATCAAGTCCCCGATCCCATAGTCTCTGGTTCGTAGGAGTGAAGTAATTCTCCCGTTACTTTACTTGGGTTTCTAATCGACCCACCAAAAATAGATTAGTGACGACTCCTAATTAAAAATCATTTGCATACTAAAAACTTGAATTCTAAGTCACGAATTGGTATGGGCTTGGGAGAGCCCGAGCTAAGTTTAGGCTTAGTAACCCATTAGCCAAACCCTAGGTGGTGCACCCAAGGTGAGGTCGCAACAATCATTTTTTTTTAGAGAAAATGCTAAGTTGTTATTTGCGCACTTTCATTTCAATTTTAATTTTTTTTTCAATTTTAATTGATTGTGTTCTTTCAATGCATTGATTATTTTTTTCCTTTTTAGAATGATTATGATGATTTTAGGAGTAAAGACTGCCCTAACACTTTGGTTAGCAAATAGTCAAGTTTAGTTACCTCAAGGGCATTAGTTAGATGGCTAGTATAATTAAGTCCTCGACTCTAAATCTCTAGTTGTGTAACTAGTGAGGTATCTTCTCATACCTCACTTGATTTTACCCTTACATAGAGTTCTTATAATCAATTTGAATTTAAATTTGAGAGGTATGATCTTGGGAGAGACCACGTTCATAATCGAGGGTCCTATTGTGATATTATCAAGTGAGAGTCCATCCAAGACCTTGGCTTGGACTATCTCATAAACAAATATCTTTTAATCTATCGCGAGGTGGCCCCTTGAGGGTAGGGTTGCGACAAGCATACATAGCATTGGCAAAAGAAAACATTACAGAAGTGGTTTTATTCATCTTTGATTAGAGGATTCTTACTGCTCACTCTCTTATTTACAATTAATCAAAAATGGATAATGCCGCTCATACAAAATTTATCTACACTGGTAATTAGGCTTAAAAATCCATGAGATGCTTGGGGATAATTGGGGTTTCAGCCTGGCTTTAATTACAAACCAAAAAATTCCAATTGAAAAGCTAGGTGCAGTGGCCGCGATTTTTCATTGTTTTTTACTCTTTTCTTTTTCCTCTGTTTGTAATAGTTGAATTTTTCTTGGTAAAGTAATATCAAAATTTGACTTTATATAATATGGATCACTTGAAACCTTAAAAATCCAATTCTTAACACTTGAAGTTATTCGGAGTTTCTGTTTACATCTTTCTAAAATCTTCTGGAATGATCCTTTTTCGGTTTTAGAATTTGGGAGGGTAGTTCAAAAAAGTATTTCACTTTTTTGGCATAAGCAATACATGAACTAATCTAACACAGACAAACCAGTTATAAGGTGGCGAAACTATGTATATAATAAGATCGATTTCACTCATGTTTGAGTATGATTGAATAATTAAATAATAAACCCCATTAAAATAAAGTTCAAGAGTCAATTATGTCATTTTCCTTTTTAAAAGTACAGTTTATCTCAAATAAGATCTCAAATAAGATCTCAAATAAGATCTCAAATAAGAGATCCAATGAAATAGTTATTTTCTTAAAAAATGACTTTTAAAGTGAATTTTGTTTGAAATAAGGGTAAAATGTAACCAAGTTAGTTTCAAATAAGGGTTTGGGCTAATTGGCCAACCAAATTTTCGCCGGCCAGCTAGCAATTGATTTTCTTGGCCACCAAAACAAAACAAAACAAAACATGAATAAAGATTAAAATAAAGAAAACTGAAAGCAAAAGAAAGAAGAGTAAACTTAAATGCTTACTTAGCAGGCGAGTACAAAGTCGCGTTATTGTTGGGAGCCCCATGGGATGTAATTTGCATTATGAACTGCTCAATAGAGGTGGGCTTATTGGAAGATGAAGATGGACATGAACCCTAAAAATTGTAATCTCTTGCTGTAAACAATGGGCCTCTTCAATTACCACCAATCCTCAGGATGATGCTGGGTCTCATCTCGATCCCTTCTCGGACGGCAAGTTCGATACCGAGGTATAGATCAACTCAGCATGCCAAGCTTGGCATTTGCAAGGCACACTGGAGAAGCACCGGTTGGATTTAGAGATGAAGCTCTAGATGACGTCAGAGGAGATTGCATCGTCCCTCGAGGAGTAGAGCGCCACCATCGAAGTTTGGAGGGCGACTGTTTTGAATTCTGTCCTTTCTTGGCTTTTTTTAGTTTTTCTTTTTTTTTTCTTTTCAATATTTGTCCATTTTTCGTTTTGGACAAAAATATCCCATTTTGTTCACCGAAAAAATCAAGTGCTCACCAACTGCTCACCAACTAGTGAGTTTACGCCCTTATTTGAGACTAGCTTGGCCACCTCATGTCCAAAGTCCACTTTAAGAACTCGACCTAATTTGGGCCCTTCTTTAAAACTTTTCCAAATTTTCCCTCTACCTAATGACAATTACCCTTTATCTGCCTCAAATTCCTCCCATCCTAACACACTCTCAAGTCTCACGTTCTATCTTTTTTATGGCAACAAGCCAACATGTAGTCTATAACAACACTAGTATGAGGGTGTGTTTGATATGATTTTTCAAAATAAATATAGAAAAATAATACAAATTTGTATCATATTTGATGTCGAAAAAAATCCTCGTAAAATATGGGATAAGTCCGAATAGATCTGGTTAAAACTTAGATAATTTATTTAGGTATTAGGGTAGGAAATATGTTTAGCCCACCTTGGATATGATACATTACTTAAAAATAAGATGGAAAATAGATAGTTACACAAATGGCTTATGAGCTTTGGCTCAATATATAATGTGGTGCTTAAACTTTTAAATCGTTCAGTATGATCCTTAACTTTTAATTTATTTAATATAATCGTAGAACTTTTGATATATGTTCAATTTATAGTTTAATATTATGATTTCATTAATTCATGTTTAGAAATAACATTGAATATTTTTATACAGTTTGAGGATTAAATTGAATATCACCAAAAATTCAAGAATCGCATTGAACATATTAAAAATTAGGGACCACATTATAAATTGGGCTGAAGTTCAAATACCGCATCGAACAAATTAAAAGTTTAGGAATTACATTGCACATTCGGTCAAAATTCAAACACCATTTGTGTCATTTTCTCAAAAGAAACACATAACTAATTTGTTTAATATTCCAGTGCCCTATAGCAGTAGTTGTGTTACCTTCCGTATGCCTCTTAAATTTGGTCGTGTAATCTCTCTCTCTCAACTTAGACCATAGCTTGTTGTCGACAAGGTTATGTTAATTAGTTTCATTGAACACTAATTAGGTTTTCTTATTTTCATTTGACCTCTTGTAGTTATTATCGTTAAATTTCCTCGAACTTGGATTCACATAGATTCATGATTCCATCTCAGCCCCATTCGCACATTTTGCGGTCAAGCGTGGATCCACATAGCAATCTCGATCACTCTCCAATCATTTGCGGTTCGGATAAGGCTTTTTGTCGACAATAGTAAATTAGTACAGATCCAAATAGATTTTCTTTTTTATACGCTTGGATCAATATATCCTACAAAAATTTCTCCTTTTTGGTATATTAGTCCACGATCTCCAGCATGGACATACTGTTGTTAAATAATATTACTTCCATGGACAAAAATTTCGGGTACCTTAGTGGAAGAGCGTAAATAATTTATTGGGACAAATTTTCAAGTAGTGACACTCATCGAGTAATCGTACTACAACTTGCTCAACTACGAGGTTTCAATAAATTTAACTGTTGTTGACAAGCTTTACCTTTGCTTTCACAAGGATTCTTATTAGTTTTTTAAAGAGAAAAAGGTACCAAAAATCATAAACTATGCTCACTGAGGGTTAGTATGGTTCGATACAATACCTAATCCAGAGACAAATCTACACAATGTTTATCCCCAATTTTTGGGACCAAGGACCAACCTGGTTGAGCTTGGGACCGAGGATCAGACAGACTCTATTGGTTCGGTCTGGTTCCAAGGTTAACTCAAGACCAACCAATTTACTCAATGACGAGGAGGCCAGCAAAGAGAGGCGAGCGGTGAGAGCCTTGAGCCGTGAGGAGGCGAGTGGGTCGAGCATCGAACGGTGAGTGGGGTGAGATTACTCGTGAATGAAATTGTTTCTTTCAATCTTACTTAGCAAATTGAAGAGGATAAAGAAGAAAGAAGAGAACAAGAGCATTGGAGGCAGAGGAGGAGGACATCGTTTAATGTCATTTAAGTTAGGATTTGCTCTTTAGAATAGATAAAAGAATATTATATATAATATATAATATATATACCCAACCCTAACCAAGGACCAGCCCACATAATGCTAGTTTAGAAATTCCAAGATCAAGGATTGACCCAGTCCTTCTAGGAACCAGACCAAGACCGGTAGAGTTGGGCCGGTCTAGGGTTGGTCCGATACTCACTCCTACTAGAATTCATTGTGACATATTTATCTTACATTTTTTTATTATGATGTCATAAACCCCAAACTAAACCTACTATAACACATTTATATTAAATTTTTTTCTTGTGACATAAAAACTTCAACCTTGTAACTATGCAACACATTTATCCTTTGTCAAAGTTCCATTATAAGTTTTTATAAGCAAAATATCATTGTTTTTATGCATGCGCCATGTCAATATTGTCTGTTTTCCGACTTTATGTAGATAGATTTTTAACGATGCTCATTGACGAAATTTTGATAAAGGGTAAGTGCATCACATAGGTATAAATTTAGGATTTTTAATGTCATAAACAATTTAGAATAAATATGTTAAAACGGCCATAATTTTAAAAAAATTGTGACTTTTTTTTTAAAGCACACGGGCATGAGCGCAATGATGTGCTAACTAAAGGAGCATTTTTTATTGGACAGTCAAATCATTTAAAGTTACCGTGAGAAACCCTAGCAGGTTTTCCTTTCTGGATAAGTGTGTTGTTGGTAGACTCCAATAAAGCGCGACTTCTAGAAGAACTTTTCTTGTTCTTTGTTAACGGTCTCAGCAAAAGAAATTGTTAAAATACGTTAATAAATGTCTAGATTTTCAATGGTCCAAGTATTGATTTTATTTATCAGAATAAGAATCAGAGCATTGCAAATTACAGTCCGTTTATCTGTTACTTAATAAATGCATAAACTCCTTAAACAAAACAAAAGAAATAATTGCTATGATTTTCCTATAAAAAATTTCCAAGAGTTATTACGAGCATTTTTAGGGGATTAGTCCCGCATTCGAGGTGGATCTTGGTGGCTTAAAAAGGAAAAGAAAAACGTGATCCCGGCAAATCTGCTCTGCGAAACCGGTTTTGCCGTAACTTACTAACATCAAAGGAAACTTATGGATGCAAAGGTTATGATATTTACAATGATTGAGAAAATTACAATGAGTAAGGAAAATTACTGGCACATAAGTTGCAAAAACTTTACGAAGTGTAACGAACAATTAGATATTTTACTAACAATAACATAAAAGAAATTTACTATTGACTTAAGTAGATTCCTATATTTGTGAAAAATTACGAACCCTAGAAATCGGAGAACATACTCTTATCAATGAGAACATATGTTCCCTAAATAAAAGTTACGATAGAATATTTTAAAGATAAGTTACTATTAGTGAGGATAACTACGTGCGCCATAGAAAAATTATGATCCATTAAGTAAGACTTTATATTTTTATTTTTATTGTGGAGTATTACAAACCATAGAATCCATAGAACTTATGACGACAAAAAAGGAAAATCATGAATTATATCTCGCACGGCAATTTTGAAAGTACATACTAGTAATGACATTTTCCCTCATGCATCCAAGAAAAATAGGGTTCAAAGGCTTGAATGATAGACCCTTGATTTTGAATATCACACTGGTGCGACGATGTTTGTTCAAACTTCACATCGGCAAGGGATTAACGTAGAGCGATATGATATGCTCTTTGAGCTTGGTCTTAGAGTGGGTGTAATGATCTCCATTGGTGTACAACACATCGATCACCCGCGAGAGGTTGAGAATTCGCATGAGAATTGGTGTTGGGACGGCGGTCGGACGAAGAAACTCTTCATTGATGTCCTTCCATGCATCCACAACTCGTTTCTGGAGTTCCTCCTCAGCTTCCTTCTCCGAGATGCCATTTTCTTTCATCAACAACTCCACCGAAGATGCTATGTGCCCCCTCTTTTGCTCGAACTATATGTCAACAACATTGGCTTGATTATGTCAATATTGTTTCCGGTTGAATGGTGGCCGATCCAATTTTATTAGATTAAGGGAGGATAATTATGTTTTTATTATACCTGGTGAGAAGAAATGTCATCCATGAGCCTACATATGATTTTTGAAGCCCTCAAAATCTTGCAGTCACCAAGCAACCATTCAAAAGAATCTCTTGTGACCACATCGCCCATTCCTACAAGTGATGTGATCGCTATCTCTTCATAGCCCGTTGTTAATAATGCAAGGGGCATGTATTCCTCCAGTGTTGGTGTGTAGCCAATATGAAACCATTTGGCTTCGTGAAAGTACCCTCTTGCTTGGTTCTTCATCTGAGAAAGTAAACATATACAAGAACGTTGGTTTCCTAAGAAAAATTGCGTTGGATGCATGCAAAATGTACAGACGATGCTTACGGCTTCTTTTGCATAGATGAGGCGGTATGATCTTCCTTTTGCAGCCAGTTCATTCCCAATTTCATCATAGAGATCGAGAAGCACCTTATAATAAGCTTGCATATACTCGGGTAGTCCATCCATGGCATCAACATTCCACCTGAATTCAAGCCCTTGAAAATGACATACTGACTCTACAAATACTTGATGAAATTTAGAAGTTTGAACAAGAGAATGCAGACTACGTACTTTTGAATTGCTTCAGTGAAGGGTACAAGTTCTTCCAATGTGCCATGGACGTCGTAGATATCGTCGAGAATGGAAATCATGGATGTCACTTTGGTTAGTATATTTCTGGCTATGGCAAACTCTGGCTCAAAATATGCTCCTGATATCCAGAAGAACAACTCCACAATCCTATCTCTAGAGAATGGGAACTTCGTCGGAACATCTATATCCTTCCACCACCTACGATTAAACGAATATGAGCATTATTGAAAGTATGTTTGCCCAATGAATTCGCATAGTTTAAACTCAGCTTTTCACTTGTTAAGAACTTTCAAAAGCACTATTTAGAAGAGTAAATTGAAACAAGACGAGTAAACCTTTGAAAAAAAGATCAAGAAAACGCAGCAGTTTGGGCATTGTTAAATAATCTAGGAGCTAATTTTAGATCATACTATCATGTGAAGTTAGTTAACCTCGTAATCTTGCCGATTTCCTTTTGGTGTTGCTCTTGTAGTAAGTTGAAGTCTAGTGTAGCCAAGGTGAGCAAGACCTCGTCATGTGAAGGCTCTTCTTGGTAGAGTGAAATATAATGCCTTGCCTCGAGTCTGGGCAACTTCTTGCGAAGTGGCTGCTTAAGGGCTTGACTCACTTGTTTCGCAAGAGTATTGCTTACTTTCACTTCATCAATTGATTCAAGGTGAGTTATAGTAAAAGGAAGTGCTTCGTCCAAAATAGCATCGTCATGGCATCTTAAATGGCAAGCTTCATATAGGCTCAATAGTCCACACACATCTGTGATAAGCGATTTCTTAAAGTTGCCGTCATTGTCCTTGAATTTGTTAAAGATCTCTGTTGGACCAACCAACATGGGAAAAAAAGACAAATGATTAGAAATTAGGTTTAGAAATTAGGAAGGCGATACACCAAATTAATGTCCTAGATTTTGTTTCACTTGTTTCTCCTAAAATTCGAATGACCATTAGTAAATTTTGTGACATTAACTTTCCAAAGAAAGAATTTTGTAGGTATCTTATTGGATTGATTCCCTAAGTTTAAGATTTACCTGATGAAATATTGAAGCCTTGTTGCCGTAGCAATCGAAACATAAGAGCAACCATGTGAAGGTCATCTCCCTTAAAATCTCCATGATCAAATTGGGAGTAATTTTTGTGGATTTGCTCTAATTGCTGATCTATTTCTCGTTGAAAATGGTAGTCAATTCCCAAGCGTTGAATTTGATCAATCAAGTGAAGCATTTGTGACGGCTTATCCACGACACCAGCCAGCATCTTCCTTACCTTTCCTTTCAATTCCTCAACTTGTTCCTCCACTCTTCCGAGGAATTTGAACTTCTGCAAATATGTAATGCGCTATTCTGAATAAAAGCAAGCATGTGATATATATTTATATAAAAGAAACGAACTCAAAGGAAATCGAACTTACTGTGAAAAAAAATAATCACGTTTTCTTAGTTACAAGCCCATAAAATGAATGAAAACAAGGCAAATTGTGCATACTGGAAATTCAATACGACGAGCATATATTCTTAGAAAAGCGAACATTATTCTCTAAAATTGAAACTTTCAAAGAGACGAAATATAACATTATACTCTAAAATTGAATATTCGATGACCAAATCATTTCATTTCGGTGGAATAGAACATTTGACGTTTGTGAAGGAGGGACTGTTACATGTGTCGGGTGCATACAATATAGTTTAAACTTGTTAAACACGACCCTGTTTGGAATAATCAAATTCTTGAGTTAGGAAGAAATTAAATGCGACCCATGGCAAGGGAAGTTCCTAATGCAGCAGACCCAATTCAAGTGATTTGTTGCTAATGAAAAGTGATTTATGCAGCGATGCAAGAAAAAGTATTTGGCGGCCAAAACGATATTAATCCACTTCATTCGCCAAGATAATGAACCTCACTTCGCTAGAGAACAAAAACCATCGTCTGGCTCTTTCCTTTTCATTGCTAACTTTTCTTTCCAAGGGATGGGGTGGAGGCGTATAAGAACCTTTTATTTTATTTTTTCATGTTTTCTTAAGATGCCCGAGAACAACTCCTAAATCAATTGAGGATCACACTTGGGAAACTAACAGGATCGGACAAGGTTATAGAATTGATAGAGAAATTCTCAGACCTAAGTGGGATAGTCGAGTTGATAAAGAGGATGGAGATAAAAACAAAAGCCGAATGCTCGCGAAAGAAAGGATACATTCAAAAATGAAATCCACCATACAGACTGTGGAATTATGGTGAAAATGATCAAGTCAACCATATGGTAGCGACTAAGACTTGGTCCTAAACCAACGCAACTAGAACCCTGTACCGACATTCTCTTTCGCCTAGGTGGAAAGGCTAGGAGAAAGAGAACATGACAGAGGTACTTTTTCTTCACTCTATCCCTTCATTGTTCTATCACCTAGTAGCAGTTCTTCTTACACTTGAAGGCGGCCCATTATTTTTCACTAAGAGTTTCCAAATGTTAAGAGCATGCAGACAAAAGAAGAGCTCAAAGCTGTCCAAAGCAGCCCTACTTTCACCATGTTTGTAATTGGTATGATCCATCATATCCTTCACAGCATGTAAATATGTTTTTTAGTGCGATTGCAACGTTTTTCAGGTTGTACATTTTTTAAACAAATGTTCCTGCCACGTGTATAATGGGTGACTGACATAGTGATAGAAAATGAGAGTTTTCCGATATGTAACCAATTTATCAAGCAATCTTGGGATCGATGCTTCCCAACAATCTAAGAATTAGGATGCAATTGATTGATTGAAAACTTCACGATAAAAGAAGGTATATTCCATCTAAATAATTTTCAAGAAAAATAATTAGTTTTCATTTGTTTGATGGTTTAGCGAAAATCATCTCCTTCTTACCAGAAAGGAAAATAGGTTTTACCCAATTTAAGCTTATTATTTTCAATCAATGAAAAATGTTTTTCCATAAATCAATTAGTTTTCCATTATCCAAATACCAAAAAGTCGGAAAACGGTTTCCTGAAATATTTTTTTTTCAAAACAATTGGACCCTTAGTTTTTTGATGCTATCTATTATCGTGAACACAAAGACTTTCATTGAGTCTAGAAAATGCAATCGCAAGAATATAAAGGATGAAGACATAAGAAGAAATTCTAACCTCTGAGTGGGAGGGAGAAGCGTATTTGAGGAAGTAATCGCCCCATATGCTCTCATGATATTCTGCCCTCCGGCGTTCGACCCCGCCGCTTCTTCCTTTACTCGGAGAAGAAGATGGAATTGCCGAAACCTGAACCGACATTTTCCCCACTATTTTCGTGCTTCGTTTGTGGATGTCGGACGATTACGCGAATTGAAAACTGAGGAGAGGCTTTCACTGCGTTGCAGAACCTCAACACTTGATGGGTACTTATAGGCAAGGTGTTCAAAGCCACCTTGTCACTTGGACTTATTTTTTAGAGCAAACCAACCGCATTTTAATGAATAATAATACAATTTCGTGGTAAAATTTTTCTAATTTTTTTAAAAAAATTATTTTCTTTTTTCTTCCCTTCTTCTTCATCCTCTAGCTGGTCGCCGCACCTTGGCAATTGCTGAGGAGGCATGACCTTGCCTAGCTATCATGAGGTTGGCCTTGCCATAGCTAGGCAAAGCCGACCTCGCAATAGCTAACTAAGTAGCACCAACATCATCACGGGACATGCGACACGATACGATATGCTAATACATTTGTTTTTCAAAAAATAGAAAATTTCGACACATTGGGACACATTGTATTTAAATGTATATTTTTGTATATATACATGATAAATTATCATTTTATTTTCATTTTGCATATTAACATGCCAACACTAGTGAACAACCTTTGAAAGGCTCGATTAAAGAGGTCAACTTCTTTAAATGTGAAGCGTTCACCACCTTTGCAAAATCCGTTGACCAAATCTTCGTGAAAATCACTTCTAAATCAAGGTGTCCAGCGCTATGTCTTGTTTAGGGTAACTTCATCGTCCTTCCGACTACAAAGTGAGATTCTTTTGGCAACAACAACTGACATTTAATACACACTAGTTATGTAGTCTTACCTAGAGGTCCTAAAAACTAATGCCATAATTTACGACAAGTACTATGCGTTAGGCTTTGGCCTTTTTTCATAGATATAGGAAAGGGGAGTAGCTGGCAATAACAACTGACATTTAATATTAAAATGTCCTACCACAGTGTTCCTAAATCAGACTAGTAAACTGATTTTGAAATGATTTATAGAAATCTATCTATACCTTTGTAAGAAAGGAGAGTTCATAGGAGGGACAGTGTCATCCTTCGAAGTACTCTTCCCTCTTACTTTTTATTCTTTCTCATTTTTCTTTTGTTCAGTTTTTCTTTGGACTTAATACCATAAAAAACCCCAAAATTGATACACATATAACAAATTTATCCAAAATTAATTTTTTAATTAATAGAAATCTCAAACTGCTATATTTGTGATAGATTTATCCCCCATTAGTTTCCGTTAAATTGGATTAATACTATGAAAAACCACAACCCGGTACACTTGTAACAAACAGAAAGTAAAATTCTAAACCAATGTATTCGTTAACTTCTACATGTTGTCCAATTCAATAATTTGACGATAAAATTTAAGAGAAACTAACATAAGCTAAATTTGTCAAAAATAGATCAATTTAGCATTTTTGTTAATTTATGCTAAATCTGTCACACACACACACACACACATATATATATATATATCAATTTAGGGTTTTTTTATGATATGAACCATTTTGTTTTTAGTCTACCTTTTGTATTTGAAAATATTGGTATTGATACAGCTTATAGATACTTTCACAATCATAACTCATAAACTCACATATACTATAGTATGAGTAAAAAGACTGACATTTTCGATTGGAAAGATTGTTAATATATAAATTTACAAGTTTAGCTTAGCCGATTCAACACCTGAAAAATTACATACAATTATGGTCTTGCTCTCACTCCCATATATGAGCAGTTATAATTAACCGGTAGCGCCACTCAAATTCAGTTCGTAAAAAGATAAATGAGATGGTCCACATATCTTCCGCATTGGTTGGCTCTAATGTAAAAGTAGGCAAATACGGAATTAAAGAAAAAGATGGTAGAATAATGAAAATTTGAAATTATTTATCCACGTAATGGTACAGGAAAATTGATGAAAAAATTAATTGAATTATTGATTTCATAGAAATCTTTGTAAACAATCATTCTAGACCCCTTAGCGATCGCTAGATTTCTTCTGATATTTTTCTGTTTTGAGAACAAAAGATAGAAAAATAAAAAATAGGATCGTTACCAAATAAACCCTTAATTTATTTCTAAAACAAGTCCAACACAACAAATGATAGAGTATACACCAATGGCATACAGAAAATATTACACAAATGATCTTAACCATCTTTGATTAGATGAAGGGATTTCTGATATTTTTTTGCTCCGAGAACAAAAGATAGAAAAATCAAAAAATAGTATCATTACTAAACAAATCCTGAATTTATTTCTAAAATCAAGGAGTCTAGAGCAGCTCCTATATGGGGTGACTTCATCCACTTACCAATAACAAAGTGACACTCTTTTGATAACAACAACCAACATTTAATGCAAACATTAGTTCTATAGTCTTCCCTAGAGTCCTAAAAATTAAGGACATAATTTACAGCCAGTTCCGTACCACATTTGAAAGGAGTGTTCTTGATAACAATTGACATGTAATACACATGGGTTAAAAGGTCCTCTCTTGGAGTTCCTAAAATAGACTAGCGTACTCATCTTAACATGATTTATAGAAATCTATCTCTCCCTTCGAAAAAAAGGAGGGTTTCTAGGAGCTAGCGGCGTTATATATTTCTAAGAACTCTCTCTCCACTCAGTTCTCTTCTTCTCTTAACAATTCTCTCTTCCCTTTTTTTCTTTTGTTTATTCTTTCTCAACTTTCTTTTGTTGACTTTGTCCCTTTTGTCCATTTTGCATTTGATAATATTTTTGTTGCCAAGAAAAATTCCTATTCATAATTAATTTTGTCCATTTAGGGCCTCTTTATTAACTAGCCAAATAATGTTTGATTCTATTCTTTTGCTTTTGAGAATAGATTTGGCATAAAAATTTGTTTGGTAAAATTTTTGTTCTCAAGAATAAATTTGTTCCCGGAAATAGATTTGGAACATAATTAAGAATAGAAAAAAAAGTTGCTTATTGTTCTTAGGAACAATTGCAAGAATCAATTTTCATCTTCTCTTTTCTTCTCTTCTCATTCATTTTCTTCTTCTTCTTCCTCCTCCCAGCCCATCATCAAGCTACCACCACCCACAAGAGCCTCACTAGGATAAGGCGATGTCTAGATAGCTCACTTGGCCACCGTTGAAGCTCGACCTTGCCCAGGCGACACAAGTCGGCCTTGTCTCGGCTTGGCGAGGCCGAGCTTTGTCGGTGGCCAGGCGAGCTCGCTAGAACTTGCTCTAACTTGGCAAGGCTTCAGTGAGGTCATCAAACCTCACCCAATTGCTCATCGGCCACCAACGGACCAGCCACAAAAGGAGAAAGAAGTAGAGAAAAGGAACAAAAAAGAAAAACAGAAAAAGAGAAAGAGAATAAAATATAATAAAAGTATTAAAAAATTATAAGAAACAAAAAAAAATTTAAGAGTTTTACAAGACGCGTTTCTGTCCCGGGCATAGAAATTTTAGACAGTTACCAAATGCCTTCAAATGCTTAGAAATTATCCCCGGGAACAGAATAAAAAAAAAGAATAATTTACCATTATTATATTCCCTAGACAAGTTTCCAAATGCCTTCAAATACTTAGAAATTATCCCCGGGAACAGAATAAAAAAAGAATAATAGTTACCATTCGCACGCTTATATTCCCTAGACAAGTTTCCAAGTAGAAAAATGTATTTGGTACGACCTTAAAACATTAATTCTCAAAATAGAAAAAGAACAACAAACATTTGATACAACTCTCAATTTTTTTATGTAACATGGAATTTGTTTTAGCTTTCTAATAATTTTATGAGATTTTTCTAATTTTTTTTAAAAAATTATTTTCTTTTTTCTTCCCTTCTTCTTCATCCTCTAGCTGGTCGCCCCACCTTGGCAATTGCTAAGGAGGCTTGACCTTGCCTAGCTATCATGAGGTTGGCCCTTGCCATAGCTAGGCAAAGCCGACCTCACAATAGCTAACTAAGTAGCACCAACATCATCACGGGACATGCGACACGATACGATATGCTAATACATTTGTTTTTCAAAAAATAGAAAATTTCGACACATTGGGACACATTGTATTTAAATGTATATTTTTGTATATATACATGATAAATTATCATTTTATTTTCATTTTGCATATTAACATGCCAACACTAGTGAACAACCTTTGAAAGGCTCGATTAAAGAGGTCAACTTCTTTAAATGTGAAGCTTTCACCTGTATGGAGTTCACCACCATTGCAAAATCCGTTGACAAAATCTTCGTGAAAATCACTTCTAAAATCAAGGTGTCCAGCGCTCCTATGTCTTGTTTAGGGTAACCTCATCGTCCTTCCTACTACAAAGTGAGATTCTTTTGGCAACAACAACTGACATTTAATACACACTAGTTATGTAGTCTTACCTAGAGGTCCTAAAAACTTGCCATAATTTCCGACAAGTACTATGCGTTAGGCTTTGGCCTTTTTTCATAGAAATAGGAAAGGGGAGTAGCTGGCAATAACAACTGACATTTAATATTAAAATGTCCTACCACAGGGTTCCTAAATCAGACTAGTAAACTGATTTTGAAATGATTTATAGAAATCTATCTGTACCTTTGTAAGAAAGGAGAGTTCATAGGAGGGACAGTGTCATCCTTCGAAGTACTCTTCCCTCTTACTTTTTATTCTTTCTCATTTTTCTTTTGTTCAGTTTTTCTTTGGACTTAATACCATAAAAAACCCCAAAATCGATACACATATAACAAATTTATCCCAAATTAATTTTTTAACTAATAGAAATCTCAAACTGCTATATTTGTGATAGATTTATCCCCCATTAGTTTCCGTTAAATTGGATTAATACTATGAAAAACCACAACCTGGTACACTTGTAACAAATAGAAAGTAAAATTCTAAACCAATGTACTTTTTAACTACTACATGTTGTCCAATTCAATTATTTGACGATAAAATTTAAGAGAAACAAACATGAGCTAAATTTGTCAAAAATAGATCAATTTAGCATTTTTGTTAATTTATGTTAAATCTGTCACATATATATTAATTTAGGGTTTTTCATGATATTAACCATTTTGTTTTTAGTCTACCTTTTGTATTTGAAAATATTGGTATTGATACAGCTTATAGATACTTTCACAATCATAACTCATAAACTCACATATACTATAGTATGAGTAAAAAGACTGACATTTTCAGTAGGAAAGATTGTTAATATATAAATTTACAAGTTCAGCTTAGCCGATTCAACACCTTAAAAATTACATACAATTATGGTCTTGCTCTCACTCCCATATATGAGCAGTTATAATTAACCGGTAGCACTCAAATTCAGTTCGTAAAAAGATAAATGAGATGGTCCACATATCTTCCGCATTGGTTGGTTCTAATGTAAAAGTAGGCAAATACGGAATTAAAGAAAAAGATGCTAGAATAATGAAAATTTAAAATTATTTATCCACGTAATGGTACAGGAAAATTGATGAAAAAATTAATTGAATTATTGATTTCATAGAAATCTTTGTAAACAATCATTCTAGACCCCTTAGCGATCGCTAGATTTCTTCATCACATGGCAACACACAGATAACGCCCTAATATATTATTAATATAAAGTCATATTTCGATTTATATTAGGTGCCACTCGCCAAAAACAATTGACAAAACACAAGTCCAACACAACAAAAGATAGAGTATACACCAACGGCATAAAGAAAACATTACACAAATGGCTTAACCATCTTTGATTAGATGAAGGGATTTCTGATATTTTTCTGTTTTGAGAACAAAAGATAGAAAAATAAAAAAATAGGATCGTTACCAAATAAACCCTTAATTTATTTCTAAAACAAGTCCAACACAACAAATGATAGAGTATACACCAATGGCATACAGAAAATATTACACAAATGGTCTTAACCATCTTTGATTAGATGAAGGGATTTCTGATATTTTTTTGCTCCGAGAACAAAAGATAGAAAAATAAAAAAATAGTATCATTACTAAACAAACCCTTAATTTTTTTCTAAAATCAAGGAGTCTAGAGCAGCTCCTATATGGGGTGACTTCATCCACTTACCAATAACAAAGTGACACTCTTTTGATAACAACAACCAACATTTAATGCAAACATTAGTTCTATAGTGTTCCCTAGAGTCCTAAAAATTAAGGACATAATTTACAGCCAGTTCCGTACCACATTTGAAAGGAGTGTTCTTGATAACAATTGACATTTAATACACATGGGTTAAAAGGTCCTCTCTTGGAGTTCCTAAAATAGACTAGCATACTCATCTTGACATGATTTATAGAAATCTATCTCTCCCTTCGAAAGAAAGGAGGGTTCATAGGAGCTACATCGTTATATACTTCTAAGAACTCTCTCTCCACTCGGTTCTCTTCTTCTCTTAACAATTCTCTCTTCCCTTTTTTTCTTTTGTTTATTCTTTCTCAACTTTCTTTTGTTGACTTTGCCCCTTTTGTCCATTTTGCATTTGATAATATTTATGTTGCCAAGAACAATTCCTATTCATAATTAATTTTGTCCATTTAGGGCCTCTTTATTAATTGGCCAAATAATGTTTGATTCTATTATTTTGCTTTTGAGAATAGATTTGGCATAAAAATTTGTTTGGTAAAATTTTTGTTCTCGAGAATAACTT
Source organism: Angophora floribunda (assembly GCA_014182895.1). NCBI lineage: Eukaryota > Viridiplantae > Streptophyta > Magnoliopsida > Myrtales > Myrtaceae > Angophora > Angophora floribunda. Next base: position 14,665,573 of record CM024708.1, read on the forward strand.
GTTCCCGGAAATAGATTTGGAACATAATTAAGAATAGAAAAAAAAGTTGCTTCTTGTTCTTAGGAACAATTGCAAGAATCAATTTTCATCTTCTCTTTTCTTCTCTTCTCATTCATTTTCTTCTTCTTCTTCCTCCTCCCAGCCCATCATCATTCTACCACCACCCACCATAGCCTCACTAGGATAAGGCGATGTCTAGATAGCTCACTTGGCCACCGTCGAAGCTCGACCTTGCCCAAGCGACACAAGTCGGCCTCGTCTCGGCTTGGCAAGGCCGAGCTTTGTCGGTGGCCAGGCGAGCTTGCCAGAACTCACTCTAACTTGGCAAGGCTTCGGTGAGGTCATCGAACCTCACCCAATTGCTCATCGGCCACCAGGGGCAACAACGACCAGCCACAAAAGGAGAAAGAAGAAGAGAAAAGGAAAAAAAAATAGAAAAACAGAAAAAGAATAAAATATAATAAAAGTATTTAAAAATTAGAAGAAACAAAAAAAAATTAAGAGTTTTACCAGACGCGTTTCTGTTCGGGCATAGAAATTTTAGATAGTTACCAAATGCCTTCAAATGCTTAGAAATTATCCTTGGGAACAGAATAAAAAAAGAATAATTTATTATTAGAAATTGTTTACAGGAACAAAATAGTTACTATTCGCACGCTTATATTCCCTAGACAAGTTTCCAAGTAGAAAAATGCATTTGGTATGACCTTAAAATTTCTATTCTCAAAATAGAAAAAGAACAACAAACATTTGATACAACTCTCAATTTTTTATGTAACATGGAATTTGTTTTAGCTTTTTAATAATTTTATGAGATTTTTCTAATTTTGAAAAAAAAATTATTTTCTTTTTTCTTCCCTTCTTCTTCATCCTCTAGCTGATCGCCGCACCTTGGCAATTGCTGAGGAGGCTTGACCTTGCCTAGCTATCATGAGGTTGACCTTGCCATAGCTAGGCAAAGCCGACCTCGCAATAGCTAACTAAGTAGCACCGACATCATCACGGGACATGCGACACAATACGATATGCTAATGCATTGTTTTTAAAAAAATAGAAAATGTTGACACATTGGGACACATTGTATTGTATATTTTCGTATATATACATGATAAATTATCATTTTTATGATTATTTCATTCAAATTAATTTGATTCGAATTAACAAATAAATAAATAATAATAAAAGTCTAGAATCAATTTACACTAAAAACATTAATCCACTATTTTGTTAATATCATTCATTATTTTAATTTTACAAATTCAACTCCATTCCAATAATCCATAAAACTTGGAGAAAAAAAGTAAGCAATGTACATTATGGACTTGTGTGTTAGAGCATGTCGGAAGAAAGGAAGAAAAAAATGAACTAGGGAGGTAAATTGTGTACCACGGGAAGTGAGTTAGAAGAAAAGAGAAAACTAGATTTTTATTCTTTCCCTCTTTTTTATTTTATTATTTTTATTATTTTTACATATTTACATTTTGACCCTTCATTTATTAAAAATATTTAAAATTGATCCTGTACATGTTGGAATTCCGAACTTATGTGTTGGAATTCCCGACTTGAGTGTCGGGAGAGTTGATCAAGTGTTGGATTTTTTGACACGTATTGATCGAGTGTCGAAGAACGTCAAAGAGTATCGGAGAGTGTCGAACATGTGTCGAAATATTCATACGAAGGTTCCTAGAGAGTGTTAGTACTCCTAGGTGGCTGACAAGGCTCAACTTTGTCAGATTTGGGTGAGGTTGAGCCTCGTCAGAGGCCAATGAAGTCAACCTCATCGGCCCTTGTCTTTGGCTAGATCCCAACCATTGCAAATGCCTAACGATTGGCTAGAGGAAGAAGGAGGAAGAGGAAAAAAAAAGAAAAGAAAAGAAAATGAGGCCACGAATTACACTGAATGCTCCATATGACCAAGATTGTTGCATTAAAACTGAATCTATGATTTTCTTTGATGTTATGGCATGGGAAGAGGGTCGATGACTACAAGAAGGCATCCCATTCTGCCAAATAGGAGGAACGATATAAGAAAGCTAACACCTAATTCAAATGGTGTGTGTTGACTTGGTAAAAGGAAACATAGACATGTCATGTGTCCTACTAGGACCAAAGCTTGTCATATTTGTGGTATAGGTACGGTATCCTTGCACGATTATGATGCTTATGTGTTATTTGATCCAGAAGCTTCGCACTTCTTAATTGTTGAGCAATTTATTAAGTTAGTAGGGTTAGAACCAAAATCATTGGGAGTAGTTTTTAGTACTTCCACCCTATTAAAGGATAAAATATTCTTTGCAATAGGTTGTTGTGGTTGTAAGTTAGCTTTTGACGATTGATAGGAAGTATAGATCTGATTGTGTTAGCTATGTATAACTTTGATGTTATCATTAGAATGAATTGGCTCACCTAGTAACGAGCTATGATGGATTGTCATGGAAAGATAATCCAATTATCTACATATCTTTCGCATTCATTTGACCTAAAGTTAAAGTAGACAAATATGTGATTACAGAAAAATAATTATTTATCCAAATTACCACTAGTGCATACAAAAATGATGGTTTCAAGACTATCAATTTAACAAATCCCTCAATCTTAAATTTGGCGCGCGTTGATTAGAGAGTAGAAAAATTTGAGAGCCGTCTTTTCTTGATTTAATCAAATGGCTAGATAGACATAAACCGAATTTCAAGTGGAGATTAGAGTACCTGCTAAGATTATATAATCCTAAGACAATCCAAATTTTTTTACATCATTTTTTTTATGCGATCATTGGCAAGCGCTCTATGGGAGATAATGAGTCTCGAATTGTTATCTTGCAAAATAAAAATTTATGAACAAGAGGGATAGATTAAAATTGATTGAGAATTGTAAACTATGTTGAAACTATTGAAATTTCAAAAAGGTTTCATAGAGTACCATGTTTTAAGGTTCCTTCTAGCCATATCATGGTGCGGGAAAATTGTTGAAAGTAGTAGTTGTAATTGATAAATATTAGTAATTGATTTCATAAAAATCATTTTAAAATCCTTGAGATGCTTGGGAGAAATGGGGCTTTGACCGGGCTTTAATTACATTCTAAAAATTTCCAACTAAAAACTTTGGTCCAACAGATAGTGATCTCATGGAACACTTTTTTTTATCGAAAGAAAATTTCACTCATTTGCCATAATCAAACATCAAAGAAATATAGAACACTTTCAAATAAAAGCAAAACAATCTACCATTATAAGCACGCTCTCATCTTAAAATATTAGATCCAGCATAATATCAAAAATCAATCGATTGGTCGATCACCGAAACCGTCAGTAAATGGTGATCTTCCCCTCTAGCACCCTAAAGTTACGTTTGGTCATCTGTATTTATAACCAAAATAGGACTAGATTTGGATAAGATATGAAATCTAGGAATTTTGCTAAATCATATTCACTATTTATGATTACAATAATAAAATCGGATAGATTCATATTCAATCATATACATTATTTAGTATAAACAACGTATCAATATAAATGAGCCAAACATTTTACAAACAAATATGGTAAAAATCTCTTGTGATATTCTTGTCTACTTTATTTTCTTTTTCTTTTATTTTCCTCTCTTTTTTAATTAATTTCTTTTTTATTTCTTTCTTCCTTTCCATCATTCTCTAATAAAATTTTATTAAATAGTAAATATATTAATATAATTAAAATACTAAAACACCTAAAATACATACTAAGTGTAAGTATATATTTATATTTATATATTGAATTTATATTATAAGATAAAATGAAATTTCAATATTTTATAAATAAATATAAGATTAAATTAAAAAAATTGTTATTTTTTGTTATTTTGAATTTCTTATATTATAATTCAAATATTGATTATATTGAAACATAATTTTAAATTTGTTAATTTAAGAAATTTTTTATTCGAAAAATAATTTTCCTATCATAAATATTAGAAATCCTATCTACCTTTATCTCACCTTCCCAATGGGATAATTTTATCTAGCTTATATTCCTCATATATAGGATAAATTTTATCATAACTATTAAATGCAGAAAAATTTAAAAAATGATTGAATGCCAATCCTTAATCTATTGTGAGTATAATAGTATGTTTTAAACTGCAAAAAACTATATAAAAAATAATTATAAAATATTGTAGAGTTTATTTATTTAAGAATTTATTACTCACAACAAGCTGTTATTTTCACAATAATTCGAAAATTATTATGCGAGCAAAGTCCCAAAAAAATTCAATGATTAACATGTAATCTTATCTAGCATTTTATTTTACGTCTTTTTAGAACCTTCTGGAGTGATTTTTTTTTTCAATTTTAAGAATTCTTTAGGGAAGGTAAAACAAATATTTTTATTTAATAACCAATACCATAATTAACCTTACACAACTCCCAATAATTAAAATGAAGGTTTTACTTCGTTTACTATGAGTGATTCTTGTTTTAGGATCTCCGTAGATAGTTATTATCTTGGCATATTAGATGTAAGATGTGATATCAAAAGTATCAAAAGTTGTATACAACACTCACTTTAATATCAAAAAAATTTACCAAATTACTTAAGTGCCTCCTTATCCAAATAAGTATGTAGCATTTATAATTAAATTTTAATATGAATTGTCATTTAAGAAAAAAGGCCCACATGGCATTTTCATGTGTACATTTCTCCTCCTCTCCCTCCACAAATTTTTTTTCTTTTTTTCTTCTTTATTCTCTCTTCTGTGCCCCCGCTATTGCATACTATACACAAACTACTTGGCTACAGCTTCATCGATGCTCACCCATCACTACCCAAACCTACGAGCTGCACCACAACCTCAACAAACGACACCAAAAATCAATGAATGACGTGGTTTAGATCTGTGATGGGTTGGAGAGAGAGGGCGAAGAATGACATGGTTCAAATCTGTGAGAGGAGTGTTGTTCAGTCTAGATCGCTTGGTTTCATCAAATTAGAAAGTCACGAAACACATCCAGCAATCGACAAACGCCCAAATTGGACGAAAAACCAAGAACAGGCGCGCAAACCTCACGTAGAGATTTCATCAAACAGCTAAGGTACAGCAACCAAAAAGCATTCGGGGAGCAAACTCATACCAAAACTAGCCATATCCCAAAACAATACTAAAAGTACAGAGAGAAAGGTATGAGCAGGCCTGGAAGGCATGCAAATCGAGGCCAGTGAGTCCGTTCCACCAATTCGACAAAACAACGGAAAACGAGCTTGGGCGTACCTTGTGAAGAGAAAGTTGCTAGACACGATTGCTAGGTACATCGGAACAAAACAACTCCAGAAACCGCCTCAAGGGACTTGGCCGATGAAGGGAGGCAACACCAACCACGATTTGAACTCCTCATCGTGGATTGTCGAGAATGGATCCAACCAAGCCTCTAGTTTGCAGCTTGGTTTTTTAACGAATCGGCTCTGTTAACAGCGTACTTTGAGGTGGTTTTGATGAATTGCCCAGACAACAAGCCAGAAAGAAATTCCTTTTCACTCTCTCCCATGCTTCCATTTCCCCCCTTCGCATCACCTTATTGTTGGTCGTATAGTAAAACTGATTTTTCTTCTTGAACGATGTCATTTTGGGTCATTGAACGACCTTTTTTTTGGGCTTTTAATGCTGAGTCAGACCTTTGACGAGCCACATCAGTGGAAAAATAATAAAATATTGCTTGTCATATTTGTTTAAGATCGAGGTGGCACTCGAGTGAATTTTTTTAAAGTGGTACTTAAGTTATCTGAAAAAAAAAAACTCTTGACACCAAAATGAACATCGTATGTAAATTTTAGCACTTCTAATATACTTCTCTCAATTCTCATATGATAAAAGTTTACCACCTGACACAGAAAAAATTTAAACCAACATAGAAAGTAGCGCAACAAGTCCTAACTCTTAGGAATGTTCTTCCCCACAATCTTCGCGGGTGCTATCCGCAAAAGATTTCCTGGCTTTCCAGGAACGGCACCTTTGATCATGACCACATTCAGATCTTTATCGATTTTAACAATCTTAAGCTTCCTAATTTTTCTCTTTGTTCCTCCCATCCTACCAGGCATCTTCTTCCCCTTATAAACACGACCAGGCGTTGTTCCCGCACCAATCGAACCCAATTGCCTGTGGCTCTTGGACCCATGTGTCATTAGACCTCTTTTGAAGTGATGACGCTTGATCCCACCTGTCAGGAAAAACATAAATACTCAAGGGTAGCCTGTCTGATATATTTAATAGACAAGCAAAGATGAAGCATTTCCGTGTTTCCTTGAGCTGAATAAAAAGGTGCCGATATCAAGAATTTTACCCCAAGAACAGGGAAAAAGAAGCATCCCCTCGATTGATTGACTCCATATTATCAAGAATAAGGAAATTAAGAACCAAAGAAAGGAAACATTCTAATTCTACAACTATAGACATCACGTACAAAAGTTCTCATGATCTGAAGCCTTGAGAGAAGTCAAGACAGATGATACCACTTAGAAAACTAGAGAAAACCTTACATCGGAGGAATATTTCAGAAGTCTATACCCTTATTTAGGTGCTCACCCCACATGCAAAGGGAAAAGCTCATTGATGTCAAAAGCTCATGCCCTAGCTCAAGGGATTCTATTCATCATGAGTCTGATGTGTCATTAATGAAATGAGGATCTACTTTCCTTTTGATAGCAGGACAAGAACACCTATGCCTAAGAGAGCCGCTTAAAATGGCTTAATCTGCTTGTAAGAAAAACAATCATCAACAGACCTGTGGAGTACAGATATTGACCACTGTAAACCACTTCCATTGCACCTCAACAAAATTGCGATGAGCCCCAAGCTTCCACACTTCAACAAATAGTCCGTGTGCTTTTTGCACAAAAGACTAGATCCACATCAATCAAAGACATGGAGCATCCAATTCACTTCCACATGAATCACATTAGGCAACAACAAAACACAGACTGCCACATGGAAAATACCAATCAAAATGAGCTTAGGGCCTTATGCAATTCTAAGAAGTTGCACATGCACTGCCATAAATCCTCTCAATCAGATATTATTTGAACTAAAACCACCATCATTCAAAATTTTGTCTTCTAGAGATAGACATGTCTCAACCAGAACCAGTGAGTCTAACAAGAGTAAGAAAAAATATGCTTAGTTAGGTTGAAAGAGCAGATTCTGGAGCTTTGGGTCATCTACATTCTGGATTGGCCCAACCAGCTCATGCATTTCAGTCTATGTTTGCAGGTCCAGTGCATGTATACATGCACATTACTTAAGTAGGCATGCTTCTATTCACCCACGTGGAGAGAGTGAGACAGAGACCGACAGAGAAATTTTTCTCTCTTTTTTTTCTTTTCCCCCCCCCCCCAAACTTATCCAGTAAACTAAATGTGAAAGCAAACATTTCAATCAAAGAACCAATGAGTTAATGATGTGTCATTGTAATTCTATAGGTCAAGACATGAGTGCTGCAATTTGAATCTGGCGTCAATCTAACAAATGATGTAAACTTAGATATGCTCTTTCAAGTATACTATCCATCAGTGAGCATAAACTTAAGAAAATTACTTGTCAAATCAATTCATATTTAAACCCACATTTTAGTATCTATTAAGTTATGATTCCTTCCTGCACCTCTTCCTCAAGACCAAAGACTGATGCCAAATCAATGTGAAACAGTAGTCTTTTCTTTTACTAGAATCAGTAACCACTTCTCCTATAAGATTTGGATTTGCTGGGACAAGTTATAACAAACTTCAATGCAGTCTCAGTTGGCAGCAGGAAAAGGCATAGTGCTGTTATCTTAACCTTTCTGGCTCTAAGTACAGATAGATCCAATGCAAAGTCAATCAGGAATAGCCACTGGAAAAGGCTTTATGGAAACTCCGAAGTTTGAAAGAAGTCCTCAGTCACGAGACAACCAACAGATATCAAATTAAGAGAACTAAAACACCACATAAACTATAATACCTCCCAAATAGTATCTTTATCAAAGCTCATTTCAAGAAAATAATGATGGCTCTAAAAGGGGCTGGTGATCACTGCCATCACCCATGTAACAACTAGGAGTGTACTAAGTTTACCTTGTAAATTCTTTTCAAGCAAATCTTATGCATATTAGTTTTCATCTAGCCTCCCATAAACTTATCTTCCCAAACCCTCCCCCCCCAAAAAAAAAAAAAAAAACCCTTTCCTACCTACCTAACTATTGCGTCCCCTGCGGCAAGGAAAGATGAAAAAATCCCCAAAATCCAGATTATATGGCACTCTTTCAAAATATTCAGCACTATGCAGTCTTTCAAATTGGCATCTTCTACAGTACTGCAAGAACAACTACATGATGCTATTGGAAGATTGTCTGATCCCTAATAACTGGACAGAGCAGCAGACACAACAGTAACAACATAGATCTGCTTTGAAACCTCCTCAGATGATTATTCACACTCCAGTCAGACAACCGCAGGGTAGATGGTCAAAAGCCCCTTCCTTGTGTCACTAACAGAAGCAAAAGCAGTGAAGCTTAAGCCAAAAGCTTAGGAGAAATGGACCGCACATATGAACATCTGTTTTTCTTCATAATTAGATCAAAGGCTCACATTCAAGGTTATTAAACTAGCAATGACTAAAAGAGCACCCTGCCCTGTTTCTCACAAGAATCTAACAAGCCCAGGCATTTTCCTTCCTATCAGTTCAGAATAGCTATTTTAACTTTCACAACCAAATAGATGAATATAATGTCTGGCTCAGTTCCCCACTAAGCTAACACTTAAAGGTGAAGATGATGACTCCATTAGTGGTCTACTAAGCAGGCATGTTATCAAGAGGTTAACGAACAAGAGAGATCGTTTGACATGCAGGGTAGGGTGGGTGGGAGGTTGCATCGACTGTTACTAAAGAATTGTCAAATCTGTGTTAGTCTTATTGAAATCAATTCAGCCGAGATTGCAATTTTGGCAACCTTTTTTTGTAACTTTTCAGAAAGCTGATGACTGCCAGTGCTTAACCAGGCAGGAACATATTCAAGAGCTCAACGAGCAATAGCACATTGTTCCACAGTGTAATCTTTGTGAACGAACTGCATCTGGATTCCTCTTCATAATTACATTTCAAAAAGTAATTTTAAGTTCAATCGACCCTATTGAATACAAATCATCTGTATTGCTGATTCTTGAACAAGATAAGCACCATTAGAAGCCGAAGAAAAAACACCCAGAAGAAAAACACTCATGATAAAACAATAGCTTTAGTCATCCATTATCACACCGACACCCTTTCAAGAAGCTGCATTCACACATCTAAAAGACGCATTGCCACATCACATTCAATTCAACCAGACAACACTTCAAAAATCTTGGAGAGAGAGAGAGAGAGAAGGGGTAAAAAACCTTGAAACCCCTTGCCAATGGTGGTCCCAGAGACGTCCACGAGGTCACCCTCCTTGAAGACCTCGTCCACCACGAGCCGCTGGTTGGGCTCGAACCCCTCCACGGACTGGAGCCGGAACTCCTGCAGGTGCCTCATCGGGATCGCCCCGGCCTTCTGGAGGTGACCCAGCTCGGGCTTCGTGAGCTTCCGGTCCCGGACCCGCCGGTACGCGACCTGGACGGCGTCGTACCCGTCGGTGGCCTGGGTCTTCACCTGGGTCACGATGTTTCCCTCCCGGAAGCCGACCACGGTGACCGGGACCACGGTACCGTTGGGCTCGAAGTAGCTCATCATGCCCAGCTTCGTGCCCATGACGCCGATCCCGGCATCCATGCTCATGGCGACGGCGAGGCCGCGACGGGCGGCGGGCCGCTGCCGGGGGCGGCGGGGATGCGGAGGGAGAGCCTAGGGGCGGTGGGTCGGAGGAGGAAGGAGGAAGAGAGGCTGCTGGAGAGAGAGGGAGAGGAGGGAGGGCGGCAGTGGCCGATGGAGAGCGTCGAGGGCAGCCCCATCTTCGCGCACACAGCGAGAGAGATGCAAGAGCAGGTTTATCTTCTTCGCTTTATCCGTTTCGCGGTGGACGAGCAGCGAGGAAGGAGGGAGGCTCGTTTCCTTTGCCGAATTAATATTAAGAAAAACCATAAATTGATATTCAAAAAATATATTTATTTAAAATTAATTTTTTATTCATAAGAAATTTAAATTAAAACATTTATAGCGAATTTATCTCATGTCAATTACTTACCCATTTGGCAATCACCTATAGCCAGTGGCCGACACCAGAAAAGGAAGAAAAAAGGAAAAGAAAACAGAAAGAAAAAGTCATAAAATCATTAGAAAATATTAAAATATTAAAAATTATTTACTTCGATGTTGATAGTGCCACGTAAATTGTCCGACGTCTGCGTTAGTAATATCGAGTAAAAATTAATCTGAATGACTGAATTGACATTAAGTCGAATATTTACGATTAAATGGATACTATTAAAATGTTTATAGAAATGTCAAAAAAACCTGCGATAGTCCGACTCTCTAAAATTAAGGTATTTTGCGGTTGAGCTTTGGTATTATTTGGTTAAGGCCCAACAAACAAACATTTACATGGTATATGCACAAGATTTACATAGAGAAAGTGACACTCATCACGTGGAAAGGGATCCTCGTAAATTATTTTTATGCACAACAAATCACATCCGACTATTTAAAAAGGGAATGATGGCCTGTCAAATCTATAAACTTATATTTAATGTTGCTATAATTCTTAAACTTTTTCTGTTCAGTCTAATTTTTAAACTTTCAAAAATTCAATCAACGTAACCCCTCCATAAGAAATTCTAACACCGTTAGTTCGCTGGCGTGACCCTAATTTCTGTTAACCAAATGTTAGATTTATCATAAGATGTCATGTTGGCGTCCCCATAGCTTCCGTGTGTGTATATTACACCTGTCAAAATGGATGTATAACACATTTATGACCCATTTAAAAAAAGCTTGACCCATTTATGACTCATTTAATATTTAAATAGATCATAAATGGATTATACACCCATTTTGATAAGTGTATCTATAATTGGTTTAAAAATTAAAAAGACTAAAATACATGGGTTGTTGATGAACTTGAATAAGTTTAAAATTTTTAAAAAAGATTATAAAAATAAGTTTTCCTAAGTTTAGTTAGATAGAGAAATATTTAACAATATGGGTCGGGTCGGGTATGAGTCGGGTATGTGTTGGGTTGGGTATGGGTCAAAAATTTTATATTATACTTAAATGGGTCATAAACGGGTTAATGGGTCAATTTGGGTCAGACCATTTATGACCCGACCTGACCCAAACCCGACCCAACCCACCCGTTTAACAGGTCTAGTGTATATATGGTCTAAATTAAAAAGTTAAAAGTCGTTAACTTGATATACGGCATGACAATTCGCATCATTCTTTTAGTCCAATAAAACCTACCGTGGCAGCCCACATCAAAAACTTCACATCACGTGTCCATATAGTTAACCGAATGACTAAATTGAATGGAATATTTGAAAGATGACGGACTATATCGAATAAAAATTAACAACAAATCATAAACAACTGTTAGAATTTTCCTCTAAGGCTTCGGACTCCCTTCCAGCATCCTCGCAAATTCCCTCTATGAGGGATGCGCACCTTATCACGAGAGCAAGTGAAACTAAAGCTTTCTCCGTGGAGTTAAAGATTAGAGTTGAATGGTGTGTTTATTTTGTAAAAAATGAATAATTTGAATTTTTTTTTGAAATTGATTATTTCTATAATTTATAAAATGCAATGAACAAACAGCATTTGCATCGTTCACGAAATAATTAAATATAAATTATTATCGATAATAAAAATATTTTTTAGTGACTAATTATTTTAAATAACACAAACAATAATTTTTAAAAAAATATTTTTCGAATCATTTATTTTTCTTAAAACAAACAGAGCCAAAATATTCTCCATGATATGAACCATGTATGTGCTTCCACGTAGAGAAGGCTTTCCACCTCAGAGCGCAGTCGTTGGTAATCGAAGGCAAGAATACTCGATGACATCCAGCCCCAATAGTAACTTGCATGCAACAGCAAACAAGCAGCCATCGACCCCAAATTGTCCGAGAGCTCGAAAGCAGAACTCGATATACCGGAGTACTCCATGCGAGCGGTCTCATGAAGAGATAGAATGACGACTTGATGCATAAAGTCAGCTCCAAAACGCCGTGCAAATCTTCTTTGTGATCAGTGAAGCTCTGAGTGTTATGATGGAAACCGAATGGCAGGAGCTGATGCAACCCCTATCTTCTCCTTGATTTCGCCATAGGCCAATGAACCGAAGGTACCCATTTGCCGAGGAAGTGGATGGGGTCTTGCTGGAAAAGAGTAATGGAACACAGAAAGATAACCGATCCCTTTCGATCATACTTTTTTCGACTGTTTTGAACCATAAAGTTCTCAACTTCCGAATTACCGAAGATATGGAAAGCAAAACTTAATATGTTGGAGTCCTCTGCACAAGCGTTATCTATAAATCTCATTCCAAAACCAGGAAAAATCCTCCCTATGCTCGGTGAAACTCTATTTTCATTCAAGACCCTCTGAGTAGCTCCTTGGCGGAAATGGAAAACTCTCAACTCAAGGCTTACTCTGATCTCTGATCTCTTGAGGAGTCGTTTTTTAAACAAAAATCCAAGATCCGCTGGCTTAAGGAAGGCGATCGCAACACTAAATTCTTTCATCATTCGGTCAATCACCGGCACCTTCGTAATCGTATTATATTAGTCAAGGACAACTTAGGCATTATGACTACCGAACTGGTGGAAGTTCAGCAGGTCTTTGTCTCGTATTTCCAGGAACTGCTTGCCCCGGTTGATATGCCACTAAGGCCATCTGCACAGGATCTCAGTGGTGCTATCCGTTCCCCTCTCTAAGAAGACCAGATTAACTTTCTCTCCCAACCTTTTCTTCCATCTGAAGTGCGCGATGCCATGTTCTCCATTGCTGGAAACAAAGCTCCTAGCCCTAATGGCTACAACGCGGACTTCTTTAAAAGGAACTAGGACAAGGTTGGCTCCTCAGTCATTGAAGCAGTCCTAGATTTCCTAGTATCCGGTTGTATGCTCAAGGAAATTAATAATACCATCATTGTACTGGTGCCTAAAGTCCCCAATGCAACATCGGTTTCAGACTTCCGACCAATTGCATGTTGTAATACGATTTACAAGTGCATAACCAAGATTCTTTCCTCCAGAATTGCTACGACCCTTCCTTGTTTGATCAGTCCGGCTCAAACTGCTTTTGTAAAGGGCCGTAGAATCAGTGACAATATCCTACTTGCCCAAGAACTCTTCTGTGGGTTCCTCAATAAGCCCTATGTTCCAAAATGTGCTGTCAAAGTTGATTTCAGGAAAGCCTATGATACCCTTGATTGGGATTTTCTAGAGCAAACTTTACTAGCGTTTGGCTTTCCTAGCCATCTCACCAGTCTAATTATGGTATGCGTTCGTACCCCTAAGTTTTCCATTTCTATAAATGGCGAACTTCACGGTTTCTTTTCTAGTGGTCGAGGTATAAGACAAGGCGATCCTATGTCCCCATACCTCTTCACCCCGGTTATGGAGGTATTCTCTCGGGATCTTAGATGCTCACACTCGACACTCGGATTTCCGATACCACCGCGGTGTAAAGCCACACATCTCTCCCATCTTTTCTTTGTAGACGATGTATTCATCTTCAGCAAAGCGAGCCTCCCCTCTATCTCCTGCATCAAAGACGGGCTCACCCTATTCTCAAATTGGAGTGGCCTGATCCTGAATATGAACAAGAGTGAAGTTTTTATTTCGGGTGGCTTTGAGACAACTAAGGATCAAATTTTACAAGCCCTTGGCTTTTCTTTGGGTTCGTTTCCAGTTCATTACTTGGGAGTGCCTATCATAACAACTCGATTGAACAAAGTAGATTGCAATACACTAGTCTGCCACCTCACTTCTCGAGTCCAGTCTTGGACACACCGTTTCCTCTCATTTGCAGGACGCCTTCAGCTTATTAAGTCGGTACTGCATGCCATTCAAGCTTATTGGGCATCCATATTCTGGCTCCCTACTTCGATGGTGGATAAAATTGAGCAAATATGTAGACAATTTCTATGGAAGGGTCCCTCTATGGGCACGGGTGGTGCAAATGTATCTTGGGTGGATATCTGCCTCCCAACCTCGGAAGGAGGCCTTGGAGTGAGAAGAATCAGGGACTGCAATAAGGCAACCATGGCTAAACACATCTGGCTCCTTTTCACCAACAAAGAATCATTATGGTGCAAATGGATTCATGCCACATATCTCAAAAGGAAGAACTTCTGGACTTCCCCGACTCCATCCCTTTGCTCTTGGGCTTGGCGGAAGATTCTTGCCTTGAGGGATGAATTCCAACCCCTTTTCAAGTGGAAAATAAGAGATGGAGAGACTACTTCACTTTGGTTTGACCCTTGGCTAGACTTTGGCTCTCTTAATCTATTATTTTCAGACAACTACATCTCCCAGTCAAACCTTCCTCGACAAGCAAAGGTTAAGGATCTCTATTCCCCGGATGGGCTCCAGCTTCTCCAAGAGCTGGCTTTATGGCAAATCCCGACTCCCCAGCTTTCCTTTGGACAAGATATTCTCACCTGGACTGAGGACCCTTCTGGCAAATACTCAATGGCTTCGGCTTGAAATGCTATTCGACGTAAACACAACTCGGTACATTGGTCCTCTTTTGTGTGAGATAAGGCCTTTGCTCCCAGACATCAATTCCTCCTATGGCTCATTACAAAGAATCGTCTCCCAACTCAGGCACTTCTCATGTCTTATGGCAGAATTCCGAGTGCCATGTGCCCACTTTGTAATTCTAGGCCGGACTTAGTAAATCACCTCTTTTTTTACTGCTGCGTCTCCAAGTCGCTAGCCATATTCTGGGCTGCTAAATGTAATTTTCCTTGACGCAATTCCTCATGGATAGAAAATCTTCTCTGGGTCATAAAATTTTTGTCTAGAAAGGAGTTCTACCAGGAGATAGCTCGATTCTCCTTTGGCTCCCTTTGCCAACTCATTTGGAAGACCAAGAATGAGATCCTCTTTCAAGGGCACAATCTTTTTGTCCCTGCTTTAAAGCTACATCTCTTTAAGGCAATGAAAGATAAAGCCCTTACCTTCTCAAAAGTTGACGACTGTCCTAGGAATAGAAGGATGCAGCGCAGTTGGGGGTTAGACCCTCGTATTTTTGCTTTGGAGCCTCCTACGGTTTAGGCTTGGATTTAGGATCCTCTCAACTCCTTGAAAATCTAGCTTGTTTGTTTTACTTAATTTGGTGTACATGGTACCCTTCCACTCCAGCGACATGTTGTCCAGCTGAATGGCCATTGGTACCGTGTCCCCCCTGCTGTACTAATTTTTGGCTGATTATATATACACTTACCTTACCAAAAAAAAAAAAACTCTATTTTCATTGAAATTAGATACCATGTGACTCGTATAAGAGGAGAGACAGGAGGTGAATGTAGTTCTCTCCTGTAGTCGCCACACGATATGCATAAGATAGGACCAATGCGATCCTGCAATAAGAATATCTACAAGAGCATAACATGATTTTACTGGCATAAAATGCAGAAAGTGAAGGGGGGTTCCTAACGCCTACAAGCAGGATTGGGTACCGTACTTTTCGCCATGATTTCAATTTGGTTTGTGTTATACACACAGAGTTTTGCATGGTGCCCATGCAGGATGTTCAGGATGTTCAATGTTCGATGTACCGGTTTCTTTATGACATAATATCATTAACGTTTAAAGAACTTGTGCCAACAAATATATATACCTTATTGTTGACATTGTTGTAAGCATGATGATGTATCAAGGGCAAGAGCGGATTCTTAATCTACCGTTGGTTTTTTATTGGGTTATTTGAAGAATATGGAAGTTCACATTGAGTTGCCGTGAACGAAATTCAAATTTCATTCTCAAAACAAATAAATCTTGTGTTGCTCGTCTATCCAGATTAAAGACGGAAGGTGGCTCTGTAATGTAACAATGGCCTGAACAGCCACTTCGGCATGAACAGGGGCGGCAGCCATGAATACGGCAACCGAGTAGAGAGGCAGTGACAAACTCGAGAACTCAGCGACAAGAAGCAAGGATGATAAAAGCTGGAGAGACGGAGAGAGAGAGATGGCAAAGTTTGCATAATGCTGCATTTAAGCGACTTCGATCAAGATTGGTGTTTTCTAGCTGAATAGAGCATTTATATCATGCTTCATATGTACGGCACTCACAGAAATAAGAAATTTTAGAACGCAAAAAAAAAAAAAAAAAAAGAATCTTCATACAACCATGGGAAACAATTCAAGAGGATAGATTTTCATATGTTCACTGAGAACTTAACAAAATAATTGTTGAAATGCTCCTACAGGTAATCAATATTATAGGTACGCGCCTTAAGCTTACACAGTACATGTTGATGTGCCATAATGATTAGAACTTGTGTGATGGATATTTCCTTACTACCTATATTCCTATAAGATCTTGCAATTAAATAAGCTTTATTAAATTTCAAACTAATGATCACCATATGGAAATTTATATCAACCTCATGTACCTTGCTAAAAAATATTTCTAATATTTGAAGATTACCGGGACGACTACCCATGTCAAATCGCAAATCGGTTGGATTAATATGTAGCCCATAACAATATACAAGATGCACATATTAAAGCCTTTAAAAGCACGAATGAACTTACGATTGAACCAATGATAATCAAGAAAATACAATTAAAAATAATGAAAATGGGATCTATCGAATAGATTCTGCAAATCCATGTGTTGAAAAGTACACACAAAAAAGAAAATTGTGTGGAATATTAGTGGAAAACTAATACCAGCACAAAGAAAATGAGTACATAATGAGGAGAAATAAAGGTGTTGGGGAAAAGAAATCCACATTCACTCTTCAGACACTCTCCACTCTCACCATGGTGCAAGATGAGGAACTCCCCTTACAATACATTACAAATAGAATAGATGATGGAAACTTCATCAAGCATTTTATCTGAAAAAACAAGGCAACTAGGAAAGGAATAAGAGATATCATCAAGCATATGGTATGATGACTCTTATCACCCTCTTATCGCTTTTGATACCGGCCAAATAACGTCAATGGCAAGCTTATACCAGTTGAGTCTCTTATGGACCGTTCTCTAAAAAATTACACAGAACTATTTTATCGAAAGACGAAAGACAGTGATCACCAATCATGCAATGGCCAAAATGATAAGTCATGAGGCCTCGGACGGGATTTTTAAAGTATCCAGTCAGGGTTCGTCGCAACCACCTTCAAGCCTTCTAGTGGCTTAGGTTCTATTTGGCAACATTCCAATTTCTTTGTTTTCTGTTCTTTTGTTCCATGGAATAGAAAAAGAACAGAAATCCGTTTGGTAACGCTAAATTAATTTTTCTATTCTCCGGAATAAAAAGTTGTTCCCGGAAATAGATTTGGAGTAGAAATGAGAAGTAGAAAAAAGTAACTTCTTATTCCTAGGAACAATTTCTAGAAACTATTTCTTGGGCTATTATTCATGACTAACAGTCATCCGCCAACCGCCACTGATTGCCAACCACTAGAGATCGCTGACCACTGGCCTGCTATTGCCCTTCACCCGGCAACCGGTAGACAGTGAATCGGCGACGAGTGATCATCAACCCGACAATCGGTAGATGGCGATCGTTGACTCGACGATCGGTGGCGGCAAGCAGCGGGTGGCAACCGACTACCAACAATTAGTGACTGGCGAAAGCCAGTGACCAACGGCCACCCACCGCCACCATCGAGGAAAAAAGAAATAAAAAAATTTTATTGGTACCAAACGCATTTATATTTTTTTTCTATTCTGTGAATAAGAAATTTTTGTTATTACTAAATGCCTTATTTTATTTAGAAAATGTTCCAAGAAGTAGAAATAGAAAATAATTATTTCTCAAAAGAAATTGTTCAAATGAATAGAAATGTTACCAAACGCACCCTTACTTGCCACCTTGATGTTCTTCCCAGAACAATTCAAATCTCTTTTCTTGTCACACAAGATATTCAATTTTGCCTTTATTTAATTGACATCAAAATTGGCTTGCCTCGAAGGAAAAGGTCACCGAATCAGTTGAAAAAAATCACCTCACGAAGAATCCTTTATGAGATCAAACGCAGGCTTGCTAACACATAAATAGCCCTCTTTTAGCTTGTCGCATGTGTTTTTATTTCCTTATTTCACAGTGTATATATATAAATTTATAGGGAAAACAAAAAGGGGAACAAAACTATCTAGGTATAAAACACTTTAAATGAAAATGTTGTTCTCTTACAATCCTCGAAATCATCTTCTCATATATCCTCAGGGCCGTTTATAAGCTGAATAACGATGCAAAAGAACTAGAAAGCAGGAATTGAGCTGAGTGAAAGGACCGCATCCATGACAGATCTAAGAAGCCCATAGCCATACCTTGTATACCGTAATTCTTCTGCACATACAACCTTCCTCGAAATTTCAATATCCCATCATCCGTTACTTGGAAATCCGGTTTTCTCTCTTCCGCACTCTCTTGCAAAATCCCCGTTGATTGTAGTTCCTTCATTTTGGTTTGCACTTCGAGGTCAATGTGGAGGGTAACCATAAGACTTGAAAGGTGGCAAACCTCGAACTTGAAATCCGAATCTCGCACTCCTTTGAGGAGAATCCATTCTCGAACCATCATTTGCATGATCGTTAACTTCCAACTAAGTGCATTTGTTACCTTGTCGGCCTTCCTAGGGTGGTACAAGATGTTGTAGTCATAATCCTTTAGAAGTTCCATCCAACGTTGCTATCTCATGTTCAACTTCTCATGAGAAAACTAACACTTCAGGATTTGATAGTCCGTATAAATCTGGAACATTTCTCCGTACAAGTAATGCCTCCAAATCTTAAGAGTGAAAATGATTGCCGCCAATTTCAAGTCATACATAAGGTAGTTCAACTTGTGAAGCCTCAATTGATAGGATACATAAGCAACCACTCTTCCATGTTGCATTAGAATGCAGTCCGATCCCTTATACAACGCATCACTGTAAATCTCATGACCTCTAGAACTAGACGGTATCGTCAAAATTGATGCGATAATCAATTTATGCTTAAGTTCTTGAAAACTACACTAACACTTAACCATCCATTCAAACTTTACATCCTTTTTTAGTAGTTGCGTCAAAGGTGTGGCTATCATAGAAAATTTTTCTATAGATCATCTATAACATCATGCCAAACCTAGAAAACTCTGTACTTCTATCACTGTCGTCGGCCTTAGCCAATTCATGACTACCTCAATCTTTGTTGGATCTACTGAAATTCTTTTGCTAGATATCACATGACCAAGAAAAGCTACATGAGTAAGCGAAAACTTGCACTTACTGAACTTAGCGTACAACACGTGTTCTCGAAGGGTCTACACACCATCCTCAAGTGCTATTCTTGCTCCTTCAAACTCCTCAAATACACCAATATAACATCTATGAACACAATCACAAATGGATCCAAGTATGCCTTAAACACCTTATTTATTAAATCCATAAAAGCAATAGGTATATTAGTCAAATCAAACGGCATCATGATAAACTCGTAGTGACCATATTGTGTATGAAATGTCGTCTTTGAAATGTCCTCCTTAATCCTCAACTGACGATAGCTCGTCTTAAGGTCTATCTTGGAGAACACCGAAACTCCTTAAAGTTGATTAGAAAAGTCATCTATCCTTGGCAACAGATACTTGCTTATGATCATCACTTGATTGAGCTGTCAATAATCGATGCAAAGACACAACAACCCATCTTTCTTCTTTACAAACAAAACTAGCGCTCCTCATGGCCATGCACTAGGACGAATAAATCCTTTGTCTAGCAATTCTTGCATCTACACCTTTAACTCCTTTAATTCTAACAATGCTATTTGAAAGGATGCCTTACAAATCGGTTTTATTCCAAGGGTTAACTCAATGACAAATTCTATCTCCCTTTCTAGGGGCAATCCACGTAATTCCTTTAGAAAGACATTGGAAAAGTCTCGAACCACTGTGATGTCTTCGATCTTTGGTTCCTCAACCAACGTGTTAACCATGGTCACCAAATAACTTTGACAGCTCTCATCCAACAACCAAGTCATCTCAAGGAACAAAATCAAAGGAATCAAGGGTCTTCCTCAGTTTCCCATAAAGTCATAACTAAAATGACCCAATGGACTAAACTAAATAAACTCACAGTAGCAATCCATTATAGCTCGTTGCATGGAGAGCCAATCCATCCCAATGATGACATCAAAATCATACACCGCCAAGACAATCAAGTCTATAACTTCATCACAACCACTAATGGCTATCTTACAACTTGAACATTCTACTACAAACAATACTTTATTTTTTAACATGGTAGAAATACTAAGAATTGCTTCCAATAGTTTTGGCTTTAACCCCACTAACTTGACAAACTACTTAGCTATAAATGAATGCAGGCTCCTAGATCAAAGAAGGCATAAACAGCATGATCATGCAAGGAAACTGTACTCACAGTAGCAATCCATTATAGCTCGTTGCATGGAGAGCCAATCCATCCCAATGATGACATCAAAATCATACACCGCCAAGACAATCAAGTCTATAACTTCATCACAACCACTAATGGCTATCTTATAACTTGAACATTCTACTACAAACAATACTTTATTTTTTAACGTGGTAGAAATACTAAGAATTGCTTCCAATAGTTTTGGCTTTAACCCCACTAACTTGACAAACTACTTAGCTATAAATGCAGGCTCCTAGATCAAAGAAGGCATAAGCAGCATGATCATGCAAGGAAACTGTACCTGTAACCATTGTTAGGAAAATCCCTTATGATATTTTGAAGATGACAAAATAAATCAAAGGCTACTAACTTATGCTTTTGAGTCTGGATGAAGCAGACGCAAGAACTTCAGTTTGGCAGATTCTGAGTCTGTCCGTACCAGATGGAAATTTGAGTCTGACCGTACCAGACGGAAATCTTGAGCAGACTCAGAATGAAACTACAAGATAAGATTACCAACGGTCAAGTATGTTATTTACTTTATTTATATTGATTATGTTGTATCAAACTGATTGACAGGATCAATCAACGGACAACTTCCAAAGAAGAATAGAATACTTATGGAAGCCCGAATTCTGATTGTATGGGCGAACAGAATCCAAGGGGATCCAATCTACCTCCAACGGTCAAAAAGACTTGCCTTATAAAGTCTGTCCAGGAAAGGGAAGACGAAACTCTCAAGGAAAAAGCCAATGGTCGAGTGTGGCTTAGAGAGTATATAAGGATAGGATGAGACCTAGGAGACTAGGGTGGATAAATACATTCCAAGGCTAATTCAATTCTTCACTAGTTGTCTGAAAAAGAGCGAAACCGAGTGATCCTAGTGAATTACCAAGAAGAGTGACTTTGTGAGACATATCATCACCAAGTGCTAACACTCAAGAGTGTGTAATCACCTTTGATCATATAGTGAAATCTAGTCTATTGGCTGATCGCCTAGAGAGTGGACGTAAGCTTGTCTAAAGCCGAACTACTATAATCTGTGTTTGCAATCCTCTTCACTCTCTCTATTTAAATTATGTTTGTAGATTGCAAAAGATTGTTATTGCTTACGCGTAAAATTTCTAGGTGTTAATACTAATTCTAACAATTGGTATAAGAGCCTCGTGCTCAGTATCTTGAAGTGTTTATTACTTCAGAGCTAAAGATCTTTCATGGCTAGTATTTTTGCACCAAGTTTGATTGAGGGACGAAGCATCACCAGACCACCTTACTTTGATGGGAAATAGTACAATGTCTGGAAAAATAATATGAAGGCATTCCTAAGATCTAAGGATTTGTTGGAATGGGACGTTGTTGAGAAAGGAATCAATCCTAATGTTGCGTCAGCATCTACTAGAAAAGAAGATGGCGAAACGCTTCAATCATCTGTCACTCTATCTCAAAAGGAGATAACAAAAAGAGAAGCTTTAGATGCAAAGGCTATCTATTCTCTTTATTGTGCCTTGTCTCCAAATGAATATAACCGAATCTCTTCTTGTGAAACAGCGAAAGAAGTGTGGGATAGGCTGCACGTTACTTATGAAGGGACTGATCGTGTAAAGGAGACCAAAGTCAATATTCTTCTCAGCCAATACGAATCATTCAAGATGAAGCCAAGAGAACCCATTGGAGACATGTTCAGCAGATTCACTGAAATAGTGAATGGACTTGCATATCAAGGACAACCAATCTCAAGACCCATGAAAGTGAATAAGCTTTTGAGAGGATTATCGAAGGATTGGAACAACGTCAAAACTTTCATCCACGAAACATTGAGGATTTCGCCTTTATCTGTTGATGAACTTATTGGAACTTTGCAATCATATGAAGCAGAACATATAAATGACAAAGATCCGGAAGGTAAAAAGTTAATTGCTTTAAAATCTAATGCTGATTTTGATGAAGCAGATTTTGAGGAAGATGAAAAAGATGACGATGAGGAGATGAAGTCGTTGATCAAAAAATTTGAACAAAAAAGAAGCAATTCAAAAGGGAAGAAGTCCACAAACGAACCCGATTGTCCTTTATTCAAGAAAAGGAAAGGGAAATTCAAAAAGAAGAATAAAGCTTTGAAAGCCGAGACGTGGAGCGACATTGAGTGTGAATCCAGCGATGATGAGAATTTATGCTTAAAGGCGGACATTGAATTTGAAGAAGATGAGGTAACATGTTCAAATCCTATTCTTGATGATGATAATCTTTTTGAAGAATTATGCGCAAAACATAAGAAAGCGTTGAAGAAGATCTCTAAATTGAAGAAGGAAATCTCTAAATTGAGAGAGAAAAATTCTACAAATGAGACAAGGATCGTTGAGCTGGAAAAAGAGAATTCTTTTGTTAAGGAAGAGAAAGATTTTTTGCAAAAGAAAAATGATTCCTATAAAGAAAAAATTCCAAAAATTTGCAAGAAATTTTCTATTGGCTCAAAGACACTAGAGCATGTCCTCTCCATACAAAAGCCAAAAGTAAAGGAGAGATTGCGGCGCAAACCTCCGATCCACCATTATCGAAATCATTTTGGTAAGCAATTTGTTAAGCCTGTTGGATCTCAATTTTTTAATTGCTTGAATTGTGGTGATCATAATCACTTTAAGCAACAATGTCCATTTGATTGGAAGAAATCCAAGTCAATCAATTGGAAATTTGATGCTTCCTCTAACCGAAATGGACCCAAATTCATTTGAGTACCAAAGAAAAGATAAGTTGTTTTCTTGTAGGTAATAAAGGTAAGGAAGCAAGAATCTGTTTGTGCATAATGTTCTTTTTATGCTTCGGTTGATTCAGATTTTATAATAATTATATTCTATAATTGGTTATATTGAAGGAAGAATCGTGTGATATATTTTTGGTAGTTTCGTGAGTTGGAATTTGATGCGTGTGATTGATTTGATATCTTGCTTATAGATAATCATGATTATTTGATCAGATTTTATGCTCTCTTATTCTGATATATTTTTGTAAAAGAAAAATTTGTCTTACAAGATATTATTCAAGATAGGAAAGCATCATTGAGTTTTTATGAAAATTTCCTATTTGTGCTCTAACGTGAAAAAAGGATCCAAAGTCATGGATACCAAAAGCAAAAGAGGTTGTTGCAAGAAATTTTACTAAAAGAAGAATGATTGCAAATCTACGCAAATCATTAAGCAATCAGAAGAATATTTCAAGCGATGATTGACAATGATCTTTTCTAAATCAATGGTATATTTTAAATATATACCTTGGGTAAGGAAATGAAATATTCCATCTTTGTCATCCTACTTTCCAAAATTATACACAAATTTTTATGATTCTGGATGATTTTTATGACTCATGTGTAATATATATTGCAAAAATTCTCTTGTCGATATTGCACATTTTTATTACTTGATTTGACACATGATAAAAATATCTACTTTCATTTTGCGTATTGCATCAATAATATCTTTTGAAATTTATGTTTAGGGAAATCCCTTTAATCTTGAAAGATATTGTTGTTTTTGGGATTCACTTGCTATAATCTTAGAAGATATTTTATATTAGGCAAGTTTGATCCGCAAATTGAAAGAAGGTATGTGCGTGATATTTTCTATAATTTGCAAAGATTATTATCTATTTTACAAGGATTTGGAGGTGACAAAATATATTTCCATATGAGATTGAGAAAGCTTGATCCGAAATTATGGAGATTTTTTAAGGCTCAAAAATTCTATTCATTGCACAAAATTTTCAGAAATTATTGAGCAAACCACTAATGTGTTATATGTAAGGTTGAATAGCTTTGAATTGAATTTTTTTTTATTGTCATATATGTTATTCAATTTATTTCGTAAGGAATGGCATTATATATTACGTGAAATATTATAACAATGCATTTGTGCAGAAAGTTTGTTAAGTTTGTGCAGATTTAATTTGAGGCGAGCTTGATTGAAGAAAACAAACTTCTACCTCAAATTTCAAAAGCAAATGAATGCTGTGAATGTTGCTACTACAAAGGAAATAAAGGAACAACATTCTATTCAATGTGTACAAGCTGCGATAAGTATTATCGCAAATACTGTCATGAGGACAGGGGAGAAAGTGAATATAAAAAGAAATGGAGAATCGTGATCATTTCGAAAATGCAACAAATTGAGGGGGAGCATTGATTATTATGGCAAATTTTTTGAATTGATCTTGACCTTGATTACTATGGAAAGAAAAGGTAAATTGTGTTCTACATAATTTGGTAAGTACATTATCCATTTCTTTCCTTGGCGGATTTTTGTTGATATATATGAGCTATATTGAATATTCTTTATGTTCATATCAACACGATATCTTTAAAGTTTGTGTTTCATGCCTAATACATTTTTAAAGATATTATGTGAATTTATTCTCCACGTGACACCCTTTTTAATTATTATCGCCTTTTGATTATGACAAAAAGGGGAGAAAATATGTATATGCATATGTGCTAATTGATTTATATTATTTAGTGCATAATATTGAGCTGCAATTATTTCAATATATTCTTTTGCTCAATTTTGGAGATTGCATTATGTGCTTATGATGCTTTGATTTATCAATATATTTAAAAGCATAATTGCATATTCGGAGATTGTTTTGTCATCATAAAAAATGGGGAGATTGTTAGGAAAATCCCTTATGATATTTTGAAGATGACAAAATAAATCAAAGGCTACTAACTTATGATTTTGAGTTTGGATGAAGCAGACGCAGGAACTTTAGTCTGACAGATTCTGAGTCTATCCATACCAGACGGAAATTTGAGTCTGACCATACCAGACGGAAATCTTGAGCAGACTCAGAACTTGATTCAATCAGACTCAGAATGAAACTATAGGATAAGATCACCAACGGTCAAGTATTTCACTTACTTTATTTATATTGATTCTGTTGTATCAAACTGATTGGTAGGATCAATCAACGAACAACTTCCAAAGAAGTAGGTCATGTTCTCTTTCTTTGTCTACGTCATTTTCAAGTGGTTGCCAAGACTTAAGTCAAGGCATTATATTTCACTGTATCAAGAAGAGCCTTCACATCACGAGGTCTTGCTTACCTTGGCTAAACTAGATTTCAACTTATTGCAAGAGCAACACCAAAAGGAAATCGGCGGGATTACAAGGTCAAATAACTTCACATGATAGAATTATCTAAAATTAGCTTTTAGATTATGTTTTAACAATGCCCAAACTACCACTTTTTTCTGGTTGTGTTTTTCACAGGTTTACTTATCTAGTTTCAATTTATCCTTCTAAGTAGTGCTTTTTGAAAGTCCTTTAGAAGCAAAAAGAAGAGTTTAAACCATGTGAATTCATCAGGCTAAAGTATTTTCAATAACGCTCCCATATTCATTTAAATATAGGTGGTGGAAGGATATAGATGTTGCAAGGAAGTTCCCATTTGCTAGAGACAGGATTGTAGAGGTGTTCTTCTGGATGGTGGGAGTATATTTCCAGCCGGAGTTTGAAGTGGCTAGAGATATACTAACCAAAGTGACCGCCTTGATTTCCATTCTTGACGATATCTATGACGTCCATGGCACATTGGAAGAACTTGCACCCTACAACGAAGCAATTGAAGTATGTTATTCGCATTCTTTTTCTCAAACTTTTAAATTTGATCAAGTATGTGTAGAGTAAGTGTGTCATTTTCAAGGACTCAAATTCAGGTGGGATGTTGATGCCATGGATGGATTGCCAGAGTATATGCAAGCTCATTATAAAGAGATTCTCGATCTCTATGATGAAATTGGGAATGAACTGGCCACGAAAGGAAGATCATATCGCTTCGCCTTTGCAAAAGAAGCCGTGAGTATTGTTGGCACATTTTACATGCATCCAACACAATTTATTTCTCAAGAACCCAACGTTCTTGTTTATATTTAATTTCTTAGATGAGAAAGCAAGCGAGAGGGTACTTTGACGAAGCCAAATGGTTCCATACTGGCTACACACCAACATTGGAGGAATACATGCCCCTTGCATTATTAACAACACGCTATGAAGCGTTATCAATCATAGCACTTGTAGGAATGGGTGATGTGGTCACAAAAGATGCTTTTGAATGGTTGCTTGGTGACTGCAAGATTTCGAGGGCTTCACAAATCATGTGTAGGCTCATGGATGACATAGCTTCTCACCAGGTAGGATAAAAACATAATTATCCTTTAATACTCTAATAAAATTAGATCAACCACCACTTGATTGGAGACAATGTTAACCTAATCATGCCAATGTCATCAACATATAGTTTGAGCAAAAGAGGGGGCATGTAGCATCTGCAGTGGAGTTGTTGATGAAAGAAAATGGCATCTCGGAATAGGAAGCTGAGGAGGAACTCCAGAAACGAGTTGTTGATGCATAGAAGGACATCAATGAAGAGTTTCTTTGTCCGATTGCGGGCCCAATGCTGGTTCTCACCCTAATTATCAATCTCTCACGCGTGATGGATGTGTTATACACCAATGGAGATCATTACACCCACTCTAATACCAAGCTCAAAGAGCATATCATATCGCTCTTTGTTAGTCCTTTGCTGATCTAAAATTTGAACGAATAGCGTCACACCAATGTATTATTGAAAATAAAGGGTCTATCAATCATGCCTTTGAGCTCTATTGTTCTAGGATGCATGAGGGAAAATGGCATCACTAGCATATACTTTTAAAATTGATGTGCGTGATAAAATTCATAATTTTCCTTTGGTCAAGATAAGTTCTATGGATCTTATGGTTTGTAGTACTCTATAAAAAAATAATTTGCCTTACCTAGTGGATTGTAACTTTTCTATGGTGCACTTAATTAGCCTCACTAATAGCAACTTATTGTTGCGACCGAATTCTTTTTTTTGTTTGGGGTTTGGGCCTTTGATTAGGTTTAGGGGTGTTGTTAACTTTGGACCGATAGCCCTTCATTAACTTTGGCTCTCCCAAGCCCATACCCCGCGTGACATTGGGTATTCAAAATTTTAACCAGTTTAGCCTATGCAAATTTAAACAAATGAGTCGTCACTAACCTTTTTAGGGTTGGCTAGAAACCCAGTAAGATACGGGAGAATACCTTACTATTTGCGCAACTAGAGATTCTATATTCGGGGACTTGGTTACATTAATCATACAACTAACGCCTTGTGGGTATCTAACTCAATTGTGTATTAATTAAGACCATAACAACCTATTCAAGAAATCTAAGGTTTATTCTTATTATTCTAAAGCAGGAAAATAACATCCAAAAATTTTATGTGCGCAATTAATTGTCATCACAAAATAAAGGAAGAGAGCATCCTAATATTGTCCCTAAAAAGGAAAATATAACGTAGACAAAGAACCTTATTGCAGAAATCCATAGCATCAACATCCCACCTGAATTTGAGTGCTTGAAAATGACGCATTTACTCTACACATACTTATCAAATTCAAAAGTTTGAGAAAAAGAATGCGAATAACATACTTCTCAATTGCTTCGGTGTAGGGTACAAGTTCTTCCAATGTGCCATAGACGTCATAGATATCGTCGAGAATGGAAATCAAGGCGGTCACTCTGGTTAGTATATTTCTGGCCACTGCAAACTCTGGCTGGAAATATGCTCCTACCATCCAGAAGAACAACTCTACAATCCTATCTCTAGCAAATGGGAACTTCCTTGCAACATCTATATCCTTCCACCACCTACATTTAAATGAATATGGGAGCGTAATTGAAAATAAGTTAGCCCGCTGAATTCACATAGTTTAAACTCTTCTTTTTCACTTGTAAAGGACTTTCATAAGCACTACTTAGAAGGATAAATTGAAACCAGATGAGCAAACCTATGGAAAACACAACCAGAAAAAGCAGTAGTTTGGGCATTGTTAAAACATAATCTAGAAGCTAATTTTAGATAATGTGAAGTTATTTGACCTTGTAATCCTGCCGATTTCCTTTTGGTGCTGCTCTTGCAATAAGTTGAAATCTAGTTTAGCCAAGGTGAGCAAGACCTCGTCATGTGAAGACTCTTCTTGATACAGTGAAATATAATGCCTTGCCTCGAGTCTCAGCAACCCCTTGCGAAGTGGCTGCTCTAGGGCATGACTCACTTGTTTCACAAGATTAGTGCTTACTTTCATTTTATCAATTGATTCAAGATGAGTAATAGCAAAAGGAAGTGCTTCTTCCAAAATAGAATCGCCATGGCACCTTAAATGGCAAGCTTCATATAGGCTTAGCAATCCACACACATCTGTGATGAGCGATTTCTTGAAGTTGCCTTCATTGTCCTTAAAATTGTTAAAGACCTCTGTGTGACCAACCAACATGGGAAAAAAGACACAACTGATTAGAAATTAGGAAGGCGATACACCTAGTTAATATTCTATATTTTCTTTCACTTGTTTCTCCTAGAATTCGAATTGGCAATAGTAATTTTCAGAATAAAGAATTTTGTGAGTAACTTATTGGATTGGGTTTACTTAGTTTAAGACTTACCTGATGAAATATTGAAACCTTGCTGTCGCAGCAATCGAAACATAAGAGCAACCATATGAAGGTCATATCCCTTAAAATCTCCATGGTCAAGTTGTGAGTAACTTTTGTAAATTTGTTCTAATTGCTCATCTATTTCTCGTTCAAAATGGTAGTCAATTCCCAAGCGTTGAATTTGATCAATCAAGCGAAGCATTTGTGAAGGGTTATCCATGACTCCAATCAGCATCTTCCTCACCTCTCCCTTCAATTCCTCAACTTGTTCCTCCACTCTTCCAAGGAATTTGAACTTCTGCAAATATATAATACGCTATTCTGAATAAAAGCAAGCATGTATATATATTTTACAATGAAAAGAACAAAGTCAAAGGAAAGGGAACTTCTGTGAAAATTAATAATCACGTTTTCTTGTTTACAAACCCATAGAAAGATATGAAAACAAGCCAAATTGTGCATACTTAAAGCTCAATACGACAAGCATATATTTGAAGAAAAATGAATTAATGATAAATACCAAATCATGTCATTTTGAAACTTTAAAGAGACATAATCTGACATTATTATCTAAAATTGGACAATCGATGACCAAATTATTTACATATTTCGGGTGCATACAATCTAGTTTAACCTTGCTAAACATGACCCTGTTTGGCATAATCAAACTCTTGAATTAGGAAGAAATTAAATGGGACCCACAGCGAGGGAACATTTGACAGCCAAAACGATATTGATCCACTTAATTCGCCAAGAGAATGAACTTCACTCCGCTAGAAGATTGTCTCGCACTTTCCTTTCTTCATTGCTACCTTTCTATTTCCAAGGGATGGGTGGAGGCGTATAAGAACTTATTTTTATTCTTATTTTCCGAGGACGCCCGAGAACAACTCCTAGATCAATTGAGGATCACAAACTCCTAGATCAATTAAGGATCACATGTAGGAAATTGAATGATAGTATAAGATAATAAAATTGATAGAGAAATTCATAGACCAAGAGGATGGAGATGAAAACAAAAGCCGAATGCCCGAGAAAGCAAAGATACATTAAAAGTCAAATCCAACAAGATTGTTTGTTGATACTTCTTTTGAATGGACAGTGGAATTACGGTGGAAATGATCTAATTAATCATATGGTTATGCTACTAAGACTTAGTCCTGAACCAACGCAACTAGAACCCTCTACCCGCATTCTTTTTCTCCCGGATGGGAAGGCTAAGAGAAATTTTTTTTTTAATTCTGGGTGCATCTGTATCACCAAAAATTTAATAATAAAGAAAAATATTTTTCATGAAATTGTTAGTTTTCATTTGTTAGGTGGTTTAGGAAAGCGATTTCCTTCCAACTAGTACGGGAAACTTTTTTCACTCAATCTAAGCTTGATGTTTTCAATTCTTGAAAAATGTTTTTCATTGATCGGTCAGTTTTCTGTCCTCCAAATATCAAAAAGTCAGAAAATAATTTCTCAAAAACAGTTTCTTTTTCAAACAAACGGACTCTTAGTTCTCCGATGCTATCAATTATCGCGTACACAAAGACTTTTATTAAGTCTACAAAGCGTAGTTGCAATAAAAAAGAGGAAGAAGACATAAAGAAGAATTACTAACTGTTGAGTAGGAGGGGGAAGCATATTTGATGAAGTAATCGCCCCATACGCTCTCATGATATCCAGCCAACCGGTGTTCGACCACGCCGCTTCTTCCTTTACTCGGAGAAGAAGATGGAATTGCCGAAACCTGGACCGACATGTCTTTCGTGCTTCGTTTGTGGATGCCGGACGAATACGTGAATTGAAGACTGAGGACAGGCTTTCGTTGCGTTGCAGAACATCAACACTTGATGGGTATTTATAGAAAACGTGTTCATGGCCACCTTGTCACGCGGGCCTTTTTTTTAGAGCAAACCAATCACATTTTAATGAATAATAACACGAGTGAGATTATTTCGTGTGAAAAGAAGATATTCTCCTTATAATATAATCGATCCTATCCATCCCGCCTTTATACAACATTTGATGTAATAAAATTCAATGTAGTAAACACAGTTTTATTTTCTTTCGAATCACTCGCGAGAACTTATTTCTTATGAAGCGAGCGATTTTGGGTCTCTTCCATGACTAGATCTAGGGTCCTCTTTCGAGGAATTTGTATACTTTTATACATACAGGCGATAATTAGCTCTTTGTAACAGGCCAAGTCTATTCATAAAACATATGGAGCATATCATTTTGAAGTAAGTCGCCTACTTAGCTGGCAGTCAATTGGCTATGCCAAGATCTTGGATTCAAGCCCCATTTGGTTGGGCATTTTGAAGTGCCTTTGGGCCCCTGAAGGCCTTTGCTCAAATGTAAATCCATTTAGTTCAATTTTTTGGAGAACTTTTTCCAAATGCCATTGTATCTTCAAATGGCTCTAAGGGCCTTTAGCCCAACGCAGGTCTAGAGC
Source organism: Angophora floribunda (assembly GCA_014182895.1). Lineage (NCBI taxonomy): Eukaryota > Viridiplantae > Streptophyta > Magnoliopsida > Myrtales > Myrtaceae > Angophora > Angophora floribunda. The sequence goes on from CM024708.1 coordinate 14,697,027, forward strand.
TAGCTTGGAAAGTTGCACCTTTGAAATGCAAATTGGTTACTATTCACCCTACTATTCACCCATATTGTTCATCTTCCTTGGAAAAGCGAACGGAGGCCGATGACCATAGCCGCCTGAGGGGTTGCTCAACCCCGGCGACCACCCCATAAGGTCACACAACCTCAAGCAAAGCCTGGGTTGCCCGACCTCGGTGACCGCCACCTAAGGTCACACGACCTTAGGTTAGGCAGCCTAAGGTTGCGCAACCTCAGGCGACACCTAGGTTGGCGACCCAAGAGACCATTGCCCGGGTCGCACAAACCAAGCGACTGTCTCTTGAGGTCGGGCGGACGGTCGCTGGTCACATAGGTCACACAAACCTAGGCGACCATCACTTGAGGTCAGGTAAACAATTGCCTAGTCGCATAGGTTGCACAAACCCGGGCGACCATCACCTGAGGTCGGGCGGATGATCGCTTGGGTTGTGCAACCCAACCTCGCTTGAGGTCATGCGACCTCAGGTCACACAACCTCAAGCAATGACCTAAGATTGGCCAATGCTAAATTTGGCCACCGGAGGTTGGTCGGTGGCCAGCCAATGGCCAATTTGGCAGCTAGTGGCTAAATAAACAGAAAATACATTTAAAAAAATTTAAAATTTTTTTTAGCAAAAGTCCTTTGCAAAGTATAGTTCTTACAAGACGGTATTTAAGCCAAAGTCGTTTCAAAATGCAATTTAAAATTAAAATTTATCAAACGCTATTTACATTTTAGAAAACCCTTTAGCCCAAAGGTATTTGTATTTTCCTAAGTACATTTGCCCAAAACCGAATCAAATGGGCCCTCAGTTGTCTGAGTCATGACAAGATCTAGGATCCTCCTTTGGGGAATTTGTATACTTTCATAAATACCGGGTGATAATTGGCTCTTTGTAACAAGCTGAGTCTATTCTTAAAAAATACGAAGCATTTCATTTTGACATAAGTTGCCTACTCAGTTGGTAGTCGATCGGCTATGCCAAGATTTTGGATTTAGTTGTTTGAGCCACGACAAGATCTAGGGTCCTCTTTCAGGAAATTTGTATACTTTCATATATACCAGGCGATAATTAGCTCTTTGTAACAAGCTGAGTCTATTCATTAAACATATGAAGCATATCATTTTGACATAAGTTGTCCACCTAGAGGTCCTAAAAACTAATAACATAATTTACGACAAGGACGAGGTTAAATTATGGCATTTGGCTTCGGCCCTTTTTCATAGAAAAGAAAAGGGGAGTTGTTGGCAACAACAACTAACATTTAATATTAAAATGTCCTACCTCGGAGTTCCTAAATCAGACTACTATAACAATACTTGAATTGGCCTAACGAGATAATTAGCTCTTTGTAGGCCAAGTCTATTTATAAAACATACGAAGCATATCATTTTGAAGTAAGTTGCCTACTTAGTCGGCGGCCGATTGGCTATGCCAAGATCTTGGATTCATTTGTCTGAATCATGACAAGATCTAGGGTCCTCTTTCAGGGAATTTGTATACTTTCATATATATCAGGCAATAATCAGCCCTATGTAACCGGCCGAGTCTATTCATAAAATATACGAAGCATATCATTTTGATATAAGTTGTCTACTCAGTGGTCAATTGGCTTTGTTGGGATCTTGGATTCAGTAGTTGTCTGAGTCACGACATTCCTAATTTTCCGCCTTCATACTATTCCTCCAGCGGATATTTGGATGATGGAAAACTAATCGATCTACGGAAAAATGTTTTTTTATGAACTTAAACCAACAAGCTTAGATTGGGGGAGAGCAACTTCTTCTTCTAACAAGAAGCATATCACTTTTCATAAACTATCAAATAAATGAAAACTAACCATTTTCTTTAAAAATGATTTTCATAGAAAAAATTTTAGTGAAACAAATGTGCCCTAAATTTAATATTTATTCAGCAAAATTGTAACAAGCTGGACAATAAACCTTATTTGGACCTGTTTTTCATTTTATTTTCATTTTGCGTATTATCATGCCAACACTAGTGAACAACCTTTTAACGGCTTGATTAGAGAGCTCTACTTCTTTATATGTGAAGATTTCACCTGTATGGAGTTCACCAAAATCAATTTTCTCAACATCCATGGACAAAATCTTCATGAAAATCACTTCTAAAATCAAGGAGTCCAGCGCTCCTATGTCATGTTTAGGGTAACTTCATCTCTCCTACCGACTTTAATACACACTAGTTATGTAGTTTTACCAGGAGGTCCTAAAAATTAATGACATAATTGACGACAAGGACGAGGTTAAATTATGGCATTCGGCTTCGGCCCTTTTTCACAGAAAAAGGAAAGGGGAGTTGTTGGCAATAACAACTAACATTTAATAATAAAAAGTCCTACCACAGAGTTCCTAAATCAGACTAGTAAACTTATTTTGACATGATTTATAGAAATCTATCTGCACCTTGGTAAGAAAGGAGAGTCCTTAGGAGTGACAGTGTCATCCTTCCAAGTACTCTTTCCTTTTACTTTTTATTCTTTCTCATTTTTCTTTTGTCTAGTTTTTCCTTTGAATTAATACCATAAAAAACACTCAAATTGATACACTTGAGGTAAATTTATCCAAACTAATTTTTTAACTAATAAAAACCCTAAATTGGTATGTTTATGATAAATTTATCCTAAACTAATTCTTTTACCAACAAAAATGCTAATCTCGATTAGAAAGATTTTTAATACGTAATTTGACAATTTAGCTTAGTTGATTCAACACTTGAAAAATTACATATAATTATGGACAAGCTTCTTCAAGAAGCTAATTTCAATTCCCCAAAATTTTCATCATTTCCCTTTTTGACTTTCTCTCTCTTTTGCCTCCCACCGTAAATACAAGAAGGGCAATTTGATAATTTTAAAACTATAGTATACCGTACTATACGTGTATATGAGCTAGACTTTTATACGGGCTTGAATAAAATTAGTTTGAGCTCAAAATGTGGAGAAATGAGCTTGAAAATGCTATTGGGCTTTGATGGGCTTGCTTAGGCCCACTTGAGCTTGGTGGGGTTAGTTGGGGCCCACTTGGCTAACCCACATTGGGCATGAAGCCCATTGGGCCTTCAGTCGACTCAACTCCTTTTTCAGCTCCAATTTTCGGTCCGTTAATCATTTTCCAATAATTTTCAAGCTTACCAATAAACTTGAGAATCAATGAAGCGACGCCCTACATTTTAGTCTTAACACCCTTGAAAGTTTGATATCAAAAATCATATTGAAATTCATGGTTAAAATCAATCAATCATGACTTTAGTACGACTTAACTATCGAGCGGCATTTAGAAGTTTTCACACATTTGACCAATGGTTGATAGCTTTTCAATCCACAATCGTGCCTCTTCAAATCAAGACAATCCTCAATTATCATGTAATTATGATGAATTAATTGCTCACCCTTAGTACAATGCCAAAAGGAAATCGGTTTAACGTTGTTCGCAGTTAGTGTTGAAGTCGAGCGGAATCACCCCACAATTCAACCTCGTACCTTTGCCGAATCGATTTATTTTTGTTTGCTACTTGACCTGCAATAGCTTGGTACGTCCCTCTTTGATCTTATGGTTAAGCGGTCTATCCCTGATTGAATTCACTAGTTATACACGTATCAACCCTTAGTTGCCTTTCTTAATAATTAGTTAACTCATGAGTAGCTAGCTCAATGTAAACGTAACTAACAGCACATTAATAAAATAACTATTTCATATATCTCTAAATGGGTTGAAATTCATGACATCACAACTCTTCCCTTCTTAAAGAAATTTCATTCTCGAAATTTGTAGAACTATTTGCATCCTTGAATAGATGAGAATATTGACACCTCATTGTATTCTCACTTTCCCAAGTCATTCCTTCTACATCGTAATGCTATCCGCCACTTGCAATGCTATTAAATGACTTCCAATCATGTGCAGACTATTTTTGGTTCCAAAAGGCTAAGGACATACTCATTTTCGCAAAAATGAAACTCACCAAAAGAAATTTGTTTATTTACAAGGCAAACCGCCGCTTCGGGGTTCGAACCCCCATTAAAACCACATGGCTTCCATCCCTACATACCACTCGGCTAGAGACACCGGTGGTGTCTAAAGTTGTGCTCTTTATCCATTTAAAGCCAAAATTCTTATTTATTCCAAATCTCGAAAGGTCCAAAATATCTAGGGTTCGGTTTTTCTTTCTTACCAAATCAAGATATCCCTATCATAGATGACAACTGAAGAAAAACATGGTTCCCTACTTGAAATTCCAAAGGCCCTAATCCTTTATTCGCACCACATTTTTAGCAACTTTGCTTGTCCTTAGCCTATCCCTCATAGTCATAACCGCATCCACTAGCTACCAGACTATCTTTGAACTAGTGATCCCCCTATCCTTAACCTTGTTCCATTAAACTGGAGTCCCACTTACCATACTTTTGCTACACCACTCGGATAAAATTTTATCCCAAAAGAACTCTCTTCTTGTTCGATGCGTAGTTCAGTTCATTTTGCTCCCTTCAACATCCTAAAAGCCTACTAGGAGTCGCTTATTGCTCAGGCCTTCTGTCCCCGGCAACCACTCCCTGCCCTTGTCAAATTAGTAGTTACAGGTATCATTGAACTACACATCTACTGGCAAAAGTCTCTTTTTTACATGAATTCACTCATAGAGGTATTATCCATTTTGGCTCATCCCATACCAAGCCTTATGATTTTAACCTCATATGAGCACCTCAGAGTGCAAAAGCCTTCTCCAGTTTGTCAATCCATGAGGTCGTTTCCATGGGATCACTCATCAACACTTGCAATTTGATCTATCGAATTTACATCAGATCACAATCTGAATTTCACAAGCCCTCAATTTACTTCAACCACTTGAAGATTAGTGCAAATCAAATCTCATTTATTGCATCAAAAGCTTTCGACAAGATTTCCTCCATAAGTTTAACATTGTTGGGCACACACAATCATCACGAGACTTCAAGATCCTGTCCTTGGACACTTGAATGTTAAGTTTCCTCTTGTTGTATCTAATTGTAGAATCCTTTGGATTACAAGATTTGTAGATTGCACTGCCATAATCTTGGTTTGCATTTTGGGGTCCATTCTTAGAGTAGCCATAAGACTTGAAAAGTGGCCTACCTCAAACTTGAAATCCAAATCTCGAACTCTTTCAAGCAATATCCATTCTTGAACCATCATTTGTGCAATTAATGACTTTTGACTAAACACATATGCCACTTTATTAGCCTTTTTAGGATGGTACAAAATATCACAGTTATAATCATTGCGAAGTTTCATCCATTGACATTGCTTCATATTCAATTCCTTCTAAGAGAACAGGTACTTTAGACTTTGATGGTCTATACCGCATGAGTAGTGCCTCCTGATCTTTAGTGAAAAAAAAAAAGAGTGCTGCTAATTTCAAATCATGCATCGGATGATTTAACTCATAAGGCCTTAACTGTTAGGACGCATATGCAACCACGCTTCCTTGTTGCCTTACAACACAGTCCAATTTCATATACGATGCATCACTGTAAATTTTATATCCTCCAGGACCAGATAGTATTGTCAATACAAGTATGGTAGTTAGCTTATGCTTAAACTCTTGAAAATTGCGCTCGCACATATCTGTCTATTCAACTTTAAGTCCTTTTTTTAATAGTTACATCAGAGGTGTACCTATCATAGAAAACTTTTCGACGAATCGTCTATAACACTACCAAGCCTAAAGAACTCCAAGCATTTGTCACTGTTATAAGCCTTGGCCAATTCTTCATTGCCTTTATCTTGGTCAAGTCCATCGATATTCCTTATCCAAGAATTATATGACCAAGAAAAGCTATGTGAGTAAGTCAAACTTGCACTTACTAAACTTAACGCATAATGCATAATCTCAAAGGGTTTGCAGCACCATCCTCAAGTGTTATTCGTGTTTCTTCAAACTCCTCGTATACATCAATATATCGCTTATAAACACTATTGCAAATTGATTCAAATATGTTTTAACCACTCAATTCATCATATCCATGAAATAGCTAATGCATTGGTCAATCCAAATGGTATTATAGTAAACTCGTAGCGGCTATATCACATACAAAATGCCATTTTCGATATATCCACATTTTAAATCATCAGCCAAACATAACCCGTCCTTAGGTCTATCTCAAAAAATACCGAAGTTCCTAAAAGTGATCAAACAAGTCATCTAACGTCTTCAAGGGATAGTTGTCCATTACTATCCTTCGGTTAAACTACCGGCAATCAATGCAAAAGTACAACAATTTATCCCTCTTCCTTATGAACAAAACTGACACTCCCCATAGAGACGCACTAAGACAAATAAATCATTCGTCTATCAGATCTTGTATCTACTCCTTTAATTCATTTATTTCCAATAACGTCATTTGATGAGATACCTTAAAATTCGGCTTTATTCTAGGGCCAACTCAGTCGCCAATTCCATTCCTCACTCTGGATAATCTAAGCAATTCTTTTGGAAAATATTGAAATTATCCCATGCCATAGCGATGTTTTCCATCATTGCTTCCTCAACCAACATATTAATTACGGTTGTCTAAATAGGTTTGACAACCCTCATCCAAAAGCCTAATCACTTGAGGTGACGAAATCAAATGGATCGAGGATCCTGCTCAATTTCCAACAAACTCGTAACCAACCTTACCTAATTGGTTAAACTAGATTACTTTCTAATAGCAATCCATCGTAACTCATTACTTGGTGAGCCAATCTCTCCTGATGATGACATCAAAGTCATGCATCGCCAAGATAGTCAATTCCATCAATTTTTCTTGATCACTAATAACTATCTTGAAACCTGACCATCCTATCACAAACAATACCTCATCCTTTAATGGGGTAAAATTATTAAGAACCGCTTCTAACGGTTTCAGTCTTAACCCCACTAACTTAACAAGTAACTCAGTTATAAACAAATGCATAATTCGTGAATCAATTAATGTATAAGCAATCTGATCACACAAGGAGATCATACCCGTAATTATGGCCTACAAATCTTCCGCTTCCTTTCTTGTGGTACGTATACCTATCCTTTTGCCAAATGACAATTGAGGTTGTTCTGCCAAGCATTTCCTGCAAGTTATCCTCCCTACAACTATGACACTTGTGCTCCCATAGGCCTATGTAGGCAGTTTCTCACTTAGTGGTTGTACTGATCACATCCATAACTAACTCTTATCTTAGAAAGACACGGGGCATTGCTAGCCAATTGTTCTTCTCACGACTGCTAAGGTTGCTTTCTCAACTATCAATGAGGACACTTCCTCACAATGTGGCCTTGTGGCCGTAATCAAAACATGTTCCACTCTTAATAAGACACATAGTCGTTACCCACCAACTCAACACCTATCATTCAAGTTGTATGTCGATTTTTCCTATGCCATTCTTCCTATTGGGTGGGATAGGATGTTTTCCTCCTATTATCGGCCTCTTCTCAAGCCGATGATCATCCCTATGATACACAAACCAAAATCCAAATACAATTGCTAATTTTGTCATGTTTTCTTCAACTTGCTTGGCCCCTTCGTACCATTCATTAAAATCATTCAAGTTCAAGGGTACCAACTTACTCTTACTTTCTAGTCTCAGACCATACTTAAACCTCTTGACTCGGTTTACCGGATTCTCAATCATTATTGGCACATACTTAAAGAGCTCTACAAATTCAACGTCCTATTGCTTGACTAATCAATGGTCCTAATGAAGTTGCAAGAATTTAGCCATCTTTGCTCTTGTACGAACTCAAAAAAGTATTTTTTGTTAAACACCTCAACCAAGGTACCTTACTCTCAGGTCATACCTTTGGGAAAAATTCTTCCTTGGGCTGCTTCCCACAAATCATTGCGTTACCTTGCAATCGGTACACTACTAGAGTTATCTTTTCTTCCTCCAAACACTTCAATAGTGCAAAGACTTTCTTTAGTTCCTTGATCCAAAGAGTTGTTATCTCAAGATCATCTGTCCCAGCAAACTTAGATGGTTCTAACTCCAAGAATTGTCCAACTACTTAAATATTGACCGTTCGTCATTCCCATTTCCAACTAATGAGATTTCATTGGGCAAGATGACAATAGCAACAGCGGCAACAACAACTGTAACAATAATAGATTAAGTCTAAGCTAGCTACACCCTATCAAAATCTTAAGGCTTACAATGCCTATACCATAGCTAGCCTAGGATCCCCTTGTGCTTTACCTCAAGCACTTGCTTGACTTCATCCTCCTAACAACTACAAAATGACATTCTTTTGGTAACAACAACCAACATTTATTACAAATATTAGTTATATAGTCTTATCTAGAGTTCCTAAAAATTCATGACATAATTTATAACCAGTTCCATACCACACGTGAAAGGAGAGTTCTTAGTAACAACAATTGACATTTAAATCACATGGGCTAAAAAGTCCTCTCTTGGTGTTCCTAAAATAGACTAGCAAACTGACCTTGACATGCTTTATAGAAATCTATATGTACCTTCGTAAGAAAGGAGGGTTATGAGGGGGGACGGGGGTCATGCTTCCAAGAACTCTCCTCCACTCGGTTCTCTTCTTCTCTCAACAATTTTCTCTTCTCTCTTTTCCTTTTTCTATTCTTTCTCAATTTAATTGTCCATTTTGTCCCTTTAGGCATCTTTTTTCATTTTTGAAAATATTGGTATTGATACATTTTACAAATACTTTGAGAATCATAACTCATAAGCTCACATAAATAATAATATGAGAATGTTGACACTCAAAATTGACCATACCATCACGAGAACAGGAGACATACTAAAAAACATGAGGAATACTAGTATATAATCAATTATCAATGAGCCAAAGGATGAATGGTCAATGATCGACAGTAAAGCAGGAGGCTGCCATGTGTCCAATTGTTGAAATACAACAACAGATATTTGGTAGTTGCTCAAGTGATGTAGGCTGTAAGTTGTGGATGAAAACATTTGAATTATTCAAGAGAGTGCCAAATTACGCATGGTCAAGAAGCAGTTGATATCCAAAGATATAGCCATGAAATTGTTGTCGATAAACAAGAAGGCATTAGGGCACAATCAAGGCGGTTTGTAAAGGAAATGGGCAAGATAATCACATAGGAAAAGGAACATGCATAAGGGTCGAAACAGTTACTAGAAGATGAATAACTACTCAGCAATTACGAAGCTTCTCTATGAATACTAACAGTCATTCAACAAGAGGGCCCCCTGAACAACAAATCAAAATGTTATTTCTTTATCCTTACATTTCTTGTATTGCATTTTAATTTCCTTAATTGTAACTCTTAGATTCCCGTCGTTGATTAGATTCTAGTATGTTTCTATACCTCGGTGCAGCATCGTTAATTAGATTCCAATGTTGTATAATTTATCCTGGTCCAGCGTCATCAATTAGATTCCAACATTGTGTCCCATATCCCGATACATTGTTGATTAGATTCCTACATTGTGCCAAACTAACCTTGAACCAACCTAGTTTAAACTTGGTCTCAAGATTGGTGAGTTCGTCCTCAAATCAAATTCTAGTTGATCTGATGATGCACACTATTGTTTGAAGTTGCAAATTCAATATGCACATTGCATTTGATATCCTCTGTCCGGAATTAGTATGGAACCCCTATCCCTTTCAAATAAAAACTAAGGAACTACTCTTAGTGAAAGATATTTCATTATGGGAATAAAACCAGCAAAACAAAGTAAAAGGTCTAGCACATCTAATTTCAATAAGAAAGATTATTAATACATAATTTTACAAGTTTAACATAGTCAATCCAACAAAATGAAAAGCTACATGTAATGTGACGTTCTGAATTTTTGACCCATTTTGGATTATATGAATGATATTTCATCAAAGTGGTATTGGTTAAATCCCACTCTAAACTGATCACTCATGAGATACTAACTAAAGGGGAAAGACTATTAAGGAATTAAGTGCACACATGACTAGAGAACTCGACCATATATGACGATTCGATCATAAGGATTGATGAAGATTGAGCAATCAATCTCTCGCAATTATTTGACAACTGAGGTCATCCCTGAAGGAGACTTAAACGTGGATTGATATTATTTGAACAACGAGTTGAATACGCATAACTCCTAAAAGCCACTCGTAAGTATAAGACATACTAAAGTTGTAATTGATCAAATTTAACCATGAACTTTAATCCGATTTCAAGTATCAAACTTTTGAGGACTACATAACTCTAAGATTGGACCTCACCTCATTAATCCCCAAAATTTTCAATTCGCTTGAAAATTTCAGAAAAATGATTAACAAGCTGAAAATTTGGACCCACGAGGAAGTGGGCCAAGCAAGGACCCAATGAGCCCCACACCTAAGGGGACAGCTACAAAGGCAAGCAAGCCCAAAGCGGGCCCATTTAGGCCCACCAAGCCCAAAAAAATTCCTAACCCTATTTCAACTCTAGCCCAAATCAAGCTCGATAACTTTATGAGCCTATTACTATTAATTAAGCCAGATTCCTAGGCCCACTTCTTGATTTCTGACCCAAGGGCAATTTGGGAATTTGTGTCCAAAAGAGATGAAATGATAAAAATGCCCTCCTTGCAATTATGCACAAAAGACCAAAATGCCCCTTGTGCAATAATGCACAAGAGAGAAGGTTTAGGGTAAAAACATGCATGACGACAATAGTGGCCCTAATTCTCATCATGCATGTTAGTTCCTCTCTCTCTCTCTCTCTCTCTGCATGCCTGCACTACCCCCATCTTCTCCCTCTTCTTCTCTTTTTCCCTTCTTCCTCTCCTTTGATTTTTTTTGGTTTTCTTATGTTCTCTCATTGCTTTGCTCCAGTCGTGGCCACACCACCGTCACTTCACGCCGCCACTTAATAGCCATGTTCTGTCCGCTTGCCATGCTGCCGCTCCTCCCTTCCTCTTGGTCTCTCATCTGGTGTCCCCCTCTCTTCGTTTTTTTCATTGAGCCAACCACCGTACCACTACAACAACCAACTACTTCCCCTTGGTCGCCGCCAGAGCCACATCATGCCTCCGGTCAATGACCCATGTCGCCCGAACCACCATCGTTCACGTGAGAAAGAAGGAGAAAAAAAATCACAAACACAAAACAACCTGCGTCAACCATGGGTGGGAATCAAATGCCATGGTCACTTTCTTCGGTTCACATGTAGAAAATCTTCTTTAGCTCTGATTCTAAGACATTAGAGATTTACTAAATTGAGTTCTCTAGTGTGGTTGAGTTTAGATAAATCCATTCATAAAATATCTTATTAATTTCATTCGTGCGTTAAATTTGCATCAGGCTTGGGCCCAAGTAGATGTAATAAGAATCGAGGGTAAAAGCCACCAAAAACCTCAAACTTTGCTCACCGTGATACATTTACCCTAAATTATCATTTGTGACATCAAAAGCCCCAAACTTATATCTGTATAAGACATTTGCCCCTAACTTGTTTTTTTGTAAGACCAGAAACACTAAACTTTACCTATGTGATATATTTACCCAAACTTTTTTTCTGTGACACCAAACACCCCAATTTCTATGATATCAAACTATTTGAGTAAATGTGTCATAAGAGTATATGTTTGGGGTTTTTGGTGTTATAATAAGAAGTTTTGTGTTAATATGTCACATTGTACAAGTTTGGGATAAATATGTCACATAGATACAAGTTTGAGATAAACGTATCATGGTGAGCAAAATTTCAGATTTTTTGTGGCTTTTTCCCTAAAATCTAATTGCAACTTATTTATGACTTTGAAGGTAGCATAGTATTAAAGGACATGCTCACTACCTTAACAATTCATCTTAAAATGTATTTGTTTTGAGAAATCTTCACAATAAAGGGAAAATCCTTTTTTGAAAAAAAAAATGCTTTCCCATTTTCATGTGAGGGATTTATTCTCCTAACATTAAGCATGCATAATTTTTTTATCATAAATGATTTTCCGTTAACTAGTCATTTTCAACAAACTAAACACGTGAAATAGTCTAGAAAATCAATTCGTGAAAACTTATTTCACTCAAATGAGCACACCCTTAGAATATAGAGCATGTGACATGGTACTTAACGCTGCCTATCAAAGGAGATATGTGATCAAGAAAAAAACACAGCTGCACAACATCACTCAACGGAGCTCCCCATCTCTTTGCAGCTTGTGATGTTTTCTTTAGTTCATGTATGTTCATTTTATTTTCCTGTTTTGTTTCTATCTATATCTAACAACTTTTGTTGAATTGGCAATGACATATAAAACCACGTTGACAAACATAAGTCCCATGACTAAGTTGGATTATCATGTCAGATGTTGATCTTACCAAATCAATTTGAAGGAATAAATTGATCCCATCAAAAAATAATAAGGACCAAATTCAACATTGAATAAAAGTACATGGACAAATTGTGGCATTGTCCCTTTAATTTCCAACCATCATTCAAAATTTTGTCTTCTAGAGATGGACACGTCTCGACCAGTGAGTCTAACACGAGTAAGGAAAAATATGTTTAGTTAGGTTGAGAGGGCAGATTCTGGAGCTTTGGGTCATCTACATTCTGGATTGGGTCAACCAGCTCATGCATTTCAGTCTATGTTTGCAGGTCGAGTGCATGTATACATGCACGTTACTTAAGTGGTCATGCTTCTATTCACCCATGTGGAGAGACTGAGACAGAGACCGACAGAGAGATTTCTCCTCTCTCTCTCTCTTTCTTTTCCCCCACTTATCCAGTAAACTAAATATGAAAGCAAACATTTCAATCAAAGAACCGATGAGTTAATGATGTATCATTGTAATTCTATAGGTCAAGACATGAGTGCTGCAATTTGAATCTGGCGTCCATCTGACAAACAATGTAAGCTTAGCTATGCTATCCATCACTGAGCACAAACTTAAGAAAATTGTCAAAATCAATTCATATTTATCACCTACAATTTAGTATCTATTAAGTTATGATTCCTTCCTGCACCTCTTCCTCAAACCAAAGACTGATGCCAAATCAATGTGAAACAGTAGTCTTTTCTTTTACTAGAATCAGTAACCACTTCTCCTATAAGATTTGGAATTGCTGGGACGAGTTATAACAAACTTCAATGCAGTCTCAGTTGGCAGCAGGAAAAGGCATAGTGCTGTTATCTTAACCTTTCTGGCTCTACGTACAGATAGATCCAATGCAAAGTCATCAGGAATAGCCACCGGAAAAGGCTTTATTGAAACTCTGTAGATTGAAAGAAGTTCTCAGTCACAAAACAACCAACAGATATCAAATTAAGAGAACTAAAACACCACATAAACTAGAATACCTCCCAAATGGTATCTTTATCAAAGCTCATTTCAAGAAAATAATGATGGATCTAAAAGGGGCTGGTGATCGCTGCCGTCACCCCTGTAACAGCTAGATGTGTACTAAGTTGATCAGCGCCACCCCTGTAACAAATAGTATTATTTGGGTTAGGGTCGGGTTAGACCGGCCCAGGTTTTTTTTTCTCTCTCTTTTTGTGCATACGCAATGAGGAATCTAAGCTCAGTTGATCGGCGCCAGCCTGACCTGACCTTTAAAAAAAAGAAAAATCAAATATAGAATAAGATAAATTTCTAACGTAGCTAGCGTGGTAAAATCAATAGAGATAGACGCACCCATCTCCTTCCTAAGTCCTAGCTTTCCTCATAACAAGATCGATGGAGGTGTCCTAAATGCCAACAAAAACATGGAAGATACCAATAAACAAATATTTGCACGGTATATGCACGAGATTTACAAATAGAAAGTGAAGCTCTATACTTTGATCATCTAGAAAGTGAAACAAATCACATCCGACTATTTAAAAAGGGGATGATGGCATGGCTGATGTATAAACTTTTATTTAATGTCGGACATGGTCCTTGAATTTTTTTTTCTTCAGTCTAGTGCTTGAACTTTCAAAAATCCAATCAATGTAGTCCTAGCAGTTAGAAATTCTAACATCTTTAGCTGACCATGACCCTAATTTCTGTTAACCTAATGTTATATTTATCATGTTGGCGTCCCCGTAGCTTCTTCTCTGTGTGAGTATGTATATATACGGCACATGGGAAAACGATGTGACAATTCACATTGTTATTTTAGCCTAATAGAACCTGGTGTAGCAGTCCTCGTCAAGAATTTCACATTAAATGTCGATATACTTAACCGAATGACTAAATTTGAATGGAATTTTTCGAAGATGAGGGACTACATTGAAGAAAAAACCGACAACAAATTATGAACAACAGTTAGAAACTTCGTCTAAGGCTTCGACTCCCTTCCAGCATTCTCGTAAATTCCCTTTCTAAGAGATGCGCAGCTTTTCAATTCTCATAATGTCCTTATCATTAGAGCAAGTGAATGGAGGCAAGACATGATCTGTTAATCCCATTCCAAAACCCGTAAATCACCTCCAATCACCTCCTTATGATCACTGAAGCTCTCTTCGTGGAGTAAGCGGGAGATGATGGAGCCCTATAAAGAACAAGAGCAAAGCTGGCATGTTTATTTTGCAAAAAATGAATAATTTGAAAAGTCTTTTTTTGAAATTGATCGCTTTTATCATTTATAAAATGAAATGAACAAAAAGTATTTGTATTGTTCACGAAATATTTAAATAGAAATTGTTGTCTACAATGAAAATATTTTTCAATAACTAATCATTTCAAGTAACACAAACAATCATTTTTTGAAAAATATTTTTCAAATCATTCATTTTTCATAAAACAAACAATGCCAAAATATTCTCCATGAAAGGAACCCTTATATGTGCTTCCACATAGTGAAGAAGGCTTTCCATCTCAAAGCGCCGTCGTTGGTAATCAAAGGCGAGAATACTCAACGACATCCAGCCCCAATAGTAACATACAAGCAACAGCAAACAAGAGGCCATCGACCCAAAATGTCCAAGAGCTCGAAAGCGAAACTCGATATATTGGAGCACTCCATGCAAGCAGTCTCATGGAGAGATAGAATGACGACTTGATGCATAATACCTGCTCCAAAACCCCGTGAAAATCTTCTTTGTGATCAGCGAAGCTCTCTTTCTTGTGAAAGTAAATAATACCAAGTGTTATGATAGAAATTGAAGGGCAGTAGCTGATGCAACCTGTATCTTCTCCTTGTTTTCGCCAAGGAAGTAGATGGGGTCTTGCTGGAAATGAGGAATAGAGCACAGTAAGATAAACCAAAAGAATAATCGTTTCTGTAAAAGATCCCTTTCGATCACACTTTTTTTGACTGTTTATTACTATGAAGTTCTCGACTTCCAAATTACCAAAGATTTGGAAAGCAAAACTTGATATGTTGGAGTCCTCTGCGCAAGCGTTATCTACAAATCTCGTTCCAAAACTGGGAAAAATCCTCCCTATGCTCAGTGAAACTCTCTTTTCAGTGAAATTACATACCATGTGACTCTTATAAGAGAGGCAGGAGCTCAGCGGAGTTCTCTCATGTAGTTGCCACACGATACGCATAAGATAGGAGGACCGATGCAATCCCGTAATGAGAATATCTACCAGAGCATAACATGATTTTGCTGGCCTAACATACGATGTACCCGTTTCTTTATTGGACACATAATATCATTCACATTTAAAGAATTTCTGCCAACCAATATATATACCTTATTGTTGTAATCATGGTGCTGTATCAAGGGCAAGAACGGACTCTAAGGATCTATTTGGCAACTTGCCAAACAATAAAAATTTCTATTCTTTTGTTACCGAGAATAGATTTTAAATAGAAATCCGTTTGTTAAAATTTTTGTTCCTAAAAATAGATTTGGAACGGAATCAAGAATAAATAAAAAATTACCTCTTTGTTCTAGGGTATAATTCCAAAACCAGGCAATTTTTTTTAGTTTCTTTCTTCTCTTTCTTTTCTTTTTCTTCTTCTTCCTTTTGACCAATCATCGGCCTCGGCCATGGTCGACAAACGACCAGACGAGGGCCGACACCCTCACTGGCCCCCAGTGACACTGAGCACAGCACGGTGCGAGCCTCGCCATGGATGGATGAGGCTCAACCTCACCTTGGCTGGGCAAGGCAACCTTGCCAGATCTGGGCAAAGTCGCCTCGCCCAACCAAGGCGAGGCCGAGCCTTGCCCAGCTCATGGTGAGGCTCGCGGCCTAAGCCTTGCCGTGGCTCGGCATGTTGAGGGCCAATGAGGGCACCAGCCCTCATCTGGCCGGTCACCAGCCACCGGCAACTTATTAAAGAAGAAGAAGATGAAAAAGGAAAGGAAAAGAAAAAAAGAAAATGCATTTAAATTATTAAAAAATTAAAAGAAAATATTTTAGACTAGAAATTTTAAAACGCATTTTTATCCCAGAAATAAAATTTTAAATAATTACCAAACATTTTCAAATACTCAGAAATTATCCTTGGGAATAAATAATTATTTCTAAGTAAAAATTATTCCCAAGCATAAAAGCGTTATCATAAGCACCCTAAATCTACCATTGGTTTTCTATTGGGTTATTTGAAGAAAATGGAAATTCACATTTAGTTGCTGTGAAAAAAATTCAAATTTCATTCTCAAAACAAACAATCTCGCGTTGCCCGTCTTTCAAGATTAAAGACGGAAGGTGGCTCTGCACAGTAACGATTGCCTGAGCAGCCACTTCGGCACGGACAGGCAATTTAGCAACTTCAATCAAGATTGGTGTTTTCTGGCCGAATAGAGCATGGAACTTGCCGAATAGAGCATTTATGTCATGCTTGATATGTACGGCACTCACAGAAATAAGAAATTTCAGAATGCTAAAAAAGAAAAGAGTTTTCATACAACCATAGGAAAGAATTAAAGATGATAGATTTTCCTTTGTTCTCTGAGAACTTAACAAAATAATTGTTGAAATGTACCTGTAATTTACAGGTACACGCCTTAAGCTTACCTCGTACATGTTGATGTGCCAAAATGACTAGAACGTGTGATGGATATTTCATTACTACCTATATTCCTATAAGATCTTGCAATTCAATAAGCTTTAAAAAAATTTCAAACTAATGATCACAATATGGAAATTTACATCAACCTCATGTACCTTCCTTGCTCAAAAATATATTCCTATTTGAAGATTACCAGGACAACTATCCTCGTCAAATTGCAAATTAGTTGGATTAATGTATAGCCCATAACAATATACATTATGCACATATGAAAGCCCTTAAAAGCACAAGTTAACCTACCATTGAACCAATGCAAATCAATAAAATACAATTACAAATCATGAAATTGGTATCTATCCAATAGATTCTGCAGATCCATGTATTGAAAAGTACACAAAGAAAAGAAATTTGTGTGGAAATATTATTGGAAAAGTAATACCAGCACAAAGAAATAAGTATATAATGAGGAGAGAGAAATGCGTTGGGGAAAAGAAATCCACATGCACTCTTTAGACTCTCCACTCTCACCATGGTGCAAGATTGAGGAACTCCCCTTACAACACACTGTAAATAGAAGGAAGGATCTTAGCTGAAAAAGCAAGGCAACTAGGAAAGAAATAAGAGATATCATCAAGTATATGGTATGATGACTCAACATCACCCTCTTATCACTTCTGATACCACCTGAATAACATCAATGGCAAGCTTATACCTGTTGGGTCTCTCATGGACTGTTCTCTACAAAATTACACAGAATTATTTTATGGAAAGAAGAAAGACAGTGATCACCAATCATGCAATGGCCAAAATGATAAAGGACGAGGCCAGAGGCAGGATTTTCGAAGGATCCAGTCAGGGTTCATAGCAACCACCTTCTAGCCTTCTACTGGCTTAGCTGCCGCCCTGATGTTATTCCCAGAACAATTCAGATCTCTTTCCTTGTCACACAAGATATTCACTTTCGCCTTTATACAATTGATATCAAAATTGCCTTGCCTTGGATGAAAAAATCGCCAAATCAGTTGAAAAGAATCACCTCACGAAGCATCCTTGAAGAGATTAAACACAGGCTTGCTGGCACATAAATAGCCCTCTTTCAGCTTGTTGCTTGGGTTTTTATTTCCTTATTTCACAGTATATAGATATAAATTTAAAGTGTTAACAGAAACGGGAACAAAACTATCTAGGAATAAAACACTTTCAATGAAAATGTTGTGCTCTTACATTCCTCGAAATCATCTCCTCATATATCCTCAGGGCCGTTTATGAGCTGAATAATGATGCAAAAGAATTAGAGAGCAGGAATTGAGCTGAGTGAAAGGACCGCATCCATGACAGATATAAGAAGCCCATAGCCATACCTTGTTCTCAAGTACTACTCCATCAGGAATTTCAATCCCCATCCCAGGTCTTGCAACAATGCTGACATTCCCCTTTTGGCAGGAAAAAAAAGTCAGAATAAGTAAGAATTCCAAGAGACAACCCCCAGTATCATTCTTATGTTGCCAAATTACTGTGAACCCTTAAAGTGCATAAGTGAAAATCCATTGCTACTTAAATGAGATTAACAGTAATGGAATCATACCTATTAACCTATGAAAATAAAAACCGGTTATGACAATTAGTCATCTGTACTCATTACGTCACATAACATTTTAGACAAGACAATATGTCCATCCTGATATGTCCAAGTTTAAAGCATATTCTCTGTACTGATTGACTACAAAGTACTTTAACACATGAGGCAGCATAAATTCTATGGACAGCCGAGTCTGCATGATATTCTAGATCTAAATTGAATAGAGCAATATTGCTAAACTGCATCTTTAAATAAACATAGATTTTCTTGCAACTGATACTCTATAGATGGACTAAACAAAGTAACTGAATCTTCACAACTTAACAGGTGATCTGATGGTTTTACTGTAGGATCCATTTCCTTAATCTAAATTTGTAGTATGTCATTGATAATTGGACAGTATGGAAAAAAAATGCCAAGCACAACGTCAGTACCTTGAGCTTAATGCCATTTCCAAACCACACATCACCAGTGACTTTCAAGCTATCCAACTCAACTACACTGGGAATAGACTCAAAGCGGCTCGCAAAACTAGTCAACTGAAAAAGGTAGATAATCAAACATGACATTAATATCCGTAACAGGCAGTATCAGAACACGCAACTAAAGTAATCTTCACCTTATCAAATTCAGGTCCTAACTCGATGGAAGGATCTTTGGGATTAGTTCTGGCAGCATTTCTAATTAGAACTCCATTGGATGCGGAATATAGATCCGACTGCATATGAACATTAGAGTAACAGACAGCTCTTATATCAAGTACAAAGCGCAGATTGGAGAATGTTCTATAGTTTGTAATACCTGGAGAAGAAGTAGATCTGAAGTTGCATTCAGTGGGAAATAATGGGATGAAGGGACGGAAATACCAATTGCGTTCTCAAAAAACTGGATCACAGAAAAAAAAAATCTTCCATATGAAAAAAGCACCAATTAAATGTAACAAATGTTGCACAAGAAACTCATGAAGAAAGGCTTTTACTCGTATTATTGAACTAGTCGCTGTTTCTTGCATTAGAGATGAACCAGCATCTACTTCCTGCAGCAACAAGAGCAAAAATAAATCTTTTCTTTTCATATGTAGGCATTTAAATCTTAAATTCACAGAACGCCAAACGAAAATCATCACAATATGGAATGAACTTTACCCATTTCAGTGCATCAGTATCCACAAGTCTTTTAATGGCATTCAGATTCATCCACCTATAAAAATAAAATAAAAAAGTAGAGAACTGAGCTTTCAGGCTTATTTTCAAGCTTTAGCAAGCAACAGGAAAAACAAGTAAAATTTCACTCACATGTTTTTGGTATCAAGCAATTTGAACTTCTCTGACAACTTTAAAAGATCAAGAAAAACCTCAAAATTAGACAATATACAATGAAATGCTGCAAATATGAGGGCAATTATATAACTAGCTGCCTTCCTTAGTCACAGTTTGGGATGCTTACTCTTTCAGAAGGCTGAGCAATTTCTCCAAGCTGAGTGCACAACCAAAAAAAAAAAAGAACTCATTAGTGTTCATGTTGGCAAAGCACAAGAGCTACATTTTTTGCTTTTGAAGAACTCCCCACCATGAGGCAAGCAAAGCATACCATCATCCTCACACATTGTTCCAACAAGAACTAGAACTAACTATAATAAAAATGTCCACATGTTCGTAGCATCTCAATTGAAGCAGAACCAAAAATTCACTATTAGCAGTAAGTGTGGAAATAGTTTTTAAAACCACCAAAGATTGCTCAATTCACAGCACAGCATGCTAAGTTTTTGAACAAAATTATAAATTGATTCTTTAGTCTTGCAAACTACCGATCAAGGAATTTTGTTCTTTTTGTTGTCTGTTTAGTGTGTGCACACGGTGAGAGAGAGAGAGAGAGAGAGAGAGAGAGAGGGGGACTGAAGTGGAATCTAAAGCTTATATATTATCATATGAATCCCCGTGCGAACTCATTAACAGACTTGAATTTCAATTTCTTTTCGTTGTCATCCCTGCCACAAACAAGTACCTGACTATTTACTGATAAACCAAATGGAAAGAAACAGTTTCCTATTCATTGTTAATCAACTGTATCATTATTCATCAAGTTAACGCAACAGCACTTGCAATGAAGCAGATACTACCAATGATGCACATACATAAGAGAAAGTACAGCCAGTGGCATAGAGATTACAAAGCAGAAAGCTGTTAGTCCTTGGTATATGCACCACCTCAGGCCTGATTAATAAATAATTAAACAACTTTCTTTAACTGTTTGATCCCGACAAACTCTCTTCTTCTTCTTTTTTTCCCAAATTGAGTCTCTGAACTGTTCAAGTTTTTCTAATTTGGGCACCTACAATCCATTTTCTGACCACTTCATCCTCTTACAATTATCCAGACAGAAATCAATTCTTAAAATTAATTTCCATTGATTTTCCGTAAAATACTTCCTACATTTTTTTGGATAAGGAAATTTCTAGTCTTTTGGCCTGATAAAAACTTTTAATGTTTTTCCTCTTGGCACCATTTATGTTTGTGTTGCCGAACATTCATCTCAGGAAAGAGGAGATTCACTCTCCAGCTAGTACCACTCAATTCAATCACCACACCCGAAGGATCATGCACTACAATTATTCTCAACTTCATCAGTAAAACAAAGCTTTTTCCAAAAAATTAAACAAGGCTTTCAATAATGATTATCATTGTGACCCGTAGTTTATTAAAAAAATGAACCACAGGAGCAGTAAATCAGCCACATACTACCCACCTGGAACTTCCTCTCTTTGAAATTTACAATGTTCCCATTGACATCAGTGGATGTAGTGGGCCTCACCTGAAGAACAAATTTCAGATTTATTGCTGAACAAAATAAAGAAAACAGAAGGCAACCTTGGCCACCTACCTCCATACAACATTCAACTTTGTTCTGAATAAGGTGGTTTAGTATCTCTGTAAACACACATTAAGGGAAACAAGTGATAGCACGAGCAGTCAATAACTGAACAACACCCAACCACCCCCCCCCCCAAAAAAAGGAGGGGTCAGAGCCAAAGTAAATGTCCACAATCACCATAAGTACAAGGATACTTGGGTCAATGATTGCCCCGGCATTATCTGAGTTCACCACAAAGATATACTCCTTACCCTGAAAAACAACTCATTTTAAAACCCCTAAATTAATAGCTCACTTATGATTCTACTATCATTGATAATATAAAACCAAAAAAGATATAGCAACCATATAAAAATGGACAACCTGTGACAGTAACACATCAAGGGTTCCACTTTTCATCAAAGATACGATTACTGCACCCTGGTTAGCATATGCCCTATCACCAAAAGATATCAGTTGGCTTCTCCCAAGAGACAAAAAGTTGAAACACATCAGCAGGATAAACCAAAATTACTAAGTCACAAAGAAAATGAAGAGTAGTGTAATGAACATGGAAAATTGGTTGATCTAACAACAATTTAATGTTAACATCGGCAAACCTTCCTGAAATTACCCAAATTAATTACTTTATGAACAAGTTTCACATCTGAACGGGCATGTTAATAGTAATGTATATGAATCTATGGGCAATGAATACAGCTATGCAGCAAGATTTATTTAAACAGATAAATTCAACACCTGAACATGTCTTCATACCAAAAAAGGATACACAAATGAATTTAGTCCAAAGTAGTCCAAGAACTAAATGGATTGATGTGACTTGACATACACGATTGATTGCCAATTGTTATAAATTGGATAAGAAAAAGGTGTAACATAACCCAATAGTCTGCTGTAGAACTGTATGATTCACAATCCAAACCATTTCAATCTGTACACAAAATGATTCAACTTGAAGATGCAAATGAAAGTGAACACAACTTGTGCGACTCGGTCACAATTCGTTTACAATTTACTTCATTTAAATTGACAATTTAGTCACGGATCCAGTTTTGTTAATTGCCAAGGAAAGCACGAGGTTGCAAGCACATAGGCACAGAATTGATGTTTCCTTGCACCAGTCAAACCTATCAATTGATTGGAAACAGCACTTCTGGCAACAACAATAAAAAATTTAATCTGTGCAACAAAATAACAAGCAAGTGCTTTCAAAATAAAATAAAGAACAACATACAATTCATTGTTGCTGCTCTGCTCTCCAGATGATCTCGGCTGGGAGTTTTGGTTCTGTGTCAAAAAAAAAAAAAAACGCATTAACAAAATTTTTCCACTAAAGCTAGTATATCAGAAAGTATTCTTTGTGTACTCAGGCAAAGCAATGACAAGAGAACACGAACCATCTCGAAAGCATGAAAATCAATGTTTGACTGGGAATATTTACCCCAAACCTGGATCAGGAAGCAAGACCATGGAAAGTATCATGAGTCCCCAAAATCAAGAACTAATATAAGCAGATGGAAAAATTGTCACCTCAAGTGTGGCATCATGCGTTCTTGATGAATTCATTAGAAGCAGGGGCACATTGCATCCATACTTTGAGTTAAGATGCTACAACGCGCAAAATCAGAAGAATTAAACCTTTCAAAGCCAAGTGTGGTCAGTTTCAATTTCAACTACATACCACCGACAGAAACAACAATATACCTCAATCTGAGTAGCTGTCAAGCCCAGAATTGTCATTCCATCGCCGATTTCAATGGTAGATCTGCACTAGTAAGGATGGAACTTGATAACATCATATATAAACTATGCCGATGTAAGTAAATGATTCTCATCATGTTTTATTTTCCTCACATCTACAGATGATCATGATCTACAGCTTATGCAGCATAGCTTTTTGGGAAAAGGATAAGCAATCTTGACTGACATTAAAGATTTTGCATGATCAGCAATACCTCAAGCAACTTCTAGGGAATAGAAAATATCATAAGTGCAATACGCCCTGCATATCTCCCTCGAATCACCAACCCCTCCCCCAATCATCATAACAACACCCCCTCCCCCCCAAAAAAAAAAAATAAAGTAAAATAAAATAAAAACCAAAAGGAAGGTAAAGGTTCTCAATCTGATGCCCTAGACAGACTGGGAGGACATATCCATTTTCCACCAATTTCCAAATAAATTCACACAGTATATTTGATTACTCCAACATAGAACCTTGGGGAGGCTGAGGATTCCTATTTTACAGCATACCAGAAAAATTCTAAAACAAAGAGTACCCTCCAATAAACAAAAGCCATTGTTCATAAGGAAAATCAAAAGGAACAATTTTTTGCAAACATCAATCATCTACCTTAAGTAAGATACAATTCCAATAATAAATGATATAATACATACTTCAGGCAGAGATCCACAAATAAAACTGAGTTTTGAGAAATTTCCAGATAAATAATGATGCTTACTTGGGACCATCAAATCCCATTTTTGTTCCCAAAGCTCCATTTAACTTCAGGACAACAAGTTTGTCCAAAAGCTTCTTAGTTTCAGCAACATCTGTATGCATCCAAGAAACAAAAACCTTCTCATGAAAACGGTCATGTTTTATTTCCCTTGTCTTTTGGGATGAAAAAGGGAAATTTTATCAGATTAGACAGGTTAATTATCAGCAGTTATAGGAGGCGTAGAGAAATAATAAAGGAACAAAAAATTAAAGCAAACTGAACTACAGAAAAAAGAAAAATGGAACTTTGGACCAATATCATCAACAGTACAACGAAATATAGCCCATTAGGTCCATTTGCACCAGTGAAAAGAGCAGAATATGATGTCTACGAGCAGTATAAAGAAATTAAGCCCATCGTATCAGTTTCTAGATTGTAACTATGAAATCAGAGAAAACTGAATCACCATAAATGTATACACAGAAGCTGCAGCAGGATAGGAGAATACCTTCAGGAAAAGGAGCTGATCTTTCATAGGGAATTATAGGCACTTGAATCTTTGCAAACTCGGTCCCACTATCACTCTCACTCTTGCTCTCCTCAATGTGTGGCACCACCTCCCTTCAATCCAGAACTCAATCATGTAAAAGCTAAAAACTCAGTCACTTGCGAACTTTAGGAACTTCTAAACATCCATAAACAGAACATGAAACCACAAAATGCTTGTGACACAGCCATTAGCACACCGGGAGCTGAATGAATAAAAGAAAAGGCTAGGAGTTCGAAAGAATTTTACTTTCCAACATTCGAAAGAAAGAGTGAATGATATGCGCAGCTTTCAGCAATCCTCATAAATGCAGTCCCAGAAATACTTACCAGATGCACTGATCATTTGGAGAAATTCAAACCAAACAAGAATGAATCATGTGGTTCATCAAAATGTAAAATTGCATACCGAGCTTCAGTCTTCGGGGCAGAGGCAGAGGCAGAGGCGATACCAAGCCGGTCCTTCACAGCAGCGAGCTTCTTCTGCTCGAGCAAGAAAGTCTTGGTGATCATATTGCAGAAGAGGTACACAAACTGCACCGAGTCGTTCGCCGGAATCGGGTACGTGATCTTCTTGTAACACTCCCAGGGCATGCTCGAGTCCACGAGCGCCACCACCGGGATCTGCAGCTTCTCGGCCTCCTGGATCACCGACGACTTCCGCTCGGTGTCCATGACCACGAGGCAGTCGGGCGGCTGCGTGGGCCCGAAGCAGATCTTCTTGTTCCGGGACCGGAACTTCTTGGGGCTGCAGCTGTTGGTGAGGAACCCGCCGGTCCGCCACAGGGCGTTGCCGCTGGGGGAGTAGCACCCGATCCGGCGCGTCATCTGCTCGACGATCTCGTCGAAGAGCGGGTTGGTGTTGACGAACATGAAGCGGCCCTTGTGGCGGACGAGGGAGGCGATGAAGTCGCAGGCGTTGCGGAGGCAGATGAGGGTCTTGTCGGAGTCGATGATGGTCATGCCGTTACGGCGGCCGTAGGTGAAGAGCTTGAAGTGGTGGGTGGCGACGCGGCGGCCCAGCTGGGCGTTCGTGCTCAGGAGCTTCTGGATGACGATGGAGTGGAGCGTCATCTCCGGCGGCCGGTTCCGGGGGAGCTCCCGGGAGAGTGAGAGTGTGTGGCTCGAGGGTTTCGGGGAATCGGAGGGGAAATGTCAAATGGAATCCATGGCTGCCGCGGCCGTGCTCTGCCACTGAGGTTTAGGGTTTACCACAGGCGACGCAGCCGAGGGAGAGGGAGCCGAGACGAAGGCCGACGAGAGGGGGGATACGTGAGGTACGGGCTGTCACGGATCTCTGGATGACAGACCAATGACTTCCTCCCAAAATCGTCGTTTAACTGGTTGGTAGCCACGTGCGTTTCACGTGACAGTGGCTTATTTTCCATATTACATGGATAGGAATTTAAACGGAAATGGTCTGAATTTTTAATTTGTACAATATAATCTCTTAAATTTATTTCAATATGCAGTCATCGTTGAACTTTTTATTTTGTTCGATGTGGTTTCTAGACTTTTGATTTACATTCAATTTAGTATGTGAATTATATGAAAATATTCGATATTGTCCCTAATTTAAACTAATGGAAAAAAATATTGAACATTTTACATACAGTTTATGGAACAATTTCAACATAAATCAAAAATCTAGTAAATACATTGAACAAATTAAAAATCTAAGGATCGCATTGCATAATGAATCAAAATTCATGAACTATTTGTGGCATTTTCCCTACATGGATATCCCATTCAAAAGTAACTCAAAAAGCGTAGTCATTTACTTGTTATGCACCCTAAAGGAATTAAGTGAAGTATAAACGATTAGTTTCAGATATGGGTTTCGATTCCATATTCTACGATGAGATAAAGTTAAAGTCTAAAAAAGAGTTAGAGTAGGAAAGAAAAAAAAAATAACAATCATATATTATGATAAAATGTGACATCGCATGAATTGACATATTATTTCATTCATAAATTAGTAGCATACTATTGGATCACGCCATTATAAATTTTTTCAATTGAGTAAAATTGGAGCAATACTTTAGTATACTTCGAATTATACCTTATTCATATGAATCTTCCTTTTCTTAATAGAAAAAATAAATGTGGAATTCTTAGTTCATATCATATATTAATATAAAATGTAAGCACTTAATAACAGTTAAAGAAATCATGATTTCCATCGTTATATGATATAAGATACTTATGTATGCAATAACAGCATTAATTTGATATCAAGAGAATATAATATTTGTTCTAGAATTTGCTCAAAGAGGGTGAGGAATCAAAAATTTGAATAGCAATATAAAGCAAACACTTAGGCAGACTTCATTCAAGAATAGAAATTACTACGATAGATAAGACAATTCCTACAAGGAATATTAGAGAAGGTAAGCATAACCTAATTGGCAAGCTTTTTCAAAACCCAAAGATAAACTTTATAGTTTTTCAAAACACTATGAGGAGAGCATGGAGACTTGAGAATGCCACTTCTCCTCTTCGGAATCTAGGATTTATGTCATTATCTTTATGACTGAGGCAAAACTATTGAAGGTATATGAGACTCCATGGTCCTTTTTGAGTCATGTACTACTACTCAAGGAGCAAGATATGCCTCTATATCCTTATGAATTTAATATGTGTGCCTTTTGAGTGCAAATATGTGGACTTTCATTTGAATGGCTTATAAAAGAAATTGTTGATAAGGCTATTAAAAGTCTTGGTCTAGTTATGTATGTAAAGGTTGATGCAAAAAGTGGTGTTGCTCACAAAATTGGGAAGGCAAGAGTCCTCTTAGATGTGACAACCCCCTTAAAACTTGGATTTATTGTCAATAATTGAGAGAAAAGCTCCAATTTGCTTATAAGTACGAGAGGTTCCTAACTTCTATTACTCCTATAGTAGATTGGGGCATTACGCCAATTACTGTGAAGAAGTGGAATTTTGAGTGGAAAACTTTAACTGAGGAAAAATCTTTATGGGAAATGGTTAAAGGCCAAAGTACGGGGCCATAGTCCTTTTATGAAAATTTTTTGTGGGAGTTAAAGGAAGAAATAGAGGAGGAATTTATCCCTAAGATTCTAGTACATTCCCTTAAATTGTGCCTTTTACAAAAGATATCCAGCACCATTTATCTCAACCCAATCATGTTCAAACGAAAAAGGGAAATGACATAGTGTTTGGGGACATAGGTGTGTAGTTACAAGGCAAGCAAGGTGAAGACTTCATTCCTTTTAATTTGCCTAATCTAAGTAAGAAATGACTCTTCCTCCCCTGATTTACAAAAAAGACCAAGAAATATGCTAATAAGAAGAAATGTAGGTATAACCCCTATGAAACACAAATAGCAAAGTCAAAAATGCTAGATGACATTCAACTTTGGGAAACACCTACTCATGTGGTATTAGGAATGATAGAATGGGCTTTGGTGGCTAGACCTAATAAGCATGAGGTTACAAATAAAGTTCTAAAATTGTTAGGGGATGGACAACCCCTTGATAATTCAAGCAATCAAAGTCCTTGTGGTTCAAGAAAAGTCTAGTATTGTGTTCTTAATGGAGATCAAAAATCAAAAACTAGTAGTACATCATTTAAAGAGATAGCTACAACTCTTGAACAATTTTTTGATGAATCCAAGGGGTATTGCAAGGGATATGGCTATTTTTTGAGATGAGAAAGTATCTTTAATAGTGGAGTTGAACTTTGAATTCTTTAAAGATTTGATATGTGTATTAGAGGGAAAAAACAAATAATGCGACTAACATTTATATGTGCACCAAATGAATTTCAAAGAAGACTAGCTTTTTACGCATGTATGTACAACATTAGCCTCTTAAATGATCTACCATTGGCCTGCATAGGAGACTTTAATGAAATCCTTTATCATTGGAAAAAGTAGGGGAGCGCATGGTGAAACACTATCAACTCAATGCTTTTCAAGACTTTCTAAATGTGTGTTCCTTGATGAACTTGGAAAGTAAGGAATGTGCTTTCACTTGGACAAAAAATATGGATGAAGATAATCATGGTGAATGAAAGATTGGATAGGGTATTGTGCACTATGGACTGGCGAGTTTGTTTTCCAAAAGCCAAGGCATATGCATTACTAGCCATAAGGCTGATCATGGTCCTATTTTACTATCTATTTTTCCTAAGCTAGTGTATAGGAAAAAGAGAGTTCAAATTTGAGGTTTTTTGGCTTGAAGATGAGGTATGTGGAGAAATCATTAAAAAAAGTTTAGCATTCGATGAAATTGGAGAATAAAGACTTGTTGAAAAGGCTAAAAGTAGTATCCTTAGCTCTTACTAAATGGAGCAAAACAAAATTCTCTAATGGAAAAAAGAAAATAGGCCTTTTGAAGAGAAAACTTCAAGATATCTCCAACAACCAACACTTACATTGTAACAAAAGATGGTGTAGTTTCTAAAAAATGAAATTGAAAGGTTATGGCGATAGGAGAAGATGTATTGGGGGCATGAGATCAAGAGTAAACTAGCTAAAATGGGGAGACAAATACTAAATTTTTCAACATCACAACAATTCAAAGGAGCAGAGGAGCAAAATTTCTATGTTAAAAAATGGACTAAAGCAGCAAACATTTGATTTCTTCAACAATCCCTTTGAATCAGTTGGCCCTCAAAATTTCTAACCAACTTTGGAGGAATGCCCTAGTTTAGAAAGGGAGACATGAACAAGATGTTGACAAAGCCAATGACACAAGAGGAAGTAATTGAATAGCTTACCAGTTGGGATTTGCAAACCTCTAGCATCGATTGGTAAAATGCTCAGTTTTATCAGCATAACAGCATATAGTATTCAAGGAAGTACAAAACTTTTTCCACACAAGGTATCTCAATCCATAGTTGAACAAAACATATTTTCATAATTGATTGAAAATATGTTTACAAAACTTGATTTATATAGAGCAAAGTGCATTTGTGAGTGGAAAGAAAATCTAGGATAACATCTTAATCATTCATGAGATGCAACATTAGCTAAGAATGAGAAAGAGAAAGAGAACATTCCAAGGATGTTTAAACTTGATATGCAAAAGGCTTATGATTGAGTTGAATGGGATTTCTTTAAAGCTTGCATGCTAAAATAGGTTTTTGCTATCAATGGGTGAAGTGAAGTGGATTATGCATCTTGTCATAATTTTATCACTTAGTGTTAAACTAAATAGAGAGCTTCTACCTTTATCAACCATCAAGAGGAATTTGACAAAGTGACACCCTCTCTCCCTAATGGTTCATCCCGAATGGAAATGTGTTATCTTATTTGATGAAAAAGGCAACAAAGGATGGAAGTATAAAGGGGATTAATGGTACATTTGGTTCAGCATTTAGAAAACCCATTGGAGAAATGCAAAGCAGTTTAACCTAAAGGATTTTGGGGAAAATGTAAAGACTGTTTGATAAATTCTACTTTGAGAATAATGTTGTTTGGTAGAAAACACTTTTGAAAAAACCCATTTTCTGATTAATATAAGTTTTTTTAATTTTTATTTATTTAAAATTAAAAAAATGTGGAAAAAAATTTTTAATTTATATTTGACAACAATATTAAAGATGTTGTGTAAACAATTTTATTAAAAATGAAATCTTTTTTTGCTAAAAAAATCAAATGAAAAAACATTAACATGCTCTCTTTCTCAATTATAAAAAGAATACTTTCATTATAATAAACATAATAATATATGCTTCAAAGAAAGAAACTCATTGTCCTTAAAAATTACAAATATCATTAATTATTTCCTAGATTCATAGCTATTTGATCATGTAAACGTGTCATATAATATGCTACATCATCATTTGAAGTATTAACATCCTCATTTACATCATCGGTATCCATTGTATATAAATCAGGATCCAAATCCACTGTAGCAAAATGCATATCATTCACGGCATATCTTCGTATATAATTGTGCAAAGTCATCGCCACTATCTTAATTTTTACTTGTTTTGCATATGGATAACTCGGCATACTCTTTATAATCTTCCACTTCTTCTTCAATATGCCAAAAGCTCGCTCAATTTTTTATCGTAGTAAAGAGTCGGCACGGTTGAACACTTCTTTATAACTTATCAGTTGAGAACCTCATTAAAACTTTGACAAATGATATTTAACTTATTTATATGACCCCAGATAACCTGTGGGATTTATATATTCAATATCTAGCAAATAATATTTACCTACACAAAAATGTTGTAAACATAATCAACATATAACACATGCATATATTAATGAGTAAAAATCATTAATTAATGAACCTTTCGGATGATAGAAAAATTGTAAGTCACATCTCCTAATGGCTTCATAAAACATACAAGTATTATGAGTTGTTTTCTCCCAACCGGCCCAAACAAAAGTAAATTCAATGTTAAAATTGCACACGACTATTACATTTGTGTTGATATTCATTTTCAACCAACAAAACGAAATTAGTCATTTATAGGTATCGATCGGATGGTTGAATCAAATTTGCTTTTATTGCGGAAAAAATCTTATATTGTTTCTGATCTTTTTAAAACTTCCCTAAATTATTGATCGAATGGTCGAATCAAATTTGCTCTCATTTCACATACTTCATCTAAAACTAAACTAAATAGCCTACATATGGTTTCTCCATAATGCTGAAAATGCTTTTGTGCTAACATTTTACCTATATTATGTTCTACAACATGAAGAAACAATCCTAACATTTCTGCAATATCAATATTCCTAGATCCTTGCTAATTATATCGTGTCATTAAATTCTTAAACACAGTTATATCCATTCTAAACATTCGGCAAAACTTTTCATTATTATCATCCATGCCCATCAACTTTCTTAATCATGCATTTCTCGTATATAATGAGGTCATGTATGATATTTTCTGACCAATTATTGCCTATAAACAACGTAGGTATGTGCAGCTGCATAAAGTTGTTAGTATTCATCTTTTTCTCTTTCATAGTTTTCCCTTTCAATTGTATCATCCATAACTGGTCAAAGTTAATAAAATAGAATTAGAATATCAGATATAACAAAACCATCCACTAACAAGAACACTTATCGACATCATATATATGCAAACCCCACTCAATAAAGAGAACGATAATCAAAAACATGTCTCACAATATAACATAAACATATCTCATCAATTAGTTTAAATAAGTACTGCAAATATGTCTCATATTATAATAATGCCGTGTATAAAAAAGTTCAAATAAGTAGTTAACATCCTAATGATGATTACGCTGTGTAAATTTATACTTGATCCATGTGACTTTTTCTTGATAACTATCCAAGTTTATAAAAAATTTCTATTATATTTCTTTTCATCAAAATAATCTAATGCAAAAAAGTATAACTCTAGATCTTGCTTAATCTCAGGTATAACTTTTAACATCTCTATGATTTTCTTATTAAGGATCAAACTCTTTGGCATAGCTCTTATTTTCAATAGCTAAACAAATTATTTCCATTTGCCTTTGTAGCTTAATAGCCATGCTCAATTTCTTTTGTTTCTTTCCTTGAGATTACCTCATTGAACTCTACAAAGTTCTTTTATCGCTTCAAGGCTGAGCACCACTCTTGTCACCCATATCACAATCTATATTATTATCAATAAATCCTACTTAACCACCGATGTCAAATTGTATAACCACAACATCTTCATTAATACGTAGGCCTTGTGTAGGATTCCATGTGATTGCTACTCCAAACATTTTATCCAATACAACTTGAAGATTCAGATGTATACATTTTATTCTAAAAGATATAACCTTAGGATTTGCTTGTTATATGAGTTATATATATATAAAAGATGAACTTTAAAAAAATATTTTAAAAAATAATGGGGAAAAACCTAAATTTTCCTTTCCCACCATTCATCACTTGTACCAATGGTATTCTTTTTTGGATCACATCTTAATCATATTTCTTTTAGGACAAATGTCCTCCATCTTTTCCAATCTTCCTTAATTTAACCTTTATCATACTCTTTGCCTTTTAAGTCCTCAAACTTCTTAATTATAACTATCTATTCATCCCTTTTGTTATTTACAGGATATTGACATTGTCAATTTGTTTAATGCACAACTTACAAAAGATTTGACATCTTCAATGCTCCAAAATGGCTTTTTCTTTGATGAACTTGCCATCTACTAATAAAATAACATAAACAAATGCAATTTGAGCTTCAAAATTGTGAGTTGAGTTTAAAGCCTTATAAACAAATGCGATTTACCATCTACTAACTTGCCATCTCCAGGGTACCGACTCATTACCCATTTCACAAAACCTTCAAAGTAACGCAACAATACAAGTCCGAAGCAGAGACACTCAAGTCAAAAGAACAACTAGAACATCATAGCACCAAAATAACTAGAACATCATAACACCAAAGACTCACTACTAGAAGAAAGGAAAGTAAAACCAATCACGATCCGCGTTACTCAAGTCAAAAGGTACTATGGAATTGAAAATAAAATAAAAAAGCTATGAGTACATAGGACAGCCAATAGCTAAAAAATCTAGACATAATGGGTCCATGGTTGAAGACTCCACAGTGCAACCCTAAGTTACAAGGGCATTGGAGTTTCATATTAGCAATAGATAAGAGAATACATCATGTTCTAGCTCATGAATGCATGCAAATCCCACGCTGATCAATGATGAGGAGTTTTTCCATATATTCCCTTGTTTCCAAGTAACAAAATATTTAAAAAGAAACAAAGAAAGCCTCCCACAGTGTGAAGAACCGAAATGAGATAATACTTAAAGTTGTTAACTTTTATTCATAAACCCTTTTTGTAACGTATTGACTCTCAATGTTTTAAATATAATTTAGCTTTAGTTACTCATTTGTTAAAAGATGGGGTTACCTAATTAGTTTTTGCATTTCTTTCTTCTTCATTTCTTCTATAACAACCATCATTCAGCCTTTGCCTCACTCACTAACATTTTCAATGGTGTTTTGGCTTGACCCTGGGTTGGTAAAAACTAAAACAGGCACTATAGAAAAAGAAACCTAAATAAACACATTTCGTGTGTTCTCATATTTGAGATGTGGGATAGCAAATTCTCAAACATTGCATTATATCCATCCATCGTCCTTTTCTCGATCCCATCTCTCCTTAAGCAATACACCAGCATGTCCAAACACGCAACAATTAAAGTAAGTAAAAGTTCAAGCTCCCATCTAATAATAATTCCACTTTTTTGTTGACTAAAATCTTCACTTCAATGAACTTTAAGGGGAAAAATGAAAGGGAGGTAGAGAGATAAGATTGATCATAAAAATATAGAACAGTAGCAAGCCCACAATACTAGCTCCTCTCATAAGAAAACTAAGGAAAAGTATCCATATTGTTTGAAAAGGAATTTTCGAACAGTGCCATTGCAAACGCAAGAATCTCAAGCTCCAACCCCTCAAGCTCCAACCCCTCAAGCAGGCAAAAACATAGAACCAAAGCTTTCATAGAAATATGATTGAACACCTTGCGGGACATCTTAACTATGTGTAGCATAACCGCTCTAAACATTTTGGGATGAAGGCACAACTAAAGAGGGGACTCCATTGGAAACCCAAAAGCACAACTAAATAACAAAAAAGAAAGTAGGATTTCCATTGAAATGAACCCACTAAAATAAGCAAGTAGATAACAAGTCAAGGCTTTCAAGAAATCACCTTCCAAGTGAGAGAGAACCCAAATATTGCTTGCAACGAAACTAGTGGTAGCTCAATAGATCTAGCAAAGTAGAGAGGCCAAAGACTCAGACTTTGGGTCGAGGAACACATAGAATGCAAAGTAGACCAGAGTCAGCAAGCATCTCGACGTTCAAGACCAAGGCCAAGTTGAGCAAAGAGCAGTAGTCATCGCAAGGGAGAGAGCGTGACGTTAGAAGAGTGCAAAGCGAAGGAAGAAAGCACACCATAAAGAGCCAACTGATATTTGAGGTTTCCCTTTTTGAAAAAGGGTAAAATTGAATTTTCAATAATATCTTAAGGGCAAAATAAGCAACTTACTCATTTTGGCCCTCAACATTCTGAAAATGTTGAAAGTTCAGAGCAAGTTCACTTGCTCTGAGCTTTCAACATTTTCGGAAGTTGGCTTTCACTTGAAAGCTCATTGGGAATGGGTTGCCAAACACCCCATATTTTCCCCAAGGGGCTTTAGGGCCCTAAAGGGCTTTTTAAATGCCGAACCAAATGCACCCTAAGTTGAATAGATCCCATCCCCCACTATCTCACCTCTGGTTTGTAGATAACTCAATCTTTTTCCTCAATGGAACAATTAGGGAATGTTAGAATATTGTAGCTATTTTGAATCAATGTTGTTTTGCTTCTAGCAATCAATTAACTTAACAAGCCAGGGGTATATTTCAATAGGGATTGTCCATAGAGTTTGAGACAAAATATGACCTATGTGCTTAGAGTTTCACAACTACAAAAGACTAGGAAGTACTTAGGGATTTCTTCAAATCGAGGGCATCAAAGAAACAAGTATTTACCTGAGTAGTAGTTAGAGTAAACATGAAACTAGAAAGGTGGAAGGAAAATTTGATGTCAAACATTGGAAAAGAAATATTCATTAAAGCAATGGTGTAAGCATTACCGCAGTATGTTATAAATATTTTTGAAATACCCATTTCCATTTGCAAGGCAATTGAAAAGGAAATTGCATACTTTTGGTGGAAAAATGGTGAAAAACAAGCTAGGTTATAACGGAGGAATTGGGATGTGCTAAAATAGAGGGAGTAGAGTCGAGGACTTGGTTTCAAGGATCTAATGACTTTTAATGGAGCTATGTTAGGAAAACAAGCATGGCAAATTATTCAAAATCCATCCTCATTGTAAACTTGAGTATTGAAAGGGCTTTACTTCCCTAATTGTGACTTTTGGCAGGCCAAGAAAGGGACTCGACCATCATGAGGATGACAAAGGGTACTCGTGGGGAGAGCATCCATCCATCCTTCCATTATGTGGTATGTGGGTACCAAGGAAAAGATAAATATTAGAGAAGACAAATGGATGCATAGTGACTTTTTGGTGATCCAGCTAATATTGGAGAGCCTAAGGGTAGTTGAGTTTATTGTCCAAGAGGCGTCTAAGTGGAATGAACTAATACTATGGTAGTTATTTGATGAAGAGATTGTTAATAAAATTCTTACCATCCCATTGAGTCACATGACACTAAAGACAAATTAGTTGGGTTGAATGCCAAATTCAAGTCATATACATTAAAGAGTAGCTATAATTGGAATAGAGACCTTTTGGAGAAACCAAATGCAAATCAGGCCTCTTCCTCATATCAAACCTCTAAAGCTTTGTGGACTAAAATTTGGAAGACAAACACACTATTGAAGATCCGATTTTTCCTATGGGCAGCAAGTCAAAATGCCTTCCCAACAAAGGAAAATTCATTTAAGAGGAGTATCGTACCAAAATCAAAGTGTAATTTATGTTAGCAACATCCTAAGATTGTTGAACATGTCTTTCTTCTATGTCCGTGGGCAAAACACTTCTGGTCCGATCCTTCGCTTCATATCAAAATTCCCAATCAATGTCTTGCAAGAATTGAAGAATGGCTCTTGAACTTTAGCATCATATATGTACCCCTTGATTGTCCTTTGGCTTATTTGGAAATCAAGGAACAATTCCATATTTCGAAAACTAAAACCAAATCCAAAGCAATTGGTAAACTTACCTTAGATTTGGCAAAATCGAAACAAGGAGTATTGAATGTTATAATATGTCTCGAGTTTGAGCTCGATAGATGGAAACTCGACTCGAGATTAATTGTTAGTTGTGGAGGTTTGAATATTCCGAATTTGATATTTACTATTTCACTTTGATATCAAAACTAATGCTCCAAATTGTCGGCCAAGTAGAGAAAACATAAAAGGTAAGTCCATTGTAGACTTTGTATAAATGTATATACAAAAATAGATTTACATATTAGAGTCAGTAAGAAATCAGCAAAATTGGACAATCTAATGTGGACTTGAAGACTTCGACTCGGTCAACAATGGGTTTGAGAAAGATACCGAATTGTTCCATGTAGAAGTTAGTTCAAGTTCTTAGGGCAAAGTGCATATATATAATTAAATATGTTCTCGTAGTCATGGCTTGCTTTGTTGGTCATGAAATATTGCAGCACTGTTCTATGAGTGCTAGGTAGTCAATTTCGTTCATGCAATTACACCAAGAACTTTTAATGTAGAAGTTGACTAAATCAAGTGATAAGATTTGTTAATCCATTCATAAGATTGAAAGATTATTTTGTGAGAAATTGTGGCGCTAACCAATGCATGAGTTATTGGGTGTAAGTGGGAGTTAGTAGACACTGAGACTATTTGAATTACTCAAGTGTGGTTGTAAGTTCCATTATATTGTTTGATTTATAGTGGAATTCGTTATTACTCTTCCCATAAACGTAGCTCATTACGACCAAATCACGTAAATCTGATATTTGATTTATTTTTTTCATTTTTTTATTTTATTTTTCAATTGCTTGTTTTCACAACAATGAAGATCAATATCAATGCTTCCTTTACTGAAGGTTCAATGAAGGGAACGGTTGTCAGTGTAGCTTTAGAAGAATTATATATGGATTTACCAAAATAGTGAGGGTCAACTCTACAACTCAAGCCAAGGTCAGTGCTATTAGGGGTGTCAGTAACCGAACCAGAAACTGGAAACCGAACCGAACCGAACCGAACCGAAATTTCGTGCGTTTTCGGTTCGATTAACCGAAAACATCAAAATATTTCCCCTGATTCCAATTCGGTTAACCGAATTGAAGTGGTCTTCTAGGGCACAAAACAAAATTGCCAAAAAATCGAAAATCAGAATCTCTCTTCCGTCTCTCTCTTGCTCTTGCTCTTGCTCGGTCTGTCTCACTTCTATCTCCGGCACAATCCACCTCCGTCACGATCCACCTCCGCCTTCGACTCGATCGCCTCTGCCTCCACCTCCGGGTTGTTTCTTTGGCAGCTGGTTTCTTCTTCTTCCGTCTCCGGAGGTGGGTTCTTGGGCGACTTCGGCGGCGGCCCGTCCTTGGATCCGTTCGACATCGCCAGCACCAAGAACACTCTGATCGATCGCCTCAGGCGCTGGCGGGTACCGTGCTCCCTCTCTCTACATTCCGTGCGTGTGTTTATGAGGTTGAGTTTGGGGAATTTGGGTGCTTGGCTGCTTTGTTCTTGTTTTCGTTTCTGCGATTGGAGTTTCGAGTCTGCGATTGGAGTTTCTCTGCTTTCTCTTGTGCGAATGAATTAGTTTATTTTTACTGAAGTGACTAGGAGCTTTGTATATATAAGTGATGAGGATGAAGGAGATCGTGCACAAAGCAGGGGAAGTGGATACCCTGCTTCCGGCGGTAGTGCACAATTGCCTTGAATATCTCCTCCTGCATGTCCTTAAACTCGGTAAGTATGGTTGATAAAGAAACCTAGACATCATTGTTTTGCAGCTTTTGTAATATGTGCCTTATTGAAATGGCTTTTACACTGCAAGAGTATTCCTCTATATACATTGTGATAGGCATATCTTGATATTTTTTGATACATAATTTATTGGGTAATAAATATGTTGAACAACTAAAAGCGGAAAAAAAGTCATGGCCAGGCCTTTGTATATCAACTACAAAGAATTATTGGGTCCAAGTTTTGGTAATGAAACTGTCCATGAATTCCCCTTCGTCTCTTTGCATCAACGGTGCATGTTGCACTTTGTGCTTTTGCTTTACCTTGCCTGCATGATTAACATGCTCAAGGTTAGGACATGCATTCTTGAATGTACCTATTTTATGAGTCTTTTCACAGGAAACATTTAGAGCAGCCCTAGTTTAACACAGGAAGGTAATTTTGCTAAAGAATATGGCATGCGCTTACAATTAATCAAGCTTTCGGGTAGAACATTGTCAACAGAACATTATCACATCATGTTTTGTTCAATTTTGCCAATCTTGAAAGAAATACTTACTTGGCACCATGTTGACTGGCACTCCTAGGGAGTCTTTGATAAATGTTTGGCAAGGCATTTTACAGAGATTAAGGCACATACCCACACAGTTGGTTTCTTCCAAAAACCGGCCAAGTAAAGAAATGTGAAATTCTTTCCTCTTTTTTCTTCTTTTTCTCAATTGAATGATGTAAGGCTTATGCAAAGTTTGCATGATTCTGACAATG
Organism: Angophora floribunda; assembly: GCA_014182895.1. Classification (NCBI taxonomy): domain Eukaryota; kingdom Viridiplantae; phylum Streptophyta; class Magnoliopsida; order Myrtales; family Myrtaceae; genus Angophora; species Angophora floribunda. The sequence goes on from CM024708.1 coordinate 14,735,566, forward strand.
GATATCATTCGTGGTTACGGCGGAGATGATTTGGGCCATCATTGTAGTTGGAACAAAGTCTTTGGGAGGCATTTCACACTGCTGGTTCTTTAAATATAGTCTGAGATATTACTCACTATATTGGGCTTTTGGCTCCTGTAGGTTCATAAAAATGATCCTAATGCTACAAAAACATTAAGCAGAATTGAGGCTACGCAGAAGGCTTGCAAAGATGCTAGTCTTCTTGGTTGACTGGGAAGGATTATTAGTCATTCTTAAATAATCCATATCACTTCTCCGTTTTATTTTTGGTGGAACATTTATTTTCTTTAGAAATTATATTCCAGGGCTTTATCACTTAGACATGAATCTGTGGAACTGTATGGCCTTTATCTTTGTTAGATGGTGCTAAGTGATGTTTAATTTGACCGAGTTATTTGCCAGATGGAACATCACTGTATATGCGATTGTGTACTACAATCCTAAATTACTAAACAGTTGCCGTTTTACTTTTTGCACTACGTTAGAGGGTGCGATATTATGTATATGGATGCTTGTGCAATGACGATGACACATTTTGTATCATTTATTAAACAGTTGTTTATTTTTAGCTGAAAGGGAAAGGCTAATAACAGTAATTATTAGATCATGTATGTGCCATAATCTTTGTTTATTTTTAGCTGAAAGGGAATGGCTGATGACAGTAATTATTAGACCATGTATGTGCCATAATCTTTGTTTATTTGTATCTTATTCACCGCTTGCTTTTTTTCCTTTTTCTTTCCTCTTCACTAATCTTGGCTTCCATATCAGGTTTTTAAACAAAGGTCGGCCATCCTTAATCTCCATTGAGAATCCATAGGTTGGTTCATAAGTATTGATATTTTTCAGATTAAATATAGAGGACCACTTGGAGATCCATATTAAGTATTGTGCAGTATTTTGGAAATGTTCTCATTCTTGCTACAACAACTTTGCTGCACAATATGGTCCCTTAAATTGAAGATGTCGAGATTCAACTCTTTTTCTTAGATGTCTTAATTTATCAACAACTTAAATACTAAGTTATTCCTATCTTGACATCCTACCAATAATGATCTGCAGCTATACTAAAATGTTGATCTTGCTCTGAAGGCTCCATAAGGCCCATCTGGTCTAAACTTGTAAGTTTTGGAACTCATTTTCTGATTTAGGCAACTAATTCTGCAAATGCTGATTTAATGGAAATTCTGATTTAGGAACTCATTTCCATGATTTAGGCAAATCTTCCATATAGAAGGGAATTGGCAAATGTCTTCAATGAGTGAATCAAGTAGTACAAATAGAACGAGGGTGAGATCTAATACATGGGAACACTTTAAAAGGATAGAAAACAGCCAAGATAGAGCTGAATGTATATACTGTGGTGCTATTATTGGTTGTGCTAGTGGTCAAGGAACGAGTGGAATGCATAATCATTTAGGTAGGTGTAAGAAATATCCATATGCGAACATGGAGAAAAGGCAGAAAAGTGCCTCAAATGAACTTGTAGGGGTTGGTACTTCTATTTCAGCTAGTCCATGGAAATTTGATCAAGAGACTAGTCGAAAAGACTTGGCAGCAATGTTCATTATTGGTGAACTGCCCTTTAAGTTTGTGGAACTTGAGGCATTTCGAAAATTTGTGTGTAGAATCCAGCCAAAGTTTTTAATCCCCTCAAGAAACACATTAAGGGAAGATTGTTACAAGTTATACTTGGAGGAAAGAAGCAAATTGAAGAAATATTTTTCTGATACTTCTCCAAGGGTTTGTCTCACGACTGACACATGGACTTCTTGTCAAAATTTAAGTTACATGTGTCTCACTGCTCACTTTATAGATGCTGATTGGAAGTTGCAAAAGAAAATTTTGAATTTTTGTCAAATCCCGGACATTCTGCTGAGATTATAGGGAAAGGGGTTGAGAAATGCTTAACTAGTTGGGGGATTAAAAACATTTTTTCTATCACTGTTGATAATGCTAGCTCCAATGACTTGGGAGTTCAATATTTGAAGAAAAGACTTAACTCTTAGAATGCTCTATTATTATCAAGTGAGTTACTACATGTAAGATGTTGTGCTCATATTTTCAATTTGATTGTGAGAGAGGGTTTGAAAGATTTAGATGATTCCATCGTTAGAATACGCTCAGTGTGCGTTTTGTGAGGTCTTCCCCCTCGAGGTTGCAAAGGTTTAAAGAGTCCATTAGGCTGGAAAATATTGAATCCAATAGTCTTGTATGTTTGGATGTGGAGACTCGTTGGAATTCAACGTACTTGATGTTGGAAGCGGCCTTGAAGTTTCAAGAAGCTTTTAACTCAATAGATATTCAGGATAGAAGATTTGCTGAAGAGCTTTCTAAGGTGAGAGGGTTGCCTACTAGTGATGATTGGGATTATGCCCGCCGATTTCTTCCTTTCTTGAAGTTGTTCTATGATGCGACTTTAAAAGTATCGGGCTCTTCTTACGTCACTTGTAATGATTTGGCAAAAGAAGTCTTTGGGATTTGTATGATAATTGATAAATATAGCAGGGATGAGGACAGGGGTTTGCAAGACATAGCCAAGAAAATGAAGGTCAAGTTCAATAAATATTTTGGCAATGTGAACAACATAAATCTAACATGGTTCATTGCATGTATACTTGACCCTCGACATAAGATGGAGTATGTGAAATGGATGATCAATCAAGTGTATGAAAGCAACCAAGCAAAAACTTTACAAGATAGAGTAACAAAATCTCTAACATTATTGTTTGAGCAATATCGCACCGGTACATGCCCCCAAAGCAACTTGAGATTAAAGGGGACAAGGACAGTGAACGTGTCAACATCTCCTGTGGTTGGTGCGAGACTATATGACTGCAATGTTTCTTAGCCAAACGGGACAAGAATATATGGAAGAAAAATCTGAATTAGATAAGTTTTTGGAAGAAGGACGTGAACGGTATAGCTACAACTTTGATATCTTAAATTGGTGGAAAGTCAATTCTTCCGATATCCTATCCTATCTTCTATTGCTCGAGATATTTTGGCCGTGCCTGTCTCAACCGTAGCATCGTAGTCGCATTCAGCTCAGGAGGTCGCGTACTTGATGTATTTCGTAGTTCCTTAACCCCAATTATGGTGGAGGCTCTTATATGTACTCAAGATTGGCTACGATCCACTCCACTTTCACAGTCGATCGAGGAGGACTTAGAAGAACTTGAAAATTTCGAGTCAGGTGAGGAAAAAACCACAGAATATCTATGTCTTTCAATATTACAATTGATACTTCAATTCTCATTTTAATTGTGAATTTAATGCAGAGTTTTCAACTACGACGACGGCGAGCTGAGCTCAATAGCGATTTCTCTTGATGATTGACAAAAAAAAATGAAACCGGCCATAATTTTGTTTTCCTTCCTCTTTGTGGTAATATGCTATTACAATTGATACTTCAAGTATGCTTGAAGTGATAATATGCTATTTTGACATTTTATTTTCACTTTCAACTTTTGGGTCTTCTTTCTTTCTCACTTCTTGGTGATTGAAGTATCTTGATTTTCATATCTGTCATGCTTGCTAGGTATGATATTGTGGTAGATGCAACGGATAATGCTCCAAGCTGGTACATGATCGATGATTGCTATGTGGTGTTGGGGAAGGTATACTGGTTTTCTGTCGGGCCCGTGATTGCTTTTGCTTGGCAAAGACACCAATTCACCAGTTGACTTCTATTGGTCGGCTGCCTTTTTATGTAATTGTGATGAGTTGCTTCTTTTGAAAGTGCAGCCTCTTGTATCATTGGCTGCCTTTTTCCTTTTTGAATTATGATTTGATACTCGTTCTTTGGGATCACTATCGCTTGATTGCTCGTGCTCTCTTTTTTCACCCTCATTGTTGGAGGTTTCTACGTAGGTTTGATGATTGAATTTGCTAGTGGCTTATTGCTTTCGGGAATTAGGTAGAATTTGAAACTCTTTCTTTTGAGTGCATGCTCCGCTTCGCATAAAGAGATATAGTAGATCACAAAGACATATCTATGCCTTGAATATTTCATCTTTATGTTTAAATGAGAGTGTTGCAAGCCCGACGGTTACGGTTGTAATGAGTGGATACGGCAGGATCGAGTGATAAGATGTCAACAAAAATTTAGCGATTAAACCATTAGGCTTTGAGGATTGAAGCTTGGATGCTAGCATGGTTTAGATAGCAGATTTTACAATAAGTGGCACTTCAGATTCTGGATTGTCCTGTGTATTCTTGCTTGTGTTAATGGAATAGGAGATAATTACCAAAAGAATTCTGCTGTGATCTTGGCCTGCAAGAGTGCTAGATTTTTGTATTTCTGAGTGGCTTCAGTTCATGACAGTAATCTAACTAATCAATTTGCTTCCGCCTGGAAAGCCTTTATTTCTCTTTTAGTATTTTCCTCTCTGGTTTTTTCTTGTCGAGTACTAAGCTCATTGAGGTGGATTCTTGGGTTCTATAAAGCGGGGTCACTTACTGACCTTGTACTTTTAGCCATCATGCTTTCAAATATGTGCAAATATAATGACTCCAATGCCATTGAAGTAATCTCGAACTTATGGCTTTTAACACATATTTTTGTAACTTGTTATGTTAAAATCTGTTACCATCGGTAAGATTAAAGCTTGTATCTCTCTGTCCACTCCAGTTTTGAACAGCTTAAAGCGAGGAATTAGAGGCTCCGGGAGCTCTTGATTTTGGGATGGCTTCGAAGCGGATTAACAAGGAGTTGAAGGACCTGCAAAAGGACCCTTCTATTTCTTGCAAAGTGCTGGTTTATATTTTGAAGTGCTAAGTACTTTTCTTTGATTTCCGGATGTAATGATTGATTCGAAGCTTAAAGATGGACATGTAAAGAGCGGATTTTGTTATTGATGTGAAATTCCTGTAATTAATGAGGACAAATAGAGAAAAGAGGGGTTCCCATAATTGATATTATATATTTTTTTAAAAAGTCAGGAAAAACCGAAAAACCGAACCGAACCGAACCGAAAATTTCAGTTCGGTTCGGTTTGGATTTCGGTTCTGTTCATTGCACATCCTTATCGGTTCGGTTCGGTTCGGTTTTCTCAGAAAACCGAACCAAACCGAACCACTGACACCCCTAAGTGCTATTGTAGAAACACTAGTTTTCTTCTCTAAACGTGCTATGGATTGTCATTAGCTAAAGTCAGAATTTTTAGATATAGTAAGAGCTCTCACAAGTGCAAATCATTTCAAGTGGGATATACATGTGCTTATCTTGAAAGCCTAAGACTTGTTATGAGTTTGGTTCAACTTTGTAAATGGGTTTTGGATGTAATGCAAATGCCGAAAAGCTAAAATCCTTTGGGGAAGTGCAAATTGTATATGGTAAAAACTTTTTGCAAAGGGACTTTGACTTCAAGTTGTGTTTAGTAAAAAAAACTTTTGTAATAAGCTTTGGGTGTATTTTTTATATTTTTTAATTAAAAAAGGGATCAAAACCCTTCGTTAGAGTCAACGAACGGCTTTGGCCACTGCTGGTGATCGACTAAGGTTGCTCAACCACGGGCAACCTTCAGCAAGTCGAGCGACCTCTTGCGAGGGCACGACCTCAAGCGAGGGTCACGTGATCACCGTCTAAGGTCGCAAGACCCAGGCAGTAATCACCTGAGGTCATGCGGCCTCTGGTAGAGGTCACCTAAATCATGCAACCTTGGCCACCCCTTCGCTAGCCAACTCTAGTCTTGTCGGCCACCCTCGTGCAAAGAAGATGAATAGTTACAAGGAGGGGCAAAATTAGAAAACTAAAGAATTAGTGATTGTAGTTTTGCAAGGAAAAACTATTTTAATCATAGTTTTAGCATTTTGCAAATATTACGCTTTTTGCAATGCTAGGTAGGAGTAGCATTGGGTTTTCAGCATTCCCAATACTAACATTTGGTTGAATGTTTTTCAAAATGTTTACCAAATGCCTCAACATTTCCTCAGGGGACTTTAAAGGCGAAAAGCCCCTTAAGAAAGATAAAGCTAATGCACCCTAAGTTGGCCCATTGCAACAAAGAGTCCAATGGCAAATTGGGTAGCTAAGACCTAATAAAAAAATTCCCTACCTTAGAATTGGACACTCCATCCCCTCTCCCAATCTTTGGAGTTTGCTTTATTTTGATGTTTTGTCATTGTCTTAGAATTGGACACTCCATCCCCTCTCCCAATCTTTGGAGTTTGCTTTATTTCGATGTTTTGTCATTGTACTCGCAAGCTAAGACTTAAGGAATGAACGTATGTTGTTATTCCGACAAAAAACAAAAAACTTATATTTTAAGTTTGAGACAACTATATATCACTAAACTCATTAAATATGAGTTATATGAGGTCATAATCCATTTTGTCACCCCTAGTTTTAGACCAAATAAATATAGTTGATAAGTCTTAATATGTATATAACTATTCAAATTATGACGTCTCACCCGTTCAATATAGGAGATTAAATAAATTTTATTATTTCTTCAGTATGTTAAAAAAAATCTTTCTTAACAAGGTTAAACGTAAAGTAATTTGGGCTATTCCAAAATTCTTACTATGATTCATGCAACCAAAAAAAAAAAAAAATCTATGCATGTTGAGTCAAGTCAAGTTAAATTAGGTTGAGTCAGCGGGTTAACACAAAGTCCCTTGTATCCTATCTTCAGGTGGGTTATAGAGTCCGGGCTAATATTTACGTGTTTCAAAATATTTTAGGTGCCTATGTGAACAATGAACAAGCATGAGGGATTTGAGCTAGACTAGACTGTTAGGTAGGGCCTATTTTTTTTGTTTAGATTCGCCAAAAGAAGAAGAAGATTATGAATAAAATAGTAGTGTCGAGCCATTACAGGTAGGGGTGTGCAACGGGAACCACCCAACCCGGACTGGACCGGTTGGTTTTGGGTGGTTCCCATAGCCGGCGATCCGGTTCCTGGTTCCCATTCTCGGAACCGGTGATCAGTTGGTCCGGTTCCTAGTTCCAAGGTGGGAACCGGACCAGACCGACTGGACCGACCAGACTGACCGCCCCTTCAATTTCCATCTCAAATTCCCAACTTTCTATTCCTACAAGCTAGAGGTGAGCACATTGGATTGCCCGAACCGAGAATCGCCCTAGATTGGACTGGACCGACGGGTTTTGTCCAATTCTCGGGAGCATTAGTCCAGTTCCCGGTTCCATAAAAATGGAACTGGTGATTTTCGGTCCGGTTCCCGGTTCTAGGGGGAACCGGACCGGACCAACAATTTTCTATTTAAAATAAATTTCTTAAAAAATGCAATAAACCCTAAAATAATAATATTTCTAGTATTTTTTTAATTTGTTTTGGTTAAGTGATCGATCCCATGGTCCCAAAAAATGGGAACCGGTCCTCCCAGTCCAGTTCCCGGTTCCACCTTGAAATTGGACCGAACCGGGAACCGATCACCCCTAATTACAGGTCCATCCCGCCAAGCCAAACATAGTCTTGTTCAAACCTGCTCGATAGTGCCTAGCTACCCAGAGGTGCACTTATGCACGCACGTTTGTGCAGGCAAGAAAAATATCTAAAAAAATTCAAATGTTTATGGGCAAAGATGAAAAAATGAAAATGTAATGATCGTACGACAACAAGATTTGCAATCAACTCTGAAAAATTAGATATATATGTAATCAGCTGATAATTATTCTGACTATTTAAATTACAGTTTTACCTCTTCTGCTATATCAAATCACTATAGCACAACTTAACAAAAGACGTGGACATTTCATGAAATGTTTAGGCAACTTAAGGTCGAAATCCTTGGTTTGCTTGTTATGTAGTGGGTATTGGCTATGGGGTCTCCTTCTATAAGCCTTCTTATTTGAATCTGGGGCTCTCTCTAGTTGTTAGGCTCCGTTCGTTTCACGGAAAATGTTACTTTTCTGGAAAATATTTTCCAAGAAGTTATTTTCCAGGAAAACGTAATTATTTTCCGGTGTTCGGGTAAAACTTGATTTTGAAGTGGAAAATATTTTCCGCTGTTCGCTTGGGAAAATATTTTCCTTTATAAAGTCTTTTCCAATAATTTTATTATTATTATTTTAAAATCATTATTTATTATTTTTAAAATAGATTATTAAATTATTTTTCTTTATTTTGTGTTCTTTCCTTCCTTGGCCGATCGTCGGCTATGCCTCAAGCTCACCTTGCTAGCAAGGCTCGAGGCTCGCCTACCTCTGGCGAGCTCGCGTGATCAACTCATCGGCAAGGCGAGCTCAAGACAATGAGGCTTGAGCCTCGCAAATCAACATCGCGAGTTATGCAGCTTCAATTCGGAAAGTAGTTGAACTACTAGGAGGAAAAAGAAGCACAACGCCATGCAAAAGCTGAGTGAGGGAGATCGACCAATTAGGGCAAGCGATTGACTTTGTTCTACTTTAAAAAGGAGGGATTCGATAGTTTTGAATGGAGCAAAGAGAGGCAAGCACGAGGGCGGGTTCGTAAAGTGAGGGAATAGAGGATTATAGTTTTTTTATTTTGAAAAGGGGTAAATTTGGAAATAAGTTTATGTCTTGTGATGCTTGGGCGTCGCCAATCTGGCGAGCTCGGCTCGCCTGTCGTCGGTCACTGGCCGTTGCCGTGGCCGACAACCAGCCGAAAAAGAAAAATAGCAAAAAGAAAGACAGAAAAATAAAGAAAAATAAAAAATAAAAAATCGATTTTATTAAAAAATGACAAAAATCGATTTTATTAAAAATAACAAAAAATTCGAATTTATGAAAAAAAAAAAAAAAATCTAAAAATAAAAGAAAGAAGTGAGGACTAATGGAGAGTGTAAGATAAGAGAGAGTGAATGTGGAAAACATTTTCCCTCACTTTAGAAGATTTTTTTTCCTTCATGGAAAATGTTTTCCCCAATGAATTTATTTTCCGTGAAACGAACGTCGGAAAATCCGGAAAACATTTTCCTGGAAGTTATTTTCCGTCAAATTAACGGAGCCTTAGTATCTATTTGTTTTCTTGAAAAATGGATGATTTAGAAGATAAATTCTTAAAACCATATCGCATAAAAACAATAAACAAATAAAAATATTTTCATCGTCCTCAAAAATATTGAGACATAAACCGTTTTGGTAATGAAAACATTTCTCATTGATTAATTATTTAACTAACAAGGGCAATTATTTTTATGAAAATATTTTTTAAATTATTCATTTTCTACAAAAGATACAGAGTCTTAGTTTGCAGTCACTATCAACAAGTGATCTTTACACATAGGATCACTGGAGTTGAGATCTTTGCCTTGTAGGAAAAATGAGGCTATTAATGAAAGACTTGATAGGATTTTCTTAAAAATGTTTAAGACGTTATTGCAACTTTGGAAACATTTACAAGTCAATTGCATATCTTCCGGAACTTCTAGGAGTTTGGCGTAATTTTCTCTGTAGCATAACAAAGAAAATGATTGTGAAGTAAGAGAAAAATGTTTCTGAAGAAGGCCCAATTTTGGACCTAGAATCCCCCGTACCCCATTTTTATCCGAAATTATGATTTAATCACCTCACTCGTCAAAAATTGTGGCCGGGTCTCTTATGGATAAAAAGGAGAAATGCAACAAACACAAAGCATTCTACAAATATCAATACGCAAGGATTTACATGATTTTTGAGGCCTATAAGGTTTATGGGTTACTTCTTGAGCTCGAAAATAATCTAACTAAGGTGCACTTTCTCGTCATAATAAAGACCTTCGGAGATGGTGTCGTATCTCTCTATTTCAAGCACAAAGAAAGTGAACTTCTGATGCTAAGACCCGCAGATTTGTCATTACACAAAAAGATTATAGACGTTTACCATGAGAGAAGTGCATTTTGAGTTGGCCCTAAGACGCTTAAATGCATAACATAGGAATCAAGCCATTGAACCCCGAGCTAACCACTGATCTTCGAGGCTTTGAATAATGTGGTATTGCAATATTGTAGACATCTTTTCAAGATTAAAACTCATCTTTTTTAAAACTAAGGCCTCGTTTGGTCACCGAAACAAGGATTGAGCTTAGGATGAGAAAAGAAATACGAGAGATTTATATCCTATCTTTTTGTTTAATAGGAGTTTGGATATTACCTGAACAATAATTAAATGAAAATTAAATAATTGAATAAATAACTTAAATAGAAAGAAAAACCCTATTTTATAGTGGCCACCTGTGATGGTTGCCATTGCCAACGGCGACCTGCACGATGGGGTTCATCTGACCATACCCACGACGATAGAGGCGTTCTTCTCCGTCACAGAGTCTGCTTCTGGGAATTGGTTAGCACATGCGAGCGACGTACCCAATAGTGACGACAACATTAAGCAACAATCCTCCATACTGTGTTAAAATGTTATTACCAGATCAAAAGCACATAGCTAAATTGACATACTTTACCCCCATGTGGTAAACAGCACCATTGATGCTTCATTATGCTTACAAATTTATCGTTCCATAACACAATAGCTAACGTAACTTGGCTTCGAGCCTCATCTAATATATGATCTTTTTGTTCTTCTTCTTCTTCTTTTTCAGAGCTCACTTACACTCTTATCATCAATCAAATCTGCAACATATACAATTTTGGAGTCGTAGCAATGGAAACTTAATGAGCAAGCATCCAAGAGATCATCTTGATGTTGTAAGTTTATTGTGCTAATCAAATGTTAAACATATGCTTACCAATCCCAAAATACAATTATGTCGCAAAAATATCGTTGTGATAGTTTATCTAGCACTTGCTTACTTAGATAGTGATCCAAAGTTACGACCCCCAATGAAAAAAGTCATGCAAGCTTTTTCTAGCCCCAAAGTTAGCATCGGCTAGGCCCCTCATGATCAAAAGAAACTTCATCAAGCCTACAAGATGAGCAAGGATCATGAAGTATATGTCCAAATAATAGCAAATAAGTTCCAACAAGTGAAGAGTCGACTGATCCAATGATGCTGCAAATTGGTGAGCGTGATCTGAGGTACAGCTTATTTTGCATTTATTAAGGAGCGAGAAGTAGTCATAGGATAGTCACTTATCTCTAGTCTTTTCAGTAAGATTAGAATGCATGATGATTGATAATCATTGCTATCTCCGCGAATCTAAGGACATTCGCTGTGCATTTGCACAATCGTTTTTCTCTTTAGTTGTAGACGGAAAATTGCACAATTGAGATCTCCTTTTCATTGGCTAAAGATCAGACATCACAGAAACAAGAAGAGATCGCGACTTCTCTTGAGCGCAGAGACCACCCATGTTCATGAAAATGATACGCAGAAGACCTTGACATTGGAATTGGGTACTCGACCACCACAACCTTTGACTTCTTGAACCTGTCCAACTTCCATCAATAAGCCGGTTTGGATTTTAATTGAGTCGCCATTTACTTGACCTCGAAATCTACGACATAGGTCCGTCTGGCGACTTCACGATGATGATGAAGTTGCAGAAATTAGGTTTTAGTGAAATTGAAGCGAAACAAAAAAAAGAATAAAAGTAAGACATATTATGAAATCCCGCAAGGGATAATAGACCATATCAAGATGGTACGGGACGTCTGCAGTAAAAAACGGTGGAAAAGTGCGAGCCAAAGATTTACTCTAATCAGACTACAACCCCACTTTGCGCAGATTGTTTGAAAAATTCAATGATGTGCTACCCGATTAAGTATAAAGAGAACATATTAGTGGAATATAAGGATTACAATAAAAACTTAATATTAAGACTTTGGAGCAATTTAACAATAAATTAAAAAAAATGACATTACTAGTAAAGATAGAGATACTTTTGAAACGATGAGGTGTGACCAATTGAGGAGGGAGATGAGTAAAAAGTAGGTAGTGTTATGGTGGGAGAGGAGCATGGTTGCCAATTAAGTGGGATGGCAACAAAGAGCACCAAAACCCTAAGGTCACTCTATTTGCAATGCCTTTTGTTGTACACATATAGATGGCAATTGTAGTAAGAATTTCAAGAATATTATGGTATTAGAATATTAGTCACAACGTGCCCTTCTTTAGGCTTATGCTAAATTCAAAGTCAATTGAAGAAAATCTCAAATATACAAGTTCTTATTGCAACTAATGAAAACTATTCAAATTGTAATAAAGGGATTTTCATTGTGAACACTATACGTGCAAAGTTCCCATTCACACAACTCTCTCGTTATTAACAAAACACACAGACATTAATCCAAGCCACCAGCCCGTCTACATGCAAATGCATATATGATAACGATGAATCTTACGATAATGTCTCGGATCTTCCCTCGTTCCTTGTCGGAAAATCGCCCGGATGCTCTTTCCATAGCTGGCAATCATCAAAGACTAATCCAGCGAAGCGAGTAGGACCAAAAGTTCCAGCCTTGGTTATCATCATGCAAAGATTCTACTCGTGTCGTTGTCGTACCGTCATGAATGTTTTGGCATAGTTATCGTCGCCAAAACAAAGCAAGAACCCTAGGGCTCATCGAGCCCTGTTTGTCTTACCTTGCCTAGGCTATAACCGTATTCCTATGCTCGCCACGCCACCCGCCACTCTTCCATAGTTCTCATCAACAACTTTTCTCTCGGCAAATGCAATGCCGCGCTCGTCCCTATCCACATCCTCCTCGCCATTCCCACATCGTACCTCATGGGCCACGAAGCTCATCGCCAACCTCCCCTCCTTCGGCGGCCGCCGGAATGAGCTCTCGGCAAACTCCGACCTGACCGAGGAGAACCTCCATGAGCACAACCAGAGGCAGGCCGTCATCGAACACAACCAGAGGCCGGCCGTCATCAATGACCGAAACTCCAAATGCAGTCCTTACTACAAGGGCCTCACCGACCAATCCCTGGCAATGGGGCGCCGGAGGCACTTGGTCTCGAGCCCTGGGCGGGAGAGCCACGCGACGACCGTGCGCACCTCCTTGACCTCGCGCTCGTCCTTCAAGGTGAAGATAAAGGAGTGGCGCTCCCGCTTCAATAAGAACAACAAGAGGTTGAAGAAGGAAGAGCAGCCCCCCACCACTGATCGCCAGCCGGTGGCAAGGAGGGCCAAGAAGACGACGCTGCTCAAGGAGATGGGCATGAAGACCACGGGGGGCCCCGGCGGCAATGGAGGAGTCGTTGCGGTGGTGAATGACAACCAGAAGCCATTGAGGGAGAGAGTATCAGAACCGGAGTCCAAACAGAGACTACCAAGGTCTTCAAATATCAAGTCGGAGCCAGAAGCTCAAGTTGGCGGTGATGTTTCGGTGACGGCAAAACCCCATCAAGGGATGGAGAGTGATGACAAGGTGTTGGAAGCACCTGATCGAAGTCCTGATTTGCAAGACATCAAAGGGGTTATGAGCAACAAGGGCAAAGGGGCAAGATCTGAAAACATGCTGGTGGAGGAGTTTGTGTGGGCGACCAAGTACAGGCCTAAGGCCTTGAAAGACTTCATCTGCAATAGGAACAAGGCACTGTCTCTGCAGGCCACGGTAAGATGTCTTCTATACAACCAAAAATTACTCGAGATATATCAAAACTAATTTACAAAGTTGATTTATAAACAAACTTGATATACTTCTATCTAGTGTCGTGCAAATTGGTAAATTGATTTCAAGAATAAGTGAATTCAAAGTTTTAAAACTTTCAAAAAATACAATTAAATCTTAAAATTTATCACGAAATTGCAATCAAATCTTAAAACTTTTCAATTTGGCGCAATTAAATCCTTTCATTAACTCTGACCAATTTGACAAATGGAAAATGTTAACAAGTTTTGAAAATTGATTGTATCAACTTGACAAGTTTTAAGATTTTATTGTACCAACTTAACTTAATTGCACTTTTGTGATAAATTTTAAGACATGATTGTACTTTTTAATAGTCTTAGGACTTAATTGCTTTTCATAATAAGTTTTAAAATTTTCAATATACTCATACTTTAATTTGATTAATCAATCAAATATATTTGATATTAATTAAAATTTTGGGAAAAGATAGCAACTCCGACAAAAATGAAGATAGCCATAAGTGAATTTGGATTTAGGAATTCAATTATCATCCATTTAAGTTTTTAGCAGTGTGTGTAATAAGGGAATATTGTCTCTAATTCTAATAATGTGATTATAGCAAAGTATGCTCTGTATTCTAAATTATTCTAATCGATGATGTGTAATAATAGTAATATTTCTCAAAGTGATGGAGAGACATTATCATACCATCAAAAAGAAATATTGTCTCTAACTCAAATATTTCTTACATTTTTTCGACATGATTCTCTCTTTGATAAGTACTTAATTTTTTTCAAGGGAGAAAATAGTAGGAGGAGGAAATAAATACAAAAAAATGATTTGTCTTTTTGCAGAAAAAAGATGGAGATTGTGGACATTTCATATTTGAAGGCCCACCCGGAGTGGGGAAGAGAACCATGATCTGGGCATTGCTCCGAGAATTCTTTGGTGCTGAGAAAGTACAGGTGCGTAATTTAATTTTAATTACAGAATACCAAACTTTACCAACCGAGATAACGTTAGATTATCAATATTTGTGATCTTGTGCTTTTCATACTTCGTCTCTTTATTTATTTGTGCTCTCGCTTAGCCTTTTCGCTCCATGTCATGAATAATGAACAAAACAAGTTTAATCAATTGAATTTTTTCTTTGAGATTAAGTGGAATTGAGTAAATTAATATATTTAGTTATGAGTTATGACAATGCACTTATCAAGGCTTGCTTATGCCCTTTCATTTGCAGGCTAGGGAGGTGCTCAAGGTCTTTGACTTGAAGGTGAGAGAGTTAGAATTATGTCACACTTTCAATGTCGACTCTTGTTTGCTTTATCTATACTTTCTCATCAATTCTACCACATTAGAAAAAGAACATGTGTGGCTGCATCCAAAGAAAAATAGGAGAACATTAGGGTTTTAAAATGAGTAAGAGATAAAATAATTTACGAAAGTTTGGTTCATTTTGAGAAATATGAGTTTATGGTTGAAAAACCAGAAAAGATGAGGAACTCACTTGAATAAGTCATCTTAGTTTTTTTTTTTTTTTTTTTTTTTTGAAGTTGGGAGATTCATGGATTACTCAATAATTATTTTGATTAGGTTAAGCTACAATATTCCATCGATAATTATATACGTTACAATTTATTTTAGATATAGACATTGCCTCTATTAAAATCCCTTTCCATTTATTTAATGAAAAGATGGGTTACTATTTTTTTAGGTATATTTTCTAAATTTCTCTTCCCTAAATACCCCTACCAAAGTTAACTGACTTCCACTTTTAAAGTGAGAATAAATACAAAACTAAATATTTTAGTCAAGAAGTCATATGTAAACTCGCTTATTTTTAAGGAGATTTTTTCTGATTGTTTCATCTAAAATTAGTCTTTTAAAGTGGATTCTTAGTTTCTTGCGATTGAGAATAGATGTGTAACTTGAAGATTTTTGGCAAAATCAAAATATACCCAATTCACTTCTGATGTCTCACTATCTTTTCAAATATGCCTATTTTTTTCTCAAGAAATTTGGTATATATTCTATTATAACAAGGTGTGGAATAACTTATTATGAGAAAATGGTAATTGTGATATAATATCACGTATAGATATAGATATAACCAATTTTCTAAGTTAAACATTGCTTGAACTAAAATAATATGCAAAAGTTGGAAGGCGTAAAATAACTTATAATGAAAAAACGGTAATTGTGATATAATAACACGTATAGATATAGATAAAACCAATTTTATAAGTAAAACATTGCTTGAACTAAGATATTAATAAAAGTTGGTTAGGCAACATGCACAATTACACATGTGCTCTAGACCTAATCGTAGGTTTGGTAGTATATCTAAACCTCCTAATCAAAGCATAATTTAACCGTGCTTGAGCAAGCATATTCAATCTTGGGCTCGCTCCACCACTTAGGCCCAATTAGCCTACCTAACTCTGGTCATTCTATAAAGAGTTAATAAAATTTTAATTTTAAATCATGTATAGGCTGCCGGTCGATCAAGTCTAACGTGCATAGCTTCTCGGAATAGAGATAATAGGAAACGGGGTTCCTACTTATCGGGGTATCGGGTTGAACTTTTCCTCCTTAAAATATTCTTAACTTGCTATTTTTGATTCATTGAATTTGAAGACAAGATTAAAATTAAATATTTTCCGGAAAGAAAAAAAATCATATGTGCATAAAACTAACACCAGGTAAAGTACTTCTCTTTGTTTCCTCCCCTATCCTTTCCTTTCAACATTATGTGCAAACTTAGCATAATCAAATAAAACCCAGACCATTTGCCATTTTATTTGTGTGAATGTGTACGTAAAACCAATAAGCTACTCGGGCTTCGCCATGATGAGAGTTTTAAATTACTGACAAATTGAGCTCTTGTTTAATGTAATTTGACGTAAAACAAAGTAATCACAATAAATGAAATATTTAATTTTTCTTTTATAAATGACGAAACTAAATTCAAATAAACCATGACTGTTCCGTCCATTGAGCAAGATAAAATTAATTGTATACCATTTAAATTGCTACGTCTCCACCATATATAAAACAAACTCAAACTTTTCTTGAAAATATAATATGATTTGCCATGCCTGTTTTAGGATTAAAGTCACTCGCTTATTGTATAATGATGGGTACAAGAGTAATTAGTTGTAACCCCATAGCGTTAAACTATTCATCGTTCTATATTTAAGTGTAAATTATTATATCTTACATCATAGTTTTTTTTTTTTTTACATATCTAGAATTGTTTTTTTTTAATATACGCACGCGCTAGTTTTCTTGCTAGCACAAGAGAAAGAGAGGTACCGATGTCTTTCATGATCTAATAAATCTACAGACGAGTTGACATAAATTTTTTTAATAAGGAGCTTGTCGGAAATTATTTTGGCATTATGAGGAAAGAAGAAAGTTAAAAGATGAAAAAGAGAGAAGTTTATTAAAATAGTAATCATAATAATCTCATGAAATCTGATTTATATGGGTATTAATTTTTACTAAACGATATATTCTTATATTCTTCCAAATAAGAAATTCTCACAAAATGAAAAAAAAAAGAATTTTCAAAATATGAAGATTTCAAAAGAGAAATGTAATAAAATGTAAAGGGAAACAAAAAAAAAGCTAATCTTTCAATGTAACAGAGAGAAATTGGAGTAAAATTTCACTTATTTCCAACTAAGGGCAAAGTTTGTAACCAAATGAGAACATTCTTTCATAATTTTTTAAGAACGAATGGCAACATGGTAAAAAATGAAAACCCTCTTAAATTGTTCGGAGAATAGTTTTCAATACATAATATATCATAAATTTTTATGGTCATCCATTCATGAATCGATTATTTGAAAGGTTCTTCCTAACAATCATTATTTGCATTTTCTCAATCGAAAATATTTTTATTATCAATATCAATTTATGCGCAAACATATTAATTGATGATGAAAATAAGCAATTAGTATTAAGTCCAAATCGTTATTTTTCCGCGAATTAGAGGCACCGCAGCAGCATACAAAACCTAGAAGCACCTGAGAAAATGAAAACCTCTTCGTGAGCCCAGCTTATTCATGCATATTCTTGTGATACAACTGTACAAGGCTCAGTGACATTCTTTTGCTGTGTTACAGGGAGAATCCCAAGCCTCTATTGAAGTGATTTTTCGGGAATCACCTCAGCACGTAGAAGTAAGTGTCTCTGAACTCAAAGGGTATGAGAAACATGTCATTGTGGAACTCATTAAGGAAAACCATAACAGATTCTCCAAGAAAGTTCCCCCAAAACATGATATCTGTCGAGGTACAGTACTTTGGTTTTTTCCTATATTTCGCCCCCTTTTCGTTGTCAAAAAAATCATAAGAAGCAAGAACGTTTTCCCATTGACATATTCGATCGACTGATGTTCCCACAGCGATGATCTTGTATGAGGCAGACCGGCTATCTACAGATGCACTGCTGTACTTAAGGTGGCTCCTGGAAAGGTACAAGCACACCAAGATCTTCTTTTGCTGCTCCGATGTCTCGAAGCTCCAACCAATAAGAATGCTTTGCACCGTCGTCCAGTTGTCTCCTCCCTCGAAGGTGGAGGTGAGAAGGAAACCTTTAAGCATCGAGTTTTGCAGTTATCAGTATGGCAATCTTACCAAGGACTTATGTTTTCTGCATGTGTTTTAGGTTGTTGAAGTGTTGGAGTTCATAGCTAAACAGGAGGGCATAAAACTACCGCACCGACTGGCAGAGAGATTTGCAGACAGCTCCAACAACAATCTCCGTCAAGCAATCCGGTCATTCGAGGCAACCTATCAAGAGAGGTAAAGAAAAAAGCGCGAGAACATTTGCGAAATCTCTAAATACACATTAGACCATATTTTCAATATGTGTCCAGTGGAGATTCTTTTCTTCGCCCTCTAGGTTAACCCAACTTGCAGGTATACGTTGATGGATGATCAACCGATAATGACGGGATGGGAAGATGTAATCGCGATGATCGCGAAGAAAATAACGGAAGAGCAGAGCCCCAGACAGTAAGTTTCTTCTATGGACTTTGTTGGACTAAAATTCAACAATTAGTTAGAACTGGAAAATCATCTAAAACTAACTTTTAACTATTTTTCTTCACTCAAGTTATGTCACATATAGATTTAATGACATTCTAGTACTTTGACAAGAGTTAGAATTGATTAATGTTATGCACCCTCTCATTAGCCGCTATAAATTCTCAACTGCTCACGTTATCATTGAAAGAACTCCGCAACAACGTCGGTAACTGGTTATTGAACAAATTGAACCTTGTATCTGAAGCAGGTCCATTAGATGCTTCAGATTCGACAGTCACCTTTGCAACCATGTTCTCCTTTTGTTATTCCATTACAGGCTTTTCATGATCCGCGGGAAACTTCAGTATCTTATCGAGCACGATATGTCAACGGACTTTATCTTCGAGGTAGTAGACTTGGGGCTTTATCTATTAAACAATGAAGTTCAGTGTACCGATTACGCATTGGTTATGACGTGCAGTCTCTGGTGAAAGAGCTGAAGAAGCTTTTGAGCGAGTCGCTGCAAAATCAAGTCACAAGCTTGTACCTGGAACACATTGTACGGAAACAAACCTTCATCGACCTGCATAAAATTTCAACTCGCTGAAATATATATATCGCCTCGCGAGGGTCGCCATCTCTAACTTCTTGTTTTTCTGGGGGGCTCGCAGAGGCGCGAAGAGCGTTTGTACAGACGGGGACATTCTTCCAGCAATCCAAACGAGGAGGAAACCGGAACAAGGTTCAACGACCCAATGAGAAGAAATAAGCAACTCATGACAATCGAAGGTAATTTGAACAGTTATTTCATGTTCTTTACGCATGATTTAGTTAAGCTCATAGTCATCTACAAGTTGTACATTAAAAGACAATCTCACATTGACCAAAATAAATATATATATCAGTGTCATATCTTTTTGCCCTTCAATTATCTTGATGATCCTTATTCTAAATCAAAGTATTTCCAATTCACGACGACTAACATGGTGTATGTATTTCTTTGCCCTTTCTTCTTCTAGAGTTCATCGCACGATTTATGAGCTGTTACAAATCATCAACGATCAACCAGAATGGCGGTAACTTGCATCAAATTTGAATTTCCTATAATTAGTTTTGTTTGGAATTGGATTGCAGTATTTGGAGAGGTTCATCTATGGATGAACTTTGTTGTTAAAGTTTTTGATGTACTATTTTGTTTTGAGATCCTGGACCCAATAATACGCTGAGTTAAAGGTTTAAATGAGTTCGTTATACTATGAAGTGCATCATGTATTCGTTAGCAGAATGTTTTCTTCTGTACTATTTATCCAAATAAAACAGGATTCGCTTATCTCATGAAAATGAATAATTCTGAAAAAAAAATTATATAAATAATTATTTGTATCGTTTAAATAATTTGGCGATGGAAAATGCTTTAAGTATCGATAAAAATTTATGTCTAAATATTTCTTGGATAATAAAAATATTTTTCATTCAATTATTTTCGTAAATGATAGAAGCAAAATTCTTTTCAAAAAAATATTTTTCAAATTATTTATTTTTACGAAACAAATAAAGTATAAATAAAAACCTATTCATTATGTTGTACAGTGCATCATGCTATACTAGTCAATATTGGGTCAAGTTGGGTTATGTTGTGACCTTGATAAACTATGTTGTTATACATGAATTGAGAATTGCTCGGCCCGTGTCACTCCAAATTTAATTACCCAATTTTTCACGTTGATTTTGCTAACGAGTAGTCCTTAAATATGCAAAAATTTCATCTAACAGTTATGGCAATAAATAGAAAGCTACAAGTAATGGTTCATAATAACCGAGAACTATTTTGCATTGCACACCCAATTAGACATTTAAAATAATTAGCATTTACAATGATGAGGGAAGTTAGCAATCTCAAGCAGTGGAAAGTTTAAAAGGCATTTCATGAATAACCGAGGCTTGTGGACAAATGGAATCTTATTGATACTAATATGCAAATAATAGAGCATGATAATGATAAGGGGTGCAATTCATGTCCGCTCTTCATGTTATATGCGTAAAACAGCCAACTTAAAGACAACATAATTAACTAATTATATGTACCTACTTGACATGAACACAAGCTGAAAGTAAAATGCTTGACGCGACACGATCTTTGCAGCACGATTAAATAAAGGGTCCATGAGTCGACATAGTTGCATGACCTCTATAACACAAAATCAACTCACTAACATGAAATCAATCCACCAACAAGAGCATGACTCGAAATTCCCTAAATTTGTCATAAAATCTATATAAATTGCAATAATCCATTAACAATATTATCATTAATTCAAACTAAGCAATAAGTTCTTAATTAATGAAATATCATCAATTTAAGATCTTAATAGAGAATAACATGAAAATAATAGTCTTCCAATTAATCATGCCTAAACTGGTCACATGCAAGTGGTGACAACACTAACCAATCAATTAAAACAAGTTATACGGGTCAATGTCGTATTTGGCAAATTGAACACGAACACAACACGATTATTAATCGTGACTTGCTGGTTGACACTATAGCGTCTTGAATCTTGCCAATCAAGGTTTGCCAATATAAAGCATGCTCGATTCCTAGGTCCTAGGTTTGGGTTGGCTACCGCTCCAAATACATGAATTGAAAAGCAAGGAGGAGTTGTCATCAATCGATTTGTTTAATTAGGTCGATTGGACATCTAGAATTCTTAAACGGTTTTAGGGAAAATAACTAACTAGTCGGCATGTGCAAGGTAGACTAATTGCGCTAACTAGAGACTGAGATCTAGGGATATGGTTATGTAAGGGACAGATTAGCATCTTGCAACCTCCTTTATATTCTACAACTTCTCGATTTCTAATTCTACAGTCCATTTTCCTTAAAATAGTTTGAAAATCGAATTTTGATTGATATGCAGTGAAGTGAAAAGATTGCATTTTTTTTTTTTTTTTTTTGGTGACGCTTTGCAATCTAGTAAAGCCCCTTCGGGCAAATTTTGGCAACCCCTTCCCAAGGAGCTTTCAAGTGAAAGCAAGCCTTGGGAAGGCTGAAAGCTCAAAGCAAGTCCCCCTTGCCTTGAGCTTTCAGCATTTTCGGAATGTTTAATGAAAATATATGAGTTGCCTATTTTACCCTTAAAACATTGATGAAAATCCACCTTTACCCTTGTTTAAAAAGGGAACCCTAGTATTTGGCTCTTTTCTTCTTTCCTCTGCAGTTCGGCCGCTTCTCTCCCTGACGTGCTTCTCCTCTCCCTCGCAATAGCTGCTCTTCGCTTGACTCTACCTTCGCTCGACGGGGCCTTCATTCGCAACGATTACCAGCCTTCGCTCGACCCAGCCTTCGCTCCACCCGCCTTCGCTCCACCCGCTGCTCGCTCGATCCGCTGCTCGCTGGACTCGCTATTCGCTCTACTAGATCTGTTCGATCGCCACCAATTTCGCCACAAGCAGATTCGAGTTCTCTCTCGCTTCAAAGGTAATTCTTGAAAGACCCAACTTGTTTTCTGCTTGCTTGTTTTGGTGGGTTGATTTCGGTGGATTCTTGAGATGCTATATGGTTTTACGGGGCTTGTTTGCACAGAGGACATGAGGGATATCGGTGTCGAGTTTGGGTTTTCGATGTCTGGTTCGTCTGTCAGTGAGTTCAACTGTGGTTTTTGGGCTCCCGGCTTTGTGTGCTCCCCGACAGTAACCTTTAGAGTTGTTCGCTGAGGATGGGGTTCTCGCAACATTTGTATGGAGGCTTTTGTCGTTTTGCCCCCCTCGTTTTCTTGATCTCCAGGGATGGTTCTTGTGTCCGCTTGGTGGGGTTTAATGGCTTAGAGATTGCAAGCTGGCTTAGTGGGATTGATCATGGGTGTTATGCAGAATCCTTGGAAAGTTTGGTTCCCCGACTTGCCAAAATGGTACAAGCTAGTGTCGGCTTTTCAAGGTCTTTGGCATGATCTCGTATGCATTTTTCTTGGTGAACGAATACTGCAAGATGGGCTGTGACATTCTCGTTACAATATTTTTTTGTAGGTAAATATTATTTGGTAGATTCTGGATATCCAAATCCCACAGGTTATTTGGGACCATACAAAGAAGTTAGATATCATTTACCTGAGTTTCAACGAGGTCCTCAACCGACAGGTTATAAAAAAGTGTTCAACCGTGCCCACTCCTCACTACGATCAGAAATTGAGCGAGCTTTTGGTGTATTGAAGAAGAAGTGGAAGATTCTAAAAAGTATGCCAAGTTATCCATATACAAAGCAAATGTAAATTGTGATAGCGGCGATGACTTTGCACAATTATATACGAAAAAATGCTGTCAATGATGTGCATTTTGATACAGTGGATTTAGATCCAAATTTATATACAACGGATTCCAATGATGTAAATGAGGATGGTAATGTTTCAAATGATGACGTGGCATGTGATATGGCACGTTTACGTGACGAAATAGCTATGAATTTAGGAAACAGTTAAGGATGCTTGTAATTTTTAAGGACACTTATAATTAATCTTAAATTAATCAGCAAAGGGGCTTTTCAAATGTGTTTTATACCAAACAGCATTCTTCAAAGTTGCATTTGAAAGCATGCTATTCATGCGGTGTGACATGGAAAGAGACATTGAAGTAGCCAGCAACTGGAGTATTTATTAGTTTGCATTTGCTCAAGTTGAATTTCTCTAACACTTTATTGATGTGCTTCTCTTAAGATAGCCAAAATTTCATGTTCATTTTTGTCACGAATAATTCTCATGCTAAGGATTTGCTTAGCAAATTCTAAATCTTTCATTGCAAAATCTTTACTCAACTCATTTTTCAAGCTTTTTAATTTTCGCAGCATCATGATTAAGATATCCATAATTTTCCATGATTGATTCAAACTTTATGTGCTATTGTCTTGGTGCCTACTTGAGACTATATAAACTCTTCATCAACTTGCATACAAGATGCTTCTTGCCTTCAATTTCAAAACCCTCTGTATGCTCCATATATATTTATTCTTCTAAGCCTCCACAGAGAAAAGTTATCTTTACATCAAGCTACTCAATTTCTAAATCCAAGCTTAGTGTCAAACCAAGGACAAATTGAACATAAGGTAATTTTACTATCAGTGAAAAAAAATCTCTTCAAAATCAATTCCTTTCTTCTAACAAAAGCCTTTTCAACAAGTTAGGCCTTGCATCATGGTTGCTAGCTATTTATTTTCGTCTTTAACTTATACACATGATTATTTTTTAGTGAGTTTTTGTCCTAAGATAAATTCAACAATTCAAATTTGTGCTTCTTATGTAGTGATTTGAGTTCCTCTTGCATGACTTCAAATCACTCATTCTTTTGGTGACATGATAAAGCCTCTTGATAAGTTTATGGTTCTCTTGCATCAATGAGTGACACATACTCATGAGACAAATATCTTTGTGAAGGTCTACTCTCTCTTGTCGATCTTTTCACTTGAGGTAAGATCGGTTGTTCTTGTTAACAAGTTGTTCTGGCATAATTATTTCACTTGTCTCACTTGAAGAATCAACATTCTATGTAGACCTAACGACTTTATGATTGCCATGATCTCCTTACATTTCTTGCTTGTGATTTCCACTCAAAACAGCAGGAAGATTTGGTCTAAAAGGAAATAGAGTGATGAGTTACAATTTTTGACCTCTCTAGCCCTTCAATGGTTTGATGCTCAAAGAGAACCGTATTTTAATCTCTAATGATTTTCTTTGTAGCTAGATCTTATAACCTGTAATGAACTCTCCATGACCATAACTTAAGAAGATATATTGCTTACACTTGTTATCAAGTTTGGACATTTTATCTCTTAGAACACGCACGAATGCCTCCACAAACGAATATTTTTAGATGATTGTATGAATCTTTCCCACTCCAAACGTTTTGCAAATCATCCCCTTAAGAGAAACTACCAAAGGAAGATTTGTCAAGTCTACTATTATTCTCATTGCTTCACCTTAGAATGACTTAGGCAATCTCATATAAGAGAGCATACATCAAGTCCAATCATTAATTATTCGGTTCATTTTCTCCGCTACTTTATTATGTTATGGTGTTTTCAAAATTGTCTTTTCAAGCTTGATATTGTGAGCTTTGCAATGACGTTCAAACAGACCTCTATATTCACAGTTGTTGTTAGCTCAAACACCTTTCAAATTCCTTTAGGTTTCGCATTCCACATTGACATAAAAATATTCGAAAGCTTCTAGCAACTATTATTTAGATTACAAAGCTATAACCCACACTTTCCTAGAGTAGTCATCAACAGATATCATAAAATATAATTTACCACCAAATGTTCTAGCATCCATGAAACAAACATCAGTATGAACTAAATCAAGTAAATATAATTTTATGTGGAGAGGAACTATGAAATGAAAATCTTTGTTGCTTACCTAGTGAGTATATTTTTCCAGTTTTTTCTCCTTCAATGGTACAATATTTGGTCTACTAAGAGTTTCAAGCCCCTTCTTCCTGAGATGACCAAGCCTCACATGCCATAGGGATTCATCCATTGCATTTACATCACCTATTCATCAACTTAACATGTATGATGTAGATAGTGCAAGTCTTTTTGCCCTTACCCAGCCATTGAACATTTAGATTGCCATCATAAAAGGAATTGTGGTGACCATCATCATCATCTAAAGCGCCTATGGAGATAAAATGAAAAATGATGTATGAAATATGCCTCACATTTTGCATAAGCAAATTAAATTAACATTTGTTTCCAAATGAACATCTCCCATGCCAACAATTATACAAACACCACTGTTGCCTATCTAGACACATTCAAAATCTCTGCTACAGTAGGATGTGAAGTAGTCATGTTGCTAAGTAACATAAAATGAGGTTCCGGAATCAATAGACAAACTAGAGTCTTGACGTGTAAGATTCTCACACAAGTATCATGGCAAATGAACACAACATCACCATTTGATGCAACTACTATTGTATGTTGATTATCTTCTATCTTTTTATCCCCATTGCTATCTTGGAATTTATCTTTATTTGCAAACTGACATTCTTGGAAAAAATGTTCCATCTTGCCACAATTATAGCACTTCACATTCCTTTTTCACCTTGATTTCGATCTTCCCTTTAGTTGCCTCTTTTATTATAATTTTGAAAATTTGTTGATTGATTTTTTCCCATTTTCTATGACAAGGCTCAACCTTAATTCATACATTTTCTCTTTATTTTTTCATTGAACAAACTTTCTTTAATCATGCTCATAGAAAGCAAGTCGTAAGGAGCGGAGTTGGTTAATGCCATGATCATTATATCCCAATTGTCAAGGAGAGTACCAAGCAAAAAATATGCATCAAATCTTCACCTAGATCAATTTCCAAATTTGTCAATTAATTTTCACAACATCTTGAAATTCACTAAACTATTCAACATGTTGCTCCCTCCCTTATATCTCACATTTACAAATCTTTTAATCAAATATGCTTTATTGTGGGATTCTTCTTATAGAAGTCTTGTAATTTCTTTTGCAATGTTTCAGCATTTGTTTCTTGAGCAACATGATAAAAAAAACACCATCACAAATGCATTTTCCAATTAAAAAACCTACCATTTTCTTATTCATCCACTCCCACTCTTTATCTTCCTAATCTCCTTTAGACCCATCTTCATCAATGTGATCATACAAATCTTTACAGTACAGTATGCCTCCCATCCAAAGCTTCTAAATTTGAGGCACTTAATTTAAACATCGTGCCATTGGTTTCCTCCATCAACCTAGCTCTAATATCACTTTTTTGGGGAAGAAAGTGCAACTATTCACTAAGAACTTAAATCTTTTTAGGATCAATATCTTTCACTCAACCAACCAATATAAAAATAACATCAGCAGCAACCACCCACAATGTTTTAGCATCAACGACCAAACCAATAATAGTGTCGAAAACTAAGGACAAAGCAAAAGAAACAGCACCCAAAATTTTATTTGAAAAGCCCAACGTGGGAAAAACCACAAAGCTGCTCAAAATTTTCATTAATTACTAAGAACAACAGGCAATGATTTGTGTCAGTCACATAGCTAGAGGTTGAAAATTAATAATACGACCATATTTCATCACAACAAAGATGAAATACCGAAGGAGCAAAAAATATCTAACCATTAGAGAAATTGAGAGACAAATCGGAGAAGGATTTCGTGATTAGAACCATTCGCCTTGTAATCTTGATCTCACGAACAATATACTAAAACTTCAGCTGAGTTCAACAAAATTTCACCATCAAATTTGAACTACCTCTTCGCCTCTTTACTGTTATCTCTACCTCTTTTCGTTTTCTTTTCGTGCGAACACTCCTTTTTCTCTCTTCACTATCAAGAACCTTCAATCCTCTTTTACTTTCCTTTTTTGACTTTATTCTGTGTTTAAATATGGTGCGCTAGGCCCCATGGGGAGGACACAGACCATCATAACTAGTCACCGTATCGGCTCAGCTCGAACCGATCACGCCCCAACACGGAGAAAAAGGCGCCCGCAATTTTAACATGGAAAAGAGACTATAGTGAGGTGGCAGCAAGAATGAGGCAGTGGGCCAATGGCCACTCTAGAGTCAGCTTCGGACAAGAAGGCGTTGAGGCCATGGCCGGGCGGCAATGGGGATGGCAGAGCGACAGCCGCAGCTGAGATGCAGTGCGAAGGTCGTGGCAGCATCGGCGATGCGGACCGGGCAGCAGCCGCCGTGGAAGGGAGGCTGGGGGGCCAAGGGCGGTGTGGAGAGAGAGAGAGAGAGAGAGAGGAGGGAATGTGAGAGCGTAATGTGTGTTTTTCAAGGTTTTTAATGGAAGACAACTGGAAGCAAAGTTTAGAACAGAGCGATTTCTTGGATTTCTCTCCCCATGAAAAGGGGCTCACTGTAGACCAGTTGGTGCCAAAATGGTCAACAAAGTGGTCACCATTCCTGGATAAAAGCGCCTCACAGTCCTTCTCTTTCCTTGGTTTCCATCCTCAGACTGTCTGTCTGTCTGTCTGTCTCTCTCTCTCTCTCTCCAAATGCAGTCTTCAGTGCTTCCCGGTGTTCCCACCACCACCGTCTTCTTCAACCTCCTAACCCTAACCCTCTCGCTCCTCCCCGTCCCTTCCCTCCCCCTCTCCCTCTGCCGCACCTCCTGCGGCTCCATCCCCGTCTCCTACCCCTTCGCCGTCGACGACGGCTGCGGCTCCCCGAGCTTCCGCCGCATGCTCTCCTGCAACGCCTCCGACCTCTTCTTCGCCACCCCCTCCGGCGACTACAAGGTCCAGTCCATCGACTACGCCAAGCGCAAGGTCGTCGTCTTCGACCCGGCCATGTCCACCTGCTCCGTCCTACAGCCCCACCACGACTTCGCCCTGACGGACGTGCAGGCCGCCCTCATCCCGCCCTCCGACGACACCATCTTCGCCGTCCTCAACTGCTCCGTCGACTCCCCCGTCGCCAACCACTTCAAGTACCTCTGCTCCCCCGACGTCGGCGGCCACTCCTGCGCCGAGATGTACAGCGCGTGCGCCTCGTTCCGGATCTTCCGGCCGGCTGCCCCGCAGGGGCAGGGGGGCAACCTGTCGTTGCCGTCTCCGTCGCCGTCGACGTCGACGTCGACGTCGCCGCCGTGCTGCTTCACGAGGTACGCGACGGTGAGGTTCATGAGCATGAACATGCTGGACTGCACGCACTACACGACGGTGATCGACTCGGGGGTCTGGAGAAGGCCGGGCCGCTGGACTGGACGTACGGGATCGAGCTGACGTACGCCGTGCCGGAGAGCACCGCGTGCGACCGGTGCAAGAGGTCCGGCGGCGCGTGCGGGTTCGACGCCGAGTCGGAGGCGATGCTCTGCCTCTGCTCCCCCACCCTCAACGCTACTGTGGAATGCGGTAAGTGGCAAAAACGAAATATATTTGTCTTTTTCAATAGTTCTTTCTCTCTTTTTTTAATATAAATATAATATATATATATATATAACCATAATCATCCTTTAATAAATTTATTTTATTTTCGTGTTCATTTGAGGTTTTGAAAAGAAGTTTGCACAAGGACCCGTTAATTAATTAAGCGGACGAGAGAACATAAAAGGATTTTTTTTTTTTTGGAGGGTCATTTCCTGCTCATTAGGGATACTAAATAGGAAATATTCAATTTCAGTAGTGATTATGTATAACATGAGAATAATCGGCTTATTAAAAACTGTAAAGATTGTTTGCTTATGAATTGAATCAAGATTTAGAGCACCGTGTGGATGATGTTAATAGAAAAATGCCAATTTTTTATTATAGATTGTTAAAAATAGAAAATAGTTAGCCAATATAATTAAAGGTTATTATCATAAAAATCTTAAATTGGTACACCCATTCAATATTTGCTCAAAATTAATTTTTGTGTCGCAAAAACTTCCCCGAATTGGTATTTCGTGCCATATTTATTTTAAACTAATTTTTGTATCTCAAAAAATCCCAAACTGGTATACCATGCAACATTTATTACAAATTTATTCATACGTGCCACATTTACCCAAAAAAATTCTAGATTTATTATGGATGTACTAGTTTAAAATTCTATTAACATGACACTTTGTACCAATTTGGAAGGTTTTTGTGACACAAAAATTAATATGGGTATAAACATAGATATATCAATTTGAGATTTTTCGTGACATTGATCCTATAACGAATCATCTTAATCCTTATATATTCTTATGAATCGTTTGAGTTGTATGGGACAAAACTTAGTTAATATGAATTGATTTGAATTGTACCCATGTCGGGTCATCTATTTCCCACAAATCACGGAGGGACATAGGATGATGTAGCATTATTCTAATCATCACAATCACAATACGACATTTAAAGTTGAAACACTGCCATGATTGAACTATTTCAAAATTTGAATTCGGCTCCCAAGTCGATTGCTTGACCTGCATTTCGCTTACATTTATTGATTTTTGTGTTTCCACTGGCCTCGATAATGATGATAAAAAGGCTTGTGTTGTTGGGTCCACAGCTGCAGGCACTGGGACTGGCTCTGGACAAAAGCTTGCTCCGACGATGTCATCCCACGCGACCCTATTTTTCATTTTAACTTCCATTGTTTACACAAATTTAGTGTGACGGGTTGGTTCTTCTTCTTTTTTATTATATTTTTTATTTTATATAATTTACCTTTTTTTATCTATTTTTCTTTGTTTTGTACTGTCTCGAGAGTTCATGTGAATTTCCCAAT
This sequence comes from Angophora floribunda, assembly GCA_014182895.1. Classification (NCBI taxonomy): domain Eukaryota; kingdom Viridiplantae; phylum Streptophyta; class Magnoliopsida; order Myrtales; family Myrtaceae; genus Angophora; species Angophora floribunda. The sequence goes on from CM024708.1 coordinate 14,765,287, forward strand.
GACTCCACCTTGAAATCGCTCGGGAAATCCCTCGAGGGGCGTTGCATGTACTATGCGTTTTTTGGTCTTGCCTTTCTGCTTGACAAAGAATTTTTAACAGCATCATTGGACAAGAAACTTGACAAGATTTGAATATGAGTATTAACTTTGGTAATTTTTTATAAGACAACAAAAGCTTTGATCAGAATCGAGACTCAAGCTAAGTAATGTGTCTTTTAATGAGAAGAAAAACCGAACCAGAATTAGACCTGTTAAATGTCTTTAATTCCGGTCCAGAATTAAGAAACAAGTTAAAGTTTGCAGTTTTTTTCTTCTTTCTTTTTTTAGGAAAATTAGGTCAAGAAAACTGGGAGGAGCGCAAAACCTGAGATATTCATATTCAAAAGGTACAATGGAGATGACCGGCTGATCCGGTGTTATGTTTTCAAATTCCCCTGTCCCCATGCTTCCCTCCAAACTCCTCGACCATTAAAAGAGATGCGGCCATCGCACCATCCAAATGTATGATGGAAAGGGGACTGACCCAATTTCGAATGCCTGAACACTCCAATCCCCCTCAAGTTGATTGCACACGCGCACGCAAGATTCATGTAATCGCAATTGCAAAATAAGCCATAATGCTGAAGAACCGATGCTCGACATGAGAATCGATGCGATACTATACCTGGAAATTTCATTCAATTGATTCTACAAGCGTCCAAGTTTTAAGGAAGTGCTTCAGACCTCTTTAACAAGGGACAGCACATGTCGTTTCCTAGCGGACGCATCCTGTTCAAGGCCTAGCTGCACAGAATCTGCAATTTAAAAAAAAAAAATTCCAACCCTACAAAACTTGCATATTTTATGCACATCATTGAACCGCTAGTCTCTGTAGATGATCCAAGAAGACTTCGAAGCTAACATCATCCGTAAATATAACATCTCCGCCCGGCACAGTAGCTTCAGAATTGTAAGTTGCGGAAGGATTCAATTTGGCCAGAAGAAAACGAGCCTGCATGGAAATAAAAATGGAGATAAAAGTTAGCTTAATATATTCCACACAGAACAATCAACAGCCATGGCTAGGTAATGACTTATACGAGATCAAACAAACAGGCAAAGAGAAAATGGCCCTGAAGGTGGAAAAAGTACGACATGCTTTGTGAACATCGTCATATTAAAGGGCTCCATAAACCCACTTGGTCACGTTCATTTACGTGACGTATTTTCCTATGTTTAGAGCAGTAAAGGGCACAATTCCTTGGAATAGAGAATATCATTCAATGTAAAAGGATGATCTCCTGTTCATCAATTCAGGAAACCATCAATCACTTAGGGCTTGTTTGTTAACTTACCCAGGAACAACTAATTCTACTCTATTCCCATAAACATATTTGAAACAAACATTCGTTTGTTAATTTTTTATTCTTGGGAACAAATTTGTTTCCAGGAATAGATTTGGAATAGAATCGAGAAGTTAAAAAAAAAAAAAGTTGATTTTTTGTTCTCGGGAACAACTCCAAAATCAAGTCCCATTTTTCCTTCCTTTTCCTTTTCTTCTTCTTCTTCCTTTTCCTTTTCTTCTTCTTAAATGTTCAGTAGGTCGCTGGCCTTGGGATAGCCGGTGATTGGCCAAACGAGGGTTGGCCACCTTGGCCTCGCCAGGGCGAGCTCAAGCTCAGGCTCGCCAGTGATTGGGCAAGCTTGGCCTCAGTAGATTTGGGCCGAGCTCACCCAGCCAAGGCAAGGCTGAGCCTCACCCAACCGCCAACAAGGCTTGGCCTCACTGTGGACGATGACCCTCCTGCGAGGTCGCCAGCCATCCCGAGGCTGATGATCAGCTCAAGCTTGAAGCAGGAGAAAATGAAAAAAAGGAAAAAAAGAAGAAAAAATAGAAAAATATAATAAAAGTACTAAAAAAATTTTAAAAATTATGAGTGACAAAAGAATATAAAGTTCCTACTAAACGCATTTTTATCCTTTCTATCTCTGAATAAAAATTTTAGACAGTTACCAAACACTTTCAAATGCCCAAAAACTCATCCAAGAAACAAAATAAATAAAAAATCATTTCCTAACAGAAATTGTTATCGAGAATAGAATGGTTACTAAACATACCCTTAGCCTCGCTCACTAATAGCAAGCATTTGAGGACCCACACTATCTGCAGATCAGCAATCATCAATTTATCACTATCTACAGACTACAAGCACCAGGAGGCGTCATCATCAACCTAGACCAACCGCTCCCTACCCCAAGACAATTCGACCACTGATCCAGCGTCCACAAACACCACAGATGCCACCTTCCATTCCTCCATTGATCAGGCAGCTATTCCTATTTTCCTACCACTACAAGCCACTTCCCTGGTGAACAGTGAACAATTTCATAATAGTGTACACATACATAATGGAGCATCTAAGGATAAAAATACCCTCAAAGCATGATCTTCTATCGGAAACAAGGCAAAATCAGGCGTAAAAATGGTTAGCTAAATCAAATAGTAGCAGAACCTTTATTTAAACGTGGTATAGAAATTTAAAGACCTGAGAGCCATGCTGATCGCAGACAACCAGACGAGGTACTGGAAACCTTTCCTTGATGATTGTGTCTGCATCATCACGAGGAGCTTGTAGCAATTGAGCAAATGCCTACAATGATAATGAGCAATTCTTTTGATCAAATATCGACAAATTAGTTAGATTCTTTCATTGTAAGACACAATAGAGTTACACAATTCTTGCGATTACATCAAATCAAAATCTTTCATGTAGACTTGACTGGTCAAACTAGAATGTCACTGAAAGAAGAAAACGGAAGTATGTACTCTAAACACAACTATATATTAGTTCAACACATGAAGAAGCTGGACCACAATATGAATCGCTGGCCAAGACTAAGAGGCATGGGGAATCACAAGGTTGTTGATTACTCCAGGAGACATAATTACTTAAATCCTTCTGATAATGCACATTATGAAATAATGCTAGTTTTGTAATAGCGGATTCAATTGCTTCCTTAATTAAATCTCATTTTTTCCACATTTTAACCCAAATACAAGACTTTAAGATAATTTTTCTTCATCTTAACTTTTCTTTTACATCTTCCTTCTACTGCTGTGATTAATTTTAAAGTGGACTATTCAAACCATGAACTTTCCAACCCTTCATGGTCAAGTGAAGTCCAAGCATTGAAAACATCTTTCAGAACATACGAGAACATCATCAAATTGTTGGATTCAGCAAGTTCATATGAAGTCTTCACTATCATGAAATTAACCCCAAAAAGACCCTATAAAAGGGTTGGTGGAACCTTAAAATGTAAAAAAGATCCAACTTTGAATAGGTGAAGAGCTAAGTCAATGTCCAACTTGATCAAAGGAAAGAAGGAAGCGCATTGGTCGACTTGAAAATTGAAATTACATCCCAAATGAACTTACTTGATGCTCAGGCTGGTTGTGGTAACCTAATTTTCGCCATTGAGCAATTGTGGCACCATGAAAAATAACGACAGTGAAATATGAGTCCAGAAGAAGTATCCTGTCAGCTGCTATGGCAGCCACATCAAGAAGGGCTGGTTCCGGGCCAGAGTGGAATGAGTATGAAATAAGGGAAGGTTGTATCATTACAACTGAGTTGACGACATTTTCCCGGTTCAAGATCATCCTAAAGTATGCAGTTTCATCAGGACTATTATTGAAGACCTGAAAGCATTATGACCACTTCAATCAAGTATATTTTGCCGACAAATAATGAAAACCCAGCTAAATGTAGACAAAAGACAAATGCTACATCGAACCTGTACAAATTGGGAACGACGCAAATGAAAAATAAATTGAGGGAAGATAGAGAGTCGTGGAGAGAGGCTGAAGGTAGAAGGGCTATCCTTCTGGTAGTCTCCAAACCGTGAACACAGTTGTATCAGTGCTCTATCCAACCACCTTATAGGATCAAAGTCAGCCTTGACAACAATGACATAAATTTGGGAAGTGTTAGGTTTTTGCCACATTAAAACTTGTTAAGATAGAACAAACTGTATCAAGAAAACTAAAACACTTCTCAGCAGGTTATATAAAACAGGAGACCTATTACAAATTAAGTGAAATCGCGTCACATAACCCCTCTCTCAACAAGGCAAATGCATTAAAAGTAGTGAATATAATGATCTTCACAGATAAGGATGTTTCTCTGTGCCATACAGACAGAGGTAGGTAGCTGTGGATGCTTTACAAAATGCTTTTATGATAATCTTACTTCTGTGTGTCATGAAACATAACATTGAGACTGCTTTGAATTCTGGGAGTAGAAACATTTATTTGAGTAGACTTTCTGGTCAAAGCTTTACCATTAAATGCGATTGGAAATTTACAGACTAAGAGAACACATATACTGAGGGACAAAAATATGTAGCTTTCAAAGCTGGAGTACTTTTATAAAATAATCCATACTGGAACAGAGCCTAATTTATAAATAAGTCCTTTCTGCTTTAGTTGCCTTTCTTTACTTCTGTTGTTGGGTGCAGAGTGTACATTTGCTAATGGCTGAAGCTAGTTGCTAGATTTTTTATTTTTTTTCGGTGGCCAGCAAATATTACTAGATGGTGGCTAATAAAAAAGAACAAATGAATATGCATGTAAAATGGGAGGCTATGGTTGCATTAGAAGCCTTATTATCCCAGGAATAATTGCACATGTCTAATAAGTAGGAAGCCTACATATAAATTTGGCAGATTGATTTGCCCCCTCTTAGTCCTAAGCTGCTGCTTAGCTAGCATAAGAGAATGTCGGTTAAGTAACTCATGCTGCACACTGTAACTTACTTCTTAACAGACAGCACTAGTCAAACTAAGAAGCAAACTTCAAATTGAACACATCTACTTGAAGTTGCAAATTACATTCTAACATCTGTTTTCCTTGCCTCAAGGCTAACTTTTGTACATATGCTGACAACAGGAATGCGCTCTTTCATCAGTTAATTAATTTCTTCCTCTAGTGCCAACATCTCAAACTCAGCATAGAACTCACCTCTTATTGTTCAATTGATTGTACTCTTCTATTTTACAATGAGTGCTTCTCATTAGTTAAGACTTGATGGGTACCCATTAAGCAAGAAAACTGGGAAAATCACAATTAACCAAACCTAACAGCTATCATTTCACAGATTTTGAATTCTCTTGCTATACATGTATATTTCATTCATTCAGGCTCTTAACCATTTCAAAAGTCAAAGGTAAGGAGACAGCAAATGTGGAATGCGACTAATAGTTGTGCAGATGAGTCCAATAACATTAGAGTATAGCAAACTATGGAAATCCAAATTGTGAAATTTCATGTTTGTTTACCTCACTTTCCATTTTGAAGGAAACTTGGCGTGCCATAACTACAGCTGCTGCTTCTTGGTCAAACCCAGCAATCAAATCCTACAAAATTTCATATAAAATTGCCATATTCAACGAGGGAAAGAAACAAAAACCAAATGAAAACTCATAGCAAACATATGAATAATCCTCCCAACTACAAAACATTTCGGCTGAAGACTAGTTTATTCTGCTGAAGTATCTAGTTTTTGGAGCTTGCATGATGCAGGAGAATAGTTTGAAAAATAACAGACTTTGTAATTGCTAAGAAACAAGTACACTTTCTTCTAGACACTTCACTAAATTTTAACAAGTATATATCTCACACAACTAAGTAAAATAATCAAATCATCTACATTACAGAATTTAGCTTGAGGTAATAAATGTACAAATGAAGCAACAATGGACAAGCTAAACACATGAAATAACACCAGTGTGGAACCATAATATAGTTTATTTGGTGTCTTTAACCATAAAAACATAGATGAATAAAAAATTCTTTATTCAATGAACCACTGACATAGAAGATGACCAAACAAGAGGATAAAAACATTTTATACATAAAAGGGGAGAAAACCAATAGAAGAACAAAACAGAACTTGCCTGAATGCTGCCCGGTCCAGCAACCCATCTTCTAGACAGTGTCGTGACTCGAAGTCTCATTTGACCATTATTATGTTGATAGCTGCAGTAAAGTATTTAAACTAAGTGAAATATCAACAAGTAATTAGTTGTCGCAGAGCAAAAGATCAGAGTTCATACTAAGTTAAAAACTGGAAGTAAAATTGATTGCTTGTTGATTGCATGGTAGCATCTGGGCTTTCTTTCTTAACAATATCAAATATCAAGCACAATGATGTAGCTTTATCGAGGCCACACAACTTCCATGCGGTAGTATTTCCCTGCCCAACAACAGTGTCCGAGCACAAAGGACCTTTCTGCATAAAAGTTACAAACAGTAAGTGTTCCACTATCACAACAGAAATTAGACAGCTGGAATATATGTCATACCTTCTCAAGAGAAGCACAAGGACCAATAATGCCTTGAACTTTAATATCCTTAGAGCAATTTAATTCGAAAATACCACTGCAGATAATCAGCCACAGGCAAACAGACTCAGTGTCAATTTCTTAACTAGCTGATTGCATAGTAGGAATAATAGGTGATGATTCAGGATAACCATATTCAAAGGGAGAAAACAGCAAAGAGCAATTCAAAACAAGCACCCTGAAAGATATTCCCTTCCTTTAGTCTAACAACTAAAGAAGGAGAAAAACAACCAAACCCAAACTAACCCTTGCATTCATCTAAGGGTCTATCCTTGCGTCAAAAAGAACACAGATACCGACCAAAGAGGATGACAGAAATGGAAAGATCCATGGTCCTTCCAATTAACAACTAAGTCTTTCAAGATTATATTTTCTTTTTCCTCAAAAAGATTCTTAAACAAGCTATAGTAATCAATAAAGAAGAAACTTAAGCCAGTTCACCCTATGTTACTAAGATTTGCCATGCAGTGGAAAGAAACATCAAGAAAGCACAAACAGTATCTCAATATTTGTGCTGTTAAAAAGCAAGAGTGAAATTCTCATAGTAAAAGATAACAAAAGGCAAAACTGAACTACTCGAAAGGAGGTTGAATTTTATTATCAAAAGAATTAACAAAAACCACAGTGAAGATGAAGATCACACTAATTAGGTAGCTACACCTACAGTCCAGGGAATGCTGTTAATTTTATACAGGAATTGACAACTTTCTCCCAAGTCAGGAATTAGCACATTCCCTACGGCACACTCCCATTTCCTTGTTTATGATATTCCCCCTCGGTTATTAAGAGAAAAGGCACAACATAGCATTGCATTGACCAATGATATAGGTTGGTAAAATCTACGTTGTCAATAATTCCTTATACTTCTGCTGATACACTACAATTCCTCCATGCCATGCATCTTAGGTTCATAATCCCCAGTCATAATAACACATCCTATTGAATGCTTAGATTTTTAGATGCATCCCAGATTCATGTTGATGCATCATTAACAATTCTTCCTAGGCTAAAATTCATACCTCATAGTCTTTTACAACCTACTTATGTGAATATCCCTTGACATTCACTTCTACATCAATCTCATCAACCAAAAGAATACAATTAAAGAAAGTATCCAACAATGAAGATTGTTCCCAAGTTCATCCATAATAGAAAGGAAACATGATGATTCTAATCTTCTTAAAGAAATTAACACACCATCCTAGCCCAAGAAAATGCATACAATAGTTCAGTACTTCAATGATAGACAAATTGCTAAGTGTGAACAAGTTAGCCCAAACTGACATTGCAATACAACCAACAGCATATTATCATCAAAGATAAGCCAAAAAGTCACAAAAATGAGATCAATGAGCAATACTTTGATGATAGGCCAAGATCATATTCACCCGACTGAAAAACACGTTTAAGGGAGTCCTTAAATACTGAATGACCAAAACTTTCTGCAAGAACAACAAGCCCCCCAGTTCTTTCTACAGCTACTTTAAGCTCTGCGACCCCCACCTGGAGAAAAGATACCAGAAAAAAAAATGACATTTCAAATGATGACTCACTGGAAAGAAACTAAAAGAAAAGGCCAGCAGCTAGATCAACAATCAAATTATGACTGAAAGCAGGAAAGGTAGAATGCATAGTAGAACTCTGGTTTAGATAAAAGTCATGTTGCCCAATCATCATTGTAACATCATTGTCTGTGTAAGATACAGATCAAAGACACGTTTCTCAACTATAACTTCATAGGAGCTGGAAAAACTTCAGAAGGCAATATCAAAATCTGATGATTAATTAGTCCTGTCACATTTAGACTATTAACTTGAAAGTGAAAATCTCCAAAATCTTGTAGGATAAGCCCATTGAATATAAATGAAAGATGAAAAAGGTGAAAGGTAATATGGGATGAGGACTAAAGATATCAAAATCAATTAGCACCTGATCAAGAGCACATGCAAACAGATCAAGAACATGCCCCTGGTTTACAAGCTGCTTCGATAGTCCCTCATAGAACTTCACAGCTTTATGATAATGGGGAACAGAATCCTTATCCAGATCTTTGTGCGATCGAATTGGCTCTGATAAACTTCTTGATACAATCTGTAGGGTAAACAAAAAGAAGAAGTAAGCAGAGCAACTACTGCAAATACCTCATACACCAAATCAACTGCTTGTTACACTATCCTCTTCACCATATCTTCCATTGAAGAGGCAAGTGCATTTACAGAGTTAACTTTCACAAGCATTATGCAAAGACAAGAAAAAGAAGAAGAAGAAGAAGAAGAAGAAGAATTAGCCAAGAGATCATTTCACATCTATGTGGATCTTAGTGACAGAGACTATGCTCTAGCTCAACAACCAAAAAAAAAAAAGAGACTATGTTGCGTCAGTTCCAATTTCCACCTATCAATAACAAAGATCTCTTTCTTACTGCAGTAAGAGAATTTCACTGTAAAGGCAACTAGGGGTTGAACCATACAAATAGAGTTAACAGACGGGACTTACAACTCCACAAATTTCAAAACACATCAAGCTAAGGTGGTTTTTAAACCAAGAGCCTTAACAGTAGAAACCAAAAGTAGTTGATGACCCCTCTGTCACCTCCAATCTTCCAGAGAGCCTGTTTGTCTCTATCCAAATTAATCAAATGAAGCTACAGCAATTACATGAACAAGCTTCTTCCAACCTTGCAAATATGCATGCCTTTCTATCCAAATTACTCTATTTATAGTCTTCACTAAGCTAGCTCAATAATTAAATAATAGCAGATTCCAGAGCTTGCTTGTCCATCAACATGGACCAACAAATGATCACCACTCTCAGGTCTTACTCAATTTGGATAAGAGTGATTAGAAGCAAATAGAAAGGATTCAATTAATAACCTCAGGAGAGAAAAGAAAGGAAAGGAAAGGAAAAGATCTGATTTTATTGTTGTTTAGATGTTTACGAAAAGAGAAGGAAAACAAAGAGAATTAGCCATTTCATGTTTGGTCAAAGAAGAGAAAAGAGTGGAAAGGAATCTAATTACATCTTTATGACTATTTGTCCTCATACTTTTTCATACATAAAATAAATGATAATAACTCTACTGAATTTACTAATATTATAGTTACTCATCAAAAATGATATATCAGCATCAAAAGTTCACATTATTCAACTGAAAAAGACAACAAATTAGTACACGCGTCCATATTAACAACACATAAAAAATTAAATAACATAAACTACTATGACCATATCCAGTATTTTCAAATTTCTTCACATTAACTATTAGAAAATCCTAACAAGAATTCTCCACAGAATTAAATATAATGATCAATATCTTTTTATCTAAAACTTGTATTAAAAAAAGTTTTAATTTGTTTGTGACAAAGTGCAGAGTTAATTAGTAATGTTAAAGTAGAGAGCCAACAAAAATCCTCAAAGTGCCGATTACTTTCACAAAGCCCACAATAAAAAATTTTTTAAAAAGCATGCTATGTCAATGACCCAAAAATTAATTAAAAAAATATAAGAAATCAAACAAATGAAAAGGAGGAGTGTCTCATGACTTATCTGGAAATTGCTCAAAAAATTTGGATGAAGTTTCCAGGAGATGCATTGTACATGACAAGTAATATAGGATTACGACATGCAACTTAACAAGAAAAAACACATTAAAAAAATGAAAATCAAAAGGAAAAAGTTTTATTTACTCGTTTAAAGGGAACAGATGTTCACATGACAAGTTATTTTATTTACAGACAGGATAGAGGACATGCATGGAAGAGAGAAAACAATTATTTATGCATCTCCCACAGTTCCTCCAAATCCCTCCAGATTGGGAGTGATCTGAGGGGATAAGAAAAAGTAAGGAAATTTGGGACTTTAACCGTCCAAATCCCTTCTCTCCAAATCCATTTAACTATCTCCCCTACCAAACAAGAGATGCTCTTTTTTATCTTTTATCTTCCACTCTAATCTCTCCACACAAATGAAGTGCTAATGAATCAGAGCGAAGTGAATTAACTAGTTTGTCAGCATTCTTCAATATGCTCCCCTCAAAGTGAAGTTCAAGTTTCAAAGGCCTCATACCTGCCTCCAAAATGTCTACAGTCATCTCTATCGATCTCTATCAATCGCTATCACTCATGCAGTGAATTGAGCGGTATCTCTTCATAGAGTAATGTTCTCATTAAGGCTCTGTTTGAAGTTATTTTTACTTTTCAACTATTTTCATTTTAACATTTGAGGTTGACTTAAACTTTAATTCTCAACAACCTGCATTTAGAAACCTGCACAAATACATATTAATGGTCATTTGCAGTAATGGTCAACTTCTTTCATAATCTATTAAGGTGGCATTATTTTTTTGACTTTGGCAAGAAGACTAATAAGTATTTTGCTAAAAGAGAGCCTGTACATATAGGCACAAAACTTATGGAGCATAGAAGGGTCAAAAAAAATTTAAGATTTCATAGCTTTCCGTGGAAAGCAACTACTGGCAGATGACCACTTCGGAATACCATTAGAAATTTTTGATGATTCTGAGAGCCATTACAATAAAAAAAAAAAAAAATTCTAGGCTTTATACTTTGGACTTTTAGTACACACAAAAGCATTAGCATTGATGTAAATGCTATTCTTCAGCTAGTAGACTTCTTATCTTATGAGTGAATTCTTAAATTGATCAGCATCCCTTTGGTACCTCTTTATACATTACCTTTAATGTAAGAAAAAATAAAATAAATTCCATTAATTACTGAGCAGATCACTTTCTTTCTCTCCTCCCCCTTACTAATTCAGCCTCTGATAATTCCATATCAAAATAATGTGTCAAGAAAATTTCAACAAAGGCGATGTCTGGAAAAGGAATCATTGGAAGTGCTTTTACATTCATCTACCATAAGAAGCTTTACAAATCAGTACCTCTTGAGAGCATCTAGACCACCCGCTTAAGCATTGTCATCCCCAATTTACCATTATCCATGACTTATGCATTTTGTTCTTTGTGTATACTGCTCCAAAATGCTATGTCTGACCTTGTGTAAATTTATTGTCCCTGCCCTTCAGTTCTTTCCTCCATAATCTATCTTGCATCCTTCTTCCAAAATATGCACATTCATCCGTCATTCTTTGACAGTAGGATGCATCAGGAAGGCTGAGATAAAGTATCTCATCAGAATCCTTCCATTAGGATGTGATGTGAATTACACAAGATACTCTCAACTTGGTAACTTGATTTCTTCAAAGTTAGCAGCCATTTTCACACAAGATCCAAGGTTATGCTCACAATATACAAGTTCTTTGAAATTATAGTATCAAACTAACCGTCTGAACCTACTATAATCAACAGAAGTTGACCTGTTTTCTCTCGGTTCCTTTTACATCTAACATCTTAACTAAGGCATAGAAGGACCAATTCTTAAAGGATGAATAGAGGTAAAAACACATGCAATGCCTAGGCCATTTTTTTCTTCATTGGATGTGATAACATATGATTTTCATCAGCTAACAATAATGTTCTATGTGGAGCTTCCATGACATCATAATTATGGAAAGAAGGTAGTTCCCCCGTTTAGCAGGAATAGTCTCGACTCACCAAACTAGCTATACACACTTTCTCAATGTTAATCGAGAGTCACACAAAGCTGCAACAAAAAGCTACTAGCCAAAGCACTTACAGCACCCTGTCCTTCAGTCGATGGCCCACCAACAAATGCCATTATTCTGGCCCCAGAACCAGGCACACAAGATCCCAACAGACCTGCAGCCACACTCAAAGCTGTGCTAGTGCACCTCATGGCCCGTTGATCTGAAGCCACCGGCCAAGGATCTTTCTGTAACTCGTCTAATACCTACCATCAATCCAATAAAACATAGCAATTCAACACCATCATCATTAACTGAACACCAAAGCCACACCAATGCCAAGGATGCCAATTTGTAGCTTTTATTACCGAATTGAGTGCAAACTCGCACTCAGACGCAGGCACCAAAAACCTCGCAATGCTCTCAGCGTCCAGACCATCCCTAACGCCTGCAATCACGCCCGTGATCGGCTTCGGCTTCTTCAGGAAGAAGCTCATCTGCTCGAGCAACTGCTCCTTACTCACCTCCTTCGACCCCTTAAACACATAGGTCTTGGGGATCTGGCCGAACCCCAATTCGTGGACGTGCACGAGAGTCCCGAAGGTGATCAGCCCGACAAGTGAATTCTCCGGGAGGAGCTCGATGGCCTGCAGCAGCGCGGACTTCAAGAACCCCAACTCCTCCTCAATAAGGCACGTGTCGACGACGAACATGAACACTGGTGGCAACGAGGAGGGCCGATCGTCGGGCGAAGCGTACTCGATCGTGGTGTACTGAGGGAAGAGCTCGGCGGGGAGGTTGTCCTCGGAGATGGCGGCGTAGTGGGGAGGGAAGTGGTTGCGCTGGAAGCAGAGGGGGCAGATCCAGATCTTGGCGGCGAAGTCGACGATCGAGAAGGGGTTGAGGACGGACCGGCAGTTGCGGCAGCGGAGGGGGGAGTAGGGGAGCACGGGCATGGAGGGGAAGGGCTTGAGCGGGGTGTAGATGGCGGAGACGGGGACGACGCAGCCGGTGGCCTCCTGCCTCGTGCCGGGCACGACGTTCCACGGCATGCGGACGCCGTCCTGAGCCTCCAAATCCAGGAACTCCGTCATCGGGGGCGGCGATCGCGGCGGCGGCGGCGGTTTTCGGCCGGAGAGTGGAGGTGTAGGAGAGGAGTGTCAGCAGGAGTGGCAGGAGATGCCGACCTTATTTTCTGGGTTCTGTGGGGACCGATCACCGTCCGACCTTTTTCTTTGTAATAACCGATTTGATCAGAAACTGCAATTCTGATGACAATTTGTGGCAAAGTTGCAATAAAAAAGGTAATTGAATCTTAAAATTATCCTGCAGGAAATATTAACTTGATATTTTTCAATAATTTTCACACAGGTGACACTATGAAAAAATTGAAAGAATTTAAATAAGTTGAAATTTAAAAAGGAAAAGAAGAATAACAGAAAAACCAGAATTTGGGAGGAGATTGAAAGGGGCTCGGCCACAGCAAGCGTCGCCGGCCCTGGCACAGTGGTTGGTGCCGCCACTTGCCCACCTTGAAAATGGGGCCTCGCTTGTTTTGCAATCCTCCCTCAAAAATCACCACTAAAAATGAAAATCGGATCACAAGCTGTGGAACACTAGTAATGTTGCTTGGAGCAACTTGGCGCTTGCACTAGCATATGAAGGAGAAGGGTGAGCTACTTCAAGGGCTGGAGGATGTAGAATTTAGCCTTTTTTGTCTATGGATCGGTGCCCCCAACATCTTAAAGATGCATTGCAATTCGTTTCCTCAATGGTTAGCTGCTCGACAATGCTTAATGACAGCAATGGAAGGACAAAATCAAAGTCCAATGCTGGCGAAGATATTACATCTGCCATGGGCAATGATCATTTCTCTTTTGAGCAATTCTTTTTCACTTACCTGTTTTATCCGCTCTATGAAGAAGCTAGAAAAGCCTTTGGTGGAGTTGTTGCTAGCTCAGCAAAACTTCAATCCATTATGAAAAAAGAAAGGATGGGTTTGCAATGAAACAGGTCGAAACAAGTCAAAACATGCTGGAGAAGAAAGAGTTGAGTGAAGGTGAATTCGCTTTCGCTGATGCTGTAAATGCATTTAGAGAAGTCTCTGACCATACCAACATTATAATGATTTATTGCAATTTGAGTCATGGAAGATGGGCATTAGCTGAAGAGATGGCTGCAAAAATTTAACTTCTTAAATCACATCCAGCTTTTCATGATTCATACAAGCAGGCATTGTAACTGCAAAGCTTGAACATCATGAAGCTCTTAAATTTTACAGGGTAGCAATGTTAGAGCTTGGGCTTGTGGAGGAAGATGAAGAGCTTATTTATGAGAGATTGAAAAATGAGGGGTATTCATAGCATGCAAACACATACTTGAGGCTTGGTATGTTCAACTACTCATGTGTATGCAAATGCAGCCTTGGAAGAAATGTCACTCGGTTTAGTTATATTCCTAGAGCAATTAAAAATATGATCTTGAGAAGACATGAATTCTCAACAAATGAGGCCATCAAAGAGGCCTCTATCTATGTATGAATTATTGTGTAAGTTGCGCAAACATATTTTTTTATCAAGTTTCGATGCCTCGTGAAGACGGTTAGCAATAGATATTTCACTTGAAAAGGTGGGAAGCTTGAAGCTCAATCATACTAGGATATGCATCTTTAGACTCATTAGTATGATCAAACTTCTTAACCGGCTATAATTGATAACTTAGTTAAGAATTGTTAAATTCAAACTCTTGGGTATTTTGGGAGATTTTATTCACCTCAACTTATGACTACATTCCTTGAGGTCTTTTTGGTTTTTTCTAATAATAGGCCAATTTGTAACCGATCTAGATTGATTATATTTGTCTCAAATACTGGAAGCATCTCCGTCTCAACTACTAGATGGTCATCAAATATCCGAAACAAACTTAAGTGTTCTGAAGGCCAATCACCCTAAAATACATGTTGAATTTTAGAGATAATTGCAAATGCTTTTGAAGAACACATGCAATTTCAATACCCAATGAGCTTGGAGATGCTATGAAGCTTAAATAACTCAACAAAATCTCTCCAATGTCCATGAGTTTAGTGAATCACATGTCATGCACTCCTTGTGGATACCTCGCGTCAACTTGAATTCACATTTGGTGATACCTTTCGCAAAACACATGCATCTCAAGAAAAAGTGCACGAAACATGGACTAGTTTTTGGACATCTTGCACACAATATACCGTGGTGAACCCATTAATTAAACAATGGTCAACATGATCAAACAACTCTTACAGGAGGAGGTGTTGGCAAGTTATGGTTCTTATCTATATTCCAGTCATTCTACTTGTTTACGGACATGTCTCTATGATTAACTTTTTATGGAATGCTACTTTGGCAAGAACGATTGAATTGTGCAAGGTTGTGTACTTGCATCTCAAGGGCACTTGCAAAGAAAAGGCTAGAAAATATGTTACAATAAAAAAAAATGTGTAAGAACAAGAAAAATAAGATTAGAACTGTCACAAAACTCATTAGAGAACCCGTTGTTAATAACAAGAGAGAAGAAAGAAGAGAGAAGAAGAAGGGAGAAAGAAAGAGATCGTGAAAGCCAAAAAGGGGCTCTAGATTCATGTATGTGTTAGAAGCTTTACACTCATCACGATATGTTTATATTAAACATAAATTGTATATGATCATAATGACTTTATTATGTAAAAAAGAAATAAAACTAAGAAAATAAAAAACTAATCTATCAAAGCAACATAACACTCCCCCTCAAGCTAGAAGCATATAGGTTACCCATGCCTAGCTTGGAACAACCAGCAACAAATGTAAGACAAAACAATGCTTTAGTGAACATATCAGTAAACTGATCTCTAGAGGCAACATAAAGAATAGCAATCAACTTATACTTCATAGCATCACAAACAAAGTGACAATCAACTTCTATATGTTTAATTTGCTATTGAAAAACAAGATTCTCAGCAATATAAATAGCTGCCTCATTATCACACATCATATCAATAGGTTGATTAATAGAAAATCCAAGCTCTTGGAGAAAAGACTTCAACCACAACAATTCAGCCAGAGTATGTGCCATAGCACAATATTCAGCCTCTACACTAGACCTAGCAA
Organism: Angophora floribunda; assembly: GCA_014182895.1. Taxonomy (NCBI): domain Eukaryota; kingdom Viridiplantae; phylum Streptophyta; class Magnoliopsida; order Myrtales; family Myrtaceae; genus Angophora; species Angophora floribunda. The sequence continues at coordinate 14,781,354 of CM024708.1, forward strand.
TGGTAGTCTATTTTTTACTTCTCTAAGTAACCAAATTACCACCAAAAAAGGTGTAATACCTAGTTGTAGATCGCCAATCACACATTGACCCAGCCCAATCAGCATCAAAATAGCCAATTAGAGTGGAAGAACCATTTGATTTATAAATCAATCCCTTAGTAGGAGAGCTTTTAAGGTATCAAAGAATGCAACAAATAGTATCCTAATAAGCCTTCTTGGACAACTCCATAAAATGACTCACCACACCAACAATAAAAGAAATATCGGGACATGTAACAGTAAAATAAATTAGTTTCCCAACTAGATGTTGATATTGATGCGTATCTTCAATATCATCTCCATCATCAACTTAAACTTTTGATTTGGATCCATAGGAGTATCAATTGCTTGGAAACTAGGGTACTAGTCTTAGACAAAAGATCAAGAACATACTTTCGTTGAGACAAATTGATGCATTTTTTACTTCTTAAAACTTCAATACCTAAAAAATATCTAAGAGCTCCCAAGTCTTTAATCTAAAAATGTTGTCGAAGAAAAGCTTTTAACCTTAGAAATGCCATCAATATCACTACTAGAGGCAATGATATCATCCACATATACAACAAAAATAATCGCTCCTAACTCCTTCTTGTGAACAAAAACAGAATGATTAGAATAACATTGGTGGAAACAACACTTGGAAATCATTGAACTGAATTTCTCAAACCATGCTCTTGGAGACTGTTTTAATCCATAAATGGCCTTATGCAGTTGGCATACTTTATTACGATTCTCCCCTGAGCAACATATCTGGGAGGTTGCTCTATATATACTTTTTCATACAAATCACCATAAAGAAAAATATTCTTGACATCTAATTGATATAATGACCAATCAAAATTCACAACAAGAGAAATAATCACACAAATAGAATTTAGATGTGCTACGAGGGAAAGTCTCAAAATAATACACTCTATAAGTATAAGTAAAACCTTTAGCAACGAGCCAAACTTTAAGACACTCAACTGAGCCATCCAAGACGTACTTGATAGTGTACACCCAATGACACTTCAACACATCTTTTCCAAGAGGAAGATCAATCAAAAACCACGTTTGAGCGAGACACTAGAGCTTCCATTTCTTCATCCATAGCTCTATTCCACTCAAGACAGGACAAGGCCTCGGTGGTAGAAGTAGAAATTGTGTGTATGTAATGACAGAGCGAAGTCATGTATTGGAGAAGGAAGATGCGAGAGAGACACATAATGCTCGATATGATAAGCAAAAGAGAATTTTTGTGTACAAGAACTAGTACCTTTGCGAAGGGCAACCGGTAGATCGTCCAAACCGGGAGATAAGGAGGGAGATTGAACAGAGGGCATGGAAGAGGTGGAGATTGGTGGTGATGTGGACTGCTTTCACCACTAATAAACTTGCAAAGGAGGAGGTGTAGGAGAAGGACTAAGAAAATCTAAGGGTATAAGTTGTTGGATAGGAGGATCGACTACAATGTCATTTTGAAAACTCTTTACCTTCAGCAGAATAATATGGCGTGCCCTCAAAAAAAGTAACATCAGCACCAACATATTGGGTACAAATCGTAGGATCATAACACCAATATCGCTTTTGAGTACGTGAATATTCGAGAAAAACATATTTAGTGGCACAAGGGGATAATTTATCAGCATCGGGACATAGCTTATGGACAATAAATACACCCAAAAACATGAGGGGTAAGAGGAAATAACAGTTTATTAGGAAATACAATATTGATTAATGACTGATGATTAAGGACAGTGGAAGGCATACAATTTATGAGGTAACAAGCAGTAAGGAAAGCATCACCAGAAAATGATTTTGGAACATGTATATGAAACAAGAGTGAATAAACAACTTTCTAAATTGTGACGGTTCTTTCTCTCGGCCACACCATTTTGCTAAGGGGTATAAGTATAACTTGTTTGATGTATAATGCCAAGATTTGATCAAAACAAAGAAATCAATTTATGTGAATATTCTAGAGCATTATCTGTTTGCAAAATTTTAAGGGATGTATTAAACTAATTAGTAACCTCAAGATGAAATAATTGAAAAATATGTAAAAATTCAGAGCGGTCATGAAACATGTAGAGCCATTTTAGACAAGAATAATCATCCACAAAAATAATAAAATATTTTAAACCATTTCGACTAGCAATACGAGAAGGTCCCCAAATGTCTAAATGGATAAGTTCAAGTAAAGTAGATACACGGGAATCACTACAACTGGGAAAAGAAATACAATGATGTTTCCCAAGTTTACAAGCTTCACATTCAAAAGTAGAAATTAATTCACACTCAGGAATTATTTGCTGTAACTTAAATAAAGATAAATGCCCTAAACATGAATGCCATAATAGGAAAGTAACAGAACTAGCAGCTAAACCATTAGCATCAACAGTGAATACACCATCGAGATAGTAGAGTCCATCATGTTCATGCTCTCCACCAATCTTCTTCTTTGTCAAATGGTCTTGAAAAATGCAATAAGAGGGGTAAAATGTAACTGAACAACAAGGGCTTTAGTTAACTGACTAATCGATAGCAAATTTGAAGGAAGTTGGGGAACGTGTAAAATAAAGGATAAAGACAAATAAGGTGTAAGTGAAACAACCCTCGATCCAATCACTTGAGTAGAGGAACTATTAGCTAAAATAACTTCAAATAAAGGACTAAAGTTACGGTGGGAAGAGAATAGGTCTTGCTTACATGTCATATGACTAGAAGTTTTGAGTCAACGACCCAAGAAGTGTGATGAGACAAAGTAGAAAGAAAATACATGTTACTTGTATGTGCAAGAGTGGTAGTGGATGAAAAATTGGAAGCCTCTAGTTGTTGGACGCTTGATGAGTTGTGTAACCATATCATCTCGAGCCGAGGATTCAGAAGAACTACCCCAAGTTGGGATAGCTATATTCGTGTTGCCAAAAGATACACTTCCAACACTCTCCTTCAGTCACGGCAACATTTGCAATAACTAATGCTGAGCCCATTTAGGTTTGCCATACTTAGCCCAACAAGTGTCAACAATATGACTAGGTTTGCCATAGTAAATATACTGACGGCTATATTGATCAAAATTTTGTCCACTACATCCACCACCACCACCACAAACTCCCCCTACATCACAACCTCTATTAGAAAATCCACTGTGACCACAACCACCACTACTAGGCACAAATGTCGAATTGTCTTTTGATGATATAGAAGACATAGGGACAATGCGTTGAATCCGACAAAATGCTTCATTCATAGAAGGAACTCTCTCTCCAGCAAGAAGTTGACTCTTCATAGGCCGCAAGTCAACATTCAAGCTAGATAAAAATTTGGCCACTTGAAATTCAACGCGTTGTGTCTTCAGTTTCTCAAGATCAGTAGTGATGGGCTACTAAAGATTGAGTTCTTTCCACATGCCTTTCAAAGCACTATAATACTCTCCAAGAGACTTTTCCCCTTGTTTAAAATTAAAGATCTTCTCATATAGTTCACAAACTCTAAACATACTTCTGTCTTGTGAATAACTCTCCCTAAGATCATTCCACACTCCCTTAGCAGTCTTGTGGAACATGACATTAGCAACAATAGATGGTTCCACATAACCACACAAAAAGTGTATCATTCTCTCTCATACAGTCACTATAATCTTCAAAGTTTTCAGTGAGGGGTTTGAAGTAAGATAATTGAGTTTCCCTTTGACATTAATATAGACCTTCATAGTTTGAGCCCATAACAAGTAATTGGATGATCCATTTAATTTAATGGTGGTAATATGAACATTAAGATTATCTATGGAAGACTTAGTGTCAATCATGGTGATAATTTCGATATATATATCTACCATAGATCAAGAAAGCTGAAACTTCAGTGCAAGAAATAAAACAGCAATACCAACATATAATCAGGTGTGATTGGCTTCATCAATTAAACAAAGGGATGTTGAAATCTCATAAATATAGACTGTTGTATAAGAGAAAATATACAACCAAAAATCTTGATTCAATTAATCATATCTTCGATAGAAATCTAACAATACCAATCAGCCATAATTGACAAACTACTATGATTCTTGAATCCGTTGATCAATAAGTGTTGTAATCCATAGTCACAAATAGAACCTGATGAATTTGATTTCTACTGATCTTATATGTACGAGATTTGATGAGAAAATAGATAAAAATTGCAACTTTAAGTGGTTACACACCAAAGAAGGAAATGATCATTAGGGGACTCTTAAACCAGCAATTGGATCAAGGAATCAAGTAGTCAAAGCACTCTGATACTATGTCACAAAGTTGATTAGAGAACCCGCTGTGAATAGTAAGAGAGAAGAAGAAAGAGAGAAGAAGAGAAAAGAAAGAAAAAGACCGTAAAAGTCAAAAAGGGGCTTTAGGTTTTTGTGTGTGTCGAAAGACTTACATCCATCATGATATATTTATATTAAATATAAATTATATATGACCATAATGTCTTTATTATGTAAAAAAAGAAATACAACGAAGAAAATAAAAAATTAATACATCAAAGCAACGTAACAAGAACTTTAAATCTAGTAAAAATAACTTACTTGCATAACTCGTCATGACGATACTCACATATGTTCCTTTCAATGATCACCATATAAAAATAAATATTGATGAAACATCAAGTAAGGTGTCGGTTATCATAACATATTAAAAAATGTTTATGTACATTATTAGAGATATATTTAAGATATTTTATGATTTTGTCCATTCTCCTTAATTAATTATGACTTGTATTATTCATTAATAAATGAACATAATATAATTTATCTCCAATCATTATTTACTACTTGGTATCAAAGCAATTGTTATTTGAGGTGCACCCATCAAGTTTGCTACAAGGTGGCACCACAACACCAGTCGCACCAACCGTGTCTCTATCGGCTCCCCGTCAAGACTGAAACTTTGAGTTGTTGTTTAGCATACTTCCACTGTTCATTTCAAAAAGAGGTCACAACCATTAGACTCCTCGCCCTTAGATGAGAGACATACTCAAATTTCGTCACCAACTACTAGTAGGGAGCCACTATACAAGCCGTTGTGTCTTGGACACAAGAAACCCACCACTGTTCGTTGTAACTTGATGCTTTCCGACATGGTTTTCACAAAAGGAATACCAAAGCACGACTCACCGTTCTTCAAAATGACTTTTTCAGTGGTGAACCCTTTTATGAAGCATGGGAGAGGTTTAAGGACCTCTAAGGAGATGCCCGCATCATGGACTACATTATCACTTTGCAAAACAAGTCACTATGCCCAAAGCCAAGTGGAGTTCATGAAGTTGACACCAATAGAACTTTGAATGCAAAACTTGATGCATTAAGCAATATGATTGCTTCTTTAAAAACTCAAGGAGTATCTTGTGAATTTTGTGGTGGAAATCATATTAGCTTGTCAAGTAGGTAACCCTTATCATCATCAAAATAATCCTTACTCCAACACTTACAACCCGGGATGGAGGAATCACCCTAATCTATCTTGGGGAGGTCAAAATCAACAAGGACCGAGAGCACCACCACCATCCATGGAGAAGCATAATTCCAACTTGGAGGCTTTGGTTGCAAAGCTAACCCAACCACTCAAGATTTTATGAGAAGTACATGTAAGACTCCACAATCAAGCATCAATTCGAAACATAGAGAAGCAAGTGGGGCAACTAGCTCGGAGAGACAAAGTGGTGCCTTGCCAAGTGATACCGAGAGGAATCCCATGGAGAACGCAAAGGTAATTACATTGAGAAGTGGAAAAAAAGTTGGAAGGCAAGATCAAGATGAGGATGTAGAAGAAGAGAAACCCAAATCTTCCACCGAGATCAAACAAAAGGATGAGCCACAAAAGAGCAAGCCATCTCCAATGCCATATGTTCCACATATTCCTTTTCCTGGAAAAGCTAGCCAAACACAAGCAAGATAAGCAATTTTCAAAATTTTTGATTATCTTAAACAGTTGCACATTAATATTCCTTTTGTAGATGCTTTAACTCAAATGCCAAGCTATGCCAAGTTTTTTGAAGGAGATCCTAGCTAACAAAAAAGGAAATTAGAGGAGTATGAGACTGTGAAGTTGAATGAGGAATGTTCGGCCATCCTTCAAAATAAGCTACCACCAAAATTAAAAGATCCAGGGGAGTTTTACTATTCCATGCAATATTGGTGATGCTTATTTTAATAAAGTTTTATGTGATCTTGGTGCTAGTATAAATCTAATGCCTTATTCGGTGTTTGTGAAACTAGGTGTAGGAGAAGTAAAAGCAACCACCGTGTCTTTACAATTGGAGATAGATCTATCAAATATCCAAGAGGCGTAGTGAGGATGTTTTAATAAAAGTTGATAAATTTATCTTCCAGCGGATTTTGTTGTGCTAGAGATGGAGGAGGATTATGAAGTTCCTATTATTTTGGGCCGACCATTCCTAGCCACGGGGAAGAGCTCTCATTGATGTACAACAAGGAAAATTGATCCTTGGAGTGGGAGAAGATCAAGTCACTTTCAATGTCCTCAAAGCCATGAAAAACCCCGAGGGACCAAGTGATTGCTTGAAGATAGATACCATAGACAATGAAGTAAAGACCGTGTTGACCACAACTCAAGATCCTATAGAAGCATGTTTGGTTTAGCCAAAGAAAAGAAATTGAGCATGAAGAAATTAGAGAGGCCGTTGAGTTTTGTTCATTTCGGTCATGTCTTGGACACAAGAAACCCACCACTGTCCGTTGTAACTCGATGCTTTCCGACAAGGTTTTCAGAAAAGGAATACCAAAGCACGACTCACCGTTCTTCAAAAAGGCAACCCGTGAAGTTTCATCACTAAAATTAGATGCGCCTCCACGTGCTGTCGAAAGCTTTTGTGCGTGAGATCCTTGCATCTCTCTAGCCACACACGCCTACATGTGCCTCCAGTCTCAACTCAATTGACGTCATTAGCCACATTATCACTATGTCACTTGATTTACTAACATCATTTGACACATAGGCGCCAGGTCATCCTCGGGTCGCTGATCATTGATCGGATCAAGACCAGACTAGTTGAACCAATTTCGATTAATGCTTTTCTAACAGTTTTTCACCTGAGATTCATGACGCTCCTAAGGTATTTCGGCCTTTTAATTCATCTTAGGAAATTTCGCCAACACAATTGGAATTACATTGAGAAGTGGAAAAAAAAAGTTGGAAGGCAAGATCAAGATGAGGATGTAGAAGAAGAGAACAGAGCCAAATCTTCCACCGAGATCAAACAAAAGGATGAGCCACAAAAGAGCAAGCCATCTCCAATGCCATATGTTCCACATATTCCTTTTCCTGGAAAGGCTAGCCAAACACAAGCAAGATAAGCAATTTTCAAAATTTTTTGATTATCTTAAACAGATTTTGCATTAATATTCCTTTTGTAGATGCTTTAACTCAAATGCCAAGCTATGCCAAGTTTTTGAAGGAGATCTAGCTAACAAAAGGAAATTAGAGGAGTATGAGGCTCCGTGAAGTTGAATGAGGAATGTTCGGCCATCCTTCAAAATAAGCTACCACCAAAATTAAAAGATCCGGGAGTTTTACTATTCCATGCAATATTGGTGATGCTTATTTTAATAAAGTTTTATGTGATCTTGGTGCTAGTATAAATCTAATGCCTTATTCGGTGTTTGTGAAACTAGGTGTAGGAGAAGTAAAAGCAACCACCGTGTCTTTACAATTGGCAGATAGATCTATCAAATATCCAAGAGGCGTAGTGGAGGATGTTTTAATAAAAGTTGATAAATTTATCTTCCCAAATGGATTTTGTTGTGCTAGAGATGGAGGAGGATTATGAAGTTCCTATTATTTTGGGCCGACCATTCCTAGCCACGGGAAGAGCTCTCATTGATGTACAACAAGGAAAATTGATCCTTGGAGTGGGAGAAGATCAAGTCACTTTCAATGTCCTCAAAGCCATGAAAAACCCCGAGGGACCAAGTGATTGCTTGAAGATAGATACCATAGACAATGAAGTAAAAAGACCGTGTTGACCACAACTCAAGATCCTATAGAAGCATGTTTGGTTTAGCCAAAAGAGAAAGAAATTGAGCATGAAGAAATTAGAGAGGCCGTTGAGTTTTTAGAAGCAAATGCACTATGTCCGAGATGGAAATCACAAAAATTTGAAGAATTGGAGTCAAGCAAAGAAGCCCAAGCCTTCCATTGAAAACCACCTACTCTTGAGCTTAAACCTTTACCTTCTTATTTAAAATATGCTTTTCTTGATGGTGATTCTTATCCAGTGATTATTTCTTCTTCTTTGACAGGGGGTGATGGAGGAGAAGTTACTTAGAGTGCTTAGAGAGCATAAGAGTGCAATTGGATGGACCATTGCGGATATAAAAGGAATAAGCCCTTCAATTTGCATGCACAAAATTCTGATGAAGGAGCAATACAAACCAGTCATCCAACCACAAAGGAGGCTCAATCCGAAAATGCAAGAAGTTGTGAAGGCTGAAGTAATTAAGTTACTCGATGCGGGTATTATCTATCCATTTCGATAGTGATTGGGTAAGTCCATGTGCAAGTAGTGCCAAAAAAGGAGGTATGACTGTTCTAACTAATGAAAAGAACGAATTAATTCCAACTAGGACGATTCTGGGGTGGCGAGTTTGCATGGATTATAGAAAATTGAATGATGCCACTCGTAAAGATCACTTTCCTTTACCTTTCATTGATCAATTGTTAGAAAAACTTGCGGGGCATGAATATTATTGTTTTTGGATGGATATTCAGGGTATAACCAAATCCCTATTGCACCTAATAATCAAGAAAAGACTACATTTACTTGTCCATATGGTACATTTGCATATAGAAGGATGCCTTTTGGTCTTTGTAATGCACACCTACTTTTCAACGATGCATGATGGCTATTTTTTTTCTGACATGATAGAGAAATATATTGAGATTTTCATGGATGATTTCTCTGTTTTGGTACATCTTTTGATTCATGCTTGCATAATTTAGCTTTGGTGTTACAAAGATGCGAAGAGACTAACCTTGTGCTAAATTGGGAGAAGTGTCATTTTATGGTGCAGAAAGGAATAGTATTGGGCTATAAAATATCTGCTAAAGGTATTGAGGTGGATCAAGCCAAAATTGAAGTTATCTCCAAATTACCACCTCCTACTTCTGTTAAATTACTTCGAGGATTTTTAGGACATGTAGGGTTTTATAGACGATTCATAAAGGACTTTTCCAAGATTGCAAGACCACTTACAAAATTGCTTGAAAAGATGTTAAGTTTGATTTTAACTGTAAGTGTTTGTAGGCATTTGAGATTTTAAAGGAGAAGCTGATTTCGCTCACGTAATAATGACACCACCAAATTGGAGTTTGCCTTTTGAGTTGATGTGTGATGCTAGCGATTATGCCATTGGAGCTGTGCTTGGTCAAAGGAAGGATAGAATTTTTCGAGTCATATATTATGCTAGTCGAACCCTTAATGGAGCCTAATTGAATTATGCCACTACCGAGAAGGAGCTTTTAGCAATTGTTTTTGCTTTTGATAAATTCCGTTCTTATTTGATTGGCTCTAAAGTGATTGTTTATACGATCATGCAGCTTTAAAGTATTTGTTGGCAAAGAAGGATGCGAAACCAAGGTTAATTCGTTGGATCTTGTTGCTTCAAGAGTTTGATTTGGAGATTAAGGACAAGAAAGGGACCGAGAATCTTGTGGCCGATCACCTATCTAGGTTGCCGAATGCCCCTAGCGATGAGGTACCGATTTTGGATGACTTTCCGATGAAGCACTATTTTCCTTGAAAATCGAAACTCCATGATATGCAGATATTGTGAACTATTTGGTAAGTGACATCTTTCCCCGACTTTAATTATCAACAAAAGAAAAGTTTCTCTCGATGTTAGACACTACTTTTGGGAGGATCCATACTTGTTTAAGGTATGTGCTGATCGAATAATTAGACGTTGTGTTGCTAAGGAAGAAATCCCTAACATTCTTTTTCATTGCCATGATGGAGAGGCGGGTGGTCACTATGGTGCCACCAAACCTGCTGCTAAAATTTTACAATGTGGATTTTATTGGCCTACTCTTTTTAAGGATGCACATGCTTATGTTTCCCATTGTGATAGGTGTCAAAGGACTGGAAATATATCTAGAAGGCGTGAGATGCCCTTAAACAATATCATGGTGTGTGAATTATTTGATGTTTGGGGCATTGACTTCATGGGTCCGTTTCCACCTTCTTTTGGTAACATATTAGTTGCTTGTGAGTATGTGTCTAAATGGGTAGAGGCCGTGGCTTTGCACTCTAATGATGCTAGGGTTGTTTGTAATTTCTTGAAAAAATACATCTTTATTCGATTTGGCACACCTAAGGCTATTATAAGTGACCAAGGCACACACTTCATGAATAAACAATTTGAGTCACTTCTGCATAAATATGGAGTCACTCATAAGGTAGCTCTTATCATCCCCAAACTAGTGGTCAAACCGAGATATCTAATAGGGAGATAAAAAGAATTTTGGAAAAGACTGTGAATACTAATAGGAAGGATTGGGCAAGGAAACTTGATGATGCTTTATGGGCTTATAGAACGCTTTCAAAACTCCTATTGGTATGTTACCTTTTCGACTTTTGTATGGTAAAGCATGCCATTTACCTGTTGAGTTGGAGCATAAAGCATATTGGGCTTTGCAAAAACTAAACTTTGATATGCAGGCAATAGGTGAGAAAAGATTGATTCAGTTAGATGAATTGGAAGAGATACGTAGCAAGAATTTACAAAGAGAAAACGAAGAGATGGCACGATCGACACATCTTAAGAAAGGAGTTTCATGTGGGTGAAAAAGTTTTGTTATATAACTCTCGTCTTCGTTTGTTTCCAGGAAAGTTGAAGTCTAGATGGACCGGTTCTTACACCATCACCAAAGTATTTCCTTTTGGAGTTGTTGAGATTATCAATGATAATGAGGGGACTTTCAAAGTAAACGGTCATAGGCTCAAGCACTACTATGGAGGAGGTTTCGATGCTCAAACATCTGCCATCACCTTGGTTCCACCTACTTAGAAGCATGGGAAGAGTTCGGTTGCGAACTATAAAGCAAGCGCTTCTTGGGAGGCAACCCAAGTTTTTAAGCTTTTATTTTTTATTTTTCTTGGTTTGCATTTTGTTTTTAAAAAATTGAAAAAAAAAAAAGAAGAATTTTTGTGATGATGAATTTTCTATTTTACGAGAGATAGTAGTGTGCATAGTAGGCGGAGAGGGATTAGGAACGTTTGGCCATGCGATCATGAAGCTAAGAATTAAATTCATTTTTAGCCTTGGTATCTCCATATCTACTCTCCATGTACTATTTTCATCACATTTATTGTCCAACCTACTGTGTTTAATATGGCAAAGTACATATAATGGAGAAATTTAGTAAGCATTGTCACCGACATGGTCATATGGCATCCCATTGCTATATATTACAATATAAACAAATTACAAGGGTGAACAATCAACTTGAAAGAGGAGGTGCACATGCATCTGTCAATGTTGTTGCTGTAAAGTCTTCTCCCAGCAGATTATCGATCACTTTCTCACTAAAAGTTTTTTCATTTCATTTTCGAGAATCTGGTACTTTTAGCTCCTCATTCTCTCATGCTATGCCCACTGCTTTAAGTTATTCGAATTCATGGTATTTTGACTCTGCTTATTACAATCATATAATACCAAACTATAATTTGTTTCAGTCAAAATCCCTCTATCCACATGCCCCTTCTATTCATATAGCCGATAATTCTCTAATGCAAGTCAATCATACAAGATACATTCCCACATCTACCATGTCCTTACTTAACACATTTATGGTTCCTAAACTCTCTAAATTTAGATTTGGTTGGACAATTATGTGAACTTGGCTTTTAAGTTCATTTTTCTCCCTATGGTTATCATGTGTAGGATCCATGGATGGGACAAACTATTGGAATCGATTGTAGAGTGGGACATTTATTTAAGCTTGTTTCCTTAAATATTCCCAACTCTTTTCGTTAACTGTGCTATTATAGTGTCATATGAAATTTGGCATTCTCGATCAAGTCATCATTCTTCTTCTTCTAGATTAAAATCTTTGACTTTTAGGGCTTGTTTGGTAACACTTCCAGGAACAACTGATTCTATTCTTTTGTTCTCAGGAGCGGATTTGGAACATAAATGCATTTGGTAAATTTTTTGTTCAAATTTTTTGTTCCCGGGAACAAATTTGTTTTGGGGAATAGATTTGGAGTAGAATTAAGAAACAAAAAAAAAAGTTGCTTCTCACTCCCGGGAATAATTTTGAGAATCAATTTTTTTTCTCTCTTTTCTCTCCTCTTTTTTTCCCTTTCCTTTCTTCTTCTTCTTCCTCTTCCTCCTCCCACCCCATCGCCACCCCTAAGACGCCACCAGTTGAGGTCCAGCAAGCTCGCCAGCGCCTCACTAAGCTAGGGCGAAATTTGGCAAGCTCGCTAGAGCCTCGCCCGATCGCCAGAGCCTCACTTGGCCACCATCGGTAAAGCTTGAGCTCGCCTAGGCGAGGCGAGGCCAAGCCTCTCACCGATGGCCGGGCGAGCCTCACCTCGCCCAAATCTAGGGAGGCGAGCCTCGCTCGGCCACCATCGGTGGCGGTGGCCAAGAGGAAGAGTGGGAGAAAAAAGAAAAAAAAAGAAAATTATAACAAAAAATTTTAAAAATTAAAAGAATCAAAAGATCAAATTTTTTTACCAAACGCAAATCTATTCTCGGAGTAAAAATTTTGGATAGTTACCAAACACCTTCAAATGCTCAAAAATTGTTCCTAGGAATAGAATAAAAAGAATCATTTCTGAGCAAAAATTGTTCCTAGGAATATAAGCGTTACCATATAGGCCCTTAATGATCATTTAGGATTTGTTGATGACAAACATTTTGATTTTTACCTTGTCAATTAGGAAAACATCATATATTGCCATTTGATCTTATTGAATCTACCTTTGGTGCTCCATTTAATTTAATTCACTTTGACATTTGGAGACCTTTACTAATAACCACCATGGGAGGCTTTTCCTATTTTGTCATTTTAGTGGATCATTACTCTCATTATACCTAGCTTTATCTTATGAAAAATCAATTTGAGCTTACTTGTATTTACAGTGATTTTGTTGCTATGATAAAAACACAATTTTCTAAAGACATCAAATAATTTTGTACTGATAATGCTATGGAATATCAAGACACAAAATTTCTTATACTTCTCTCCCAACAAGGTACTATTATTTATCATTCATGTCTTGGCACTTCCTAACAAAATGGTCAAGTGGAATGTAAACATAAGCATATCTTAGATGGTAAACATACTGGTTTAATCTCTACCTCTTGTCCATAAAAGTTTTGGGGGAAGCTTGTCTTATTGTTGTTTATACTATTGATCATATTTTGTCTCCTACCATAGACAACATTTCTCTTTGTGAGCGCTTATATGGCAAGGTGCCTTTTACAATCGTCTCAAAAGGTTTTGATAGTGCTTGTTTTGTGCATTTTTTTCCACATAATCACACAAAGTTAGGACCCCGTGCTTGTTTATGGTACTTCTTTGGCCATAAGGGATATAGATGTCAGAATATTATCTTTAATCATCTTCGTGTGTCTCGTCATGTTTTATTTTGGGAACATGAGATGTTTTTGTCCCTTCAACCCTTTGAATGTTCTCTTCATGTCCCTTTCTTTACTAATAATTTGGTGGACTTATTCCTAGAAGATCTTGTACTACCATCCATTGGTGAATCTTCCTCTCTATAATTATCTTCTTCTCATCTTGGTGTAGACTCATCTAGCAGTCCCACTTTGGCAACTCCTAACATGTCTACCCAAATCGAAGATCCCATACCTTCAGTCATTCCAACTACTTTTGTCTGTCATTCCACTAGATCAAATCAATCCCCTGCTCATCTTCGTGATTATCATTGCTACTCCACCATTGCTTCTCTTCACAAACATTGCACCTATAAAGAAGCTAATACCAATCATCTTTGGCAACAATCAATGATAGATGAGTTGCAAGCCTTAGAAAACTTCCACACATGGGATTTGGTTGATTTGTCTCATGGTAAGTTTGCTATTGATAGTAAATGGGTATATAAGATTAAAACCAAGGTAGATGGTACTGTGGATCACTATAAAGCTTAACTAGTAGCAAAAGGTTTTACTCAGGAGTATGACATTGATTATCATGAGACCTTTACCCCATTCCTTGTCTTATTTATGTTTGCAGTCTTCTTGCCGTTGTCATTGTTAAGTGTTCGTCTCTATTTCAAATGGATGTTCAAAATAATTTTCTTAATGGCGATCTCATAGTAGAAGTTTATATGGTATCTCCTCCTAGCCACACTCATTCATCTAATAAAGTGTGCCACTTACATCGAGCCTTTTATGAATTGAAGCAAGCTCCATGTGCATGGTACTCCATGTTTTGTTCAACCATGTAATCTATTGATTTTAAAACCAGTCTTTATGACCACACTCTATTTATTTGGCGTATGCATCATTAAAACATTATCTTGCTCTTATATGTGGATGATATAGCTATTACCGGCAATGATCAAACTGGCATTACCAAACTCCAACAGTCTTTTAGCAAATAGTTCGAAAATGAAAGATCTTGAGCGAGTTAGCTATTTTTTAGACTTAGAGGTTGCGTTTGATGCTTCCTATTATTATTTCTCACAAGCAAAATATGCCACTAATCTTATTTCATGGGTTGGGATCATAGATAATGAGATTGCTTCTACTCTCATCGAATTGAACGCAAAATTCAATGATAAGGATGAAACTCTTTTTCCAAATCCTATACTTTATCGATAGTTAGTTGCTAGTCTTATATATGTCACCGTTACACATCCGGACATTACTTATGTTGTTCATATTGTTAGTCAATTCATGACCATGACTAAATCTTTAAATCCTTCGTTAGTAAATGATAGCTTATTTTTGCTCATTCTACCTCGATGCTAAATGCTAAATAAGCTAATGACTCATGATTTTCGCTCCATTACTAGCTTTTTTTTTTTTTTTTTTTGGATGACTCACTTATCTCATGATGTAGCAAGAAAGAGACTACTATCACTCGCTCTAGTACAGAAGAACAATATCAATCTTTTACTGATACGGAATTAGAGTTATTATGATTATGGTGGCTACTAGAAGATTTGGGAATGTGTCATTATAACATAATAATCATTCACTGTGACAATCAAAGTGCAATCTAAATTACAAATAATGATTTTTTCATGAATGCACCAAGCACATTAAGATAGATTGTCATTTCATCCGATATTATATTCTATGTGGCACCGTTGGACTTGTCTTTACTTCCTCTGTTGATCATACTACTTTGTTTTTCCCAAGTCACATTTACCCATGTGTTGTCTGGGTCTATTTTTCAAATTCAAGTTGACATCTTTCAAATCATCTTGAGTTTGTGGGAGAATGTTACAGTTATATTTAGGATATTTTATGATTTTGTGCATTATTTTGTATATTCTCTTTGATTGATTTGGATTTGTCACTTTAAATAATTGATATGTAAAGCCTATAAATAGGCACATGTACTATTCATTAGTAAAAGAACATAATATAATTTCTCTTAGATCATTATTCTCAACTTCCATAAAGCTCTTCAAAGAAAATAAAACTTATGGGACGTGTAGGCTTTTCATCCAAACCTAAATAATTTGCTTAGTAGAAAATGAATAATTTGAAAAATCATTTTCTAAAGATAATTGTTTGGATCGCTTACAAATATGAATGAAAGAAAAATGTTTGTATTGTTTATGAAATGGTTAGAAATAAATTATTATTAATAATATGAAAATTTTCATCAATTAATTATTTCAAATGATACATGCGATCTTTTTAGGAAAATATTTTTCAAATCATTCATTTTTTGTGTGAAACAAATAGAGAATCTGAAGAGTTAGAAGATAGAACTTTTAATGATTATTAATTTGCGGTATCAAAACTCACTAAAAAATTAATGTTTTTCATCGTTAAACAAGGCAAGCGCAAATCATTATCGGAAGGGAAATGAATGGAGATCACAAGAAAAATACTCTTTCAAAAAGAATGGTCAATCATTTGCAATTTTAGAATCTTATGTGCTTTTAGAGCCAATCTTTAAGAAAGAACTATATTTATGATACTAATTATTGGAATATAATCATATGCGACCCACAAATGGATTAGGCTATGAAGAAAATCCAATGATGGTGTCATTGTGAAAAACCAAAGTTTTGTTTATAGAATGGGAATCAATCTCATGTTTTTCAAAAATTTTGTTGATCAAAAGAAAGTGAGCATAAGTAACCCAAACAAAGTTTTGTACTTTTGATCAACTTGACAATCTATTGTTTGTTTTAGTAGAAATTATTTATTTACTTTCCCTTCAAAACTTGAAATATTATCCAAATTATTTTATGTGGATTTGCATGTCAACTATTGTACATCTCGAATGTTTTAGGAATTTAGGATTTTAAAAATCAAAGTACGTCTACTGTAGAATCTAAATTAAGCAAAAAGTAAAAAAAAAAGTAAAATATATATATTTTGACACAAACCCAAAACAATAATAAGGATTTTCTTAATGAGTGTATCAAGAGCACTTATTACACATCAACTAAGGAAATTTCACAACCATTAAGGTTTTTCCCAATGGCCATCCTTTTAATATAGGAAGGGAAGGTGGGGAGATCAAATCCCCATATTTTTAGGAGGCTGGGGTGGGGACAATTTAACTTTAAGTGTGAGGTTCGACTCCCATACCTTATAAGGAAGTAGACAAAAGTCTAAAAATGAAAATTAGAGTTTTGAATGTGCTAATTATGCCAGGTGCACTTGGTAGTAGCACCCTTATAATGAATCATACTATCTCTTCTTATTTGAATTGCTTTGCATTTATCATTTACAAAACTCTCATGTCATGCACAATTGATATTTTGAACACTAAGTCAATCTAAATAAATTATAATTAACAAGTATGTCGAGTGCACTTATTAGTAGCACCCTAATAATGAATCATACAATCCCTTCTTGTTTATATTGCATTTCATTTATCATTTACAAAACTCCTTGTGTATGCAGAGCTAGAGTATGAAAGGACTAAATACATTCTTTGTGTTATATATAAAACATGCCAAGCTAAATTATACATGTCTTTTACCAAAAAATATTATAAATGTCGATGGAGTAATATTCATCACAAAATCCACAATGAATCTATCTATATATATCAAAAAGGAGATATGTAGTTATCTAAGTCCTTATCCAACAATATTTCTTGGCAAAAGAGTCACATTAGATTAAGCAAGTAAGATAAATGGAACAAATGGAAATAATTAAAATTTCATTAAAACACTCATTTTAATGTATATAGGATAAAATACTCTTCAAGAAATTTTAGGTAATCCTTAATTCATGACACAAAAATAAATATATCGACTCTACGATGGAAAGTTGGTTATCGGCGACACCTTATACACAATTTGTCAATTTTCTACGCCTTATATGATATTATTTTTTCCTTTGTAAATAACCTGTGTTTTAAATATTTAATTGAAAAAAAGCTCTCTCAAGTTTGAGAAGAATTATTCATCATAATAAAAAAAGCAAAAAGTCCAAATGAAATATACGCACCATTAATCCTCATTAAAATATTACTAATTATAAAGGAATATTAAGTACGAATCCCATAAAAAAGATCATATTCGGATGCGAAGAAATATTTCGTACCCCCAAAATATTTGGCTCTCGATAATTTCTGGGGCTAAAAAAAAGAAAAGAAAAAGAACAATAATTTCATCTGAATTATTTATTTATTTATTTATTTATCCCTTTTTCCGGTCCAAAAGAAAATTCGCGGAGCTTATATCATCAGGTCCGAGCGAGCGAGCGAGCAAGAGAGAGAGAGAGAGAGAGAGAGCTCTTCGACGACGCCGACGACGCCGACGAAGGAGGAGAGAAGAAGGAGGAGGAGGAGGAGGAGGAGGCTTCGCCGTCCTTTGCCCTAGCCCCTCGCCATTTGCAGCCCCCGGGTAGGTTGCTCCCGAAATCCCTAATCCCTTCTACTCCTTTCCCTCCATTGAAGATCCCTGTTCCGCTGCTCGTTGCGCTCCCCTCTGCGAATCCCCGATCGAATTGCCTCCGTTTACGG
Source organism: Angophora floribunda (assembly GCA_014182895.1). Classification (NCBI taxonomy): domain Eukaryota; kingdom Viridiplantae; phylum Streptophyta; class Magnoliopsida; order Myrtales; family Myrtaceae; genus Angophora; species Angophora floribunda. The sequence goes on from CM024708.1 coordinate 14,799,569, forward strand.
AGACCCAGTTGCGGGTTTGACCCGAGAACCCCGCCCGAAGAATCGTCGGGGCCGGAGCAGCCGCTAATGCGAAAATGCTCGCGGGGATGGTGATTTCTTTGGGGATCTGAATGGCGCGTCGTGGTGGTTGTGGTGGTGCAGGGTCGCTGCTTTGCCGTCGGGGAGGTTCCGCGAATCGGGGGGTGATTGGATGATTGAGGATGCAGCCGCGGCGGCTTTCGGATTATTGCATCTAGAGAAGGCATTGTTGCGGTGGTGGTGCTGGTGTGTGGGGTGGTGCTATGGCTCAGCAATCGTCACGTCTCAATCGGCTGCTTACTCTTCTCGACAGTATCCTTTCGTGTCGTGCTTGTTGGATCTGGTTTCGCTTGGTTGGTACTGTGAATCGGGTGAAAATTTGCGTTTTTTTCTCCTTAACGAATTGTGTTTTTAGCTGGTTCGACTCAGTCGACGAGGTTTGCTGCCGCTCGCCAGATTGGAGATATTGCCAAGTCGCATCCCCAGGACTTGACCTCTCTCTTAAAGAAGGTATTTTTTATTTCCTTGTCAATGCCATTGGGGACAATTCCTCTAGTCTAAGCATAGAGAAAGATATGTCTCATCGCTGTTAGCTAGCACTCCATGTTGGAAATTTCATATGGGCATGATGACAAGTTTTGCAAATAGTTATTTTAGATCATGCTGTTCAATATTACTCTCTGAGGTAGTGCTGAGGCTAATATGCAGAGTAGGGATATGCATGAATATCGCCGTATTTGAAAGTGAAATGAGGAGACTTCTGCAACATAAATTTCATTAAAAACAAGAGAGAAGATGTCCTGATATATGTGTCTTTGATGTAGAGACCAAATGCTTGTTTGGCATTATTAGCTTATGATGCTGCAGTGTCTAAGGCTGCCCTGTGCTAGAGTTTTTGCCATAATTGGTGCTTGTCAGATGGTATTTACATGTGCTGTAAAGATAAGGATTTCAGGAAGTGCTAGGCTAGGTGAAGGTTTGGCAAGTAGTTAAATAAGATTTTTCAAGTATGATATGTTCCATAAAATAATAATAATAATAATAATAATAATAATAATAATAATAATAATAATAATTTTTTATTTCTTACAGCTGTGATATTAGTTTTTCAAGAAGTGATAACGTTTTCTGCACCTTCTGATCCTCATTCGCTCATGTGAGTTTAATTATTTGATTAGGTTGCTCAATACCTTCGTAGTAAGAATTGGGATACGAGGGTTGCTGCAGCTCATGCAATAGGTGCCATTGCTCAGAATGTTAAGCACACATCTGTGAATGACTTATTTGCTGCCGTTGAGATGAAGATGTCCGAGGCTGGGATAGATGGCACTCTTGGAAACATCCTCGCATGGCCTCATCAGTCTAAATTTGTGTCAAGCATTTCATTTCAAAGGTTGCATGTGTTCTCATAGTCTATTTCTGGTTTGCCTTGAGTCATTTTTGTGGTGAGAGTACTTATGGGCTAGGAAAGTGCCAGAACCAAACATAATGCGTAGGCATTTTCTGGACAATTTTATCGTTTGTTCTCTTATTTTTTTTTTTTTTACCTTATAACAGCTTTGATCTGAGCAAGGTTTTGGACTTTGGAGCTTTATTGGCATCAAGGGGTCAGGTTAGCTACTCTATTGACTTTTAAACTAGCATTTAATACTTCCTCGAGAATTTTTTTAAATAATGTTGAGTACCAGCATATCATTTTCAGTTTGTGGGTTTTGCTGCCTACACATACAGAGAACTTTTTCTTGTTTAATGAACAACTTATAGTACAAGTACTGAAAACAGGATTTTATCTATAGTTTAGTTGACTATAAATTATTTGATTACCATCATGGGAGAAATAAGAAGTTTGGAAGGAATGTTGGCACTCTTCTCCTACATGCAATCTGAATCTCGTGATTGCCTCACGGCCTTACTTTGATGTGCTCTCTTCCTCTTTATTGCTGACATCTACTAGCTGTTTATATTCAGTCTCTCTCATGCTTACAGGAGGAGAGTGACCGACTAATATCATGGTATTAAGAATCACATATGTTTTCTATATGACTGCTTGTTCAGTCTAGAAAGCCATTTGATGGAGGATTTCAGAACCTTAGAAAAGTGGAGAATAAGTATTAACAAATGATACCTGTATGTGTGAGTGGAGAGCTTGCTTGTTATGCTGCCAAGAAATTTCAGTTGCATAGACAGAAAAGTGGTGCCACTTTTATTTTTCACTCTGTGTTTTTTGGGTTTTGCTGGAAAAGGAGATGGGAAGATGAGTGGTTCAGTAAAGTAACCCCATTTGTTTTTATTTTTTTTAAACATTTCTAATAAAGGATACCTTTCTTGTAGCTAAGTAATGTTTCTAGGTAGCTCTCTCCTTTTTGTTGCTTTGAATGAATTATGCAAGAGTTTTGAGGTGCCATTTTATTGAGGGATAATTATATAAATGGTCCTTGAACTTTGGTCTGATGTTTAATGTGGTCCCTAAACTTCGATGTGATCCCTGAATTTTAGCCCAATGGACAATGTTGTTCCTAAATTTTTATTTTGTTCAATGTGGTCCTCGAACTCTTGGTAAATGATCAATCTGGTGCTCGAAATTTTTTATCCCTTGATTCCATGTAGTCCCTTGATTATCTAGTGGAGGGACTAAATTGAACAAATACCAAAAGTTCAGGGAGCACATTGAACAAACACATTGGGTTAAAGTTTAAGGACTGCATTGAATAAATTAAAATTCAGGGACCATATAGCACATTGGGCTAAAGTTCATGGACCATCTTTGTCATTTTCCTTTCTATTGATAATAAATGGCTGTGTAGTGTATAGTTTGAGATGGTTTGGTCATTTTGGATGAAGATGTTTTATACTCTGGTGAGGAGATGTGAGCAACGGACGGAACATTGTTAAAAAGGTTAGGGAAGACCTAGAAGGACATGGAATACACTAGTTAATTTTCCAAGGTGGTCATATTTTGTCAATTTGGTGGAGAAGAACAAAACTTTGGAATATGTTTGGGTTGAACCTTGTATTGACAACATTGTGAAAGATTTGACCCTTTATAAACTCTGTGACTCCTTGAGAGGAGGTGATCATCAAAGGGACACATATCATCAAATGCAAAGTACATGAGGTCACTTATAGGAACACTTAAAAGTACAGGTGTTGTTCGGGCAGTTGACCATTGTAAGCCTTTGAGATTCTAGAGTGAACATCAAGTGTTTGATGACGTACTCCATATTATTGATTACACATGGTTATCCTAAATTTCAAGGATATTTCTGAACCATCATTAACTAATTGCATTGTTTCCAATCAATTGTTTCCTCTCCCATGCCTTGAGAGAAGGAGCCAAGTTACAGTGGCATAATAAACAGGAAGAAATGGCAAAAAGTTAAATAGAAATAAAATTCTCAATATCCATTTGCCATGTTTAATTGTCATTCCATGACTCCGGAGTGAAAGTATCCCCAAAGTCTTATATTCCTAGCCACTGGAGTCATAATCATGAAGGAAAGTGGACTGCCTATTTTCATTGGGGTGCATCATGGTCAATTGCTGGAGCTCTATCAAAATGCTATGTTTAAACTTGGGAGGAGGAGGGAGAGACTTATTTTTGTTCACTTGAAGTTTAAGACCCTGATCTGATTGTGAGAGATTTTCTTAGGCAATTTTTTTTTTCTGATAGGAATCAGTGGAACTTCATTTAGAGGTTTATTTTTCCACTTTTAGGCTTTATGAAGCCTAGATACCTGACAAATTGCACCTGGTAGTGCTCAAGAAGAACCCAAATGGTCAACCTGTGATTTAAGTGAGTTTCCAGCTGGTAATTTTATGTCAACTTGAGATTATGTCAATCTTGCCCTATAAACCATATGAAAGAGATTTAACAAGATCACCTTGATTTGGCTCATAAAGTTATGCAATCGTTAGTTTGACTATATTGTATGAGATACATATTTTGATAAATTCTTAATGTAAGGAATATGAAATTTAATCCTTCTTTTCATAATAGGCACAGGTGAATCCTGTGCATAAAAGGAGGGATATTTTTCTCTTTTCTAGATTAGTAAAATAACAACAATGACAATAAAGCAAGCCTTATCCCACTAAGTGGATCAGCTCTATGAATCCTATTTTGTGGTTGAACTTGATCATTAATTAGATTCTGGGACCTTTAAATGCTTCATGGCTTTCCTTATTGTCCTTATAGATATTCCCAGCCTCTTTTAAGTAGTGTTTCGAATCCCTTCCTAAACATCTCTTTACTGAGCATTTGAAGGTCTTGGTTTGACATGGCCAAACTATATCAACCGACCTCTTCTCATATTATTCTCAATTGAGGCGAGACCTACTTTTTCCTGAGTAGATAGATTTCTAAAATGTGGGGAAAAGATGGAGGTAAAAGAAACTCCAACCTATTGGCTGGTCATCATGCATAAAGGTTCGAACTACTCCTATTTTCCAGGCATGGACATGGAATGTGTAGAAGGAATTGAAAAGTTGGATATTTCCAAACATAGGGAAGCTGACTTGTTAATTGCAGTAGTATCTTATGTAAGATTAGGATATTTTTGGTTAGATTAGGTTTGGATTTGAACAAAATAATTCTTCACTTGAAGAGCTTTGCATGGAATATGATGGCCAAGTTTCATCAGGGAAATCTCCTTACAATTGGTTTAATTAGTATAGATATACTTAAATTATTTTTTAGTTACAGCATTTGGATTGTTTAGGTTTTCACATAGAACCGAGCTTCAAGTACTCACTCTGCGTTGACCGAACTTCTTTGGTTGCAAGAAAATGTTCTTTGGCTCTATTTCTGTATGCTTCTATTTGTTTTATGCAAGATGTTTCATGGTTATGATCCTATTTTCAACATTTATTCTGTTTAATGTCAGCGATGAACATGTTTACTGTAATGTTCTCTTTCTTGGATTTTTTTTTTTTGTGGTAAATTTAAAGAATCTCAGTCACTGTATAGTTTTCTTTAGAAGCAGATTCATGTTTCTTTTTTTTCCTTTCTTTTTTTTTCAATCATGTATCATAGCTCCCTTTTAATAATTGGTGTGCAGGAGTATGATGTTTCAGTTGATAATTTAAAGAGTCCTCGGGAGCGTCTGGCCCGCCAAAAGCAAAGCCTCAAACGCCGTTTGGGTTTGGTCTTTTCTCCCTTCTATTATTAATAATTATGAAGATGACTATATTGTACTGATTTGGGTATGAATTATCAGTCATGTCTAGTTTTGCGCGTGTTTTAAATTGATCATTTTGGTTTTCTACGTCAATGGTTGATGTTCAAAATGATTCTCAAAGCAAAGATTTAACAACTGTGACATGATCAAGACTACGTTAATAAATGGTCAAGACAAGTATTACATTTTTGGTTAAGTGTCGAGAGAAGAATCTGTGGTCTATAAAAATGAAAATTGTACATTCAGATTTATGATTTGGGTTTAACATTGCCATGGACTGAGTAAATTAGCTGTAATAGGGGATATCAATGCTGCTTTATGATGATTTGTCTATATTATAGTGACTACTGGAATTATTATTGTTTTTGTCCTCTAGCAAAGTGAGATATATGACCAATGAATATCTAACAAATTTTTGCTTGCAAAAGCAGCTTGTGAATGAATTGCTCCTGATATGTTAGTTTGTACATGCTTGATGCCTTATTTAATCAAAAGCATGTGAAAGCTGTACTCTGCTTAAAAATTTTATCTATGAATTTTTCATGTAGTTTTCCGCAAGACATGCTGGAAGTAACTAATTTTAGTGAAAAAGCCACCAAAAATCCTAAGCTATGCTCACTGTAATACATTTACACAAGTTTGGGGTTTTTGGTGTCGCAAGAAAATTTTTGGGGTAAATGTGTCATAAGTTTGGATTAAATGGGTCACATAGGTATAAGTTTGGGGTTTTTGGTGTCACAAATTTTTTTTTTTTTTTTTGGGGAAATGTGTCACAGGGGGAATAGCTTAGGGTTTTTGCTGGCTTTTTCCCTTAATTTATTACCATATTTTCACCAGGTTTCCTTTTTGCCTGACATGAGAACGTTCAAATGATTGTGAAATATTCCAAATCCTGAATGTTCTGCTATGCTGAGGATTTAGTGCTACTTATCTCTTTTAGATCAAATGCACTTATGTTTGAAGTGTTGATTATGTGTTTTTAGAACTTAATACAGATTAGTGCTAGTTATGTGCAATTGGGGCATATGAGCTGGATGTTGAATTCTTCATGGTCATTAATGCTTAAGTGAGGTAGGTGAGGACTTAATTATTCATATTTTCGGTGAGGATGTCATCTAATTAAATTTTTAACGTAGCATGCGCAAGCATATTACAAACAATTGTTTCATAAACACTGCTGGTTGCTTAGTTACATATTTGAAAGTATAAAAATCTATCATTTTATTTTGGCCCAAAGTAGCCTGGTTTGATATACCTTCTCCCAAATGTGTTGAATTTCTGCTTCATAGATTTTTGCATTTTGCATCAATCTGCACCTGTCTCCTAATGCTAAGTCAATGAAAACAGGTCTGGATGTCTGTGAGCAGTTCATGGATGTCAATGATATGATAAAAGATGAGGACCTTATAGTGCAGAAATTGCATCCTCATGGAAATGGTTTAGACCATAAAATTTATGCATCAGCTTCTGTACATAATATTCAGAGACTAGTTGCAAAGATGGTTCCCTGTGTTAAGAGGCCGAGTGCTAGGGAATTGAATCTGTTGAAAAGGAAAGCAAAGAGTACTTCAAAAGACCAAGGCAAAGTTTGGTCTGAAGATAGCAATACAGATGTATCAAATGCACATAACACAAGTGCCCCAAAGGGTGCTGGTCCAGAGTTAACTGTTATGAATAAGGTATTGGAATATTCACATCATCTTTTCCTCATCTTTTTCTTTGGATGCCATGTTTAAACGTGACTTCTTGATGCCCTTGTCTGTGCACATACGTGTGTTCATCTGCAGTTGTGTGCAAGAGAGGGAGGGAAGGAGAGTATGTGTCTTTGTTGGTAGAATTGGTTTACTTCCTGCAGTATTTCCAAGTTATAACCCCTTGGTCCTGGTGACTTCTTTCTTATGAGCACATTTTCTTATGTCCAATAGTATTTAGAGAAGTATTTGTCATTTGTGAAAGTGGAGCAATCTCATTCAAACTTTTGCAAATGTTTTGTGTTTCTCTCTTTTTCAGAAACCTGGAAAAAATTGTAAATGTTCATTCATTTTGGTTTTCTGTGCTTGACAAATTGAAAGCAAAATACATGTTTTTAGATGTTTGCTAGCATTGCATCTTTAATGGGAATCAAATTCTTCAGAAGAATGACTTAGGTTTGACGTTGAAGGGTAGCTTTAGCACAACGGTAAAGTCGTTGCCATGTGACCTGGAGGTGATGGGTTTGAGTTGCAGAAACAGCATCTTGCAAAAATTGCAAGGCAAGGCTGTGTACATTAGATCCAGAATGGTCCTAGCCTTCCCTGGACCCTGTGCACAGCAGGAGCTTTGTGTGTTGGCTGCCCTTTTTTTATAACTTAGGTTTGACATTAGGGCTTTGAGGTCTGCAGAAGTTTGATCGAGCATGGTCAAACTATTAAATGTTGAGGTTGTGGTTATATAGTCTCTGCATCGATGATCAGAGATATGGCTCACTTTTTTTGTCTTATTGTGTAGGTAGATTGTTCCCTTGATGATGACGCTGACCACGATGGTGAAGGAGTATGGCCTTTCCGTAATTTTGTTGAACAACTTATTCTTGATATGTTTGATCCGGGTACGTTTTGTATATTAAACTAAGTTTACGTAATGTATTACATGTGAGTGACCATTACTCTGGCTTTGGATGGTCAGTCTGGGAGATTCGGCATGGAAGTGTAATGGCTTTAAGAGAAATTCTAGCTCATCATGGTGCCTCAGCTGGTGTCTTGTTGCCCAACTCCAGCTCTGCTGTTACGCCTTGTGAATTAAGAGATTATGGCTCGGTATGTTCATCTGAAGACAAAAATCATACAACTACATTGAAGAGAGACAGATCCATTGATCTCAACATGCAAGTTTCTGCCGATGATTCTGAGCCAGAAATTAAGAGGCCCAAGATTGAAGGTGCAGCCTCTCCCTCTCAAAATGCCGTACTTCCGGCTAGCACTGCTGAGAACATGGATATCATCGTCGGGGTTGGAGATGTTAAATGCAATTTGCATGATGTTCAACCAGATAGTGGGACGATTAAGTTGGATGCTGAATTATCTCTTGATGATGTATCTTGCTCTCATAAAGAAGCTGGTGCAGCAGATTTGAGGAGTTACTCTAATGCAAAGTGTCCGATAATGGCTCCAGATATATTGAAACATCTCCCAGAAGGCTCTGAGCTGGTGAACTTGGTTGAAGTGGCTAGGCATTCCTGGCTTAGAAATTGTGAATTTCTTCAAGATTGTGCAATTCGTTTTCTGTGTGTGCTGTCCCTTGACCGGTATGTTGCCCAATTTTGTATTCATTTTTCCGCAAGCAGTATCCACTTTGAGCTCTCACGTGTGTTAGGTAGGGGGACTAGTGGGTGGCATCAGTCACTCAATTGAAAAGAGATAGTGAATTTGTGTATTTACAACTACCTGTTTCAGCCCTTTAAAAGCGTGATTTTAGATTTTTTATTTGTTACTGGTTTTTTATCTTCTTTCTCCGTGTACTGCAAAGGAATTTCTAGATAGGCACCAAGTGCATTCCGCCTTTAAAGAACTTTTAGATGCAGTATGTACAATTTAATATTATTAGGGTATTTTGCTCGGAAAACATACTTTTCCCATTTTACCTGAAATTTCTTAAAAATGAAATTGGATTACTATATCTTACTGGTGCTTTCCATAAAAAAAAAAAATTGAGAACAAGAGTTCTAAGTTTTGAAAAATTAGGAAGAGGTATGAGACAACAATATGTGTCAATATTTTATGCATTTTGAAAGATTTTGGGGTGTTTGGCACAAAATAAAAATCCAGCTTCCCACCCTACAAGAAAAGGAGAAAATTGAAAGTTAAAAAGCAAAATTCACTCCAAATATACACGAAGTACTGGCTCTGACTTAAAAAAATTTTGGGCTTCTTTTTGGCAGATTTGGGGACTATGTATCAGATCAGGTTGTTGCTCCAGTTCGGGAGACTTGTGCGCAAGCATTAGGTGCTGCATTTAAGTATATGCATCCTTTATTAATTAATGACACATTGCATATTCTGCTTCAGATGCAGGTAAAGTCAATGGAATTAATCTTCCAATCCTTGCTGATTCAAACCTAGAATTGAATTTCTTCTTTCTTACCATTTATTAGCTATCACTCTGATATTCATCTGCTTAACTTTTCAGCATAGACCAGAGTGGGAAATTCGCCATGGAAGTTTGTTAGGTATTAAGTATCTGATTGCTGTGCGACGGGTAAGCCACTTGTATTTCATATCTTACTGAAATATACCAATATTAGATTTCTCATATGAAATGGTCACCTCTTGTCATGTTTCATGTGGTTCTCTGTATTGCAAGGCATCTTCAGCAATCATAAATACATTCTGAAGAAAATATGGGCTGTTGCTTATTTTAATATGAACCAATATACAAAAGATACAGTAAATCCATGTCACTATTTGCTTGTGCTGTTATTGCAAATAAATGCTGTCTAGTTTTCTTTGGGTCTCTCTTTATCAGCTACACTTACTCGTATGCTGCATTTAGGATATGCTGCATGGTCTCCTTGGTGCTGTCCTCCCTGCATGTAAAGCTGGGCTGGAGGACCCTGATGATGACGTACGAGCTGTGGCTGCTGATGCTCTAATACCTTCTGCCGCTGCTATTGTTGATCTCAATGGTCCAACCTTGCATGAGATTGTCATGCTACTTTGGGATATCTTGCTTGATCTGGACGACTTAAGTCCCTCAACTAGCAGGTAGTACAACCATTTGAGTTGCTCTTTTGGCTGTTTTTCCCATCTAACGTTAACCCCTTTTGTATTTATTTCTTTGGCCAGTAATATATTGTCATCTTACCTTTTAGTGCTCACCTGGATAGCATGTGTTCTCTCAGTGTTTACTGAGCTGTTGTTTTGAAAAGGAAATGTATTGTTTGAAAGCAAGGTAGTCAAAATCGCTTAATTAACCTAAGATTGTTTGGGCCATTCTGAAACTGAATCAAAAGGTTGTAAAATTTTACAGATTACATGAAACGAGGCAAGAAGGTTTGGATAATCATATCCATTGATAGAGAAGCTATACAGTTTCCTGTTTGGCAACAATAATGAGCCAAAAAACCTGAGTCACCCAATGTTTCTAGTCCACCAGGTCATGAATGGTCAAGATGTTGGCCGATCATTTGCATTTTAAATTCATATTAATTAATAAGATTATCCCAACATTTTGAGAAGCATGTAATAGTTACGTAGTTATTAAGATAAGTATCTTGGTAGAAAAGCTGCAATATTTTTAGTTTAATTACTTTTGTTATCTCTCCTTCAAATTTACATATTTTCGTATTACCAACAGATTATGTGCATTTTTGAGATACTTATGTTCACAAGACTTATTAACTAAAACATAGCTGATAATATACTGAATTAAATGAATGAACTCTTCTAATAATTTCATGGAGTTAACAGGATATTGATATCCTCAGAATTGTTAATCACACTAATAAATGAGAAGTAGATAAAAATTTGTAGGAATAAGGAATGAAGACGGATCTCAATAAAGGCAATCGCAACTTCCATAAGCTAGTACTTCATCATAAATTCAGAAGATGATGCGCACAAGAAGAAACAAAAAATGGCAACTGATAGAATGCTCTAGTCAGCACTTGTGTAGGCATGCAAGAGGATGGTCATTTGCTCCATTTTGCAGGGACATGAAGGCATCGTTCTTTTCTTTCTAATTTTTTGTTTCATTTGTGTTAGTGGAACTGACCATTACACTCATGATCTTGAATTGAGTTAACATGATTTCCCCTCATAAAATCTCACTAGTTTACAGGTTTGACCACCATGCATAAAATTACTTTGAAAGGTTTATTTCACTAAAATCGCTTCATGACTATAGGCAACCACCTCTCAGCATTGTTAATTTTTTTTGGTTCCTATTGGTAGATCCAAACATTCCTGGTTGCTACTTTTATGCATTGCAACTATTCACATTGTGGATTGTCTATTGACTTACACTGTATTTTGGAATATTGAGTCATTCAGTGGTTTTTGTTTATTGGTAAATTTGAATTATCATTCTAATATAGCAACCCAATATGCCGTTCAGACTTTATTCAGATAATTAGTTTTCTGGTCAGATCAATTTCGGGTTGTATGGGTCTGTATTTGAGGTTGTTTTATTCAGATTCATTGTTTAGATTAGAGTAATGGGTGTTACATCTCTTAATTTCCATTTTATTCAAATTTGTTGTTTTTTCCCCGTTGTTCCACTGCAGTGTGATGAATCTATTGGCAGAGATCTACTCCCAGGAAAGTATGATTCCCAAAATGCTTGGGACTTCGGTATTGAAAGAAAAACAGGACATGGATCTAAATGATATGGTTAGTGCGGAGAGTTTTGGAGAAGGAAAAGATACACAGGAAAATCCTTACATGTTATCTACTTTGGCACCGCGCCTTTGGCCATTTATGAGGCATACCATTACATCAGTCCGTCTCTCTGCTATTCGCACTTTGGTAAGCTCAAGGATTTCTTCTATGGGGACTGCGTTTCAATTGGGGTTGATATCTCTTTGGTAAATCTAGCTTAAGAATCAAGAAGTTATGTATAATTCAACATGTCTGCTTAGAAAGATTTAATCTGGAATCTGGTAGTTATAAGTTTTGTCATATTCAGCTTTGCGCATGCATGTTCTTTTTCCTGATGAGTAGAGAGAAGTTCACTATGATATGCCAAGGGGGTGCTGACACATTAAGAAAAGGAGGTCAGTGGTAAATATGAGCTTATTTATAAGCCAAGGAATCCACCATATCAGTCAAATTCGTTACATCCAAGAATTAATCCACCATATGCCAATTTTGGTTTTTATTTGGGTTTTGTGGTTATCATATAATTTATTTTCTTGAAGAGAGAGTTGCAGATTCTTGTTATTGTGATTGCTTCCTCTTGATAAATTTTGTCCTAGTGTTGACTTATTGGACTTTGTTTTTAAGGAGCGGCTACTTGATGCTGGTTTTAAAAGAAGCATCTCCCAGAGCTCCAGATGTTCATTTTGGCCTTCGTTTATTTTGGGGGATACAATAAGGATAGTTTTCCAGAATCTGCTGCTGGAAACAAATGACGCAATTTTGGAGAGCTCCGAGAGGGTTTGGAGGCTTCTTGCTCAGGTTTTGAATTCGATGAGATGCAGGACATTTTTTTAGAAAATATTTTCTTCTTTGATTTATCTATTCTGTGACAATAGGTGATACTTAGAAATTAGTCTCTGAATCTGCAGTTTGTATGTAAAAGTGTGTTGCTTTTTTCATTTGATTTTGCAAATTTAAGCTTCCCAATAGTGATTTGATGCAGTCTGTTATAATACCTCCTTGACATGTTAGGGAATAATGCAATCATGTTAAGACCTTTCATATGGGATCCTTGCCTGGAAGCTAGTTTGTATGTTGTGGACTGTCCAATGCAAGGTAGAATCAAATATATCAAGCTCTCCCAAATAATGAGGAAAGAATATTCTGAACCTGAATATCTAGAGTTCGCCAATAAATGGGTAACTGCTACTAACTACTGCTGGTTTCCTGTGAGTGGTCCCTGTAAGTGTTGGGATGCATATTTACCTGAAGTGACATAATCTGGTCCTCGAATTTCCTTCACAAGCTTTACTTTGTCCTTGTCATGAACATGTGTTGCTGTTCATAACTGAAATGTGTTGTTACTTTGACTTAGGAATGTGAGAATTTATGTATTTCAAGCAGTGTTTCATTGCCAAACTCAAATGTGCTTTCAACTTTAGGGGAGTGTGGATGATATGCCATAAATGTCCTGGAAATAGGGTTGATGCTGTTCATCATTGTAGTTCTTGCTCATGTTGTTTGGAATGGTGAAGCAAATTTTTTGCTTGTACACACACAAGTCATCAACACCATGAAAAAGTTAGAAGTGAACCCAAAAATTAAAGAAAAAAGAAGGTTGAGTACTTGGACATTTATGTCAAATTAGGAGGTTTTGAACTGAGAACTTGTGTGTAAGTTAGCTCTAATTATCAGAGGGTCTTGTCTTACTACATTATTTGTGCTTATCATGCTGGGGCTCAACATGTGATTTAACAAGAGTTCTTTAAATAGGGGGCTGTCTGGATCTGAGTCCTTCAACTAGAGTTGTCATGTTGGAAGTTCAAATTGATTTTGCAGTTTATTTTATTGAACAATAGCTGCCTAGTGTTAACTTGAACATACTAGTTGTCTACTTTGCTAGTTCTTGCTTTTTAATTTTATGCTTAATCTTTATTCTGTCTTTATTGATGATTTTTTTTTTTTTTTGAGTGTTTTGACACGAATATCCTTTTTTGTGGGGATCATTGCTAGTGCCCAGTTGAAGACTTGGAAGCTGTTGCGAAGTCTTATATGTCTTCTTGGATAGAACTTGCATCTACTCCTTTTGGTTCCCAACTGGATTCTGCAAAGATGTTTTGGCCTGTAGCTCCTCCTCGAAGGAGCCATTTTAGAGCTGCTAAAGTGAGAGCTGTGAAATTTGAAAATGATCCTTACCGAAACAGTTGCTTGGACTCTGGTGGAGGAGTCCCCCCACAGGAAAGCAATGGGGATGCTTCTGGAAACTTGATAAAAATTGTTGTGGGTGCTGATGCAGAGATGTCAGTGACTCATACCCGAGTTCTTTGTGCCTCAGCTTTGGGAATCTTGGCTGCTAATTTGCGAAAAGAATCTCTTCAATGCATTGTTGATCCTTTATGGAGTGCCCTGACATCCTTCTCTGGGGTGCAGCGACAGGTACTACTGCTACTCTCTCTCTCTCTCGCGTGCGCGCGCGTGCGCCTGCTCTCTCTAAAACATGTATGTGTGCATGTCCATGTGTCTCTGCATGCATGTCCGTTAGTTTCACACCTGTATCTTTTGTTTAGACATGTCTGTCTAGCCATCATTGACTAATTTCTATTCTTGTCAGGTGGCATCCATGATTCTCATTTCCTGGTTCAAAGAGATTAAAAGTGGGGACCTTTCTCAGGATAAGTGCATTAGTCCTGTGATTCCTGAAAATTTGACTAAGTGGTTATTGGAATTATTAGCATGCTTAGACCCAGCACTCCCTACAAAAGAGTCACCTCTGCCCTATTGTGAGCTTTCAAGGACATATGCTAAAATGCGGAATGAGGCCACTCAGTTGTTACGTGCTGTGGAGTCATCAGGCAAATTTATAGATATGTTATCTACAATGAAAGTTGATGTTGAAAGTTTGAGTACTGATGATGCAATTAGCTTTGCTTCGAGACTGCCAACATTTTCTGATGATGCCTCCAGCAATGAATCTGTGGCTAAGCACATCCTTGATGATATTGAATCAGCCAGGCAACGGCTTTTGACTACTTCAGGCTACCTAAAATGTGTTCAGGTAAGTCTGAGATGCAACCGGCCATTTTTCAGCATGCTGCAATAAATTGTTGACCAAGTCATGTTTTATATTTTGTCTTTTATTTCAGTGAGCACACTCATATCTTTATCTTGTGAAATTGTGATTTTCCATATCGGATTAAGTAAGTGCCCATTGTGTTCTTGGGTCATAGTTTTTTCTGGTTTGACATCATTGTCCATTTTTTTCCCCGTGCATTTACATTAATACCTTTTCTCCCATCATGATTTAGTGTTTCAGCCTGAGGTTTCTGATAATGTGCATTTGGGTTGACATCCTCACTGAAATCTGCTTATAGTCACTGTACGGAAAACTACCTCTGATGTAGAGAATATTAAGATGCACTTATGCACAGTCTACCTAAGATGATAATGGCCTTCTCTGGGCCAATGCACTATATTTACCTGATACCTACTGTCAACAGGTGAATACTATTGTTGCCATGATCACTTTGAACTATGCATTTAAAACTTCTTGGCTGTGTACTTCATGTTATATGAATTTTCTTTAAGTTTGGGTGGTAGTTATTTGTGATTATCCACATCTTTTCCAACAATTTGCAGAGTAATTTGCATGTCACCGTGTCTGCTTTAGTAGCTGCTGCTGTTGTCTGGATGTCAGAACTTCCAGCTAGATTGAATCCTATAATCCTTCCTTTGATGGCTTCAGTAAAAAGAGAGCAGGTAGTGTTTTAATCTGTTTCTGTTAGTCAGTCACACAGATTTACATGCTATGTTGAACTTTGACTTAGCTGGATCTCTCTCTCTCTCTCTGTGCAGGAGGAAATATTGCAGCATATGGCAGCCGAGGCACTTGCTGAACTAATTTCCCGCTGTATTTTGCGTAAGCCAAGCCCAAATGACAAGTTGATCAAGAATATTTGTAGTTTAACATGTATGGATCCTCGAGAGACACCTCAAGCTGCAATCATCAATTCTATGGAAGTTATTGATGATCAAGATCTGCTCTCCTTCAGGAGCAGTTCTGGTAGGCAGAAGTCAAAGGTTCACATGCTTGCTGGGGGTGAAGATCGGTCAAAAATTGAGGGATTTATTAGCAGAAGAGGGTCTGAACTCGCATTGAAGCATTTATGTGAGAAGTTTGGTGCTTCTTTATTTGACATGCTGCCAAGACTATGGGATTGCCTTACTGAAGTCTTAAAGCCTGCTAGTGATGTGGATGAGAAAGAAATTGTGATGGTGATTGATTGCATTAAGGACCCCCAAATGTTGATAAATAATATCCAGGTTGACACTGTTAACATAAACTAATTTTCTCACATTTTTTAGCATTAGAAGGGTGAAAATCATCTAATCTGGCATCTTTGTCCTTTTTTACATGCATATGAGATGTTTAGGACATGAGTGTGTGGTCCAACCTGATCATTTGGCTTTACTCTTAGTATTTGGATAGTTTAATCCAATCTGATTAAGCTATAGTTTGTGTATCATTTTTTGACTCTGCTGCATCTGATCTGCAGTTGGTTCGGTCAGTGGCTCCAATGCTCCATGAGACGTTGAAGCCCAAATTGCTAACACTTCTCCCCTGCATCTTTAAATGTGTACGACATGCCCATGTGGCGGTAAGATTGGCAGCTTCAAGGTGCATCACTTCAATGGCAAAGTCAATGACACTAGAAGTGATGGCAGCTGTTGTTGGAAATGCCATCCCGATGTTGGGAGATATGTCATCTATTCATGCCAGACAAGGTGCCGGTATGCTTATTAGTTTGCTAGTCCAAGGACTGGGAGTGGAGCTGGTTCCATATGCTCCATTGTTGGTTGTTCCTCTGCTCAAATGTATGAGCGATTGTGATGCTTCTGTCAGACATAGTGTCACACATAGTTTTGCTACCCTTGTGCCTCTTCTTCCATTAGCTAGGGGCCTTCCTCGGCCGTTTGGAGTGAATGAAGCCTTGTCTGGAAATGCTGAAGATGCACAATTTTTGGAACAGTTGCTTGACAACTCACACATCGATGACTACAAGCTGTGCACTGAATTAAAAGTAACCTTGAGGAGGTAGGAATTAAATTCTGTGTTTTTTTAATGTTGACGTGCATGTGCATCTTTTCTTTTTAAAGACAAATGGAACGGTACTAGTTTTAAAACTAGAAGAACTGGAAGGATACTAGTTTGAAAAGATGTGCATCTTTTGTGTAGTAGTTTTCTCTTCTAAAGTACTATGGGTAACTATAATGGTTTGGTTTCCATGTAATAAAGTATTATTCATGAGCTTACATCTAGGAAGGAGATTGATATGAGTTGTTAGAAACTTCCGTTTAGGAGTTGGAACAAATGCTGGCAATTCATTTTGGTCCAGTGATCACTGCTTGTAGTTTTACCTATGAATGTGAGTGACTCTAGGATGAGAATTTCTAAATGATTTGGATTCTGTACTTCATGACAAAACTAAATGTTGTTGCCATCTGGCAATTTGACCTGAGATAAGTTCATTTCAACCTTGCTTCGTACCCTTCAAAGATGTACCTGTGCTGTAATAATTGCAGACCAACCTCATTGCGAGTTTCATTGTTCATGCTCTTAAAACATGATGAATTTTTATGGATTGTTGTACTCCTTGCTCCAAGGGTGATTTGCAAGTGAGCCCTAGTGCTTTTTCCCCCTTTTGGCAATATTATTCCATGTACTTCTAATATTGGTAAAATAGTTTTACCTTTTGACTTTTTTGCTGGGATTTTTTATGTAATCAGTGATGCCATGATGGGGTATCTTTAAATTAGTCAGATTGGGTGTCTATTATAAATCTCAATAGGAGTATGACTGATGGACTATTACTTTTGATAAGTGAAGCTCTCTCAAACAAACTTCTTCATTTTTCAGTAATCTAAAGTTCAGTTGGTGTTGAGATGTTTTCCTAAAGATTTACCCAGATACTAGAAATTGTAGAGGTCTTGTGATTTTGCTCTCTTTTATGCTGGTATATTAGTTAGATTCAATGAAATTGTAATATCTGGAACACCATTTGGTTAACGTTGAGAAGTAGAAATTGTTTTTAATAAAATTTTTCCAAGTATTGCTTGAAGGTTTTCGATTTTCGTATGCAATTTGTTTAATGATAGGACCATATAGAGAAATGTTACTCTCACAATTTATTGAGATATTAAGATTTAACATATGTTCAATTGTCATGGAGCAGTGGTGTTACCACAAAAAGTTATCATGAAAATCAGTGCTTTTTTTGCTGCTTTAACTTTTAACTGTCTTTAATCACTGTAAATCTGAGAACTGACAAATTCTTAGGTGGCATTTTGTTTGCTTTAAGCCAATTAAATGTACTTTGAATTTTAAAAACCCATGAAAAATGTTTGTGGTGAACTGATGTTGTTATTTGTAGGATTTGAGGTGAAAACTGACAAAAGGTATGATTTTAGACTCAAGAAGGGAAAAGCCAAAAGCTAAGACTAAAACGCACAATAAACTTGCTTTGCCAAAAATTAAAAAAAAAAGCCACAATTGAAGCCCATTAGTTTTGGATTGATCAATACCTGTTGCTTTGTCTTCTTAGTTTCTACTATATCCTTTTTATTCTTGGCAAATTTTCAAATGCCTTTCGTGTTACTAATCTTATTCAACTACAGTGATCGACTTATGCTCCTCAGTGAAATTCTGAATTGTGAATTAGAAGTTTGATGGACGGATAGATCCATTAGCAACATTTGTCTCCACCCAATCTTATCTTCTTCCAACTAACGGATTTATCAAAATCTTGTTACAGACTTTACTTAGGTTTTGCCCTTTCTTAAGTTCTCTTCCCAATGATACTATACTGTGACAGGAGATTTCTTTTGCTATTCCTAGAAATTGTGAATCCCTTGGAACTTGGTGAACACTCTGAATGCAGATTAATTAGTTGTTAAATACTGATGTAAATTATGGATCTCTTGCTTTTGTCCAAATTTGTGATCTTTCTTTGAAATTTATGTTCCTTTTATTCTAGTCATCTTAATTTCACTAAACAGGATTTGCAGCAAAGCATAGGTTTGAAGTAGCATCTATGTTTTGACATTCTAAAGTTCGAATTAACATAATGTCTTTACTTGTAGGTATCAACAAGAGGGTATAAACTGGCTTGGATTTCTGAAAAGGTTTAAGCTTCATGGGATATTGTGTGATGATATGGGGCTTGGCAAGACGCTTCAAGCATCAGCTATTGTGGCCTCAGACATAGCTGAGCACCATGCTATTAGCAATGGCGAGGGTCTTCCTTTGTCATTAATAATTTGCCCATCAACTCTTGTAGGACACTGGGCTTTTGAAATAGAAAAGTATATCGATCCATCATTAGTATCAACTCTCCAATATGTGGGCTCTGCTCAAGATCGCATTTCCCTGCGTGAAGATTTCGATAAACACAATGTCATCATTACATCATATGATGTAGTCCGCAAGGATATTGATTACCTTGGACAATTAATGTGGAACTATTGTATATTAGATGAAGGACACATTATCAAGAACTCGAAGTCTAAAATTACAACTGCAGTGAAACAGTTGAAAGCCCAGCATCGCCTTATTCTTAGTGGAACACCAATTCAGGTAAATTACTACTGCAATGTTCCTGAAAGAATTAGGACTTCTGTTTTCCTGACAAATATTTGGTTTTATTTCTTTCCATGCAGAATAACATAATGGATCTTTGGTCCCTTTTTGACTTCTTGATGCCAGGGTTTCTTGGGACAGAGAGACAGGTATGTCTCCTGTTATAATGCATCACTATTTATGCTGAAATTTTATGCATTATAGTTTGTCAGCTTAGTTCTTAAATGAGATAGTTTTGTTAGCATCATGCTTTTCTGGCTCACTTATCCAAAATCAATTTGCTGTCTGCTTGGAGCTGTAAGTAGTGAAGACAAAAAGGCAAAAGAAATCATGTGAATACACAATTTGAGAAATCATAGGAACACTCAATTTTTGAAAGAACAGCCCCGACCAATATTCAGCTCCATCTCAAATGAACAGAATTAAGCCCTGTCAAACACGCTTAAAAGCTTATAGCTTCTGGGTGTGGATAACAAGCATGAGTGTGCTTAAAATTGCTGGAATATTTGTGTTACCATGATTTGCTATTGATCCATCCTCCTGGGATAAGTTATTATGTTTTGGTAAGCTATGCATAATAACTGTCTTGCAGTTCAGTTTTGCTTCTAGCTGGTGCTGCTCCTCATTCTACACTGTTTTCTGTTTGTGAGGAGACAATGAGGACGTACTATTTCTTTTTTGTATGGTCACATTGAGCAGCAAGATGGTCACCCTAAAGATCTTCCTGTATAAGAGGACAAGTCTTTTTTCTGTATCTTCTATGAGTATAATCAGGATATTGTGGTGCATAGTAAATTTTTTTGCTTACCATGCTTTCTCTTGGCTGAAACTTGCTTTGGATGTGGCTAAGTCCAGATGTTTTTTGCTTTCATTTTTCTGCCACTATAATAGTGTAATTTGACATGAACAGTTTCAATCTACCTATGGCAAACCACTGTTGGCGGCTAGAGATTCAAAATGCTCAGCAAAGGATGCTGAAGCTGGAGTACTTGCTATGGAAGCCTTGCACAAGCAGGTCACTGTTTTTCTGTTCTTTCTAGGTGATTCTTCATAAATCAACATTTTGGTCTCAAGTTTGAAGTTCTTTCCTGTAGGTCATGCCTTTTCTGCTTCGTCGGACCAAAGATGAAGTATTGTCCGACTTACCTGAGAAAATTATTCAGGACAGATATTGTGACCTTAGCCTAGTTCAGTTAAAGCTCTACGAGCAGTTTTCTGGTTCTCATGTTAGACAAGAAATTTCAAGCATGGTGAAACTAAATGAGGCTGAAGATACGAAAGATGTAAAACCTGCTTCATCTAAAACATCCACACATGTTTTCCAGGTGACATAGCGAAATTTGTGTTTGGTCTTTGCTACTCCTCTCAATAAACTTCTATAACCTCATATTTCCCCTATTTTTTGTTATCTCAGGCACTTCAATACTTGCTTAAACTCTGTAGTCATCCATTGCTTGTCATCGGGGAAAAGATTCCTGCCTCGCTTGAAAGCTGTTTGTCAGAACTGTTTCCTGGAATCTCAAACATTATTTCAGAACTTCATAATTTGCATCATTCTCCCAAATTAGTTGCTCTTCAGGAGATTCTTGAAGAGTGTGGAATTGGCCTGGACACTTCATCTTCTGAGGGTTCTCTTCCTGTTGGGCAACATAGAGTTCTAATATTTGCTCAACATAAGGTAATCTCCTGTTCAGCTGGTTTTTCTAAAAATCTCACCTTTTTCTGTAATATCTGTTTGACAGAGGTACCTTGTGTAGGCCTTATTGGACATCATTGAAAGAGATTTGTTCCATACCCACATGAAGAAGTGAGTTTCTATTGTGCGCACCCACTTGTGTGCGTGTGTCAAGTGTACACTCATTTTATCTTCCTCTTGATCTAGCTCTTACATCATATATGGTTTGATATCTTGTGGTAAAGCAGTGTTACATACTTAAGGTTGGATGGATCAGTAGAACCTGAGAAACGTTTTGACATAGTGAAGGCTTTCAATTCAGACCCTACTATAGATGCCCTGTTACTCACAACACATGGTACGTCATTTTATCCTTTTTTACTTGATTTTACCAATGAATAATAATAGATTTGTAGCTCATGGGGGAAAGCCGTGGGCTTCGTTTTAAACCTGACATTATTCATTTGAGAAAATGCTTCACATATGCTAACTCCAGAGTTTGTGTTGCAGTTGGTGGGCTTGGCTTGAATCTGACCTCAGCCGATACACTCATTTTTATGGAGCATGACTGGAATCCTATGCGAGATCATCAAGTAATTGTTCCTCCTGGTTTTTATGATTCACTTCTAGCTTTTAGTTAAACTTATTATCAGGCATCATTCAAATCGACCTATAAAAGCCAGTAGCAGATGTTGGAAGAAGAAATTGTTCTTCCTCAGTTCCTAGCTTATGGTCCTGTCTTTTAAATGGAAATTTATTAGGTAAAAATAGTCTTTTTCACATTATAGGCTAATGAGATTCTCTGATTTATATACAATCATATTTTGATTAAATCCACAGAGTAACATATGAAAAATTGAACTTTTAAATACTAAATCTAACAGAAACTCCAGTCACTTCAAAAGTCAAAAGTTCTTGTCAAGTACAAAGGGCAAAAACAACAACTAAAAGCTTTTGCCTCTTACAACAAGCTCTCATTATGTTTGTGCTCAAATTGGTTTCAGGCTATGGATCGAGCACATAGATTAGGCCAGCGGAAAGTTGTCAATGTGCACCGCCTCATTATGCGAGGCACCTTGGAGGAGAAAGTCATGAGCCTCCAGAGATTCAAAGTGTCGGTGGCAAATGCCGTTATCAATGCGGATAATGCTAGTCTAAAAACAATGAATACTGATCAACTGCTTGATCTATTTTCTTCAGCAGAAACTGGCAGAAAGGTAGTGTTGCCTGTTCCTTTTCAATTCTCATTATTCAGCATGTCAAGTTCTTTGGTTGCATGGTCCGTTATCATTATTAGTGATGCTTTATTTCTTGTGTTGCCAACGAGTCTCTGTCGACTGTCAAGGGTGTTGGGAGTCTGGACTTTTAATGCTTGTAATTAGAGGATATATTATATGTGTGTTTTAGTTTTTCCTTCCTTATCTGCGATCATAAATATTTTAAAATATTTACTTAAGCTTCACGACCTTCTTTTTCTTTCAAATTACTTCATTTATTTCTTGTTATTATTTTGTCCTTTTTTGAGGATAGGGAAAAGGGTTAGGATTGAATGGTTAGTGTGATTTCAGTATTCTTCATCCTTAATACTTCTTATCCATGTAGTTAAATATTATTTAAAATTTAAATTTCAGGGAGCTATTGTAGCAAGACGTGCAGATGGCAACTTTGATGTTGACCCTAAGTTGATGGGCACTGGGAAAGGTTTGAAATCCATCCTTGGTGGATTGGGTGAGCTGTGGGATCAATCCCAATATGCTGAAGAATATAATTTGAACCAGTTTTTGGCAAGGCTTAATGGCTGAATCCAAGCTTGAAGTGATGTACAGGTTGTATATCTCAGGATGAAATAGGATCAAAATTTTGGCGTTATAGTTGTAGGTTCTTTTTTCCATCTTTACTTTTTTTATTACCTTTTTTAAATGGCCATCCTTTCTAATGAGTCCTGCCATGTTTGCTTCCTCCATTTCTTTTTCCTCCCATATGTGCTTTTTTGTCTTCTGTGGGGGGATGTGCAGAGAAGATGGATTGGGGTCGTTAGTGCAGGAGTCCGGCATGTGGAAAAGTTAAGAATATTGAGTGAGTTGGTGTTGGAAGGGATTACAAAAATGTAAATTGTAGACAGATGTATAGACATTCGGCTTCATTGACTTAATAAGAGTTATTACTTTTGGTCCAATGGGGAAATTGTGGACACTGTAATACATCCTTGATGATATCTCGGTAATGTGCTCTTTTCTTTTTTGTACTTGATAATGTACTTCAATCTGTTTAACAGTGCTGAGACATGATATCTCATAGCCTTGCTTATTTTGAGTTGCTTTTGGGTTGAGGTTTACTGTTATTTGGTAAACCAGAGGCATCGTTGATTTGTTTACTCTTGGTTCAGGTATGCCGGCTACATTTACGAAATGCGTGTTTGATCTTCTGCGTTAGATATAGTTATCTTATTTTTCAGTAGAGAACATGCAATCATCTTGCCACTAGAACAAGCATACTCAAAAATTTTACAGGTTCCACTCCAGCAGGGATTTTCAGTGAAACTCTGGCAAGTACTGACATCTTTAGATGTACTTGTAGCCATTTGCAGCTCGCTCGAGATGGCGGTTCATGCCTTGATGGCTTAACTGCAGAATGGATTTTTGACCAGATCTCACTTCCTCTGATGCTTGCTGGATGAACAGGTCCTCCTTGGTCTGCTGTAGATAAGCTTATATAATGAATCATGCTGGTTGAACAGGTCATCATCAGCCTCTGTGACAGTATTAATACGAATTGTGTCAATCGTTTGTCATTTAATAGCTGTTGATCAACATGTAAATATATTACAGGAGGGGAAATTGCATGTGATGATTCTGGTGGTTGTGTCGTCTCCATTATGTACCTAGGTTTTTAACTTTTGCTTTGTCTAACTGGTGATTCAGAGGCACATTCGAACATCCTTGGATGTTCGAATACGTGAAGAGGGTTCATGGAATTTTAGATCAGTTGTTCCTTTTCTTTAGCCAGAATAGAAGGTAGGCAACTTATCGGTGTATGACCATCTCACTAGATAGTAGGTACCAAAGTTTGGTATCTAATTATATACAAAATCCATTGAGATTAGTCAAGCAGGATTTTCCGGTAACTGTTTTGTTCCCGACTGGAGACAGGATGATACCTCACTGTCCGGTACAACTCCAGTTTTCTTAAAGGAGAAGAGTGGCCGGCCCAACGGATAGTGGTTACTGCCGGTTGAATCTCGTTCTGGCCATCTTGGAGGTTTGGTCTTCGACTGCTGCACTGAAATGTTATTTGGAACTAAAATGGACGTCCACCTGCTGATTCAGATGTCAATATGTAATTTAGCTCCTCATCGACCTTTAAACAATAAATCAATCGGCGGCACTTGGAGCACTCCTTTCTTTTCTACATTTTTTGTGGGCAAAAACAACATTTTATAAGATCTCTGCAACTATTCAAAAACTTCAAACTTGTTGATAAAGGTGTGGTTCAATATTTAACTACCTTAACACTCACTTCCACTCGTATGTTGGATTGTAAAAGTACCAAAAAAAATCCTAAACCTGTGGCATTCAACCTTAAACTTTTCAATTGAATCAATTTAGTCTCCAACTTTTCAATTTGACTATTTTAGTCCTAATTTTTTTTGCATTGATATCAATTTAGTTTATTTGGCCAATTTAGATCGAAAATTGATAACATGGATGCCTGTTGTTTGACGTGCCACGAACAACGCTAACGTGGATATTTTTAAATGTTTTTTAATAAGTTTTTTGATTTTTTACTCTTTTTTTAAATTCCTTTTTTTCTTTCATTTTTTTTTTTTTTTCCTTTTTGGACTGTGGCCAATATCAGCCATGGCCAGGTGAGGGTTGGTGAGGGTGTCGCTATAAATTCCAATTATCCAATTTAGTCCTAAATTTTTTAATTGAACCAATTTAATCCACACGTATAAACCTAATACTCATTCCCACACGTATGTTGGATGGGAAAAGTATCAAAAAAGTTATAAACTTATGGCATTGGTACTAATTCAATACTAAATCTTTCAATTAGGCCAATTTAGTCCTAAATTTTATTGTGATGCCCTTACTGACCTTACATGTGGCTAGTCATCGGTCATGGCCGGTACTAGCCATAGCCCAAAAAGAAAAAAAAAAAAAAGGAAAAAGAAAAAGGAAAAAGGAAATTAAAAAAGAGAGTAAAAAATTGAAAATTATTAAAAAAATACTTTAAAATGTCTACTTAGGATGATTGGCTTTCACATCATCAATTCTGGCCTAAATTAAATAATTGAAAGGTTTATAATTGAATTAGTCCAATTGAAAGATTTATGACTAAATTCGCACTAATGTTGTAGAATTAGGACTTTTATGGTACTTTTTCCTATGTTGGACTTTGGCCTAAGATTAAAGCATGCAAATATATAATGGAGAGGCAAATAAGGGGCCTAAAAAATTCAAATTCAGGACTTTCTACTTCATTGTCATGTAACATTTTGTGGAACCACCGTTAATCATATGAAAAACTTGAGTTTTTAGATTAAAGCATAATATAAAATTTAAATATTATAATATATGAGTTGAGTGAAATGTAAGCGAGACGAAGAATAATGAGTTCATAGGACCTTGCATTCACAATCGAGAAAAGTTATGTTTAAGTTTATTCACCACCAAAAATTGTTGGGTTAATGAGTCTCCGGCAAAAAGCACGAAAATGTCTTACCTACTAATTTATGAAACATTAATTAGATAAATATAGAACCGAATCGTTGGACTCAAACCTCGGACCACGTCGCAGGAAACATCAATAGCTAGAGGTCTGAAACCGTACTCGATCTCCAGCTTCAGAAGCTCTGACGGGTCTAGCCTTTTCCTAATTAATGCTACGGATTGGGGTTTTCTGAGTTTTTTCATTTGTGCAATAGGGCACTCGAATTTATTTATTTTAACCAGTGATATCATTTCTCGAATTGTATATTTAATTGTTATGGTTGACTCTTCCGTTGGAAAACCTACCAAATATTTTTTTTGGTCGAAAACCTACCAATTATGGTTAGGTGGTTGTTAATCGTCTTTAATTGCCTCAGCGGTAGCCACGTGACTATGACAAATTTTAAAAGACTGGAAAACATGTATACATTGAGTAAATGTTTTTCGAAAAGAAGAAATCTGCAAAAACAACAGGATAAGTGCATTAGAATGTCACGAAAGTTCAATTGAGTTTTAAAATTATTGAAAAGTATAATTAATGGAAGCACTTGATTGGATTAGTTCAACTAGTTTTAGGACTTATTTGTACTTTTTAATAGTTTTAGAACTTGTTTGAACTTTTGTGATAAGTTTTAAGATTTGATTATATTTTTTGAACATTTTAAAATTCTATTATACTTTTGTGACAAGTTTTAGGAATTTTAGTGCAATTATCCCTCTTTAAAAAACAAAAAAGAAGAAGAAGAAGAAACTTCAACTTACTCTCGCTAACTGTCACAACGCTCTTTTTTGTCAACGTCGCGTCAAATGAAAGACAAAGTTTAGAGGTGATGCCCAGAGGTTAGCCAATAGCCCTTAATTAGGTGTAAGCTCTCCCAAATCCTTACACTACTTGACATTGGATTATATTTAAGTTCAATCAAGCCTATGAATATGCCTTGTAAAACGGGGTTGTCATTAACTTATTGCGACCGGTTAAAAACCAAGTGGGATGCGGGAGATTATCTTGCTTCCTATGCAATTAGAGATTTCTAGTATCAAGGACTTGATTACACAAATAGCTTCTATTAGTATCCTTTTGGTTCCTCTAATTTGGTTGGATTGCTTATTTAAGTGATCAAGCTGTCTTTTCCTATGAGCTCTAAAAGTCATTTGATGTCGCTAAGTGTTCATACAATGGTTTTTAGAAGTTTATTATGATTTTAAGACTTATCCTAACAATGATAAAAATGAAAAGAACAACCAATGTATTGAAAGTGTGAGAAAGAAAATCCAATACTTGTTGGGCATAGAATACACATTGTCTTATTTTAAGCCCAAGGACTTAATCCCTATGAACTTAACTAGATCAATCGAGTCATAAAAACTTTTAAAAAGTACAATCAATGGAATGATTTGATTGGATCAATTTTATAGGTTTTAGGATTTGTTTGCATTTTTGAAAGTTTTAGAATTTGATTGAACTTTTGTGACAAGTTTTAAGATTTGATTACATTTTTTGAAAGTTTTAAAATTCAATTATACTTTTGCAATAAGTTTTAAAACTCAATTGTACTTTCATGACAAGTCTTAAGGCTTTTAGTGTACTGATTTAAAAAAGAAAAAAGAGGAAACTTCCACTTGCCTCCGCCAATTGTCATGACCCTCTTTTCCATCGACATCGTGTTGTGGGGAAAGACAAAGTTTAGAGGTAATGTCTGAAGCCGAGCCAACGACACTTAATTAGACGCAAGCTCTCCCAAACCCTTACATTGCTCGACATGGATTCATTTTAAGTTCAATTGAGCCTATGAATATTATATGTGAAATGGGAGTCATCATTAGTCTTTTGGGGAAAAAGTGTCAAAAAAGTCCTAAACTTTTTGCATTGGTGCTAATTTAGTCCTAAACCTTTTATGGGTGCAAATTTAATTATAAACATTTTCACTTGGTGACAATTTAGTCATAAACCTTTTATTAGTGCCAATTTAATCCTAAACCTTTTGAATTGGTACCAATTTAGTCATAAAAATTTTAACCTAGTGCCAATTTGGTTCTTCTGGCTAATAATATTTTTCATTTATTTATTTTCTTTCATTTTTCCTTTTATTTTTCTCTTTTCCTGCTCCCTCCTTCCTCCAGCCAGTCGTCGGCTAGATGACCAGCCAGAGGGGAGGGCCGGCGAGGTCAAGGTCGACTTTGTTGGCCTCTGGTGCGCCTTGCCGGCCACTGGCGAGGCTTGAGCCCTCGCCAGCAACAACAAGGGCGAGCAAGGCTTGCCCTCGCTGGCCATGGGTGAGGCTTGTCCTTGCCAAATCCGATGAGGTCGAGCCTCGCCCAATCCCTAGCGAGGGCTTGATCATCACCAGTTGCGGCTTCTAGCAACAACCGAGCCCTTGTTAGGGGCTGGGCGAGGCTCGACCTCATCGGATCTAGCGAGGTCAGGCCTCGCCCATGACTGGCAAGGCTTGACCCTCATGTTGGGACCTTCACTGCCCTTGCACGAGGGCACCCTAGGTGCGCCAGAGGCCAACGAGGTCAAGGTTGACCTCGTCGACCTCCCCCCACTAGCCGATCGCTCAGCCAACGACTAGTTGGAAGAAGGAGAGAATTGGAAAAATCAGAAAAGAAAAAGAAAAGTAAAATAAAATAAAAGGAAAAAAGGAAAGAAAATAAAATAAAAAATATTATTAAAAATTATCCACGTTAGCACTAGTTATGCCATGTCAGCAGTTTGACGTCTTAAAAATGATGGTACTATTCTAAACTAAGGTACTCATTTTATTAAGAAAGTGATTCTAAGTCCTAATTTGATTTTTATTCTTCTAGTTAGACTCTATTAACTAAAATTTAAGCTACTTTGATTTATTAACTTATGTCTATTAACTAAGCTAGCCTAATCAATAGTAAGCTAAGCTAATAAACCTAAATCTAATTACCACCATAGACTGTCACTCCAAACTCTCAACTGCCATTTTTCACCATTAATGTCATTCATTCATTCATTCAAATACTCAATCCGAACATTAACAAGTTTACACAACTAATTTCATCAAGAGTATTGATTTTGATTTGATAATTTGATGTCAATCATACAATTCGATTACTCATCCACTTCTTATTCAACTAGAGGTTGATTAATTAATGATTAGTTATTATTAAATTCTAGTTGCAAATTTCTCAAGCAGTGAGCTAAGTCACTAAGCACCTAATTAAACTATAATCTCCCATTCCTAGGGTACCTACCAAAGAATCATGTGTTGCCAATTAAGATTAAGGGAAATCAATTATTAATTAAATCACAAACAAGATTAATTAAGCACGCATTTAGGCTAATTTATTTTATAAATCATGAATTCAATTAGTCAACCAAAAGATCAACTTTTCTATTTTCTCCTAGAGTTTGACCTTCTAAGTTTTTATCCGATTGAAAGCCTTAATACATTTCAAATTAAGCGATTCTTATTGATAATCAAAGCTTAGGATGTACTCTTCAACTTTCATTAAGACCACTTTTCCTAATAATGTCCCATTTACTACAGAAAAAATCAATTAAACTTGACTACTTTTGATTATGCCCGGTTTCAACTCGACTATTTCAAATTTCAGACAAAATACCAAACGAACACCAAATGGTACCAAATTTTATGAACTGGCAGCTCTTTATGCACTCTACAACTTTTATTAACAAACCTTCAATCTATATGCAATTATATAATTTATCTTGAGAACTCAATTTGTATCGGTTTTATAGGCCAATTCCAAATTTGACCTTATTCATTTAAATTGACCAACCTATCCTTAATAGAGCTTAATGAAATTTTGGATAAGTGCAATTCTGGACCTCTCCTAAAATATTTTAGTTTTGAGATTTTGTAAAATAATCCTCTAACTATTTATTAATTGCCAACCAAAATCAGTCAATATGGAGACAAAATTTCAGATCAAACTCTAGATTTTTTTTCATTTTTTAGACTTGATATTCACAGCCTTAATGATATTCAAATTTTATAATATTTATATCAATTTAAAGCTATGAATATCAACTTAACTTCTCTAGAATATAATTCCTCCAGATTCTAAATTGATTTTCTTGTAAAAGTTGATGAACATAGCAAGGTTAGATCAGTTACGAATTTTTATAAATCATTCAAACATTTAAACTCATTCAACACATGTTCTTAAAAATTCATCTAAGCTTAGAACATTTTCAAGTCAACTACTTGAATAATCAAACTCATTTTCAAAAACTCAAACTTCAATGTTCGTCAACATTATTATTCAATTGAATCAATAATAAAAATTAACACAACCTATGGGACTAACTAGTACTTAAATCATCATTGAAGTCAATTTTAAAAGCTTCGGCTAATGTAAGGATAGCAAGGAATTGAGTTCGATTAATTAAGAATAAACATGATTCTTGAGGATCAATGAACTGGAATCACTTAAACATGCATTATTCAACTTGAATTAGCCATCATTTAACTAGACCACATCAATTTCATACTAAGAAAGAAAGCTTCAACCAACATGAGAATGAGATCTTAAAGTCATTTAAACATGCAATTAACTTTCAATTTTTTTAAACAATCCTAAATTTATAGGCAATTTCATGTTACTCATTAAATCCCATCCAATCCTAACTTAGGATTGATCATAGATTGAAGATAACACTTCAATTTTTCACTATGATCAACCTAAGTATCCTAGGATAATTCTTTGGAATTGATACAAGAACTTGATCACCTACTATTAGAAGCGGAAACCATCATTGCAAGGCCAAGGATGAGGCGAGAATAGATGTGGGGAGTCATGATAGTGATGAGCTTTGTCGGAGGAGGATGGCGAGCTCATGGCACAGTGGGCCATAAACCCTCGCCAACCACTACTAGGGGGGTTAAGTAGAGTTGTAGCCTTGGCCTCAAATTTAGACAAAAGTTGGTAGCATCCACCAAATCTCTAGTTGTTGGTTATACCAAATCTCTAATTTTTCATTGTAGATTGACAAGGATTGAGGTTGTTTCACCCTTTACACAAACATCCTCGTATCTCTCTGTCCCTCATATGGACACAGCTCTTTGTGGTGTCTCTTTCTCTAAATACTCTTGCTTCTTACCTGTTTAGAGGCAATGTCAATGAGCCAATCATATGTGACAGTCGATGGACTCCTAGTGTAAGGTCAAGCCGCGTTGTTGCCCTTCCTTCTTTTCCCCATCCCTCTCTCACTCCCTCTTTGGTTTACAATCTTCGATATTCATTTCTTTATTTCGTCGATGCTTATACGATAGCCATGTCAGCATTTCGATACAATTGATTGATGATAAGACTAGTGAAAGTGAAAATAACGTTTCACGGGTCTAAAATTTCAACACTCGGTCCCCATAAATTACGGGGCTTTTCACCGCTTTCTTAGCGAGGACGATAGCCACATTTGCAAGTATACCACGGCACGACACACATGGGAAAGATCATCAAACCTGAGGTCCTAATTCCAACGTCGTACGAATGGATGTGACTGAGACTCGAGAGCACTTAGAGCTCTTTTTCCAAAGGATGCTCGAAGCTACAGAAAGCCCAACGCTGCCCCCAAACAGAGGTTGGCAAATCGGTCAGAACGTGAATCACACGCTGCCGAGTCCCTCGTCACTCCTGTCGCGTCACCCGGCTCCCGCTCCTCTCGCCGTTTCTTTGGCCAACTGTCATCAACATTCCCACCCACTCTCTCTCTCTCTCTCTCGATCCACCATTCGCGCCTTCAAGTAAAGCGAAAAGCAACTCCTTTTTCGTAATGATTTTCGAGAATAAAACGCGCTCATGTCCTCCCAAAAGTGGGCCCCGATTTGAACAGCTTCGGATCATTTGATTTTACACGAGGCATCAGGTGCGAAAGCCTTCTCATTGGACCGGCGAAAGCTGTTTTCCACCCTTTCGTTTGCTAAGAGTATCCCCACGCGTAATCCATTATATTTTTCTTTGGGCAAAGTCGAGTAATCGAGAGTATTTGAATAGGCAATTAATTTCAAAACTTTGCCCGGAAGCTAATTATATTTTATTCATCATTTTTCACCTTAAGCGTGAAAAGTTACTATATTTTTTCTACTCAGCCGACGATACTCAGAATCAAAGTCCTAATATAATGTCTATCTTTATCATCGAAAACTCTTAATTCTCTATCAATTATCAATATTTTCTTTCCAATTAGAAGGGAATTGGGGTAATATTACGAGATCTTCCGATTAAGGACCCGTGAGGTCGGCAATGTCCTCCCAAAAGTGGACGCGACTTTAACAGCTTCAGATCATATGAATATACATACACGCGTTGAAGTATGAGGCGTTAGAGCTTTTCTCATTGGACCAGCGAAAGCTGTTTTCCATCCTTTTATTTATTAAGAGCATCCCCACGTTTTAATCCATTTATGTTTCTCTTTGTAGCTTTGACTAGTGGACCCCTCTCTGTGTGTGTGTCGTTTGTTCTCATTTGCCTGGTGGCCCAGAGTTGCTCTCCTTTTCTGCAGTTCTTACACACCTCTCGATGCGTCTGTAATGTTGGCGTACGACCCTCCTTCCCCATGTCTGCACAAGCCAGAGATCTGAGTTCTAACTGAACTCCCATTCCTCTGTCATTTATCATGGCGGTTGAATTTTAATGCCCGCCCAAGAAAAAGAAAGAAAGAAAGATCGGCCCTTGGTGTCTGTCCCTCCTGAAAAAACTCCCCTTTGCTTTAAAAGTTTGCTGGCCTTTTGTTTTCTTTTTCTCGAATCTTTTAGTTTTTGAGGGAGAGAGAGAAGATGAGTGGAGGAGAAGAAGAAGGGGAGACGTTGGAGCTCACTCCGACGTGGGTGGTCGCCGCTGTCTGCACGGTGATCGTCGCCATCTCCCTCGGGCTCGAGCGGTTGCTCCACTACACTGGCAAGTACCTCAAGAAGAAGGGCCAGAAGCCTCTCTTCGAAGCCCTCCAGAAAATTAAAGAAGGTCCTCTCTCTGTCTCCCCTATCTGTGTGCGTTCGTGGGGGTGCTATCGAGTTTTCTGTTTTTTGGTGAAATGGGTCTCACTTTCTAACCATGTTCTATCAACTTTTCGTTTTTTTGGTGAAATGTGTCTCATTTTCCATGCATCATCTGTCAAGTTTACGTTTTCTCTCTCTGTTTTTTTTCTTTTTTTGTGTGTGAAATGGGTGTCGTTTTTCTCTGCAAATGATTGAGGTTTTGCTGCAAAAATGTTGAGTTTACAGAGCTCATGTTGTTGGGGTTCATATCGCTGCTGTTGACGGTGTTCCAAAACGTGATATCCAAAGTGTGCGTGCCTGAGGACATCATGAAGCACATGCTCCCTTGCAGCGTCAATGAAATCCCGGACGAAGGAGAGACAGCCTCCAACGCCACGACCGAGCACTTTCAGCATTCCTTCTCCATTGGTCCGGGGAGAATCAGGAGGCTCCTCTCTGAGACTTCGACCGGGACTGGGACTTGCGCTCTGCAGGTCGGATTTGCGATTTTGATATAATGGTTTATTAGTTATTGCCATTTTTTGGTTGATTGTGGTGGTTTTGTTGTTATTAGCTTGGCCATGTGCTTTGGTCTTATGCACATGGTGAAGGACTGAAGTAGAGTAAATCAAGCTTCTTTCATTGTTTAATTATATTGTATGCCAATGTCGTTCTGAGTGTCTATTCTAATTTGCTGGCGCGGTGTCTACGTGTTTTCTAAGACCATGTTGCCTTTCTATTGGTATTATTAAATGCGAAACAATTCTATTAAACTAATGGACTTGATGTGTGTTGTCACCGAATTCGTTTTGTCTCTTCTCTAGAGGAAAAGTAGTGGCTCTTATTATGCAACTCCTGTTGCCACCAAATAAAGTCAACTGAACGATTTTGCGGAGAACTGGATTGTAACTAGCAGATTAATCCGAAGATGCAGTGAGACCTGTCTATATCATTGATAACGTTACCAAGAAAGATTTCAACATTATGATGCTTACAGTGACTTGCGACTTAAAAGGTCATACATGAGAGTGCTTTTAATGCATCTTGGCAATTTTAATGTCAAACTTCTAGGTCAAGATTATTTGCATAGATGTACTTTTCACATTTGGATGTTCTAACAATACCCTTTTCTTTCCTTCAGAATAAGGTGCCATTGTTGTCTTCTGAGGCGTTGCACCATCTTCACATCTTTATCTTCGTCCTAGCGATAGTCCATGTGACTTTCTGTGCTCTCACCGTTCTGTTTGGAGGTGCAAGGGTGAGCCACTCGTGACTATTGCTTGCTCTTCTAATTTTACTTTCCTGACATTGTGTGCCTATTTTGATGCAGATACGTCAATGGAAACACTGGGAGGATTCTATTGCCAAAGCTAATTATGATAGTAGGAAAGGTAATCTATTAGATCAAGAGAAGCATTTTTCACCTGTCTCTCAGACAAGGGTAGTCTGTGCTCATCTTAAACCTAAAGTTGCAGTATCTGCCAATAAGTCAAAAAAACAATGTTAGTCTATTTTTAGTAGCATCTTTGCACTCTGATGCAGTCTAGATGCCATCGGCATTATTATTTATTTTGGGATGTTATGGATGGTTTCTGTTAACATATATTTTACTTCCAGCAGTTATTGCATCTGTTAATAGAGTTCTAATATGGTGTTTTGATGACATGGATGTTGAGTAGAGTATCGTGGTCCTTCACTTTCAGTTTGGGCTTTAATTCTTTAGGTTAGGACACTTGAGTTACACTCCTTCAGTATGCTGGAAGTCTACATTGGTACGCTGGAGCTTGTGTCGTACTGCAGATTCTCTCTTGCCCTTTTATGTGCATTTAAGTATGAACTCTGAATGTTAGGGATGCACTTCTCTCTGATCTTGGTAAGTTTTGTTAAGGAGAAGAGGGATACATCTAAAATAAGGAAAAAAAGGAAAACATACTTCAGTATACTTTGTTCGAGAAGCTTTTTAAAACCAAGATAAATAGTTAAGAACTGATGACGCCATATGTCCTCTGGTTTCAGACGATCTGCTCAGTATTTTTTCTTTGTTGCTTGTTAATCATAAACTTTTAATAATGCAGCTTTAAACAAGATCACACATGTCCATCAGCATGCCTTTATCAAGGAACATTTTCTGGGTATTGGTAAAAACTCAGTTCTTCTTGGTTGGTTGGTAAGTTGCTATCTTAATTATGGTAGAGTCTGAATGTATAGTTTGTTGGATGGCCTGTATCTATTACTTTGATATTGCTACAATGTTGATAGTGTGAGATTGTCTTTTTAGGTGTCTGCCCTTGATGATCTGCATCGGATTGTTAATTAATATATGTTGTCATCACTTCTGTGTCCTGGGTCATTTGTTGTTCATTCTATGGCAAAAAAAAGTATATTCTTTGCTTTACACAGCGTTTTCCTTCTTGTCGTTCCTCTCTATCTCTCTCTCTCTCTACACCCTTTTCCAGTCCTTTTGTGGCATGTCCTCATGTTAGGAAATATCCAACGATTATTTGGAAAGAATCTGCTATGAGATCAGTGTTCGTTTGAGTGAAATAGATTTTTTGTGGCTTTATGGTTTGTTATCGAGACTAACAGAAGAAAATAACTCTTTGATCTCCGAACAAATAGCGGCTAGATAATTTAGACATGTAATTTAGCAAGTGATGAGAATGCTAAAGTCGGGAAATGATCAATCTGCAGACAATGCACTGTTAGAATGTGCTTACTAGAAGTAATCTGGTCCTTTTACCTTGAAAGTATTTAGGAAGCAAGCATGCTTTTTGTGATGGAGTCATTGCTTTTTGCTAGTGTATCATATGCAAATGGATACTGAGATGAGGAATAAGACTTTAATTATTGATGCAAAAGTCTTTTTTAGTGGTAATTATCTTTATTTGCTTATAATCTCTTTCTCTTACAGCATTCATTTTTCAAGCAATTTTATGGTGCTGTTACGAAGGCTGATTACACTACATTGCGCCTGGGTTTTATCACAGTAGGTTACAAATTTGAGATTGATTCTCCGCTTTAAATAAGTAGTCTGGCATCGCCAACTTTGATTGGGCATTCTTATGAATCTTTACTTGTTCTTTTTCTCAATTACAGACGCATTGCAAGAGTAACCCAAAGTTTAATTTTCACAAATACATGATCCGTGCCTGGAGGATGATTTCAAGAGAGTTGTGGGGATAAGGTATATGATTTCTTCCAATTTTTGGATGATAAATCACTCACTGACATGTTGGGCATGGGGGATGGTTAACTGCATAGCTGATGCTAATAGTTTTTCTTTCTTGGTTTGCAGTTGGTATCTGTGGATATTTGTGGTTGTGTTCTTACTGCTGAATGTCAATGGTATGGAAATCATCTAGCAGATGCCTGTGATGATTTTACTGTTTAAGTGTTCTTTTCGCCTTCATTATACTCTTCGTTTCATCAAGTCCTGTTCCTGCTTTATTGGTCAGAAGTGTTCTTTCATTACAACCCATGTAAATGAAATTGATATGGCTCTGCATGCCATTATTCAATCTTTTAGTGGTGCTTTCGAGGTTCATCTGATTTGAGTACATAAAAATGCCAAGTCAAAAAACCACAGACTTGCGGGGTCCAATCTGTTATTGTAAATGTACATTTTTTTCTCAACAGTGCCTTCTGCACAGTTTCTGTACTTGAGTTTTGCCTGATGCTCTGATTGTTATCACATGACTCTGCTTTTTACTTCTCTCTGTGCAGGCTGGCATACATACTTCTGGATAGCATTCCTTCCATTCGTTGTGAGTTACCTCTTCTGTTCCCCTTATTGTGGATGTCTGTTTTCATAGTAGCTATTTAATTCATTTAGTAAAAGCGGATATATAACAGTGGTTAATGAACTAGAAGTGAAAAATATGAAGCAGGTGCTTAAAAGCTCTTTCTAAATTGTTTTTTCTGCTAGTATGGGTGAAAGTTTTAAAAAGAAATCTGGAGAATCTAATTGAGTTTGTCACTTAAAAGGTCTTATAGTTAGGATTAACTCGAATGTCAGGATGGAATGATAGGCCACACTGAGAATGTTCAGTTTTTTTTTTTTTTTTTTTTTAATTTTCTAAGATTCAATGATTTGGTTGGTACTTAGGAAAGTGGTTTTAATGGGTTTTGCCCATAAGCACTCCTGTAAATGCCTTTTAATTTGGATGAAAATGACAGTGACTTTGCTTTAGCCTTTAAGGATACTGTTTTTACTCTTTGTTGAAAAGGATGTGCCGTGAGCCATGTAGGTTGCTGGATTTGTGTCATCCTTTTCATATATTGTGATAAATCCTGAACATAACGTTGAAGTTTGTTTTCCTTAACTGGATCTTCAATTTTCAACTGATAGTGATTTCATCCTGTCTTGTGGCAAACAATTTTTATGTTTAATCTGGCATAGATGGGATGTGCTTAAATAACATTATGGACCTAAAAATGAACTTGCATTGCTCCTTTTTTGGGTCTATCCTATACATACTGTTAATGTTAACTGAGAATATTTCCATGTGATTGATTTGCTTATTTCTGTGCATCATTCCTGTATGAACCATACCCAACTCGCGAGATAGATGAGTTGAAGAGGAAGCAAGACTTAGGTTAGCAATATAATGCAGAAATATATATTTGGATTCAATGGATTCTTAATAGAGAAATGAGTAATAGGTGTTTGGCAAGGTGAAGAGAAGCCAACTTAGCTGTGGAATAATTTGTCACTAATCATGATGGATCATGGCTTGAAAATGTGAAACAACTAGGACACTGCTTATGATCAGTTTTAGTCTTTTTGTGATCCATGGTTCATACAATATCATTGACTTCAAGAGGGAATTTTTTGAAGAATCACAGATTCACATTTTCAAGCTTGTACTTCACCAGTCTTTATGGGTAATTTAGAAAGGTTGTAAGAAGCATGCAGATGTGATTTTAAAATAATTCTAATATCTCCCTTGTAGCCGTGGATGACCAGTGGCTGGCAGTCATTTATGATTGTAGTTTCCAAGAAGTTAAGAGTTCCAATCTTTAGAACCTCATGCTAGGCTTCCTATTTTGTTTGGCTGCAAGAAAATTCTCTGTGCAGCATGAATTTACCATAACGGTCAAGTTTCAAATACCTAATTCGGATCATGCATGGACAAAAGTTCACTCTGAATGCGATACAATTGATTCTGTCATTAGTACTTATAGGGAAAATTACTCCTTGGCATCCTATATTCTGAAATGATCAGGGAGAGTACTCTTACGGTCATGCTGGGTCATGTTTAGTGTTATTTACTTCATTTGCGTTATCTTCAGTCATGTGAGTCATTATACGTGTATTTTTATCACTTTTGAGTGCTCTCTTACATATTGTACCTCGGCTGATTGTTAAGTTGACTCTGCTCTGTTTACTATCTATTTGTGATATATCCTCTTTTAGTGTTTCTTATCTGCCTGTAAAATGTCAGGGTGCACCTGCTGTTTCATGTTTTCAAAAGTTAAGTCATGGTTGAAAGTGCACGCAATCTTGTAACCATGATTGATGAGACTTTTATGAATCACTTAATCATGTCCATTTCCACCTTTTTTGATCATATTTCCAGCTTCTGTTGGCTGTGGGAACCAAGCTGGAGCATGTTATTTCACAATTGGCTCACGAAGTTGCTGAAAAGCATATCGCAGTAGAAGGGGATCTTGTTGTTACACCGTCAGACGAACACTTTTGGTTTAAACAGCCCCGAATAATCCTCTACTTGATCCATTTTATACTTTTCCAGAATGCTTTTGAGATTGCATTCTTCTTCTGGATCTGGGTAAGCTGCTTTGGTGGGATTGTTTTGGAAGCTGGCAGCGGCAAAGCACGAATTTAGCTAGCGAACCAACGGGATCTCATGGTTCCTTGTGTGTGCAGGTTCAGTACGGCTTTGACTCCTGCATAATGGGACAAGTCCGTTACATTATTCCGAGGCTTATTATTGGGTATAACCCGTTATGGAATTTGATTTCTATATCTTCGAATGATTATATGATGTAGCAGGAAGAAAATGTCTATCCCCTTCTCACTTTTTCATGGGTTTATGCAGTGTGATCATTCAGGTGCTCTGCAGTTACAGCACTCTGCCCCTGTATGCCATAGTCACTCAGGTGGGTCCTCTTGCTCCAGTGCTTTTTCTACTGTCTTTCTTTCTCCTAACATTGTCTGGTCTTAACCTTATATCTCTGATTGAATGAAGATGGGAAGTAGATTCAAGAAGGCCATATTCGATGAGCACTTGCAGGTAGGCCTAGTCAATTGGGCACATAAAGCGAAGAAAAGGAAGGGACTGAAAGCGGCAGCTGGTGATGGCTCGGGCTCTGGCTCAGGCCAACCAAGCTCTCACGACGGTTCTTCCATCGGAGTTCAGCTGGCAAGCGTATTCCGGAAGGCATCTGCACCTGGGGAGACCCATCCCGCCCCCGGGGCTGAAGGTTCTAAATGAGTCCTCTGGCTATATCGTAGGTATTAAGTTAACTGGATTATCATTTTGTATAGCGGTAAGTTGTACTTTCAGAAGATCGTACCCAGTTGTATGTGGCCTGAGCGTTCGTCGGCAATTATCGGGGGTTGCTCCGGAACAGTTTTTGCTCGAGATTCAGGTCCATTTTAGTGTGATGTGTAATTTAAAACGCACGTTGATGTATAGTATGTACCTGAAGAAGGAATTCTTATGTCTTGCTATCTGATAGTGATCATATACACGATGAGAAATTATATAGTTCGGGTTAGAAAAGTTTGCTGCTAGTATTGTAAGATTGCAAAATGATGATATTTCCAAGTTTCATTGGATTATATATAACAAGTAAAGTTTGATATTATAGTTTAACTATCCAATTTAAAAGGTTTTAGAGGGATGATGTTTGTGTCTATATATATGTTTGTGCTATATTTATTTTGAATAACAAATTGAAATGATTGTATTTGGACGTACGAAATGGCTTTTATCATGTTAACATCATTAATTGACTGCAGAAAAGACACGAAACAAGTTTAAGATCGAAAGTGTTTTCGCCTTTTAAGTATAACCAACATGTATTTTATATTTTCTCTTGCCTGTTGAAATCCACATCCTGAAGTTATACGACCTTAAATGTATGATGTGTGTAAATTTTCAACAATCCGATGTGTTAAATGTTTGATGTAAGCATAATCTTAAATGTAAATAATGTAAGTAATTGCAAGTAAAAAGCCACTGATTCGGAAAAGTGTTGGTTAAACTAGCTAAGCATTTGTTCCGACTGCGATAGATTTCACATTCGAATCAATGATGTGGTCGGGAGCTATTCTAGATGCACATGAACAAAGTACGCCTCGGTCCGGTTGTGGAATTAACTAATCGAGCCCGGTTCGGTCGTGGAATCAATTAATCGACCCGGACATTCGAATATGATATACTATTGGCAATGTTTCATGACTATTTTATGAAGAGTTAGTGCTACAGTCTCCCACGTAGACCAGGCCAATGGGCCGCACCACCCGTCCCGGCCTGGCCCGCTTTCCTCTCCTGGGCCCATCAGGCGCCATGCTTTGGGCTTTTGGGCCAAAGGGCCCAACTGCCGTCCACTTGGGAAGCTCACTGGCGTATGATCGGCGGCTGTGGGGGCAAAACAGACGCCATCCTTTGTCAACCGAACTTGAGATTCATGGGAATCTCGCGATCTCAACCACCGGCGGCGACGGATGATAACGACCGTCTTTGTCGATTTCCGAGGTGAGCTGCATTTTGTCCAAAAAGACCGAGTCGTTGCCACCGCCGCCGCCGTACGTGCACAAGTTGTTGAGACGTCAAACCTTAACGCCCATTTCTTGAAAAAAGAAAGACAATAGTAAGTTTGATGGAGGAATGACCCAAGAATTTGACTACAATTGACTGGCGAGGTACAAGGCTCGGGACCACAATTTAAGCCTAAAAATGGACTCTACCCGTCGAAACAAATCTCTTTTGACACCCATATTACCGCATAAACTCGAAAGTTATTTTTTTGACTCTTCCACATTGGCATCCCGATTTCTATAGTAACGGAAGTTTGTGGTTTCCCGATCTCAATTGCACATGCCGAAATTGGGGATCACAAGTATTTCAACACAACAATAAGTTGAATTGATCGGGTGTCGGATGAGAGAAGTTAATCGGCGGTCAAACTATGGTCGGACAAACTGATATCCAAAAGAAGGCCCCGGAGCCTAAAATCGTACCTAGAAGTCTTTTTGATCAAACTAAACTTTTCAGATCCCTAAGTTATGATAAATGATGACTTCTAAAATTGATGAGTCACCGGAAATGTCGCCTAGTTCATTGACCCGACCCTTAGCCCCCTATATAGGTTGAAATCTCGAGTTTGTGATTTCAAGACTTCACCTAGCAATATTAGGGTAATTGTAAAGCTATCGACATGAGGGTCTCGAGATGCAAAATTCACGCGAATCGGACGTGAATGGAGGAGATTTGACCTTTAAAACTCCATCTTCTGTTGCACGCTGGATGACGTTTAAGGAAATAGGGTTTCTCATCAATTTTGGAACATGTATCGCTCCGGTCAACATCTTTAGGATACCATCATGCATTCCGATTCTAACATCACCAATACTCACAGCATCGTACTTGGTGTTGTTCCGTGTCTGCACTTTACCAGTATTGATGCATTGATAAGTAGTACGCTGATTCTTGTTTAGTGTTGTGTGAAATAAACAACTAGAATTCATAAACCATTCATCAAATGACGAACATTCCACGATAGGCAAGGCCAAATTAGAATTATCCGAGTTATTATTAACTATTTCAGCAATATTATTAGTAAATTGGACTCTAATTCTCTTACCTTTCTTATTCTTCAACTTAAGGTGATCCCTTCTAAGATGCCCTCTGTTGCCACAATTGCAATAGAAAACGCCATTGGTCCCAAGCTGACAACATTTGTTTAGGTTCACGCCACTCTTTTGTGTATGCTAATTCTTTCTCTACCTTCAACGACAAATCCAGCAGGCACAAATTTGCAAAGTTCTTTCTTATGAATGTCTTTGCTTAGAATCAAATCGCTAACCTCATCAAATGTCAAGCTTCTTGAGCCAAAAGAATAACTAACAACTGTAGCAATAATATTCCAACTTATCAAATCGCATACTTCATTATCAAAGTTAATCTCAAGTGAACTCAATTGACTAACAATTACATTTGATATGCTCAGCAACTAACGTTGCCTTCACTTGTCTTTAAGTGAAAAAGATGTTGCATCAATTAGACTCTGTTGATTGTAGAAAGCTTTTTGTACATGTTCAACATGGCATTCATTAATCTTGCAGTGATATTTTCTTTACGGTGTTAAACTCAACATCATGAGCCACTAGTGGTAGATCCAATGCTTATATATCTAGCAAGTTCCTATCAGTTTGTTTCATTGACTCCAAAATCTTTCCCATCAAATTTGTCAATTTTCACTTTTCCTTCTTTTGTCGCAATTGATTTGTCTCAACTCAACCAAGCCTATCTCTGATGTAAATTGTTGCAAAAAACAAGCAATTGAACAATATACTAAGTAGAACAAAGAAATAAATTGGATATCAAATATATGTGATTAGGTTGATATGACCTACCTATAGAGAGAGCAACACATGATTCAAGTATAAATCAAATGATACAATGAAAATTATAATTACACTCAAGTTAATTAAACACTCTTAGTATTTTTCGACCCTCAACTACACCTAATGATTCATATAGTATTTGACCATTATAATTCATCACAAATCAATCTTTCAATCTTATAGAATAATTAAAATTTTTTACCACAAGACTTATTGGTTTCAAAACACTTGCAATTTCTTTAGGATATAATTCAAGAGCACGCATCATATTGTTTGTTACATCCAAAAGCTCTTCTACTCTCCCTAATGGGCAAAATCTAACACTTGCTCAAAATAGAAAACTCACTTGAATTATGAAGTCAATTTGAATCGGATTTCTTTTACGAGCCCAAATTCGAGGCATATTCTAAAATTCTTTTTTCAATGATGCAATGCATTTTTCACGCCGGGACCAACAATACGTAGCAAATGTGTAGTTGGACCATATTAGATCGATATAATTTTGCATAGAGTTTTATAAATTGGAAAGAGAAGAGTTTAGCTGCAGTTGCCATCG
The DNA here is from genome assembly GCA_014182895.1 of Angophora floribunda. Lineage (NCBI taxonomy): Eukaryota > Viridiplantae > Streptophyta > Magnoliopsida > Myrtales > Myrtaceae > Angophora > Angophora floribunda. The sequence continues at coordinate 14,842,238 of CM024708.1, forward strand.
CCCGAACACCTGTCGTTCATTGACACAGCGTTTTTCTAAATATTGATAGGGACGTTAAAAGAACCATTTTATGTCAACATATCGGGACAAGAGCAGCACGTCTCGACCGCCGACCGGGGCCGTCCATTCCATGTCCCCAATCGGACTTTTTCTTCAGAAATTAATATTACTCTAGGACGTTCCGTAATGTCCTCTAATGACTTTTCTTTCTCCCTAAATAATGATGTCATTTTTTGTGTGTCCGCACACGATAAGATAACATAAAATACAAGACGAATACTAGGGGCAGCCGGACCGAACCGGCTAGGATTGGCTGGTTCAAGGTTGCTTTTAGGGAGAACTGGTTCGGTTTCTATTTCCAAGGCCGGAATCGCTGGTCCTACCTGAGTGAAACCGGTTCGGAAGTGGTTATAGAGCATCTTTTAGGAAAAAAGAATACTTTTGCATCGTCAGGAATTTAACCATGACCTTTAGCATGCACAGACAACAATAAAATCATATGAGAAATAAATCTTTTATCATGAAAAATGGCGACATTTTTGTATTTTATTATAAGAATTTGGGTTTTTATCCAAAGCACAAAAAGAGGCCAGTTCTTGAGAAAAATCGAGAACCGAAACCAAATGAATCGAATTGATTGTTCCTAAACCGATTGCTTATATTCCGAGTTCCAAACCTAGTTCCAAAGGAGAGTCATAAGATTGATTTCTGGTTTTATGTTAGGAATCAACCCAAGTATCAATCACCGTAATTGGATAATAAGATATGATTGTAATCACATGTAAAATAATAGAAATATTCCAAGATCATTATATTACCAACAAAGTAATATCCATCCCAAAATGATTTAAATGTACTGACTGCAGTACCAACGGAGCTGAGACAGGGCCATCCCAATGGCCTGTTTGTTCAAAAATTAAACTAAGAACTCATCATAATATATCAAATTCTAAACTTTTCAATTAAATTCAATTGAGTCGTGAACTATTATTGAAAAGTACAATCGACTATTGAACCTTTCAATTGATTCAATTAAGTTTCAAATATTGGACTCAAAAACGCAATTTACTCTTAAACCTTAATAGATATCACCTAACCACCACCATATCTGCCTACCAAAAATCATACGTATGCAATTCAAATTTGAAATTTAAGAAATCCATATGATTAATCTTCAATAAGATATACAGATCTCGCATGTCAACATTCTGACAAAATTTAAAAATAAAAGAATTCAAGATCTTGATAGAATCTGCTGTTTAAAAATGGGCTGTCCTTATCCTGGCGGCACCACATTCCACGGCATTATACTATCGTGACATACAAGATAATTTGTGCAGACACAACGTGGGTGGGGACCGCCGGATTTGATTAGATGATTAATTAGGTTTAACCACTTTTTCTTGTGCCCTTAAACACTTCCTGATTGGACGATTATGATGTTTGTCTTCTTGAAGATATCAAAAAAGAATAAAATAAAAAAAGCAATTTTCGTTGCATTATTTATATAAAATCTTTTGGAACGACGAGCGTGCGCTGAGCAAGTCGTTTGGGACCACTGCAGCACTTGCAATTTGAGAGTACTATTGGATTCTGTGGAGGGTTGAAAAGTTTTTCAGCATATCTAGGAAAGTTTTTCAGCATATATATATGTAATTTCTTAATTTCGTATTAGAGATGTTAATTTCCGTCATTTTCCATTGCAATCCGCAACAAAAATTGTTCACTCGGAGTTGTAGTTTATTAGAGGTTTGGAAAATAGGTATGAAAATTAATATTAAATCGACATATGGATTTAATAAAACATAGAGAAAGTTTGGTTGATAAGAATATGAGTCAAGAAAATAAAATTCACGGGCCGGAAATGGAATAACAAAAGTGATGACTTAGAGTTGAGTGTTGGCCATTGGCCAATGAAAAATTGAAAATTCCTCACTAGTAGTTGGAAGATCAATATTAAACGAGTGAGCATAGACTTTTTAGATAGATAGCTATTGACTTAGATTGAGTGGCGCTAACATTCATCAAGGCGTGAAATGTTAGTACACTCATTCAATTTGGTGGACTATGAATATTTGCAAGTAAACATAAGACCAAGACAAACAAATATTTTTTTTCATCATTACAGCATTATGGTAGCTTAAGTTAGATTTTGTGCAAACTTGACAAAGTTTAACTTCTGGTTCGATCAAAAGACGTGCTATCTATGCTTGGGTTCGAATGTCTGCAAGAAATTATTTTGCTGCAGCTGATCTTAAATCATTTTGTTGAGCAAGAATTGAATCCAACATCTCGTACTTCTTGAGATTTGAGATTTCGATCAATTTATCACTTGATCAATTCTAATTTTCTATGTTATTCTCTCTCTCTCTCTGACTTTATTCTCAACGATTTTGAGAAAGATGAAATCCATCTTCATGGTTGAACTTGGTTTTGTTAGGTAAGCGAGAAAGGAAATCGATCGAAAGGAAGGCAAAAGAAATCAAAACCCCTTTTGTGTGTTGGATGCATTATGAATGGGAAGTCAATTTTGAGGATTGACTTAACCATCATTTGTCTTATTGACATATGAAAAGAAAGTAAAGGTAATGGAAGAAAGCTGCAACATTTGCATATTTCCTTTCGTTTTTCTTCAATTTAGGAAAATAATAAAATGTTTTTATAGTGATTTCTCTTTCTTCTTGCAACTTATGGTTTGAGATTTATTCCCAAGTGCTATTGAAAAGTTTTGGCTTCAAGTTCCACCACTAGTTACTCCTTGATCTCCGAAATCTTGATTCATCTTGTCGAATGTTTATGCTAAGGCAAGAATCAGGTTTTGTACACAGTAGCACCACTGTAGTGTTGCAATGACGAGCTTGTCATCTAAGTAGTGCATGCATGATAATAATTCTGTTTAAATTAAATCAAATAGTACCTAACAAGTTTCAAAATCCTATAGTCAAGTTGAAGGAGAATCAATAAAGTTAATCGCTATTTTCCCGTCCTTTTTCTGGTAAATAAGAAAAGGGAAAAATCTACAAAATGCATTAAATCATGCTCATTGTGACAAATTTACCATGAATTATATTTTTTGATATAAAAAATCCCCAATTATAATCATAAAAAATCATAAACTTATACATATTTACTATAAACTTTTTCTCGTGACATAAAAAACCATAAATTTATACTTATGTCAATATTTTTTGCTTTTGGCATATATATAGACAAATTTTTAAGCATTTTCTATCAATGTGCCACTTAGATATAAATTTGCAATTTTTGATGTTACAGAAAGAAGAAGAAGAAGAAGCAAGGTAAATGTGATTTGTGGTGACTATATGTATGCCAAAATATTTTAACATCTTCTTCGATTTTAGTTGATGTATTTGGATAGGGCACGTGGAGGGGAGGTGTTCAAGACCCGCCATTTACGGTCAACGTCAGCTGACTCGTTCCCCAATGGAAAAGAGAAAGCGAGTGCTGCTTTGCTTTTGTGCCCGACCGCTATTTGTTTGTCTTTCTTCCTCCTCTTGTGCTAATCAAAACTCCCCTAAGTTGCGTAGTTTAGTGGGCTCTATGTGGATTTAATTTTTTCTTTTCTTGAATTTCATTGGGATGGATTTGATCTAGGAATTGGAACACTTCAAAATTTAGGGTAAATTTAGTCCCCAAGAGCTTGGCACATTAACAGGATGAATTTTACTAGACGGTCTATATTTTAGTTTTGTCAATGATCTTCTCTCCCTTTTTCTTCTTTTTGATTTCGCCCCTCTTCCTAACCTCGCTCTACCGGGATTGAAACCCCTTCTCCATTGTGGCTGCTGACCTTTATTCGCGTCTGTGACCCATGAAATGTCGTCTGCACCTCATAGGTTCCTTCACCATGTGCCACCTTATCACAACCTTGTATACTAACTCGCCACCTTATATTCATGGTTCATAGCCTTGAGCGACCCTAGATTTTGGGTCTCATAAGCTTGAGTGGCTATTAGCATGGTGGCCACAGTTAAGATGCAAGCTCTCTTGGTTTTGTATTTTGAGAGAGAGAGAGAGAGAGAGAGAGAGAGAGAGAGAGAGAGAGAGAGAGAGAGAGAGAGAGAGAGAGAGAGAGAGAGAGAGAGAGAGAGAGAGAGAGAGAGAGAGAGAGAGGCATTGGAAGCGTCACCTGGGGCAAGAGGGGCATGATGGCGACAAAGGGAGGGGGAGAGAAATGAGAGGAGATTAAGGTTTCATTCAGGTTTTTTGAGGTAAATCCCTCTAAAGAACCAAGGGTACTTTCGTCCTTTTGGAGCAATTACATGGTCTCTTTACATTGAAATTAGAGAGGATCCACTTAATTTATAAATTTACCAATTTAAAATGCATACGCTCGAGCGTGGGCAAGACAAAAGGAAAAGGCAAAATTGATGAGAGAGAGAGAGAGAACAAAGTGGCATTTAAAATGCCATGTAAACCTTCAAAGTGAGTAAATGAAAAACTTTCAAAACTTGCTTCATGAAAGGATATGAACCCTCTGTAGATAGTGGGTAACAGTAGCGCTAAAGATTCACATGATGTCTTGTTAAACATGTCGTGTCAAATTAGTAATATAATAAGATATGATTAGCCTGAAAGCATCACATTTAATAAGTGTTTGAAACTGTCTCTATAGAAAAATGACACGTTTAAAAAAGCGGGTCATATGATACAAACGACTAACACAATTATTAAGCATCTTACTGTAACAAATGCAGACACGGAAAGAAAATGTTGACTTGTTTACAAGTAGATGTTGATTTGTGGGCATGATACATACATAAAAACATGTTTATAAATAATAACTCATGTCAACATGTTTAACACAAATCTAAACCATAAGAATGATTTCACACTATATTGAGTATACCATTAAGTTAATTTTTCTTTATGTTTAATTAATGACTTTCGCATCCCTATATATATTTTGTTATGTCATTTATTCTTTTATGAGTGTTATTTTATTAATTTTTATGGTAAAGAAGTCTTCAAATATGACTACTAAACGTGAGTTCTAATTTTGTTGTGTTGAAACAAATAACCCATTATAACACTTACTTAAATGTGTCGATTTGTGTCTAAATGAGCTAAATGAGTCAACCCACTTAAGACATGATTTTAATTCTATTAGTTGATCCACTTATAAAATGAATTTATATATATCAAATCGAAATTTGGTTCATTACATGTCATATTTTTATCAGTTGTGGGTAAGTGCATTGAGAGAGAGAGAGAGAGAAAGGGGGGGGTAGGGTTGTTTCTTTTTCTTGAGGGGAACAAGCCATATACCAAGCCCAAATTGACCTAACTGATACCTAAAAGGCACTTTCTCTTGTCCCGTAAAATCTTTCATTTACTAGGCAACAAAAGTTGTCTATTAAGGATGCTTAGACCTTTTAGCTTATAGGTGGTAGATAATGCTCAACCCTTGTCTTTATTAATAGGCCATAATATCGACGTGTGAAAGAATGTTGCAAATGCGAAAATATCTCATCATGTGGCACTACATTTTACCTCTGTGATTGTTAGATGACCTTAAGTGTTAGTTTATTTATTTGTCATCCTTAAAATTTCATTTGCTATGACATTCAAATTTTTAAAAATTAATTAAGAGAAAATACTTCAAATATTTTATTAAGTGATATAATTAATTTTAGAAAAATGGATATAGTATTCTTCAAATATCACAAATATTTCATCAAATAAAGAAATATACAAAATCTTACTTATAAATAAATACCAAATAAATAATTTTCTTGAGCCAAGAAAGTTCCAATGTAAAGTATAATATATTTTATTCAAGTAGTTGAATTTAGTGAATCGAAAAACAAAAAAGTTACATTAAGGCTGTGACTTCATGACTAGAGAAATATCAGTATTAACCTTTATGTTGCAATATACAAACGTCTGCCTATTATTAGCTTAAACCTCGAGAGAAAGTATCTTCAAACGTGTTGATGTGTAAATATAAAAATTTGTATCATCCCCTTAATTTAGAGTTGAACAAAATGGAAACATATTCATGATGTGCTTTATGTAATTAATAATTATTGCTAATTTAATGCACAACTTGTTTGATTTGATTTTTTGAATTTGGCGAATCAATAATATAAGAAAATTCAATAAATTATGTAAACCACTCTACTTCAGAATCAAAAAAATAATATTAAGCCACGACCTATTTAAAGCATACCGTATTTACATGTTACTTAGACTTTATATGATAACTAAAATAATTTTATTTAGAAATTCACTTAATTTGATGTTGAAATATTCAAAAGATTTTGGATGATTGATGAATAGTTAACTTGAGCAAAGATCCAAAGATAGATATTTTAATCTCTTATTTTAGCTTTTAGTGTATAAAACTAAAAATACAATAAATTTCGTCTTCCTCCTCTTCTCTTTAATATTATTTTCACATAGGTTAGAGAAAGCTACTCTAAAATTTAGCTTTTTCTGCGTTTATCATACCGATTTTTTCCCTTTTTATGTAACATAATATTGTGACGTCTTTTCTCCCCTTATTATTTTTAAGACTCCTAATATTATTATAGATGAATATCTCTCGACTTTTCTCTTACATCTCTGCCCTAATTGGCACCATCAATGATCTGGATTTGCAAATAGAAATATGCATGCGCGAAACGGGGGCTAAGAAGGAAGTAGCTACTCAAGGAAAATTTTTTTAGATGCCTAATTTCCTATGGAGAAAGCAGAAAATTGTTGCATTCTCGGGAAGCCCTTTTTTTGTTAGATTGACCAGATAATTTATACTAGTTGACCTTTTGCTTTAAATTCTATTAATCCACCTGATGAAAGTAAAGCTGACTTTAAAAATCTTGGGCTGACGACGGGTCGGTCCAGCAAAACTTGTTTACGCCCTACAGGATATAATCTTGTTATTGCATAATATCATGATTGGATTGAAATAATCTTGAGGATAATTGTCCAAAAAATGTCAAAACTTATTGTGCAGTGATAATTTAGTCTTAAAATTTTCAATTTAGAAAATTTAGTCCTAAACCTTTTAATATTTGTCAATATAATTATTTCGATAAATTTTGGATGGAAATTGCTAATATTGATAATTGACATTGACATGGCATAGACCATTTAAATTTTTTTTTTTTGCTTTCTTTTGCTTTTTTTTTTTTCCTCTGCCGGTCACTAGCACCTCGGCGTGGCCTAGACTCCCTTGTAGGACTAGCCAGCGCTGAGCCCAATAGAGGAAAATAGGAAAAAAAGAAAGAAAAAGTTCCAATTTTTTTTTAAAATGAAAAAATTGTCTATGTTAACATTGGTTATGCCATGTAAGACCGTCGCCGCTATTTGGACTGTCATGTTAGTGATTTCTAGTTGAAATTAGTTGGAATAATCATATTGATAGATCGTCAAAAAATTTAGGATTAAATTGATCGAGTTTAAAAATTTATGATTAAATTAACTGTCGAATAATAGATTTAATATTTTTTTGACAATTTTTTCATAATTTTGTGGGCACAAGCATCCACATTTAATACAATGAGAGTAAAGGACAATGATCACCTAAAAGTTAAAGTATATGTACTATAAACCTGAACATATTATTTTCATTTATTTCAAACCTTTAGTAGTTGAGTAGGTTTATAATTAGGACATCTCCTTGTCTAATTTTGATATTTTAAGTTCTATAAAGGTCAAATTAGTTGATTAAAGAATTTAAGATGTCAACCTACTATAGCGATCTGAGGTATCAGATGATGAGTTGGCCCCAAGACTTAAGTTTGTGGACCTTAGACGATACGCCAATAATCTGCATAGGAGGTGGAATACTCGCCCTAAAATTCCTAAATTCTATTTACGGAATTCAATTGAGCCCTTTTAACGTTTTTGTCATTGTAATAAAATTGTAGATCTTTCCTAACAGGTGCAATGCGGTCTTATGCATTTTATTTTATACTATTAAGTATTAATCCTTTACTTAATAGTACAATCAAATTCTAAAACTATATATATAAATACAATTTAAGGTTGCCATGTGTGTAATTGTCGAGTGCCACATACCAGTCTATGGTGGTGTTTACGTATTTAAAGGACCAGGTTGTGCTTTTGCCAAAAAAACAAAAAAGAGTAGAACATGATTGTATTGATTGAAAGATACAGGACATGGGTACATTCTATACTGATTTAGGACTTGGGCTATATTTTGTCTATTCTCGGTTAGATGAAATTTGCTCCAACCACCTCTCTAACCGGTTAGATTACAAGCATGAAAGTCACTAACATTTTTTTTTATTAAATTTGCATATGGGTGATGTTCATAACTCATAATCCATGAATTGGAAGGTAATTTTCTGCGGCTAGAGATGGAGGAACTTTTGCAGCTAGGACTTTCAATGTGTATATCAGTTGCTAATAATACTTTAACTATTGGTTTGACTCTTTTATTTTTGGGTCACAGAAGAATTTATGCTGTACTAGAGCTGAATATGTCAATTACAACTTAGCTTTATCCTTACTTAGGCCACCCAACCTTACTTACATTTTTTAATCCAGTCGCAATGTCCAAAGACGCATAAAAAAATATGCTCAGCATATTTATTTCTTCTTTTGTTTAATGATGAGGAATTGCACTTATATGGGTAGATTGTCACTTATAACTTCAGTTTGACTTTCACACGCTCTTTGAACTTCTATATCCAACTTTAATGAAATTCATTTTTTTAGTTTTAGCTAGTTTCACCAAGGTCATGATGATGCTAAGCGAATTAAGTGATCGATATTCAAAGGGCATTTTGTACAATAGAGTCAGAAATGTGAAAAATCCCACGTGTGAATAAAGACAATACAATATGCACACTATGTATAGTTTTTATCTTTTTTGGCAAATATCACAAAAAATCCTAAACCATGCCACTTGTGACAATTTTATCTTGAACTTTTTTGTGCCACTAAAAACTCCAAACTATGCTACTTGTGACAATTTTATCCTAAATTTTTTTAGTGCCATAAAAAACCCAAAACTAAGTCACTTGTGACAATTTTATCATGAACTTTTTTTTATGCCACAAAAGATCCTAAACTATGCCACTTATGGCAAATTTACTCCAAATTTTTTGGCTGAAGGACATTTTCATTCTTTTCCTTTTCCTTTTTCTTCCTTCTCCTTCCTTCCCTTCGCCATGACCGACAGAGGGAAACAAGCGATGGCCGCCCTCGCCGGTGTCAGAGTTAGCAAGGATTGCCCTCACCCACCCTCGTCGACGTCGGAGTTAGCAAGGGCTACCCTCGTCGGATTTGGCTTGGTGGCTCTCGCCCGACGTCGGTGAGGGCTGCCTTCGCCTTGCCCGACCTAAGTGAGAGTCGCCATTATTGGATTTGGCAAGTGCGACCTTTGCTTGAGTCGAGCGAGGGCTGCCCTCACTAGATTCGGCGAGGGTGACCCTCGCTTGGGTTGGGCGAGGCTTGGGCAGCCCTTGCCAACGTTGAGCGAGGGCGGTCCTTGCTGGATCTGGCTTGGGCGGCCTTTGCCCGACATTAGCGAGGGCTTCCCTTGACTCGCTCGACTCCGACACTGACAAGGGCCACCCTTGCCTCACTCAACTCCGACGTCGGCGAGGGCGGGCAAGGGAAGCCCTTGCTGACTTCGATGTCGACAAGGGCAATCATCACTAGCTTCTCTCTACCATGGTTGGTAGAGGGGAGGAAGGAGAAAGGAAAAACAAAATGGAAAAGGACAAAAATGCCCTTCACCCGAAGTGTTTGGGGTAAATTTGTTATAAGCGGTATAATTTGGGGTTTTTTGTGGCATAAAAAAAATTCAGTGTAAAATTATCATAAGTGATATAGTTTTTGGTTTTTGGTGGCACAAAAAAGAGTTTATGGTAAAATTGTCACAAGTGGCATAATTTGGAGTTTTTAGTGATATAAAAAAAGTTTAGTGTAAAATTATTACAAGTGGCATAATTTAGAATTTTTGGTGGTGTTTGCCATTCTTTTTTTGAGATGAACCTTTCTATAAGCTTTTGGAAAAAAAATACAAGGACCAAACTAGCTAGATATCCAATTTTAAATAGTTCTCGATGTTATTACTTTGTATTTAATACCATGATGTTGAGGTAGGTTTAGAGCATGGTTTATGAAAGACCTCACTGCTTTAAATAGGGAAAAAGTACCAAAAAAGTTCTAAACTTATTATAATTACATTAATTCAGTTCCAAAATTTTCAATTATGCTAATTTAATTATATACCTTTTTACATTTTGCCAAATGACTCTATTAGGTCAATTTGGGCTGGAATCAACTAACGTGGACATTTTAAAATAAAATTTTATATATTTTTTCTTTTCTTTATTATTATTTTTTTCTTAATATTTTCTCCTTTCTTTTTGGCAAGCAAGGGCCAATAAGCCCTCGCCGGCAAGGGATGTGGCCCTCGTGCAAGCCCCCACAAATCGTAGGCAAGACGGCTTTCGCCTGCGGTCAGCGAGGCTATGATGGTCCTAACCTAGCTCTGGTGAGGGCCTTCATGCCCTTGCCCATAATCAATGAAGCCATTCAAGCCCTTGTCGGCCAAAACGAAAGGAACGAAAAAAGAAGAAAGAAAATAATAAAACAACGTCAACTGTGCCAATAGGATGCCCAACATCCACTTCGGTGATTTCTTACCAAAATTAACTAGAAGAACTTAATCGACAAATTATAAAAATGCTTATGACTAAATTGGCACAATTACATTAAGTTTATGACTTTTTTGGTACTTTTCCCCTTTTAAATGGTCTTAATATATTCAACTAGACAACAAAAGGGCAAGATGTTGGAAAGGCCCCGCCCTAGTTTTATTTTATTTTTGTTGAGATATGCATATGAATATGATCAAAACAGTCCCACTTAGAAGAATTGGTATGGTATATAGTAGTTAATTATCCTAATTGGCTCATAATTCATTGACTTAAACTTTTGACATCAAGTGGGTCTAACTAGATACATTAATTGACTTAAACTTGGCTCTTCCTTGCTAATCTCCTTGAGCAGATCTTAGATTTTTGCTTTGCACTCTCAACAATTTTCTTATCCCTATGCTTATGCATGCAATACTCAAACATATTGGGTACCGAGAAGAATAGACTATGATACATATGATTTAGTATATATATTGATAGTCTGGAATAAGAAATTTGTAAAATATTTGGGATCTAGGCTTGGAATTTTGATCTAATGCTAAAGGTGCATTTGTTTTGAGGAAAATGAATATTTTGAAAAATATTTTTTTTCAAAATATCACCTTAATTACTTACAAAAATGAATGAACAAAAAATATTTTCATTGTCCACGAAATTATTAAGGCATAAATTATTATTGATTATAAAAATACCATTCATTGACTAATTATTTTAAATGATACAAGTAATCATTTTAACTCATCAATTTTCCGCAAATAAATGGGGCCTATGTTTGTTTTCGTGAGATCTTTTTACAAATTTCCTTGGGAGATGGAGTCCCTGAAAGGAGATAATCAATGGAAAAGGTTTTATGGTAAAAGAAAACAGTCACACTTAAAATTGAGAAAAATGATTTTCCATCTTAAATAGAAGAAATCATTTTCTCAAACTCCATTCCACTTGCATGCTCAAATATAATTATAGCAAAGAAACTTATTTTTGAAAGTAAAATATGATCATCAAAAAGCCTTTCCCATCTCACTTTCAAGTGCAACCAAACAAGCAAAACCCAGCCATTTTCCTTGAAAGTCAATTTCACAGAAAACATTTTCCACTGTCGAGACATGTTCTCACGAAACAAACACGCATTCAAAACTTCTTAATCTGAACCATATAAAATTTCTGGTACCACTGTCTACTAATTTTAAAACTTAAGTTTTGTAAGATAAAAACGTTACTTAATATTTAAATATTTAAAAAATGTACCCCATTTGATTCTAAGGTTTAATTTTAATAATCACGCACAATTAGTAAGTCACTTCAATGCCACATAGCGACACACACATGTATATTTAAGATATAGAACAATTGGACTTCACTAGCATAATTTGCAAGATAAATTGTACATCCCAAATTACCCCTAAGTTTATTTGCATAAACAAATAATGGTGTACGGGGACCAAGAAAGAAAGGGAATCCCGAGTCTTTCTTTAATAAAATTAATCGTTACATGTCTATATTCATTGTCACTAGGAAAAGAATTGCTTATTAAATAAGCCATTTTTTTCTTATTGAAAGACCTAAATGATTAAACACATGAAAAATCAATTAGTCATGAGAATCGAGTCCCCAATCAGGTCACGTAAAACAATACGCATAAAAAGCAAAGTTTCTCCGTTATTGCTTGACCCAGACAAGAACTCATTTTCTATTTTAGTGTGAACTATTGTCGAGTGGCTCCATTTTGAACCGCCCCTCTCTCTCTCTCTCTCTCTCTCTCTCTCTCTCTCCCTTTCTCTTTCCTCTTGTCTTCTATTCGTTCTAGGGTTTCAATTCCAGTTGCCTGAGGTTCACATAAAATAACCCATTATGATTTAAAAAGCACACTTCCTGATGTTACTCTGATTATTCCATTTTGTTTCAAATTCATTTCTGCGGTGCGTGTGTATGGCTTCAGGTTTAGATTTAGGTTCATCGAACCCTTTCCTCCTTCACCTCCAGAGACCTGACCTCCACCTCCAAAACCCACCGGATTCTGATGACAATGACCCCAACACCCCACCCCACTTCTCCGGCAACGGCGGCAACCTCGACCTGGTCTCGCCGTCCTCAGGGTCCGGCGACGTGGTCACCCGCCGGCCCCGGGGGAGGCCGGCTGGCTCCAAGAACAAGCCGAAGCCGCCGGTGATTATCACCCGGGAGAGCGCCAACACGCTCCGGGCCCACATCCTGGAGATAGGCAGCGGGCACGACGTCTTCGAGTCCGTGGCGGTGTACGCGAGGAGGCGGCAGCGGGGGATCTGTGTCCTCAGTGGGGCCGGCACGGTCACGGATGTGAGCCTCCGTCAGCCGGCGGCGGCCGGCCCGGTGGTGGCGACCCTGCACGGGCGGTTCGAGATCCTGTCCCTGTCAGGGTCCTTCCTGCCACCGCCAGCCCCACCGGGGGCCACCAGCCTTACAGTGTTCCTGGCAGGGCCGCAGGGCCAGGTAGTTGGGGGGAACGTTGTGGGTGCGTTGATAGCCTCGGGGCCGGTCATCGTGATCGCTTCTTCTTTCACGAACGTGGCTTATGAGAGGCTGCCTCTGGAGGAGGAGGAAGCGGTGAATCCGATGCAGCAAGGGGGCGGCGGAGGAGTCAATAACCAGTACCCAGATCATTCATCAGGTTTGCCGTTCCTCAATCTTCCACCCAACATGGCTCATCAGTTAGCAGTTGATGGGTGGAGTGAAAATGCAGCTGCAAGGCAGGGTTATAATTGACCCACATGAAAATTAAATTAACCCAACTTGCTGTAATACTCACTTGTTGTCTGTAAGACATTCTCTCTCTCTCTCTCTCTCTCTCTCTCTCTCTCTCTCTCTCTAGCTGGTGTTTGTTCATTCTTGTAAGTTTGATATTGGTGATGTGTGAGAGGAAAGACTTGGGCTATATTTTTGGAGTTTGATCTCCTAATTTAGACTTTCCAACCTCAGCTGAAATTGACACTGAATGGGTTCAGCTTACAGCACAAGGTTAAAACTATGGGACACGCATGTGTAGCAAGTCAATAGTCCTTATCTTGAAGCGAATGATGGGAGAAAAACGAAAGCTAATTTTGTTTCTTATCATCACTGGACGCTAGGGTTTTGTTTTCTAGCTTGATAACTTTACCAAAGGGAATTTCTAAGATAGGAGCATTTCTTGCAATATACTCTCACGAGATGTCTTGGCAGATCTTAGATGCTGATTAGAAATCGAACTACTTCGTGGAGTTGCTTGTCCTTGGTTTTTTTTTCTGTACATATGGTGAGAATTTGAACAAAGTTTGATTGGTTCAGACTAGCAATAGCAATTTGTAATCTACATTTACATCATTATATACTTGTTGAGGCTTCTTGAAGAGTTAAATATGTTGGACAATGTTGTTTTTTTCGAGGTAAATGCCCTACTCGAGATTCAAAAGATAATCCGATTTGCTCTCTAGTAACTCTAGCTGAAAAAGAAGAAGAGAGGACAATCGTGCACTCAAATTAAAGGATGGTATTTGAGTTAGAGATCTCGAATTCAACTCCACATCACGTTCCCTTTTCATCCAATTAGGGTTGTCCTTTCTTCATTTATTTTGGGTTTTCATGATTATTTCACAATTACATATTGAGTCTGGGCACTTGTGACATTTGTTACCACATTGGTCTTGGCTTGATTGGAGAGTGTTAATATGAAAATGATAATTTATATGATGGTTTAATAGCTTAGAGATTGTTTGGCCATGTTTATTTTTGTTTTCATATGGTTCAATAGCTCAGAGATCGTTTGGTTATGTTTATTTTTGTTTTCATTTATAAACAACAAAATCACTTGACAGACTTCTAATTCATACATTTATTGATTGACTGTAACGTTTATTTTTGTATATCTTCAACATCATTTTCAATAAACAATGTCTGTCATGTCTGACTGTCACTGTTACTATTTTTTTTTTTGTTTTAAAATAATAAAAGAACTATTAGTTACACATAATTAAAGGAAAAAGTGACAAAAAACTCTAAACTATGCATATTATGATACATTTAGCTTGAACTTCTTTTTGTGACATTAGAAACCCCAAACTATACCAACTATAACATATTTATCCCAAATTTTTTCTTGTGATATAATAAACCCCAAACTATAGCAATTGTAACACATTTACCCTTTGTCAAAATTCCATTAGATGATTTTCTATCAAAATAATATCCTTTTTATTTCACTTTAGTCACATGGACATCATGTTAACACTGTTTTCTTTTTTGCATCCATATAAGTAGATTTTTAACAATTTATATTGACAAAATTTTGATAGGAGGTAAATATGTCATACAAATACAAGTTTAAGATTTTTAGTATCATAGAAAAATGTCTAGGATAAATGTGTCACACTAGGCATAATTAAGGGTTTTAGGTGGCTTTTGCGCCATAATTAAAATCAAAAGCAGCACTTTTGATATAATATTAAACAAAAAAAATCATATTTCTTAATTAAAAAACAATAACAAAGTATGTTCATTAAATGTAAGCACGTTTTAACTATTGAAATAAAAATAAAATTTTCGAAGGAGCTAATAGTTTTTACCACGTGTTATGAGGAGATCACTCAGCTAGCAGCTGCCATTGAATTTTGCAAATTTGATCCCTGCATTTGGCCCCATGTGTGTTGTGAAGAAGGCGAAAAATGAACATTCCTACATAGATGAGATTTGCAGTCTTTTGGTACCGAAGATGACGAACTCATTTTTTATTTATTTCAAACCTGAATACTTTATGCTCACAAGATAATAAATTATATCGATTTTCGTTTTTAATATAATAGATTTCATGCGTACTCATCCAAACAGTGTTTTTACCGTGAAAACCATAGTTTGTATATCGAAAATAAATAATAAAAAAAGCCGTTTATGATAATGCAACCAAATAGGGGCCAGGCATTTCGAAGCACAAGATTGTTTTTTTTTTTATGAGACATTCAAAGCATAAGATGTAATCTATACATGCTTTTTGCTCGTGCTGCATATTCTATTACATGAATTAAACCCCAAAAGCTAAACAATTGAGGACACAAGAGCTAGAGAGATTTCTTTTGCTTGTTGATGATTTCCCAACATCAGAGCGATGTCTACTTCAGATCGAGAGGGAGAGATTGGAACTGACATATGGTTCGGAGGCAGAGGGGATGGAGGGTATGCATTCGAAGTTAACATTCTGTTCTCTGCATATCTGGTCGAATTAGCGACATTAGAACCGTTCCATATCGTCACCATATCATTTCTATAGAAGAAATCGAGAAACATTGGAGTGCATGATTGCAGAAAACAGTTCAACTCCTTCCTCAGATGCAGATATCACAAGAGAGAACAAAAACCTAATGCTTTGCTATTGCAGCTGTTCCTAGCAGATCCTTACAAGGTAAGTAGGAAAACTGCAACTCACTTTAAAGAAGGATCAGACTCCAATATTCAAAAGCATGCGAACTGAGAAGGTTGAGGAGGTTAGTGTCGTATATTGGTAACATTGTGAACTGGATGAAGTAGAGAAGGTATTGAATGACAAGTGGCAATATGGGTCCCAAACTCATTTTTTGACACATATCTAGTAAATTAAGTGGAGGACAGGTTCCTTAAAATGTACGTACAGATCCTAAAATGTTGACAAAAGTGAAGCCTGATCAAATATGGATTTTGGTGGATCTGAAATAACCCCATGTTGCAACCCATAACCAACTCAGTTGAAGTTGGCCCAACAGAATGAAATCGCTCATAATAAATTGCCTAGAATGAAAGTGGAACCGAGATTGTTCAGAACTTTCTCTCGTTGACTTCGTAATCGATGTCGCCGTGTTGATACGAAGGCTTTGCCTCTAACTTTCTGGAAAATTGATGACACAGTGAAGTCACAAGAGTAGCCAACTGCTGTTGAATGTTGTTCACAGGCATGATTTTCGAATTCCAATTGGGTAAGACATGTTAAGAAAGGAATGCAAAACTCAACCATGCATTATTAGCTTGGCAATGAAATTCATGATTAGCACGTGCTTTTGCCAATTGGTGGCACACTTTACACATTCCAAACTAGCCAGCAGGGAATGATTTATGTGAAAAAAAGAAAAGAAAAGAAAACCGGGAATGATGATTCTTTTACAATAATACCACTTTTAAGGCCTTCTTTTGCTGAACAATCAGCACGCATAAAGTACTTTTATCAGTCTTTTTAGGTTGTGCATTTACATTTTCGTTTTCGTTTCCCAAAAAATAGTTATATGCTAATCTAATAATCATGTTTAGAATATGAATTAGTTGAGTGGGTTTGGATTTACCATGGACTAGAATTGATATGGGTCATATAATGGCAATGAAAATGGCTATGTACAGATTAGATAGATGAATACGGCCCACATCTAAATTTAACCCATGCAAGCTCACCCAATCTGACCCACCCGTTTGTCATTATCTTTAATGGCAGGCAAGAAATGGCGAGTCATTTATTGGGGAGAGTTTCTTAATGATGTGCTATTGAAGTACTTCGAAAGTCTAGAGATGCCAAGTTCCATAAAGGTTTTGAAGCTTGGACATTGCAAAGACCAAAAAATTCCTTCCGATGAGTGAATTGGTGATGAGAAGTGATTAGCTTATGGAATCCTGAAATGTGGCAATCCTAGTGTCAAGAGACCAATAATGGGTTGTTGCACGTTAGGATAGTATAGACTACTCTAAACCCACTAGAATGGGTTAGGGATTAGGTTGGGCCATCTCTAATGAGTCCCATTATGAGGTCGCCAAGTCAAAACTCTCTATAACATATCAATGGAACAAGAATTGATAATTAATAATTGACCTAAAAATCTTTAACTACCTCTGAGTCTATCCAAACAACAATTGGTGATTTACCCACTAATTATAAGTTACCTCAAATTTTAGTAAAATTAAAGTCCTGACAACTCTAATTGTGCTTGGAAATAAATCGTATGCAACATATAATTATCTTAAATAACTTTTTTTCAATATCTCAGTAAATTTATCTAAATGATTGTACTGTCCCTTTCAAGTTTGTAATTCAATGGAATCAATCCTTCAAGTAGTTATCCTTGGAAGTTGTAATTTTCCTTAATTAATTGTAAAATTTATTGCCCTATGGCAACCTTCCGTAAAAATCAATAAGTTATTGTTTATAGGTAGCCGATTGCCCTTGGAGACGTTTGGATTTTTAATGCACAAATTATACATAACACGAAAAAGATTGTGCATCAGAAATTGCATGGTTTTTGTTATTGAGTGTTTAACAAAATCCAGGAGATAAGACATAGTGATACTAGATTTTACAAATTTTTTTTATCATTTTAAATTATTAAGCGGGTAGTCGATTGCTCTCAGATATGTTTGGATTTTTAATGCACAAATCATGCATAACACGAAAAAGATTGTGCATGAGAAATTGCACGATTTTCATTTTTGAGTGTTTAGTAAGATCCAAGAGATAAAACATAATGATATCAGATTTCACAAATTGTTTTAATCGTTTTAAAATTTTGATCTTGATGGTAAAGTCCGGAAGAGGCTTTAAAGCTGTTGGCTTGGTCATTTGATAATTTAGAAATCCCAAATGATAAACAAAGTCAAACTTAGCAACAATCTAGATCCAAATTATTTTCAAAAAATGAATACGAACGATAGTACAGAACAGGACATGCCAGCTAAAGTTTTTCGAATTAAAAAAATTTTATTCTCAAAAAAACAAAAATATAAGAGAATGGCCCTTTAAAAATCTACTACAATCAACATAAAAAAATTCAAGGTGAAGGCTGTGAATTCATAATGTTTTTTTGAAATCATATGTTATTTTTCTGATGGTTTGAAAATTATTTAAAATAGAAGGGGAAAATTCCAAAAAAGGGCCCCGAGTGCCTTCAATTTTTCAAATAAGAATCCGAAGTTGATTTTGTTTCAAATAAGGATTTGAAGTGTCATCACTTATTCAAATAAAGGTATGAAGTGAATCTTTGTTTTGAATAAAGCGCCGACTTTTTTCGACGATCAATGACATTTTCGTCATTTACTATTTTTTTTTTCTGGTCATCTTCTTCTCCATCACCAGTGGCCGCTCGGCCATTAGTGAAGCACACATAGGGCTAGGCGACCCTTGCCCTGGGGGAGGCCGCCCCTTGTAGCCATTCATGAGGTTGGCCTCGCTTGCGGCCGACGAGGGCGGACCTTGCTAGATTTGGCAAGCTCACCCTCGTTCATGGTCAACAAAGGCCTCCTCACCCATGGCTAACGAGGGCCGACCTCGCCTGCGACCAACGAGGGCCAACCTCGTGCACGGCCGTAACTCAGGGCGAGAGATCGCCTTGTTCGTCCCTCGCCTAGGGCCAGTGAGGTTGGTCGACCCTTGCCAGATCTAGCGAGGTCGACCTCGCTTGTGGCTAGCGAGGGCCGACCTTGTGAATGGCCATGAGTCAGCCTTCCTAGGGTGAGAGATGATCTTGCTTGTGGCTGGCGAGGGTGGCCCTTGCCGAATCGGGCGAGGGTGACCTTCGCCCAGCCCTCTATGAGCGTCATCGGCAATGATGAAGAAGATGAAACAAAAGAAAAAAAAAAGAAAAGTGACAAATGACAAAAATGCTTTTGATTGGTCGAAAAATTTAGTCGGCTAGTGATCAATATGGTCAGACCCTCATTTGAAACAATCATGATCCCTTTAGGCCCTTATTTAAAACAATATCAACTTTGATCTCTTATTTGAAAAACTGATAGTACTTGGGGTCTTTTTTTGAATTTTCCTAAATAGAAGAGTAAATTATAGTGAAAAAAATTTGAAAATTTAATACAAACAACCCATAATTACTAAGCCAAAACAACGCTTAAAAGTAGAATTTACAAAATAAATCCAGAAAAAAAAATTAATCAAATTGAGAAAGAATTACCCCCAATGGAATAATCAACCAACTGTATCTCAAAAATTATGATCAATCAACGATTTAGATGAAATTAACAATGATTCGATCCGAGAAGTTACATATGAGGTATGTAAACATCACTTGCAAACATAGCAAAAATCCTATTAAAATAGAGTAAGTCCTTTGGATTACTATTAGAAAAAAATTAAATCTCTTTAAACATAAATATAATGCTAATTCCATTTTATATTGCGTCGTCGAGTGTTCGGGATACTTTTTAAATAAATTTAATGGGAGAATGTTCAATTTTCAAAACATTAAATGTAAGTATTTGGAAATTGCAATATTTCTTTTATTTAGTCGTTTCATGAAGTGCTCCGGATATTTTTTTGGAAAAATCCAGAGTTTAATTATAATGCCTTAATTTTAAACTAAACAAAACGAAACAGAAAACCCTAGAAAAACCCTCCCGCTCCAGCTTCCCATCGTCTCTTCCTCAGTTCTCTAGCCAGCCTCCTCCTCGCCGCGTCTCCACCGCCGGCCGCCGTCCGCCGTCCGCCACCCCGCCGTCGGAACTCGCCGCCGCGTCTCTCGTGCGTCTCTTCCCGTTTCACTCTCCCCTTCTTGTCTATCCGCTCTCCGAATCCCTCGCTGCGTCTCTTGTTTGTGCTCGCCGTCTCGATTCGTCTCCGTATTCCCGAGCTTTCGTCCGGATTCTTCCGACTGCGGCGCGATGAGCGGCTCACCTCTCTTCAAAGAGAGCCGCCGATTTGTTCTTTCTTCGTTCATGACTTTTGATGATAAATTTGGGGGGGTTGTGCAAAGATTGGAATTTTGGAATTGGCTGGATATATGTGTTCCAAGATCTCGATTTGTCGTCTTAATTGATGTTAATGCATCCAAGAATTGATGTGGCTTGTGCGAATTCAGTTGAGGTTTTGCGCATTTTGCTGTATGCATAGACAGCTTTTTTCTTTTTTGAATTTCTGGGTGCTGTGATTTTCTTGGATTGGTCGGGTTGGCAGATTTGGCTGCAGAGTGATCGGAAAAACACTGATCTTCTTCAGTTGGCACGCCATTTTGTGTAGTCGGAAGGGCTGATTTATGTTTGTCTTTCTTGATGATTTGGTTTCCTTTAACCTGTTCAGTCCTTTTTAGACCGATCGGAGATGGCTGGTTTCCGACCCATATGATTAGATATCAGCTATCGTCCGGCCTAAGTCCGGTTTGGCATCCTCTGTCTGCAATGGGAAACCTTTTATTAAAGCCTCTTTGTTTTTGGGCGAGGATGTTCTTTGGCTTTGCTTATTAGGATTTCTAGTGTTCTTATTTTTTCTTTGGGCATTTGCCTTGGACTTCCCTTGTAAACATAAAAGTATGAAGTCAAGTTTGAGCAATTTCCAGGAGACGGCTTGAAAGATCCATTAGATTCCATAAATGATGATAACATCTACATCTTCGTTAATACTGTGATGTGTTTATCTTGTTGGTCATGGATAATATGTCTATGCCCGCCTATTGAGCTCTATCAAATGCTGATTGCTGATCGGATTGCTTTCCTTCTCTCAGGCTCTGTGAAAGGTGAGGAAGGATCAACAGAAGAATCTAGACAACTGAAAAACTTGCGAGACAGATAACTTTTCAAGATGAGGCTCTTAACCCACAACATGCTTTCGTCAAACATTAAGGGAGTAGCCAATGGCTTCCCGCTTGGCATTGTGGTAGAGAAAGTAATAGAGAAGCCAGTGGAGATGAATCCTGACTTCCTCAAGAATATGTTTGCCAAGATTGAGTGGAAAGCTCTCGTGGATGCATCTCGGTCCATGGGCTACACTGAGCTTCCTGACCAGGCAGATTCCTCAATGCTTGACTCTGTTGAATTTCTGCAGAGGTTTCATCATGCCCTTTTAGAGCTACACCTTGAGGAAGGCGCATTGGTTTGTCCAGAGACTGGGAGGAAGTTTCCTGTCAACAAGGGAATACCCAACATGCTCCTGCATGAAGATGAGGTCTGATTGATTTTGGTGTAACCAACTTGACTCTATTGTGCCATTTGTGAGTCAAGATTTAGTGAAGTTATGTTAGGCGAAGGTGCAAATTAATTAAGCATCTATTACTTTGCTTGTTTAACTAGAGACTAGGGTTTTGGTGGTTCGAATGATGCAAGATGGTTTAATAGCAGAAAGAGTTTGCAATGCAGTTCAAGTCAATGTAATTATTCTAACGATTTTTTTACCTGATTGAGTCTTTGAGTTATTTCTTGACATTTGAGGTATACGTTGGTCATGACAATCAATGAATATTGATTTTGGTGTTGTGTCTCTTGTTGTCGCTTATTTTGCTTGTTCAGCATATGTGGTGTCTCTACAAACTAAACTGGCTCTAGTGGTCTGTTTTGTTGACTTGAACTTGGTGGTAAGGTCTCCGACATTTTTCTTCAAGTCCCTGACAACTGCATGCAAATGAATAAATGAGGCCCATCCATTGGGAGGAAGTTTTGGTTGTATTGTACGTTCTTTTGTAAATAGTAGCCTACATAGTACATTATATACTAAAAGGCCTTAAATAAAGTCTTTGGTGATCTTTGACAAATGAAACTCCCACAGCTTGTCTAATTTGCTACCTAATGAGGAACGCTGTTGAAGATACAATATTATAGCAGCTTCATTGCTAAATATGCTTACTCATGTAATCATCTTCACACACATGGGTCGCTCTTTGCAAATTGCATATGAATGCATGATGGTTCACCAAATGCCTGTAAATTTATCCACCATTGTTTTTTGACTGAAAGGACGGACAACTTATTTTGTTTAACTTGTCGGGAACATGTAGGAATCTATCTTTATCTCTGTCTAGGACTTGCCAGAGTGTTGGTGTAAAATTGAATGTAGTGTGATGACCATCATATGCGCCAACCCAAATATCTGTACTAGGCAGTAGCTGTAGCACCTCAGCATACTTGGAAATAGAAGGGCTTTTGTGAAGAGAGCTTCTAGAATTTGATTGACTATATATTAAAGGTTTGCTAAGTGATTGGTTAACCTCTTCACCATCAGGTTTGGCTAACATGGATCTCTGTTTTCTTATCTTCTAATGGACTAATTCTGCTGATGTAGGTGAACGTTTCATCACGTTAGTTGGAGTTCTTGCAGAGAACTCTTTCTATCAGTTTTCCTCGTATCTGGTAAAGCCAGGATTCTCATATCACACTATTCTTGTATACAAACTCAGGTCTGTCGCCGCTAAGCTTCACTCATTACTTGTGTTGCCGAAGATTACATAACAGAGCAAGCATTTGGGTTTTCGTCACTGAAGAGTTGTGGAGCGTAGACGTAGTGAATGAAATATGGACTTCCCTCCTTGGTCTTGACCTCCACGACCTTCTTCTCTTCTTTGATCTCCACAGTCTCTTTGCCCTTTGTCTCCACAACCTTCACCGTCTCTTTCTCTACCGTCACCTTCTTCTCCTCTTTCTTCTCCCCCTTCTTCTCTTCTTTCTTCTCTTCTTTCTTCTCCTCTTTCTTCTCTTCTTTCTTCTCTGGTTTCGGAGGTATGATCTCTGCCTGTTTGTGCACCTTCCTCCGCACGTACGACAGGAGCTTCTCGGGCTCAATCGTTCCTTGGACCGTCATGGTTTGAGCCTTTATGTCGGTCTTGACACTGTAGATACCTGCACTACCATTTTGGACATCATGTATCTGGTGATTTGGAATTCCTTCATCGATGGCACATGTTGGGAAGTCTCAACCATACCTCGATGTTTTATGAGCTTAGTCCGCAGGTCGCGTTCACATTGGTCACAGTGCATGTAGACCTTCAAATTGTGTGTTCGCACGGGTAGCTTAACAAGAAAGAGACGAAGCAAATTTTGATTAGATCACTTTTTCTTTAGGCAGGAGACAAATGAAATGATATACATGAAAGAAGTAATTTGGCCAACTTGTGATATTGTCAATTTATCATACAAATGTAGAGTGCAAGGTTGACATAAAGCTAATGGAACTTTTGATCCTTCCCAAAAAGGTTATTACTATTTTTAACAGTTACTAATTTACTTGGTGTTAAATATGTGATACTATACAAAGTCCTTGGCGATTGCTACGAACAAGCATGTCTTGTTCAAGAAAGAACATTCTTTTAGGATGGTCTTGCACCACATTAAATCTAAGGAAATGGATACTAAATAATACTAGAAATGTCGTGTTTGAATTGGAAAAGAGACGGGAAGAAAGTTATCGATGGTCATAATTAAATGAACATGACCAAATGTGTGCGACTTTTATAAAAATGTAACTAGTTTCTGTTGATCAATTGATATTCTGAGGAGCAAAATCGTAGTGTCTATAAATTTACTTCTTTAGGGGGTTCCTTGACGACTTTCTTCTCGGTTTCGGCTTCCTTGATCTTGATCTTGGGCGATATCAGCTCCACCTTCCTCTTGCTGAGTCTCTCTATTTTCTTATGGATTCCCAGTGGATCGATTGCCCCTTTCACCTTCACTTCGTTGCTCTCCATGTTCACTTCCACTAGGTGAACCCCTGCTCTAATGACCAGCATCATCATTCATCACAATCCAAGACGAGATTTCATGGAATATACGCATGCATCTAGGAACATCACATTCACCTCATTCATCTATTGATGTTTTGGTTAATGTTCGTGATGTCTCTTGCGCTTAGCAACGTGATTGGCTGAGTTGTCTATCCGACAAACGGGCTTGTTTTAAGCTATATCTATGCATTTTTCATGGAAATCCACTTCACGTACCTTGTGTTCTGAGAAGAGGCCTCCTGATCTCGCCTGCGCATTCCGGGCAATGTAGGTTAACTTTGTATATGGCGGTGATCACGTCAACTTTCTTCTCCTCAACCTTCTTCTCCCCCTTCCCCGCCATTTATTTTTGCAAGAGTCTCGAAAAACAGGAGACAGGAAAAGTGGAAAAGGAGAAGGCAAACTATAACTTGTTGAGAGTTTTTACGCTTAAGAGAAAAGGAGTATGCAGACGAGGCTTCTGCCAATTTATCACTAAGGGATTGAGAGAACAAGCTGGTGAGATTTGCTGAAGGTTGTTCAACAGCTGCTTGAAACTTGCTGGAGATGGTATAGATGATATATTCTTTGACGTGGAGGACTAGGACGCGTTTGTTTACCATTTTTCCCTCCTATTTGTTGCACCTGTGAATGGTGAAATTCCAAAGAAGAAAACCGAAACAGATGTGCAATTTGTCTGCTGGGTTATGGAAACTTGGTATTGCTCACGAATGATTGTCATGATTTGTTTGTAGCAGCGTAGTCCGTAACATATTAAGCATACATGAACGGAGAGTTTATTGGAGGGGGTTCGAAAATCATGACACAAAATAAGGAAGAGAGATTCCAATTAAAACGACAAAACAACAAAATCACATCATATGTATCTTAAGTTGTAATCACATCATATGTAATACTAGACAGTCAGGTTCTCAAAGTTATCTAATAAGCAAATGTAGCCTGCTTTCAATACAATGAATGCCTCTACAAATGGAGAAACTACGTTTCAGCTTGCTTAGTATCTGATTTTCAACTTAAAAGACTGAATATAATCACGTGAAATTTTTGAGACTTCAAGTTCAAAACATCCTTTACATGACATGAGCTGAACATGGAGCTTAATCCCAAGGCTTAGGCACGCTCGATGTACACACATCCAATGCACCTTATGCCCACTCCCATCATGGAGAAGATTGCTATACTTCCTCTATCTCCATAACTCTCATTTGG
This sequence comes from Angophora floribunda, assembly GCA_014182895.1. Lineage (NCBI taxonomy): Eukaryota > Viridiplantae > Streptophyta > Magnoliopsida > Myrtales > Myrtaceae > Angophora > Angophora floribunda. The sequence goes on from CM024708.1 coordinate 14,867,550, forward strand.
ACATATAACATGTATATTGAACAGCAGGCATTTCTGATTTTATCTTCACACAGGTTAAAGAAAAAAATCAGCAAATCCAATTCCTTCCACCTTCCACAGGTAAGAAATGAGCGTGTCTCCCATTCATTTTATTACTCAAATCTATCTCCCACATGTCCTTTTTGAAAGATCAATATTAAATATACACAAGACTAAACACATTGACTCAACAAATGTTAGAAATCACACATTACCCATGCTCAGCTAACTGAACCAAAAGAGCAATGCTGAGTACTAAAATATTGGCATATCGAACCACCGTAATCAGATGTTTCAGCTGCCTCGGTAGGTGGTGAATGAGAATGGAGAAAAGAGAAGAGGAACATGAAAATGCTCCCGCTTCTGTGTCTCTCTGATTTCGAAAACAATAGAAACATAGGGGAAAAACCCACCAGGGCAGTACTTACTCGTGTTGAAACTAATCCTGTATATTCCTGGATTAATCTCATTGATGATGTCCATCAACTGACCGCTTCGGCCATCTTTATCTGTACTTGAGACCCCTTGAAGTATCCAACCACCAACTTCTGCTTCCGCAAACAATGGGCGGGGTTTGTTGCCCCTCCACATCTCCAAGCAGACCTCCATGCCTGAGGCCGGGCATCCTTGAGAGACATCCAAGACATGCGTTGTTATAGGTGGACGAGTTCGAGTTGTGCTTTGTGATGTCTTCTTGGAAGAAACTTCTGAAACTGATGTGAGATGTCCTCCAATTATGCTCACACGATCTTCTAGAGCACAAAAAGGAAAATGTTAGCATGATCTGAACCAAAGTAATTCAAAAGCATTTATTAGCAATTAAAATCGTGTAGATATGGTTTCATAAAATTTCTAGAAGTTAAATATTTTTTCATTTTGGTGGGAAAGTAGTAAGAAGATCTTAGGAGACAAAAATCAAACAGATATAAATAGGTAACAAAAGGCTTGGTGTAAGAGTGGATTGAGAGATAATTTTGTTTATTATGTGATCTTCAGATAGATCTACATATATAGACTGTTAGAAATTCAGGCAATACCATGTACTTCATTGTTCCTTTTGCAACCAGATTCATTTTCCATACCTTAAATGCTCTTAGCTTCTGAGCAAAAATTGCAATGAAAATCAGAACAGCCTTGAGCAATCTAGAAAACCTAGCAACAAATGATGGATATGTCAACCATATTGCATGCTACTGCAACATGGTTGAAGTGGCAATCATAGGCTCATAAGGCAGATTAACAATGCCCCTGAATAAGAACTTCATATATCAAAAGGGTAAATGCCCTCCCACTCAAGGAGAAAAAGAAGAAGATAGATTCAATCTTTCTATCTCAACAAAACAACATCCAAAATCTGAGAGCTACAAGTGATGCAAACGAGAGAGAGAGATTGAACAAAGTGCACAATGGCAATTCAAAGTACTAGAACCTTTCCATGGTAGAGGATTCTTTTAGATTGATTTGTATGTGGAAAAATGAGAAATAACAGTTGCATTTTTTAGTCACCTGTCAAATTAGCAGCTATGGACATGCATGGGTAGACGAATTGGTATGACTTGAAAATAGATAATTGAAACTTCATGCTTGAAAGATGAAACCTAGCACATTAGAAGTACCTTCTACTTTCTTTGCTAGTCCTGCAGGACCCTGATTACCAGTTGAGGCCATGTGTTCTTTAGCTGAAAAGAGCTTTGCAAGACGTAATTCAATTATTTTCATCTGCTCTTCAGCTGCAATCTGAAACTCTTCTATGGGCCTATTAGAGTACCGTTTCTGGAAAAGAAAAAATAGAAATTTTCTCACTTCTCAGTTATGATGTCAACATGTAACACTATAGACTGCTATCTACTAAGACTGAAGGAAGTAAGGAAAATGCATAGTAACTTGAGCTCTCTCCGAGGCACAAGACAGATGGCTTCATGGAAAGTGTTTTTCTGTTATAAGCACACTTTCATGAATCACAAAGCAGTAGGCCTTGAATTGTCCCTCATAAGAGACATGAACTCACTTGAGCTAGTAACCTAGGGTACAAATTTTGTTTCAATAATTACCTTCAGCTCAGCAAGAATTTCGGGACTTGTCCTTCCAGAAGCACAAATAATAAAAATAAATCCAAACTTCTGCTTATATCGTACATTCCAGTCAGATAATTCCTGCAAATGACAAGTCCAAGAGCATCAGACTATTAGAGTAACTAATCTGATTGCAATTATCAGTTTTTTTCTCCATTACACTGAAGTACATATTAGAACAACAAATTTTCTGCATAAAAGGTTAACCTGTAAGCTAGAACCAGTGGCAGTTGACAAAGCTGTAGATTGCTCTCCTTTGCTCCACCTATTGAAACGAATCTCCAAAATTAGTCAGTATGGCACAGCATCAAGTAATACATGAGTAACAAAAGACCAAAAGACTGCCAGAAAATACAGGTGAAAGGGCATGTATAGCAAAGAAGACAATATTTGAAGTACTATGAATCATTCAGGTAAGTGCATTTAGCCGATGATATGCTTCAATCACTTCTCTTGTTATGTTTGTTCTTGTTTGCTGTGTAGCAATATTGCATAGGCTAAAAAGGCATTTTTTTGTCTTGTCATAGATTACCACTACCCGACAAAAAGTGCACCAACAGGATCACTGAAGTAAGTTGAAGAGAGTAGGATTCTTTCAAATTAACCAACTTGTCCCACCTATTTGTCAATGTATTTTAATGAGATGGAAGATGAGTAGAAGTCAAATGCCATATGAAACAAGTTCACAGCACATATATTTGTAGCACCTGTGTGACTCCATGAAGAGATTTATGCATAATCTTGACAGGAACAAACTGCTGTGTAAGGTTAATGTAAATCATGCTTAATGAACAGTTCAATGGGAGAGTTCACCTGATGAAAGCTTCAGAGAAATTATAAGGATGGAAGATAAACATACCCCCATGACCAAACACCCTATCATCTACCTGAGAATGCATTACTCATCATGCACAGTAGGAAATTTTTTGTTTTTAGACAATCGTGTAATCCATGAGTTGTTTCAAAAGTAAATAGGAGTACATTTCCATGCAAAATTCACCAACGAGTTGTCCCAGCATTCCATAGAGTCAAGAACATTAACCAAACTATTCAGCCAGCCACAACATATGGTAAATGTGACACGTGCAGTCCATCCCCCCTGCTTCCTTGGCCAAAAAAAAAAAAATGATGGATGCATTAGCAGATTGATCAACAGAGCCATCAACTAAAATTATGGAATACTGTCAAGAACTTATGCTCTAGTTTGTAGCAAATTGGTCAAGAACCCCATCCTAGAATGCACGATACCTAACAAGGTTCAATTTCCCCATGGAGACACATAAAAAATGAGTTGATCAACCCATCAACTAAAGCAAATCATATTCTAGCAAATTGGTCAACCTTAGCGTTAGGTTATTGACACATAAACATAAACAAAGGCATCAGTCATACACAAGTTGCCAATTCGTATTATCCAACAAGACAAGCAGCTAATAATCAAGAGCCAAATGACAGAGCCAAAACATGGTTTGCCAATTGCAGGGCAACACCTTCCCCGGGCAAGCTGGGAAAATCCTACCTTCTCCATCCATGGTTTCACAAATATTTAACATCACAAAATTCAAAATAAGCCCCCAAGAAAGTCCTCCTCCTTAACTGCGAAGGCTAAAGTTCATTTACATGGAAAAAGCCAGTCTTTTTAATCAGCACAGTGAACACCAACAATTAATCTACGCCAAAGAGCACAGCATGAAGATTTGAAGAACCCCATCAGGAAAAAAATTCCCTACCATCTCTTCAACTTTCTCTTAAAAAAAAATTTGATTCTTGTTTTTTTTACCCTTTCTCATGTCCGCGACAGAGATCAAAACAGAAGATGCAGAGCGAGACTTAACTGGGCACTGGTGTCGCTTTTCCCAGGAGCCGCCGGTTTGGTCTCTCCGATCTGAGGGTGGGCCGAGAAAGCTTCCAGCCAACCGCTCACGTCAACCTCCAAACAGAGCCGAAGAACAACACAGAGATCAGCGATTTCCTCCAAAAACTTCCAATCCGTAAAGGAAGACAAGCGCGCGACCGAAGAAAGAGAAACGGCGGGCGGAGGGCGAGAGAGGGGTGGCTTACTCCGTCGAACCAGACGTCCCTGGCGGCGGAAACGGCGGCTTCGAGAGAGGGGAAGGGGGAAGCTTTCGCCATTTCGGCAGCGAACCGGGTGCTCCCGCAGCAAGCGAAGAAGTCCTTCTCGTCGAAAGCTAACGCCATGTGGGGTGTGTCCTGCGTCGCGGCGGCGGCGGCGGCGGCGGAGGCGGAGCGAGAGCGAAAGCGAGGCCGGGCGATCGGAGGACGGCCGCCGGCGAGGAATCCGATCAGGGAAAGTGGAGACGACGATGGAAAGGGCAAGGCCAGCCGAAGATGAACTGATAAATATTAGTAGACAGATTTAGAACATTCCCCTCAATACTTTTTATTTTAACTCAATCCAAATTTTCCAATTTGCGCATTGGAGTTTCTCAAAATGCGAAATATTTATAATTTTCCACGAAATGCAAATGTGACAGCTAGATAATTTACTCGGTACGAAAAATTAAATAGGACTTTTATTTTAAGCAAAGCTATAATAAAATAAAAGAGGACTTTGTCCATTAAGGATGTGCAGAACTGATAATCGTTGGACCGAATCAAACCAGCCAGTTGATCTGATCCCGAGAGTGTGGCTCTGATTCCCGGTTCCTAAAAGTGGAATCGGTATCTAACCCGTTCTCGGTTCCAAGGGGAAATCGGACCAAGTACATATACTTTGTTATTGTTTCTTCAAAAAATAAAAGAAGATAAATTTCTTTTTATTTCTTTATAACATATGACATCAAAGTAGTGAAAGAAAAAAATGATAAGTTCCATTGATTGAATTGATTGTATGGTCCGCTCTTCGATTCCCAATTTTGAGAACTAATCCTCCCAATCCTTATGTCGGTTCCGTCTTAAAACTGGACCGGATTAGAAACCAATCACTCTTATTCACAATGCTTGCGCACCCGAACAATCATTCAGTCTAAACAATCAATTGTGTAATCAAGATTCTCATGGACCTACTTCATTTGGGGGAATGCTAGATTTCCATCGGTTAAAACCAGGGGACACAAATTAAACCTTTGAAGATTTAGCCGACTGCTTAATCCAGCCGAAAAATCAGCACAGTTCCCCTCAAAGAGAAATTCTAAACCTTGTTTAACACGAGATGGATGGTCATTAAATCAAAACAATAGAACTCCCAAAGCATAAACCGTAAACTCCCAGCTAAATATTCTTAAGGAAGAATGAAAGGAAAAAAAAAAAATCAAACGTGAATAGACTTAAGGTGCATATGAAAATCATTTTATTTCCATTTAAAAATTATTTTTTTTTGTTTTAGACTTATTTCTAGAACAAAAATCCATTTAGTAATATAATTTCATTTTTCGATTTCTTAAACAAATTTTTAATCAAGAAATATATTTGGAATATACATATTTTTTATTTCTCTATTTTTGAAACAAAAATAAGAAATTAAAAAAACTCTTTTCATCGTTTGTTCTTGTTATTAATTGATCACCCACTTGCCATTGCTGTTTACTATATGTCGTTGTGTTGCCGTCTGCATTCAATCGCCACCACCATCCATGGCTGCCATCAGTCATTGCCTTCCCCCATTGGATGCTATCATCGCTATTTGAGAGGAAAAATTTGTGTCGCTATCAAATGTATATTTTTACTTAAACTCATCCATGAATAGAAATAGAAAAAATTACTTCTATTTTAGAAATCAATTTCTAACTAAAATGGTTATTATTCCACCCTTAGAGTAGTTGCCGATTTGTCGCTTCTTCTTGGGGGAAGAATTGTCAAACCCATTCACAACAATGAGCAGATTTAGAGAGAGATTTAGACACGGGCATTCTCTACTCACGTAGCACATTCATGATGATAGATGATTGAAGAGTTCACAAGCAATCCTAACAGTGATTAGGCGAGCACTAAGCCGACGCGATTGGCAAAGCTGAGACTTGAGTAACCAAGAGTTCGTTGTGCTAGCTTTGTGGAGAAGAAGTAACGAGAGATAGAGAGTGATTTAAAGGGGGCCTTCTCAATTTAGGGTTTGAGAAGCCTAAGCGACTAAGCATGATTTTCATTCGGCGGTTCATTTTGGATATGAACTGAACTAAACCAGCAACAAGAAATGTGATTTCTTTCCATTATTTGAACCAAAATGGAATCAAAATGATGTAAAAATGCATGAAATTTTGATTCTTTTCAGTTTTCTTACACCCTTAGTGATATAGACCACCTTGTCGGTCATTGGACCTATAAGGGACCAAAGGCATGTGATAAGCACCGATTTTCTTTTATTAGAGATGAACACCTATCGACACCTCATATTTTTGCCCCAAAGGTCTTTTTGCATTTCATGATAATTATCAATTAAATCCACCTATAATTTAGCCCCCCTCTCAATAACAAATGTCATTGAGGATCCTCTGATTTTGTCTTATCTTGAAAAAAGAGTAAGGGTGCGTTTGGTAGATGTTTGTTTCCAGGAAAAATTTATGCTTAAAATAGTTTTTCTTGATTCTATTCTCTAGATGAGTTTATGAGCATTTGAAAGTGTTTTGTAACTGTACAACATTTCTCTTATAGGGTTTGATACAATACTTGAATTTTTCTGTAACTTAGAATTTGTTTTTAATTTTTAAATAATTTTACTATATCTTTCTTTTTTTTTCTTCCTTTTTTCCTCTAACTGGTCGCCAGCCTCAGGGGAGTCTTATCAGCACCCGGCGAGGCTCAACCTTGCCAAATCTACTCCCAGGAATAGAAAATTAGCTAATGTTATCAAATGATTTTTTGTTTTTTTCATTCTAGTAAAACAAAAGAGCAAAAACAATCATTATTTGACTGGTTATCAAATGGGGGCTGAGCGGAATTAGACTAACAAAGGAGTCAAACTTGGGCAAGGTAATGATGAGAGAATGGTTTGATGGAAATTGGGGAGAGGGGCCAAAAAGCTCGGTACGGAAAAAAGACGAGGGGAGGGGGGAGTTTCTATGATTATCATCCAACAAATGAGTGATCTGCCTCATTAGTTTTGGTAGAATTTTTGAGAAAATCATTGTCTTCCATCTCCTTCCCCAAGTGTTCCTTTTTTTTACCCCAAAAATTGACCCTACATATCCACAAAACAAGTATTTTGTTTTTGGGCAATATAAAAAGACAACATCTTGAATTAATAATATATAAACAATATTGTTCCTTGTTTCAAAAGAATAGCCACACATATCAAAACAAGATATAGAAACTAAGTTCCTTCTAAAAGAAGATATATAAAAATCATTTCTTAACATCAAATTAAAACCAAAATCTAGAACTAAAATGACATCTCCCACAAATTTGACATTGACTTTATCATAGTTTCTCACAGTGAGCTTTGTATCATTTTGATTTGACTTCCTCCGATTTCTATATATGGTAAAAGCAACATGATTAGTTGCACCACTATCTAGCTATCATGGACTTAATGGGACTTCTAACAGGTTGGATTCAAAGTGCTAGACAACCCAAAATGCTAAAACTTGGCACGGGAAGATAATTAAGTACCAGAAGTTTTAAAATGTATACTTAAGTGCTAAAATCAAAGAAAAATAGATTACTTAAGTGCTAACGGCGAGAAATTCTTGCTAAATTACATACATGGCATTTTCTGGCAACTTTTTTTATTGACGCAGCAATTCTTTTTAAAAAATTACCCATGTGGCAATTTAAAAAAAATTGTTCGGATGTCATTTTTAAAAAAATTGCCATGTTAGCAATAAAGCCCAAAATCAATTCAAAAATTTTTAAAAAGGGAAGGGAAGAAGGTTTGATGAAGGTTATGCAACCTTCGCTAGCCCCACCCCATCATCACTAGGAAGGGTCAGTGATAGTTGGGCGAGGATTGGTCGGGGTCACTGGCCCTTAGCCGGGGGTTGGTGACCCTAGCTAACCATTAGCGAGGGTCATTGGCCCTCGCCTAGTCAAGCCAAGGGCTGGTGATTGTTAGCTGTGGCAACCCTTGGCCTAATTGGGCAAAGGCCCAACAACCTCGGCTGACCCTCGCCCCACCATCGTCTATCCTTTTCGGCGAGGTGGGGTAGTGGCGGCAAGGGCCTCCATAGCCCTTGTTGAAACTCTCTTCTCGCCCCCCCCCCTCCCCTTTTCAAAATTTCAAAATTTTTAATCAATTTTAGGGGCTTATTGTTGACATAGCAATTTTGGGGCCTAAACGACATTGTTTTGCATTGTCATCCACCAAGTCAACTTTCTATCGAGTCACATAGGCCACTTATATTATTAAAATAAGCTATGTCTAATTTCTAGCTACCCTCGCCAGAGTTAGTATTTAAGTGTCCAATTTTTTATAAAAAAAAATGCGGCATTTAAGTGTACTTTTCGAAACTTGTGACATTTAAGTGTCCTCCTTATTAAGTTTTGACACTTACGCTATACTTTTGCTATTGGATTCATAAATAAATGCCAAAGATTCATTAATTGCAAACTCACGCTTAGACAATCAAGTTTTATATTTGTCATGGTTTATTTTTATGTGGCCTTTCTTTTTACAAAATAAGCAAGGGTCACCACCCATCTCAAAGGAGACAAACTGTCAAATTGACCTATGGTTTCATGAGTTTTTTGTGAGTATGATTTTTGAACTTTCCTCAATAAGAGCAATATGAACATCCATCAACTCCATCTCAAATAGAAAATTCTTTCCTTTCCTTAAATTTGAACCAGTAAGAACCCCGATTATAATGGAGTTGTTGTTTATAGAGAATGTGACTGAATAACAAGCAATGTATACAATTAGCATCATATGAGTATTGTGTAACTTGAAACCATATAAGTACACATCCTAAAAGTTACATAAATCATCACACAAAAACATCTTTAGGTGGAACATATGACATGTAGTTGCATACTTTCCACATGACAACAACATTGAGAATATATTCCAACCCTCGTGAATTCACCACATTTGGGTAAAACTACTAGGATTAGTTAGTCCTCAAGTATATGCTATACATGTACCCCTCTATGACCAATAGCCAATCACCTCCTTTGGGATTGTGATGATGCATTAGAATAGGAAACTTCTAACCATAGTATGAGATCAATAGTTCTCAAACACAATCAAGTATGCTACTTTAACAGTCATAGCCCAATTGAATCCTTCAAACTCTCTCATAAAAAGGATATTAATTTTATATCTCATAATGTAATTTTAGACTCAAAACGGGCAATTTGTAACTAAAATCACATGATGTGTCAATTACATTGCTCTATTCGTTGATATATGGTATTAATGAATCACACTCTATATATTCTTTATGTGATGATATACATGCGAGTTAGCATATATACTTCCAAACCCATAGAGAAATATAGGAAAATATGCAAAAATACCCTAAAATATACATGTATATAAGGTTTGACATGTATTTTCACATACTTAAAACATCAAACTTGTAAAATAAATACATCTCATTGTAGAGCATCACAATACGAGAATGCTAGTACCAAGAATGCTCCAAACGGAGCGTGGACATGCCCTCACATGTCACTAGAGCGCATGGTGCATGTAACACACGCATCACATACTTGAACTGGCTTCTATCGTTAGTTTGATCGATTTGAACGGCCTAATCAATGGTCAACCTATGGGGTCAACGGATCGGGTCACCCATCATCAACCCGAGTCGATTCGTGTTAGTGGATTACTGTCAACCCATGCACTAGGCAATGATGTGCTTGGCCGCACATGGCGGCGCAACGCAACGACGTGTAGGGGCACGTACGACGTCCCTTAGAGGCATGCCACCACTCAAAATGCTCGTCTCAGCGAGCTCTTTCCATGTATGTGATCAAAATCAATCTTTATTAGATACAATGTTTTGAAATTAGGCAAAATATGTATGTTCCAAACCTTGACCCTGGCTGCTTTGATACTGCATGTAAGCTGTAAAAGGGTACCCCAAGATCTCCATAATTAGAATCTAGAACATAATAATGGAGGAAAAGATACTAGTGCATCTAATTTGGAACCCATCGTTCTTGATGCGGAATCACGATAATCTAGAGCTTAAGAGCTTCTCATTTGTTGCTGTATGTATTATTGGCTCAATGAGATCACTCCTCATGAATAGCATTTAGTAACTACTCCTTATGTGAGATTATTCATGTATTAAGGTTTGAGGAGAGACTTAAACACTAATTATAAAATTTTAAACCACAAGCCCTTTCATCACAGTTAGGATTTTACTTAGCATACACAAACTAGTCCAATTTAGATTAATTAAGAATCTTTATATCTCATCTTATTAGACCAATCTCCTAAGACAGTAAATTTCAATCTCAATAAATGTAACCCACATTAGAAAAACCCTTACATATAGTTCTTTAAATAGGATTGTAACAAAGGCTTTGTCAATAGTTTAACAAATCAATAGAACATTCATGGCTTTAATGTTCCTCATTCATTTTTGTTTGGTTTACAAGTCAAGAATATTATAAATTAGGATAGAAGCAGACTTACCTACACTTCCTCAAGCGAAACTTTTGAACATTCGAAGCTCTTGCGTGAAATCAAACGTCATAACGTGAAAAGACTTTATAAAGGATGTAACATAGGCCCTGTAAAAGATGTAATGTAGGCTAAAAGGGTTGAGAAACAAAAAGATTCGTTAGACTCAAGATATCAGCATCATCACCAATTTCTGTCCAAAATTATTTAGAACTCGTCTTGATGGAGCTCTTCGCCAGCCAGAAAAGTCAAAACTCGAATCTTCTCGGATTTGTAAGATCTAGGGATGATTTTTGAGAACTTAGCCCTTGGCCTCATTTTCACTTCAAGGAACACCATTTTGTTTTGCTCCTTTTTTCCCTAATTTTGGGCACTTTTTTAGCGCACTTTCCTTGTGGCATTGCAAAAACATCAATCTTTGACTCTGTGGCTCAATTAACTGATGCTGAATTTAGTATTTTTGGACTCTCCAGGCTTTTGTCTTTAGTCTACACTCCGAATCATGCTGTTTCGTTGAGACGACTCACCCACTTTGACCTAGTGTGAGAATAAACTAGGTTCAGCAACTAGGTTCAAAAATTAATTTGGAGGCTCAAGTGAGTTGTGCAAGGAATATTTACCAAAGGTTGTGGCTTCCTCAAACAATTACTAATAAACTTAATGCACAATACATCAAATTACCTGTTGCCAAAGACATTGAAAAGAAACATTGTTATAATATTGATTGCCTTTTAAGGTTCTAACTCAGGCACGCTCTAGCTGGGTTGGTACTGAGCTTCGTAAAGCGAACTGTTCGGCATACCTTCCGGAGTCAATCTTTTACTTTTTTCTGCACTTCCCAATAATAAAAGGCGAGAGGAAAAAACAAAATAGAAAGAAAGGTCTTGTCGCTGCAAGTGCATGATTAAGAATAAGGTTTCCTACCAAAAAATATGAGGGGCTCAATGTTGAAGACGTCTGTTATGCCCCCTTAACGATGCTGACCTTCTGGATTCTTGCATCTTTATCTTAGGTTTTGATTCTCTTTAATGATTATCTAGCTCCAGGTCAAAGCATCAACCTTGTGTCACGGGCACGGACTGTGGCATAAAGATAAATATTTCACTCTATGAAGCCCCAATTTACTGAACCCATTTTCCAGTTCATCATCCATGGCAGACTCCAAACTTGAGAGGCAATTAACCCATCACCCATTCAATTTTATTCTTTTAATTCCTTCCAAATTATTTTGTTCTGCAATTTTTTTTCCTCATTTTAGCTGTACGTCTTTTTTCAGGCATGCAGTTGTCACGGGAGCCAACAAAGGGCTTGGGTTTGCAGTGTGCAAGCTCCTCGCTTCCAAAGGGATCGTGGTGGTATTGACAGCTAGAGATGAGAAGAGAGGACTTGAATCTATAGACAAGCTGAAAATAGAGTACGGTCTCTCTGATAATGTCATTTTCCACCAGCTTGATGTCTCTGATTCCGCCAGTGTTTCATCTCTTGGTGACTTTGTCAAGCACAAATTCGGAAAGCTTGATAATCTGGTAAACCTTGAAAATTTGTCATTCTTTTGGGACCAACTGAGATAAGAGAGTTATATCCCAAAAACGCATTCAGAGTTGATGGTGTATGACAGAATATTGCTATTGCAGTACCATGAGCGTTTCCTATATGTAAAGGCAGAAAAGGGTTGAGAATCTTGATGTACCTTGAATTGTGCTATTAATAAATAATTCAATATGTGAGATTAAAGTATTTGGATGTTCTTGAATAGTTGTGACAGCGAGGAATATGTGATCATCCCTTTTAATCAGGGATACGTCTAAGCTCCTCTTGTCTATCTGTGGTGCCAACCTCCTGTGATTATCTGCTTTTCTTGAATGGTTTCTAGTATATGTAGTTTCAATCCAAATACAAGACTTATAGTATGCACCACTGCATTGATCCACCTTCTGTTTTGCAATATACTGTTTGATGCATCGGTTACATCCAATTAGAGTATGTTCAACCCCATTTTTCAATAATTTATCTAGTTAGTTCAGGATTTACTGTGATGGTCCTCTTTGATTACTGACCTTTTAGTAGATTAAGAGGGAAAAGAATATCTTGGATCCATTCATCCTCGTTTAGTGATGGGCCTTATTTTATCATTGCAAAAGAATATTGTGCTAAAAAGGTCTCTTTTCCAGGTGAACAATGCTGGTGTTACTGGTGCCATTATGGACGCTGATGCTTTGAAAGTCTCTGGCATTGGACAGGTATGCTCCAAGTTCTCTTACAATGGTGTTGTTCAAAATTCTACTTGAACATTAATTGGCCCAATCATTAGGGGGTTCATAGCAAAGAAGGCTTGTCATATTATTTATTGCACAAAACAAGTGATCGAATGTAATAATGAACAAAACAAGAACATAGATCGACCAATATATTTATATGATTAGATCTGTGTGACTTATTAAAAAGGTGACAAGACTGCACTATAGATCAAGCTATCAAAGTTACAATAGAGATTACAACCACACTTGAGTTACTCGAAAACTTTCAATATTTCCCAACTCCCAATTATGTGCAATATTTTATACAATGTTTATCTATCTCGATTTCATGTGAATTAATCTCAATCTCACTAAGGAATTTACATTTCTTTTTTTTTGAGATCTCTTGGCCTTAAACACTTGGTCCTCTCTGATTAAAACCCACGAAGACATCGAATTGGATGTAATTCCATGAAGAGTCCACCATCCAAATTGACATCACAAGCTCTTCAATAAAGACCAAATAAATATTTATATCCCAATAAATAGGAAACTCTTCTCAACCGACTTTGATTCCAACATTAAACGTAAATCGATGTATTGCTTGCTTGTTCGGACGTCATAACACAACTCAGACTTGGATTTCTAATTAGATTGGGTTTTTTTCGTGGGCTCAGACTTGAGATATAATGCTAACATCATTATGGATATTGAAAGGGTTTTCTTTTCTGTAATAGTATGATACAAATGATTGTGACTGAAGTAAGAACATCATTCTCTTATAAAGTTTACATGGTTATTAGAAAGAAACGTCACGAAGAACCATTTAGGAATCACCCAGTGCAAAATGGAATTCCGATCCTAACACTATATTCCTTGTTTGAACTTTTTCCGGCCAACTCCTATGAGACGGCACAGTGAACTCCCTGGGAATTTAAAATGCATATTCATTGTTATGTTGCTTATGCTAGTCATAAAATTTTCTATTGATGATGCAGAAGCAAGTCGATTGGAGTAAAATTATAACAGAGAAGTATGAATTAACTGGGGAGTGCCTGAACATTAACTATTAGGGTGCCAAAAGGATGGTTGACGCATTCATTGGCCTCCTTCAACTATCAGACTCGCCAACGATTGACAATGTTTCCTCGTCAATGGGGAAGCTAGAGGTAAGAAGTATCAAAGTTTATAATTTCGAAGATATTTCTCAGTAACGTAAGAATGAAAAATTTACTCTCGAGAGCTATCAAATTTGGTGCAAAGCATCATTTTTGCAAGAGAACACCACAATGTGACGGATCAAGTTTTAAACTAGACCTGTTTGCCAGATATAGGTCTTATGAGAGTCGGATATTGCCTTTAAAATGCAATTGAGACTTCTGCCAGTGCTTTCTTATATCATGAATGAATTCTCTCAGATCTCTTTTTGCTGTTAAACAAAAGTGAGATATGTTCCGTGAAATTCACTGGTCTCAAATTATTCTTCCATGTAGTTCATTCTTTTGGCCATTGTCTATCTAGAACATTAGACTATCGAAATGCTGTTCCATATTTATATCATTGCCAATGAATAACATTTTGATCATCCTGTGACCTTGCGATTAGAATTTACTGGAGGGCTTGGCGACAGAAGTGTTCAGCAATCCCAAAAGCCTCACAGAAGAGAAGGTGGAAGAGCTATTAAAGGAGTTTCAAAATGACTTTAAAGAAGGTTCTCTAAAGACCAAAGGCTGGCCTGTTCATCCATCTGCATATACACTCTCTAAAGCGGCCTTGAATGCATACACAAGGGTTATAGTGGCAAATTACCCCACATTTCGTATAAATTGCATCTGCCCTGGATTTGTCAAGACAGATATAAATTGCAAGACTGATTTCTTGACTCCAGATGAAGATGCAGAAGGTCCCGTGAGTCTGGCCTTGGTGCCCGATGGCGGTCCACCTGGTCAATTCTTTCAAGGGACAAAAGAGGCTACATTTTGATCGAAGATGTTCCATTGTAAGATGAGTTAACGTAGAGATTTGAAAATTCTGATACTTTGGTGGATATTCATATGACCGTTTGGTGCGAGCTATATGATTTGAGATCTGCAATAATGAACATGCCTTACTCAAAATACAAGTTTTGCACAAATGCCAAATGTGAGCAACCTGGTACATGAATATCCATTCATTAGATTCTACTCAAACAAGCTTTTTCGTTAAGGATGTTAAGCTTCATGATACAAGCTAGTAAGCAAATTTCAGGAATAATTTCTCTTTTCCTTTTTCCGCAGGAATCATTTTTTGTTTCTGGAGAAGTTATATGAGGATACTCCTTTTGTAGTAGGTTTAGAACATTCAGTCGAAAACCGCTCTCAATTCCCATAACTCAAAGTAATGCACTGCTTTGCTGGCGCTGAGCCGATCGAGGGTTCCACCTCGAAGCAACTCGCCAAATATTATACTTTCAGTCTCATTTTTATCTCTAATGAGGAATGATTAGTAGCATTTGTCATCACTTTTATCTTCATTATCGTTTTCTCACATTAAAATAGACAATACATAAGACGGTCAGTTTCTTCTCTTCTACTGGATGATTCTGCCGGGAATGTTGATAGCAAAATCTGTTTCTTTTATAAGCTGAGAAAGTATAAAAAAAGTCCTGAACCTATTGCACCTATACCAATTCAGTTCTAAATATTTCAGTTGGACCAATTTAGTGCTAAACCTTTTCACATTGATACTAATTGAGTCCATCCAGCTAATTCAAACTAGAATTGCTAAGTGGACGCCAACTATTTTATATAACATGGCCAGCACTGATATTGATATTTATTAAAATTTTAAAATTTTTTATGATTTTTTTTTTTTTTCTTTTCCTTTTTTCTTCTCTTTTCCTTCTTCTTTTTCACTGTAGCCAACGAGAGTCACTAGAGCTTGCCGGCCACTGGGTGAGGGCTGCAAAGCCTTTGCCTAGCCTCTCCCATACAGGGGAGATAGAGGAAAGAGATTCACTTCTAGGGCGTGAATAATAACCATTCTAACTAGAAATTGATTTATGGAACAAAAATAGATTTTTCTATTTCTATTTCTAGATGATTTTCTGGATATAAAAATGCATTTGATAACAACGCAAAATTTCTATTTCTGAAATAGAAATCCGTTGGATAACTAAAAAAAAATTTCTATTTCTTGAAAGATATTTTTTTCTTTTGGAGTAAGTGAGTTGTTCATTCTTACAAATTTCAAATGCTTATGAAATTAAATATAAAGTGAAAGTTATCATATTTTCTAAAATTTCAACAAAATTTTTTCAACATCCACTTGGATAGACAATTATGGCCAAACAAAATACTTACCAATGGTCTCCATACAATAGAAAAGAGAGATCAATATGTATTACTTTGGAGCACGATAGCCGAAGGTTCCCAAAACTTTGGTAGAATGAAGGTGGACAACCATGTCAAGTGCCTGAATTTTGGCTTTGAATTCTTCAAAAAGAATTTTACCCATCTCTCTCGGTCTCTCTCTCTCCTCCCTCCCTCTCTCCCTCCCTCCCTCTCTCTCTTTGACAAGAAGAGAAAGTGGTGACCAGTATGGACTGTGAATCGGTGATGTTTGTTGGGTTTCTTTTCTTGTGTTATTTTATTTTATTTTTTATTTTTTGCTTGTTTTGTAGTGTGAAGAAACAAGAAATATCAAAACTTTCGAGAAAAGAAAGGTAAATAATTTCTTTTATTAATTAAATAATATTAAATAATTGTAACTTTTTTAAATTGATAGCGGGTATCAGGCAATTTGTAGCAAATTTTGCAAAATCGGTGAATTTTATGAAGTATGATGAAACTTGTCATAAAAAAACCACTACAAATAAGGGAAATCCTCAAATAGAATATCACATTACAAGAGTTAAGATAGGAAATCCTCAAATACAACATCATATAACGAAAGTTAAGATAGGATGTCCTCCAATACAACATCACATTACGAAAGCTAAGATAGGAAATCTTCAAATACATTAGAATAGTTGAAAACACAATTTCATGGAATCTCCAGCATATTATGACCCCTTGCCATTTTACTGGCAATACTTTTCCTAAGCATATTCATCTTAGTTCTCTCCTCGGTTGATGTATCCCCTGTAGCCTCATCTTGTGTAGGACCAAATGGGTACTTTGGATCTCCATATAAGGAAAAGTTCTTATCCCTCTTGTCTTGATCACGGATGTAATTATGGATAACACAACATGCAATTACAATATATGCTTGCTTTCAAATTGCAAATGAAGGCATGTGTCTCAAAATAAAGAAGCAATTCTTTAATGTCTTAAATGAACTCTCAATGACATTCCTTAGTGAAGAATGCCTATAGTTGAATAACTCTCTTGTTGTTCATGGTTGTCTTGCTCTACCCCTATAATCATTTAGATTATACTGTTCACCTTTAAAAGGAATTAAGAATCCCGAAGCTGATGCATAACCAAAATCTACCACATAGTATTTACCTATAACAAGGTATTCATATATTGGTCATGATTTGCAAAAGGGATACAATCATAAAGAAAGTACTCCTTATAGAATAAGTAAATACCTAGTGGTGGTTGAGGAAATTCCAAGCGAGGAGTCTCGAGTGCTGTTGATAAAACTCGACAATCGTTGGCAAATCCTTCCTAACCGGCATACACAAAAGTAAATTTCATATCAAATGAACATGCACACAGAACATTTTGAGTGGTAATTCCTTTTCTACCTCTAAATGGGCTTTGCTTTGACACAGGTATAGAAGCATGAACATGGGTACCATCAATAGTGCATATGCAACCCTATCATTTTATCAAATACTACTATTATACAAGATTATCAATAAAATGAAACTAATTGTGTAAAGAAATGTATGAAAATCTTACCTTGAAGTAATGCTTATGGTTGGGATCCATAAGAATTTCATTTGAGACAACATCAAAGGAAGGTAGTATGATAATCTCTTTTGCTAGTTTGAGAATTGCTTTCAACACTATAGTGAAGCACTTGCTGATCGTTTGTCCTGAATGTAGGAATTTCTCATATAAATTTCTATTTAGTTTTTGTGACAACTCATAGATAAGAAGATTCCAATTTGTTCATCTACTATTATATATAACCAACCTTTTGCCTAAATCACAAAGGTTAAGAAAGACATGTCTTTCCATTCTAAAAGCTTCATATACTCTATCTGAATGTCCATGAAGAACCTCTCTCATCCATTTAGGTCTTGACAATATGCTATCCCTGATAGGTTCTCTCGTGTGTGTAGACATATCCACCACAACAATGCATAACCATGCTGGGTACCAAATGCAAATGCCTTTAGGCTACAAATACTGTTTGGTAAAATGTAACTGAAATATGCCTTGGAAAGCAACTTTGGGGGAATGTTGTTTGGCAAATACTAATATTTGGAAAAGCCATTTGGTGTGACCAATTTAAGTTTTTTTTTTTTATTAACTTTTCTTAATAATTATAAAAAGATAATGACTTTAACATTAATATTTTTGCATTGAGAGCAATATAAAAAGACATATTAACAAATTTATAAATTAAAAATATATCAAAATGGAACTTCTCAATAAAAGAAGAGTAATTTCATTAAAATAAACATAATTGCATATGTCTTGATAAAAGAAACAATTTATCCTTAAATATTACAAACTTACTCAACCATTTGTCAAACTCATAGCTATTTCATCACGTAAACTTGCCATATCAGGAGATGGATTTTAATTTGAAGTGCTTGTCCCCTCATTTATAGCATCATTATCAACTAAATATCCATACTCAAGATCCAAATCCGCTTCTTCAAAATCTGTATCTGTCACAACATTTCTTCGTATATAATTGTGCAATATCATCGTCGCTATGACAATTTGCACTTGCTTTTCATATGGATAACTTGGCATGTCGGTTAGAATCTTCCATTTCTTTTTTAATACACCAAATGCTTTTCTAAGAGTAGTAAGGAGTGGGCGCGAAGGTGGAGGGCCTTGTCGAAATTCCAGTAAATGATACCTCACTTCTCTATATGGCCCTAAATAACCCGTGAGATTTGGATATACAGCATCCACTAGATAATATTTACCTAGACAAATATAATGTAAATTTAATTAATATATATCATATAAAAAAGTGAAAGAGAAAGAAAATAAAAGCCTGTCCAAAGTAACTAGACATATCTATTGAGTGCTAATTAAATGTCACGTAGCACTCACATTTAATTAAGCATTAAATGTGTAAATTCATCTAGCTACAATTAAGCATTATATACATATATATAAAGACGAACCTAGAGGAGGATGGGGAAATTGCGCACCACGTCTTCCTATGGCGTCGTAGAAAATACGAGTATCATGAGCTTGTCCCTTCCATGACTTGTTTGATAAGCAATTGAAGCTTGAGTGACTGCAAGAATATCCCAGAATTTAACTACCTAACGTAACAAAATATAGAGTTAGAGAAAGAAAAATCATGAACAATCAATCATCCATCAAGAGAAGAAACCATGAACAATCTTGATCATCCATCAAGAGAAATAATAATATCAACCGTCACATAACTCGATCACTTATACATAACACCAAATGGAAATAGTCATTACATAATGCAAATATAAATCCCACATGAAAATAAAGTAACATAACAAAAAGTTTAAATAAAGTACTATAACATTCTAGCTATGGCCAAGCTCTTTCATCTCAAGTTTGAGATACTTGACTCTTAGTGCATCACTATTCAAGCTCATAAAAACCTGTCTATTGTCTATATTTTCCTTAAAATGTTTGATTGCAAAAAAGTATAATTTTTTATCTTGTGCAATCTCAGGTATGGTATCCAACATATGTATGAGGTCCTTGTAAGGACTAAATCCTTCATTTGCTTGAGATGCAACAGCAGCAGCACTCCTACTTTCGACAGCAGAGCAAAGCCTATTGATTTGTGTTCCATAACCATGGAGTCATTTTCTTTTCTTTCTTTCCTCAAGCTTGCCTCATTGAAGTTTGTGACGCTCTTTTGTGGGTTTGAGTTTGAATTGGTTCATCAGTATTTTCACCCACAAAGGCCTCTGTATTCTCATTAGTAGAACCTACACCATCAATGGTATCAAGTTGTGTGGCCTCAACATTCTCATCGACACATAATACTTGTGTAGGATTTCATGTTACACCTCCGGTTGCAACCGTATTCCGGAACATTTTATCTAACAATACCTCAAGATCTGGAGGTATGCCTCTTGTTCTAAAAATCTTTACCTTAGGATTGACCTGTTATAATAGAACAATTTAGTAAGTTGTATCATTGAAAATGAATTTAACATAGAAATAAAAGAAGAAGATATAAAAACCTGAATTTTATTCTCCCGCCATTCATCACTCGCATCAATGGTTTTCTTCCTTGGATCCCATCTTAATCCAGTTTCACTTAAAACCAATGTCCTCCATCTTTTCCATTCTTCCTTAAGATTGTCCCACTTACTCTTCATTTGAGTTTTATCATATTTTTTGCCCCTCAATTCCTCGAACTTATTAATTAAGACTGTCCATCCATCCCTCTTGTTGGTTGCAGGACGGTTGCCTTTTTCAATTTGTTCAATGCATAACTTACAAAATTTTTCCACATCTTCGGCAGACCAATATGCCTTTTCCTTTGAGGAACTTGCCATTTTCAAATAGCATGAAAATGAAAAATAAAAAATTGGACCAGTTATTTCCAATTGACTATAACAAAATATGTGCACATAATAATGGGCACAAGCAAAGATTATAGAGCATTTTCATTGAACATAATAATGGCCACAAGCATAGACATGAATACAAGCATAGAGCAACTAAAAAGATTGGAAAAGATTTTGTAAATGTATGTAAAAGCATTTCGAATTATCTTTAATGACTAGGACATATATAATTTTTTACCTATTTGTAAACAAAAGTTTACATTCATAATGTAAGGTGCTATTACATTCCAAAGACCATAGTGCGAACGTAGACCTTAAAAAGTAAGACTTACCGCAAGGTATATCAAATCAAGAGTTGCAACTCAGAATGCTAAAGAAGTAACTCTTTTGCTTAAACACTACCCGCTAAAGATGATACCAACACAAAGGAGAGATACACTACTGTTGCATTGCCTATACAGGCTTTTCACAATGCATATGCTACATGATTCACAGAACTATAGAGTATGGACAGGCAATTGACGAACTATAGACTATCTACTAACCAACCTCTTGCCTTCCATCAAAAGATAAAATGCCAAGGTTTAAATATCCTTCCTACAAGTGATGAAAGACTTTACCACTCAAATCACAAAGGTTAAGAAAGACATGTCTCTCCATTCTAAAAGCTTCATATACTCTATCTGAATGTCCATGAAGAACCTCTCTCATCCATTCAGGTTTTGACAATATGCTATCCCTGATAGGTTCTCTCGTGTGTGTAGACATATCCACCACAACAATGCATAACCATGCTATCAATATATCGATATCAAAATCATCAAAGTCAAGTTCAACTGATTCAATTGCTAATACTTGATCACTATGGACACTACTTTCACCCCCTCCATATTACCTATAACATCTCACGAAATAATAACATAAGCACAACATATAAGTAAGGAATCCAATAACAATCAACAATAGCCACAAAGTTTTCATAGTTGCATTAGGAAAAAAAAAGATTCTTAAATACATAAGTCATAGAATGAAATCAAAATATATTTCTCAACATCTATTTAAAGAGACTCCAAAGTCCACATCTCCTTTCAGGTAGAGAAATTATGAAAGCTTCTCTCCAAGTGGCATTAAGACATAATTGGTTCACAGCTTTGTTATAAATATCTTGTTCCAAGTTAAGCATGCCATTTAGGACGGCAACCACGGCTCCTATGGAGTAGGGGTCTACCGGTGATTGGACATATGAGGTCATAGAGTCACTTGTTGATTGACTAGTCTTGAATTTAATCATTTTTTGAATGGCTTTGCAGGCGCTAGAAACATCATGTGTGTTACTCTTCCTCCTCCTTTTGGAATTTGGAGTCATCTAACTTGTGCTTATGGCCGTGTAAAGTAATAATCACGTTAGGCGGGAAACCTCCATCATCAACAAGGTGTTCATCTAATTCCTCAGGATAACCTATCACATCACCACCACCATCACCACCATTGTCATCTCCCTCCGAGGACACCACCACTTTTTCTACATTTCCTGCTGCATACTCTCCAGTAGCATATGCATCATTGAATACAATACACAAATCAGGATATGAGGAAACCCATCATTCCTAAATTTAGCCCATTCACTATTATCCTGTAATTTTCACAATAATAACATATGCCAGCAATACAATCAAAACTAGCATCCACAATAAAAATGAAATGACCCAAATAAAGTGATACCTTAATGTGAGTCTCCCATACACTTTGATTCGCCATAGCAACCGTATTGTTTATACTATCCCATCCAAATCCAGATTATGACAAAAGCTTTTTGAAACTACTATACTACCTCTTCGGTTTATTGACCATGTTCTTCAACTGAACTATACTAAAGTGAAGTCATGTCCGTTTATTGAATTTGACATGTATGTTATTCCATCATGTTTTGTTGTAGGTACATGTAGTGTGATTTCCTTTTTTTTACCTCTGCTACTAACAAACTTACAAGTTCATTGGTTAAAGGCTCAGTCCACTTTGCCATAAAAACCTCTTTTTGGGATGCCATTTAACTTTAACTGGTTAAGCATCAAATGAGCCATATCAATTGTTGTACTCGTTCAAGCAAAAAAGCTTTCATGTCAAGATCACATCAATGAAATGTTCCATGACTATTAATAGAAAAGAATGCACGAAGAAAATTAAAAGGAAACATCCTCATGTAATTGTACAAGCAACCATATATTGCAAGCAAAAGGAACAAATTTAGGTAACTTAAGGAAATTAGGCAAAAGTTTAGCCAAAAAAATGATGATTTGGTGTATTTTTTTTAGGGTAAAAAGAAAGATGGAGGCTAAGGTCACACTCACAATCAACCTTTAATGCTGGAACTGGAAGTTCTAGCAAAGTTGTATGCCTACACAAATTTCGACGAAAGGTTTATGCATGTCATTAACTAAGTAATCACACTTAATATTCACATGCAACAAAAGGCCAGTAGAAGAGAGAAGCCTCCAAAAGTAATAAATTTTTTACCTGATAATTGATTACCCTTTTCTCCAAATCACTAGGCAACAGTGGGCGGTGATGAAGATATTTCTCTTTTAGATACTGCAATGCATAAATGACACGTTACGAGCCACATAAATAGATTATTCAGACGGAACTAAGTTCAAGCAAGTCTTTTTATAGAAGGAACTTACGACCTAGTTAAACACAAAATAAAGTAAGCTCAGAGGGTATGTTCTGCTTGAAATGGAGGTGAGCAACGGAACAAGAAGCTGAATTTTATTATAAGGAAACATGAAGCATTTTGCACACAATATTCCAATTACACACTCCACTGCACAGTGGATACTCAAAGCCATTTCCATCTCCATCTCTCCTTCAAGTAACTTCTCTCATGCAAGCCTATATGTACCAGACTTGCTCACAAACACACTATTTATTCCAAAAATGCTTGCTAGCTTCTTGATTGTGTTTGCTCACTAAAAATCCAAAATTAAACTACCCTTTTGATATCAGTTCCATGAATAAATACTTGGACAAGAGAGGCCACATAGCCATGTAAGTGAATGGCTAATATGTGTGTCTTTGCTTCTCATGAAAGGCCAAATTTAGACAAGATCAAAGCCAGAAGGGCCAACTCCACAATATCCTTCCACATGGGGAGAGGTTAAACTCTTCAAGAAGCTAGCAAGTTGGTTGTTATTGTTAACACTCCTTTAGACCTAATTTGGTTTTGCCATCAAGCCAAGCCATTCTCTGAATGTTGCCATCTTAGCAAAGGGAAAATAATGTTTGGTGAACTTGCCTCTGTTTCAACAACACTTCTATTCCTCCTTCAAATACTCTCTCTAATAAATTGGTGGTAAAACTCAACATGCTTTGATTGAATATGGAAGACTGCATTTTCCACGAGACATAACACCAATCAAAGGAGTGTAGGAAGTAACCAACAGCTTGGGTCTAAATCTCTCATTAACTTTGTGAGCCACGACCATTACTATTTTATACTCTACCTCATTAGTCAACAAAGATACGATTGGTTGTCTCCTTCTAGGCTACTACATCAAAAAAAAAAATTGCTCAGAACCCAAATGAAACAAATGATAAATGGTTGATAGACAAGTGCAATGATTCCTACATAGTTAGCATCACATTTGTCAAACTTTGGATTCCACTCCTTTTTGGTTAAGAAAAATTACCATACTCTAAAGTTCCCTGCTGGTATAAGATTTGTTCCACAACTCACGGATGAGGTTTCATAAGATTCTATGTGAACCTATGCTTATTCAAATTTTTTTAGCTTTTTATCACGTGAAAAATTTATGTTACAATTAGCCTTTAACCTCCTCTTGAGAATGGCCTATCATGAATGCGAAGACCTCAATTTTCTCAAAAACTTATGTGAGTATGCAACCTCATATTATCCAACTATTGCAGTCATGAAACTAACATAAATAGGGTACTTTCTACTTAGCCTAAGGGAGCTTAAACATGGAAACTTGGAATGGTGTCAATCCAAGTTTAAGAGCATTCACCACAAAAGTATAAAAAAAAATAAAAAAATTAAGTTGCTACTAATTCACCAATCTTTAGGAAAGACAAGACCATAAAACACACATATGTTCCACCTACAATCCAGTATAAATACGGGCTAGTAGAGTCTTAAAGGGAATTAGTTCTATCTAAATAGAGGAAAATAGGGGAAAGAACATAAAAACAAAGGGAATAGCCAAGGAAGGACTCACTAGCATTGATTTCATCCCCTTTCAGCAAATTGACAGGAATGTAATTGTAGTCAAGCCCTTCAAAATCCTAAAATCACCATCACTATCATCATCATATCGCGCCACGAAATAATTCAAGCAAAATTACCTCCAAAACACGAATTAATATGAAAATAAAAGGAAGGGGATGAAGGAGACAACGGTGAGGGAGGTTGACTAAGAGATGGAATCAACGTTGACGAGGAGGATGGAGTTGATGACAGCGGGGATGTTGTCGAGCTGAGGCGTTGATCTGAGAGAGGCGTCAAGGTGAGCTTCGGGCTTGATGAGACAAAGCTGACGCCGTTGAGGAGGACAGAGACAGCAAGGGGGAAAGAGATAGTGAAGGGGACATCGTCGGAGTCAACGACGGCGTTGATTTGAGGGAGGCGTCATGCTGAGCGTTGATCTAAGGGAGGCGTCATGCTGAGCGTTGATCTAAGGGAGGCGTTGAGCTAAGCTTAGGGCTCGACGAGCAAACAAAGCCAACATCGGCGAGGAGGATGGCAAGGATGGAGATGGCGAGGATGATGTCATCGGAATTGACGACGGCGTCGAGGTGAGTGAGAATCGAGGGAGGTGTTGACGACGGCGTTGAGGTGAGCGAAAATATGAGGGAGGCATCGACCTTGAGGCTAAGGGAGGAGAGTTCTTTGGCTGAAGAAGGAAATGCAAAAGGAGGTACGAAATTAGGTTTTGGTAAAAATTTGGTAGAATGAGACTTGAAGGCTTCTCTATTAGGGTTGAGAGAGCCTTTGGAGAGCCTTTGAGAGAGAGAGAGAGAGAGAGAGAGAGAGAGAGAGAGAGAGAGAGAGAGAGAGAGAGAGAGAGAGAAATAATTTCTTATTTCTGTTCCAGAAACAGAAAAGTAAAAAAAAATTGTTTCTAATTTTTATTCCAAACCTATTTTTGGAATAAAAATCTATTCTAGAAATAAAAAACTTAAATTGTTTTACTAAATAGATTTTTGTTTCAGAAATAGGTTTGGAATAGAAATCTATTCCAGAAATAGAAACAAAATGGTTACCATGTACAGCCTTAGAAATTCTCTATGGCGATCCAGACTTTTCACGTGTTTCAAAGACTCGCATTTCTTATTCCAGTCCTCTTATGCAGAACATTATCACAGAGGAAAACATGGGAAAGAACATAAAAACAAAGGGAATAACCAAGGAAAGACTCACCACTGTTGATTTCATCCCCTTTTAGCAAATTGACAAGAATGTAATTGTAGTCAAGCCCTTCAAAATCCCAAAATCACCATCACTATCATCATCATATCGCACCACGAAATAATTCAAGCAAAATTACCTCCAAAACACGAATTAATTTGAAAATAAAAGGGAGGTGATGAAGGAGACAATGATGAGGGAGGTCGACTAAGAGATGGAATCAACATCGACGAGGAGGATGGAGTTGATGACAGTGGGGATGTTGTCGAGCTGAGGTGTTGATCCGAGAGAGGTGTCAAGGCGAGCTTTGAGCTTGATGAGACAAAGCTGACGCCGATGAGGAGGACAAAGACAGCAAGGGGGACGGAGACAGTGAAGGGGACGTTGTCGGAGTCGACGATGGCGTTGATTTGAGGGAGGCGTCAAGCTGAGCGTTGATCTAAGGGAGGTGTTAAGCTAAGCTTAGGGCTCAACGAGCAAATGGAGCCAACATCGGCGAGGAGGATGGCAAGGATGGAGACGGCGAGGGTGATGTCATCGGAATTGACGATGGCATCGAGGTGACCGAGAAAATAAGGGAGGCATCGAGGTGAGCAAAAATATGAGGGGGGCATCAACCTTGAGGCTAAGGGAGGAGAGTTCTTTGGCTGAAGAAGGAAACGTAGAAGGAGGCACGAAATTAGGGTTTGGTAGAATGAGATGTGAAGGCTTCTCTATTAGGGTTGAGAGAGCCTTTGGTTGAGAAGAGAGAGAGAGGGAGAGAAATAATTTCTTATTTTTGTTCTAGAAACAAAAAAGAAAAAAATTTATTTTTGATTTTTATTCCAAACCTATTTCTGGAATAAAAATCTGTTCCGGAAAATAGAAAACTGAATTGTTTTACCTAACGGATTTTTGTTCCATAAATAGGCCTGAAATAGAAATATATTCTAGAAATAGAAACAGAATGGTTACCAAATGTAGCCTTAGAAGTCTCTCTATGGCGATCCAGACTTTTCACGTGTTTCAAAGACTTGCATTTCTTATTCCAATCCTCCTATGTAGAACATTATCACCCACAAAATCATCATAAATTGCCTTAGGCCTAAAGCTTCTTCCAAAACTGAAGTGTCCAAATGCGAAGCCAAACTAACTCAGGCTATTGTGAATGATTTTCCTACCTCTTTGCCTCATACTATCATGCTTTACATGTATAGAATTGTGCTCAAGAGCAAAGGTCAACTGCTTTATGGCTCTTTGGTGACTTGGATTTTTAGCACTTCAAGATCAATATTCCTTTTAAGTTAGTTATCAAAAGTCTTCCTACAATGAATGTTGGGGAGAAAATAGTCTCCAAAATGAGACCAAAACACATTAAGGAAGGATGGAAAAGTAGAAGAAGAGAATCAGTTACAGTTGAGCTTGAAAACCTGAAGTCTTGGACAAGTCTATCATGAAGAGGAAAGGCAAGCCATCTATTGCAGGATCATCTCAGCCTTCGAAAAAGGAAAAGGCAGCTGAGGCATTATTGTAGAGAATGGAAGAGGTAGTGCGGGAAAAAGAGGAACAGAAGGAGGACGAGGAGGAGGAAGATGAAGAAGAAATAGAAAAAGAAAATGAGCAAGAAGAGACGCTTCCTGAAAAAGATGGTGGAGCATAATGAACAACTAGATGATGAAGGAGCAGAGTTGGTTTCTAAGGAATCACCAGATATAAAGGAATAGGAAGTAGATGATAGGGCAAATGAACTTTAAGAAGCATTCCAAAATTACAATCAAGAATTCCAATCTCCATCCCCTTGCTGAAGAGATGGAAGAAGAAGATGAAATTGGGAATACAACTACTAGTGTTGAGATTCAGGGAGAGCTTTAGACAGAAAAAAAGAAGTTCAGATTAAATTGGAAATACACAAGTCCCTATCTTACCAAATCATAGAATTTCAAGGGACATAATATAGCCTAATCCTCGACTAACCACGATACAAAGAAAACTCTTC
Organism: Angophora floribunda; assembly: GCA_014182895.1. NCBI lineage: Eukaryota > Viridiplantae > Streptophyta > Magnoliopsida > Myrtales > Myrtaceae > Angophora > Angophora floribunda. Next base: position 14,895,488 of record CM024708.1, read on the forward strand.
AGCTGCTAGTTGAAATTAAGGGATAATGGAACAGATTACTATGGAGGAAGATATTAAGAAGCTGCAAGCTACTCTAGATGACAAGATACAGCATGTCAACCCCAAGCAAAACAAAATATGGCAGCAATAGAAATAGCTTTCCATCAGTGCATGTCAAAGATTGTGGAGGTTGTGTCGAATTTGGATCATTTCCAGCTTATTCAAATTCCTTACAAACTTGAAGATGCTGATCCAAATTTTCCTTCCATTTCAAAATGATTCTAAGTTTATTTGTGTTTTGAATTAGAAGTTTGTTTTGGTTTTTAAATGTCTTGGATATCAATGTTTAATTTGGATTATTATGGTTGTTATGGATTATTATAGAATCTATGGATTTTTATGCATATATCTGACAAAAATGGGAAAAATGTGCAGTATGATATGATTTGATATGCAGGTTGTTGGATACTAAGAAAACAGACTTTGGTTTTGACTATAGTTGTGTCTTGCACTTATGTAATGCATTTCATATTATTTGTGCCTCATCTTATTTAAAATCAAAGCATAAAAATCTCATATCCAAATACTCTAATTCTGTAAAATATCTTGAATTTGCTTGATCTTTTTACTCAAAAAGATCTTTCAAAATTTGTATACTTCATGGAAAGTTTTGTAAGAGGGAGATTGTTGATAAAACTTCCTAATAAATTTTGAAATTGACAAAATTCTTCATGTATATCTCATAAGTCTGAGAAATGTCTTAAAGTATTTTTGATTCAGGAAAATGCTCTTGGAACAGAAGGCTATACTGATTTTGATCTTGTTCAAATTCAAGTCTAGATTGTGGAATCCACTTCACACGTAACAGATTCAGGCTTTGTATTGAAGATGAAGATCTTTAGACTCTGATAACTACTTACATTCCCATTCAAACACAAGTTTAGAACGTACATAATAACTAGTAATTTGGCTTTGATATCACACTTAGAAAGACTTGATTTACTCAATCATAAAGATTGTTTTGCATACCAACAATGTAATGCAAAACATCTTAATTGATTGACAAATCAATCTTGAGACAAATTACTTTCTATAAATGAAGACCTCTACCAAGACTCTAGTTGTTGGGGCAACTAGAATTAAATGGAGATTTAGATTTTGTCACTCAATGGCCACTCAATTTTCTTGATAGAGATTTGTCAAATAGATTGATTGGATGATGATTCTCTAGAGACTATCTAAAGGCTAGATTGGAAGTGGAGTATAAAAGGAGACCAAGGCGCCGATGAGCATTTACGAGACAAAGTCCAAAATCAAGAATTCCAAAGTCCAAAAGAATTTCACTCCTATGTACTTATATTTCTTGTGCTGTAACTATGTGATCTTAAGAGAAATATTGAAATAGTGATTGAGTGAGATAGTGAGGCCTATCATATGGTAAGTGTGATTATTAATCATTGTAATCTCTTGTTGATCAAGGTGAAATCCAGCCAGTAGGCTGTCAACGTGAAAGAATGGATGTAAGCTTGATTTAAGCCAAACCACTATAAGCCTTTCGTGCAAATTCTCTTATCACTAAACTCTTATTGCGTATTATTAAAATCCGTTGCATATTTGCTAAACTACTTCTAAAGTTTGTTTAAAATTTGAACTCTACACTCTAAGTTGAAACTCAGATCTTGACTTTTTCAATTCCACTTTAAATTTGTCAAGATTCTATAGAATCACATATTCATCCCCCTTTAGAAATAGGCGGAAAATCCGCTCTAAAGTAGAAGGCCTTGGAATGTCACATTTCGTATGCCTTGGTGGTGGGGAAGACAAACATTCACTACCAACAAAGGGTGCGAGGCTTGCAAGCACCGATATGTTAAAAATAAAGAACACAGCCTAGCTAGGTGCCCCATAAAAGAGACTATTGCAAACAGCCCTCGCAAATGGGCAACCACCCAGGTCTAGTTTGAAGTTAAGAAGGGAAACATGAACTTGACCTTTCTTAACTAATGATAATCAGGCACACCCCAATTGTCAAGATTCTATAAAATCACATATTCATCCCCTTTAAGTGATACTTGCTAGCTACATCACTATTTGTTTCTAACATGGTTTTGGATGAAATTGACAAAGAAACAGATTGGGAGACATACTTTGCAATTTGGTTAAAAAAAAGGGTCTAATAATTAATCTTGGATCATCATAGTAAAGTATGCATTTTTACTAATATGTCCCCAAAAAAAGCCATTTTGCCAGGCAAGAGAAATCAACTATACATCGAACATGCTTCACTATCATCGGAAAAAAGTTATATAGCGAATCATTCTAGAGGGGCAAACTGTATACAGTTACTGTGTCTAACATCATCTTCTGATTATCATTTCCATTTTCCTCTCAAGCACTATTTACCATTCCCAAATAGTCTTTCAACTCATTAGGGAAACAAGGGCAACGCTGCCACGAGTGGCAATGCATCTTGAACATCTTGATGACCCTCTCTTTCGTCGACGACCGACCGTCGATGTGCAGGAGCGCCAAGAGCTTGTTCACTGACCCGTAGATCAGCATTTCCTCCAAGACCCTCTGGCTCGGGTGCAAGCTGCCGATCAGCCACAGGATCTTCACGCTGAGCTTTGTCGCAGTGTTCGAGACATTGAGCATTTTCTTGGTCACAGCCGCAATCCCCATCCCGTGATCCACCATGGCTAATCTCCCCTCCGCACATTCACATAGAAGCTTCAACAACATCAGTATCTTCTCGCTTTTGGATCGGTTTGATTCAGGCAATAGCTCTATTAGAACACATATGGCACCAGCCTCAATCGCCCTCACTCGGCTCTTCTTCGATGCAGAGAGCATCTCAACAAGGACCTCTAGGGCGTATGAGCTCGCCCTTGTGCTTATCTCGTCCGAAACGAGTTCCAACAAGGACTTGAATAGATCTATGCCATGGTCTTGCAGGACAAAAGTCCAATGCGTCTCGCTTTGTGCCATATTCCGGAGGATGGTGATGGCACGAATCCTCGCCTCCGCGCTTCCTCTTTGAAGCATCGCTGTGACGCACTTCATGGGCTCAGGCTTCGATAATGTCTCTAGGGTCTCCGCATCTGCAGACAATGAGAGCTGGTGCAAAACACTGAGGGCCTCTTCGCATGCTCGGAAGATGCTGAAGTCCGATCCATCCTCAAGGACCTGGGTCGCAATCCGGACAACAACGTCGATGCCTTCAGATTGGACGAAGTCAGCCTTCACCTCGTCGTCTGTCTCAATCATCGACCTGAGCCTCTTCAATGAGTTGACCTTGAAGGGGGAGGACTCCAGGGTCTCGAGTAAGGTTGCGATCTCATTGCGCCTCTCGGTTGATCCACGGGCCACCGACGAGGGGGTTCCAGGCCCCTCCTTGCTTTGCCACGAGCTGATGAGCCTCTTGAGGGTGTGGTTTGGCGTGACATCAAAGCCCTCGACGCTCTGCATCGTGGCGGGGCAGGTCTTCTTCTTGTAGGAAAAGAACCACTTCTCGATGTTCTTGCGCTCGTATGTCATCCCGGTCGCGATGGTGACTGGGTCCTCCATGACCTCCATTGAAATGGGGCACCTGAAATCCAGAGGATAATCCATGGCTCTCTTTCTTGTTTTTTCTTTGCCCCTTTCACTATGTTCAAATTTGAAGAGGGCGATGTTGAGGAACAGTGCCGTGGTTATATAGGAACAAAGAGAGTATAGATGCAAAAGTCTAAAGATGGGAAAATATCAAAGTCAAACCTATTTGATGCCATTGCAAGCTGTAAACATGGAATCCACAAGGAAGCTTTGTGGAGATTTTTTTAATGCTTTTCTTTATGTTAGTACTCATTTCGATATTGCCTATTTTACGCACTGACCCATGAATTTTAACAATTTCTCAAAATAGTCCCTTATGTCTCTTTGATTCCCCAATTTGTAGCTACCCAAATTGAATCGCTTCCCTTTTTTGGGTGTTATGATAATCCTGAATAAGCTTCTTTTCAGGCATACAGATGGGTTTATACAGAGAGCTATGTTACCATTGAATCTAAAAATAATCTATATACTCATTAAATTGATCAATCATTAAAGAACCTGTGAATTTCAAGGAACAGAACTGGATTTCCCAAGAATCTGATCTACACTGACGAGTCTGAAGTTATTATGGCAAAACATTGAAACGCAAAAGAGAGAAGGGAATTCAAAACTTGGGGGGTCCATTTTGAGAATACACCGAAGATGCGAGGTCAACAACCCAAATTTCCAAGAAAGCAAGCCATGTAATGGCCGACCTAAACTGGTGGGTTGACTTTGAATAAAGATGGAGGCACTTATTAACTGTCGATAGATGAGATCTTAATTGGCGCACGACATGCATCGGTGCGTATTCAAATGCACCGGGCGACTTTCGGGATTCAAATAAAATACGTATGATTCGGGCGAGGACTGCGAGGCTTTACTTGTTACTCCAGCTTTGTTTATTCAACGTGTTCTGTGGGCTGTTGAACGGTCTCTCGGACTCTCTCTCTCTCTCTCTCTGTGGTGAGAAAATGATTGGAAGAAAGCCATTAAGATAGAGGTTGATGATGATAGTTTATCGGAAAGAATAGTAACAGTGATGGAACGGCACTATAGTTTATGTGAAAGTTCAAGAATCTTTGCTTAGGACATACTCTCCTTGAGAGTAATTGTGTATGATTCGTGTGTGCCGTCAAGATCGGTGAAAGTTAAAAAAGAAGAAGAAGAAGAAGAAAAGAAAAAACCACACATGATTTGTCAAATTTCCCTCATTAAAGTTTAAGGAAAAGAAAAGACAGCAATCTTTCTTTTTTCTTTTTTGTTACTTTTTATATCTGAGACTTATTCAATTACATTTTTGAGTGTCCTGCTAACAAGTTCATATTCGAGACACAAATCTAATCATGCATATGTTATCAAATAGTTGAATGATTTGCAGAATTTATGATGCTTCAGTTGTATCTACATAATATTTAGAATATATCTTTAATAGTCCACAACATACTAATGAAATAATTGATTTATCAAGTTGGCATATTGAAAATTACCAAAAAATCATAAATGTCTGGATATCAAGTTAGTCATAAACATTTTGATTTGCTCAATTTAGTTATAAACCTTTTGAAAATTTATCAATATAGTCATTCCAATCAATTTTAACGAAAATCATTGACGTGAACAATTAATGTAGTTTTTTTAAAATTTTCTAAATTTTCAGTAATCCTCTCCAACCACCAAGTGAGGCTTTGCAAATCTCCCCGATTGCCAGTGAGGGTCATAACCCTTGTCAAATCTTGATGAAGGCTGCCTTGCTCACATCTGGGGATGGTCACCAACTATTGACAACACCCTAGTGACCCTCACTAGCCACAGTGGAAAAAATAAAGAAATAATAATAATAATAATAGTAATAATAATTTCACAAAAAATTCATAATTTTGCAAAAATTGTTCATATCAAAATTGGCCATCGCCAATCATGCCACATGAAATGGTTGGTGTCCATGTTAACGATTTCCAATTAAAATTGACTAAAATATTTATTGGCAAATCACATGAAATGGTTGGTGTCCATGTCAACGATTTCCAATTAAAATTGACTAAAAGATTTATTGGCAAATTATTAAAAGGTTTAGAACTAAATTGGTCAAATTGAAAGATTTATAATGAATAGCATCTGTGTATTAAGTCTATGACATTTTTGGTAATCTTCCTAGTTACAATACTCTAATAAATTACAAACAAATATTCCTTTTCACAAGTGAGCATGTTTTTGGCTAGTAGATTACGATTTGCTCACATACTTTACTAGTAATGTTAATCAACGAATGTATCTTCCGGAAAAGATAACTATTTTACCGCAAAGATTTAGTTACAAATCGTTAAATTTATTATAAGATTGAATAGATTACTATTACATTGATAGTCGTGAATTGCTATGTCGTTTATGAATTACAATCGCTAACCATACCATTAGGTTAAGAGTTGCACATACTTACTGCCATGATATAGAATTTACTACCAATATTACATATTTACCATGCTCGAAAGGAAATGCCTTCTTTGAGGAACAGTTAGAAACATCCACTTAGTGGACATTCATGTACTTTCCTTGTCATGTACATGTAAGGTTAATCTGAAAAGAATCATGCGCCAAAAGAAGGTGAACTCTAAACAGTACAAACGCCCATTCCCTCTTATTCTTTTTCTTTTCTAGTCCAGGAATACAAGCACAAATACCCAACTATCTCCGATCATGGGACACCTTTCAAGCCCTATGAACCGGTTAAGTTTGATCTTTTAATGTGAGCAGCTAATCCTGACTTGAGTGGGCTGCCTGCAGCTAGTAGGATTCAAGCAGATGACCTCTAATTCTTGAGCTAGAAAGCCAAGAGCCTAGGTAACAATCTTGGATTGTTGCTCATTGTGGAGCCAATCTTCTCCCAAAATTTGATGAATAGGAAAAACTATTCGTCAACGGATCATATTTATAATGCAAATCTCATCACACTTGAGCTAATCCATGTATATGATAGCTCAGGAGCGTTGAAGTGCAACCGACCGATAATTAGTTTTATTCAACGTTTGGACATTAGATCAGATGGGGTTAGGAGAGGTCTCAAGCTAATCAATTGAAATAAAGCGTAAAGTCATACCAACATGCCCGTCATGCTGCATGTGCATTGCATATTCATATCACCATCTCCAACTTGAGACGTCTAATTCCATTCACACTTACATCATTATATTTGACAAGGCAGAAGATTAATACTGTATCTGTCACTTGTTTTTGCCTTTGAATGATCAGATATATCTGCAATGCGACGGATACCATTAGGTGAAGATCTGCCGGTCATGGTATTACATTTGAATTGGTCAAGTTGACAATTATAGCAATTTGCAGAAGTTGACCTACCGAGTTTTTCTTTCTTTTTTTTCATTTATATGTTGCTTCGTGTTAACTTTGATTTTGGTTGATCCCACGTATGTTAGAGCGGAACAAATGAAAATCGGGTCAGCTTGTATAGATAGACTGAAGAGGCACGCTTATCGCATCATATACTAGCATATGCGCACCCACAATGCCTGCATTTAAAAAATCGGTATTTGAAAGATTAAGAATAGTCACTTAATGACGAAATATTGAAATCATTAATTAATGGAAAGAAGTTATTGGTAAGAGTAAATAATACAAAAAATAATAGTTTAATTACACGTGGAAAGAAAAAACATATTTCAAAATGGTTGCAATTCACAGAATATAAGAAAGGCCTCCAAGCCCAACTGGCATTTCGAACGTTATCATCAATTTTAAAATTTTATTACCTAAATATCCCTCTTAATTTTGCCGGGGGCTGCTAGAAAACTCCAATGCAAGTATTAGCACAGGATACTGGGGACAAAAATAAAAGACTATACATGCCAGATTTTTGTAAGATCAACTAATTAGAAGCTTGGGAAATTATAATGTCGCTCATGAACTTTGGACCTAGTCACAATATTAACCCATCTACTACTAATTTCATTTCAAGAAGCACTCCTCTACGCCCTTCTAATTTGTCTCAAGTGAGGTCCGTTACTCTGAATCTTTTCTCATGTAAGCATCCTGTAATTTAGCAATAGGTCTCAGTTAAGCCCCAAATTTTACACATTCATTAGATAATGAGTGTGACAATCTTAAATTGAGAATACAACTGGGATAATGATTTCTCATCTAGGCACAATTCCTCATAATTCCTAAAACATAGGGTCATTGAGATAGAGCGGCTCAATCAGGACAGGTTCCTGAATTCCACGGTGTTAATTTAGAAAATCAAAATCACAGGGGCTCAATCGAGATGCAATCAAAAAGTCAGGGGCCATATCGGAAATCTCCATGTAAGTAGAAGGCCGGCGATGTTAAACATAGGATCAGCAACCAATCAAAGAGAGGAAGGGCCTCCTATGACAGCTTCCGAGATTTGGTTAGGCATGTTCAACTCCAAAACATATGAGGACACGAAACAGCATGGGGAGGAATATATAATTAAGCAAGAAATCATGGGTCAATATCATCGGGCCAGATTGTGCCAGGGAAAGTGCGGTTTCTTGGAATCATTTACGGGCTCTGACGTAACCCAAGTGATAAGATATTGTTCAAGTCAGCTAATCAGGTTTGACCATAATTTTAAAAAGCCCTGATTTAACACATCGTGCCAATCTGTGGTCAAACCTTCTGAAATTCCAAACCATTGGCCTCGCCTTATGCGGTGGGTGATAATTATGTGTCAGCCATGTGGAACCCTAAAATAGGTCGTAGAAATAGGAGGGGTTGAGGATAACTAGTATAGGGTAATCCTCTTTTCAGGGAAGGTGACTGACTATTGTGGGATGAAAAGGGTTAAGACAGGTAGAAACTTACGTCACCTACTATTGAAATATTTGATCTTGAGTGTTAACAAATCACCAATTACTCACTACGCAAGCCTGTCGTCACAACCCCCATCAAAATATGAGTAGAAGGCTCAACATTGAGGATATAACTAAGCCCAAGCACATCCTTTAGAAACTAGCCAATATTTCCTAAGAGCTGTGGTAGACTAAGGAATCAAAGCTAGACCATTGAATTGCAAACAAGTCTTGAGCCACTTGACCAAACTTATTGTTTCAGGGTAAACCTTTTAGCTACGTTTAATCATTTGAATTTCTAATCATAATAGGACTAGAAATGACTATAAAATCTAGGAATTTTATTATATCATATCCAATATTTGGTGATTAAGTAATAAGTCGAATATATCTATACCTATATCATCATATATATTATTTGGCGTAAATGGCATATTAGTATAAATGAACTAAAAAAATTTATGAACAAAAATGGTAAAAATCTATCACGACACTCTTACTTTATTGTTTTCTTTTTAATATATTTTCCCCTCTTTATAAAGTAATGTCTTTTTTCTTCTCCTTCCATCACTCTCTAATAAAATTTTATAAAATACCAAACTGTACTAATTTACCTAAAATTACCTAAAATATGTAATAAATATAAATTATATGTTGAATTTATATTATAAGATAGAGTTAAATTTGAATTTATAAATAAAATAAGACTAAATTAAAAATAAATAAATTTTATTTTCTTATTATTTTGAATTTATTATATTATAATCCATATATTATTTATATTGAGATGTAATTTTATTTTTGTTAATTTAAGAAGTTTGTTATTTGAAAAAAATAACTTTGCTGTCATGGATATTAGAAATCAAATCCATCCATATTCCCCATGGCATAATTTTATTTAGCCTATATCCCCTTTATATACGACTTTATTCTATATTGGGTAGGTATTAAATGTAGGATAGATTAAATTTTATCATAACTATCAAACGCAGCCTTTATATTCAAAATAAATCATTTTTCTCAAACAAATATTTTAAAACAATAAAGATATGGTGTATGAACTCATGTAAATCTAAACCATTTCGAGGATGCAATTTCTGCACTATAAGGTCCTCATCTTTTATCATATCATTGACATCCATGAACTGCTCACAGACATCCAGACCTGTTTTCATTGACTTAGCATTAGGAGGCAGGTGCAAATTGATGCAAAATGCAAAAATCTATGAAGCAGAAATTCAACACATTTGGGAGAAGGTATATCGAACCAGGCTCCTTTGGGCCAAAATAAAATGATAGATTTTTATACTTTCAAAGATGTAACTAAGCAACCAGCAGTGTTCATGAAACAATTGTTTGAAATATGCTTGCGCATGCTACATTAAAAATTTAATTAGATGACATCCTTACCAAAAAAATGAATAATTAAGTCCTCACTTACCTCACTTAAGCATTTATGACCATGAAGAATTCAACATCCAGCCCATATGCCCCAATTGCACATTACTAGCACTAATTTGTATCAAGTTCTAAAAACACATAATGAACACTTCAAACATAAGTTCATCTGATCTAAAAGAGATAAGTAGCACTAAATCCTCAGCATAGCAGAACATTCAGGATTTGGAATATTTCACAATCATTTGAACGTTCTCATGTCAGGCAAAAGGGAAACCTGGTGAAAATATGATAATAAATTAAGGGAAAAAACCAGCAAAAACCCTAAGTTATGCCCACTATGACACATTTCCCAAAAAAAAATTGTGACACCAAAAACCCCAAACTTATACCCATGTGACCCATTTAATCCAAACTTATACTACTGTGACACATTTACCCCAAAAATTTTCTTGCAACACCAAAAACCTCAAACTTGTGTAAATGTATTACAGTGAGCATAGCTTATGATTTTTGGTGGCTTTTTCACTGAATTAGTTACTTCTAGCATGTCTTGTGGAAAACTACATGAAAAATTCACAGATAAAATTTTTAAGCAGAGTACAGCTTTCACATGCTTTTGATTAAATAAGGCATCAAGCATGTACAAACTAATATATCAGGAGCAATTCATTCACAAGCTGCTTTTGTAAGCAAAAATTAGTTACTTCCAGCATGTGCGGAAAACTACATGAAAAATTCACAGATAAAAATTTTAAGCAGAGTACAGCTTTCACATGCTTTTGATTAAAAAAGGCATCAAGCATGTACAAACTAATATATCAGGAGCAATTCATTCACAAGCTGCTTTTGTAAGAAAAAAATTGTTAGATATTCATTGGTCATATATCTCACTTTGCTAGAGGACAAAAACAATTATAATTCCAGTAGTCACTAAAATATAGACAAATCATCATAAAGCAGCGTTGCTATCCCCTATTACAGCTAATTTACTCTGTCCATGGCAATGCTAAACCCAAATCATAAATCTGAATGTGCAATTTTCATTTTTATAGACCACAGATTCTTCTCTCGACACTTAACCAAAAATGTTATACTTGTCTTGACCATTTATTAACGTAGTCTTGATCATGTCACAGTTGTTAAATCTTTGCTATGAGAATCATTTTGAACATCAACCATTGACGTAGAAAACCAAAATGATCAATTTAAAACACGCGCAAAACTAGACGTCACTGATAATTCATACCCAAATGAGTACAATATAGTCATCTTCATAATTATTAATAATAGAAGGGAGAAAAGACCATACCCAAACCGCGTGTGAGGCTTTGCTTTTGGCAGGCCAAACGCTCCCGAGGACTCTTTAAATTATCAACTGAAACATCATACTCCTGACCCCTTGATGTGGGTTCATAGTACTAAATGTAGAAGCATTCCAATTATGCAGCTTGAAATTAAATGTAGTATGGTATGGAGTTGACGCGGTATTCTTAAACTAAGGCCAACCTTAGCTTCAACCATATCTTGACAAAGATATTGTTGCAAAGAGTTATACGATGAACTCAAGAATGTGGGATCGGTTATGGGATGGTACCAATTGATATGGACAGGTGGGGTTAGCAAACAAAATTTTATCGAATGGCTAGTTTGTAGAGACAAACTCTCAACAACATATATCATATCACGTTGGATGCCTACAATAACAATCCATTGTAATTTCTATTTGAATAATCTGGAAAATTGATATCATCTATTCTTTCAGTGCATGTGGACGGGAAGTATATGGCGTATTATCCTTGCACAATATGGAATCCGCCGTAACTTAAGAGGATGTAATAATGAAATCCAATGATTGATCAGGGCTACCAAAGGCAAGGATTTGGAGGCAAGGCTTCCCAAAGTAACTTTTCTAGCAACCATATACTACATTTGGAAGGAACGTAACTATAGACGTTTCCAAAACAAGTCAAATGATATTTCCATCATTGTGGCTAAAATTCATCAACTTGTCAGAGGCTGAGCATCATTTTACAAAAAATTTTAAACCTTCTCAGACAAATGTAATTTTAGCTACCATATGGAGACTCCATCACTCCATTTTTTTGCGTTCGTAGTTATCTTTGTAATGATGGGAAATGCTCCTAAGCTCTTATACGTCATCTTATAAATGATACTTACATTTTAAACAAAAAAAAAACTCATGTAAATCTTAGGAATATATGCACTAGAAATCCTAAATCTTGTTTTAAATTTATAATTTAGTCCTAAAACTTTCAAAAAGTGTAATCAAATCATAAAATTTGTCAAATTGGTATAATCAAGTCATTCCATTAACAAAATCAATTTGACTAAAAAAATGCTAATATGATATTTTAAATTAATTTATCTCTCGTCATGGTATTTATTATTATTAGTCTTTCAACTTTTATTTAAATTAGATTAGAAAACTAAAAAGAAAATCCAATATTTTGTTAAAAAACAAAACTGAAAAAAAAGAAGGGCAAGGCTTGCCAATGGGCACTATCACCACTACCACCTGTTGTAAACTAGTATTAACACCTAGAGGGGAGGTGAATAGGTGTAGATGAATTTTATGCGCAAGCAATAACAATCTTTTGCGATCTACAAACATAAATTAAATAGAGAGAATAGAGAATATTGCAAACACAATTTATAGTGGTTCGGTTTTAGACAAGCCTACGTCCACTCTCCAAGCGATCAGCTAATAGGCTGGATTTCACTAAATGATCAAAGGTGATTATACACTCTTGAGTATTAGCACTCGGTGATGATGAACCTCATAGAGTCACTCTTCTTGGTAATTCACTATGACCACTCAAATTCGTACTTTTAGACAACTGAAGAACAGAATCGCACTTTGGAATATATTTATCCTATCTAGCTCCTAGGTCTTATCCTATCCTTATATACTCTCCAAGCCACACACGACCGTTGGCTCTTCCCTTGAGAGTTTCGTCTTCCCTTTCCTGGACAGACTTTATAAGGAAAGTCTTTTTTACCGTTGGAAGTAGATCAAATCTCCTTGGATTCTGCTCGCCCATACAATCAGAATCTGGGCTTCCATAAGTACTCCATTCTTCTTTGGAAGTTGTCATCCAATTGATCTTGTCAATCAAATTTATATAACAGAATCAATGTAAACAAAGTAAGTGAAATACTTGACCATTGGTGATATGTTCCTGAAGTTTCATTCTGAGTCTTACTGACTCAAGTTCTGAGTCTGCTTAAGATTTCCGTCTGGTACGGTCAGACTCAGAATCTGTGTTTCTTCAAGTCTTCCGTCTGGTATGGTCAAACTTAGAAACTGTGTTTCTTTAAGTCTTCCATCTGGTACGGTCAGACTCAAAAACACTATATGTTTTCCTTCTGCCATCAGCAGACTCAAAAACATACACCACCCTGTGACTTATTCCTTCTGAAGATATGTATAAATACTTACATAAAATGATTTGTTCAACAATCTCCCCCTTTTTGATGGTGACAAAACTTTTTATACTTTCTTGCTTGTTATCCCCTGCAAAATATGATTGGCAGCGCATACTTCCAAATATAACAGGAGTAATGATGCTCACATCAGATAATTCATGCTTTTATGTTTAACACCGTATTAGCTAGAATAGATTAAGCAACAAAACAATAATTTAGTTTACGAGCACAAGCAACAAACCGCAAAGTTCATTAGTCCAAAAACATCCAATCCAGGTCTTACTCCCCCTTTTTGTCACAATCAAAAAGACAATATTCTAAAAGATAAGTAAAGTCTGAAAAAAATTGTCAGAATTCAAACAAGATAAACCAGAAGATGATTTCTTTAAGAAGATTTTTTCTTGGAGGTTCGAACAAGGGTGAAATCCTCCATATCCATGGCAGACTCTTCGATTATGTTAAGACATTGATGAACTGTTTTCTCGAGAGTCTCTAGTCTGGAATTTAGGAAGGTTTCCATAGCAATTTGGCGATCTCTTATTTCCATAAGCAAAGCCAATATCTTCTGAGAATCGTCACGATCAGATGAAGTTGCATGGATATCTACTTCACCAGTCTGAAATATAGGCTCCCCCTGAGTAGATGCTTCTGTCTGCCCTTTCTGTCCCAATGGATTTCTATCCTTTTCAGCATCAGGAATAGCACCCTCATTTGTTCGAATTTCTTCTTCCTTAATTTCTTCCCCTTCTTCTGGCCCACCTTTATTAGACTCAATTTCCTCTGGCTCTGACATTTCCACATACTCATTAGGTTGAGGTGCTGCATTAGGAAGGGTTTCTTTTGTCACTGTTGGTAGAGGCAGTTCTTGTTCTAGTTGTGTTATTCTTTGTATAGTCTGTCCCATTTTCACCAAAATTTCAAAAATCGTCTCCTCTTCATCATCTTCATCATATAGCAATAGTTGTCTTCTCTTCTTGGAACTAGGTTCTGTAGCAGCCATCTCTTTTCCCTTTCGCTTTGATGTGCAATTCCTTCTCTTTTCTTCTCCATGTCTCTGCAACATCCCTTAGCCTCATCTTGTTTATCATCTTAAAATTGATGACCGTGGTTGGAAGCTCTGTAGTGTATAATCTGTCCGGTATATCAATCTTGTGATGTTCAAATATTCTGGTCACCAAAGCTCTATAAGGCAACTGTCATTTATCTTTCGAAATTGTTCGATACATGTGTAGAAGAACAGTGTGAGGAAGTGAGAATAGAACTCCCTTTTCAATTGCCCACATTAGTTTAGCCTCGAATCTTGACACATCAATTTTTTATGAAGCCTTGGGACGAATGCAGCTTATGATGATCTTATGCAGAATAGTTCTTGTTGAAGTTAAGAAGGGATAAGTAATAGTAGGCCTAACAGACTTTGTAAGATACTTACAAACAGTCTCATAGGTGACTTCTATTGGCTTGAAAGAACCCCTTTCAACTTTCATTATATCGGCCAGAACATCTATACTAACTTCATAATGCGGTTCATACACACTGAACTGCATTCTATTTGGAGACATAAATGTTAAATTTGAGTAAAAGTATGTTGTTAGTTGTGGATAAACAATAGCAGAGTCAGTGCAAAATTGGTCCATCTGCAACATTTCAAAATGTTCTCGCAGGTTCACATCAGCAACATCCAAGAAATCAAAGTCCATGATCCGGTGATGCATAACTCCACGTTCCAGTAATCTATTATAGAAGTTCTTATGCTCTTTCGACCGGAATAGTTTCCTAGTGGTATTCCTAACCACTGCTACAATTCCCATTCTGACTTCAAAATTTCTATAGAGTCGTTCATCATCTTCTTTCTCTCCTAGGCGTTTTCCCTACTCCTACTTCACTCCCATGTACACTTTATCTAGAAGGTGATTTTGTAGTTTGCACAGCCTGAACCAGACGAAGTTCATTCGCATACCCTCTTTCCCTCAAAAAGTACAATTTTATCTCCTCCGTAGCATTATTTCGCACTAGGCATTGATACATTCTCATAACAGAATGAGGGTTTTCTGGTTTAGGCAGAGTTAATCCAGACGTACATCTTCTGGAGACATTTATCCACTCAAATTCTGTTGGGGATTTTCTCCGAGGCTCCAGTTTTTTAGTTGCATCCCTTTGAATCGATGCATTTTGAGATTATCCTTGGGAGTTGTCAGAAGTTTGCGTCAAATCGAAATGCGTTTATCCTCCCTCTACGTTCCTTGGTCCTTTGCCAGCAATCCTGTTGGATCTTCTTCTGGGAGATGGGGACACAGACCTTGATCTAGACATGGAGGATCTCGAAACCATTGTTCGGAGAGGGTTTGGTTTGATTTGGAGAAAAAGATTTGTTCTTTAGGGTTTCTGAAGGATGATTTCTGAAGAGTGTCGAAAAGAAACTCATTCTCTTTGGGGTTTATAAAGTCTTCGAAGATGAAAGGACACGACTTTTGACTAAAATAGCAGTTTTTCAAAAATTATTGAAATAGGCAAAAATAGATGCAGATAACTTAGGCATGTATCGAAATTATGCAAATCACTTATTTGATAATAATAACTTTCTAATATTAATCATATAAGACAATAACTTACGCGCCAATAATTAAAATTAACAAGAGTACCGTCAATTTCTTTTGGATGCCTCTTAGAATGTCGATCCAGTTTCTTCACCCAGACTATATCCTGTCTTAAAGGATTTTATACAAAAGGATTAATAATATTTAATCTGCTATATATTGAATTAAATGTACCTTTGTCCAACGGCTTTGTGAATATATCTGCCAATTAGTTCTTCGAATCAATAAATTCCACAAATATATCTCCATTTTGTACATGATCTCTAATAAAATGATGCTTGATTTCAATGTGCTTTGCTCTGGAATGTAGGATAGGGTTCTTGGTAAGATTTATGGCACTTGTATTATCACACCTTATTTCAGTGTAGGTTTCTTCCTTTCCATAGTCCCTCAGTTGTTGTTTCATCCATAGAATTTGTGAGCAGCAACTTCCTAAGGCAACGTATTATGCTTCTGCCATTGATAGAGCTACAGTATTTTGCTTTTTAGACGACCATGACACCAGTATTTGTCCTAGTAGTTGACATGTTCCAGATGTGCTATTTCTGTCCACTTTACATCTTGCTAAGTCAGCATCTGAGTAGCCAAGGAGAGTAAAGTTTGTCCCTTTAGGATACCACAGACCCAGAAGTGGATAAGTAGCTATGTACTTAATAATCTGCTCCACTGCTGTAAGATGAGATTCTCTAGGGTCTGCTTGAAACCGAACACATAAGCACACACTGTATATAATCTCTAGTCTAGATGCAGTAAGATAGAGAAGAGACCCAATCATGCTTCTATAGGTTTTTTGGTCAACTTTCTTCCCTAATTCATCCTGATCAAGTTTGATGGATGTTGATATTGGAGTTTCAGTCTTCTTGCAGTTCTCCATTCCAAACTTCTTGATCAAGTCTTTGGTATATTTTTCTTGATGAATGAAAGTTCCATGTTTTGATTGGTTGATCTAAAGTCCTAGGAAGAATGTAAGATCTCCCATCATGCTCATCTCAAATTCCTCCTACATAGACTTTGAGAAGTTCTTGCACAATTGTTCATTAGAAGAGCCGAAGATAATATCATCTACATAGATTTATACTAGAAGAATATCATTACCTTCCTTCTTGATAAATAGAGTTGTATCCACCATACCTTTCTTGAATTTGTTTTTCAGTAGGAACTTACTTAGTCGTTCATACCAGGCTCGAGGCGCTTGTTTGAGTCCATATAGAGCCTTTTTCAATCTATATACATAATCTGACTTTCTTGGTTCGTCGAACCTAGGAGGTTGTTCCACATAGACTTTTTCTTTGATAAACTCATTCAGAAAGGCGCTCTTTACATCCATCTGAAACAGCTTGAAGTTTTGATAGCAAGCATATGCAAGTAATAGTCTAATAGCTTCTAATCTTGCTACTGGTGCATAGGTTTCATCATAGTCTATTCCTTCTGACTGTGAGTAGCCTTTTGCTACAAGTCTTGCTTTGTTTCTGGTCACCTTACCATGTTCATTCACTTTATTCTTGAATACCCACTTAGTACCTATGATGGTTCTTCCTTTGGGTTTAGGAACAAATTCCCATACATCATTCATTTTAAACTGTTGGAGTTCTTCTTGCATTGCTTCTATCCAACTTACATTTGTAAGGGCCTTGTCTATTCCTTTGGGTTCAATCTCAGAGATGAGTGCCACAATACTTGTTTCATTTTTGTTCTTTGATCTAGTTTGAATTCCTTCACTAAAATTTCCAATGACAAGCTCTTGAGGGTGGCTGGACTTATGCTTCCAGTTTTTTCTCTACAGTACGCTGTCATCAGCATCTTCTGGTAACTGAGTAGTATCCAGCTGAGTGATTCTTTGTTCTTGAGTTCCCTCAGAGTCAATTTTCTGTGACAAGTTAGCTTCTTTGTTGAGAGTTGAATTCTCAAAAGTAGCCGTTGGTTCTGGATCTTCAATTTCTATTCTGCTCTTGTTGGAGGGATCTTGCTCTAGGAACTTCACATTCATAGATTCTTCCATTGTCTGAGTGTTCTTGCTAAACACTCTGTATGCTTTACTGGTCGTTGAATAACCCAGAAATATACCTTCATCTGATCTTTCCTCAAACTTGCTTGGAAGATTGTTAGCATTTTTAAGAATGAAACATTTACAACCAAAAATTTTGAAGTAGGAACCAATTGGTTTTCTTCCTTTGAAAATCTCATAAGGAGTTTTCTCAAGAATTGGTTTCAAAAAAACTCTATTAATGATATGACAAGACGTGGAAACTGCTTCTGCCCAGAAACGAGTTGCCACCTTACTTTCAATAAGCAAAGTTCTAGCCATTTCTTGTAAAGATATGTTCTTTCTTTCTACAACTCCATTTTGTTATGGAGTATAGGGAGAGGAGAACATATGATGAATACCATTTTCATTACAAAAGTCTGCAAAATTCTGATTTTCAAACTCTCCTCCATGATCTGTTTTAATATTGGAAATAGAGTAACCATTCTCATTTTGAACCCTTTTTGCAAATACCGAGAAATAAGAAAAAGTTTCACTTTTATTGGTAAGAAAGAATACCAAGTGAAACGAGAGTAGTCATTTATGATTACCAGATAGTATTTCTTACCTCCAATTTGAGTTCTAGTTGGGCCAAACAAATCCATATGAAGCAGATGCAGTACACGTTTAGTAGAAACTTGTTTCACAAATTTAAAAGAATTTCTAACCCGTTTTCCCAGAGTGCATGCGGAGCAAAGATCTGTCTTCTTATAGGTTAATGAGGGCAAGCCACGAACAAGTTTTTTGCTATGTAGCTTAGAGATTTGATTCATGCTGACATGTCCAAGTTTGCGATGCCAAAGGTTTGCCTCATCATGGACTGATATTAGACATTTGGCAATGTCTTCATTTATGTCCAGAAGATAGATGTTCCCATGTCTTCGTCCAGTGAATGACTGAGAAGAATCATTGCTAGTTCCAGAACATAGGTTTTCCTTGAAGTTAATTCTGAATCCAGCATCACATAGTTGGCTGATGCTAAGAAGCTTGTAGTTTAGTTCTTTAACCAGAGATACATTATTGATGATTAAACTACCAATCTTGACTGTTCTTGATCCAACAATGTTTCCCTTGGTGTTTCCTCCAAAAGAGACAATCCATCCTTTAACCTTTTCTAACACAACAAACATTCTTGGATCCCCAGTCATGTGTCTTGAACATCCACTGTCTCAAATATTATTTCTTCTTGCTCTTGAAACTTACCTGCAACCAACATGCATATTCACTTCTTCTTTGGTACCCAAATTTTCTTGGGTCCTTCGGGGTTAGTATATGCTTTGTCTACCCATTTCTTCTTAACGGGTCTCTAGACTTTAGGACATTTGTTTTCAAAATGTTCTTTTTCTCCACAATTAGAGCATTTGAGATGATCCCGACCAATAGGTTTTGTAAAAGTCTTTTTGAAATGATTTTTATAAGCATGTCGTGGAGGTCTCTTTCTAATTATCTCCTTGACTTTAGGAAAATCAATTAATGAATCATTTTCCTTATAAAACCTAAGTCCTGACTTATCATAATAGGGAATCTGAATGGAAAGTATATATTGCAGGGTTTTCGATCCTTTCAAAAATTTTGTAGTAATGTTCAAAATTTCCTTTCTGAGAGACTCATTTTCGTTTTGCAAAGAATTTCTATTTTCTTTTGTTTTCAAGATTTCCTTTTTATGAGATTCGTTCTCATTTAAGAGAAAATCTTGATTTTCCTTTATTGCTGAAAATTCTTTTTTGAGATCATCAAATTTTCCATTTAAAGAATGATTCATTTGACTCAACTTGCAATTTTTCTTTTTTAAATAGGAAATTTTTTTCAGAGTAGACTTTAAATTCAAACATAGTTCATTTATATAATCTGAAACTTCAGTAGGAATATCAGAGTGACTTACCTCAAATTCTTTGTATGAGTCCAAGTTTGAGTCTGAATCCACTTCAGAGTCTGAATCTGAGTGTGCCATTAGACATATGTTACCATATTCGTCTTCACTGTCTTCAACCTCAGTGTCACTTCAGGTTTCAGCTTTTAGGGCTTTATTGTACTTTTCATATTTCCCTTTGTTTTTCTTGAGTTTAGGGCAGTTCTGTTTTATGTGACCTTTCTTTTTGCATTCGAAACAGACAACATCTTTGACATGATCTTCCTCATCCTCTGTCTTTCGTTGTCCAATCTGCCTGTTTTGTTTCTTGCTGTAGAACTTCTTGCCCTTCTTGTTTAGTTTCTTTACTTTCCTAATTAGCAATGCCAGTTCTTCATCGTCCAGCTCGTCCTCAGAATCTGTATCATCAAAATCAACATTAGACTTAAGAGCAATGGTTTTCTTACCTCTAGATTCGACTTCTTTGTTCATTTGTTCTACTTCATAGGATTGCAGAGTACCAACAAGCTCATTGACTGTCAGTGGTGAAATACGCTGAGTTTCTCTGATAGAGGTCTTCACATTATTCCATTCTTTTGAAAGTCCTCTCAATAGCTTGTTGACTTTCATGGGGCCAAGAACAGGCCGTCCTTAATATGCCAATCCATTTACAATTTCTGTAAACCAACTGAACATGTCTCCTATTGACACCCCCTGCTTTATCTTGAAGGATTCATATTGACCAAGTAAAATATTTACTTTGGTCTCTTTAACACAATCAGTTCCTTCATAGGTTACGTGTAGTCTGTCCCATACTTCATTTGCTGTATCACAAGAAGATATACGATTATATTCATTAGGTGATAAAGCACAATAAAGGGAGCAGATGGCCTTAGCATCAAGAGTTTGTCTCTTAGTCAATTCTTCTGGAGAAGTGGTAGCTGAAGTTTCTGTTGCTTTGCCATCGTCTTTCTTTGAAGTTTCTTTGATTTCAGCATTTGGATCAATTCCTCTTGCAACTACATCCCATTCCAATGGATCCTTTGATCTGAGGAAAGCCTTCATCTTGTTCTTCCATATATTGTACTCTTTGCCGTCAAAATAGGGTGGTCGCGTATTGCTCTGTCCCTCGATTAATCCTGGTGCAAGAATACTAGCCATAGAGGATCTTTAACTCTGAAGTAATAAACACTTCAAAAACTCTGAGCACAGGGCTCTGATACCAATTGTTGTAAACTAGTATTAACACCCAGAGGGGGGGTGAATAGGTGTAGAGAAATTTTATGCGCAAGCAATAACAATCTTTTGCAATCTACAAACATAAATTAAATAGAGAGAATAGAGAAGATTGCAAACACAATTTATAGTGGTTCGGCTTTAGACAAGCCTACGTCCACTCTCTAGGCGATCAGCCAATAGGCTGGATTTCACTAAATAATCAAAGGTGATTACACTCTTGAGCATTAGCACTCGGTGATGATGAACCTCACAGAGTCACTCTTTCTGGTAATTCACTATGACCACTCAAATTCGCACTTTTAGACAATTGAAGAACAGAATCGCACTTTGGAATATATTTATCCAATCTAGCTCCTAGGTCTCATCCTATCCTTATATACTCTCCAAGCCACACTCGACCGTTGGCTCTTTCCTTGAGACTTTCGTCTTCTCTTTCCTGGACATACTTTATAAGGCAAGTCTTTTTGACCGTTGGAAGTAGATCAGATCCCATTAGATTCTGCTCGCCCATACAATCAAAATCCGGGCTTTCATAAGTACTCCATTCTTCTTTGGAAGTTGTCCTCCAATTGATCCTGTCAATCAAATTTATATAACAGAATCAATGTAAACAAAGTAAGTGAAAAACTTGACCGTTGGTGATCTGTTCCTAAAGTTTCGTTCTGAGTCTGACTGACTCAAGTTCTGAGTTTGCTTAAGATTTCCGTCTGGTACGGTTAGACTCAGAATCTGTGTTTTTTTAAGTCTTCCGTCTGGTACGATCAGATTCAGAAACTGTGTTTCTTTGAGTCTTCCGTCTGGTACGGTCAGACTCAAAAACATTACTATATGTTTTCCTTCTGCCATCAGCAGACTCAAAAACATACACCACCCTGTGACTTATTCCTTCTGAAGATATGTATAAATACTTACATAAAATGATTTGTTAACATCAAAACTAGGAGTTTTCAACACCACCTATTGCTGAAGGGATTGGTGAAAGTCGCCAACCTCGGGTCGAGGGTGACTAGCCTTGCCCAACCAAGGCAAAGCTTTTGCAGGCCCCATGTGAGAGCCAACAATCCTCTTGCTAGGCCTAGGCAAGGGCATCCAAATCTAGGCAACAACAGCACTTACTTAGGCTAATGAGGCCTTGCCTTGGCCAAGCGAGGGCAACCTATCCTCGCCCAAGGCCAGCGGATGTCACGAACCCCTTTGGTGATGGGCAACAATGGTAGAAGCGCCGCACTAGCAAGCCCTACATTCCTTTCCCTCTTTCTTTTTCTAGTTTTTTTAATCTAATTTAAATAAATTTTGAATAATTGCTCAAAAAATAAGACTTGAATAAAAATAAAAATAAAAAATGCCATGTATGAGAGAAATTAATTTAAAAATGCCACATCAACATTTTTATTACTTCAATCGAGTTGTTAACAAAATGACTCGATTGCTTTTAGAACTTGATTGTATTTTTTGAAAATTTTAGAACTTAATTGTTTCTTTCGTGATAAATTTTAGGACTTCTACTGCAATCATCCCTAAGTATCTATTCATTTGAAGTAAATATGAATACAAATAAACATTTTACTCAGTAAATTACTCAATTGTAATCATTAATAGTAATTTTATATTATTATTGTAAAAATAGAGAAAGATAACTACGAATTTCCCAAGAAAAATCTATATATATATATATATATATATATATATATATATATATATATCAATAACAATTTATATTCATTAAATAATTATACTTAAAAATACAACTAAAATTTAGAAAGATTGGCTTATAGAACAAGTTATATTTACTGCGAACATCTTCCTTTGATCACCAAAAACAACTAATGATAAAAGTTACTTATTCATAAATCATTATTTTGAATAAACTACAACTATTGTTAGTAAAAATAATGCATTCTTAGCGGAGAGAGGGGTGGTTGGGTGGCCACTTGGGCAGGTGAATTGTTAGTGTGTGAGCTCAATAGCAAGTGATAGTCGTGCATCCCCTGCCCTAAAAACACAAGGGTCGCACTCGAAGAAAGGGCCTCGCCGCCCTCTCCGAAGGCCAAGCGACGACAATAACCCTTGATCGGTTAGTTTATGGACCATCGAAGGTGAGTACTTGGCTAGGCAGCCACTGCCCGACCAACCTTTTTTTTTCTCCCTATTATAACTTTTCTAAGTTAATGTCTTTTTGTGATTTCACTTTTTAAAAGAGGGGGAAAATTTTGTACGGGAAAGAAAGGTTTATTCACATAGGACTTGAGGTTCACAAAAAGATTTCCCATATGGATAATACATATTCTAGTTGATCAAGCCTAATTCTAATTATTTTGCTCCAAATAAAGATATCCACAGATAAATTCACCTAATGCCATAGTGCCTATTTTGGGAATGTCTAGTGCCAAAGTGCCTTAATGGATACGTTGTCAATCCTTAAAACAGAGTTTAATACAGCTAGTTTAGCCCATTCTTGGAGCAAACAAGAACCAAATTCCGTTATCAAACAATGCGGGTTTATGATTGGTCTCGTTGTAATGCATGTGTTCATGCACGTAATCATGTTTAATTTGTATTTCTCATCCATTGCTTGCATTGGATTCATGCACGTCATCTTGTGTTTATATATCAAGAGCAAGTTGGATTCTCACAATTCATTACATTCATATCACATTTAGTGTGCAATGGGTTCAAGCATAGCATGATTTTCAAAAGCCACAACAACAAAGCTCAAATTAGTTAATCTAGTACACTTAACAATATTTTAATTGGAAAGTAAGGAAAATTTACTTGCATTGTATTACAGGAAATCTAATGGGGATAACATATGAAGACTTCGATCAAGAAACATAGAATTGGAAGGGCGTAGCAGGGATGTTAAACCCTTTTTCCATGCGCCATTGAACCCTTGAATCTTCTGCTTCGGTTTACGCATGAAGAGACCAGTTGATTTTCCTAGTAGATCAGTTAAAATTCTTGATCCTCCTGGAGAATTGATCGGTAGAGATTCTTAAATATAGATTGTCAGAATTGAATGAATCCTTGAAGACCACCTCGAAGTTAGAGCAGAGAAGACTGTAGCAAACGTGGGCGAGTGTCCTTGGCCGGTCACGTCCCGACTGTGGATAGATTTCAGACAGGTGCTACGGACGACACTTCAGGTTTTCATGGGAGACGTCGCACTGCTGTCTCTCATTTATTAGCATAAAAGTTATCAAATATTTCTCCCTTCAGATTTATTTTAAAAAAATTATTATCACAAAAAACCTCTAAGTAACATATGTTATAAATTTACCCAAAACTACTTTCGACATTGCTAAGGATCGCCCCACCTATTTAATGAATATACCATTGGCAAGTTGGCAGGATTATGTTTCTTATTTTAACGTGTCACTACCTATATATCCAAGTCTCCCAATTCACCTCAGGTATTTTTCTTCCCCCAAAAGAAGGAAATATGTTGTCTTCCATTTATTAGCATAAAAATTACGGTTCTCATTAAATGAGCAAATCCAATATTAGAATTTGAGAAGCAAGCATACTTAAGTCATGTGTGCCTTACAAGAGAAGTTATCAAATATTTCTCCATTCAATCTTACTTTTTTTTTATTTAAATTAACATCACAAGAAATCTCAAATTAGCATCCGTGACAATTCACCCTAATTTAATTTTTTGACCATCAAAAATTCCATACCGGTACACCTGTGACACATATACCCTCCGTTAGTTTCCGTTAAATTTTGATGTCAAATTGTTAAGTTAGATAACAAGTGACAGTTGACGGATATATCAATTTAGAGTTTTATTCTCCATTTATCATAAGTGTACCAATTTGTAATTTTTTCTTTGTATTAATATAATTTAATGGGTACTAACAAATGACAAAATTTGTCATAAATATACTAATTTTGAATTTTTTTGTGATCAAAAAATCAATTTGGATAGGTATAACAGTTTGGAGTATTTTGGTAGTCAAAAAATTAGTTTGAGGAAAATTTCTTATAAATATACCGGTTTGGGTTTTCATGATATTAATCATTTTTAATTTACATTCAAGTTTTAGAATCATATAAAAGGAAAGATGGCCTCATCTAGTGGCAATCGGAGAGCGTCCAACGACTCCCCCCAAGGGCTGGTCTGGCTTTGCCATTTTTCAATGACGGTGGTTGATCCACGTAATTCTAATGATAACGGCTTCACTAGGGGTGAGTATAGTTCCACGGTAAAATCTAGAACCTAAAAATCGTACCGATGGGAACCTGTACGTTTCATGTTCTAAAGTATGCAATGTAGGTTCTAGATTCTAAAATTTGGGGAACTTATTTTAACGGGTAGGTTCTAGGTTCTAATTGGTGGAACCTGGAACTTATAACTTGGAATTTAAAACAAGTTTTTGTATTTTTCTTAGTCAATGTCTTCATGTGATCTTGAGGTATTCCATAATGTTTGATGATAAAAGTATAATCTAGAATCACTAACCTGAACTTCCATTTTATGACTAGGAATTTTATTTTGTTAATGTTTCATATTTTTCATGTCTTTAAATATAAATTATGGTAAGTGAATTGTAACAATAAGTGATGATAATTTATTGTAATTGTTCAATTAATAATACAGGTGGAACTTGGGTAGATTCTTCTATGACATGGTAGGTTCCAAGTAAGATATACAATGTAAGTTTCATGTTCCAAAAAATGAGGAATATATTTCAACAGATAGGCTCCAGATTTCATGTGGCACCTGTACGAAAATTGGGACCGCTCATCCCTATATATGGCTATTAAAAGATAGGGAAGAAAGATTAGAGATCTCACTTTTGAATGAAATTAAGATAGGGTTTTATTCTGCAATATGATATGTCCATATCTTTGTGCCTAATGTGCTCTTGTAGATCATGAGGCCAATGGAAATTTCAATTGCTTCTTGTTGCAGTTATGTTTGGGCAACTACTTCTTTTAAGATTAATAATTATGTACAGGATAAGAGCAATCAATGTATTGAAAACTTTGAAATTTCCTTAATACTACTTGATAGGTGTATATGAACACCCATTCTTAAACAATCAATAATAAAATCTTTGTACATTTTTATTGTTGCATTTATTTTTATTTTGTTTAACTATAAATTTTTTTAAAAAAAGAACTTGTTAGAACCTGGAACCAACTCTAAAACTTGTTAGAGGGTAGGTTTCAGGTTTCATATTCTGATGGGTAAGTTCAAAGTTCAAAAAAAATGAGGAATCCATACTCGAGCGTAACTTTCAAGTTTTATGCGAAACCTATAAGGAACTTGAAACTGTTTACCCCTAAGCCTGACCTTCCTTTTTTGTGTGTTTGTGTTTCCATGGAGGGGAGAAGGACACCGCCATGTCAGCATTTGTGTTGTATATATAATGAATCGGAGCAATTTCAGCAAATAAATATACTATTCATTGATCCAATTGCGAAAAAATAGTCCAAAAATTACATTGAATAATTGAAAAAAAAAAAAGGGTTTAAAAACCTATGACAGTCTTTAACTAAGAAGGAAAGACTTTCAGCTTTAATGTCTTGGAAGGATGCTTATTCTGCTTGTAGCTCAATTAGTGGCGTGTCCATCTTTCGATCCACTTCCCCTTCCATCCGGTATTCGTTTGGAAAATCTTCTTTAATATTACAATAGTTTTAGCATCATCCTCTTTTAGGGGCAAGAAAAATTCCACCTCCACCATCGAGAGTGACAGCCCTGTGATAAAAGGATTGCACTATCTTCCACAAATTTGAATCGTATTGTGATCAAGTCTGTAGTCAATTTGTGCTTTAGATATTTGCTATATCATGTAGAGAGATTTTGCTGCCTTGCGGCAGCCAAGGGAGGTGCAGTTATTTGCTCATGTACTCATAAATGGCACGAGTAATTATAACTCAAACCAAGCATTTTGTATTAGGCGTGAGACACTTATAATAACGCCAAGATAAATTCGCTATGCTGGTCGCCTCTCCCCACCCTTTTAACTAATTGTATAAAAAGGTTTAACCCTTAAGCTCAGATTTTCAATTTGCCATTTTTCTCGGTGAAGTGCGATAATATTAGAGGCAAATAAACACAATTAGTGAGGCACATACTATTTGTGCTTCTAAAGAAAGGTTTCGGGTGGAGAAACTTGTGCTTAATATGAAATCTAACTTATGGAAAAAAAAAAAACAAATTTGTACTCTAAAATGTTCCCCCTAAGGCTCACTTTAATTTCGAGTTGACCGCGAGGTTAATGCCATGAAATGACAATCACCCTCCTGGTATCGACGAGACATGCCATGTGGGCTGTGCTCTTAAAAGAAGTATACATTAATCTGTTCGCTCGAGCGTCCCGCATAATATGTCCTTACTTATATGGTTTGCATAGCGATCTAGTCATAACTCCTCTTTTGTGGTGAGTTTAAATATTCTATCTCGATTATACATTTTCAAACGGGTCACGGGACTTGCTCATTCGTAAGTAAAGTGAAGGTAAGAGAAGAATAGAGACTGCGGGTAAGTATGTTGGTGGAAGCCCACAATGCCAAAACAAATCGGGTCATACCAAACTTAATATGGGCCGGACCTTTCTTTGAACGGGCTCTATTATTTTAAGGAGCTGCAAGAGCTGGTATGCACTAGACATGCTTGAGTCTACACATTTCTGACGAATTGCATTCTTCAGAATCAACCAAAATCTGATTTTTTTTTTAACTTTTAAAATATCGTGAGACAAATATTATGTGAATTTGCGTAATAACATTTACACGTCGTGAAAGTTTTAGATACCTGAGGTTAAAATTAAATCAAAGGGTGAGCCGCAAATTTTGAAAAATGCAAAATGTAAAAAGTAAAAATAAAACGGATCTGAATCTGATTTATTGCAAATGTTACATTTTGAATAGTACTGGTTAACGTAATTCTCGCATTGTTCTAGATTTATTTTCAATTACAACATTTTCTTTAATTTAGTTTGTTGTAAATATAGTTTTGGTTTCTATTGTAACGTGGCTAAACTTATGCCCCGCCCGTATTTGCGTGTCTAGATATAGTTTTCATTCATGTCAAATTTTAACTTAGTCAGAAATTTTTCTTGACAATTTGAGTTTCAAATCAATTTAATTTTGGAATCTATATTTATATAACTCAATTAAATCTAATTTAGATTCGACTTTATAGTTTAATAACTTAGTTTCATTGTTTATTTTATTTTGAAATGCAAATTGATTTAAATTTTGGCATTTGATAGTGAGTTATATTTTCTCACATGTCTCTCAAGGACTTTCCCACATGCTTAAAAATCCACATTTTGTTGCACTAATTGGCTTAGTATTCTATATTATTGTGTCTAATTCCTAAAATTATGCAAATTCTATTTATTTTCATTTTTAAAAGTCTCCACGACATATTTGACATAGTGAAAAACTTGGATACATATTGGCAACTGCCAACATTAGAGTAAATAGCTTGGATTTTCTTCATTTTTTATAATCTTTTTATGCACCCATAACATATTGGGCATAACATGCACTTGGATTTGAAGGGGAAGGCCAAGTGTCACTGTTAGAGGAAATCGATTGGATCTGCCTCTTTATTTTATTTATCACTATTGAAAACACCGCATTTCGCCGCCTTATCGTTTTATAACAAATCTTATGGGGTTTTTTTTTTAAAATTTAAGTATAACAGGTCAATTAGCCTTTTTCTTTTATAAATTTTGACTTGCGTCTTGTCACTAAGAGAAGACATTGTTTCAATAGAGCAACGTTATAATTAACTTGAATAAAATTTTATTTTTTTAATTACATTAAGAAGATAATCTTTCTCTTAATCCAATATCTCTGGTGGTTTGAGTCATTCTTAACCATTTGGTGAGATTTCTATAAATGGACAATACTCAATAATCATGAATAACATGCAATAAATAGTTACCAAACAAAACAATTTGCTTCATAACTCAATCTATTATGCATAAAGGATAAGGATATAAAGTCATTAAAAAAAAAAAAAAGAAACTTTTCCAAATTAGTGAAGTTTGAGTTCAAGGCACAAAAGGACATTCCATTGGAAAAATAGAAAGAAGGTATAAAAACAAAGGCGAAAGCCACTTAAAATAAGTATATTGTAATACATTTACCCTAAGTTATTTTCTATGATGTTAAAAATTCTGAATTTGTAATTATATGATACATTTATCCTTCATTAATGAGAGTCGTTAAAAATCTACTTTCATGGATACCATAAGTAAT
Source organism: Angophora floribunda (assembly GCA_014182895.1). Classification (NCBI taxonomy): domain Eukaryota; kingdom Viridiplantae; phylum Streptophyta; class Magnoliopsida; order Myrtales; family Myrtaceae; genus Angophora; species Angophora floribunda. The sequence continues at coordinate 14,924,648 of CM024708.1, forward strand.
TAAAAAAAAATAAGTAAAAGGTGTTGACATGATATTTATATTACTTGAGTGAAATAAAAAAATGACGTTTTGGTTGAAACACCATTTTTTACATTACAAGAAAAAGTTTATGGTATATATGTCACATTAGATATACTTTGGAGTTTTTGACGTCATTAAAAAATATTAAAATAAATATGTCACAATAAGCATAGCTCGAAATTTTTTTGTGACTTTTTTCTCTTGAAAACAATTTGGAAAGAAATATTTTGAAGAAACAAGAAAGGAAAAGAAAGCAGAAGGAAAAGAAAATAAGAAAACTCACGCTGTTAAACCAAACCAAATTAATGGGTTTGGCCAAATGTCAACTCGGCATATCTTTAGAACCCTATAATAGCAAGATTCGGGTTTTGCCTTTCTTTCGATTTAACTGCCAGCTTTGGCCAATGTCAATGACGCAATCCGATTGGACGTGAAGTCTCTTCATGCGTTGCTGAGAACTGACCATGTGGGAAACATCAAAAGCAAATTCAACGACCGCAGTCACTGTTCACTCACTATGGAAAATCAACTCAAGCTTCGTTTCATGTTGAAGATCAACAAGATCTTGCCCATGTATCTTTGCTGACCGATCTACTCGATCATGACACCAAAGGAAAATTAAATATCTTCAATTAGGGTGATCGGTTCCAGATTAAATTGATTCCACTCTGAAATTAGGAATTAAATTAATTGGTCATGATTTCGTTTCTGACTTGTTACACAAATCCGATTTATGATTTTGACAATTCCCTTAGAAAAGGGAAAAAAAACGTATTAGTTCAGTTCAGTTCAATTGATTTAGGTAGTTCAATTCTACATCGACCTGAACCAATTATTTCAAGTTTCAAAAATTTGCAATTTGGAATCGCCCAAAATCAATTAGTGCTCAAATCGATTCAATTCCCATGCACAATCCTAATCTCCAATGGAATCCAAGGATGAGAATGCCGCCAACCACGATTGCACTACCCATTGATTTGTGTGATTTACGAGGATGTGAGGAGATTCATAGATTTACCATGGTTTACTTGACAAAACACGAATGAGACATGAGATTTTGCAATTTTCAAGGCATGAAAGCTAACCGTCCTTTCACCATTTAACGTGATCATAAATTATGTCTTGGGATTTCAAATCAGCAATCGTTTACCACAAAATTCATCCCAAAGTTTGACTACACCTTGAAATTTTGACGGTGGTGTCATTTTACTCTTGAATTTTGGTTTCCCTCCACAACTTTACTATAAGCCCAAAGCTTGCCCATATTTTGATTGTGTGACTTGCAAGGGGTATGTTTTCACACCAAGTTTCAGTTCTAATTGTTCTAAAATAGTTTAATTATCATGAAAAATTTTAAATTGATACACCTATAACAAATTTACCTAAACTAAAATTTTGACTAATAAAAATCCCAAACGGTGACAAATTTATCCAAAACTAATTTTCTTAAATTGGTAACTTCATGTGATAAATATACTCTTCGTTAGTTTTCCTTTTTACCATCAAATTGCCGAGTTGGGCAACACTTGACAGTTGACGGGTATAATAGTTTGAAGTTTTACCATCCATTTCTTGTAGAGATAGTGGTTTGTGATTGTTTGTAGTATTAATCAAATTTAACGAAAACTAATAAAAGGTAAAATCGTTACAAATGTACTAATTGGAGTTTTTTCTTGTAAAAAAAATTTTTTTTAATAAGTTTGTTATCGATATACCAGTTTGGAATTTTTATTATCAAAAGGTTAGTCCGGGATTAAATTTGTCATGGGTATACCATTTCGGGATTTTTCGAGATATTAATCCAAAAGAATATGTTTTTGGAAAAAATGTAATTTGATCAGAAATGAATGGAAAACGCATAAAATCTACAGTCGATCTGGTGAACTCGGACGCCGGTTGCAAGCCTCTTGGCAAGTTGGAACATAAAGCATTTGGAGAGGCAAAAATCCGACCCCAAATCAAGTTCGAGGGCACATATGATCACGAAAGGGCAGACTGGAAGTAGCCCAATAATTTGTGCACGATCTAATCGATTGGCCCACGTGTCTTGTTCGGTCGCGCGACATTGCACGCGGGCTTTCGGATGGGGAAAATCCTAAAATAGCGCTGTCCATGTATGGCCAGGCCGGGACACGAACGATGGGAGAGAGGGAAGGGAGGCGTCAATCAAATCCAGCGAGTGCGCTAGCACGAAGAGGATCCAGGCTAAGGATCTGTAACTGCCCACGAAGGTTGAAACTCACTTTCATGTTGTCACTTTGGGAGGCAAAACTTTGTTGATAGGAAGCAACAAAAGGCAAATCCGCCCATCTTTCTATCTTGGCCATGGCTCTTATTGCAGAAGATAGAGCCCACATATAGAAGACGATAATCGGCCACGTCCTTTTGCTGAACTTTGGAAAGCCCCTGTGCTGAAGGAAGCATAAGTACAATTATTTGTTTGACGAATTAAAGCCATGGACGTGCCCCCCCACTACTACATGGTCCAGTCGAATGGTCCGTGTTTTCTACGGTTCCTGGTGACTAATGGCTTCAGCAATCATCTCCCGAGATGACAAGAAATATCGGAACACACTCGCCCGAACCACAGTTTCTGAAAGTGATTGAGCCCGTCTCCGTTTCGTTGACTAGATTAAATATGGCTCTGATTCGAGTTTTCTTCTTTCGGTAAGATGTTTCGGAGGAAAGGAGGTTACACCATGTGAAGGGTAGGGCATGCCACAGGCCTAGAAGATCTTACAGTGAATTTTTTAGATCTGGGATTTGAACCTGAGCATGACGTGCTTACCAAAAGAGCCAATCACAGTGGCTCCAGTTCGGGTTTTAATAAAGTAGGTTCTCAAGTTGTTTGACGACAAATGACTCAGAGGCATCCCAAGGATTTGATTGCTTTTTTTTTTTTACCTTTAGTAAAAGAATCTGGTCATTTAATTCAATATGCTTTTATGGGAAAGATGTCTTGAATTTAGCTTCCAATGACTCAGAGGTGTCCCAAGGATTTGATTACTTTTTTTTTTCTTTAGTACAAGAATCTGGTCATTTAACTCAATATGCTTTTTATGGGAAAGATGTCTTGAATTTAGTTTCCATACAAATTGTGCTGCAATAGCTTGCCTTCTTTGATGTATCGTCCTCTTTGGTCTATCCTTTACAAATGCTTGTTTGATTTGGCTTTTAACAAATGTCATTGGGAAAATGAAAATACCTTTAAATTAAAGGAATTTTTCGAGATATAAATAACATTTGGTAAATTAAAATTTTAAAATACATTGTGAAACAACTTAAGTTCAAATGATATTCGGTAAAAACTATATTTTACAAATGACTTTTGCTAAATTTTATATAAGAAAAGTTTTAGATTTTTTTTTATCTAATTGGACGCTAGATAGCCTCATCTAAGGTCACGCGACCTAGGCAGTGGCCACAACCCAAGCAATCATCGCTTAGGTTGCCTGAACTCAAGCGATGTCTGAGGTCATGCAATCTTAGGCGGTGGTTGCCATCTCAGGCGGCGGTCACTAAGGTCATGCGACCCCTCAAGCGACGGTCACTAGCACGGACAACCCCTTGGTCAACATTTGTCAGCCTCTGTTTGCTTCTCTAGAGAAGATGAACAATAGCCGCAGGACTTGCATTTGAAAATAAAACTTCATAAAAGACTTCCGAACTTGTTTTGGGCTAAAAGCCCTTAGAGCTCTTTAGACATGTAATTGCATCTTGTCAAATTCTTTCAAAAAAATTGAACCAAACGGATTTGCATTAGGCTAAAGTCCCTTAGAATCAAAAAGCTCATTTCCAAAACCAAACCAAATGTAGCTTGAGCCTCAAAATTTTTCCATTCTTGCCTATCCCTAAGGCCAATTTGCACAATTAATTTGTAATTCTTCTTCAAATTAGGCTTGTCGTGTCTGATAGTATGGCTTTATACAGGAAGTAGCTAATTTTCTTCTTCAAATACCCAACCATCCTTCCAACCTCACCCACCAAAACCCTAAATGGATTGCAAACTAAACTGACCCGTGATTGCTTATTTGCTATAGCTATGCATTTATGTATTTTCGTGATTTCTGAAATTAAACAACAATCACCAGGAGGTGGAGTCAAGGCGCTGGAGTGGTAACGGTGTCATTAATCAATAGTGTCACCACATGCCGTTTTCTGCAACATCTCATCTCTCGTTTAATTGATTAGAAAATCAATTGAAAATTGCTTTTGGGACTCAAATCCCACGTCATGCATGACGGTGGTCTGCCCTTATTTTTTTTGCAAAAACAAGCTAGTTGGCTCGGTTTTCGAACTTCGGGTGGCAGGTCGTCCTCTAGCACCTAAGACTAGGTTTCTTATCGATCTTAGGATGAGCAGATTGGTTACGACTCTAAAAGAATCATTAAGAGATTAAGAAAAAGACTTTAAATAGACTTCTCTTAGCAGGCCACGAAACCACAACATCTAAAAGTGGACGCGCATTTCGAAAATCCTCGAGGAAACCATCCACGTGGATAATGAAATCCTCGAGGAAACCATCGACAGCTTTCATTCTGGTCAGACTTGATTCTCTCAGTCGGGGGTGGTATGCTCAGACATCTTATAACCGAGCGCCAAATTAACGAACCAGTACCTCCAGGTTCAACTTTGTTACGTCCTCCATATATATATTTTTCCATCGTACTCTATTTTTATTTTAACACTCAGATTTTTATCGTGCTTCCTTATAAATATAGGAGTTAAAACTTGTTTCTGAAACTAGTTCATTCTCATCCTATTCTCATCTTAACCTTTCTGAGAATGTAGAAATTCGAACATCCACCTCCCTCTTCTTATATAAGAAGGATTATCATTGTGACAAATCTCAATGGTTTACATCCTCAAGATAAATTACCAAGTGAAGTGTTATAATTTTTTACATCAATTGATGATATTTTAGGTATATTAAGATAATTATTAATCCATTTGAAAAATGGATGACATTTATGAAAATTCTAATTAGGCCACTAATCATCTAATGTGTGAAAAGTTCAAAATATACCTTCCATGTCTATAAATTTTCAGAATGTGATTCCGTTAAGGGTTATAAAATTGGGAATTGTTATAATCCAAGGAAATAAATTTAAATGTGTCTTTACTAATTTCGATTTGCTTAAATTAATTGATAATTATATATAGAATTATTTAGAGTGAGGTGAAAAATGTATTTCCTTGATAGCAGATAATTTTCAAAGTTAAAGTTTATTGAGTTGAGATTTTTCTAGGTCTGATAACTTTTGTTGATAATTTTAATAGGCTCAAAAGAGTAGTTTGACTTATTGGTGTTTAGCACAAATATCAAGTCCCGTGTTTATTTACTAAAATATAAAGTATCATCACAAACTATCAGATATCCTTTTTGCAAGGTGAAGGACACTAAAAATGCCATAAATTATGCATGGCACTCACTTTAGTGCCAATAGTTTTTACCGGCTCACTTAAATGCCAAAATTGGAGAAAAACGATTACTTAAATGTCTCTAATGAGAAATTCTAGCTAGAGCAATTATGTAACTTTTACAATTAAAATTTTTATTTGAGATGGTTTTTTTTTAGCATTGAAGTGATCATTTTTTAACAACAATTGGCATTAAAGTAATCATTTTTTTTTTACAACGATCAGCACTAGAGTTGTGACATCCTAAATTTTGCCCACTTGTTAAGTGATAATTAAGTAAACATTAAGATGAATAATGGTTGAGATGGAAATAAAAGTTTCTTGAGACATGTTTGAAAACTTATTCGACATACTTGAGTCCGAAAACATTGGGAAAATTCATTAGACAATTATAGAATATAGTTTCGACTACATTCCTAGGTTAAATAAGATGTCATGTCACGCCCCAAACCCCGAGCACACAACAACCCCTTACCATGGTCAATTGAAAGCAATGTCTTAGGACTCGTCGATGACCATTCATTTTAATCTTTTATTATGCGCAAGCGAAGATGAACCATCCTCAGTCCAATAGACAATCAAACAATCAAACGGAGATAGAGGGATGGCCAACAAAAATAACAACCACTAATTTATATATTTTCATTGGATTAACCAATGGATAATTGTTTTCGATATACAAGCCCAACAAAGGGGGCTAATCCATCCACTAAGCCAGATCAAAAAGAAAATAGGCTTGGCTAATCCATTTATACAAAAAGAACCCTTGGGTTCAGCACCACTGTCACTCGGACCCATCGAACTCAGGTTTCGTTGAGTCGATCATTGGAGGCTGGGGGTAGGATTCTCCACTACGCTAGTCTAAGGGCCTAAAATTGGTTATATAATAACCAATGAGATAACTAAGCCTCGGTTAGTATACTAACTCAACCTAGGGTATCTCTCTAGAACTACCCCTCACACAACCCAACAACAAATAACTAGCAATCATCAGACCAAACAACAGATATGTGCAACTAATAATTATATAGTCGGTTCGCATGCAACCTTACTCGGTATGCCATACTCTACATGTTATATCTCAATACAACACACACAATGCACATAACCATTAGATGATGCAGTTTATCAATCACATGTGAGTCGGGTCACAAGCAATCTCACCTTGCCATTACCACACCCTGCATGACTGTCAATAGCCTCACAACAACAATAAGAGACATGCAAATAATCAGAGCATTGCACCAAACTTTCTCATATCACACATCCCACACATGCTCCGATTATTACGACCCTCATGGCCATGACACAACCTTATGGTTGGTAGTTTCTAACCAAACCAGCTTCGTCTTCTTTACTTCGAGGCATGGCAATGTTAAGGGTCATCCCTTCCCACTGATGGCATTCCTAAAGGAGTATAAGACCTACCCAATATCGCAACCCCGTAATTGACAAGAGCATGGGACCCGCCCACTACCACAGCCCCACAAGTAATCCCATCCTCATCAGGCATCCGACCAAAGTCAGGCGACCAAACGGCCACGACACAACTCCATAAGGATTGGCGGTCATCCGACAATGTCGGGTTCTCAATTTAATGTGACCATGCAATACATCATCAAGTAATTCATTCTTATCTTTGCTTTGTCATGTAATGTAACATGGCTTATGCTCATGCGACATGCCATTTCAGATAACCCATGCAATATGTCATATGGTATCAATCGACAATTCCAAAATTCAATTCCAACCGGCATTCGATCACGCATTTCCTCATTATTTACGAGTAAAATTAACAACCGACACTTCAATAAATCACAACAATCAAGAGCACATCAAATTAAGACTAAAATTTGTTTCCTTATGAACAATGCCATGAATAGTATTGTGAACAGTAATTGTGAATAATAATCGTAAACATTAATTTTTAAAATTCAATAATTAAAACATTAAATTTAGAAATTAAACAAAACATTAATTAAAACAATTAATCAATCCATTAATGCTAAGCATGCTTAATTAATTACCTAAACCACAAATAATCACATAAAACACAATTAGGCAATAATTAAGCAAGATTAAGCTAAGCTAATATTAACCATCTATCTAACCACTTATCTTAGGGCTAATATATAACTTAATTAAACTTCCTAAACCAACATGACTACTAATTAACCCAACGTTAAGCAAGTTTAGGCACTAACAAAGGATTAGGGGCTAAATTCACCCGTTAAGTGGGTCGGCGACACAAACGCGGTGGCGGCAATGAAGGCAACACTCAGGGACCTCTACCACAACAATCCAAGGCAATCCTGGGGCTGAAACAACAGTAACAACCTCAAACTCCCTTTGCAACTTCTGAAAAACCAACTGATTGGAGGAGAAAGGACTGACTGGAGCAAAAAGGGTTGGCCAGAGCTCCGACAAGTGACTGGCTGACGACCGGTAGCACCTAGGGGTTGAGAGGGAACGGCTAGTGGCTGGGCTGAGCTGGGCGGAGATTGGGTTGGAACCAAAGGAAAATTTTCAAAAGTCACCTCCCTTGCAAGGCTGAGGTCAATTTTAGAAAAGTGCCATTACAATTTCTTTAAAAAAGGTAATTCGGGCTGATTTACAAAACGAATGACAACTTTCTGTGAAACAAATCAACAGCAGCACGAAAAGAGATAACTAATTAATCCTTATAATAACATCAAAATCTTGTATGTTCAACTCCATTAGATCTATCAGGAACTTATACATTATTAAACCTGAGAACACATTTCATGTACACATAATCAGCAACTAACAAATCACCTGCGGAAGTATCAACACCCGATTCACATTTAAGAGGCTCAAGAAACATATTGACCTTCTTAACAAATTTTGTAAACTATAGGAATGTTTAGCGTCGGGATCAAATAATCACAAGCATATGGCGAGGCAAAGAGAAAAAATGTTACCTACAATAACTGAGTTGGATGCTGCTGCATCTTCTTTTATCATGACAGAAACTTTCCCAATTGCCCTTCACTTTTGCTAGTTTTTTGTGGCCTACCAACCATAAGCATATTTCTTGGCATGGGACAATTGTTTGCTATATATCCAGGCTGGCCGCATAAAATTGTATGATCAACTATCAATTGAAGCATCAATCTGCATTAAAACGTCACAAGCCATATATCCCATTTCTCGCATGCTCATATTCCAATGAAAAAGCACTACAAAAGTGTTACAAGGGCCCTAATTATTTTGAATTTTTGACTTTCCTTGCTTGTTATTGCCTCTCCTCTGTTGCTGCCACTGGCATGGTTCCCTTTAAAATTAGAATGCCTGGGTCTCTTCTGTCGATGTCTACACCATGGATCACACTCTAAAATGCCTTGTTCTATCGTTATTGCTCTCTTCAAGACATCTATGAATGTGATCAGTACATGAGAAGAAAGCTTAGAAATATTAGAATGGATCGATGATCTAAGCACTCTCTCGAAGTGTTTGAATTTATCTTTTCTCATTTGCTATGGAATTCTTCGTAAATCTACTTAGCTGGTTGAAAAAACCAGCGTACTCTGTAACGGTAAAGTCATCCGGAGATATTTACATGAAGTCGCCCCTCATTTTTGCTTGAAAGGACTGAAAAAACTGGTTGTAGGAAGCCTGGGCAAAATCTTTCCATGAGATAGTCCCACTGTTGTATTGGAAAGCTAGTAGAGTCTCCTCCCACCAGTACGTAGAATTTCCATCTAAGCGGTGAGTGGCATGTCAACATTACGATCATCAGAATCTCTTTCCGCCCTTGAAGATCCCTTATATCTTTCTGATCCAACACTTAATATTAACAAAATATTATTTCCCACCATAAGTGAGGTGGATTTTCCTGGTGAAGGTGCTCCACTTCTAGTCACTCGACGATGTAAATTGATCACCACTTTACAAAATCCAGCTAAATCTGTCTCAATGATAGTCTGGTGAGGTTCATTCCTCAGCTCCGGCAACTCAGGACTTGGAGGTAATGACTCACTTACCTCATCCTCGTTGAAGCCATGCCTCAAGAACCTTGAGACATATCTCGGTGTTAGAGGTGTTTATGAGTTAGAACCTATGATCACCTAGACACAAAACGAAACATATACCTCAGTACCTAATAAAAGAATAACGCATTAAAAACTGACGAAGAACCTCACAACGTCTCATGAAATCAAAATCCAATAAGATCACATGTAAGTTTCTCCCCAACGTACTTCAAAGACGAACTTACTTCTGATCAAAAGATGGACGGGGTTGGGCCAAAAATGATGTCAAACGCAGGAGTTCAACTATTGATCTAAGAGTGCGCAACACACTTCAACATTTCACCCTAACCTAACCTAAATTGAAATTAACTTCTTTAAAATTCTACAAGTCCTCAATACCCCTAAAGTTTCTTAGCAACCTCTAGAATCTACCAAGCAATTCAGAATTCAATAAGATCTGAAATAGATAAGTTGCTCCCCCCCCCAAAAAAAAATACTTTTCCTCTTTTTTTTCTTTTTTTAAAGCTGCAAAATGGATAATGGGAACCTTCAAAAAGTGTAGTGAAGTCTTTAAACTCCTCCATTAATTTCGCCTAATATAATTAACAGAAAAAGTTAATGTGAATTTTCTATCATTATTTTTCGAATATAAAGGCGCTGAGGGAGTTAGCCACGTCATTCATTGAAGTTGTTTTGGACCGTGTCTCCAACAAGTTGGCCGCGGCTACAACGAGACCAGCTGGCTGATGATGACGCGTAAGCTTGAGGTCATCTCACATGGTTCAGCGACTTGCTCAGGCGAGAGCTGCCGGCAATTTTCTTGACTTCCATTCGCAGTGAAGGGGAGCTCACTTCAACAAATCCCAAACTTCTTGGCATGGCTTGCATCTCGCTTAAAACCCTAAATCGGACATATGCAATCAACAATGCAGGAGAAGAGGACGGGGAGAGATCATTATTCTTATGATTTCGAAACTAAATCGATTGTTGAACCTTCATAAGGACAACGGCAAAGACAAAACTGTGGAGAGATGAGACACTTTTTCCTTTACTGTTGTAGAAAGAGTGTTGGAGAAGAAGAAAAAATAAGATTGGAATACCTCAGACGTTCAAATACTGTCCTCAAAGATAATTTCATTGAATGAAACTCAGTGCATAATGCTCTAATGATTATCCTCCCAAGATACAACAAATATTTCTCTTTACTTTGCAATAAATAAATAAAGGCTACGTTTGGCGTTCAGAATAAAATTTGGGATAAGATAAAATTTATCATATCATATGTTTGGTGCCCACTTGAAATAGAATAAACTCAGATATAAGAGAGAGATATAGACCGGATAAAATTACCCCATGAGGAGGTGGGATAAAGGTAGATAGGATTTCTAATTTCATAATAGAAAAGTTATTTTTCCCAAAAACAAACTTTTTAAAATAAAAAATCTAAAATTATATTTCAATACAAATAATATTTTAATTATAATATACAAAATTCAAAAACATAGAATTTTTTTAATTTAATCTTATTTTTATGGGAAATTTTCAAAAAGAACCCAAAGTGAGCCTATTTTCTCAAATTAGGATCCAAAGTGGCCGTTGTCTCAAATGAGGACCTGAAATGGCTAAATCAGTCTCAAATAAGGACCTCAAATTGCCAGGCAGCCAAATGTTCGCCGACTGGCAAGCGTGTGGCATTTCTGGTAGCCGAAATAAGGGTAATTGTGTCAAAAAAATTGATAGAAATTAACAAACCCTAAAAACAGAAACCCCGAACTCTTCACGCTCTTCTTCTTTTGCACTTCATCTTCTAGGTTCTTTGTCTCCTTTTACTCGGAGAACCCAAATTCTTTGTTAATGGAGCAAGATCCCTAACTCCTCGAGTTCTAAAGGTACGTGCTAGCACCCCCCTCGCTTGCCTCTCTCTCTCTCTCTCTCTCTCTCTCTCTCTCTCTCCATGGAAGTGGATTCACATTGTGTCCAAGATGAGGGTCCTTGAGATCAAGATATTTTGTGTCTCTTGGTTGGGTTCGTGGAAGTGGATCCGCATTCCACCTCACTCTCTTGGCTCTCAAGGTTTCCTCTCTCGCAATCCTCCGCAAACTCCCATGACGGAATCGAGCGGTTGAGCTCGCCCGAAGATCTCTCTACCCGGAAGCAATGGAGACGATTCGTCGCCGCGGCTCGCTGTTGGCGGCACCACCGCTGCTTCTTCTTCTCCTCGTAGCGATACTAAGCTACACCGTGGCATCGCTGGCGGTAACGAGCCCGGCCTCCACAACGTGTGAGCTCAGCTTCGCTGACCGCGACATACTCTACAACGTGAACGGAGAAGAAGAAAACGTAAAAACGTGAAGAGTTTTGGGGTTTTGTTTTTAAGGTTTGTTAAATTCTATCAACTTTTTTGACAAACTTGCTTTTATTCTGGCCACCAAAAATGCCACATGCTTGCCGACCGGCGAACATTTGTCTACCCGACGATTTGAGATCCTTATTTGAAACTAGTTTAGCCACTTCGGGTCCTTATTTGAGACAATGGCCACTTCAGGTCCTTATTTGATACAATGACCACTTTGGGTCCTTATTTAAGAAAATAGGTTCACTTTGGGTCCTTTTTTGAAAATTTCCCTATTTTTATTTATATAGTTGAATTTAATTACATATTTTAGGTATATTAGTACAGTTTTCTATTGAATAAAATTTTATTAGAGAATGATGGAAGGGGAAGAAAGAAATAAAAATAACTTAATTAAAAAAGAGAGTGAAATAATATATAAAAATAAAAAAATAAAGTAGAAAAGAGTGTCATGAAAAAATTCTATTGTGTGTGTGTGTATGTGTATGTGTGTGATTTGAATATATCCGACTTTACTACTACAGTCATAAAACAATGGATATAATATAATGAAATCCCTTGGATTTCATATCCTATCCTATCCATTATTATCCTATTTAGAAACCCGAACAACAAAACGTAGCCAAAGAGAAGAGACTTTCTTATTTTTGGAATGTTTTCATTGTGAAAAGAAAATTCTTGTTATAGACAAATAAAGGAGAGTTAATAAAGAAATAAATCAAATCAACGTTAGAGAGCCGTTACAATTGGTTGTGGTAATAATTTTCATTAAATCCGTTATAAAACAACTAACTTGACTAATTCAAAACCATTGAAATATCCAACAATCCCTCATGCATTTCAAAAGGTTTTGAAAAATAATGAAATTAATTATTGGGGTAAACTCAATGAATGTAATGCATTGGAACTCTTGCTTGTTAGGCTATGAATAAGACCTAGTCATCAATTATAACTCACAAAATCAATAGTGAAGTTCGAAACTTCTACAAACCGGGAAATTCTTTTTGTGAATTATAATTTTCATCAATCATATTACACCTCCACACTTTTGTTGTTCAATACGATTTTGCACTAATAGGCTAATCGCATGCATGGTTTATTCATAAGTACCCTACAAATTTTCACTAAAACTTCTCATAAGAGCAGCCCCACTCCTCACTTATATAGATTGTTCTATCAAGTGGATCTTGTAATTCAACAATAATGATTATGGAATTTATTAAGAACTCGGGTTAACCTCTTATTCATTGCAATCTTACACTAATCTCACCTTAGGAGTGACAACAATTTTCACTAATGCATTATTAGATCAACAAGTGACTTGTTATTATCCATATGAAAAACTAGTCACATAAGTTGGGATACCATGATGGTTAATTTTTATCCACTGGTTTGAGTCTCATTCCTCTCAATGTATCATAACTTAATTTCTCACCATAGGTATAGTTAGAGAATTGGCTAAGTTCACGTCTAACTTTACATTATTGATGGACATAATTCTATCTTTAAGCAGTTGCTTTACCATATCATGTCTCAATATGATTTGTCTATTTTTACCATTGAAAGTTTTATATTTTGCAATGGCTATTGCTGCTTGGCAATCACAGCATACAAAGACAAAATGTGTCAGTTTCATTTCTAAAGGAAAATCTGCTAAGAGGTTTCTTGACTAGTTGACCTCATTGCCAGCTAATTCTAGAGCTACAAACTTTGCGACACCATAGTGGATTTAGCAAATATTGTTTGCTTGGCTATTTCCAAGTTACAAAACCTCCATCAAGGGTAAACACATATCAACTAGTAGATTTTATCTCATTTGAATTTAAAATCTAGTTTGTATCACTATATCCTTCTAATACAACAACAAATCCACTATACAAAATACCATAGTATATGGTTCGTCTAAAATATTTCATTATGCTGCTCAAGGTAGTGTTATGAGCACGAATATATAAAGAGAAAAAATAGATAAGAGAACAAGCAAGAACTATTATGAGGAAAATCTTTTCAAAAATCAACAAGGGAAAAACCACGGTGCTGCACTGGGCAATCTCTCTACTATTAGTATTAATGTTACACACTCAAGGTTATAAGCTTTAGTGTTATAATTATAAAAGATATTGCCCCTATATAGTAGGAGCTAGGGCATACATAATTATAATGGAAATTACATGTATGCCATTAGCAACAACAAAAACCCTATTATTTACTTTCACATGATAGGATGGGTGATTTATTGGGAAGTGTCTGCCCGCCCCCATCAAACTATCTCTATGCTTGAACATTATTTTCTTCTATTAGACTCCACAACTCTATTATTCTCTCACTTGGAGATTGATTTAAAAAAAACAACAATAATCTTTTGTAGTCTTCATCTTTCTCATCAAAATTGTCTTAGTGCAGTGACCCCTCTCATCACTTACAAATGAAGCTAACTAAGGTAATGCATAGCTTTAGTTTTTCAGTGGTGACAACTTTTGTTTATATATCTGCTGGATTTTCTACACCAATAATCTTTTTTAATGACAATGTCACATCATCTATCAACTAACAAATTTGATGATACTTTAACTCAATGTGTTTTGTCCTTAAATGAAATAACGAATTCTATGTAGAACAAATAGCACTTCGACTGTCACTAAGAAGAACAATATTATCTTGCTCCTTGCTTATCTCCTTTAGAAATTTTTTTAACCAAATCATCTACTTACCAACTTTGGAGATAACTGATGTGACTAGTATAAACACCTAGAAAGGGGGTGAATAGGTGTTGAGGAAGTTTATGCAATAACCATATCAGTTTATTTTGATCCACAAACAGAAAGTAAATAGAGAGAGTTAGAGAAGATTGCAAACACTGTTTATAGTGGTTCGGCTTTAGACAAGCCTACGTCCACTCTCCGGATGACCAGCCAATCGGCTGTATTTCACTATATGATCAATGGTGATTACACACTCTCGAGTGTTTATACTTGGTGATAATCGTCTCACTAAGTCACTCTCTTTTGTAATACACCGAGATCACTCAAATACGCACTATGAACAACAATTGAAGAACAGAATCAGCTTTGGAATAATGTTCATCTTCTCTTCCCCTAAGTCTCAACCTATCCTTAAATACTCTCCAAGCCACATTCGACCGTTGGCTCTTTCCTTGAGAGTTTTTGTCTTCCCTTTCTTGGACAGACTTTATAAGGCAAGTCTATTTGACCGTTGAGGGTAGATCAGATCCCCTTAGATTCTGTTTGCCCATACAATCAGAATCTAGGCTTCCATAAGTGCTCTATTCTTCTTAGGAAGTTGTCCACTAATTGATCCTGTCAATCAGATTAACATAACAGAATCAACATGAATAAGGTAAGTGAAATACTCTACCATTGGTGATCTTATCTTGTAGATACATCTTAAGTCTGACAGTCTTAAGTTCTGAGTCTGCCTAGAATTTCAGTCTGGTACGGTCAGACTTAAATTCTCAGTCTGGTACGGTCAGACTTAAAATCTCGGCCGATCAAGTCTTCCGTCCGGGTACGGACAGACTCTAAGACATCCCATGCTTTATCTTCTCGCTACAAGCGTTTTAAAGCCTAAGTCTTTCCGAGTTCTTTTCCTTCAAGAGTTTAGTAAGAATCTCATTCATAAAATGTTTTGTAAACATCAAAACTAGGAGTTTTCTCAACAATCTCCCCATTTTTGATGATGACAAAACATTTCATTCATATGGCTTAATGTTCCCGCAAAATATGGTTAGATAGAGCCTACTTCCAACTATTCTCGCACAACTTATAAGAATAGCTCATATCAACCCCGTATAGACAATACAAAGAAGAACATAACCATATTTCATCGTGTAATAAGCATATAAGAAAATATCATCGACATTATAGTATCATGCATTAACATCATAATAAAGCCAACCGTGTCATGCATCCAACTATCAAATCATCAACAGCTTAAAAAGTTTAGAAATAAACCATCAAAAGTCAAAAGCCATATTACTCTCCCCCTTTTTGTCAACCTCAAAAAGAATTAGTCAGTTCAAACGAAAACAAACCAATTTCTAAAGCAGAAGATGTTTTTAAGAAGTTTTCTTGTTTGGGGTCCGAACAAGGGTGAAATCCTCCATATCTGATGCAGACTTCTCAATTCTGTCAATACATTTATTGACCGTCTTCTCAAGAGTTTCCGAAGTCCGTTAGTGAAGGAGGTTTCCATTTCTATCTGTCAATCCTTGATCTCGGTTAGAAGTGCCAAGATCTTCGATAATCAGCATTCCCGATGAAGCTTCGTGTATTTGAATTTCAATATTTTCAGAAAGATGCTCCCCCTGAATCGATGCTTCATTCTATCCTTGTTGTCCTTCTTTTTCCCCATCCTTATCTCCTTCTTCTTCTCCTTCTTCTGTTTCCTCTTCTTCTTGATCTTCTTCTTCCTCGGATCTTCTTCCCGGATCTTCCTCCACCCGATACATCATTCTTCTCATGTTCTGTGCTGAGAATGTTTTCTGCATTTGTTTCTACTTCTGGTTCTGACATTCTCTGAGAAGTTTGACGCATATTTGCCAGAATTGCGGAGATGCTTTCTTCTTCTTCTTCTTCATCTACCAGTAGAAGTTGTCTTCTCCTTTTAGAACTTGGCTCAAGCGGCCTAACTCTTTACCTTTTCTTTTTGCTGTCTCTACTCTAGCCAATTCCTTTTCTTTTCGTCTCCAAGTCTCTGCAACATCCTTCAATCTTATCTTATTGATCATCTTCATGTCAATAGCCATTGTGGGAAGAGTTTTAGTGCTGAATCTTCTGGGTGTGTCTATTTTAAGATACTCAAAAATCCTTGTCACTAAAGCTCCATAGGGTAGCTGTCCTTTCTCCTTCGACACTGCCCGATACATATGCAATATTATTGTGTGAGGCAGTTAGAACAGTACTCCCTTTTCAATAGCCCACATCAATTTGGCCTCAAATTTAGATACATCAGTCTTTGATGAGGCTTTTGGACGAATACAGCTGATAATAATCTTATGCAAAATAGTTCTTGCAGAAGTTAGAAGAGGATAAGTGATAGTAGCCCTTACAAACTTTGTAAGAAACTTGCAAACTGTTTCATAGGAAACGTCTATTGGCCTGAATGCTCCTCTTTCAACTTTTATAATGTCGCCAGTGTCTCGTACTAACATCATAGAACCTGTCATTCACACTGAATTGCATTCTGTCTGGAGATAGAAATGTCAAATTCGAGTAAAAATATGCTTTAATTCGGGATAAACGAAGCGTATGCAATTAGTGCAAAATTGGTCCATCTGCAATTTTTCAAAGCATTCTCGCAGATTTACTTCAGCAAAGATCCAAATAATCAAAATCCACAATTCTCGTGGTTCATGATTCCTCGATCTATCAGTCTGTTGAAGAAGGTCTTATGTTCTCTGGATCGAAATAATTTCCCGGTTGTGTTTCGAACTACAGCAGCTATTCCCATTCTAACTTCAAAATTTCTGTATATGTTCTCATCATCTTCCTTCATACTATCTTTGCTTCTCCCTTTATCACTTACTTGTTCTGTACGAGTGGATGGTGAGTCTGTGGCTTGTACTGCTTGAATGAGACGGAGTTCATTCGCATATCCTTCCTCTCTCAAGAAGAACAGTTTGACATCATCCCTAACATTTCTCTGGACTAATTTCTCATATCTCCTCATTACTACATGAGGGCTTTTAGTCGGTGTGGGTAGAGTTAGTCCAGACGTACCTTTTCGTGAGAAATGTCTTTCTTCAGATTGTTATCTGATGGCTCTTGGAGATTCTTCAGGATCATTTTGAGAAGAAACTCTTAGAGAATGTCCTTAAGTATCTTCGGAAGTCTGTGTGAGATTGAAATGCGTCTGTCTTCTGTCGACTCTTCTTCCTCCTTGCCCAACAATCCTGTTTGATCTTCTTCTTGGAGATGAAGATCTTGATCTGGATACGGAGGATCTCGAGGCCATGTTCGAAGAGATTTGGTTTTGGAGAAGATTGAGATTGATTTAGAAAGCGTTTTTCTCTGTTAGGGTTTTCAAAACGTTCAAGGGTTAAAAGAAATCCCGACTTTTAGATGTTTTTATACCCCCCGTTAGAAGAGCAAATGAACAAATCGCAATTCAAAACAAATTAAAATGACAGTTATCTTAAACTTAAAAATATTCAATAAACATATGCCAAAAATATACAAATCAATCATGCAGATTAAAGGCACTTACTAAAGATTTACCGTTGAATTAAGGAAATAACATACCTTCCCAAAATACCATTATTTCCTTTTTCAATAGTCTGTCCCGCACGATTCCTTTTCTCGAGACTTTGTCCTCGTTCTCATAGAATTTATAAAAAGGGTTAATAATATTTAATCTCCCACATATTGAATCGAATGTACCTTTGTCCAAATGCTTTGTGAAGATATCTCGCTAATTGATTCTTAGAATCAATAAATTCCACATATATATCTCCATTTTGCACATGGTCTCTAATAAAGTGATGTTTGATTTCAATGTGCTTTGCTCGAATGTAGAATTGGATTCTTGGTGAGGTTTATAGCACTCGTATTATCACATCTTATTTCAAAGTGCAAGCTTCTTCTTTTCCATAATCCAATAGTTGCTTGTTTCATCCATAAAATCGTGAGCAGCAACTTCCAAGAGCAACATATTCTCGCTTCGCAGTTGATAGAGCCACGTGTTCTCGCTTTTTAGAAGACCATGATACCAACATTTGTCCAAGTAATCGGCATGTTCCGGATGTACTCTTCCCCGTCTACTTTACATCCTCGCTAAGTCGCATCGAGTAGCCAATGAGAGTAAAGTCTGTTTTTTAGGGAACCACGGACCCGAGATGGATAAGCTGCTATGTACTTAATAATACGCTTTACTGCTGTAAGATGAGATTCTCTTGGATCTGCTTGAAAACGAGCACATACACATACACTGTATATAATGTCTGGTCTAGATGCAGTAAGATAGAGAAGAGACCCAATCATACTTCTATAAGATTTCTGATCAATTTTCTTTCCCGATACATCCTGATCGAGTTTAATGGAAGTTGACATTGGAGTTTCGGTCTTCTTGCAGTTTTCCATCCCAAACTTCTTAACCAAACCTTTGGAATATTTCTCTTGATGAATGAATGTTCCTCGTTTTGATTGGTTGATCTCGAAGTCCTAGGAAGAAAGTAAGTTCTCCCATCATACTCATCTCGAATTCCTCCCGCATAGGCTTTGAGAAGTTCTTGCACAAACTTTCATTAGAAGAACCAAAAATAATATCATCTACATAAATTTGTACTAAAAGGATGTCCTTACCTGCTTTCTTGATAAATAAAGTTGTATCAACCATACCTTTCTTGAAGTTGTTGTCTAATAAGAACTTACTGAGTCGTTCATACCGGGCTCGAGGCGCTTGTTTCGACCATACAGAGCCTTTTTCACCAAAACATGATCTCGGCTTTCTTGTTTCCTCAAACCCGTGGTTGTTCCACATAGACTTCTTCCTTGATGAATCCATTTAGAAAGGCGCTCTTTACATCCATTTGAAATAGTTTGAAATTCTGATAACAAGCATAGGCAAGTAATAGTCGATTGCTTCTAATCTTGCAACCGGAGCATAGGTTTCATCATAATCTATTCACTCGATTGGGAATAACCTTTTGCCACAAGTCTTGCCTTATTTTTGGTGACTTTTCCAAGTTCATTTACTTTGTTTCTGAAGACCCATTTGGTACCAATAATTGTCCGTCCTTTTGGTTTGGGGACCAATTCCCATACATCATTTCTCTTGAGTCATTGAAGCTCCTCTTGCATTGCCTCTATCCAGCTTTCATTTTCCAGAGCTTCATTAATACCTTTGGGTTCAATTTCAGAAATAAGTGCAACAATACCTATGTCCTTTTTGTTCCTTGATCTAGTTTGAATCCCTTCGTTGATGTTTCCGATCACGAGCTCTTTAGGATGACTAGACTTATGCTTCCAGTTTACGTTTGGAACTTCAAAGCATTATCGAGGCCGCTGTGGATGCAGAAATATTAGGCTGAGTTGATTCTTCTTCATGAATTCCTTCTTTGACTGTTTCCCGAGAAGATTCTCGCTTTGTTGAAACATGATCTTTCGTGTACAAAGCATCTCCGGTTCGATTCTTCATGCACCGTAACACTTTGTTTTGGAACTTCGCCCCGTAAACTTTACATTCATGGATTCTTCCACTGTCTGAGTGTTTTTATTGAACACTCTATATGTTTTGCTAGAGTTTGAATAGCCCAGAAAAATACCTTCATCTGACTTTTCTTCAAACTTACTAGGTTGACGATTAACATTCTTAAGAATATAGCAAAGACAGCCAAAAACTCG
Source organism: Angophora floribunda (assembly GCA_014182895.1). Classification (NCBI taxonomy): domain Eukaryota; kingdom Viridiplantae; phylum Streptophyta; class Magnoliopsida; order Myrtales; family Myrtaceae; genus Angophora; species Angophora floribunda. Next base: position 14,944,795 of record CM024708.1, read on the forward strand.
AAAGTATGAAACAATGGGTTTTCTTCCTTTCAAAATCTCATAGGGAGTTTTCTCAAGTATAGGTTTAAGAAAGATTCTATTAATAATATGATAAGAAGTAGAAACTGCTTCTGCCCAGAACCGAGTTGCCACATTGCTTTCTATAAGCAATGTTCTGGCCATTTCCTGCAGAGATCTATTCTTTCTCTCCACAACTCCATTTTATTCTAGAGTGTAAGGAGATGAAAAAGTATGCTGTATACTATTTTTATCACAAAAGTTTGAAAAATCTTGATTCTCAAATTCTCTCCCATGATCTGTTTTGATACTAGAAATAGGGTATCATTTTTCATTTTGAACCTTCTTTGCGAATGTTGAGAAATATGAGAATGTATCTCCTTTATTAGCAAGAAAAAATACCCATGTAAATCGAGAGTAATCGTCCACAATCACAAGACAGTACTTCTTACCTTCAATACTATAAGTTCTGGTAGGTCCAAACAAATCCATGTGAAGAAGTCAGAACACACGGTTAGTAGAAAATATGCTTTATAGATTTAAAAGAACTTCTTACCTGTTTTCCCAATGTGCATGCAGAGCAAAGTTCTGTTTTCTTGTAATTTAGTGAAAGTAAGCCACGAACAAGCCTTTTATTGGCAAGCTTGGTAATTTGTTTCATGCTGACATGCCCAAGTTTGCGGTGCCACATATCTCGTTCATCTTGGGTGATAATAGACATTTTGTAGTGTCTACATTTATATCCAGAAGATAAATGTTCCCATGTCTTCGTCCAGTAAAAGTCTGTGAAGAGTCAATGCTTGTTCCAGAACATAAGTTCTCTTTGAAGTTTATTCTGAAACCAGCATCACATAGCTGGTTGATGCTCAGAAGATTGTAGTTTAATCCTTTGACTAGAGATACATTGTTGATGATTAGGCTGCCAATCTTGACAGTTCTCAGTCCTATAATGTTTCCTTTAGTGTTTCCTCCAAAAGAAACTGTTCCTCCCTTGATTTTCTCAAATTCAATGAACATCTTTGAATCCCCAGTCATGTGTCTCGAGCATCCACTGTCCAAGTACCATTTCTTCTTTCTTTTGAAGCTTACCTGCAATGTTTACAAGTACTCATTTTTTCTTTGGTACCCAAATTTTCTTGGGTCAATTATAGTTAGTAATATAAGCTTTTTCTATCCAATTCTTTTGAACAGGTCTCCGGACTTTAGGACATTTGTTTTCAAAATGTTCTTTTTCTCCACAATTAGAGCATTTAAGATTATTTTTACCAATAGGTTTAACAAAATTACTTTTGAAATGATTTTTGTAAGCTTGTCGAGGAGGTCTTTGTCTTATTCTTTCCTTGACTTTAGGAAAATCAATCGGGGAATCATTTTCTTTATAAAAACCAAGTCCCGACTTATCATAATAAGGAATTTGAATAGAAAGAATATGCTAAAGGATTTTTGATCCTTTTGAAAACTTTGTGGTAATATCTAAAAATTCCTTTCTGAAAAATCATTCTCTTTTTGCAAAGAATCTTGATTTTCCTTTGCTTTCAAAAGATCCTTTTTGATAGATTCATTTTCATTTAAAAGAACCTCTCGATTTTCCTTTATTTCCAAAAATTCCTTTTGAAATCATCCAAATTTCCTTTCAAAAAAACGTTCTGTTTAATCAACTTGTAATTTTCCTTTTTTAATGTGGAAATCCTTTTCAAAGTAGTTTTTAGATTAGAACAAAGCTCATTTATATAATCTGAAACTTCTAAAGGAATATCGAATGATTTACCTCGATTTCTCTCGTCTCGAGTCTCGAGTCCTTTTAAATGAAGTCCGAATGTGCCATAAGACAGATGTTTCCATATTCGTCTTCACTATCCTCAACTTCTATATCGCTCCACGTTTCAGCTTTGAGAGCCTTATTGTATTTTTCAAATTTTCCTTTGTTCTTTTTGAGTCTGGGACAATTCTGTTTAATGTGCCCCTTTTTCTTACACTCAAAACAAATTACCTCTTTGGCATAATCATCATTGTCATCAGACCTGCGTTGTCCAGATTGTTTGTTTTGTTTTCTGTTGTTGAATTTCCTGCCTTTTTTGTTAAGTTTCTTTACCTTTTTGATCAACAGTGCTAGTTCCTCATCATCTAGCTCTTCTTCTAATCAGACATCGAATCGGTATTAGACTTAAGAGCAATAGACTTTTTACCTCTAGATTCCACTTCCTCGTTCATTTGTTCTCGCCTCATAGGACTCGCAGAGTGCCTACAAGCTCATCAACCGTTAGTGGTGAAATCCGCAGAGTTTCTCGATAGATGTCTTCACATTGTTCCATTCTTTTGACAGCTTCTCTCGAAGTTTGTTGACTTTCATTGGTCCAGAACAGCTGTCCTTGATATGCCAAACCGTTTACAATTTCGTAAAACGACCGAACATATCTCCTATTGACTCTCCCCGCTTCATCTTGAAGGACTCATATTGACCAAGTAAAATATTTACTTTGGTCTCCTTGACACGACGCTTCCTTCATATGTCACATGTAGTCTATCCCATACTTCCTTCGCCGTATCACAAGAAGATATACGATTATATTCATTAGGTGATAAAGCACAATATAGGGAGTAAATAGCCTTTGCATCAATAGTTTGTCTCTTTGTTATCTCTTCAGGGAGAGAGTGGCCGATGATTCTGCTTTTCTTTCTCATCGGTACTCTTTGACGTCTTTCGATGTTATCAAGGGCTCAATTCCCCTCTCAACCACATCCCATTCCAAAGGGATCTTTCGACCCGAGGAAAGCTTTCATTTTATTCTTCCGTATATTGTAATCCTTGCCATCGAAGTATGGTGGACGAGTGTTGCTCTGCCCTTCAATTAAACCTGGTGCAAGAATACTAGCCATGGAGGATCTTTAACTCAGAAGTAACAAACACTTCAAAAACTTGAGCACGAGGCTCTGATACCAATTGATGTGACTAGTATAAACACCTAGAGGGGGGGTGAATAGGTGTTGAGGAAGTTTACGCAATAACAATATCAGTTTATTTTGATCCACAAACAGAAAGTAAATAGAGAGAGTTAGAGAAGATTGCAAACACTGTCTATAGTGGTTCGGCTTTAGACAAGCCTACGTCCACTCTCTGGATGACCAGCCAATTGGCTGTATTTCACTATATGATCAACGGTGATTACACACTCTCGAGTGTTTATACTTGGTGATAATCGCCTCACTAAGTCACTCTCTTTTGTAATACACTGAGATCACTCAAATACGCACTATGAACAACAATTGAAGAACGGAATCAGCTTTGGAATAATGTTCATCTTCTCTTCCCCCTAAGTCTCAACCTATCCTTAAATACTCTCCAAGCCACATTCGACCGTTGGCTCTTTCCTTGAGAGTTTTTGTCTTCCCTTTCTTGGACAGACTTTATAAGGCAAGTCTATTTGACCGTTGAGGGTAGATCAGATCCCCTTAGATTCTGTTCGCCCATACAATCAGAATCTGGGCTTCCATAAGTGCTCTATTCTTCTTAGGAAGTTGTCCACTAATTGATCCCGTCAATCGATTAACATAACAGAATCAACATGAATAAGGTAAGTGAAATACTCTACCGTTGGTGATCTTATCTTGTAGATACATCTTAAGTCTGACAGTCTTAAGTTCTGAGTCTGCCTAGAATTTCAGTCTGGTATGGTCAGACTTAAATTCTCGCCCGTATGGTCGACTTAAAATCTCGCCCGATCGAGTCTTCCATCCGGGTACGGACAGACTCTAAGACATCACATGCTTTATCTTCTGCTACAAGCAGACTTTAAAGCCTAAGTCTTTCTGAGTTCTTTTCCTTCAAGAGTTTAGTAAGAATCTCATTCATAAAATGTTTTGTAAACATCAAAACTAGGAGTTTTCTCAACAATAACAATATACTTTGCCTCAATGGCTATAAGAGAGACACGGGTCTGAAGTCTAGACATCCAACTGATTGTAGTATTACTTAAGATAAAAACATAACCTAAGATGCTATTTATATTATCCAAGTCACCACCAAGATCTGCATCAACAAAGCCTTGTGAAGTTATATCATATTTCATAAAACATAATGACATACCTAAAGTACCTCTTAGGTATCTTAATAGTTATTTTATGGCTTTCCAATACTTTACTCCTGGATTTTCCATATGCCTACTCACAACTCCCACTACATCAGCTATGTCTAGTCTAATACACACCATAGCATACATTAAACTCCCAACAACTAATGCATAAGGCACTTTAGCCATATACTCCCATTCTTCATCTATCTTTGGTGATTGCTTCTTTGAGAACTTGAAGTGACTTCCTAAAGTAGTATCTTTGGGCTTTGTATTCTAAACTCTAAATTTGTCCAGTACCTTTTGAATGTGTTTTTCTTGAGATAACTTTAGAATTCCTTTAGATCTATCCCGCATGATCTTTATCATAAGAATTTGATTTGATGCACTCAAGTCTTTCATCTTGAACTCTTTTGACAATTGTGCTTCAGTATGTTGATCTTTTTCATATTGATCCTGCAATGAGCAGATCATTCACATATAACAGCAAAATAATATAGCAACCATCAATTTTTTTCAAAGTAGCAAAGTGATCTATGTCACTTTTAGTGAATTTATTATCACATATAAAAATGTCAAATTTCTGGTAACATCATTAAGGAGCCTGCTTCAATCCATGCTGACTTTTCTTCAATTTGTAGAAATAATTTTATTTTTCAGAAAATTGAAAACCTTCCAGTTGTACTGTGTAGATATCTTCCTCCAAGTTACCATGGAAGAATGTAGTTTTAACATCTAATTGCTCCAAATGTAAATTCTTAGCTGCAAAAATACTTAGTACTAACTTGATAGTAATCAATTTCACAACCAAAGAAAAATTCTCTATGGAGTCGATTCATTCATTCTATTAAAAACTTCTTACTACTAACATTGTTTTGTACCTCTTGCTGCCATCAAGTTATTTTTTAATTCGATACACCTACTTATTTTGCAATGCCTTTTTTCCATTTGGTAACTAAGTTAACACTCAAGTTTTGTTCTTCTCAAGTGAATCCAACTCATTATGCGTTGCTAACTTCTCCAACTCATTATGCGTTGCTAACTTCTACTTAATAGAATCTTTAACCTAGAATGTTTCCAAATTTTTTTTTAGTTAACTAACATTAGTCAAAAGCAAATAATGCAATGACAAATAATATCTCTATACAGGTTTAGGAGTTCTACAAGATGTTCTCAAAATGGGTCTAGGTGTACGAGAATCTTGTTCAACTATAGTTTTAGAAATTTCAATCAGAACATTCTTAGAAACCTTCTCTAATTCAGTCTCTCTATTTTCCACAGTTTATTTCTTTACACTAGATTCTACCATAATTTGTCCTTATACAACATGTTTTCATTGAATGTAACATTAGCAATTCTTATTTTACTATGTTCACCCTAGAATCGATAACCAAAATAATCAGAACCAAATCCAATGAAAAAATATATTTTTTAGCTTTTGCATGAAATTATCTCTATTTCACAATCTACATGGACATACGAAATACAACCAAAAGCTTCAAATGTGAGAGATTTACCTTATTTCTACTCCATTCTTGTTTTTTGGTAATTTAAAATCAAGTGGAACCGAATGTCCTCTATTAATCAAATATAATATTGTGTTAATTACATCCACCCAAAAATGTATTGGGTAATCTAGCATGCATTCTCATACTTCTTACACACTCATTCAGAATTTTGTTCATCCTCTCAGTAACTCCATTTTGCTACACTCTGTTAGGAATAGTTTTTGTCATTATGATTTCGTTTTCTGCTCAAAAATGCTTGAATTCTTTGTTGTCATACTCACCACCATTATCAGACCTTAGACATTGAATCTTCAGGCCAGTTTCATTCTCCACTTCAATTTTTCATCTCTTAAAAGTAGTAAATACATCAGATTTATTTTTCAAAAAATAAACACATACCTTTTTGATGGAGTCATCAATAAATGTAACATAGTGGCATGAACCTCCAAGGGAATGCATAGGAGCTAGTCCCCACACATTTGTATGCACCAACTCTAATATTCCTTTCTTTGGTTCTCTCCTAGTCTTCGAAAAAACCGATAGGTTTCTGCTTGCCCATAATATAATCTTCACATATACCAATATCTATAGACATCATATCAGGAAGTTTTCCCTTAGATGCTTATAATTTCATCCCATATTTGCTCATGTGTCCAAGCCCATAGTGTCATAATTTAGAATCAGCATCCGATTCAGCAATTGCTATAGTTCCTCTACTACTTTCAATCACATAGAACATTCTTGAATTTGTTTCCCATGTTATAACCAAAGCACCTTCAACTATTTTCCAAGAGTTATCCCCAAAAATAGTTATAGATCACGTGCTGTCTAATTGACTTATAGAGATCACATTTCTTTTAAATCCTAAAACGTAGCTAACATCATGCAACTTCCATTAATATCAATGAGTAGATTTTACATAAACATCAAAATTTCCCATAATATCCAAAGGTTCATCATCAATAAGATAAATTTTTCCAATTTTCCAGCAACAAAATTGTGCATTAATTTTTTGCATGAAATAGAGTGAAACGACATACCTAATTCAAGAATCCAAGACTCAATTGGATTGTCAATGCTCAAAATTAATGCATCATTATTTTGTGTTTCTTCAAAAATTGCGTTCACGGATTTCTCTTCCTCTTGATTTCGATCTCGATATTGAATTTTCTTCTTTAGGACTTTACAATCTCATTTTAGATGGCCCTTCTTTTTGCAATCCAACAAATTATTTCACCTTGTGTTCTTGATTTGCTTCTCCCTTTGGACTTCGATCTACCACAATACTAGTTCCGCCCTCATTGATTACTTCTCCATTTACCTTTAGTATTTAAGGTGGTACTCGAAATTTCACCCGATTCTCTTCTACAAATATCCTTGCTAAGAATCAAATCTCTAATTGCTTGAAACTTACACTTTTCTTACTAGATGAATTGCTCACTATAGTCAATGTTGCAATCTAACTTTCAAGTATAAAAGATAATAAAATTAAAGCTTTTACCTCATCATCGAATTTGATATCCACCAAACTCAACTAAGTCGTAATCATGCTAAATTCGTTGATGCCATCTGTCATGGAAGCACTCTCGTTTACCTTCAGATTGAAAAGAAACCGCATCAAATATACCTTATATGCATAAGGCTTCTCATACATATTGGACAATGCCATCATCAAATTCCCTATTGTCGCCTCATTGGCAATGTTGAAAGTAATGTTCTACAACAATGTGAGATGAGTCAAACCCAGACCATGCTGATCTAATGATTCCCACTCTTCTTACTTCATAGAATCAGTTTTTCTCAAGATGGAGATTGATGCGAGTCCTTTTGATACATTATATCCTCAACCTACATCTTCTAGAAACCAAAGTCCATGCCATCGAACGAATCAATCTTCACCTTCCTTTCATCCATATTCACTCCCACTATTTCGCCAAAATCAGGCTCTAATACTAGTTATTAGGAATGTGAATATATGAAAAGAAAAAAAAATAGAGAAGACAACAAGTGAAAATTTTTACATAGAAAACCTTTTCCAAATATTAGGAAGGAAAAAACCATGGTGCTGCAGTAGACAATCTCTCCACTATCAGTATGAGTGCTACAAGCTCAGGGCTATAAGATTTGGCATTACAACTATAAAATATTGGCTCTATATATAGCAAGAGTCTAAGGCATACATAATTATAATGGAAATTACATGTATGACATTAGCAACAATAGCAACAAAAGCCTTATTATTTGCTTTGACATGACGAGATGGGTGACCTACTAGAAGTGCCTACTCCCATCAAACTATTTATATGCTTGAACATTATTTTCCTCTATTAGACCCCACAACTTCATCAAGTAGTCCATAATCATGATTGCGACTTTATGTGTGTTTGCTTAGCGTACACATAGCATAAGCTATATCTAGTTGAGTGTAGATCATTAAATACATCTGACTCCCAGTAACAAACTAACCATGCTATCTACTTTATTTTTCACTAATTGTGTATTAACATCATAAGGAGTATTCATAACCATGACATCAAAGTGCTCATATTTTTTAAGTAGTATCTCCACATAATGCTCTTGAGTAAGCATTAGGCCACTATAGTTTTTACGATTTTAACACCCAAAATGACGTTAGGTTTTCCTAAATCCTTCATATTGAATTTAGAAGTCAAGAAGCATTTTGTTTTATTCATGACATCAGTGCATGTACCAAAATAAGCATATAGTCAACATATAAGCTAAAAACTATAGATTTGCCATCAACAGTTTTTGGTTACACATATTTATCGACTCCAATAGTGGAAAATCCATTATTTACTAGAACTTGATCAAATTTCTCATGCCATTACTTTGATGCTTGTTTTAAACCATATAAGGATTTAATGAGTTTACAAACTTTGTCTTCTTGACTAGAAACTAGGAAGAATGCAATCCTCTAGGTGCACCATGAAAATTTCTTCTTTTAAATCACCCTTTAGAAAATTCTCTTAACGTCCATCTGGTGAATAACAAGTTTGTATATACAAGCTAAAACAATTAAAACACGAGTAAATGAAATTCTAGTTACTGCAGCAAAGGTATCAAAATAATCAACAATTTGTTTTAGAATAAAATCATTTGTAACCAATCTGGCTTTATATATTAATGGAACCATCGAAATTAGAATTGCTTTTAAAAATTCATTTACAACAATCAGTTTTGCACCTTATGGTAAATCAACTAACTCCCAAGTTTGATTTTGTAAAATAGAAATTTTTATGGCTTCTTTCCCAAAATTACTTTCTCTAAAAGAAATTGCTTCCAAATAAAATATATGATCATTATAAACAAGATAAGTATAAAAATCATTTCCAAAATAAGTTTCTTCCTTTAGTCTTTTACTCCTTCTCACTTCATCATTTGATTTTTCAAGATCATTTTTATGAAGAGGTGCTAGAGAAATTGTATCAATTCTTAATGGAATAATATATTAAAAAATTATGCATTCTTTGTCTCAACTATTGTATTACTATCGAGCACATTACTTTTTAATACAATAAATCTATATGAAGTACTATGTTCAACATAAGAGTTTATTTTCCTTTTCTTAGAATCATAAAGCATAACCTTAGCAAGGCATCCCTACACTTGCAAATATTTTAATGTGGGACAATAACCCTTCCATAATTCATAAAATGTCTTACCAGTTTTCTTATAAGGTATTCTATTTTGGATGTGACAAGCAGACAATATAGCTTCTCCCCATAAATTATTAGGAGCTTTAGAGCTAACGGGCATAGAATTCATCATTTATTTTAATGTCCTAATTTCCTATTAGCTACACCATTTGATTATAGAGAATAAGGAGGGGTAGTTTCATAAATTATTTTTTCTTTTTCACAAAATTCATAAGCAAGATATACTCACCAACTTTATCTGATCTAACTCTTTTTATCTTTCTATTCAAGTGATTTTCTACCTCAGCCTTATATAAAAGAAACATACCAAAAGCATCATTTGCATGCTTGAGCAAATAAACTTTAGAAAATCCAGAATAATCATCAACATAAGTCACATAATATTGTTGAACTCCTCTAGTCATAGTTCATTTTAAATCACCTAAATTAGTATGAGTTAAGCTCAATAATTCAGATTCTCTATTTATTGTAATACAAGGTTTTTAAGCCAATTTTGTTGTAGCGCATATCATAAATTTATTAAAATGTATTTTTAATCCTAGAAATTGAACCTGCTTTTTATTAATATAAGGAATACATGTCATAATCTACCATGCCATAAATAAATAGGTTCAACCAAGTGAGCAAAAGAATTAACATTTTCATTAATAACATTGGAAACAAAAAGAACAAAAAGTTCCTAATTGCAATAACCACTTCACACAAAGACATTATTTTTTGTCATTACAATCTTGCTAGATTCAAACGACATATTCACTCTAACTTTTCCCTAAAGAGCTACGGAATCATGGTTTGCCCTTACATTAGGAACATTCAGAACACCATTCGGAGCCAAAGTCTTGCCAAATGTGAGTTTGAGAAGAACTTTTCATTTCCCAATAACTTGAGTAGTTTTCGAATCACCAAGATAAATAATCTCTTCTACTTCCCCTACTAGAGTGTAGGAGGAACAAGCATTTTTGTTTGCAAAATATGCCTAATAGCACCTGAGTCTACCGCCCATTCTTTCACAGTGGCCACTCTATTGGCTTGGGAAATGACTGCAGCAATTATGTCATTAGAGTCATTTGCTTCAACCAAGTTGACTTTTGGTTTTGTATGATCATTTCCCATTATTCTCTTTTTGCATTACAGTACATGATGACTTAATTTAACACATACAAAGCAAGAGCCTTTGTAATATCTTGAAATTCGAGCCCTTTGAGGAAGGAATGAACATTAAATTTCGTTGATACATTGTTGGTCGATCTCACTCAGAATTGATCACTCTTGAGATGCTGACATTGATGAGAAAGGATAATGAGGACATAACTTGTATGACTAAAGAACTTGACCTAAGAAAACGACTTGACCGTGAGACTTTGCATAAGGACGATCCTGTAGATATGCATGCTGATTTCAGGGACGACTAGAAGTCGATTATCGAATAGAGTATAATGGGACGACAGGTGATTCCGTTTACTATTATCAAGCCCGCGAACGACCCTATGTTGATCCTTGGTAATCGTGTACTTTAAAATAAGAATATATCCTTCGCAATTTCATGTAATCAAGGACGTCCATGTGTCGAGAAGTCTTAAATGTGAATTGGCACGAGTCGGTTATACATGAATCCTCGAATTCGCCTATTAGTCTAAGTAGTACCAAAATGGCATTTGGACAAAATTGACAAGGCATGAGAATCCAAGATTGGACTTCGAATTTTCGGGAACGTCCGAGACAGACTTTTGGACGATGCTTCTTCGACAATCAACAGTGCTAGTTAAGCCGAGTTTTTGGAAAAGGGATTTACGGACCGAGGAAACGAGCCTACGAGGACGTGGGCCAAGCAAGATTAGCGTGGGCTTCACGCCCAAGGTGGGACAGCCGCCATGGAAGGCCTGAGGCAAGCAAGTGAGCCCATTAGACCAAACTAATCATTTACCTTTCCAAGCCCATTGTCTAACCTTGAGCCATTTCGAGCCCAACAAATTCCCGAGCCCATTTCTATTCATTTTCTAGCCCATTTCTTAGGCTCGCTTTCATTTTTAACCTAGGGGCAGTTTAGGAAATGTGCAAAGTGGAAATGACCATTTTGCCTTTGGATATTTTGAAGAAAAGACAAAAGAAGAGAGAGAAGATGATGTCATTTGTTTGGGGATTGAAGCAAGCCATTTAATAGCCTTAATGAGGCCTTGTATCAGCCCTCATGTCACTCTCTCTCCTCCTCTTTCAACCCTTACAAATCGCGCCCTCTTTTTCCCTAGTTTCCCTTTTTTTCCTTCTAACCTTCCTCCGAAAAACCGAGTTGTTCATGCTCTTTCGGTGTGAATCTTGGCCTGTGCCACCCACTATCATGCTCAGGAGAGAGAATCCATGCGGATGGTGTTGGCCATTCGCCAGTCGGAGCCGCTAGCCGACCTACTAACCGACCAGAAGCCACTGCCGGCCGAATCACCTACTGTAGCGCGATACTGCACGGTTCCACCTGTTTCAGCCATTTTCCTTCATTTTTGACCTAATCTTTGCCCATACCAACTACCAACAATTCCCTCTTGACCCCTAGGTGCCGCCAGTTGCCAACCAACCGCTCATTGAAGCTCCGGCTAGCCCGTTCAACTCCGAACAACCACTTTTTGCTTCAAGTAGTGCAATTTTTCAGAAGTTCAATGGGAGTCCGAGGTTGTTGCTGTTGTTTTAGCCCCGGGACCGCCTTGGAGTGTTGTTGTGAGGTCCTCGGGTGTCACCTTCGTCATCGCTACCGCGTTCGTGTCGCCGACTCATTTAACAGGTGAGTTTAGACTCTAATCCCTTATTAGTGCATAAACTTGCTTAGAGTTGGGTTAGTTAGTGTTAAGGGTGGTTTATGAAGTTTAATTAAGTTATATTAGCCCTAAGATAGGGGGTTAGATAGATGGTTAAGATTATATTATCTTACTTTTACAAGTTGTGCTTAATTGTTGCCTAAATTGTGTTTTATGTGATTAATTGTGTTTTATGGTTTAATTAAGCATGTTTAGCTTAAATTGATTAATTAATTATTTTAATTAAGGTTTTGTTTAATTTCTGAATTTAATGTTTTAATTAATTGAATTCTGAAAAATTACTATTCACAATTATTGTTCACAATTACTGTTTACGGCATTATTCATGAATAAGCTAATTTTTGTCTTAATTTGATGTTTTCTTGGTTGTTATGTTTTCTTGAAGTGCTGATTGTTAATTATATTCATGAATAATGATGAAATGCGTGATCGAATGTCGATTGAATTGAATTTTGGAATTATCAAGTGATACCACATGACATATTGCGTGGGCTATCTACAATGACATGTCACATAAGCATGAGCGATGTTGCATTCACAACAAAACAAAGATATAAATAAATTGCTCGATGATGTGTTGCATGATCACATTAAGAGAGGGAACCCGGTATTGCCAGAAGATCGTCAATCCTTATGGGTTTGTGCTGTGGCTAATTGGTCGCCTGACTTCGGTCGGTTGCCTAATAGGAGAGGTTCTATGTGGGACTGCGGTATGGGGGTAGGTCTCAGGTCTCTGTCAGTTACGAGACTGCGGTAGTGGGCAAGTCCTATGCTCCTTTAGGAATGTTGTCTTAGGAGTGAGCCTTTGACATACTCGTGCCTCGAGGTAAAGAGGACGAAGCTGGCTTAGCCAGGAATTGTCAACCATAAGGTTGTGCCATGGCCTAGGAGGAGAGGTCGTAATAATCGGAGTATATGTGAATGTTGAGACATGAGAAAGTGTACAATACTCTGATTATTCACATGCTTTTAATGTCGTGATGATTTATGGCACACTCGCATGAATTGATGGTTGTGCAAGATGTGGCAATGGCCAAGTGAGATATCTTGTGATGCGACTCGCATGTGATTGATGAACTGTATCATTTAACGGCCATATGCCTTGCTTACATTGAATGAGATTTGACATGCAACATACCGGGTAAGGTTGCATACGAACTGACTATTTGCTTTGTTGGTTGTCCTGTCTGTTGTCGGTTACTGTTTGTTGGTTGTGGGTTGTGTGAAAGGTGGTTCTGGAAAGATACCTTGGGTTGAGTTGGCGTACTAATTGGGGCTTAGGGGAGAACTTGTTGAGATTTTATCTCATGGTTATTGTATAACCACTTTTAAGCCCGTAGACTGGTAAAGTGGAGAATCCTGCCCCCACTTTTCTAGTGATTGACCCAATGGAGCCTAAGTCCGATGAGTCCGAGTGATGATGGAACTAAACCTGAAGCCTAGTTTCTTTTTGGTTTGGCTTAGAGGATGGATCGGCCTCTTTTGTCGAGCTTGTAATTCGGAAACGATCCTCCGTTAGTTAATCCAGTAAATTGAATAAATGAGTAGTTGTTGTTGTTCTTGTTGTTCATCCCTCTACCCCTGTTTGATTGTTCGTTTGTCTGGGGATGGTTCATCTTCCGTTTGTGCATAATGAAAGATTAAAATGAATTGTCGTCGACGAGTCCTGGGGCGTCGCTTTCTATCAACCAAGGTAATGGAGTTGCTACAAGCTCGAGAATCGAGGTGTGACGGCCTTTCTTTTTTAAGGTGGGTAAGCAACTTTGGGTTTGTAATGAAGTTCTTTGTTATTATACCTATTTTGGCGATATTAAGGTTTGCCTTGCGCCATATTTGCCCTAATAGCAATCTCCTTAGCTTTGGCAGCCTTAATCTCCTTGCGAATTGTGTCCTCAATGATGATATGCACGATTGGATATTTTACTAATGGTTGTTTGTCTTTGTGCTTAAGTTGTTGCTTGTAGTCATTTCAAGATTTTGGCAACTTTTCAATTAGTAACACCGCAATGAATTTTTCTTGTAAATTGATCTCTACCTTCAGGTCTTCCACTAGGTTGTTATATTCATTATCTATGTCTTGATCTCGTTATCACCAAACATTACCCACCAATAATAATTTCCAATCACAAACTTCCATCTACCTACTTCTCCGGCAATGTACTTTGCATTCATGGAGTCCTATATTTGTTTTTCTTCTTTATACAAACAATGGAGATTAAATAATTCATTAGAAAGCATATTGATAACTGTGTGCCCACATTCCTTATTAGCATGTATCCATTGTTCTCGCAAATTATTATCGATTAATTTGGGCTTCATAAGTGTGAAAGTAACTCCATGCACATCTAGGATAGAGAAGACTCTTTATTGCTAGCTTTTGGAGTTGTTGCTATTAAAAAATCCAATATTTAATATGTCCAAAAATGGTTTGGCATGTTAGGGTGTGGTTCATACTTCCCATCGATAGGATGATTGCTACTTTGGGCTTGGCCCATAAATAGTTACTAGATATATATATATCCTCTTTCTATTGTCATTTAGGGATGTAACAAAGAGGTGCAAGGTGCTAATTATAATGAAATTCTCAATTGGACATAGCCTTAGTTTAATGGTGAATTAGAATAAAACATTGTGTCTCAAATTCTCTCTCACTTTTACTCTATCTTATTTGTGATTGTGCGATGAAACATGGCATAGGACATATGAGGTAGTGGTGGCAGCGCAATTGGTTCACCAATGGTGATGGCAACAATGCCAGTGGTAACGACAATAGATTCAATTTGGGAAACCATAGGCTTATCCTTAAGATTGTCGTAGAAAAATTGTTGGAGAAGAAGAAGAAAAATAAGAATGAAAATTTGAGGCGTGAAAGTACTATTTTTAAGGATAATAACACCCCTTGAAATATGAAATCCGTACGTAACGTTTTAGCTGATATCTTCTTAGGTTACAATAGATAGTCATATTTACTCCACACATATTATATAGAGGGAAACAAGAACAACAATGTTAGACGCAAAACCAGCTAAATGGAAAGAGAAAAGAGATTTTCTTATTTTTAGATTGTTTTGATTGTTATAAGAAAAGTCTCTTTATAGATAAATAAATGAGAGTTAATATAAAAATAGATCAAATTAACATTATAGAGCCTTTACAAATTGATTATGTTCATAATTCCCATTAGATTCGTTATAAAACAATTGCCTTGAATAATTCAAAATTGTTAAAATATCTAACATCTACTGCATGCTATCTTGCGCCTTTTAGTTTCACCAGCTCACTGTCAGTTTTAATTTCTATGAATCCCTTCATTGATGTAGAATTAGTTAGTGGGAGAATAATTACAACTACAAAGCTGCTTGACTATCATAAGCTTTATTCACATGAACTTCAGTGTCAATGTCGTTTGGTCCTCTAGGTTGTCGTTTTTGGGTGGAAGAGGAGCCATTAGAGGCTGATGGGAGTGGGCTCTCTAGTGGCCACGAGAGGGTCATCGGTCCTCGCTAGTTGCCGGGCGAGGGTGATTGACCCTCACCTGTGAAGTCGGGGGAGTCAGCATTGCTACACTTGAGCCACTTTTTTTTTTTGTTTTTTTTTTTTCATTTTTAGCGCAGTTTACTTTTAAATCTCGCTTAATATATGTTTGAATGAAAAAAGAATTAAGATGCGGAGGAAAACATCATAGTTTTGGGCATAGATTCACACTTGAGTTAACATCAGCAGCCACATAGGAGACAAAAAATAAAAAGAAATCACAATAATATTTCGTTAGTCAAATTGGACAAAGTTAATTAAAAGACTTGATCATCCCAATTAAATAATTTTAGGATTTGATTGTGCATTTTGAAAATTTTAGTGTTCAATTACACTTTAATTGTAAGTTTTAAAACTTTTGGTACACTTATCCCTTCCTTTTTTGGCCATTTTTCACATGGCTCGCTAGTTACTTATGCATACATACCTCGAACACATAGTCTCGGGGTCTTTTTTCTATTGAAAGAAATTTGTATTCATTGCTCTAAATGATACATAAGAAGTACCTAGACTTTCATGGTAAAGCAAATCAAAACAGTGTAAAGGCCACAAATAGTACAAACCAAAGCCAAATCCCCAAAAAAAAAAAGAGAGTTAACAGAGCATCGGCATACACTCGTTCCATAAGTATGGATTTGTTAAGCAAAATAATTGGTGGCTTGTTTCGCCAATTTTGGATCTTGTAATGAAAAATCTTTCACTGAATGATACGTTTCAATTTTATTGAATGAGACTCAGGTTCTATGCTATATCTAGATATAAGATATCAAATGCAAGTACAAATGTAATTTCCAATCTATATATTACAAACCTAACGACCACTATTAAGTATGACTCAATAACTAATAACTTCTAAAACAACATATGCCGGAATCTAATCAACGGCATAGCTTATACACAACATGTTGTTGAATACTAAGGATAACTCGCAAACTAACAACTTCTAGGAAAAAAATATGTCGGAATTTAATTAACCACACAACTTATACTCGGCTTGTTGTAGCTTAGAACTTCAGATCCAAACTATGCCGAAATTTAATTGGCAATATAATTTGTTTAGGCGTAAAGCTGGAATTTAATCAATGGCAGTATTCCTAGATAGGAAACACAATGCCGAAATCTAATTGATGATGCTAAATCAGAGGTAGATACACTCCGAAATTTAATTAATGATGAGAATTTGAAAATTACAGCTAAAGTATGATAAAGTAAAGGCAATTGTTATGTTGTTTGAGAGGTTATCTATTGAATGGCCTATGGTATTTATAAGATCACTTGGTAACTGTCTTCCTTGAAAGTCGCCCTTAATTTTTCCCACGTTCTTTGCTTATTCCTTAACTGCCTTATCCATATTTGGTTGTTTTTTGACTTGTCGAGACGCTTGCACAACTTATCTAACAAGCAATAACTACTCCTATAATTATGTGCGTGCTTTTGTGGACCAAACATTCCCGCTCATATTTTAATATCATTCTTGCTTGAATTCTTCTCCTCCAATAGTAGCCCAAAGTCTAAACACGTGGCAATCAACTATATAGCCATCAAACCATACACATCTCCATTCAAAGGCCTATCGACACTCAACCCAAAGGTTTTTGAAATCTTGGTCATCCTTCGACTAATATGCATCGGATCATAACTATTATTGCCCTCATGGCCAGCATGTGATAGCAATGGTAATTTTGGGTGTCAACACGGCCAATCATCGGATCCCATATCATCATGAGTGATGAGCATACACCGGAAATTCCTACTTCAATAACTATGATGTTATCAATTGATGATGCGGGTCTAGATTCAACTTCCTCTACACCATCACTATATAAAGACAACCAAAATTGGTTAAATAAACACAAATATAACTTTTGGAAAAGGAAATCTTCGTAGTTCAATGAAACATCAAAGTTCCTACAAATGTCATTGAAACTGGAGGGGGAAGGCCTATGCAAGGACAAAGCATGAGATTATTAAATCCCTGTAAACATTATTAAACTCCTATAACTAAATCGGGAGAGAAGAATTCTTAAGTTTAGAATTATATTAGAAGAGTTGAAACTCTTATATTTAGAATTAAATCGGGAGAAGAAGTCTCTCAAATCTAGATCGGAAGAGAAGAAAAAAGAAGAAAAGAACTAGAAAACTTATCTCAACATTGATTTCAGCTCGTCATCATTTCACATTATCTCGTCATAAATCACCTTCTTGTGAACAGACTTAGGAATATGTGAATTGCAGTTAACATCAGTAACTCCAAGTATGGTCCAAGCATAATCCAAGTATGGTCCAAACATGGCCATCGTGGATTCCGCAAACTTAAAGACTCTGTACTTACAGCATATTGGAACGCCTACGTACAAACAAGCTATAAAACAAAACCAAGGTTTGTTCAGAAAATCAGATACGGCCTTTGAGTACGTGTCTTGTCCACTAGCATCTAGGGAACCGAGAGTGATTTATATTGACGTCATGACAGGCCAAGTGAAGAAGACAAAGTAGGCCAAATGCTTTTATCCTCTCTCTCTCTCCTCTCTCTCTCTCTCTCTCTCTCTCTCTCTAAACCATGGCAAGGCAAGTAGCCAAAAACACATTTTGTTCTTGAAAGCTTCAAGTCTTGCGGGCAGAGAGAGAATGACAAAAGCAAATGGACAATGCGACAAACGAAGGCCTGTATAGGCCGGCAACCCACTTCTATCTCGTATAAAGGCCACGTCCATAAATGACAAGCCCTTATTGGCTTCCCACCTGTCCCTAAAGTTCTTTTTCTCCATTACCCTCCATCTATTCTTTTTCCACATAAAAAATGAAAAGGGGAAATTTTCTTTGGATTGATTCGAATGTGGTACATGAAGGATCGGACAAAAAGGGGGAGGCACGGACAAACAAAGTTGGTGACCTATTAGGTTGTTTTAATGGCGCGAGAACGGATTTGTGCAGGTCGAATAGGTCCGATGATTCCTTATGATTAGATACAGACAATTTCATATCTATAGTGTCATGACTTGTATTTTGAGTCATGCCTTACCTCATAGCTAGTATAATGGAATTCTTTCTGGAAGAAGCCTGCATTTTGTGCATGAAATATTGGGGAATGGGCACCCGAAAGTCTTAATTTATGTGCATGAAATGCAATCAAATTTTAAACATTTCAAACCATTCAAATAAATCTGAAACCTTTTCATAAGTACATTCAAGTTCTCTCGAGGAGATTGTCCATGTGTCACTCAAAAATTGCCTGCATGGCACCCTCAATTTGCCCTTTTGAATTAGTGTAGTCCAACTTGATTGTACATTTAAAAGTAAAGGTATATATCAATTAAACCAATGAAAATATTTAATACTTGAATGTACTTTTTGATAAATGATTATGACTTGATTAAATTAATTGAAAGGTTTAGGATAAATTGCAATATTCTCTGCATAAGTTTTGTTACTTTTGTTGTAGGAATAATTTTTTTTTTTGCATTTTATGGTGTATAAAAATGAATTTGTGTTGTAGAAATAATCTTAAATCGTACTTTATCATTGTAATATATATTTAGTGACCCCGCATACTATATATTTGGTTAAAGTGGACCCTCTACTTTTTCAGTTGCATTAGGAACCCCTGTCATCAGTCAGTTTCAGGAGGGTTTGTTGCCTGAAAAGAAATGCCGTTTTTTAATGACATGTTGTCTTTTTGTAGTAATAAAACCACTTAAACCAATCGGAAGAAGTTTTTAATGGAATTAAAGGACAATAACTTTACCAAGTGGAAGGAATGCCCATTCGATTCCTCAATACAACATATGCAATTTTATCTGTCAGTTGTTATTTTTACTCTCTTTCCTTCTAATTCCTTTTAGGTGCATTTAAACACTCACTCTTGGATTTTGGATTCTTACTTAATTTCTTGCCGCTTTAAAGTGGAGAACTCATTCTATGTCATTCCCTATTCCATTCTAATCTATTCTATATTCCTTGTGCTAAATCTTTCGTGAATAAATTTTTCGAGATTAAGATGTTAACGGAGTCGGTTAAGACTTGATCCATGTCCATCTCCGTGTCAATGAGGGCAGTCGGGACTTGAGTCTCATTTTTTTTTGTGCCACTTCCTAAGGTCTTCTAACATAATTAATTATATGATCACGTCGAAATAAGAAAATTTCAGACACTCAATAAAATCGTATAAAGTGTTGAAAATAGCCGACACTCAATATCATCTCCGTAAAAAGAGAGAAAAGAAAGTGGGCCCCTCACATAATAGACATGTATATGCATCAGAGGTTAATTTTTTTGCCAAGTTACATGCTTCTTTGTGTGTGCATGACAAGTGCACTGGACTGTCTACATTTGTGTCAATGCTCTGGTGCGAGACGCCCGGCCACTTGTCCCTCTCGAGTGTATATATGGCTCGCGCATAGCATGGGACACTGAAAGAGACTAAGAGGGATTTTTTTGAGTTCCTCTCTCTAAAACCTCTCTCTCTCATACTCTCTCATAACTCTGTTTCCTCATCAGCTGCTTGTGAACACGAGCTGAAAGCTAAGGAACAGGCTCTTGTGGGCCCATCAAAGGAGAAGGCAAGAGAGGTTCATCGCCATCCTTCGTTCGTCATGGAGCTCGCTTCTTCCGTTTCCTCTGCTTCGTCTCTGGTGCTCGTGGCATTGATGCCACTGGCATGGATGGCTCTGGCATGGCTTCTCAAGCATGCGAATTGGTACTTGTACGAGACCCAGCTGGATGAGGAGCGGCGGCGCTCGTTACCTCCCGGTGATCTCGGATGGCCTTTCATCGGGAACATGTGGTCCTTCCTCAGGGCATTCAAGTCTGGCGATCCTGATTCCTTCATGTCCTCCTTCGTCACCAGGTCTCTCCATCTCTCCATCTCTCTGTCTCTCTCTTTCTGTGTGAGAAATTACTGTTCACAGCAGCGGAAGCCTGTCCTCACAGCGGTCTCACGAAAGAAAAGTTTATTAGTTGATCGAGATTGGCTTTGTTGATCGCATTATTTTAACCGACATTTTCCTCAACTGCTTATGCACACAAAGATGCAATCCACGTTCCCTGCTCTGAAAACCTATCGGTCCTGTAAATGCTAAAGTGCAAGAGCGATCCGAGAAAATTATGGGTCCGATTCCTTTGCGTTAGCGAAATTCTGGGTCTCGATCAAGAACTTGTTAAGTCGTGGCATTCTGCTTTTTTTCTTTGATCATATCGCCGAGGTGATGATGGACCGCTAACCTGTTCTGTCTTTTCTTCCTTTCTCTCATTTGGGTTTCTGTGGCTCTGCTTCTCTCATAAAATATAGTTTTAAGAGGGAAATCTTGAGACTCGAGTTGAAACAGCAGGACGTCACTGATAACGATTCGTTGGAGAGAGGGAGAGCTGGCTGATTTTGTCATTTTCACTGTCCCAAAGAACAGTTTCACACATTCTTCTATCTTTTAACGGATGAGACATCAACCATGTGGCGCTGTTCCATGATTGGTCATGAATCCCTACAAATTTCACCGATGTCTTTCGTTTTTTCTTCCATTATTATTATCACCAGCTTTTCTTTTCGTTTCTTTCTTTCTTTATCTTTTCTAGCGGCAAAAACGAGATCGAGAAAAAGCAAAGCAACTGATATTTTTTTGTTCGCCAATCCTTACGGCGAGGTTCATCTGTGCGGCGTGACGCGACACTTCGTTCGTGTGCACTTAAAACAGAATCTTGTTTCTGAAAACCCTTCTTCTCCCTGTCGGCCTAGGGCCCTTCTCTCCCTCCCCCCGGACTCTGTCAGCCGTCGCCAGTAGACTCTTCCCGGCCACCGCCGTCCCAACCATTGCCTTCAACTATCTCGATGCGGCTCCCCTAACCTTCCCTCCTCTCGACATCAGAAAAAGTGAATCAAGTGCTCGATCTCATCACTGCCATACACGTGTGCCACTCAACTTATTCGTGGAACCTACTAACTCTCAGATAAGACAGGAAAGGTTTTTGGTTGGTGTTGTGCATTGGGAGAGGAGTAGAAATATATATGCCCTTTGTCAGGAGTGATAGATGATCACAGTACTCATGCTCGGCTGGGCTAAAACTAAAAATGGTGACAGTATTGGAACTTTCTTTGAGTGCTTGATTGACCTCGCCTTGTCTCTCTCAAACTTTAGATAATATCAGAATCACAACTAGGATTTGCATATTCCGTCTTTTTATTTGATTTCTTTTCTTGGGTTAGGCTTGAAATGAAATGAGAGAATAAGCGGGTGATTTGATTGTTGAGTTGTGGACAAATAGACAAGTAAAATCATAAACCAGATGCAGCAGACATCATGTGTTGAAAAAGGCCGGTTGCTTTGCAAATGGTTGAAGCACTACAACGTTGGAGTGGGTCCCGCTTTGATAGGTGGGGTAGGAAGGGGGGAAAAAATCAGCCTTTTGTGGTTTGGATGGTAGTGGATAACGCAACTGCTCTATACTATCAGTTAAATTCAGTCCATAACTACTTTGAATATTCTTTACTTTGTTTATTCGGCTGTCCATTTCTTCCTCCTCTTGTCATTGTTTTTTTTCCAGGTATTAGAACACTCAATTGCATACTAAATCATTGTCAAAGAAGGGCTCCAAGGTTCTAGATCTACCCAGAGAACATAAAGATCGCAATTTTAAGAGTTTTAAACACAGTGATGAATCAAGAATATAAGTTCTGTCAAGATTAATGCACAATACAACCTTAGCCATGACTGAAAGCTTTCGAAGCATGCGTATCCTATTAAGGGACCTGGCTCTTTGCCCATTCTTACCTTCAAGGGGATTCAATTGTTATCGTTAATTTAATGAGAAAATTTGAAAGGCAGCGACAGAGCATCTTTTGGGTCTCATTAACTACTGAAGTGATTAAAGATTCTTATGTTGAAATTGGTATTTGAAACTTCTGCACAAATTGTAATATGGTCCCCACTCTAGTTGATGAAGTGATCCCAGATAGAGAATGCCCAATTGGGTATCTTCAGGGAGTTGTTTTTTCCTCGTTCTTCCGCTCACGTTGTCGATACCTTTTTGTAAGCTGCTTCTGCTCTGTTCTGCTTCACTTTCTTTCTTAATCTCAGCAAATAGAGATATTTTAATAGGTAATCCTACTAGGGGACCAGCTTATCAGCCCAGAAAATAAAAAATAAAAAGAGCATAATTTTGCTCTCACATAAGGACGGTTGCTTCTGATCTTCCATAAGTGTCATGTTGATCATAAACATTCCCTTAATGTCTATTAATGAAGAAAAAATGATTTGAGAGTGTAGTGGTTGATAGAGATTAGAATCAAGCATCAAAATCATCAATAGGGTCAAGCTTTTAGTTGTTAATCTTACTTTCATTAATGGTATTGATTTATCTGACAAAAACATTTGAAGGATCAAAGTTGAAAATTGGCAAATACCTATTTGACTATTGGGTGTGAAAGCATCAGTAGTCCCGTTGCATCTGATGTTGAGCACAAACATCAAAAGATAATGGTGTTCTTGAGCTATAGAATGTAGCACATAATCTTAGTTGGCATCTGCAGATTTGGTTGTACCGGAATCTACAAGGCCTTCATGTTTGGGAGCCCAAGCGTGATTGTGACCATGCCTGAGCCATGCCGAAGAGTATTGACTGATGATGAGAAATTCCAGCCTGGTTGGCCCATTTCAACTCTGAAATTGATCGGGAGGAAATCATTTATAGGGATTTCATATGAAGAACACAAAAGGCTTAGGCGTTTGACTGCCGCTTCTGTCAATGGTCACGAATCTTTGTCTCTATATATGGGATATATTGAAGAAAACGTCATATCTGCACTGATAAGTGGTCAAAGATGGGGCAAATTGAGTTCTTGACTGAACTTCGGAAGCTGACCTTCAGGATTATCATGTATATCTTTCTTAGCTCAGAGAGTGAACCGGTGATGGAGGCTTTAGAAAGGGAATACACTGCTCTCAATTACGGTGTTAGAGCCATGGCAATCAATCTTCCAGGATTTGCTTATCACAAAGCACTCAAGGTGAGAATTGATTCACTGAGGCATGTTTGACTTTAGTCCCACAAAATGAACACTTAAGTAGTCCAATTCTTTTGACCTCCAAAAGGAACATGGCAGTTGTAAATACTCATTGTTACAATTCCAAAACCGATTGATAGAAAAACTTATTGACACAATCCAATCTCATTGAACCTCTCATCTAACGTTTTTAAAGTAAGTTTGGATAAAAGTCCAGTAACAATTCCTATTGTTATGGATCATAGATAGAATGGTTGACTTGCAGTCATTATCACAACCAGCTTCATCAGATACTCAGTGCCTACTGTTTATTTTTTCCCCAAATGGACATCAGGCTCGGAAAAATCTAGTGGCAATTTTCCAATCCATAGTGGAGGAACGAAGGAATCAGAGGGAGACTAAAGTTTCTGCAAAGAAGGACATGATGGATGCCCTACTAGAAGTGGAAGACGAAAACGGTCGAAAGTTGAACGATGAGGAAATCATTGATGTGTTGTTAATGTACTTAAATGCGGGCCATGAGTCTTCTGGTCACATCACGATGTGGGCGACCATCTTCCTCCAAGACAACCAGGAGTTCCTTCAGAAAGCCAAGGTACTGAGCTTAGGCATTATTATTTCATTGATTCTATGTATTATACAATGTAACCATCATCTCGCAAAGCTTCTGCGCTTGAACAAGGCAATATGCTTTTCCTTACTCTACCACAGTACCATTATATAAGTTTCACCAAATGCTTCACATCAGCATCTCCAATATATGTGCTGGTACAAGAAAATAGCACAACAGAGTGTTAAGAGGGTGATGACATAGCTGACAGGAAGAGCCTTTAACCAAGGAAATGAAAATTTCGGTACTTCTATAAGGTCTTTTTGGAAATACATTTTATCAGCCGAACCATTTCATTTTGTTGTTGGCATTGGGGTCAAGCTTCGTGATGATTTTTACCCACAGCATCTTTGCTTCTGTGTACCACATGATAGGAGGAGCAAGAAGAGATCGCGAAGAAGAGACCGCCAACACAAAAGGGTTTGACACTGAAGGAATTTCGGCAGATGGAATACTTGTCCAAGGTACGTCCCTTTCGTTTTTCACTCTATTTGGCATCACCCTTTTCTATGCAGTCGACAGAATGCAACAGATTTTGAGTTCTCATTGAATAATGAAGGTTATTGACGAAACACTTCGCTTGATCACATTCTCACTGGTGGTTTTCCGTGAAGCAAAATCAGATGTCAGTATGAATGGTGAGTTGTTTTTTTTACTCTCCTCTTACATAACAGAAAACATCTGTTGTCTCATGATTGTGAGAAATACACATGATTTTCGTCAGGTTACACTATTCCTCAGGGTTGGAAAGTTCTGGTCTGGTTCAGAACCGTTCATTTGGATCCCGAAATATATCCGAATCCAACGAAGTTTGATCCTTCCAGATGGGATGTAAGTTTGATGCCATGATAAGTACTATACTATCGGCAGTAAATAACATGATGTGAGAACGGTTTCTAATGAATAATATCGCCCCTTGACTCTCAGGGTTACACACCCAAAGCGGGACAGTTTCTTCCCTTTGGAGCAGGAAGCAGGATGTGCCCTGGAAATGATCTTGCAAAGCTTGAAATAGCGATTTTCCTGCATCATTTCCTTCTTAATTATAGGTGAGTTTCTCATATAATTACTGTTCTTTTTTTTTATTGTCTTTTCTGGCTAGTCCAGCAAGTAGAAGTATGAGGTTTTTAGCAATAAAAGAAAAAGGATATACTATTAGGAAAGAAACCAGAAGGCCTTCAAACATATGCACTCGTTTCTTATCGAAGTCAGGAGTACTGACCGGTGGTTTTCAAGTGAAACAAGAATCAGCTAGTTCTGAATTTATGATATCGCCACATGGCTTCATAAACTAATACAATGCACTTCAGTTGGTGGCATTCTAATTTCCTTTAACCCGCTTAGGTCGCACTGAGATAAAGCTTATCTCTTGTCTCACCATCAAACACAATCAAACACAATCGTACCAAACCCATTTCGACCCGAACCACACCCTTTTGTTCTTTCCATGCAAACCAGCTTTCGTTCTGTAAGTCTTGTAATGACCACCCACCTAGACGTAAAAGGATGTCTTGCCCTCATCTGATAATGACCTTCTGGTTGTCCATATGGCAGGCTCGAACGACTCAATCCTGGATGTGCAACGAGGTACCTGCCCCACTCGAGGCCGAAAGATAACTGCCTGGCGCGAGTCAGGGCACTCTCATCTCCATCTGTATAGAAGGGAAAGACGTCCAGGCGGGAGACCTACTCTTTGTTTTTCAATTTTCCGTAGTAGTATGTTAAAATCATGTACGTTCATTCCCTGAGCTTTCCTCGGGGAGGGAACTACCATGACATACCTTAATGAGGGGAACAGAAGTTGCAAGGTTTTGACTCTGTCTAATCTGAGGCTCTCTCTGTTGAAGTATGAACACTGAGGAATAAAAATACAGGAGTAGGTGGATAACCATTCGGGTTTGGTTTGATTGAGATATTGTGGGGAACATGATCTCTTCCTTACGGTATTGATGATGTCCAGGCACGTCCCGAGTTTATGTTCACATCATGAACATGAACATTAGCATGAACGCTCTTGAGGAATCAAAAATGCAGGAGTTGGTTCAGTGTACTTTGAGCTGTTTCGTGGCTCTAGTGTGCCATTCAGCTGTAAAGACAGCAAATTCGAAGGACGATGGAATCTAATCCCTTTCCATAGACATGCATCATCATGTCAGAGATGCCTGGCACCAGGAGAATTTCTTGTCTCTGAATGCAGTCCAGAGTCCATCTCATTCTCTGGATACGTGGGTCTCACAGGTGGGCCTAGCGTGGGACCCATACGATGAACGGCTGAGATGAACCAAATTCACTAGACTTAGATCCAACATTTTTCCCCGCACAGAGAAGCAAGAAAATCTTTTGTAGATCGAGTCCAGCACATTGATCCATCTTGTCCATTCATCAGTGGGCCCCATCATCGTGAGGACCCCACTCATGGAGCTCACATGGACCGCACACATACCAACTGCTAAACTTCACCTATTCCAGTACGGCAAAAGGCCGCAAAGAAAGTCACGACTACTTTTTTAATGACCTATTAAGGTTGATGTCTTTAGTATCTTGTTTAGCTCATCTCTTAATGTCTCACCTACTCATGCATTCCCCAATTAAAACAGAATTTTTCAAACGACAATTTGCTCTAGTATTCTACTTACAAGGTGCGCTAAGAACCTCATCTTTTTGCACGAGGATTTGACCCAATAAGCATATTCTCCAAGTCGGTGAGTTCAAGCACCTGGAAGCAAAATAGACCTATTGAATTGATAAAGCAAGGGGACAATTCCCTGTATAGAAGGAAAATGGATATGGGTGTCTCAGGTGATCCACTATATCTTCTCTGGTTCTCCCTAACCAGGTGCATGCACAGCAGAGAGAGAGAGAGAATATGACCAAAGTAAAGTCTCATAGTATACCATAGTATACCAGGTGTAGCATATATGTAAAGTTGAGAGATGCCAAAGAAATGTTCTTGGGGTTGAATATAGGCATCCAAAATAATTCCCAACATCTTGACCCAAACAAGAGAAACATTGTACCTCGCAAACTTGGGCAATTTTATTCTTCACAATCACTACATTCTTAAAGCAGCTATCCAAGCTAGTACTCGCACTCACACCAAATGGTCGGCTAAGCTTTAGCTGGTTCAGGAGCATCTGGCTGGTTTTCCGGCAGGGCATCTTGAAAAGCAGGTGTCTCACTGTACACCTCGTGCAACTTTGACAAGATAGGATATTGACGCTACAAAAGTAGTTAAGGAGCAATGAACCGGATATTTCTTGATGCCGCAATAAACCAAGACACTAATGAAATTTGAGCAACCATTTGCAGATGAAGTTTTTTCTTTTTTTTCCTGGCCATCACGTATAAATTGAGTTCAGAATTTATTTGATCCATGTGCAGTTTATGGAGACCTGTTATCCAGCAAATGTGAAATTACAGAAAATGGTTCTGCGCCATTACAGATCCCCAGTGCCACTCTTCATTTAAAGTTGTTTTAGAGTAACTTAGAAGGAATTTAATTCTGAACTCTATATGATAAGAACTGTGTTGCTTAGGCAAGAGAATTACCATGTCCACATTGAACCTCTTGACTGCCGCATAAATCTGGGGTGCCAGGAAAACATCGGCCTGCACATGATTCATTTGATCATTTCCAAGAAGAACAAATAGAACACAATGGCAAACTTTTTAGTCTAAAGGCTGGGGAAGAGAACTGATTAACCAGGTATAATGAATCTAGATGTTTGACTCATAAAGAGCCAATCATCAAGAACTGATTAACAAATTATACTGTGGTCAGAAGACAGAGAAACTCATAAAAGCATCTTTGCTCACAACGAGCTTACTGAAGTTAACATCAGTAGTGATACAGTATGGGGTTTCTTCTTCCAATGGTCAGTTCTTGATTCTGTCACAAACATGAAGTCATATGTGTGTAAATTTGCCTAACATTAACCTAATGATGCACTAGAAAGAGAGAGGAGGAACAGGCATAATGGATCTGTGAACAGCTCTCAAAATTTGACCATGACAAAGAATTGAAAACAAACAATATAGAACAAAAGATAGGAGCTTTCAGCAAAAAAGTAGAGCCCAGAAATCAAACCAGACAAATTTCATCTCCCGTGGCATATTTTCCAGCATGGCCTGCTAACACCTTCTCAAGTGCTGAAACATGTAAGCACGAGTTTTACAGTTTATTTTTTCATCCATTATTTCAACAGAATAAAACGAGAACAATCAAGAATTCAAGAAATTTCATCCAGTACAATGTCATTTGAACATGAAGCAAACTAAGCACCAAAAAGATATCTTTTCATGATAGACCAGCTACAAACAATCAGAAGTGATCTATGTTTCCCCATAAATTGGAATTCCAACTTCTGTAACAAAAAATGAACTGTTAAAGAAGAAAAATCCCAAGCAAATGAAGCTAGAAAGAAGGAACTGAATAAATTCATAGGGCATTTGTTATAGCTATTTACAGTAGTTACCACTTTGAAAGAGGGTGCTTCAGCTTTTCTGCGGTGTTAGGCAACACTTCACAGCCGCAACTCTCGAAAGTTACAGTTTCACCCAATTTCCAGGCGTTGCAACTTTAAACGCATGTTTCCAGACATAGGTTTTGCAATATATCAGAGTACAGCTACAACTACACCAAACGGACTTTCGGATTCTTTGTTTAGAAGAATCAGAAATGGCCATTGACATGAACAGTGAAGAAAAAGTGTACTGCACAATCATATGGGAAATATTACAGCAATAGCAACCCTAGATTTACCTTCACTGCATGCCATACTAGTAAGGGACAATATTTACACATTACAAAAATCAATTATCCAATAATGGTTTCAGAATTAAGAGTGAAGAAAATGGACTGCACACTGAGCACAGTGTGAAAGCAGCATTTCATGCTACACCATTAGGAGCCTATAATTATAGTTGGAATCTGGTGTACTTACAAAAGGAGGAATATGTATTGTACAGGATTCAGCAGAGAATTAACCTAACAAAGTTACCAATAATACTAAAATGTACCTGAAAAACCTCTATCAATGTGATATTGAACCCAAGAAAGCGGCTCACTGGGACCAACTTTCTCCCCAATAAATTTCTGCGATGCAACAATTGTTCAGTCACATTTCCATATATTAAAAGCAGCTACTGGGAGAAATGATTAACTTCCTTAGATATTTACCAGAACATAGATATTCTGAAGAGGTTGTATGCTTGAAGAAACAATATTTGCAGCCTAAACAATAAAGACCAAGTTACTTAACAGAAAAGAAGCCATAAGATCATATAAATAGAATAGAAAGGCAACATGAAAAAGCACATCATGTATTTATTCTCCAATCATTGATGTTTGTCAGTCTTGACATATGTCGTAATATATAGGCACTTCACCTCCCTATCATCTCCCTATTTCACCTCAGCCTAGTGTCAACCAGCGAATTGATTCCTCAGTTGTCACCACCCACAGAGCAAGAATCCTTGTCCCACTCTCCGAAATTTACAGCTGGTGGCCCTGGCCTATCCCTCAAGGCAGTTACAGATATGGTTCAACCAAAATGTAGGTAACTTAAGGAAATTCAGCAAAAGTTTAGCAGACAAATGATGATTTGGTGTATTGTTTTGAGGGTAAAAAGAAAGACAGAGGCTGAGGTCACACTCACAACCAGCCTTTAATGCTAGAACTGGAAGTTCTGGCAAAGTAGTATGCCTGAACAGATTTCGACAGAAGGTTTATTCATGCCATTGACCAAGCAATGACCTTTAAGATCCACATGCAACAAAAAGCCAGTGGAACAGTTTAAAACTTATAAAGGCATTTATGATGTTGCTAGATTTTTCACAGATAAACATGGAAAAGAGAGAAAAGCCTCCAAAAGTAATAACTTTTTTACCTGATAGTTGATTGCCTTTTTCACCAAATCACTGGGCAACAGTGGGTAGTGATGAGGATATTTCTCTTCTAGATACTGCAAGGCATAAATGACACGTTACAGGCCACAGCCTACACAAGAGAAAGTCTCTAAAATGATGAAGAATCCTCTATGTCCAGTAATATGATAAGTGAAGGAGTTGAAAGTTGCAAATTCTCACCATTAGGATAGCAAATGAGTCTGCAAGTACAAAGTCCCCATCAGCCAATGCAGGCACATAATGAATTGGATTAAGCTTTGAGAACTCTACCATTTGAAAAAGCAAAACAGCAGTGAGAAGAACTATATCCGATCATGAATATGGAGGACTTGACTACCTACTGCCATGCATAAAAGGTAAAGTCGCTTGTACCTAGTACTTTGAAAATAAAGGAATGTCACAGCCAAGGAACAGACAAACAGGCATGTCTTTGTTACCCTTGCAATAATACACTCTCTCTTTGTCCTTTACATAAAATAAATCTCCCGAAAAGAAAAGATGTAAATTGGGGTATGTGCAGCAAGGCATATGACAGTATAACATTCTCACTGTATCATGTTAGGAGAAGTAAATGGCACCATGACCTTTTTTGGTAAATTGTGATGATCTCACACTGCTTAAAGGTATCTAAGTTCAAGCAAGTCTTTTTTCTGGAAGGAACTTATGACATAGTTAAACACAAATCGGGTCATACATGACAAAGCAACTGGTGCCAACAGGATGGATTATTTGGAAGGCTATAGTAAACAAAGAGAAACATTAAAGAGTTTAAGAAAATCTCCTTAAAGTCTTTTGTATCATTGCTTCTCAGCCTATATGGGGTATTCCAGTAGTCTTGACATCTGATTCACTGTGTAAGACTCTCTTCAATTACCCTTAAAGATAAAAATTCCACTGCTGTAGGAAAGAACTAACACATTAAATGTTGAAATCCATAAGTTGACAGATTACTTCACACAGTCGGATTGGAAAACATAACCATGTCGATACAAGATTCCCATCCCATCACCTAGCCATCAGATAGAAAATTATAACCATAATCAACGATGTCCATCATGTTTACGCAAGCCAGAGCACCATATCACCTCGGGATAACAGGGGAAAACAAACGAAAAAACAGAGGGAACAGCCAAGGGAGGACTCACCTGCACCGAATTGCTCCCCCTTCAGCAAATTCACAGGCACGTACTCGTACTCAAGCCCTTCAAAATCCCAAAACCACCACCCCCACCGTCATCATCATATCGTGCCAAAGAATAATTCAAACAAAAATCGCCTCTAAAACACTAATCAAGCGCAGCACGAACTGTCCCTCCCTCCCTCCCAAATTTCACACCAGCGATTGCAACAAACGGCACGAACAAAAGGCGAGACCTTTCAAGTTGAGGGCGAAGCGGACGCGGAAAGAGCAGGAGCTCCTCCAGTAGCTGTACAGCTTCAGCTTCGCCGGCGGCGCAGAATCCACACCGGTAGCGCCGCCGCAGCCCGTCGCCGCCGTCATGATCGAACGCTCGACCGGCGATCAAAAGGAGTCAGCAAAGCTTCGCCGCCGTCGGTTTGCAGCCAAATGAATAATTACCCACGGGCGAGGAAGAAGACGATCGTAAAAACGGCCCAAAGCGTCCCATCTTCTTATCCTGTAAATTCGCATTTTTTAAATTTCTCAATCGTGACGTCATCCAGGGCGGAGCTCCACATCCTTAATTTTTAAAAATTTAGTAAAATAATTTGGCCAAACAAAAATATTTTATTCTCCAAATTTTATTTTTTTTAAGTATTGCTGGTGTAACTACTGTTATTAAATAAATCGAAACCTCCATAGCACAGACCAACCCTGCACTGGGCATTTCACTCACCACTCTTTACCTTCACCGGTAACAAACAACGCATATAATTCGGCAAAACACAAAACCAAAAATACTATTGGAATGAATGATTTTAATATTTCCTATACATAATCCTTTATATGGGCGTTAGAGTGAATGAATGGTAAGATGAAATAGGCCAACTAATATGCTTAAAATATCTACTACAATATGATGAGTGAGGGTGGGTACTATGAACCTGATCGGTAACATGTTAAACAATATCTAATTCTATTTTTTTATTCTCTAGAGTAAAAAAAAAACAGGAATCTATTTAATAAATTTTTTATTCTTAGGTACAAATTTGTTCATTTATTCCCGAGAATAAATTTGAAACGGAATCAAAAAACAGAAAAAAAAAATTTGCTTATTTATACTCAGAATAACTTTAGAATCAAGTTAAACCATGATCTTTTTTTTCTCTCTCTTTTTTTTTTTTTTTTCTTTCCTATTCTTTTTCTTTCTCTAACCGGTCACAAAAATATATAAAATTATTTTTATAAAATATAATAAAATTTAAAGAAATTTTTAAAAATATAATAAAAATATAGCATAAATGATATTAAAAATATAAAAAAAATTATAAATAAAATTATATTAAAAGATATAATAAAATTATATAAAAATTATATAAAAAATTATTAAAATAAAAGAGAAAAAATAATAAAAGTATTAAAAAATTAAAAGAAATTCAAAGTCACAAAATAATTTAAGAATCGTATCAAACGCATTTTTATTACAAAAATAGAAATTTTGAGAAGTCACCAAATACCTTCAAACGATTAAAAATTCATTTAAGAAATAGAATAAAAAAAATTATTTCAAAGTAAAAATTATTTCAAAAAAACAAAATGGTTATCAAAGGCATCCTATATCAGCAAGCCAGTTCCTCATACATTCCTCAAAAATGCGGGATGCCGTAGAGTTTACTCTCCCTGCCTAGGAAACCCTCTAATTTTGAAGTCTATCTTTGTCTTCCCAACCGAGGAGGAGTACTCCCAAATTTTAATATCCCAGATCAGACGAAACTTTTAAAAAACTTGCTCAAATTCAATTTGTACAGCTACTCTTATTAAAAAAAAAATCGAACCTTAGTAATCCATCGCAAAAAGATAAATTTCCATTTTCCGTGATGTGAAATGTCGCTATATCGAAAGAGGCAAATGGACACGTGGATTCTCCTTCCATGCCTCCCATTCGATCTATCTAGGTGGCGACACCGACCGCCGCACCTTGCCGCGCAACTTCCAAAGGAACCCTGTCAATTCTTCTGGTGCGTTTTAGCATGCCCCCGTTCGATCGAGCCGCTTCTTATGGTCCTACCACATCCGAGAGCACCCTCCATTAAGCCATTGCTTTGGCCACCCCTTTTTATCAAATCGGTGGAAAGCCAAGTCTCTAGGGTCGACGATTATGTAATGCATGTGCTGTCGATGATAATTTAATTAGCATCTCTGTTTACCCGAAATGTAAAGGAACTTCCATCTTCATGGGTGATACAACTAACCACATCAAATATTGACGAGAATGATGCAGTTAAAGTATGGATCAAAATTCGATTTAAAAACAACGATAACAGCTTATCCTTAGAATCCAAGATTGACAAGGTTTTTTTTTGGTTGAGGGACAAGAGCTTGGTTAGGTGCTAAAGTATACGGAAATGGATGAATGGGATTGTAACACTGAGGTTCCATTATGCCTAGTATGACATGTGGAATTTCGATCCCATTTTGGAATATATAAAATGATTATTTAATAAATTTACTATTAATTACGTTTAATTTGAATTGATTACTCATGAGATAACTAACTTATTCAAAAAGGCAATTAATGATTGATACATGTAGTAAACGGAAACAAATTAATTTGACAGAAGTATGAAGTTAGATTGCGGGTGATTTCACACAACTTCAATATTGACTGCGAACGACGATAAACCGATTTCCTTTTTAACATCATACTCAGGGTGAGGAATTGATTTCTTATGATTATATAACAACCTAGGGTTGTCCTTGATTTGAAAAAGCTCGAATGTGAATTGAATTTCATCAATTATGGGTTAAACACACAAAAACCCCTAAATGCCGATTGATGGTTTAGATCATATTAAAGCTACAATTGATTGAATTTAACCACAAATTTTAATCCAATTTTAGGTATCGAATTTTCAAAAACTTTAAGACCAACTTATTTGACATTACCTCATTAATTCTCATATTTATCGATAATCTTGAAAATTTTGGAAAAAGGGTTTTTAGGCCGAGAAATTAGAATCATAAGGAACCAGCCCAACCGAAGGCCCATTGGGCCTTGCACCTAGGATGGTTGGCCCATCATTGGCCCAATCAAGCCCATTCTCCAATTTGGGCCCATAGGCAATTTAGGAAATTGTGGGTCAAATAGTAAATTGACCATTTTGCCTTTCCTTCTAGAAGGTCCATTTGTGTAGTCCAAAATCAAGAGAGAATGCTTGGCCATAGTTGAAACTTAAAGATCAAGCCATGCAAAATTCTTAAAGAATTCTACCTCAAGTCTCTCTCTCTCTCTCTCTCTCTCTCTCAGCCGATCGAGCCTAGCCCCCTCCCCCAAGTTTCCCATTCTTCCTTCTTTCTTCCTCATTTCCCTTCCATTGCCACCCTTGCTACTTGTTGTCACCGTCCACCAAAGTTGATGTTGCCATGCCTAGCTACTAGTCACCATATGAATACCCGCCGCCGTCGCCGCTACTGTTATTTACTGCTTATGATTGAGGACCTATGCACATTAATAGTTAAAGCAAATCATAGGTCATTTTGCTATTGATCTGCCATCAATAAAAGGTTGCACATTTAGGACGTACCCAAGACGAGGGAACTTCTTAACTAAGACTTAGGATTTTAACTTACTAAGTATATCTCATTTACTATTGTTAATTGTTTTTAGGGCCTTAACATAGCGCACTACTCAACGCGATTTAGTGTACCCATAAACATGGGCACCGTAGTCACCATGCACCTAATTCCGAGTTAAACCTATGTGTACAAGCATCTCATCACCACCGTCTAAGTGGACAAGGGGTTGGATTTATATGTGCCCCATGTATTCAAGGCCTAGTTCGTTAGGCAAGAAGAGGATGATGAGAGCCCACCGAGGGGCTTTGACAAACCACTAGATGAGGGTTCAAGCACTAAGGTCTAGGATCCCATGGGATATCAATGCCCCTAATAGTGTCGTGGAGAATCTCCTATTCAAGTATTATGACCAAAGGAATACATGTAGGCGTCTAGTGCCTACCCCCTTCCGACTAACCCTCCTTTTTGTTATGAAAGTATATTAACCCAACCCAAGTATCTTTTTGGTAGGCCACATCGGAAATTGCCTGTAAGCAAGGCTTGTATAGTTTTCCTTAGGGTTAATCATAATCATAAATAAAAACTGGTATTTGTGCAATTGTTTATTAGTCTCTCTACTATCCCTACTATTACTATTGACTACATGTTGGTTGATTTTCTTTCGTATGTGCTTAACTGAAAAATAAAACAAACTGGTTGGCAACGTGTTTTGGAATATCGCATTCAAATGACCATGAGAAAACAAGGATTGTCATGTGCTCGAGGGTCAGGGTATGACATGCCCATCGGTTTTGATATCAAAGTTTGGTCAATACTTGGAGTAATAAGGTGTGGTGGATTTTGAAGATAGTTAGCTAGGAAAGACATTTCCTTCTATATGCATATGTTCTCTTATAGGACCTTTTGTTAGAAATGGGTTGTTCATGGGTTCTAATTCCTTATTAGAATTGAAAGGCAAGTTTATGTGAGAATCTTGGTAATGAGCAATCTAGAACAAAGAGCCCCTAGGAGAAGGGTAGTGCCTAGGCAAGCTGGTGCAAGAGAAAAAACACCAGAGGTTTCTAGATTAGACAGGATCCTACATGCACTAGAAGCCCTGATAAGCAAGCTCAAGGTTAAGCTACTACTACTATAGCTACCATTGCCCCTGCTCCTACTAAAGTCTCAGTAGCTAGGAATAAGCCTTACGAGTGACAATGCACCAATTGGTCGAGTGGTTCTTCAAGCTCAAGCCACCCAAGTGTATTGGTGCAACTAATCTTAAGGCTGCAATCCTATGGGTAAGGGAGATGGAGAATACCTTTGAGTTGGTTAAGTGTTCAAAAGAGGACCAAGTGATACCGGCGACCTACCAGCTGCAAGGTAACACTAACACTTGGTGGGAAGTAACCCAAGGAAGGGTTTAACTTGAAGGTAAGGTCCTGAAGTGGGGTGCTTTTGTTGAAGCCTTTAATGGCAAATACTTCTTAGATTGTGTAAGAGAGTAGAAGATAACTAAATTTCAAAGGCTACATCAGAATCATCTATTTACGGATTAGTACAAAGCAAAGATTGCAAGGCTATCAAAGTATGTACCAAGGTTGATTAAGGACCTGGTAGACAAGGCTAGGAGATTTCAGGATGGCCTAAAATAAAAAAAATGAAGGACCAACCGATACCTTTGAATTTGAAGGACTATGACAAACTTTATGAGAGAGCTTAGATGATCGAGAAGAACATGATAAAATGAGCAGCCACATCTAGATTGCGGTTTGCATCGAATAGGGACAATTATCGATTTGAGAAGCGACCGATGGCATGCGGAAAACACCTTATTCCACCCAACCGAAAGAATGGCATTGGAAAGCCGATACATAACTCAAACAACGGTGCCGATTCTATGAAAGAAAACATGGAATATGCCTTGTGTCCTACTAAGACGTGAGCTTGTTTTGGATGTAGCCAACTGGGCCACCAAGTGAAGAACTATTTGCATAAGCCCATGGGAGCACAAGCACCGCGACCACAGGTAGGACAACCTATAAGGAACACCTTGCAAAATAACACGAACCAACTCTAGGTGTAGGAAAGAGTGTACGCAATCACCTAGAAGGAGGCCGAGGACTCGCCTACCATAATTATAGGTACGGTATCTTTGCATGATCATATTGTTTATGCGTTGTTTGATCGGGAGCTTCACACCCCTTTATTGCTAAATAGTTTATTGAACTAGTAGGGTTAAGGTTGAAATCATTGAAAGCGGTTTTTTATTATTCCTACCCCGTTAAAAGATAAAGTGCTATTTGCGGTAGGTTGTTCTAGTTGTAAGTTAGTTATAGGTTGTCAAAAAGAAAATATAGATTTAATTATTTTAGTGATGCATGACTTTAATGTTATCATTTAAATGGATTGGCTCACCAAGTAACAAGCTACAATGGACTATGGTGGGAAAAGAATCCAGTTTAACCCATTGGGAAGTGATAGTTCCAAATATGTGGGAAATCGAGGAGGACCTTCTATTCCATTGATTACATCACTTGAGGTGACTAAGTTGCTGGATGAAAGGTTGCTAAGGTTACTTGGCGACTATGGTTAATACGTTGATTGAGAAATCGAGAGTGGAAGATGTCGCGGTAGTATGGGATTATTCCGATGTTTTTCTAGTGGAATTATCTAGATTACCCCTAGAAATGGAAATAAAATTTGTGATTGAGTTGGCCCTCAAAACGAAGTCAATTTTCAAAGCAACCTACAAAATGACATTGTTAAAGCTAAAGGAGTTTAAGGTGCAAATGCAAGAGTTGTTGGACAAAGGGTTCATTCGCCCTTAGGAAGCATCAGTTTTGTTCATAAGAAAGAAGGATGTGTTGTTGCAACTATGCATCGACTATTGGCAACTCAATTAAGTGACGATCAAGGATCAATACACGTCAAGGATAGACGATTTGTTTGACCAACTTCAAGGAACTTCAATATTTTCCAAGATAAACCTAAGGACAAGCTATCATCAGTTGAGAATCAAGTAGGAGGACCTACCGAAGACAGCATTTCGCACATATTATAATCTTATGAGTTCACCGCAATGCCATTTGGTTTGACAAATGCTCATGTGACATTTATGGATTTGATGAACCGTGTGTTCAAAGAGTACTTGGACCAGTTCGTGATCATATTTATCGACGACATTCTAGTATATTCAAAGAGTCTAGAGGAACGTGAACAACATTTGAAGATGGTGCAGCAAACCTTTCAGAACATAAATTGTATGCTAAATTTTTGCAAATGTGGCTTTTGGTTAACTCAAGTGGCTTTTCTCGATCACGTGATTTCTAGCAAAGGAATTTCCGTGGATCCAGCAAGATTGAAGCAATCATGAATTGACCGAGACTAACTACGATAACTGAAGTTCATAGTAGGGGTGTGCAACCAAACGGGTTGACCCTGGAACCGATCGGACCACCTGAAAAAATCGGTCCGGGAACCGGTTCCAGCTTTTGGGAACCGATTGGAACTGTCCGGGAATCGATTCCACTGGGAAACCCACCTGGCCCGGACCAATTTTTTTTTTAAAAAAGAAAGAATATAATATGTAGAGTGCAAATGAACAAATCGACAAAAGAACCCTAACTTCTTCTCCCCATCACTTGCTCCACCACTACTCAACCGACAAGGCGACGATTGCTGGTCACTTCTTCTCCCCCGACAACGAGTGTTGGGTCCGCGAAAGGTTGGATGATTGCTGTTCACTTCTTCTCCTCGGATCGACTTGCTCTGCTGCTGCTTGTCAAGGTAATTGATTTTTTCTCTCTCTCCCTCTCTGTCCTTGTGTGTGTGTTTGTGTCCACAACGCATTTGCCAAACCAAATCTAGGTCGGGGGTGTTGGGAAGGTTTTTGGGTTCGCATTGCAACTTCCATGGCATACTTAAGAAAGAACTCCGGAAAAGAGAAAAGTAGTTCACGTAGATGGGTTGTGGTTAAGAGATGTTGCCCATGACTTGCTGGTTTAGACAAACTTGTTGCCACTTTGTAGTTTTAATGGGAATGACTAGTTCTGAACTGTGAACTATTCTTATTCACTTGCGAAGTGTAGTTGGCATAACAACTATTGCGAAATCCTATTGAAAGGTATCACGAGATGTCCTATTGTAAGGCGTCACATCCTTGGATACTGCCAAAAGTATTTTGATTGGCTGGTAGCTTGCTCTTCCTAAGAACGCTTTTGCAAAGGGTTCTCACCAAAGGGTTTCCCTCAAAATTATCATCACTTGACAAATAAATGGAGCCTTCTCTAGGATGATATGTGGTGAATTGAAGGACATCAGGACAAAAATTCTTTCTTAAAAATGGTTTGCTTATCTAAATGGGTAAAAGTTCATGTCCATGATTAGGACTATCGAGGAAGCGTGCAAGTATTCACTTAGTCGCTTTGATCCTTGAATCTTCACTTGATTATGCAAAAATAACCTGTTTGAATCTGGTTAGATGCCATTAAAATTTTCAATTATTTGGATATCTTGAATCTTAGTCTTTCATTTCCTACTTAGTAATTTTTCTCCTGCATGCGTGGTGCACAACCCTTGAACTATAATCAGCTATTTATTGGAATTATCTTATGAAAGTTTTGTAAATTTGTAATAGATGTCTCTCTTCTATAACCTATGACAAATAGGCTGCTAATCTTGTCCTTTTCTCGTCGTTTATGGATGCCTGTCACTTTTCTTGAGAATTGCCTGGAGTCCACATCTGTTAGTCTTTTAGGCTTCCCTATTGTCTACATTTGGCTGAAAACATTTATTTTGATTGTTGAATGTCCACATCAACTTTTCATTTTCTCATCAGTGAGCCATTCATGTGTAGTGAGTTTTCGCTGGTTTCATCCTTCTCATTTTTAGAAGGAGATGACTAGTTGACAGATTGCCAATGTACCGATCTCAATTGATTGATGGAACTGACATCATTTTGTTTGCCTGAAGGCCTATCAAAGTTATCATTTTATGCCATCATAAGTATTTAAAATTTGCTTACATGGAATAATTGGTGCTGAATGGTAAATACTTGATCCAGAGAATTTGAGGGCTTTTTTTAACAAATTCTTCTCGTTTATCTTAGCTTGATGAAAAGCATGAGCAATCTCCTCTTCATTTGTACGTTCTAGACTATGTTTATGTCCTTGCCCTATTGTATAACCTCAAAATGATTTGGGGAAACACGAAGTAGTTGAGTTACTTATGGGATACTAGAAAATATGAAGTAGTTGCCCTGTTGTTTATGTCCTTGTCCTATTTTAAAGGTATGACATTTTTAGTTGGCGATTTCAATGGGGAACTTCCTGTACTTATGCATTCACGCCATTCGACTGGACAATTTTTGTATTCATGGACAAATTCAATTGTGCTACAGTGCTGCTTTCAGAATGCACGAGTGGGTTTAGTGGATATTTGTTTGTAAATTGGTACAAGTTTATATTTCTGATTTAGTATAATCTTAACATTGTTTTATAATTTGTTTTCAGTCGATGGATCAAGAAAAAAACATATCAATGGAAGTGGATGGACAAAATGAAATGAGTCCACTCATGGAATTGCCATTCCATGGAGTTAATAAAGTGGAATCCACGATTGTGAGTGTGACAAACAAGGTAAGCGTACCTAATTCTCGTCCTCCTCTAGGTAAAAAGCGAGCTAATCAATAAGAGGTTTGGGATAATTATTCGAGAATCATAGATGAGAAAATACAGAAAACAAGTGAAATGTATTCATTGTGGGATTGAGTATGGATCTAATGTTGATCATGGAACGTCTACTATGTGGAAGCACTTGAAAAAGTGTAAAAAGTATCCTCATGCCGACAAGAAGCAAATGTTGTTTGCACAATGTAACAAAGATGTGGCTGGTGAAGTAGGAGAAAATACTATTGGTGATGGTAACACCTTAACAACGTGGAAGTTTGATCAAGAACGTTGTAGATACATGCTTGCTCGAATGATTATTATTGATGAATAGCCCTTTTCTCTGGTCGAGCGAGTTGGCTTTCGTGATTTTATTACTGAATTACAACATCTTTTCCAACATCTTTCACGATTTACAGTGGCTAGAGATTGTATGAAATTGTATATAAGTGAAAGAACTTGTTTGAAAGCTTACTTTGATAAGCTTAATTCTAGGATTGCATTGACGACTGACATGTGGAGTTCCATTCAAAATTTGAACTATTTATGTCTCACTGCACATTTTATTGATGAAAATTGGAAGTTACATAAAAGAATCATCAATTTTGTGGTGATGCATAGTCACAAGGGTAGGGAGATTGGGAAAATGGTTGAGAAATGCATTTATGACTAGGGAATAGAAAAGAAGGTGCCCACAATAATCGTGGATAATGCTAGTTCAAATGATGTGGCCATTGGTTATTTGAAAGAAAAATTTTCAAAAGAAGGGTTTTTGATTCTGAATGGCGATACTTTACATATGAGGTGTACTGTTCATATACTTAACTTGATAGTAAGAGATGGATTGAATGAGGTGCGTGATTCTATTGCACGTATTCCGAAACGTAGTTAGGTATGTGAGGAGCTCCAAAACATTCCAATCTTGTATTGAGAGTGTGAGGATTACATATAAAGATTCAGTCTATCTTGATGTTGCCACTAGATGGAACTCCACTTATATGATGTTAGACACCGCCATAAAGTTCAAGAAAACTTTTCAAATGATGGAAGAAGATTTATTTTTCTTAAGAGAAATTGACCATGATGCTCCTCAAGATGAAGATTGGGAAAATGCCACTATTCTTTGTAAATTTCTGAAATGGTTTTATGATGCAACTAAAAGGATGTCGGGGAGCTCATATGTAACTTCAAATGAATATTTTGAGGGGATGACTATGCTGTATAAATATTTGAATAATGCGGTGAATTCATTGAACTCAAAGCTTCAAGTCATGGGTATAAAAATGAAAGACAATTTTGACAAGTATTATGGGAGTTTGGATAAAATAAATATGATGGTGTTGATTGTAGTTGCATTGGATCTTACAAAGAAGTTAACTTATGTGAGGTTTTGTTTTGAACAAATTTATAATGATGAAGCGATAGTTGATGAGATGCATGATAAGGTCAAGGTTGCCTTGGAGCGGTTATATAAATTTTATGAGCAATCTTTTGTTGGTTCTTCTACTAAAAAAAATGATGGTGGTTCAAATGTAAGTACTAGTAGTACTACTTCCAATGCCAATACTAATGACAATGAGTGTGAAATTGATGCTTGGCATAAAAGCTTTCTCCATGTGAAGAAAAGAGTGGTCGATAAAAACAAATCTGAACTTGATCGATATCTCAAAGCCAAAAGTGAAGATGTCCTTAAACTTGACATTTTGATGTGGTGAAAGAGTATTAGGTTAAAGTATAATATCTTATCTTTGATGGCTCGGAATGTTTTGTCTATCCCCGTAACTACTGTTGCTTCAGAGTTGACTTTTAGTACATCGGGACATGTACTTGATGGCTTTCGAAGTTCTTTGACTCCTAGAGTGGTGGAAGGTTTGATTTGTACTCAAGATTGGTTGAGAACTGTTTGCATGCCAATTAATGTTGAAGAGTGCATTGAGAATGCAGAAAGTTTGAGGCGGGTAAGTCGCGTATATTTCTTTTTATTTTGTAATTCATTCACATAAATATTTATTGAGTAAATGCTTTGTTTGATCTCTTTTTTAGTTTTTAGATTTGGATTG
Source organism: Angophora floribunda (assembly GCA_014182895.1). Classification (NCBI taxonomy): domain Eukaryota; kingdom Viridiplantae; phylum Streptophyta; class Magnoliopsida; order Myrtales; family Myrtaceae; genus Angophora; species Angophora floribunda. The sequence goes on from CM024708.1 coordinate 14,987,296, forward strand.
TCTTACCGAGGACATTGTCATTGAAAAATAAACCATTTTGTGGAAACTCCGATTTTGTGGTATGTAAATAGACTTCATTAAACTATAACTTTGCACATGTCTCTAGAGCATGGTTTCTTTGTACATGAATTGCAGGTCTTTGTTAGAGATTTTGCACAAGTGTTGTGGGCGATCGATTTGCTCGCCAAATGGAGGAAAGGAGTTGGAGTGGGTGTTAGAGCAAAGGAAGAGAAAAATGGTTCTATGTCCAAGCATATTCAAGTTAACCACGTCGCCACCTTGCTATCCAAGCAAATTAAATTGCTTATTTTTTATGCAAATTAGTTGTGTTTGGTGGAATATTGAATGTAATGCAAAGTTAAATTAGTAGTTGTGGGAATGAGGCTAATGTTAGACTATGTTTGTTGATAATGTTTATACAATGTTATGATTTTTGCACTTTCTTGTCGGTCAAATTAGGAGAATTATGTTATTGTTTTCTCGCGAATTAATGTAAAATTTGAATTTGTATAGGATATCAAGTGGTTAAAAAACAGGTTCTAATGAAAACAAGGTTGACCTTGTTCCCAGACCGGAAAAACAAGGTCGAGTCCAAAACAGGGTCCAATGCAAACAAGGTCGGGTACAAAGTCCAAAAAAGGGGAACCGATTATAATATGGTCGGGTATAGGGTCAAGGTCTGGACCCTACCCACCTTGGACCCGATCACCCCTAGCTCATAGTTTCTTAGAATTAATTGGCTATTGTAAACGATTCATAGAAAAAATTTCTACAATAGTTATGCCTTTGATGTGATTGTTAAAGAAGGATGCAATATTTGAATGGACGGACAAGTGTAGACATAGCTTTCAAGAGTTTAAGCATAAGCTGACTACCACACCTATTTTGACAATACCTTCTCGTCCTGAGAGTTATAAGATTTATAGCAATGCATCATACAAGAAAATAGACTGCATTCTAATGCAACATGGAAGAGTAGTTGTCTACGCGTCCAAACAATTAAGACCTCATGAGTTGAACTATCCAACGCATGATTTGGAATTAGTGGTGATCATCTTTGCGTTAAAATTTTGGAGGCACTACTTGTGTGAGGATGGGATTTTGAAATTTCGTGGATGATTGTGCGTGCCCAACGATGTAGAGCTTAAGGAGAAAATCTTGTCAAAAGCTCACCGTAGCGGGCATAGTATATATCCGGGCAGCACAAAGATGTACTAGAATATATGATAATATTATTAGTAAAATAGCATGAAATTGGATATTACCAAGCATGTAGCAAAGTGTTTAACATGACAACAAGTGAAAGTGCAACATTGCAAGCCTGGTGAATTGCTGCAACCCTCGAAATTCCCAAATTGAAGTGGAAACATATAACAATAGACTTTGTGATAAGATTACCGCAAAGTCCATGAGGTAATGATTCAATTTGGGTCGTAATGAAGAGACTGACGAAGTATGCACATTTTATCGCCATACAAAAAGATTTTTCATTAGATAAATTTGTGGATTTGTACATGCAATAAATAGTGCATCTTCACAAAGTGCTAGTGATGATTACATTAGATCGAGATCCTAAGTTCACTACTACATTTTGGAAAAGCCTCCAAACTACCATAGAAACCAAGTTGCAGAACAACATGGCATATCATCCGTAGACAAATGGTTAGTCGGAAAGGACGATTCAAATGCTTGAGGATATGCTACAAATCTACATGTTGGATTTTAAATGAAGTTGGGAGAAACAACTTCACCTCATTGAAATTGCCTATAATAATAGTTACCAACAAAACATTAATACGGCATCATTTGAGGCATTATAAGGCAGGCCCTGCAAAACTCCGATTTGCTGGGATGGATTTGGCGAGCAAAAGATTACAGGCCTAAAGTTAGTGCAACAATCTATGGATGTCGTTAAGGTTATTCGAGCAAGGTTAAAGACAGCTCAAAGCCACCAAAAAAGTAATGCGGATAAATGATACAAACCATTGGAATTTCAAGTTAGCGGCTATGTATTTCTCAAGGTGTCGTCAATGCGAGGCACTTTGAGGTTTGGCAAAAAAGGAAAGCTGAGTCCGAGGTATGTTGGAACTTTTGAGATTTTGGAAAGAATTGGGAATTTGGCTTATCATCTCGCATTGCCACCAAGACTTGCTCAAGTACATGACGTCTTTCACATGTTAATTTTAAGGAAGTATGAACCGGATCATACCCACATACTAAATTTCAAGGAAATAGACATAAATGACAAAGTATCATATGTGGAACAATCGGTAGGGGTAGTAGATCGAAAGGAGCAAGTGCTGAGGAACAAGACAGTTCTTTGGTTGAAGTAATTTGGCAACACCATAAAATGGAAGGAGCAATATGGGAAAGTGAGAAAATATTGAGGTGTCAACACCCCTATCTTTTGAGGATCATAGCAATGATTCAAATTTCAAGAATGAAATTTCTATAGGATTGGAAGAGTTGTAACATCCTGAATTTTGACCCCATTTCGAAATATATGAAATGGTTATTTAACTAATACGTTCTTAGTTACATTTACTTTAAACTGATCACTCACGAGTTAGCTAATCTATTCGGAAAGGCAATTAAGAATTGATAAGCATACGACCAAAGAATTCCATCAAAGAAAAACTGCTCAACCATAAAGATCAAAGAGAGTCGATATTGCGCCCTTATAAACCAATTAGTAAATGGAAATAAATCAATTCAACATAAATACAAGGTCGGATTGTGGTGATTCCACAGGATTTCAATATTAACTACAAACAACGATAAATCGATTTTCCTTTTGACTTTATACTCAATGTGAGCAATTGATTCTTCATGATTACATGACAACTGAAGATTGCTCTTGATTTGAAGAAGCTCAAACATGAATTGAATTTCATTAATTACGAGTCAATTGTGCAAAAACTCCTAAATGCCGCCTAATAGTTTAGGTCGTACTAAAGTCGCAATTGATTGAATTTAACCATAAATTTCAATCTAATTTCGAGTATCAACTTCAAGACTAACTTATTAAACATCACCTCATTAATTTGCATATTTATCAATAATCTTGAAAATTTTGGAAAAAAGTTATTGGGCCGAGAAATTAAAGCCACGAGGAATCAGCCCAACCAAAGGCCCATTGGGCCTCGCACCTAAGATAGCCAACCCATCATGGGCCCAATCAAGCCCATTCTTCAATTTGGACCCATGGGCAATTTGAGAAATTGTGGGAATGACCATTTTGCCATTGCTTCTAAAAGGTCCATTTGTGTAATTTAAAATCAAGAGAGAATGCTTGGCCATAGTTGAAACTTGAAGACCAAGCCATGCAAATATCTTGAAGACTTCTCTCTCAAGTCTCTCTCTTTCTCTCTCTCTTGGCCAGCCAAACCCAACCCCATCCACTAAGTTTCCCATTTTTCCTTCTTTCTTCCTCGTTTCCTTTCCGTTCCGCTTGCTGCTGCCGCCATGCCTAGCTACTAGTCGCCGTCTTGAGACTCGTCACCCATCCAAGCCAAACCAGCAACTACCTACCTCCCTCTTCTCCACGAACAGCCCCACTAGAAGACTTTTAGTCGCCATGAGCCATCATCTGTCTCTCCCCGCCATCCCCGAGCAAAACGGTCATCACCCTCATCACCCCTAGTGTTCCCGTACCCCCAACCCACTTAAAACATGAGTTATTTTTCCGATCCCTCAATTAGGGGTTAATATCAATTTATGGTGGATTAGTTTAGGCTAAGCTAGATTAGGGGGTTAGTTATGGTTAAATTATGTTTTGTGATAATTAGTTTACTAATCTCGTTATGTGTGAATTAACTATAGTTTAATTATGTTTAATGCTAATTCATTAGTTAATTGTTAATTAACATTATTTTATTGTAATTAATTATTTATAGAAATAATAAATAATTAATTACAATTAATTTAATTTATGGTAAGTAATTATTTTGAATAATAATTAATTATTTCCATAAATAATTAATTATGACAATTTAATTTGTGACAATTTATGGAAATAATTAATTATAGTTAATTCATTTTGTTATAGTTAATTCATTTTGGTAGTTAATCATTTATGGAAATAAGCACTTATGAATAATTCCTTATTATTAATGAATTATTGGGTTAATAATTAATTGTGATTATTCCTTTTAGTGTTAACTAATTATTGTGATGATAATTAATTGTGAGAAATTCATTTACTGATAATTGATTATTGTAATGATAATTAATTATAATTGAATTTTGGTTATGTAAATTATTTATAATTAACTGTTAGGTAATCACAATAGGGCAACAAATGGACATTTTATGTGTTAATTACTTGACCCATATAATGAATTTATACATATTCATTGTGGTTGGAAGCTTGTTTGTCTTGGAAATATGATTGCTAGGTTATATGCTTCAATAATTATATGCTTTAATAATTATGTTTTACAGGAGGTTGTGTGGATAAATTGAGCAACTTTATGTGACCACTTATTATTATTGTATCACATCGTACATGTGACACTTGCATTAACCTATTATATGAGCACAAACCATAGTTACATTAGCTAAGTGAAAAGAAAATAAATGAATACGAATAGTTTCTGTGCTAGCGTGGTCACATAAAGGACACCCGACCATGCCAAAAGACCATTAACCCTTGTGTTGGTCGTGACCTTTGAGGTCGCTTGATATTCGTTGGATGCCCAGCAAGAGTCCGAATGTCATGTCATGGTTGAGGCTAGACCGATGCTTCTTTGAGGAATACTATTTGGGCAATAGTTCCAAATGTTGCCGTACCCAATGAGACAAGATGATACCTAGTGATGCCAAAAAACAAACAACTTGTATGTTGAAAGTGGCTCAAGGGGTTTTAATAATTGAAACTTGCATGATTGCATTGTGCTTGATAAATATGAATTGTGTGCTAATTAAAGGAATGACTAATTGCATTATTTCTGGCATGTGATAAATTATATCATGCAAGGTGCATGTGTCAAGGCAAGGTAAGGATGCTCATGATTACATTCAATAACTATTATTTATTGCTTATGGTTGAGGACCTATGTACATTAATAGTTAAGACAAATCGTAGCTCGCTTTGTTATTGATCTGACATCAATAAGAGGTTGCATGTTTATGACGTATTTGAGGCCAAGGAACTTCCTAACCGAGACTTAGGATTTTAATTTATTGAGTATATCTCATTTGTTGTTGTTAATTGTTTTTAGGGCCTTAGCATGGCGCACTATCTGGCACGATTCAGTGTACCCATGGACATAAGCACTATAGTCACTATGCGTCTAGTTCTGGGCTGAACCTATGTGTACAAGTATCACGTCATTATTGTTTGGGTGGATGAGGGGTTGGATTTGTATGTGCCCAATGTATCCAAGGCCTGGTTCTTCAAGCAATGGAAGGATGTCTAGGCCCACTGAAGGGCTTCAACGGGCCACCAAGCAGGGTCCAAGCACTAAGGTCTGGGATTCCATGGATATCGATGCTCCTGATGGCATCGTGGAGGATCCCCCATCCAAGTATTTTGACCCAAAGGAGTACATATAGGCGTCTGGTGCCTACCCCCTTTTGACTAACCCTATTTTTGTTATGGAAGTAAATTAACCTAGCCTAAGTATCTTTTTGATAGGCCACGTTGAAAATTGCCCGTAAATAGGGCTTGTATAGTTTTCTTCAAGGTTAATCATGATCATAAATAGAAGATGGTGCTTGTGCAATTATTTGTTTGTCTCTCTACTATCCCTACGTTACTATTGACTAGGTGTTGGTTGATTCGCTTCCGTATGTGCTTAACTAAAAAATAAAACAAACCGGTCGACAACGTGTCCAAGAATGTTGCATTCAAATGACCGTAAGAGAATGAGATTGTCGCGTACTCAAGGGTTGAGACATGATACCTAGGATGCCAAAATATCAAACCATAAATGAAGAAATGCATGAAAGAAAAAGTGTATTGAATAGTGATTATGAGGCCTCAATTCTTGACTGGAAGGGACCCAAAGGCATATGCTTTTCCATCCCTTGGGTACATAGGGAGGGATGGCAGAATTTTTGGTTTTTTTCATTGGTCAAAGAGTTGAATAATGAAAATAGATAGTGAATGCCTGATCAAATTCATCAGGTCATGCGGGAACAAGTTTCAAAGGTTCATGTTGGATTGCTCTAGGCATATGAGGTACTGGCCAAGGACTGAATTGATAATTTTTCGATTTTTTCAAATTTTCAAAAAAATGCTGACTAAGGGCTAACTTTAAGGGTTAACCTTTCTTTGTCGCAAGTCACATATTATACATTCTCCAATAAAAATCCAGCAACCTTTTTGGGTGCTTGGTGATGCAACATCCCTTGTTATAGCTAGTGAATTTCCCTTCTCTGTTGTTTACCTCAGACTGTCACCATGACTTCGCCGCCTTAGCCGGACGTCCTCCCATGTACTTGGACACCCTTGCCGGCAAAGTCCATCATTTTCTCATCACCAAGTACACCTCAGTTGTCTGCCATTGGCTGCCATTGGATCAAAGTTCGGCATAGACATTGAAAAATTAATCATAATAAGATTGCGTTATGCTTTGCATTGAGATTAGCCCTTATTATTTTGATTTCTTGAGTGTTACATTCTTGTTTGCACACTAGCATGATGATGCCTTGCAAGTTAATGGCTTAAATTAAAATTGATTATTTGCAAATTATTTTTGAAATGAAGAGAAAATGTATTAAAATAGTATTATATTAATTTAGCATAATCAAGTTTCCGTATCGATGAATCTCTGGGTCACAAAAGTAAAATGCTCCCCCACACTTTACTTAAGCGTTTAATTGACCTGTCAATAAATGATAAGTAGTGACTCCTGAATAAATTGACTTATCTATTTAAATTGATTAAGTTAAAACCTGAAAGTTACGGTTGGTATGGACTTAGGAGAGTTTGTGCTAATTCTTTCAATTTAGTAATTCATTGACTTTTTTTTTTATGGTTCACCTTTCATAAGGTCGCAACATCAATCAAACTAGTGCTAAACGTATTATTTGGGATCACTAGAGACCATAGATTACTAGCTCCTCCCATAACGTCGGCCTAACTTTTTCCATCCTCCCTAAACTATGTCGTTGGTCCTGTGAATTGCTTTACTAAAATATGCTTGTGTTGCTTTTCAAACTTGCAATGTTTGCAAAAGTCCAATTTCTTGGTATTCTACTTAGATAGAAGACCCAACTATACTTCTCTCAAACATATACCCAAGTCCAGGGGTGTCAAAAGCAAACTGGAAAACATAATCAAAACCAGAACCGATCCAAATCAAACTAAATTTTTATTCAATTTCGGTTTGTTACGCGGTTCGGTTAAAAGTTAATATACACCAAAGCGATTCAGTTTGGTTCGGATTTTATGAAAACTCGAACCAAACCAAACCATTGACATCTCTACCCAAGTCCCATGCCACAACCTTATCCTTGAAGTTAGTAAAGACCGCCCATATCCTTTATGAGACGAGAATCTTCATAGACTTTGGAGTATACCGACAACCTATAGAATCCAACTTATCTATAGAAATCAAATTCTTCCTCAACGGGGAACATGTCGAATGTCTCACAAATCCCAATGATTTTGTCATGCATTCAAACTTGCATTGTGTCATTGCCAACAAGTTAGCTCTTGGCATTGTTGCCCATCCTACATATCTTCAATAGAATAATAATCTGAAAACCTAATCCCTTTGTGATGTCATGTGATTTGTGCATCTAGAATCCACGATCCACTCGTCTCCTAAGTAACACTGACACGTGACACAATACGACATGACATGCCAATGAGTTATTTCTAAAAAAATAGAAAATTTCAACACGTTGGTACACGTTGTATATAAAATATATATTTTTATATATAATTGACAAATTATCATTTTTATGATTATTCAATCAAATTAAATTGATTCGAATTTACAAATTAATAAATAATGAAAAAGAGTCTCTAGAATGGATTTACACTAAAAACATTAATTCACCATTTATTCATATTATTCATTATTTTGATTTGAAAAAGTAAATTACATTCCATCCCAATAATCCATAATACTTGGAAGAAAAAAAAAGCAATCAACATTCCACTATTAAATTTAACATTTAACAATAAGTCAAAAAAATCCATATTTCAACATCAAATATAACAACCATTTAATATCTTTATTATTTTTTATTATTTTTCTATTGACCCCACATTTATTGAAAATTATTAAAATTGACCATGTACGTGTCAAAATCGCGTGTCGGAATGTGTCATGAGAGCTAATCACATGTCGAATTTTTCAACACTTGTTGACCGCGTGTCGGAGTATGTTGAACATGTGTTGGAGTGTCACATGATACAAAGGCATCAGGAGCACTCCTTGCTCATCTCTAGTCCAATCGGACACACTACGTAGTCCGACTCCTCCCATCTGGTTCACGTAACCTTCCCTCTCTCTCCGATCTCTTCGCTTCTTTGGCTTTAGGTAGTTCCTTGTATTATGCCCTTCTTTAGATAGTAGTAACTTTTAAATGTATTTCTGCTAGGTCTAGACTTTGATCTGGACTTGCATCTTTTACTAGAACATCTTTCTAAATTCCTATCCTAACCATCATATTCTCAGCACCACTTCTCTGATCATTGTCTTGCAATTTCTTTTGCCATTCTTTCAAAAACATTACAGACTTCACTTTCTTTATGGATATAGTCTTCCTCCCTCTTATTAGAGAACCTCTTATTAGAGAATCATGAAAGTACTCATCAAAACTAGGCAAAGAATAATTCAGTATCGTAACCAGCAAAATTAAATATCTTCTCATTCATATTCTTCTATTCATTAATGACTTTATTAAAGTTATTCTAAAATCGACTTATCCTCAATCATCTTGAAAGTGAAGCAAACATTAAATTGATAAAAGTTTCTTCGAAAGCAATTTCCTCATATACAGCAATTCAAGTATCACCCAAATTACAGTTGAACTCGTCTTCTTGGCCACTTCAACTAAACCATTGTCCTCTAAACTCAACATGATAAAATTCCTATAGCGTATTTATAAAAAATCAACTTTTTCTTCCCCTTTTCATACCATGGTGAAATTTATTATCTTCCTCAAATGTAAAATCCAAACTCTATATCTCCAACAATGTGCATATCTTAATTCGCCACAGGTCAACCACAATTATCAGGAGATCACAATTACTCGAAACTCCCAATCCTAAATGCACATCACAAAAGTAATCACAAAAAAGTAGGACTCTTGGCTCTTAACTTTTTCTAAATAACGGCTCTTTAGTTCTCTCTAGGCTTCCAACAAGTTACATCTGCAAACACTTGGAAATATCTCGTTAACCATGCATTTGTGCCGGCTTGTTATTACTTGAAGAAGAAGGAAGAGAAGGAGGAAAGAAAGAACGAAAGAATTGAGAAGAGAGGGAACAGATGAGAAGGAGAAGAAGTAGAGATATTGAGTTTGGAAAGAATAAGTTCACCTCATTCCGGTCATCTACTCTCCGAGGCGAAAAAGAGAGTTCATGCGCCGATATTAATTTCAGAACAACGGATGCAAGATATACTAAATGCACTACAACTGATACTACCAAAGTGACAGACCAATAATAAAAAGCAAACAAGTAACAACGTATGAATTTAAAGGGTCATAATCACTGGGGATTACCTCAATGACTCACCCTTCCCATATGGGAAGGAGAGGTGGGTTGCAGCGTCCCAATATGCCGCCTTACTAACGTGAGTTATTTAATCTTTTCACTTATTACACAAGATAAAGCAAATATATAGAGAGCATAGCATAGGATAGCATCACAAAAGGGAAGGAACACAAGGATGAAGCCAACATCAAGCTTTCATTTTCATTATCTTATTTATAAACATGAGTGATTAAAAGGGTTATACTAGGAGGCTGAAAGGGTGTCTACTCCTATCAGCTATCCACACAAGATAACATAATGAGCCCACGGTTATCAACATCACCCATCACCAGCTGCATGCTTCGATCCCAAAAAGTGACAATCGTGCCTTCATGAATAGGTCCCACCTCCAACCTCCTATCTATTCTACTCCAGGCCACTGTCCTCAAAGTCTAGGGCACACCGTAACGAGAAATGGGGGATGTAGAGAGTAACGACATAGTTATCAATATGAAAAATAATAACAAGAACGAACTTGATGTTCATCAATAGAAACTATAAACTCACAAACCACTTGATCGAATTAGTACTTGATTCTTAGGATACAAACTAACATCCAAACAAGCAAGCACACGAGCATGAGCACAAGACATACATCATCCTATACGCCATTATACATGTAATGCCAGCATGCATTTAATGCAACATGCATCTTATACAATCACATGAATAGTGTTAGCATGCATTTAATACAACACGTGTCTCATATCTCATGCAAGATGTCATTAGAGTCCATCCCTATTTCACTATTCTACCAGTCCATATAGGTGGCTCATGCAGTGATTTTTTATTTACAAACCGGGCATCCATGGTTTCCATATCAAAGGCATCCCTACCACAACCTGGGGCATCTTGGTTATCAACTAAGGCATTCACCTCGGACATCCACCAAGGCATTCACCTCGGACATCCCTCTAGGCCATCGTTGGGCTCAAAACTCCCAAAGTTTGTCCCTTCGTGGTCTTCCCTACTACCACCTGGGGCATCTTGGTTTACTAGGCAGGGCATTCTCCTTGCCCTTCGATATCTACTGAGGGCCATCATTGGCCATCCAAGTCACCAAACCTTAGGCATCACACGCCATCGCCTGTGATGCATATTGCAATCATGCAATGCCACAACAATCACACGTAGCATTTCACATCATAATCGACATGTATGACAATGAGATTGGCAGCAAGACTTTACATAGACCATCACGAGCACCACGTTGGATATTCAGGTAATCAATATCATATTGGAATCACAATCACAACATTAGATAATATGTCAAATGCCACAAGCATTATCAGAAGACCATAACCCAAGATTCCATCACCTTCCTCATGAATTCAAAAAAACTCGGAATAAGGGCAACCTTAACCAGAATGCACAGTTTCAGGAATTAATCTGAAAAATATATGAAATGAGCTCGAAAAATTCTAAATTTTTAGCATGTTATAAATAAGACCTTAAAAAATATTTTTATGAAGGATACTAAATCTAATTAATTCTGTACAAAGAGCAGAAAATTGCACAAGTAAGACTCATTGTTATCCAGAATCAGCATGCATAAAGAAGAATACGTTCCAATACCTAAAATATCACCAATTGCGACAAAATTTTAATACGTTATGCAAAAGTTGTCCTACAAATTTTATAAATAAAGTACGACAGACTCAATCCCAAAAATTACAAAAAAACCCAAGAACACACTGAGATTGTCAGTTTCACGATTCTAGCAGGTTAGACATCACAGAAAGATCAAACCTTTTCATCAACCTTATCAACCTAGAAAAATATGATAAAAATATATGTCATAGTTCAAGAAATTTTCACAACTTTCATGAGGAATCATAACTAGAATCAAGCTATGAACTTCTATAGAAATTTCACAAAGTTACAAGGTCACACGCGAGCAGTTCTGGGCAACGTAAACCTGATAGAAACTTACATCCATGCACCAGCTACTTTACCTCAAAAAAAATCCACGAAAAATATATGCTATAAGTGAAAGTCTCTTGCATAACTTTCATGAAGGAAGTTTTATCTAGATCACAATACAACGAGCTATACAAAATCGATAAGCCAGAGAAGTCTGATATTCGTGGTTCTAAAAAACAGCATACGAACTGAAATTGCTTGCAACCCATGCATCTCATGAGTCCATGGTTCACATGCATGCTCATACCAAACACCACAAAACCCGTGAAAAACATATATTTAAGTATGGATCATGAAGAAGCTCCTACAAGCTAAACATGAGTTCCGAAGAGACACATGCAAGACCATCCGACACTCGAAATCAACATGCATGTCCTTTTCTCCCTAAAACCATGCCATCACAGCAACTTGAAATCTCGACTCCACCACCGCAGCACACATGCATGGCCACTAAAATAGGGACGTATGGACTCCTGGAATGCCAAAACTTGGCACAAGAGTTGGCACAAGGAGACACTTAAGTGTCAAAAGTTACAAAAGGCACACTTAAGTGCCAAAATTGAAGCAAAATGGATCAATTAAATGCCAACGGTGAGAAAATCCAGCCAAAATGCTGACATAGCACTTTTCCAACGAGTTGGGGTCGAAACGGTATCGTTTTGGTGTTGACATGGCCAAATAAGCCCAAAACAACGTCATTTTGGCCAAAATTTAATTTTTAATATAAATATTAATTAAAAAAAAAGAGGCAACAACCCCACCTGTGGCCGCCGCCCCATCGCCGGTGGGGTGGCAGCAGAAGGACGACGAGGGTCGCCGATGTCTGGGCGCGGGTCGACGGCCCTCTCCAAAATATGGGTGAGGGTCGGCCACCCTCGCCCTGGCCTATGTAAGGTTGCCAACCCTTGCGCAGGCGTTGACAACCCTCGCCCAGCGCTGCTGAGTTTCTAGCAATGCCGGGCAAGGGCCGTTGGCACAAGGTGAGGGTCACTGGCACCAAGGAGAGGGTCGTCGGCACTGAGGAGAGGGCCACTGCCCTCTCCCAACGTCTAGCGAGGGTCACCAACCCACACCCAGGTGTCAGAGACCCTCACCGTCCATTGCTGCCACCTCACCAGCGATAGGGGGTAGCCACAAGTGGGGCTACTGCCTCTCTCTGTTTTTTTTTTTTTTTAATTTCGCTTTTAATATTATTTAATTAAAATTTATATTAAAAATAAATTTTGATCAAAACGGCATTGTTTTGGGCTGATATAACCACATCAACACTCAAAACGACGTTGTTTTGGGCTTGTTTGGCCATGTTAGCTCCCAAAATGACGTTGTTTCAACCCTAACTCGCCAGAAAATTGCCACATCAACATTTTGGCCGAATTTTCTTGCCGTTGGCACTTAACTAATCATTTTTGTTTAAGTGTACATTTCATAACTTTTGGCACTTAAGTGTCCCATCATGCCAAGTTTTGAAACTTGGGCTGTACTTTTGCCTAAAAACAGGCAAGCACCAAGAACAATCATAGAACTCCCTATTCTACAAAAATCAAGCCCAAGATGATTAAGGGGAGTAGAATAATGTCATTTCTCCTTGCCTTGAGGTTCGAATACTTCAATCTTCTTCTAGGCTCCGTGAGCTTGGGAATGTCTTGAGCTCATTGGTTTCCTTTGGTGAGAAGAGAGAACAAGAGAGAGATAGGGCTTGTGAGTGAGGAAGAGAGAGAGAGCTCGACAAGAGAAAGTGAGGGAAATGAGAGAGGGAAGAAGAAAAATGAAGAAGAAAAGAGGGGTTGCCGACCTAGGGATAATCATGAGGGAGGGATTTAGTTTGTTGAAAACACCTCTTGCATGAAAAATGAGTGGTCAAGAGAGTTAGGCTTAATCATGACCAAAATAATAAGTTATTTAGCCTATTTTTCCTAATATTCATTTGCGTCTTTATCAATTGTCCACTAGGGGGTGGCAATGTAAATTTAATGGCTAAATGTGCCTAATTTTTTGTATAAATAGGGCTTAGGTGGCTGACCATATACATACATGTACATTTAATGTTTAATTAAGCACTTTAGTAAAACTTAGGTGTATATTATAATCATTGAGGCATAATTTAATCACCTTGGTTCCTAAGTTCATCCACTAGATTGAATCAGTATGCCAATAAGATCCGTCATCGCTAGTTAATTAGTCAGATGAAAATTCAAGGTGTCACATGAGCCTTCAATTCCCCACTTTATCAAGAGTTGAGGTGAGAACATTTAGCTTCTAATGTGGAATTCAACTCCCACGCTCTGCAAAGAGGTAAGGTAAAATTCTTAGAGTGAGTTGAGAGTTGAAGCATGTTTGTTGACTGGCCAAATAGTACTTTATTCTGTTCTTTTATTCTCGGAAATAGATTTGGCACAAAAATTCATTTGGTAAAATTTTTGTTCTTAGGTACAAATTTGTTCTAGGGAATAGATTTGGAATAGAATTAAGAATAAAAAAAATTTTGCTTCTTGTTCCCAAAAGCAATTCCGAGAATCAATTTTCATCTTCTCTTTTCCTCTCTTGTCTTTTCTTCTCATTCCTTTTCTTCTTCTTCTTCCTCCTCCCAACCCATCACCGAGCTACCGTCACTCACCAGTTATCATTGTCGCCATTGTTGCTAGCCAGCTAGGCGAGGTTTGGTGAGCTCACTAGAACCTTGCCACCAAAGTCTCACCAAGCCAAGACAATGTTCGGCGAGCCTCATCCTCCACCTCACCCTAGCTTGGCGACGAGAGCCTCATAGCCATCAACGAGGCTTGGCTTCACCAAACAACACGAGGCTAGGCCTCGCCAAGCTAGGGTAAAGTTGACCTCGCGTCGCTTAGTCAAGGTCGAGCCTCATCTGTGGTTAGGCAAGGCTTGCCAGGTTGGGCGAGGCTCAACCTTGTTGGTGGTCAAGCAAGCTCGCACAGACCTTACCTAGTTGCTTGTCGACCACTACTAGTGACGGCGACTAGCCACAAAAGGAGGAAAAAAAAGAGAAAAGGAAAAAAGAGAAATATATTAAAATATAATAAAAGTATTAAAAAATTAGAAGAAACAAAATTATTTAAAAATTTTACTAAACGCATTTTTATTTCAAAAATAAAAATTTTAGACAATTACTAATTATCTTCATATGCTTAAAAATTGTTCCCGGGAACACAATAAAAAAATATCATTTTTAGTCAAAAATTATTTTCGAAATCAGAATGATTACTGTTCGAACTTTTAGAGTAGAGTATTTCAGGCAAAAAGAAAAAATTAAAGGGCCATGATGCGGGCCATATTAATTTGATGATTGCTTTCTTGGCCCGGCCCGGCGCGGCCCAATAAAGCACGAACGTCATTGCAGAATCGCCGGCGTCTTCTTCCTCCTCCTGCAAAGCTGCAAGAGAGCAGACAGAGCACTTGGCAACACGGGCAACAATGGCGGTGAGGCAGAGGCTCCCCGATCTCATCCGCAGCCTGAAGCGCGAGCTGAACCCGCGTCCCTCGAGCCAGCTCCTCCTCCCCTCGCTCCGGCGCGCCTTCTCCCTCTACGACCAGATCAACCTCATCGACAACGTCCCCGAGGATCAGCTCCGGTTCCAACAGTGCGTCCTCCCTCTAATCCAATTCCTCCTCTCGCCCTGTTTTTTAGGACTCCCTTCGCTCGGAGCCCGCCCTCCGAGCTGCGGTTCGGTTTTGCTTTGTGGGTCATGGAGGTCGTCTCATTTGAGATTTTTCTGGCTGTCTTTTGGCTCGCTCTTCGCGTGCGATTCGCAGGTACACGGAAACGGGTTTCAAGGTGAATGGCGTGATGTACGAGGGGAGCGTGCTTTGCGTGGGGAATCTGCTCATGTCTTGGAGCCCGCAGAAGTTCTCCGACATAACTCCTGACAGGCAAATTTTTGCTCATCTTCCTCTCTCTATCGTTTGTCTTTGGAATTAACAAGCGCCACGCATATGATCAAGAAAACTGGGGGACTGGGTTGGAGCCCGAATTTTCGATGGGGAGAGTTGGAGGGTCGTGACCAGACCGTGATGAATTTCCTTTTACCTCGGTTCTTTTTATGCGTGACTTATTGTATCTGTTGGTGAAGGTATGCGTTCTTTAACCCTCGGTATGGTGGGTGCGCACGAAAAGTAGCGTATTGAAATACCAAGCCTAAAAAACGTTATCCACGAGTGCAAGATGGAATATGTGCTTAATCAAAGCAGTGATCATATAAGTTTGAAGGCATGGTTATTGTCCCTCAGGAGAATTGTAGAATAGTTGGAGTTGTTGGGGGACATGGTCAAGTGGCTGGAATGAAGGCTCCAAAATTTCAGCCCTGCGATGTTAAAGCCACTCTGCTATGGAAGCCAAAAATTAGAGTATTGTGATGCTAACATTTTATATGGAATGAGTTGTAAATGGAATTTTTTACTGCCTTACCTTAAAAATGGGCAGGATGCTGCCTTAACTTGACAATGGACAGGATACTGCCCTAACTTGACATTGACATTGGACAGGATAGTACATAAAGCAAGTAGTGTATCTCACCTAATTAGGGGGGTACTTCTTGGGTTTGACTCTTGGGAGATCCTTGAACATTTTATTTGATGATTTAGAAGATGTGTTACGTTAGATATTCTCAAGTTTTAGAGCTGGACATATATGAAGTTCTTTTTAATTTTTTCCATAGCTAGGGCTAGAATTCTTTCAGGTTTTGACCTTTATTTTATCTTGCATGTTTTTCTTCTCTTCTGCAGCTTGTCCATCTTCCAGACTATTCGACCCATACCGGGTGAGAATCTGTGCACTATGCATGATCCTATCTGTAGAATTAGCATGCATATTTTTCCTTACAATTGTAACTTCTTTTTTGGTAGACGTACACATGTGGACTATTCTTTTTCCCACCTACGACTAAGGTTTTAGGAGAGAACCAAGAGGCGCCTCCTGTAAACACCCCACATGTTAAAAAAAGATCTAAAAATAATTTCAGAAAAGGCTGTGTCTAAAGAACTAACGACAACAAGTAGACATGGACTGAACTTCCTACAGTGTAAAAGTTATCTACTTAATTTTATGGAAATTGCTTTTTTCCAACATTGAACTGCACCGTTAGTAGCATAAGTTCATTCATTAGCTGTTTAAATCCGTTGGATGGTAGAACTTTTCTGCATCTGTGTATCTTATCTGGGTGCTACATTGAATCCAATGTCATGAAGGGAGTGCCTGTTGTACTCTTTATGCTTATAGGCATGCAGTATGGAATTAATTTCTGACGGACATACTTTTTATATAAACTGGGCACCCTATGGAGGGAATTCTTTCTATGTTTTTTATAGACTATTCGTGGGCATCTTCTGTGTCATCACATTATAAGACTGTCTCAGCATTGTATTCTGAATCTGTGCATTGTTTGTAATATATATCAGAGCTTCTCATCCTTGGCTGTGGGAAGTACATACAACCTGTCGATCCTGATCTTCGGCGTTTCATTCGGTCTACTGGCATGAAGTTGGAAGTTCTTGACTCAGTACGCAACTTTATTTGTGTTACGCAACTTTGTTTGTGTTCATCTTCTAGGCCACTTCTCCAATTTATCTAACTAATAACAGTAGCTTATTCTCCATCATTTCTCATCTTTACTTAAAAACTCCAGCCAAATTCTCTAAAATTGCTCGTGGTTGTGATTAGGATTATAAAGGGATTATAAATTCTTTATTATTATTGACGACTATGTTGAGGAAGTTGGAGAAGAAACTTGTTCTAGGGTGTGTTTGTTTTATGAAAAATAAGTTGAAGAAAATGGTTTTACCTGAAATTTATTTTAAGAAAAGCGATTGATTTTCTCTTATCTGGTTATGGGCATGAAAATGAGAGGGAACTAGTTTCCCAATGTTCGAAGAATTTATGGAAAGCAAAAAAATCCATTTAGTTATGATAGAAGAGTAGTGTAGATCAAGTTGTGTGTGTGTGTGTGTGTGTGAGAGAGAGAGAGAGAGAGTAGTTCTCATTGGTGCTGTATTAACAGTACAATATGGTGTCTCTTCGGGGAATTCATTTTTCAAAGTTTTAGCCTGCCAATTTTGGTCAAGTGGACATATTTTCTGTTGACTAGTTCATTTCTGGTGTCCAAACTGGTAAAAATTTGAAAACGTTATCCATCATTAGATAATTTGCTGTCTATAGCCAATTTTCAGTGAGCTACCTCACGATGACTTTGGATGTTTGGGGTGGCAGAGGCTTTTGGCCAGGAGGCTTTACAAATGGATTTGAGCCTTGGCTAAAGCTGTGGTGACCTGACTTTTAACTTGTAATTAGCTATGACTTGGTCACTAATTTCAGTAGCGGACTTCTCAAATCTTAGTGGTTTGTTCCTGTTATTAGAAGAACTTTTTTGACTGAAAGCCTTCAGCTGAAAGCCAGAAGTCTGTAACCCAGCTTCTGCGCATTTCTTTTGGTGTGGCATCCTCATCAACATTGTAGGAGCGTTCCCACGCATGGGCCTGTCACAAGTGCTAGTTCATTCAACATCACCTGTTGAGGGCTTGTTGACCCAATTATAGGGGAAGGGAGTCAAAACTTGCCACTTGATAAAACCTGTTGAAGGCTTGTTGACCATCCCCCTATTTGCTTCCTTGGTCCAAATTTAGGAGTTGTGGCCAACTTGAGAAAAAGCCTTTGCTTCTTGGACCAATTGCTAGAAGTACCAAGCAAGGGCTGTATGTTTGGAGTAATTTTTGCTTTATCTTTTAACTTGAACTTTTACTTATTTAGAAAAGATTTTATAAAAATGTGATCCTAGTAACATCTGAGAAGTTGCACTTTTTTTTTTTGTATTTTATAATAGTTAAAATACAAGTCACTCATTTTTTTTCTAAGAAAGCCGAAGCCCAACGAAACAGTCTCAGGCAAGGAGCTGCTAAATGGATTGGTACAGTAATAAGACAAAACAATTCACTCTTGCTAGAAAATCGTACCACTCCTTTTGCTTCCTCTGCCAGATTGAAACCAAGATGGCATCAACATGAAGGGGTTCAGTGTGTATTTGTCTATATCTAGAAATGTAATGTAATTCTAGTTGTTCAGAGGAGCATTGGCTGTAATGAAAGTTTGGAATGCAGAAAATAAATTATTGCAAGTGTTCAAATTGACTGGAAAGAAAAGGTAGCATTATGTAGTTGGCTATGCTGACCACCAAGTTCCATTTCTGTCCTACTCAAACTATCCCTAAAAACCTTAATAGATCAACACAGATGAGGCCCGACAGCTACCGTTTGTAATTTTCCTATGTAATTATGATATAAATGAGTGACTAGTAGAGCATGTCTAATTCACGGCAAGGCTGACCCCTATTAATATTGGCACATGGCTATCTGAGCATTGTTGTATGCTAGTTAGATAACACGGTGTTGGCTTCATGGCGGTTGTTGGAGGGAAGTGGGATCCCTTTAAATGCACTATGAGGAAAGGGGAAATTCAGATTGCAATACTCGCTCTGGTCTTCAACAGGTGTTGAGTGGGTAGGCAGGTCAAACTTAATACTCAGTTTCCTAAATCAAATAAACTCTTTGTAAGAAGTTTCAATGAGAAAAGTGCTTATGTTGCATCATTAAATTGTACTTTTCAACACAACTTTGGGACTTAATGGCATTTTGTGATAAAGGTTTATAATTATACTGAACTAATTGAAAGGTTTAGAATTTGATTCCAATTTTTTATAAAAACTTGATTGAATCAATTGAAAAGCTTTAAGACTCCGTACATAGAGTTCAGAACTCGTCGTGCAATTTTTTCTCAATTTCAATAATCGAGGACCTTGATAATGAGGTACTTGGCTCAACAATAGGTTGAGGTGGAGTTACCATTTACCAATTTCTACCTCTGGAGTGGTGGAATCCACCCTATCAATACAATACCTAATTTAAATAGTCTCATGGGAAACGTGAAAAGCTAGGTAGGGAGTACAATGGTCGGGATGCTTGGAACAAATTCAAATCCTATTTGGCAACTTGGTTTGTTTAGGCATGACAATTCACAATCAACAGCTGCAGTTGCTAAGAGTCATTTTATAAGCTGATTCATAGGTAGTTAATTAGAGAGTGTGTTTTGTTAGCATGACATGTTTAAGACCATTGAAGACTCACTTTGTCTGTATGAAAAAAATTGTGTAAAATTGGTCATCTCAAATATTTTTGAGCATGTTCAATTGAATACTTGGTAGTATTGGCTAAACTTCTTCATATTATTTGACTTTTACTCATCAATGGGAATCAGAGGACTAGATAACTTAGTTATATCTACTTGCGGTGCAGTTTGGTTCCCTCCAGTTGAGACTTTTGTCATTCTTGGATTCTAGGAATATTCTTGGTTTCTTAGTGTATCCACAAGATTCTCCTCCACCATGTTGGTCATACATAAAGATGAATATCATCTATATGAGCTTCACTAATTATGGATGATGTAGTGTTCATCTTGCAATCATTTCTTGGATAATTTGAACTTGATTCTTGCCCCATTTTGAGCCTTTTTGTTTATGCACTGAGGTTAAGCTTAGAGCTGCTAGGTGAACATTATTACAGGATATCCTAATGGAAGTTGATCATAGGTTCTTGTGACACATGAAGCTGCATTCTACCAAAGCAATGATTGTATTGTTCTACTAATTTGGATTCTAGGAAGACCAAACACAGTGCGGTGTGGTTCTGAGCTTTTGTATTTTCATATTCTCTCAGCATGATAACAGCTAAGATTGGATGGGTGAAAAAGATAAGTTTTTTCTTGTGTCGGTTTTTCGGGGCTTGGTTTAACCATGCATAGTCATCCCCACGTTAATGTAAATGTCACAATATTTTGTCAATAGCTCGTAAAATTACATTGCTTGTCACCCATATTTGCAGAGAAACGCCTCATCAACTTACAACATACTGAATGAGGAAGGAAGGATAGTAGCTGCTGCATTGCTTCCATACGGGACTACTTCTTGAAGAAGTATCAAAGGCGATGGAGCTCTTCACTTGTAAACTCTCACTTTTTCTGATGTGCTTGATCTGTAAACCTTTTTGCCGGTTTGTTTGCAGATTCAGTGAAAGCATCATTGTAAAGGCGGATGAGGAGATCTGTTAATGCAGATGAATTTATCACGGAATAATGCTCAATATGTCTGATCTTCATGGTTCTGTATTTGGTAGTACTGGCACCTGTTTCGTTTTTCTTGAGTTTTGGCTTCGGGTCGGTACTAATACCGAGCCATGGCCAACCCGTGACAGTTTCGCCTGCGAGCCAAGTTCACCAAAGAGGCTGCAAGTAGATTGGTAGAGTCGGGAGAAACAGTTGTCTGGATTATTACCATTATTGATCATGTGGGACCACGAGATCTAAATGAAGCGGCGATGAAAATGGATTAGTTAATATGTGACCAAACCATGACGATTTCTTCAGTGAGCCTAATTTGTTTGTAGGGAAAATTCCATATATGGTTTGAAATGTTGTCATTTTCTTAGATAAGAATGCGAAATGGATTTTATTTCAAACGAGAGCTTAAAGTGTATTTATTTTTTTCAAATTAAAAGGCTTAAAATGGTCATATCAGTAATGAAAAAAGGTCTAACTTCATTGGCCGAAAGCCATTTTCGACTTTTTCCTTTATCTTACTATTTTTTTTCCTCTTCCCTCCATCGGTCATGGTGGAGGTTGTCGAGTTGAGGCAAGCCCTCACCCAACACTAGATTTGAGGAGGGCAACCCTCTCTTGAGACCGGTGGAGTAAGGTGCAGCGATCCACCGATCTGAAGCGATGGTCGGAAAGAGAACAAAAGAAAGAATAAAAAAATTTAAAAAAATACTTAGAATTTCTTTTCAGTAAAATACCCCTTCTTGATGGTCGGAATAGTCATCGATTGGTTAAAAGTTCTCGTTTGAGACGATTTGGTAACTTCAAGCGTTTATTTAAAATAATATTTATTTTAATTTTTTATTAGTAAAAATGATGGAACTTCATGTGCTTATTTAATATTGGTAACCAAAAAAATTGAGTCAGATGTTGTAGGAACAAGGCTTTCCTAAAGTAAATGCTTCACCTAGAAACTACACGGAAGGAAGAGTTCCTAAACACTTCGCTGACTACCCTTGTGGTCACCCCGACTGCGTGCTCGGTGGTGTCACCGCTAGTTGCCGCCACCACACAAACCTAGCTCTCAAATTGGCCAAAATTACAATTCAGGACTAAATCAAATGTTGGCTAAGGGTTTAAAGACCGATTTTTACATTGCCTCATTACAATAGGAACTCCATTTCCTTTTCTTCTTCTTTTGTGACAATGTATTATCATGCAACCTACCTAGAAGGTCACGGCAAATCAATTTATATTCATTTTAGAACTTAGTTTTACTACTCAAAATCAATAGATTTGTGCACATTATATAAAAAGGTGGGAAGCTAGATCATGGTAAAAATAGGTTTTTAGTTTCGAAATATGCTAGAAGTGTTTAGGAAGACCAGTATGCATGATTCCAAATGCGACTCGTGATTGATTATGTTTGATTCATGCAGAGACAACAAATGATTCTTGGTTCCATGTAATTGTTGGATGTATTACATGGTTTGGGATCCGAAGGCCTTTATCACACAAGATCCATATGCAATTTTGATTTTCACGGCATAGGATTTTAAACATGTGTGAAGTTAGTTCCCATTATATAATTAAAAATGACCACATTTTCATCAAAAAGGTATAATTATACTTAATCATCCGATGGAATTTTAAAGTTGTGACCTCAAACTTTTTCACTTTCCCTTTTTTTTAGTTTTTCTATTTCCATGGAAGATTTAGTTGCTATGCTAAAGAATATCACTTGTTTTCTTTCTCTGTTTTTTTTTAATTTTCAAATGGGTATTACCATATAATTAAAAGCATAGCAATTAGAAAATCTAGCTTTTTCCACGTTTTCAACCAAAATTATGGATTGCCTATCAAGTAGAGTCCTAAAAAATTAGAACATAACAAACCTTTTACCACAATATATTGTCGTGTATATCACCATAATTTTTTTTCCAGTTATCTTTTATGTACACACAATGAGATGATTGGATTGAAAAGAAAAGTTAAGGTTAACAAATTTTCAAAGTAAATTAACAATTACATTCCTCAAGGAAGATTTTTGAAATATGAATGTTGACACCTAAATTTTTGGCCTCATATATGAACATTTATTTGCATAAAAAATTTGATGGTCGATCCGACCCTAAGCAAAATTGGCATTGCATAATTTTACATTGCAAGAAAAATACCTTCAGTTGATGTTTTATGGATAGAAAATTTGGAAGGAAATCAATTAGATACATGGGGGTTACAATTTCCACAAGGAGGAAACCAATCAATCACAAGAATCTTCTCTCTAGTAAATTTAGGAGGAATTTGTGGGATAAATGATGAAAGCAAATATGGCAAGACAGGCAAAATGGAGAGAAGAAAATCAAAGAATTTGTGGAAAGTGTGGGCTGCTAGAATTTACAAAACCAAACTAATGAGCTGGCCATAGAATTGTGATAGGAAATTAAGGGAAAGAATCAAGGTAGTCATGGAATCGTGAATGGAGATGAGTGAATTTGGACACGTTTGCGGGAATGTGAAAAGAAGCTAAAAGGGAAATCAAAATATTTGAAGCGCTAATTTGGAAGTGAATTAGAGTAATTCAAAATCAATTCTCGGTGACAAATCAAAGCCAAAATTGAGCAATTTTCCGATAATCATCAATTGGATCCTGACTTTCCAACAATACATGGGAGAATTTTTGCTATAAAAGGAGGCCAGCCTAAACACATTGAGGCATTAGAGGTGAAGAGTCGGAGAGGAGAGAAAAGGGTCAAAGGTGAGGAAAGGTTGAGAGAAGAAAGGCTGAAAAAAAGTGAAAACATGCCATATGTTGTAGGATTATAAAAACGCTTTGCAACCTCTACTCTTGAGCTTCTCCCCTGGTTTACTGTAGCTCCAGAAACAGGGCATCTCCGTTTTGAGCAGCTCCGACATCGATTGTGGCTGAGATTTGGAGAAGATGTAGAGCAGTCTTGAACAATCACATCCTCCAACTTGGTTTCCCTTGGTAAGCCCGTATCTCTCAGCATTGCGATGTGAAATGCTAGGGCTCCATTTGAATTTCTGCCCATGGACACTACTGGAATCTCTATTAGATCTGCAAATGCAAATGCATGTGTGCTTGAGTCTATAGCTGGTAATAGCCACCACCTTAGGATGGGCGGAGGTCGAGCTCATAGCCAAAGCAGGCCGCCGAACGCTAGATTTCAGTCCCGTGAGCGTTTGGCAAAAGACAAAGGGCTAGCTTAGTTTCCTGCTAATTTGGATTATGCTGTTGGGGGGGGGGGGGTTCAGATGTCCGTGAAGCCCCCTTACCTAGTCTGGGTATAGCCGGGGCTCGGCGAGGCCAAGACACGGCCATGGCTAATGGTTCACTGTCCCAGCAAAGAGGACCCTCATCCTCGAGCAGTCCGCTCTTGGGCGAATGTGGCTAAATCATCCACTACAGGTTATTCCTTATCATATATTCCACCTACTAATAATGATGATGATGTTATGCATTTCTCGGATGAAATTCTAGAAGCTACAAACTCATTATGGAAGGAAAGCTTAGTAGGGTATTTTGTTGGTAAGAAATTCCCCTTCAAGTTGGTAGAAACAGCACTTAAACATCTATGGGGACACCATTTGAAGGAGGTTAAGGCAAATGATCGAGGCTTCTATTTCTATCATATACCTGACCATGAATTCAGTAGGAAGGTAGTTAAGGGTGGACCGCTGACTATGGCAAGGGTCCCATTAATATTGCAGCAATGGCATCCCAAGCTAGAGTTGCGTAAAGGAGTCCATACCTCGGTCCCGGTTTGGATAAGGCTTAAAAACCTGTATATGCTCTTTGGTTTGCCTCGGGACTTAGTACTATTGCTAGTCGGGTTGGGAAGCCCTTGTATGTTGATCAACGCACTGAGCAATTGAAGTTGATCTCATTTGCGAGAGTTTGCGTCAAAATTACAGCAACAAGGGACTGCTGTGAGTCTCTAAAGATTGACCTAAATGGGGAACCCCGCATGGTGGAAGTGGAGTATGAGTGGAAGCTGGTTTCATGTAAAACTTGTGGTACTTTCGGCCATAAATGTCCCGTGCAGGCTCCCGCACAAGAGGAACATGCTGCTAGTTTTCAAGCTGCGATGGAACCCTCTACTGCTGTGTTAGATTCATATATGCGTACTGCCATGGAGATCCCTACCTTGGCTGGTATTAGCCCCCTTCATGTAGGTCTACAATTCTGCTGAGGTTGCTGCTAAGTGGCTATCCAGATTACCTCCAATGAAGCCAGAGTGCGTACTAGAATTACTGGTCTACCTGCTGAAGCTGTTGTTATTCATGCTGAAGTTTGGAGGCCTATTGCAGACAAGACGCCTGCTATTGTGGCTGTAGGGATGACGTTTGTTGGAGCTAATGCGGCGGCTGTTGCAGCTCGCCCTCCCAACTGATCAAGTGGCTGTTGTTCAGGATGGTGCAGGGCAAACGTTGTCTTCCAATGATGCTGCTAGAACCGATTTATCTCCGGTGGCAGCTACTGATATCCAGGCCCCCCCTGATGGATGGCCTCCCTACTGTAGCTAGTGGTTCTACTGCTGTTTAGGCGCCCCCTCCCCTGCCTTTAGAGGATGTTGTGGAGTCTTGTCGTGTCATACACTCCTCACCTGGCTCTATTGAAGTTGCTGTGATTGATTTGTATGTGCAAGTTCCCTGGGAAGTTGCTCTGGATGCTGCACCAGGTGCTATTCGGAGCCCCCCTCTTGCTGTTTTGGAGCCTGATGTGGCGGAGGGTTGGCAACAAGTCAAAGGTCGCAAGAGAGAAGTTCCCCGTCCGTCAGTTATGCGGCCAACTCCGTCTAGGCCGATAGTCTCCACGCTAGTCAAAAACACTACGAAAAAGGCCATTCCCCAAGCTGCTCCCCCTCTATCTTTGGCTGCAAAAGGAGTGGACTCTTACACTTCAACCTCGTTTTCTTCGAAGGATGACTTGGATGATGACGTAGTGCCCTCGCATGGGACGGGTTCATTTCCAGATCAACTTCCAAACATCCGGCTTGAGCCCTCTCATGGGACGGGTAGCCCTAACATCTAGATCCCTGCTTTTGATGAGCTCAAGGAATGTTTGGAATAAGCGAAACTGATTGATCTAAGGTACGTGGGCTTCCGGTTCACCTGATCGTCCTTCTCAGGTGTTAACAAGAAACAGCGGAAAATAGATTGTGTACTTGTTAATAATACATGGTGCACTATGTTCTCCTATTTAGAAGCATTGTTCCTTGCCCCGGGCATATCGGACCACACGCTAATGGTAGTGAAGATTCTTGCACCCAATCCTCGGCGTGTGCCATTCAAGTTCTTCAATATGTAGATGACTCATTCGGACTTCTCCATGATAGTTTCCCAGGTTTGGCAAACACATTTAAGGGGTTCACCAATGTTCAAGCTCTATGGTCGTCTCAAGCTCCTCAAAGGCAAGATACTCAATAGAGAAGCCTTTTCAGACATCACCATGAGAGCATCTGAAGCTAAGCAGACTCTTATCACTTCTCAATAAGCTCTGCTCCAAGACCCTTACAATAGGGAACTGGGACTTAGAGCATCTACATATCAAGAACTACTATAACCTCAAATCTCAAGAGGAATCGTTATTCAGGCAAAAGTCAAGAATTAGGTGGCTCAAAGAGGGGGACCTAATGTTGACACCTAAATTTTGACCAAGTATTTGCACTTAAATTCCTAGAAAATTAGGGACTAATTTGACCCTAACAAAAAGGATTTTTGATCACCTAAGTACTAATATTATTTGTATTTACTAAGTTTGATTTTCCCATTTATTTTCCTTTATTTTCGAGTAAAAAAAAAAAAAAATCAGAGGCCCAAAAAGGGGGGCCGGGTATTTGTTCCCAGCCCACTTCTTCCTTCTTCCTTTTTGTGCATGCGAGCCCCGGGCTGTTCGGTCACTCTTTTCTTCCACTTGGGTCCAGGCCCATTCGGTCCTCTCACCTTCACGGCCCGGCCCTCTCCATCTTCTTCTTCTTCTTCCCTTCCCTTCTTCGCTGCACGCGAGAAATAGAGGAGCGAACGGAGGACGGAGGATAAGGTAGCCGGCGACGGATGGGGACGTCTCGCAGGCGCCATCAATGCCGCCGAACGAAGCAACACGATATTCGGCGGGAAACCCGGATGGATAGGACTCGTCTTCAATGCAGAGCAAGTGGTGCGGTAAAACGGGGCACGCCGGTCAGCTCACCGTCGATCGGCAGTCAAGCCCTCGGTCGACCGGGTCCTCCTCCGCCTATAAATAGGGGGGTCGAGCGAAGAAGGGAGGGACAAGAAGAAATCCGGGAGAGAAAAACCAGAGAGAGAGATCTGAGAAAGAGTGAGAGCAGAGGTTCTGCAAGCAAAAAAAAAAAGAGAAACATCGAGAGATCCGAGAGAGAAAGCGTTTGAGCCTCGGTGACCTTCGACCCGACGGCCGGTGGGTGTCGTTCTTTTTTTTTTGTCGTTGTTGTTGGTTTGAAATCGGGGTCGGCTCCCAATAATCTCGGCTCGGAGGCTGCGCGAGGCAGACGGAGGCAGCTCGGTTTCCGAGCTTGTCCGCTGTCCGACGCCACGAGTCGCGTAGGGAAATCTTCGCCGACCCCTTACTGAGTTGCTGCATGTGTCGCCATCGCCGGTTTCGCCTCCTGAAAGCGAGTTCATCCTGTCCCGGTCATGCATATCGTCTGTCACCCCCTCCCTCGGCTGCCCTCGGCCTCTGCTGAGATGGAGGTCCTCCCGATCGACGGTGGTCGCCGCCTTGACACGACCGGTCGGTCTTGGACCCGACCATCCACCCCACGCAGCCGGCAACGGCGTCCCGTTAAGCCCTCGGCGGAGCGGAGGCGAGGAGGCGATGCTTGGCACCTTCGTCTCAGTCGCCGCGGGTAAACCGCAGCTGAAGAGGAAACCGGGTCGGCCCGCGGGTTCGCCCGACCCGGTTCATTTTGATCCTTGGGCTAGGTTTTTTTTCTTTAGTGGGCCATATTTAATAGTGGGCTGTTTCCTATAAATAAAAGATGGGCTTAGCTTTGTTTTGGGCTCAAAGAGTGTTTTATTTAAGAAGATTAGGCTGGGTCCATGTTTCGGGCTGATGGTGGACGATCCGGGTCGAGCCTGACCCGGGAATCCGACCCGGTTCCTTCTAATATTATAAAAATATTTTTATAAAAAAATTCGAAATAATTTAAAAAAAAAAAAAATCCAAAAAATAGTTTATGATTTCTAAAAAGAATATCAAAAAAAAATCCAAAAATATTGCATATTTTCTAGAAAAATCAGAAAATCTAAAAAATAGTTTTTATAAAAAAAAAATCGAAAATAAAAAAAAATATTTTATATTCTCTAAAAAATCAGAAAAAAGCCAAAAATATTTGTTTCAACAAATGCATGGAAAAATCCTTGAAAAAATGCAAAAATATCAAATCTGAGGGTTTAAACAAGATTAGGTACCGGAAGGGCATTAGTGATTAACTAGTGTAATCAAGTCCCCGATCCTAGTTTCTCTGGTTGCGCAGGAGTAAAATATTTCTCCCGATATTTTACTTGGGTTTCTAATCGACCCACCCCAAATTGATTAGTGGCGACTCCCTTTTAAATGAAATTGAATTGCAGGTTAAAAACTCGAACCTTAAGTCGTGAATTGGTGGGCTTGGGAGAGCCCGGGTTAAACCCTGATGAAAGGCGTTCAGCCGAGCCATTAGCCTCCGGCAACGAAAAAGGAGGTCGCGACAGCTTGGCGACTCCGGGGGAAAATTTTTGTGGACTTAGGCCTTTTTGTCTTGTTTAATTGTTTCCCTAACTTGGGTATTTTATTTTTGTGCAGGTATATTAATTTTGTTGAAATTAATTTTTGTGTATAAATTATTGTGCATGCTTTAAATGTTTTAGCACTACACTGTGACACACACAACCCTGCTGCCGGACCTGGGCCGCCATAGGATATTTTAGGATGGTGTTAAGAAAGATACAGCCTTGAACGCGAGACAGCGATGTAGAGGTTGCCTTTCTTTTCCCCGAAATTTTGGTTAGAGCCGAGGTTGAAAGGATTTGGCACGAACGCGAGACTGCGTCGGTCAAATTACCTCTTAACCTCATTATACCTTTTTAGTTAGAAATCGAACCACACGTATCATCCGCATGACTATGTGTTTACTGTAATCTTTAAGGGTAAAGTAATTTCTTAACCTTTTTTATTTTATTAATTTACATTTATGGGCCCATGGCAACTCAGGTCGGTCATTAGGTCGCTTATTTCATATGCGATGGGTAGGCACGATGTCCAGCTCATTCCTGCTCCCAAGAAAAAGCTCCTCCGTTGGTGGGACCAGTTAGATCAACCTGCTCAGAAACATGTTGAAGCAAAAATCGGCCACCTCCTCCCACTGCTCCAGATTAGTATCCATTCCGGCGTCATGCAAGCGATCCCACATTTCTGGTGCCCCGAGACGTCCACTTTCATATTCGGAAAATTTGAGTTGACCCCAACCCTAGAGGAATATAGCCTCGCCATTGGAATGCCTCTTGGAAACGAGCTCGTTAGGCCACCAACAAACATTGACCCTGTAATTTGGTTAGCTCGATTTTTAAGAGTCATAACTCCAACAGTGAGAGGAGTAGTTCAGGCTAATTGGGATGCTTGCCCGCTATCCTTTTTGGCCGAATGTTTTGAAAAGCAACCCATGACCCAAAAATGCAAAATATTTCTCTTAGCCTTCTTTGGGTTCGTTGTTTTTCCACACCGAAAAAATGCCATCGATCCTTCGTGGCTCCGGTAGTCAATCAAGTCAATTTCGGGTTAAATTATGTAGGCATGGTTTTAGCAGAAACCTTTTTGTCCCTTAATCGTTTCAAAGAAAATACGGAAAAAATCATGAGGGCTGCTCCAGAAATTTTACAAATATGGTTCTTCTCTCATATCGAGGGATTTGGGCACCTCATGCAAATTTTAGAAATCAATGACTTCAGGCATCCACTACAAAGATTTCAAGTTTTAGAAAAATACACCCCTAATAAGAAATACTCTTGCTGGATTAAACTCTTAAAGAACCCCTTTCCAGAGACATTCCTATGGCAGACTAAGTGGTTCAGGGAGGGAGAAGCTCGCTTTGCACTCGAATATCATAACCCGATCCCGTTGCTTGGTCTCTCGGGGACCACTTCGTATTACCCGTACAGAGTGGCTCGCCAATATAGGGCCCTCCAAGAAATCCCGCCTCCACTCAAGCCCGGCCTATTTCGCGTCCTCTTCACTCGCAAAGGCTATGATTACATGAATGAGATTCACATCATCAAGGATGCATGGAGCAAATGCCACCCTGAAAAGATTATTGCGCCTAGAAGACTACGAGGACTGGAGAAAGCTCATCATGCCTCTACATTCTACATTCTCAACCATCGAATCTCCGACAACTTGCGACCAATAATCCCGAACGTAACGGATAAACTAGCACAACAAGAGCGGATTGAGTCTCTTGAAAGGAGCTTGGAAATGAGCAGGACAAGTATTTCGGAGCTAGTTCGAGAGAACAAACGGCTTCGAGCTCCCCATCGCATATAGAATAAGAGACCTCGTACTTTAAATATGAGTGTGGATGTTTAAGAGTGTGCTGTTTGTTATCTCTTGTGCCTAAAGAATCCTTTTTGTAATCCTCTGTGGATAAATAAAAATGACTGGACCCTTGCCATGGGCCAACATTATGTTTACTTCCCCCACTCACATTTATCTCATTTATGTACACGACAGGTTATAATGGCTGAAGAAGATGTACCAAGCCGTATCACGATGATGGAGATTGAAATGAAACAAGTTTTTAATGTGCTTCAGCAGCTCTCAAAGCAGATGGATTCCGTCCAAAGCAAACTCACTCCCACTCCACCTACGATCGAAGTATTATTGCCCCGGTCATCTGCTGTGGATGGCCAAGGTGGAGAGATTGAAGATGACATGCCTCCATTAGAGGACGAATCTCCTCCAGTCACAATGGAAAAAGTCAAGCCGACAAACGCACCAACAACCGAGCACGATAAACGTTTCGCAAAGCTAGAGGAAAAACTCCGGTTCTTTGCAAGTGTCACAAAGTTCACCTCCACTGGATCTATCTGTTTACGCCAAGGTTAATGTGCCAAAAAAGTTCAAGATGCCGGAATTCGAGAAATATGACGGCACCTCCTGCCCAAAAACTCACCTACACATGTACCACGTACGGATGACACAATATGTCAGCAATGAACCTCTAATGATCCAATCGTTCCAAGCGAGCCTAACTGGGCCTGCCCTAAACTGGTACATCAAAAAGAGCGTGAACCTCATCGAGACTTGGAATGAAGTGGCTGACGCGTTCATCAAGCAATACAAATTCAATCTCGACATCACCCTCTCTCGAGAAGATCTGGAACGCGTCGAGAAGAAGAAAACAGAGTCATTCAAAGAATATGCAGCAAGATGGAGGAACTTGGCGGGGCAAATCACGCCGGAGCCCACTGACAATGAGTTGATGAAACTCTTCTTCAAGACTCTTCCTCGTGAATTCCGAGCACAAATGGCCGGCTCGACCGCGGACACCTTCAGCCAACTCATCCCCGTAGGAGAACGGATCGAAATCGGATTGAGGGATGGTTGGTTTACAGAGCCCACTGCTGTCACTAATAAAAGGTTCAGCATGAAGAAAGATAAAGACCCTTCTGTGGACGTCAATGCAGCCTATACTGCAGTCACAAGTCACCCCCCGACGGTACAGATAGGTGGAGGACAGCAGCAGGCTACCGGTCGTCAACCTTACCAGCGCTACAACAACAAGAGACAATTCACCTCTCTTCCCGGGTCCCCATCGCAAGTATTGGCAATCCTCCGAAAGAATAACCTACTTTCGACTGAGCCTAAGCGACCCAACGCCGGAAGTTACGCCAACTATGACCCATCCAAGAAATGTGATTATCACATGGGTGAAATAGGGCACTCGACTGATGAATGCTCCACCTTGAAACATCGAATCCAGAACCTGCTAGACACTAAAGCCTTCTCATTTCAAGCTGCCAAACCAAATGTCCAGAGCAATCCACTCCCTGATCACACGGAAAAAGTAAATTCTGTATTTGATTTTGACGTCGGCCAAACCAGGAATGTTAAAGTACACACTACTAAGGTTTATCAAGGGCTGGTAAGAGCTGGGTATTATTTGAGCAACGAAGTGCTATCCTTAGCAACAATGAAAGAAAGGGTGTCAAAAATGGCGGAGGCCGGAATGATTGTTTATGCCAACCACACTGGTATAGTCTCTACTATCTCACAGGTCATCCTCGATTGGGACGAAGAGCTTGCTGCACTAAGCAGGAGGACAGATGAGATGGATTCCACCTCATCAGAAGACATCCTTGGTAGAAAAGAGGCCACAACCCAAATGTCGGCGGCGGAAGAGCACATAGTTATCGAAATTCCCCGACCTTACAATTATGATTGTGACAACGCAGTCCCTTGGTCTTATGATCTTGGTGTCGGCTTAGTCACGAGGTCTGGACGGACCTATGCCCAGGCCAACGCACAACCTACCAAGCCTATCACCGATGAAGAAGCCAAAGAGTTCTTGGCCGTGATCAAAGCTAGTGAGTATAACGTGGTGGATCGATTGCGGAAACTACCAGCTCAAATCTCTATATTAGAGTTGCTCCAGACGTCTGTCAAGCACCAGAAATCCCTGATGAAAGTGTTAAGTGAAGTACATGTCCCCGAAACAATCGAGCACGACAAACTTGAGAAATTTGTCGGGACCATCCTTTTAAAAGACCAAGTGGCGTTTTCTGATGAGGAAATCCCGGAGGAGGGTAGGGGACACACCAAGGGTCTCTATATATCAGTTAAGTGCGATGCTTCCCACGTCGCTCGAGTATTGATCGACAATGGATCTGCCCTCAATATATGCCCACTAGCAACGCTACAGCGCCTTAAAATAGATGCATCCCGAATCCAAACCCCCAAGACATCCGTTCGGGCCTTTGACGGG
The DNA here is from genome assembly GCA_014182895.1 of Angophora floribunda. Lineage (NCBI taxonomy): Eukaryota > Viridiplantae > Streptophyta > Magnoliopsida > Myrtales > Myrtaceae > Angophora > Angophora floribunda. The sequence goes on from CM024708.1 coordinate 15,020,027, forward strand.
ACAAGGAAGGAGACAGTGGGAGAAATAGACCTCGATGTCCAAATAGGTCCAACTGTATTCAAAATCTTGTTTCAAGTAATGAATATCCCCACTGCATTCAACTTCCTTCTTGGTCGCCCGTGGATCCACGTTGCTGGAGCAGTACCCTCAAGCCTCCACCAAAGCGTGAAGTTCGTGGTTGAAGGAAAACTGGTCACAATCTACGAAGAGGAAGAGCATCGCATCTGTCATGAGACAGTCATCCCCTACATTGAGCCTGATTGCAAAAAAGAATCTAGCTATCAGTCGTTCGAACTCGTGTCCACTATACACGAGTCTCGAGGAATTCCATCTCGTGTCCCTAAAATATCAGGTGCTGCACTCATGGTAGGAAAGATCATGGTCGGATATGGCTTTACCCCTGGCCAAGGACTTGGCAGGGAGGGACAAGGCATCCGGCAACCTATTGAAGCAATAAAGAGACCCCGCACCATCGGTCTAGGATACTGCAAAGGAAAAGAACAACACCCAAAGGGAAAGAGGGCCAGTCTTGTACTCCCACGTCTCGAAGAGACTTTCCCAGGTCCTGCTAAGATGATGCATGAGGAAGGAATAATTGGCACCGCGAGACAATCCCATCATAAATACTCTGACCCTCCTAATGTTGGACAAGGGGATGTCACTCAGCAAGCACTCGTAGAAGAGGAGGATATAACCACCATGCTCACAGACCTTTTTGTAGGTGTCATCGAGGGAGAACCATTAGAGGTGGCGGACGATAACTTTTCGTTCGGACAGCTTCAGCGCCAAATTGATGAATTGCACAATACGGTACACCACATGACAGAAACTTTTGCTCAAGCCGCTCAAGCATTCCTCTCTTATCACAATCAGGGGCCGATAATGAGAATGAACGAAGAAAACCCAACTGACGTAATATGGCAGGGGGATCGTTTGCCTTTACCCCTAGGGAATGTACGACCATATTCGCCGCTTCCTAAATCAATGACCGTGATTTTCCCTGTCCTCCTGAAACATGGACTGATCAGTAGGGAGCCAGAGCGCCTTACCCCTGAGTATTTTCTGGACCACAACCCATCCAAATTCTGTGACTATCATTCGGGAGAACTAGGGCACTCACTAGATGATTGCACAGTTCTCAAAGACAGGGTTCAAGATCTCTTGGATGCTGGGGCGTTCACATTTCGCTCGCCATGGCTATGTAATGGTCGGGACGACCTCCTGGTAGCACCTAGCATCCGTGCCATGTTCCTTGAACATACTAAGAAGACACACGGAGAAGGCGCAGTCATGGACACCTTGGGTCAACCAAGTGGCAAATTTGACTATTATGTTAACTACTCGACCCCCCGATATCTGTATAACAACTATCAGGACATCGTTCCCGATGAGTGGGGGAGCATGGAGGATCTGACAATCACAAAGCAGGGAGCATCTGGAGATGCGACGGATGACTGGTTTGAAGACTTCTTCATAGGCGCTATCAACGAAGGACCGTCGGAAGGGATGGGTGCAGGCCCGCCTGAGTAGAACCTCTTTCAATTCCCCTTACATAATCCCCTATGCGGGAGCCTTTCCTGTTTTCCTACTAGCTTGTTTCTTTTTTTGTTTTTTGGATGTCATTCCCACTAGAGGAATTAAGTTTTGAAAACCTACCTTTGTAAATCCATCTAGTGCTTGATCAATAAAAATTTTTGAGGGTATGAGGAAGTACACCAAACTGGCCCGTTGATGATATCCAGCCATATGAATGAAAGAAGAAATCTGAGGCCCGGGCTTCCTCATCCCATCAACTTTGAGTTTTCAAAAAAAATCATTTTTAAAAATAGAAAAAACAGAATAACATCCATGCCTATGGTACTGTTTGTCCATCTAATTTGTCTACTTCCTGCCACAGATGTGATCTCGCGGTATGCAAGGGTATGGGAACAGTCCAAACCAACATTATAACTAGCAATGACAGCAATTCTGATGAGTCAGATGACGATTCCGAGGAAATCCAACAGAGCTGGGAACGACACGAAGAAACAAAACCCCCCACCACCGAGGATACCATCACCATCAATTTGAGCAAAGACAGAGATCCAAGAGAAGTGAAGATTGGTGCTAACCTTCCCGAAGAAGAAGCTGCACGCCTAACTATCCTCTTAAAAGAATATCAAGACATATTCGCATGGTCCTATGCCGACATGCCGGGCCTCAATCCAATGATCGTGGAACATAGCCTACCAACCAACTCTGACATCGCCCCCAAGAAGCAAAGGTTGAGAAGAACCAAGCCGAGTTATCAAAAAGATCGAAGAGGAGGTAATGAAACTCTTAGAGGTAGGCTTCATTGAAGTCTCACATATCCCGATTGGGTAGCAAATATTGTGCCGGTAAAAAGAAAGATGGTCGGATTCGGGTTTGCGTCGACTATCGTGACTTGAACAAAGCCAGCCCGAAAGACGATTTCCCATTACCACACATAGATGTTCTTGTGGATAGTACGGCGGGCTTCGAATTATTCTCTTTCATGGATGGATTCTCAGGATACAACCAGATAAGGATGAAAGAAGAGGACAAAGAGAAAACAGCATTCATCACCCCGTGGGGGACATTTCACTATAAGGTCATGCCTTTTGGCCTAAAAAACGCCGGTGCAACCTATCAACGCGCCATGGTCGCTCTTTTCCACGATATGATGCACAAAGAAATCGAGGTATACGTCGATGACATGATTGCCAAGACCAGACAAGGAGAGGACCATGTGAGAGCCTTAGAAAAATTGTTCGATCGACTTCGCCAGTATAAGCTGCGTCTAAACCCAGCAAAATGCGTGTTCGGGGCAACCTCTGGGAAGCTGCTCGGGTTTATTGTAAGCCAGAAGGGGATAGAAGTGGACCCGTCAAAAACCAAGGCAATATTTGAATTACAGCCCCCCATCGACCGTGTGAAAGAGGTCCGGAGCCTTTTAGGGAGATTAAATTACATTGCGCGATTCATATCCCAACTCTCTCGAACCGCAAAGCCCTTCTTTAAGCTTCTCGAAAGGACGCACGAATCGAATGGGATGATGATTGTCGATTGGCATTCGATAAACTAAAACGGTATTTAATGGACCCTCCAATTCTAGTTCCTCCAATCCCAAGCCACCCATTAATCCTATACCTCACCATTAATAGCGAATCCTTAGGCGCTATGCTAGCGCAGAAAGGACCAGACGACGGGAAGGAACGAGCCATTTACTACTTGAGTAAAAAATTCACCACATTGGAGCAGAACTATTCCGAATCCGAAAGAACCTGTGCTGCATTGGTATGGGTGCTGCATAGACTCCGGCAATATACCTTACATCATCGAATGTTTCTTGTGACCGAAAATGACCCAATTAGGTATCTGCTCAACCGGCCAGCCTTGGTAGGAAAGTTGGCCAAATGGCGATCCTAATTTCAGAATTCGACATCCAAACAACGTCGCAAAAATCAATCAAAGGGCGAGTGATCGCCGATATGTTAGCTGAATGCCCGGGGGGAATGTATGAAGACAATCCCCTAGATGATCGCATCACGTCAGTAGAGGAAAACACGTGGACTATGTTCTTTGACGGGGCTGTAAACTTATCTGGGTCGGGCACCGGAGCAGTCTTGATATCTCCAGAAGGACAACATTATCCTGTAGCTGCAAAGTTGGTCTTTCCTTGCACCAACAATATAGCTGAGTACGAAGCATGTATCCTTGGCCTACAAGCGGCTATCGAGATGGGAGTGACAAAACTAAAGGTGTTCGGTGACTCTGCACTAATTATCCTTCAAACTGTGGGTAAATGGAGAACAAGAGATGCCAAGCTTGTACCATATCACGACTACCTCGAGGAATTGATAGCAGAATTCAAAACAGTCTCGTTCGAATACCTGTCTAGGTCTCGTAACCAGTTCGCCGACGCATTAGCCACATTATCATCTATGTTACAAGTGACTGATGGGTTAGAGGTAGAACCACTGAAGATTGAAATCCTGGTAAAAAAGGCCCACTGTATGGCCGTGATTGAAGAGCCCGACGGAAAACCTTGGTACTATGATATCATGAGGTACCTCCACGAGCATGAATTCCCTGAAGGAAGTACCCTCACTGATCAAAAGTACATAAGGAAAACGGCTTCAAAATTTTTCATCAGCGGTGAACATTTGTACAAAAGGTCTTATGATTCAATCCTGTTGAGGTGTGTAGGTGCAACTGAAGCCATGCGAATAATGCAAGAAGTACATGAGGGAGCCTGCGGCCCACACATGAATGGGTACATGCTAGCTAAGAAGATAATGAGGTTAGGTTACTATTGGCTCCCCCTAGAAAATGACTGCTCTCAGCACGTGCGAAGCTGTCACCGCTGCCAAATTCACGGTGACAGGATAAATGTCCCTCCACCGAGTTACACCAGCTAGCGGAACCAT